>CM038672.1:539220263-540528182 GCA_021605145.1 Aegilops bicornis
GATCCGGCAGCTCTGAGGCGCTAGGATGGTGGCGAAGCGGGCCGCTTTGGATGCGCAGGCTTATAGGCTCATCTTTGGATCGAGAATGCGTCGCATGAAGTCATGAAAAGAAAGTACAGATCCCGTTTGCCCTCGGTTTTGAGGAAGAGACCTCTTCAACACCCGGGAGCAGGGACCCGATGTCTGCCGCCCGGTGGTGAACCGGGCGGAAGCTTTGGGGACGGGCGCGCCGATTCAGCCTCGTGTGATAGATCTACCTCGCCATCATGCCGGCGCGCCTCAAGCTGTGCAAACACCTCCAGGTCACTACTCCAACCCGATGGATAACCTTGTTGCGGCTGCGGCGCGGTTGGAGGCGATTCCAATCAAGTCGATTCACCACAAAGCGGTGGAAACACGCCGGGTCAAAGAGCTCCTTAGGGCGGCTCGGTCCAACAGAAGCGTATTCAAACAGCCGTGATCGGATCCACTCCACCCCGCCGAGCCGGAGCTATAGCAGGCATGCAGATGAACCGCCGTGTCAAGTAATGCGTGGCGCGGTGCACCCAGCAACAACAACCCGGGTGGTTTCAAACGTCAAGAGGTGGTGGTGGACCGGGCAGGCACGTGGGGGGCGAGTTAGCAACCTGACATCAAGATTATCGACTTGCGCCGGTTCGACCGACTATCTTCGAGCACAGGTTACATCTAGCTCTTTGGGGTGCCTTGCCTCGTCAGCCGCTTTTACGCAATATACACTTGCCCAAAGATTTCAAGGGGCCACGCAAGGTGCCCAATTATACCGCCGATCTGGCTCTAGAAGCATGGATAGAAAGCTATGAGATGGCCATGGAGATGCTGGATGTGGATGAAGCTGCATGTGCAAAGTATTTTACCATGATGCTTGAAGGCACGGCCCATACTTGGTTGAAAAACTTGCCACCCAATTCCATCAGTTCATGGGCCCGATTCGCGGACCCGGTTCATTCAGAATTTCAAAGACACATAAGCAGCCCATGTCTGGTGGACTTGGCGGCTTGTGTCCAGCTGAGGGAGAATCCACAACCCATTGGGTGCGCCCGCGTTTGAAGTTCTACATTCTTGAGACCGGATCAACACCGATTACGCAATCTTAACCCTAGAGGGCAACCGCCGGTTCGAGCCTTTAAAATTGAAGCTGGAGTCGCATGAAGCGTTTTGCAATGACATGGGCACTCTCATGGGCGTTTTAGTGAAGTATGCTGATTACGATAGTACCAAGGATCCCGAGTCCGAGGAGGATGAAACAGGGAAGGGAAAACAGAATAGCAACTCCAGAGGCCAGCAGCATCAGTCGGCGGGTAATGGAGGAAACAAGCGTAAGGCGAATGGTAACATGGGCTTCGTAGCCAACACCAACATGAAGGACAAGGGTCAACAGCGCAAGGGTAAACATCCGAACCGAGGTGGAGCGCCTAATCACAATCCGGACCGGTTGAATTATCTGCTGAATCAACCCTGTCCGAAGCATGGGACGAAGGAGGCGCCAGCAAACCACCTCTGGAAGGATTGTTACATTATGCAGGAGTTCAAAAGTTCTAATGATTTCCGGTATGATCAAGGGCCCGGCGGCGGTTCAGGGTCCGGCCCGGGTTACGGTGGAGGAAATTCCGGTCCAGGTTTTAATGGTAATCCGGGTGGGCAGAACAATCAGAACAATCAGAACAACCAAGGTGGTTACAATCAGCGGCAGCAGCAATCGGGTTATCAAAGCAATCCGAAGCGGTTGAATGGTGGGCGATATCACGTCTTCACCACTAGCTTGGACAAGCGAGACCGAAACTTCGAGCGGGCGATCAACGTTGTTGAACGGCCGTGCCGCATTACCTACGCTGGTCGAGCAGCCTATTGTGTGGAGTAGAGAGGATCATCCTCCCGGGTTGACAATCCGGGTCAGCTAGCCCTAGTGGTGGCGCCTCGGTGGGAGGATACAAGTTCACCAAGGTGCTTATGGACGGAGGGAGCAGCATCAACATCCTGTATTATGAGACCTTCCGTCGTATGGGGTTAACGGATAAACATCTCAAGCCGTCAATACGGTGTTTCATGGTGTGGTGCCCGCAAGTCAGCATATCCGGTTGGTAAAATAGCTCGAGGTGGCCTTTGGGGATGAACATGACTCGGATCGGAAACATTGACATTTGAAGTAGTGAAAATTCAAAGCCCTTACCACGCCCTGTTTGGACGGCCGGCTTATGCCAAGTTTATGGCGCGACCTTGTTATGTTTATTTGCAGCTAAAAATGCTGGGTCACAAAGGGACGATAACGGTTCATGGGAGCCGCAAGATCGCTTTAGAGTGTGAGGAAGGTGATGCGGCTTACGCAGAGTCGGTTCGTGCCACCGAAGAGCTAAAGTACTATAAAGACAATGTTGATCCGGCAGATATGACCCCGTTGAAGAAGCCAACTACAGAGCACGATCCGGATCTGAAGTTTAAATCGGCGGCGGAGACTAAACTTGTTGACTTTGTTCCCGGTGATTCGTCCAAGCAGTTCATCATCAGTGCTAACGTGGATCCTAAATAGGAAAGCGCGCTCATCGAGTTCATCCATGAGAATTAGGACATTTTTGCATGGAAGCCTTCTGACATGCCAGTGTACCGAGGAACTCGCTGAGCACACTCTTAATGTTGATCCCAAGTACAAACCGGTAAGCGGTTTCTTCGCCGGTTTAACGAGGAAAGGCGCAACGCCATTGGAGAAGAGGTTGCCGGGCTCTTAGCGGCAGGTTTTATCGTTGAAGTTTTCCATCCAGAGTGGCTTGCTAATCCGTGTTGGTCCTTAAGAAAACGGCACTTGGCGCATGTGTGTGGATTATACATATCTTAACAAGGCTTGTCCAAATAGATCCTTTCGCCCTCCCGCATTGACCAGATTATTGATGCTACGGCGGGTTGTGGCGTTTGAGCTTTTTGGATGCGTATTCGGATATCATCGGATCAAAATGGCGGTTAAGGACCAGGAGAAGACAGCGTTTATCACTCCCTTTGGAGCCTTCGCTATGTGTCTATGCCTTTTGGGCTCAAGCGCCCAAGCAACTTATCGGCGTTCGACAGTAATTGCTTGCACGAACAGATCGGCCGTAACGTGCATGCTTATGTGGATGATATTGTGGTCAAATCAAGGAAGAAGGAGACACTGATTGAGGATCTGAAAGAAATCTTTGACAACTTGCGGGTGTACAAGATGATGCTTAACCCGGCCAAATGTGTTTTCGGTGTTCGGCGAGCAAGTTATTGGGTTTTCTTGTGTCCAACAGGGGATTGAAGCTAATCCGGAGAAAATTACGGCTATCACCTCCTTGGCTAAGCCAAAGTGCATTAATGATGTCCAGCGTTTGGCGGGTCGGATTGCGGCGCTTAAGCGGTTTATCACCGCCTCGGAGAGAAGGCCATTCCTTTGTACCGAATCTTTGAAGAAGACGGATCGGTTTATGCAGAGTTCACCGCCGATGAAGCATTGGAGGATTTAAAGCGGCAATTGGCCAACCCGCTGTTCTCGCCGCTCCCATTGACAAGGAGTCGCTTCGCTATATGTTGCTGCTAATGCCGTGGCGATTAAGCGTAGCCATTGTGGTAGAGCGGAAGGAGGCGAGGAAGGAGTATCCGGTTCAACGTTCGGTTTATTACATCAGCGAGGTGCTCATTGAGTCCAAGCAGAGATATCCGCATTGGCAGAAGCTGGTGTATGGAGTTTTTATGGCAAGCCGGAAGCTGAAGCAGTATTTTCAAGGGCATCCCATCACGGTGGTCAGTTCAGCTCCCTTGGGCGATATCATACAGAACCGGGAAGCGACTGGCCGGATTGCTAAGTGGGCCATAGAGCTTGGACCGCACGGTTTAAGGTATGTGCCTCGGACGGCAGTAAAATCCCAGGCACTTGTGGATTTCATTAATGATTGGACGGAGTTACAAGTGCCTGAAGAAAAGCCGGATCATACCTATTGGACCATCCACTTTGATGGGTCCAGGCAGTTGGAGGGCTCGGGGGCTGGAGTTGTGTTAACTTCCCCACGAGGTGAAAAGTTTTGTTACGTCCTCCACTTAATGTTCCCTTGTACTAACAATGCAGCTGAGTATGAAGCCTTGCTCCATGGTCTTCGGATGGCTAAGGAGATGAATCTAAGCCGGGTTAAGTGCTTCGGTGACTCGGACTTGGTGGCCCAACAAGTGTCGTGCACTTGGGATTCCAAAGACCCACTCATGGCTGCATATCGTCGGAGGTGGATGTTGTTGCGAGTCATTTTAAAGGCTATCAGTGGACCATGTGAATCGTCGGAAGAACGGCGGCGGATGCTTTAAGCGGTTGGGCTCTCAACGCAAACCGTCCCGCCAATGTCTTCCTTGATGTCTTTGCACAATCCGTCACCAAGCTTCCCGATGAAGTAGATTTGGGTATTCCTGATCCGGAGGCTCGATTGGTGGCAGCCCCTGCATGTCATTCCGGATTGGGCGCTCCCTTATTTGGCGTACATGAGCCGGGCGAGTTACTGTAAGATGAGACGTTGGCCCGGCAGATAGTTCGGGCGGTCTAAGTCTATGACCATTGTTAATGGCGAGTTGCATCATTGCGGTGTGTCGAGGCGTTTCAGCGTTGTGTGTCCCCGAGGAAGGCTGTGAAATATTGCGTGAGATCCACGAAGGGGATCTGTGGTCACCACGCGGTTCAAAATCCTTGGTGGCTAAGGCGTTCCGCCATGGTTTTTATTGGTTGACTGCCCATCTTGATGCGTAAGATCTGGTCAGGCGATGTGATGGTTGCCGGAAGTTTTCTAGGCGTGCTCATATACCGCCCAAGAATTGAGGATGATTCCAATTACTTGGCCGCTTATGCATTGGGGGCTGGACATGGTGGGACCTTTTAAAAGGTCCAAGGACAAGAAGACACACTTGCTGGTAGCAGTCGACAAATTTACAAAGTGGGTCGAGGCAGAGCCTGTTAGCAAGTGTGATACGGCCACGGCGGTTCAGTTCATCAAAAAGGTGATCTTCCGGTTTGGGTTTCCCCACAGTATCATCACAGATAATGGTACCAATTTGTCCAAAGGTGCCATGAAGGAGTTTTGTGAACGTGAGCACATCCGGCTTGACGTTTCTTGATAGCTCACCCACAGTCCAATGGTCAAGCGAGCAGGCTAATCAGAGATCTGAGAGGTATCAAGCCCGGCTTATGGTCCCTTCTGAGAGGACGCCGGGCTGTTGGGTAGAAGAGCTACCATCTGTGTTATGGAGTATAAATACTACCCCTAACAGATCCACTGGATACACACCGTTCTTTATGGTCTATGGAGTGGAGGCGGTTCTCCCCAGCGATATCCGTCATGACTCGCCTCGTGTGGCAGCCTATGTTGAGGCAGATAACGAGGCAGCACGGCAGGACGCTTTGGATCGATTGGATGAAGAACGAGATATGGCGGCTGCTCGCTCGGCGATTTACCAGCAGGATCTCCAGGGAGGGACTGCATAAGCTCTCTCCCATGTGGGAGGGCCCGTTCAAGGTTGTTCATGTTTCCAGGCCTGGCTCCATGCGCTTGGAGACTCAAGAGGGAGTACCTATACTGAGCAGCGTGGAACATCCGGCACCTCCGGAGGTTTTACCCCTAAAAGGCCTAGAGCACATGAAGAAGGCGAATGCTGTGAAGCTCATCTTTTGGAAAAGGCCCAGAGCACATGAAGAAGGCGAGTGCCTGTGAAGCTCATCTTTTTGGAAAAGGCCCAGAGCCTGTGAAGAAGGCGAATGCCTGTGAAGCTCATCTTTTTGGAAAAGGCCTAGAGCCTGTGAAGAAGGCGAATGCCTGTGAAGCTCAATCTTTTTGGAAAAGGCCCAGAGCCTGTGAAGAAGGCAAACGCCTGTGAAGCTGTCGCGTTCTGGAAAGGGCCCAGAGCCCGTGAAGAGGGCAAACGCCCGTGAAGAGGGCAAACGCCCGTGAAGCTCGCTTCCCAGAAGAAAGCCCCGGAGCCTGTGAAGAGGGCCAACGCCTGTGAATCTCGCCGCCCGTGACACTCTCACGTAATAATGAGTTGGGGCTGTACACGCCCCGAAGTCTCAGGAGTGCCGGCCTCAGGCCCTGGGGCTCCCTCCCACGCCCAGTGGCAGCACTTAGCTCGCTACCGGTGAGAAGACGTCGAAGACTAGACTAGGTGCCAGACGCGGCTTTTTCATTTGCTTTCTGCAGTTGACTAGTTATTCCCATTTGGAGTTTTTATCGAAACTATCGCCTTCTTTTGGTCCGTGGTTCTTCGATCTTTTTCGCTCTCCTGCCTCGATTTCTCTTACGTGGGGACTCGCGAGGCAGAGGCCTCGGGAGCCCCCGCGAGCGGTCCTGCCCATATCGCTCAAGTTTGCACGGCCCTAGTCCACAGCTGGAGCACCCCTCCTGACCATGCCTCACGGTCAGCACCACGCGAACACGGGCTGGATCGTCGCTTCGCCCGCAGCCTGGAGCTCACTTGCGAATGGGCGTGCAGAAAGGAACAGATGTCGGGATAACAAAAGCAGTACAATAATTAACGGCGTTAACCTAAACACGCCCCCACGGGGCCACACATTGTTGCCTTTTTGCGCAGGAGAAAAGAAAGAAAAAGGACAAAAGCAGGTGATGCACGCCCCGTGCCGGCCCTCTTGGAAGGCTCGAGCCGTCTCCGGAGCTCAGGCGGACTCCCTCTCGCGCTTCACCGGGGCGCGACGGCAAGCGGACCCGCTGCCACCCCCAAGCAGGCGCGGCGGCGCAGGGGCTGGCCGCGGCCGCTGCTAGAAGAATCACCACCCGAAGAAGAGCTGCTGAAGCGTGAGGAGTCACGAGCATCGCCCGGCCGCCCACGCCCTCTCCATCCACGCCGGCTGAGTCCTCGGCCACGGTCATCGTCTTCAGGGCAGCACCCCATGCGGCGACCGTCTTTCCCGAACACCCTCACGTAGAGGGTGGCGCCGCCGTCGTACTTGAAGTGCAGGGAACACCGGCGGAGAAGACCACGCACGCGAGCGAACGTCTGCCAGCCGCGGGTCAGGAACAGGTTCCCTGTAGCAGAGACCTCCAGAGAAGCCCATGAAGCCCGGCTGCAGCAGCCATCCGCCTGGAGCCAGAGGCCGCCCAGGGCGCCATCTGGGAGCTCACCCAGGAGGAAGCGCGGGAGCTGAAGCCGGACGCCGGACGGCTCCTCCGCCCTCACCATGAACTCCGGCAGCGCTTCAGCAGCATGGAGGCGCGGCCTCGGGGAACGCACGGCCGGGGCGCGCCCTCCGACCGTGGCCAGCCGCTCGTCGCCACGCTGAGAGCCTCCCTCACGGCCGCAGGGGATCGCCGTGGAGGCCACGGGATGCTTGCGAGGGTGACCTCAACCACGCATAGGCGGAGGAGAGGAAGAATCGACCTGACGGCCCTTCCCCTTCTCTGCGGCCGAGAACTTCCTTGGTGGAGCCATGGAGAAGAAGGAGAGACAAGAAAGGATAGACTGGAAGGGCGCGCGCCGTTCCGTACTTATAGCCGGCGAAGGCCAACCATCGGCCTCCACGATCACCGGTAATCATGACCGACTCTGCATGCAGGGACTTGTCGAATCCGGGTGGTTACCGAGGCATCGTGGGGAAGCAGCGCGCACGCGTCCAATCAACCGCCACGCTCGCCCAAGGCCGCAGGCTGTTAGAGCCCGCGATGCTTCGCACTTGCCCCTTCGCCTCTCTGCTCGGCCAGGTTCGGGCGCGCCGTGGGCCCGGGGGCTACTGTCGGCGTTCTGGGAACAGGGGTCCCCAGACTTGCCTGCCTGCGGCCTGCGGCATGGCTCAAAGGAGGCCCAGGACAGCCCATCTTCATCAACGCAAGCTCAAGACCCTCGCGAGGGGCCAAGCCTCGCGGGGCGGATGGCAAGGAGCTTCCTCAGGCACGGCCTCGTCAGGCTGGCTCATGAGGAGGCGGAGAGTTCAAGGCAGGGTACCTCGCGAGGTGCCCATGGCGCAAGCCATGACGACCAAGGGCGACGATCGGGCGCCCAGCCCAGCAGCCCTCCTTTCCTCTTTGGTGCAAAGGGTGCAAGCGAGGCGAGATCATCAAGCAAAGGCATCCGTTTGGTGCAACAAGACCAAAGACCAGCCCAACGGCTGGAAGGAGTCATCGTGGAGCCCAAGCAAAGGCGTCATCACGAGCCTTTGGCGGCGAGGACCAACTTTAGTCGGGATAATTGTACCCGTTGTTCCCCTTCAAAATGGCTAATTGTTGGCGCCCTTCCGCTCAATATTTGGGAAGAGGCCCAGGCCTTCGCCTATAAATAGAAGTAGCCACCCCAGGCAGGGATCCGAGATCCGAATCCTCATCAAGGAACCGATGGCTAGAGCGACCAACACCACCTAGCAGTTCATCGCACCCGCCAAGAATGTACCCTCGCGAGGCTGTTCTTCCTTGTATTGTTCCTCATCAGCCCAAGAGGCAATCCACCACACCACACACCGGAGTAGGGTATTACACCACAATGGTGGCCTGAACGATATAAATCTCGTGTCTCTTGTGCTGTTCCGCTTTGTAGTTTAGGTCCCAGCGATTCGGCGAGGTGCGTGACGGTGGAGGGTTGGATCTCCGCGCGCACCCCAGTGTTCGAACCTCAAGGGTCTGCCGGAACCCGAAATCCGACATAGATCTATTCCTCCTAAGCATGATATCAATGAGTCTCTCAAAGCCATGAGAATTTCCATTGATGAGTGCAAGGAAAGAACCGCTAGGATGCGTGCTATGAAAGATGCCTTTATTAAAGCGTGTTCTTCCAATTTCCATGAAAATAAAGATGAATATCTAAAAGTTATTGATGTGTCCCCTATTAAATCTTTGTTTTGCAATATGAATCTTGATAATTATGGGACTGAATATGATCCACCTTTACCTAGAAGGCGTTCCAAGAATTCGGAGTTTTTAGATCTTGATGCTAAAATTGATAAAAGTGGGATTGAAGAAAGTAAAACCCTAGATGTTGCTAAACCCACTATTTTGGATTTCAAGGAATTTAATTATGAAAGCTGCTCTTTAATTGATTGTATTTCCTTGTTGCAATCCATGCTAAATTCTCCTCATGCTTATAGTCAAAATAAAGCTTTTACCAAACATATCGTTGATGCCTTGATGCAATCTTATGAAGAAAAACTTGAGTTGGAAGTTTCTATCCCTAGAAAAATTTATGCTGAGTGGGAACCAACTATTAAAATTAAGATTAAGTATCATGAATTTTATGCTTTATGTGATTTGGGTGCTAGTGTTTCCACTATTCCCAAAACTTTGTGCGATTTGCTAGATTTCCGTGATTTTGATGATTGCTCTCTAAACTTACATCTTGCGGATTCCACTATTAAGAAACCTATGGGAAGAATTAATGATGTTCTTATTGTTGCAAATAGGAATTATGTGCCCGTAGATTTTATCGTTCTTGATATAGATTGCAATCCTTCTTGTCCTATTATTCTTGGTAGACCTTTCATTAGAACGATTGGTGCAATTATTGATATGAAGGAAGGGAATATTAGATTCCAATTTCCATTAAAGAAAGGCATGGAACACTTCCCTAGGAAGAAAATAAAATTACCATATGTATCTATCATGAGAGCCACTTATGGATTGCCTACCAAAGATGGCAATACCTAGATCTATCCTTGCTTTTATGCCTAGCTAGGGGCGCTAAACGATAGCGCTTGTTGGGAGGCAACCCAATTTTTTTTTGCTTTTGTTTCTGTTTAGGAATAAATAATTCATATACCTTCTGTTTAGGTGTAGTTTTATGTTTTAATTAGTGTTTGTGCCAAGTTAAACCTATAGGATCTTCTTGGATGATAGTTATTTGATCTTGCTGTAATTTCCAGAAAATTTCTGTTCGTGAAAACAATTGTTAAAAATCACCAGAACGTGATAAAATAGTGATTCCAATTTCTGATGATCAATAAACAAATTGCCTAGGTCTTCCTATTTTTTCTGAATTTTTGGAGTTCCATAAGTTTGCGTTAGTTACAGATTACTACAGAATGTTCTGTTTTTGACAGATTCTGTTTTTCGTGTGTTGTTTGCTTATTTTGATGAATCTATGGCTAGTAAAATAGTTTATGAACCATAGAGAAGTTGGAATACAGTAGGTTTAAAACCAATATAAATAAAGAATGAGTTCATTACAGTACCTTGAAGTGGTCTTTTGTTTTCTTTCGCTAACGGAGCTCACGAGATTTCTGTTGAGTTTTGTGTTGTGAAGTTTTCAAGTTTTGGGTGAAATCTTTTGATGGATTATGGAACAAGGAGCGGCAAGAGCCTAAGCTTGGGGATGACCATGTAACCCCCAAGATAATATAAGGACACCAAAAAGCCAAAGCTTGGGGATGCCCCAGAAGGCATCCCCTCTTTCGTCTACTTCCATCGGTAACTTTACTTGGAGCTATATTTTTATTCACCACATGATATGTGTTTTGCTTGGAGCGTCTTGTATGATTTGAGTCTTTGCTTTTTAGTTTACCACAATCATACTTGCTGTACACACCTTTTGAGAGAGCCATCCATGAATTGGAATTTGTTAGAATACTCTATGTGCTTCACTTATATATTTTGAGCTATATAGTTTTGCTCTAGTGCTTCACTTATATCTTTTAGAGCACGGTGTGGATTTGTTTTATAGAAACTATTGATCTCTCATGCTTCACTTAGATTATTTTGAGAGTCTTAAATAGCATGGTAATTTGCGTAAACAATCCTAATATGCTTGGTATTCAAGATTTGTAAAACTTTCTTTTGAGTGCGTTGAATACTAAGAAAAGTTTGATGCTTGATAATTGTTTTGAGATATGAAGATGGTGATATTAGAGTCATGCTAGTTGAGTAGTTGTGAATTTGAGAAATACTTGTGTTAAAGTTTGTGATTCCCGTAGCATGCACGTATGGTGAACCGTTATGTGATGAAGTCGGAGCATGATTTATTTATTGATTGTCTTCCTTATGAGTGGCGGTCGGGGACGAGCGATGGTCTTTTCCTACTAGTCTATCCCCCTAGGAGCATGCGCGTAATACTTTGCTTTGATAACTTCTAGATTTTTGCAATAAGTATATGAGTTCTTTATGACTAATGTTGAGTCCATGGATTATATGCACTTTTCTCATCCTTCCACCATTGCTAGCCTCTCTAATACCGCGCACTTTTCGCCGGTATCATACACACACCATATACCTTCCTCAAAACAGCCACCATACCTACCTATCATGGCATTTCCATAGCCATTCCGAGATATATTGCCATGCAACTTTCCACTGATTCATTTTGTTATGACACGCTCCATCATTGTCATATTGCTTAGCATGATCATGTAGTTGACATCGTATTTGTGGCAAAGCCACCGTTCATAATTCTTTCATACATGTCACTCTTGATTCATTGCATATCCCGGTACACCGCTGGAGGCATTCATATAGAGTCATATTTTGTTCTAAGTATCGAGTTGTAATTGTTGAGTTGTAAGAAAAATAAAAGTGTGATGATCATCATTTTTAGAGCATTGTCCCAAGTGAGGAAAGGATGATGGAGACTATGATTCCCCACAAGTCATGATGAGACTCTGGACGAAAAAAAGAGGCCATATAAAAGGAGAAAAGGCCCAAATAAAAAATGAGAGAAAAAGAGAGAAGGGACAATGTTACTATCCTTTTACCACACTTGTGCTTCAAAGTAGCACCATGATCTTCATGATAGAGAGTCTCCCATTTTGTCACTTTCATATACTAGTGGGAATTTTTCATTATAGAACTTGGCTTGTATATTCCAATGTTGGGCTTCCTCAAATGCCCTAGGTCTTCGTGAGCAAGCGAGTTGGATGCACACCCACTTAGTTTCTTTTGTTGAGCTTTCATATACTTATAGCTCTAGAGCATCCATTGCATGGCAATCCCTACTCACTCACATTGATATCTATTGATGGGCATCTCCATAGCCCGCTGATACGCCTAGTTGATGTGAGACTATCTTCTCCCTTTTTGTCTTCTCCACAACCACCATTCTATTCCACATATATTGCTATGTCCATGGCTCACGCTCATGTATTGCGTGAAGATTGAAGAAGTTTTGAAAATGTCAAAAGTATGAAACAATTGCTTGGCTTGTCATCGGGGTTGTGCATGATTTAAATACTTTGTGTGGTGAAGATAGAGCATAGCCAGACTATATGATTTTGTAGGGATAACTTTCTTTGGCCATGTTATTTTGAGAAGACATAATTGCTTTGTTAGTATGCTTGAAGTATTATTATTTGTATGTCAATATGAACTTTTGTCTTGGATCATTCAGATCTGAATATTCATACCACAATTAAGAAGAATTACATTGAAATTATGCCAAGTAGCACTCTGTATCAAAAATTCTTTTCTTTATCATTTACCTACTCGAGGACGAGCAGGAAATAAGCTTGGGGATGCCTGATACGTCTCCAACGTATCTATAATTTTTGATTGCTCCATGCTATATTATCTACTGTTTTGGACCATATTGGGCTTTATTTTCCACTTTTATATTACTTTTGGGACTAACCTATTAACCGGAGACCCAGCCCAGAATTGATGTTTTTTTGCCTATTTCAGTGTTTCAAAGAAACGGAATATCAAACGGAGTCCAAACAGAATGAAACCTTCGGGAACGTGATTTTCTCACCGAATATGATCCAGGAGACTTGGACCCTACGTCAAGAAAGCCACAAGGTGGGCACGAGGTAGGGGGCGCGCCCTACCCCCCCCCCCCCAAGCGTGCCCCCACCCTCGTGGGCCCCACGAAGCTCCACCGACGTACTCCTTCCTCCTATATATACCTCGCATTACAAACGATCGACACGGAGCCAAAAACCTAATTCCACCGCCGCAACTTTCTCAGATCCACGAGATCCCATCTTGGGGCCTGTTAGGAGCTCACGGAAGGAGAATCCACCATGGAGGGCTTCTACATCAACATCATAGCCTCTTCGATGAAGTGTGAGTAGTTTACTTCAGACCTTCGGGTCCATAGTTAGTATCTAGATGGCTTCTTCTCTCTTTTTGGATCTCAATACAATGTTCTCCCCCTCTCTCGTGGAGATCTATTCGATGTAATCTTGTTTTTGCGGTGTGTTTGTTGAGACCGGTGAATTGTGGGTTTATGATCAAGATTATCTATGAACAATATTTGAATCTTCTCTGAATTATTTTATGTATGATTGGTTATCTTTGCAAGTCTCTTCGAATTATCAGTTTGGTTTGACCTACTAGATTGGTTTTTCTTGCAATGGGAGAACTGCTTAGCTTTGGGTTCAATCTTGCGGTGTCCTTTCCCAGTGACAGTAGGGGCAGCAAGGCACGTATTGTATTGTTGCCATTGAGGATAACAAGATGGGGTTTTATCATATTGCATGAATTTATCCCTCTACATCATGTCATCTTGCTTAAGGCGTTACTCTGTTTTCTTGAACTTAATACTCTAGATGCATGCTTTGGATAGCGGTCGATGAGTGGAGTAATAGTGGTAGATGCAGCAGAGGAGTCGGTCTACATGTCTCGGACGTGATGCCTATATACATGATCATACCTAGATATTCTCATAACTATGCTCAATTCTGTCAATTGCTCAACAGTAATTTGTTCACCCACCGTAAAATACTTATGCTCTTGAGAGAAGCTACTAGTGAAATCTATGGCCCCCGTGTCTATTCTCATCATATTAATCTCCCAACACTTTATTATTGCTTTTTTCTTTTTACTTTTCTTTTATTTTACTTTGCATCTTTATACCAAAAATACCAAAAATATTATCTATCATCTCTATGAGATCTCACTCTCGTAAGTGACCGTGAAGGGATTGACAACCCCTAATCACGTTGGTTGCATGGAGCTATTTGTTTTGTGTAGGTACGAGGGACTTGCGCGTAGCCTCCTACTATTTTGATACCTTGGTTCTCAAAAACTGAGGGAAATACTTACTCTACTCTGCTGCATCACCCTTTCCTCTTCAAGGAAATCCAACGCAGTGCTCAAGAGGTAGCAGGTATCGGCGGAGGCATAACTCGTCCGTGATCCGCAGCACGGCTTGAACGACCCTGGGATTCGCCTGCTTTTACTTTTTTATGGGTTTTCTTCTCTTTTCAAGGTCTATACGGACAACCCGCTTTCAGAACACACCAAGGAGGCAAGGAGCTTTGGCGCACAGGGGAACCCCCAGGTGATCTCTAATAAACGATTACCATACTTGTTTTACATACCCACACGCAGCTCGCCCTTGGTTACGGCATGTTAAATAGCCTTACTCGCTCATTGCATTACTTGTACAAAGCACGCCTCGACGTACTAGTTACATCACAATGGTGAATAAATGGTGGCGTCAGCTCATTACTTCATTTTTTTCCCGTTTCCTCAGCTCAGTATCTATTACTTATTGCACACGTACACCATGGTACATACCGCTATGCCAGGGGCTTCATTACACCCGCATCACGGCAATAAAAGCCTGAACACTTTTACAGTACAACTCGGCACCCCGAACTTATAGCATTATATGCATCGGCTCCGAATCATGTCTTTGGTCAATAGTTGGGTTGCCCGGCTCCTGTGTTTACTACCTTATGTTTCGCTATATCGGCTAGGATAGTAAAGGGAGAACTACTGCGATTGTGTCCCGATTATTCCAGACGAGCACCTCAGTAGAGAAAGCCGAAAACTGACTGTCATGATGCGGCAAGAGCCGGTCAGCTGTTCGCGGGGTTCCAAATCGTTGGAGATTGTTTCCGCTTCTTGCGAAGAATCGGTTCTTCCGATTAGGCGTGTATAACGCCCCTAATTCGGCCTTCCAAACACCAGGGGCTTCGCCAACTTTATTAATTGTCAAACTCCTATGGCTAAGTGAGGGCGGTAAAGGCCGCATAGTCTGATTGCCTTGTTCGTTGCGCTAAACACATCCTTTAAGGACCAGAATGTGTAGTAAAGAGTGTTTAGTTTTATCCCGAACACCCCCGTACTATTTATGTGGGGGCAGAAGCTGACGACTGGTCAACCCTCAGATTTAATAAACGGCCGAACAGGAGGTAAAATTTAAAATCATAAATATTATACTACATAACATCATTGTTCCATATTACAGAGCAAGGTAATATACATGTTCTCATGGGAATATAACATCCTTCGAACATTGCTCCACCACAAGGCGTGACCCCTCCAGAACACCGTCAAAATAGTGCTTGGGTCGAGGATGCTCCTTGCCCTCCGGCGGTCCCTCGGTCATCAGCTTCTTGGCATCTAGCTTCGCCCAATGCGTCTTGACGCGGGCAAAGGCCATACGCGCACCTTCAATGTAGACCGACCGCTTCACGGCTTCGAGCCGCGGACAGGCACTCACAAGCCGCTGCACAAGTCTGAAGTAGCTGCTAGGTATAGGATCGGTAGGCCACAACCGGACTATCGGGTCCTTCATGGCTAGCTCTGCCAACCTGTGCAGCTCGACCAACTACTTTAGCTGGTCGCTGAAGGGCACCGGATGTTCGGATCCCAGATGTTGGGACCAGAATAGCTTCTCCATAGACATTCCTTCTTCGGCTCTGTAATGCTCGGCAGCATCTCATACACTGTGCGGCAGATTGGCAAACGCCCCTGGAAAATCCAAATTCAGGATAAGTACAAGGAACGTTTCTTCTATATACTGGCTATGCATGGTGAAAGACTTACCCGTTGTAATCTTCTTGGCCGCCTGAATTTCCTGGAGGGCGCTCTGGGCTTTGGCTCGTGCATCATGCGCGCTCTGGCGGACCTTCGCCAATTCGGACTCTCGCGCCTTACAATCGCGCTCCAGGGACTATAATCTCTCTATCGCGCCATGGAGCTGTTGCTGCGCCTTGACAACCCGGGCCTCGTGCTTCTCGCGCGAGGTGTGTTCCTTGGCCGCTTTGTCCTCGGCCTCGGCTAGCGCCTTCTTAAGGGTTGCCACCTCGGTCATGGCCCCTAATAAAGCTTATGACACTTTAGCCCAGTCAGACTATTCATTTTTTCGAAATATACCCACAGGTTACTACATACCTTGGCTATCCTCCAGCTGCTTCTTCACGAGGCCGAGCTCCTCCTCGGCCTGCTCCAGTTTCTGCTTCAGTCCGGAGACCTCCGTAGCATGAGCAGTGGCAGCCTGCAGCGATACCTGCTTATTCACATAGACAACTTATGTTAGACTCCTACGATATTTATTCTTGATCCTCTGTTCGACTTTTCTTCCCGAACACCAAACAGAGCATCAGGGGCTACTGTCTATACTCTGATATTTTTCCTACAACCACATTACTTACCTCAAAGCCCGTTAAAAGGCTAGTGCAGGCTTCGGTCAGTTCGATTTTCACGAATTGAACCTTTTCTATTACCGTGTCCATAAGGACATGATGTTCATCCATGATAGAGGCGCCTCGTAGCGCCTCCAGCATATTATCCGGTGCCTCTGGCTGGACAGAGGTCACCGGTGGAACAGGCACGTTCCCTCCTTGTGGAGAGTGTCGTTCGCTGGACCCCGGAGCCGTGTGGATCTCTGGAATGGTATCCGGCTGACGCCCAAAGGGAACTCGGGCCCCGTCGCCAGTCCCCACTGGAACTTTTTTCCCCATGTGTCCGGGCGAAGAAGAATCGTCTGGGCGCCACCCGATGATCTCCGGAAGCTCCCCCCAGTTGGGGAAGGTCTTTTGCGACACCACCTCATCATCACCCTTGGGAGAGACGGAATGAGCAGGTGGCGAAGACATGCTAGCCATCTCCTTTGAGTCTAGAGATTCCTCTGTCGAAGATCGCGGGGAGCCATCACGTGTCGGACTGTAATAACATGGTTTAAGGTATATCAATATCACAGACCAGGAAGGCCATATGTTTTCGGATTCTGGTACTTACGAGGCGGCCTAAGGCTTGGTCCGACTAGGTCGCTCCGGACTGCTATCAACATCCCACACAGAGTTATCCGCGAGGGAGCCTCTAACCCTCTTGGGCGTTTTTGTCCCCGGACTTGTGGGGGCCGCTCTCTTCCTCCTCCACATTTTGGGTGGGGATTCGTTTTCTTCTTCCTCTTCGTCGTCGTCGTCAGCGGACGAGGAGGAAGTCTCGCTCCTGGACGTCACGTCCGGAGTGCTTTTACGGCGAGGTCCCTTCTTGGCCCCTTGGTCCGCCTTCTTAGCCGTCTTCTCCAGCACCTCATAAGGCGCAGGGAACAACATTTTCTCCAGTAATGGAAATTCTTGGCCGTCGGGCAGCGGAGCCGGACAGCTGATCTCCTCTGTCACCTTGATCCAGGCCTGAAAATAGGGGAAGGAAGCTTAAATTTCCTCTCAAAACATGCTAAGTAGGGGGTGCTCCCTGAAAACATTAGAGGAACTGACCGGGTTGGGCTGGCGTTTTAAGCTGAGCCCGCGCTCTTCAGTCATAGGCGGTGGCGTCTCGCCGGCCTTGAAGTGCACTTTCCAGATTTCTTCGTGCGTCGTGCCGAAGAGCTCTAGTAGCATCTGGTGCTTGGCCGGATCAAACTCCCACAGATAACAAGTCCGGTGTTGGCACAGAAGGACTCGACGAATAAGCATGACCTGGACCATGTTGACGAGCTTGATTTTCCTGTCTATCATGTTCTGGATGCACGTCTGGAGCCCAGTCAACTCGTCCAAAGGACCCCAAGTTAGGCCCCTCTCTTGCCAGGAGGTGAGCCGCATCGGGATTCCGGATCGAAATTCGGGGGCCGCCGCCCAGTCAGCATCGCGCGGCTCGGTGATGTAGAACCACCCCGATTTCCACCCCTTCACCATCTCCGCAAATGAGCCTTCGGGCTAGGTGATGTTGGGCATCTTGCCCACCATAGCGCCTCCGCACTCTGCTTGTTGCCCGCTCACTACTTTTGGTCTCACATTGAAGGTCTTCAGCCACAGGCCGAAATGAGGCGGGATGCGGAGAAAAGCCTCACAAATGACGATAAATGCCGAAATTTTGAGGATAAAGTTGGGGGCTAGGTCATGAAAATCCAGCACGTAGTAAAACATCAACCCACGGATGAATGGATGAAGAGGGAACCCCAGCCCGCAGACGAAATGTGTAAGAAACACAACCCTCTCGTGGGGCTCGGGAGTAGGGACGATCTGTCCCTTGGCCGGGAGTCGATGAGCGATCTCCTTGGCCAGATATCCGGCCTCCCGGAGCTCCTTGATGTCCTTCTTCTTGACGGAAGAGGCCATCCACTTACCTCCAGCCCCGGATCCGGACATCTTTGGAATGCTTTCTCGAACAAGGGAAAAGCTAAAGCTTGGGCGCTGGAGCTCAGGGACGGAAGGGCTGAGGAGGAACCGAGGCGTAGGTAAAGAAAGGGGATCCTTACCCCCTTATAAAGGCCATGAATGTCAAGCGCCTTCCCACTCGCCTTAAACTCACCTATTCCCACAGGTCGTGCAAATGGCACGGTTGGTTTACCCATGCCCGAATTGATGAGAATCCCGTAATAAGGGGACACGATCTCTGCTTCGACAAGACGTGCCAATGGCTATCGCATCTTGAAACGTGGGATGGCATAAGAAAAACGGTTCGAAATCATGACCGGACGGACGTGATATTACGTTGCAGAAAGTTGTCAGCGGATGGAACTCGTGTGAAAATATATACTCTCTCTGCGGTTGTGTGTGGTGTGTGTGACAGGTCTGGATACAATCATCATGTTCGAAGAATATCTTGGAGTTCGGAAGAAGGGAACCCGCCTTGCAATGCCGAAGACAATCTGCGTGCCGGACTCCTCGTCATTGAAGCCAGGTTCAGGGGCTACTGAGGGAGTCCTGGACTAAGGGGTCCTCGGCGTCGGCACATTATCCATGGACCAGACTGATGGGCTGTGAAGATATGAAGGCCGAAGACTATACCGTGTCCGGATTGGACTCTCCTCAGCGTGGAAGGCAAGCTAGGCGACCGACTATGAAGATTCCCTCTTATGTAACCGACCCCATGTAACCCTAGATCTCTCCGGTGCCTATATAAACTGGAGAGCATAGTCCGGATGGACATATACTCATTACCATATTCACATAGGCTAGACTTCTAGGGTTTAGCCATTACGATCTCGTGGTAGATCAACTCTTGTAACACTCATATTCATCAAGATCAATCAAGCAGGAAGTAGGGTATTACCTCCATAGAGAGGGCCCAAACCTGGGTAAACATCGTGTCCCCCGTCTCCTGTTACCATCGATCCTAGACGCACAGTCCAGGACCCCCTACCCGAGATCCGCCGGTTTTGACACCGACAACAACCCAACACTTTTACCTACTGTTTTTGTGTGTTCACATGATTATGCTACTATAGTAATCATGTTTTATTGCTTTTGTTTCAATAAAGTGCCAAGTAAAGCCTTTGGGATAGTGTGGATGATAGTTGACTTGAATCTGTGAAAAAATAAAAACTTTTGCGCTCATTCCATGAATTTTCGAAATTCAATGGAACGTGATTTTGATCTGAATTATTTACAGGTGATAGATATACAAATTCCCTACATTGTCCTAATTTTTCAGAATTTTTGGAGTAGCATAAGTATGGTTGGAGTACAGATTACTACAGACTATTCTGTTTTTGACAGATTATGTTTTCAATGCATAGTTTGCCTGTTTCCTAATTTCTATGGCTTATATTGCTCAATATAAATTGTGGAAATGATATGCTATAGTAGGCATTGTGTGGAAACAATTATGAATCTTGTCTTTGACAGTACCAAAGTGAAATGGTTTGCTCTTTATCATACTAACCTATCTCACGAAGTTCCGTTAAGTTTTGTGTGATTGAATTTTTCAAGTTTTGGGTGAGATGTCGATATGAGGAGAATAAGGAGTGACAAGACCCTAAGCTTGGGGATTCCCGAGGTACCCCCAAGGTAAAATTCAAGGAAGATCCAAGCAACTAAGCTTGGGGATGCCCCGGAAGGCATCCCTCTTTAAATCTCAACATTATCGGTAATCTCACTTGGAGCTATGTTTTCATTCGTCACATGATATGTGTTTTACTAGGAGCATCAATTTATTTTGTTAGGATTTGCTTGATGTTATTTAGAATAATATTTTGCATATTTCTTTTCAGTAAGTGTCAAGGATAGACTTTACCATACTTATTTTGCAAGTCTACATGTTGCTGTTTCAAAACAGAAAGTTTATCGCTATTGCAAAAATTCCCGAGAAAAGTCAAAATGTGATAAAATGTTGAAACTTTTGCACAATAAGCTCTGATAAATTTTCTACAGTGTGTTGAATTCTCAGAAGTTATGGAGTTAAAGTATTGATCCTATTGCATTCTTTACAGACTGTCCTGTTTTGGCAGATTGTTGTTATGTTTGCATATGTTTGCTTGTTTAATGAATCTATTTGAGGATGGGAGTATTAAATATGCAGAGGCATTTAGTATGCAATGTTGAATAATAATTTTAGTGATTTGCTACAGTAGAGAATGATAAGGTTTTGCATTGATTTATACTAACTTATCTCACGAGTTCTTGTTGAGTTTTGTGTGGATGAAGTTTTCAGTATTAGGTAAACCGTGATATGAGAGGAATTAAGGAGACACAAAAGCTCAAGCTTGGGGATGCCCAAGGCATCACAAGTAAATATTCCAAGAATTCGCAAGCATCTAAGCTTGGGGATGCCTCGGTAGGCATCCCACCTTTCTTCTTCAACAGTTATCGGTTAGTATCGGTTGAGCCTAAGTTTTCGCTTCTTCACATGATGTGTGCTATCCTTGAAATGTCATTCTATTTTCATTTTGCTTGCTGTTTTAATAAAATACTTAGATCTGAAAGTTTTAAATAAGAGAGAGTCCTCATATAGCTATCTATTACTTAACTACTCGATTGATCTTCACTTATATCTTTTTGGAGTAGCTTATCATTTACTCTTGTGCTTCACTTATATCCTATGAGTAAATTGTTGAATGAATTGAATGTCATGAAGTTGAATTTATATGTTCATATCATGCCTAGTGGTAGCTTCACATTCGGTTTAGAAAGTGAAATCTTTTGAAGCTTGACAATCACAATATTGGTCATACAAGCAATTCCTGAATGATTACTATAAGGAAGAGAACTTCACATGCAAATACACTAACTTGGAAATTTTTTGTGATTGTGAGCCCCCATCAAAATATATATGCCAAAATTGTTGACGTTGGACAAGGAATACAACGCAATGATTTATGTTTGTTCATATTCACATAGAAGTTATATTGTCATAGATCCTTCAACATGTGGTGCTTGCCCCCCATCTTTGCTAGCCAAAAATTCTGCACCAAGTAGAGATACTACTTGTGCATCCAAAAACCCTTAAACCCCTTATTTTCAAGAGTCCACCATACCTACCTAAGGATTGAGTAAGATCCTTCAAGTAAGTTGTCATCGGTGCAATAAGGCAATAAAAATTGCTTCTAAAAGTGTTAGATCATTTAGTGTAAGAGAAAATTGAGCATGTACGAACTTGTGATGGCAAAGAATAAAAGCGATAGACTGCATAATAAAGGTTGCTATCATAAGGGGCAATATAACATGACGTTCTTTTGCACTAAAGGGATTGATCATACAAACAAAAAAAGAGCATGGCAACCTCTACTTCCCTCTGCGAAGGGCCTACCTTTTACTTTTATGTATTTACTTTCATGAAAGAGTCAAAGTTTTTCTCTCTATTCCTTTTTATTTTTCTCTTTTGGCAAGCATAATGTGGTGAGGAAAGATCTAGGCACATATATCCAGTTGGATATGGGTAGCATGAGTTATTATTGTTGACATCACCCTTGAGACGAATACGTTGGGAGGTGAAATTATAAGCCCTATTTTTCTATGTGTCTGGTTGAGACGTTTTGCTCATGTGTATGCGGTGAGTGTTAGCAATCATAGAAGACTATATGATGGTTGAGTATGTGGAGCCCTTACTTAGAATCTGTTGAATAAGTTGAATTGCAATTGCTTGGTGACTAAGAACATAGGTTGTTGAGTTTCAAGAGAATTCGTTGTTTGAACCTTAACATGTGAATTGGTGCTACTTTAACATGAGAAGTTTTATAAGAAAGAATTGTTGCTATGATGCTAGGAAAAGTGATTGAAATTATCATTGATCAAATTTGTGCACTTTGCTAGCATTCACACTTCATAAATTATTTCTTTTATCATTTACCTACTCGAGGACGAGTAGGAATTAAGCTTGGGGATGCTGATACGTCTCCAACATATCTATAATTTGTGAAGTATTCATGTTGCTATATTATCATTCCTGGATGTTTTACAATCATTTTATAGCAACTTTATATCATTTTTTGGGACTAACCTATTGACCTAGTGCCCAGTGCCAGTTGTTGTTTTTTACATCGCAGGAAATTGATATCAAACGGAGTCCAAATACCGCGAAACTTTTTGAGGATTTTTTATGGAATAGAAGACATCCAGTGGGCCAGAGAAGCACCTGGGGGGTTCCCCAAGGGGGGCACAACCCACCAGGGCACGCTCGGGGGCCTAGGTGCGCCCAGGTGGGCTGTGCCCCTCAGTGGCCTCCCGCACGCCCTCTTCGCCCTATAAATTCCCAAATATTCCAAAAACCCTCGCGGAGACCCTAGATCAGAAGTTCCACCGCCGCAAGGCTCTGTAGCCACGAGAACCCAATCTAGACCCTGTTCTGGTACTCTATCGGAGGGGGAAATCATCACCGGTGGCCATCTTCATCATCCCGACGGCCACCATGATGAGGAGGGAGTAGTCCACCCTCGGGGCTGAGGGTTTGTACCAGTAGGTATGTGTTTAATCTCTCTCTCTCGTGTTCTTGATATGTCATGATATTGATGTATTGCAGGCTTTGTTAATATAGTTGGATCATATGGTGTTTTACCCTCTCTATCTTGTTGTGATGAATTGAGTTTTCCCTTTGAGATTTCATTTTTTCGGATTGAATACTTTTATGGATTTGAGAACACTTTATGTATGTCTTGCTATGAATACCCGTGGTGACAATGGGGTATCGTATTGATTCACTTGATATATGTTTCGGTACTCAACTCGCGGATTCCCAAGGTGACATTGGGGTAATCTATGCATAGGGGTTGATGCACGTTCTTTTCTTTGTTTCTCCGGTAGAAATCTTGGGGCACTTAGGTTCTTTGTGTTGGATTGAGTATTATGAATTTTAATTATTTGGTGTTATTTTAGTATGAACTCTTGGATAGATCGATCGGAAAGAATAGCTTCGAGGTGGTTTCGTACCCTACAAACTATTTCTTCTTATGTTCTCCGCTAGATAAGAAATTTGGAGTGATTCTTCGTTGCACGTTGAGGGATGGTTATGTGATCCAATTATATTAGCATTGTTGAGAGATTGCACTAGCTAAAGTACGGACCCTAGGCCTCATTTTCAAGCATTGCAATACCGTTTGTGCTACATCTTATCAATTGCTACCTTTCTGTTTTTTGTTGTTCCTATTACAAAAATCAATATCTACTATCCATATTACACTTGTATCACCATCTCTTCGTCGAACTAGTGCACCTATACAATTTGCCATTGTATTTCGTGTGTTGGGGACACAAGAGAATCTTTGTTATTTGGTTTCAGGGTTGTTTGAGAGAGACCATCTTCATCCAACGCCTCCCACGGATTGATAAACCTTAGGTCATCCACTTGAGGGAAAATTGCTACTGTCCTACGAAACTCTGCGCTTGGAGGCCCAACATGAGTCTACAAGAATAAAGGTGCGTAGTAGACATTAGTCCCCAACTTAGCCCATAAACATCTCCAAAAGTGGCTAAGAAATTTAGTATCACGATCTGAAACAATAGTATTTGGTACACCATGCAAGCAAATAATTTCACGAAAGAACAAATCAGCAACATTAGCAGCATTATCGCTTTTATGACATGGTATGAAGTGTGCCATTTTAGAAAATATATCCACGACAACAAATATGTTATCACTTCCCTTCTTTGTTTGAGGTAATCCTAAAACAAAATCCATAGATATATCCTCCCAAGGAACACTAGGTACAGACAAAGGCATATATAAACCATGAGGATTGAGTCGTGACTTAGCTTTTTGACATGTAGTGCAGCGAGCAACAAAACGCTCAACATCCCGTCTCATCTTTGGCCAAAATAAATGTGTAGCAAGTATATCCTCCGTCTTCTTCACGCCAAAGTGTCCCATTAATCCTCCTCCATGCGCCTCCTACAACAACAAAAGACGAACGGAGCTAGTTGGAATTCATAGCTTGTTAGCACGAAACACAAATCCATCATTAATGACAAACTTGTTCCATGTTCTCCCTTCTTTACAATTCTGCAATACATCTTTAAATTCAGCATCATGCACATATTGATCTTTGGTGGTGTCCAAACCGAATATTTTAAAGTCAAGTTGTGAAGGCATAGTATAACGACAAGACAATGCATCAGCAATAACATTTCCTTTACCCTTCTTGTGTTTAATGACATAAGGGAAAGTCTCAATGAATTCAACCCATTTAGCATGTCTACGGTTCAGTTTTGCTTGACTTTTAATGTGTTTCAAAGATTCATGATCGTAATGTATAACAAATTCTTTGGGCCATAAATAATGTTGCCATGTTTCTAAGGTCCCAACAAGAGCATATAATTCTTTATCATAAGTAGAATAGTTCAGACTAGGCCCACTCAATTTTTCGTAAAAGTATGCAACAGGTTTTCCATCTTGTAATAACACACCTCCTAATCCAATTCCACTAGCATCACATTCAAGCTCAAAAGTCTTATTAAAATCAGGAAGTTGGAGTGAAGGAGCATGTGTCAACTTATCTTTCAATACCGTGAAGGCTTCTTCCTGTGCGATACACCAAACAAAAGGCATATCCTTCTTTGTAAGCTCATTGAGAGGTGCAGCAATGGTGCTAAAATCTCTCACAAAACGCCTATAGAAACTAGGAGTCCAAGAAAACTCCTCACTTGTATGACCGTTTTGGGCTGCGACCAACTCTCAATAGCTTCAATCTTGGCTTTATCAACTTCAATTCCCTGTGGAGTAACAACATAGCCAAGAAAAGATACTCGGTCGGTGCAAAAGGTGCACTTCCCAAGGTTACCAAACAAGCGTGCATCACATAAAGCAATAAAAATAGCACGTAAATGTTCTCAATGTTCTTCCAAAGATTTGCTATAAATCATTATATTATCAAAATAGACTACCACAAATCGTCCAATGAAAGCACGTAAATCTTAGTTCATTAATCTCATGAAAGTACTAGGTGCATTAGTTAACCCAAAATGCATGACTAACCACTCATATGAGCCAAACTTAGTTTTAAATGTTGTTTTCCATTCATCTCTCAATTTCATGCGAATTTGATGGTATCCACTACGCAAATCAACTTTGGAGAATATTGTAGAGCCACTCAATACATCAAGCATATCATCTAGCCTAGGAATAGGATGACGATAACGAATAGTAATATTATTAATGCATCTACAATCAACACACATATGCGACGTGCCATCCTTTTTCGGCACTAGTATAATAGGAACAGCACAAGGATTAAGAGATTCGCGTATATAACCTTTGTCGAGCAGCTCTTGTACTTGACACATAATCTCCTTCATCTCCTCTGGATTGGTACAATATGGCGCACGGTTTGGCAGCGAAGCACCGGGAATTAAGTCAATTTGATGCTCAATCCCATGAATAGGTGGTAATCCCGGTGGCACGTCTTGTGGAAAGACGTCAGCGAACTCCTGCAAAATGTTAGTGATAGCAGGAGGCAAAGAGGAAGGCACGTTCTCGAATGAAAACAATGCCTCTTTGCACACAAAAGCATAGCAAACAAATTTTCTGAAATCTAGATCATCAATATCAGATTTGGTGGCAAGTAAACATGCACTTTTCAATTTAATTTCAGAAGCAACACTAGATGGTTTATTATTAGGCTTCATTTGGTCCTCAAATTCTTTTGCCACAATCTAATTTTCACTCTTATTTTTCTCTTGTTTTGATTTATTAGCTCTATTAATATCATCTTTCAGAATGGAATCATGAGTCATAGGAAGCAAAGTAATATGTTTATCCTTATGAACAAGAGTATACTGATTGTTTCTACCATGGTGTACATAATTTTTATCAAATTGCCATGGTCTACCAAGTAATAAGGAACATGCTTGCATGGGTACCACATCACAATCAACATAATCAACATATGTAGAGATACTAAAATGCACATGAACAGTACGTGTTACCTTAACCTTGTCGTTGTTGTTGAACCATTGGATGTAGTAAGGATGTGGATGTGGTCTTGTGGTGAGATATAGCTTCTCCACCATCTCCATGCTAGCCAAGTTGTTGCAGCTCCCTCCATCTATGATGATGCGAACATAATGTTTCTTCACAACTCCCTTTGTATGGAACAAATTATGCCTCTGATTTTGCTCAGCTTGTGTGACATGCACACTCAAAACACATTGAGCAACTAAACTTTCATACCTGTCAGCATCTTCAGCAACCATGTATTGCGTCTCATGATCAGGATCATCTCCACCGTATTCTTCACTTGTAATAAGAGCCAAAGTCTCCTCATCATAGTCACTAGCGGACTCATACTCACCATCCTCCGTAGCAATCATAACACGCGGAGATTGGCATTCTCTCGCATAATGACCTCTACCCTTACAATGACGGCAAATAATATCATTGAAGGAAATATGCCCTAGAGGTAATAATAAAGTTGTTATTTATATTCCCTTATATCGTGATAAATGTTTATTATTCATGCTAGAATTATATTAACCAAAAACTTAGTATATGTGTGAATATATAGACAAACAGAGTGTCACTAGTATGCCTCTACTTGACTAGCTCGTTGAATCAAAGATGGTTAAGTTTCCTAACCATAGACATGACTTGTCATTTGATTAACGGGATCACATCATTAGAGAATGATGTGATTGACTTGACCCATACATTAGCTTAGCACTTGATCGTTTAGTATATTGCTATTGCTTTCTTCATGACTTATACATGTTCCTATGACTATGAGATTATGCAACTCCCGAATACTGGAGGAACACTTTGTGTGCTACCAAATGTCACAACGTAACTAGGTGATTATAAAGGTGCTCTACAGGTGTCTCCGATGGTACTTGTTGAGTTGGCATAGATCAAGATTAGGATTTGTCACTCCAATTGTCGGAGAGGTATCTCTGGGCCCTCTCGGTAATGCACATCACTATAAGCCTTTCAAGCAATGTGAGTAATGAGTTAGTTGCAGGATGATGCATTACGGAACGAGGAAAGAGACTTGCCAGTAACGAGATTGAACTAGGTATTGAGATACCGACGATTCGAATCTCGGGCAAGTAACATACCGATGACAAAGGGAACAACGTATGTTGTTATGCGGTTTGATTGATAAAGATCTTCGTAGAATATGTAGGAAGCAATATGAGCATCCAGGTTCCGCTATTGGTTATTGACCGGAGATGAGTCTCGGTCATGTCTACATAGTTCTCGAACCCGTAGGGTCCGCTTGCAACAATGTTACGTGACGATCGGTATTATGAGTTTATGTGTTTTGATGTACCGAAGGTTGTTCGGAGTCCAGGATGTGATCACGGACATGACGAGGAGTCTTGAAATGGTCGAGACATAAAGATCAATATATTGGATGGCTATGTTTGGACATCGGAATGGTTCCGGGTGAGTTCGGGCATTTACTAGAGTACCGGGAGGTTACCGGAACCCCTCGGGGAGTGTATGGGCCTTATTGGGCCTTAGTGGGAGAGAGGAGGAGGCGGCCTAGGAGGGGGAGCCCCCCCAAGCCCAATCCGAATTGGGGAGGGGGCCGGCCCCCCTTTCCGTCCTCCCTCTCTCCTCCTTCCTTCCTCTCCTACTCCTACTTGGAAGGGGGGAAGCCTACTCTCGGTGGGAGTAGGACTCCCCTAGGGCGCGCCATAGAGAGGGCCGGCCCTCCCCCTCCTCCACTCCTTTATATACGGGGGAGGGGGGCACCCCATAGACACATAAGTTGATCATTGATCTCTTAGCCGTGTGCGGTGCCCCCCTCCACCATAATCCACCTCGATCATATCGTTGCGAGGCTTAGGCGAAGCCTGCGCGATAGCTTCATCATCACCGTCATCACGCCGTCGTGCTGACGAAGCTCTCCCTCGACACTCTGCTGGATCGTGAGTTCGTGGGACATCACCGAGCCGAACGTGTGCCGATCGCGGAGGTGACGTACTTTTGGTACTAGGATCGGTCGATCGTGAAGACGTACGACTACATCAACCGCATTGTCATAACGCTTCCGCTTACGGTCTACGAGGGTACATGGAAAACACTCTCCCCTCTCGTTGCTATGCATCACCATGATCTTGCGTGTGCGTAGGAATTTTTTTGAAATTACTACGTTACCCAACAGTGGCATCCGAGCCAGGTTTATGCGTATATGTTATATGCACGAGTAGAACACCAGTGAGTTGTGGGCGATAATAGTCATACTGCTTACCAGCATGTCATACTTTGATTCGGCGGTATTGTTGGATGAAGCGGCTCGGACCGACATTACGCGTATGCTTATGCGAGAGTGGTTCTACCGACGTGCTTCGCACACAGGTGGCTGGCGGGTGTCGGTTTCTCCAAGTTTAGTTGAATCGAGTGTGGCTACGCCCGGTCCTTGTTGAAGGTTAAAAGAGCACATACTTAACGAAAAATCGTTGTGGTTTTGATGCATAGGTAAGAACGGTTCTTGCTCAGCCCGTAGCAGCCACGTAAAACTTGCAACAACAAAGTAGAGGACGTCTAACTTGTTTTTGCAGGGCATGTTGTGATGTGATATGGTCAAGACATGATGATAAATTTTATTGTATGAGATGATCATGTTTTGTAACGGAGTTATCGGCAACTGGCAGGAGCCATATGGTTGTCGCTTTATTATATGAAATGCAATCGCCATGTAATTGCTTTACTTTATCCCTAAGCGGTAGCGATAGTCGTAGAAGCAATAGTTGGCGAGACGACAATGATGCTATGATGGAGATCAAGGTGTCGCGCCGGTGACGATGGTGATCATGAGGGTGATTTGGAGATGGAGATCAAAGGCACAAGATGATGATGGCCATATCATATCACTTATATTGATTGCATGTGATGTTTATCCTTTATGCATCTTATTTTGCTTAGTTCGACGATAGCATTATAAGATGATCTCTCACTAAATTTCAAGGTATAAGTGTTCTCCCTGAGTATGCACCGTTGCGAAAGTTTGTCGTGCCGAGACACCACGTGATGATCGGGTGTGATAAGCTCTACGTTCACATACAACGGGTGCAAGCCAGTTTTGCACACACAGAATACTCGGGTTAGACTTGACGAGCCTAGCATATGCAGATATGGCCTCGGAACACTAAGACCGAAAGGTCGAGTGTGAATCATATAATAGATATGATCAACATAGTGATGTTCACCATTGGAAACTACTCCATCTCACGTGATGATCAGACATGGTTTAGTTGATTTGGATCACATGATCACTTAGATGATTAGAGGGATGTCTATCTAAGTGGGAGTTCTTAAGTAATTTGATTAATTGAACTTTAATTTATCATGAACTTAGTACCTGATAGTATTTTGCATGTCTATGTTGTTGTAGATAAATGGCCCATGATGTTGACCGTTGAATTTTAATGCGTTCCTAGAGAAAGCTAAGTTGAAAGATGATGGTAGCAACTACATGGACTTGGTCCATAACTTGAGGATTATCCTCATTGCTGCATAGAAGAATTACGTCCTGGAAGCACCGTTAGGTGCCAAACCCGCTGCAGGAGCAATGCCAAATGTTATGAACGTCTGGCAGAGCAAAGCTGATGACTACTCGATAGTTCGATGTGCCATGCTTTACGGCTTAGAACCGGGACTTCAACGATGTTTTGAACGTCATGGAGCATATGAGATGTTCCAGGAGTTGAAGTTAATATTTCAAGCAAATGCCCGGATTGAGAGATATGAAGTCTCCAATAAGTTCTATAGCTGCAAGATGGAGGAGAATAGTTACATCGGTGAGCATATACTCAAAATGTCCGGTATAACAATCACTTAATTCAACCGGGAGTTAATCTTCCCGATGATGTTGTCATTCTGAAATTCTTCAATCATCGCCACCAAGCTACAAGAGCTTAGTGATGAACTATAACATGCAAGGGATGGATAAGACAATTCCCGAGCTCTTCGCAATGCTAAAGGCTGCGGAGGTAGAAATCAAGAAGGAGCATCAAGTGTTGATGCTCAACAAGACCACCAGTTTCAAGAAAAAGGGTAAAGGGAAGAAGGGGAACTTCAAGAAGAATGGCAACAAAGTTGCTGCTCAAGTGAAGAAACCCAAGTCTGGACCTAAGCCTGAGACTGAGTGCTTCTACTGCAAAGGGACTGGTCACTGGAAGCGGAACTGCCCCAAGTATTTGGCAGATAAGAAGGATGGCAAGGTGAACAAAGGTATATGTGATATACATGTTATTGATGTGTACCTTACTAAAGCTTGCAGTAGAACCTGGGCATTTGATACTGGTTCTGTTGCTAATATTTGCAACTCGAAACAAGGACTATGGATTAAGAGAAGATTGGCTAAGGACGAGGTGACAATGCGCGTGGGAAATTGTTCCAAAGTCGATGTGATCGCGGTCGGCACGCTACCCCTACATCTAGCTTCAGGATTAGTTTTAGACCTCAATAATTGTTATTTGGTGCCAGCGTTAAGCATGAACATTATATCTGGATCTTGTTTGATGCGAGATGGTTATTCATTTAAATCAGAGAATAATGGTTGTTCTATTTATATGAGTAATATCTTTTATGGTCATGCACCCTTGAAGAGTGGTCTATTTTTGTTGAATCTCGATAGTAGTGACACACATATTCATAATATTGAACCCAAAAGATGCAGAGTTGATAATGATAGTGCAACTTATTTGTGGCACTGCCGTTTGGGTCATGTTGGTGTAAAGCGCATGAAGAAACTCCATTCTGATGGACTTTCGGAATCACTTGATTATGAATCAGTTGGTACTTGCGAACCATGCCTCATGGGCAAGATGACTAAAACTCCGTTCTCTGGAACAATGGAGCAGCAACAGATTTGTTGGAAATCATACATACTGATGTATGTGGTCCGATGAATGTTGAGGCTCGGGGCGGGTATCGTTATTTTCTCACCTTCCCAAATGATTTGAGCAGGGTATATCTACTTGATGAAACATAAGTCTGAAACGTTTGAAAAGTTCAAAGAATTTCAGAGTGAAGTGGAAAATCATTGTAACAAGAAAATAAAGTTTCTACGATCTGATCATGGAGGAGAATATTTGAGTTACGAGTTTGATCTTCATTTGAAACAATGCGGAATAGTTTCGCAACTCACGCCACCCGGAACACCACAACGTAATGGTGTGTCCGAACGTCGTAATCGTACTTTACTAGATATGGTGCGATCCATGATGTCTCTTACTGATTTACCGCTATTGTTTTGGGGTTATGCTTTAGAGACGGCTGCAATCACGTTAAATAGGGCACCATAATCCGTTGAGATGAGACCTTATGAACTGTGGTTTGGCAAGAAACCAAAGTTGTCGTTTCTTAAACTTTGGGGCTGCGATGCTTATGTGAAAAAGCTTCAACCTGATAAGCTTGAACCCAAATCGGAGAAATGTGTCTTATAGGATACCCAAAGGAGACTGTTGGGTACACCTTCTATCACAGACCCGAAGGCAAGACATTCATTGCTAAGAATGGATCCTTTCTAGACAAGGAGTTCCTCTCGAAAGAAGTGAGTGGGAGGAAAGTAGAACTTGATGAGGTAATTGTACCTGCTCCCTTATTGGAAAGTAGTTCATCACACAAATCTGTTCATGTGACTCCTACACCAATTAGTGAGGAAGCTAATGATGATGATCATGTAACTTCAGATCAAGTTACTACCGAACCTTGTAGGACAACCAGAGTAAGATCCGCACCAGAGTGGTATGGTAATCCTGTTCTGGAGGTCATGTTACTTGACCATGACGAACCTACGAACTATGAGGAAGCGATGCTGAGCCCAGATTCCGTGAAATGGCTTGAGGCCATGAAATATGAGATGGGATCCATGTATGAGAACAAAGTGTGGACTTTGGTTGACTTGCCCGATGATCGGCAAGCCATCGAGAATAAATGGATCTTCAAGAAGAAGACCGACGATTTATAATGTTATCGCTTACAAAGCTCGACTTGTTGAGAAAGGTTTTCGACAAGTTCAAGGAGTTGACTACGATGAGACCTTCTCACCCGTAGCGATGCTTAAGTCCGTCCGAATCATGTTAGCAATTGCTGCATTTTATGAATGAAATTTGGCAAATGGATGTAAAGACTGCATTCCTGAATGGATTTCTAGAAGAAGAGTTGTATATGATGCAACCTGAAGGTTTTATTGATCCAAAGGACGCTAACAAAGTGTGCAAGCTCCAGCGATCCATTTATGGACTGGTGCAAGCATCTCGGAGTTGGAATAAACGTTTTGATAGTGTGATCAAAGCATATGGTTTTATCTGCACTTTTGGATAAGCCTGTATTTACAAGAAAGTGAGTGGGAGCTCAGTAGCATTTCTAATATTATATGTGGATGACATATTGTTGATTGGAAATGATATAGAATTTCTGGATAGCATAAAAGGATACTTGAACAAGAGTTTTTCAATGAAAGACCTCGGTGGAGCTGCTTATATATTGGGCATCAAGATCTATAGAGATAAATCAAGACGCTTAATTGGACTTTCACAAAGCACATACCTTGATAAAGTTTTGAAAAAGTTCAAAATGGATCAAGCAAAGAAAGGGTTCTTTCCTCGTGTTACAAGGTGTGAAGTTGAGTCGGACTCAATGCCCCACTAACGCATAAGATAGAGAAAATGAAAGGTGTTAACTATGCTTCACCATAGGCTCTATCATGTATGCAATGCTGTGTACGGCACTGATGTGTGCCTTGCTATCAGTTTAGCAGGGAGGTACCAAAGTAATCCAGGAGTGGATCACTGGACTGCGGTCAAGAACATCCAGAAATTCCTGAAAAGGACTAAGGATATGTTTCTCGTTTATGGAGGTGACAAAGAGCTCGTCGTAAATGCTTACGTCGATGCAAGCTTTGACATTGATCCGGATGACTCTAAGTCACAAACCGGATACGTGTTTATATTAAACGGTGGAGCTGTCAGTTGGGGCAGTTCTAAGCAAAGCATCGTGGCGGGATCTACATGTGAAGCGGAGTACATAGCTGCTTCAGAAGCAGCAAATGAAGGAGTCTGGATGGAGTTCATATCCGATCTAGGTGTCATACCTAGTGCATCGGGTCGAATGAAAATCTTTTGTGATAATACTGGTGCAATTCCCTTGGCAAAGGAATCCAGATTTCATAAGAGAACCAAGCACATCAAGAGACGCTTCAATTCCATCCGCGATCAAGTCAAGGAGGGAGACATAGAGATTTGCAAGATACATACGGATCTGAATGTTGCGCACCCATTGACTAAGCCTCTCTCACGAGCAAAACATGATCGCACCAAGACTCCATGGGTGTTAGAATCATTCTTGTGTAATCTAGATTATTGACTCTAGTGCAAGTGGGAGACTGAAGGAAATATGCCCTAGAGGTAATAATAAAGTTGTTATTTATATTTCCGTATATCACGATAAATGTTTATTATTTATGCTAGAATTGTATTAACCGGAAACTTAGTACATGTGTAAATACATAGACAAACAGAGTGTCACTAGTATGCCTCTACTTGACTAGCTCGTTGAATCAAAGATGGTTAAGTTTCCTAGACATAGACATGAGTTGTCATTTGATTAACGGGATCACATCATTAGAGAATGATGTGATTGACTTGACCCATTCCGTTAGCTTAGCACTTGATCATTTAGTATATTGCTATTGCTTGACTTATACATGTTCCTATGACTATGAGACTATGCAACTCCCAAATACCGGAGGAACACTTTGTGTGCTACCAAACATCACAACGTAACTGGGTGATTATAAAGGTGCTCTACAGGTGTCTCCGATGGTACTTGTTGAATTGGCATAGATAAAGATTAGGATTTGTCACTCCGATTGTCGGAGAGGTATCTCTGGGCCCTCTCGGTAATGCACATCACTATAAGCCTTGCAAGCAATGTGACTAATGTGTTAGTTTCGGGATGATGCATTACGGAATGAGTAAAGGGACTTGCCGGTAACGAGATTGAACTAGGTATTGAGATACCGATGATCGAATCTCGGGCAAGTAACATACCAATGACAAAGGGACAACGTATGTTGTTATGCGGTTTGACTGGTAAAGATAATTCGTAGAATATGTAGGAACCAATATGAGCATCCAGGTTCCGCTATTGGTTATTGACCGGAGATGAGTCTCGTTCATGTCTACATAGTTCTCGAACCCGTAGGGTCTGCACGCTTAACGTTCTGTGATGATCGGTATTATGAGTTTATGTGTTTTGATGTACCGAAGGTTTTTCGGAGTTTCGGATGTGATCACAGACATGATAAGGAGTCTTGAAGTGGTCGATACATAAAGATCGATATATTGGATGGCTATGTTTGGACATCGGAATGGTTCCGGGTGAGTTCGGGCATTTACCGGAGTACCGGGAGGTTACCGGAACCCCCCGGGGAGTTATGGGCCTTATTGGGCCTTAGTGGGAGAGAGGAGGAGGCGTCCTAGGAGGGGGCGCCCCCCTCCAAGCCCGATCCGAATTGGGAGGGGGCCGGCTCCCCCTTTCCTTCCTCCCTCTCTCCTCCTTCCTTCCTCTCCTACTCCTACTTGAAAGGGGGGAATCCTACTCCCGGTTGGAGTAGGACTCCCCTAGGGCGCGCCATAGAGAGGGCCGGCCCTCCCCCTCCTCCACTCCTTTATATACGGGGAGGGCACCCCATGAACACACAAGTTGATCATTGATCTCTTAGCTGTCGCGGTGCCCCCTCCACCATAATCCACCTCGGTCATATCGTTGAAGTGCTTAGGCGAAGCCCTGCGCCGGTAGCTTCATCATCACCGTCATCATGTCGTCGTGCTGACGAAGCTCTCCCTCGACACTCTGCTGGATCATGAGTTCGTGGGATGTCACCGAGCCGAACGTGTGCAGATCGCGGAGGAGCCGTACATTCGGTACTAGGATCGGTCGATCGTGAAGACGTACGACTACATCAACCGCACTATCATAATGCTTCCGCTTACGGTCTACGAGGGTACGTGGACAACACTCTCCCCTCTCGTTGTTATGCATCACCATGATCTTGCGTGTGCGTAGGATTTTTTTTGAAATTACTATGTTACCCAACAATCATGTGTGTGCCCTGTTGATGCCATGGATGAAGAAGAGCTCTGTGCAGGCCCGGCAGGTGTGCACTTGGCAGATAGTGGTGGTTGTGCCTACTTTCTTGTATCACAGCTGGAGGTGGCAGCTGACGGAGGTGCCGGTGCAGCAGAATGTGTGGAAGTAGAGGATCCACGCGATGTCCATGATGAAGGTCGACCTGCAAAAAAGTTAGTCCGCGCCAATGCATGTCGATCCTGCACTTCACGTTCAGCTTTGCAAGCAAGATGGAATAAATGAGTGATATTATTATGCTCCTTGTACTATAAAATGGTCTGAATCTCTCTATTTAATCCACCCATAAAACGTGCAAGCATAGCTTTGTTATCCTCAACAATACCACACCTAATCATGCCAGTTTGCAATTCCTGATAATATTCCTCTACAAAAAAATTTCCTTGTCTTAAACGCTGCAATTTCTGAAGTAATTCACGTTGATAATATGGTGGAACCCAACGAGTACGCATAGAAGTTTTCAAAGCAGCCCAAGTAGCTGGAATAGGATATAACCTACAATATTCAGACCACCAAACACATGCAGAACTAGTGAAAGCACAAACAGCAGCAGGAACACGTCTCTCTTCAAGATATTGTAAGCATGTAAAACGTTGTTCAGTTTCTAACTCCCAAGTAAGATATATATCAGGAAGATATCTACCCTCAAATGGTGGAATATTCAATTTTAGTTTAGGAAGATGGTCATGATCTCGTACCTCAGGTGGTGGTGCAGCCCTACCATTGCGATGATATGCATGAGGACGACCTGGTGGTGGTGGTGCTGGTGGTTGCACGTAGTTCTTATTTTGATCAACCTCATCCTCGTAATGGTCCTCCACTTCTGCAGTAGCAGCAGGAGCTATAGAAGCATCAACAGCAGTAGCAGCGGCACCAGAAGTTTGGCCAGGCTCAAGACGAACATGGCTTGCTCGGCGAAGGGCTGTCTCGCGATGTGGAGGTGGTTGTTGTTGTTGCTGTTGCAATGGTGCAGCAGAGGCAGTAGATGGAGGTAGACGCGCAAGCACTTCAGGGAACTTGGCATCCAACTTGTTGTCAATTGTCTTCTCAACATCATCAATCCTCGATAATGCCTTGCCAAAACTGGCCATCACGTCTTCTACCTGTTGACCCAACATTTCCTGGAATTTATCATGGAGCTCCTTGTTCGTCATGTTCTCCCAGTCTAGCTCATCCGCTTGTGATCCTGGTATGGTTAGCAGCAAGAGAAAAACACAAGAATATGATCCTATAGACTGCTAGGAAGTGGCGGTGGTGTTTTGGAAAGTCACAAATCCGTCAAGCGAATCTCAAATTCTTACCAGTTCTTACCAAGCAGCAGTTGATGATCGGCAACAGTTGTAGTCAAAATTCTCAAAACTTTGATAGAGCGATTACCAGGGAGAGTCAGACGCACGATGTAGATGTATGTGGAGCTGGGAAGGCTTATAATATGGTAGCAAAAAGGTTCGGCAATAATCAGTTCAGAGATGAAAAGTTGAATAAACGCTCAACGACGGTACTGTGCTGGTCCCAGGCTAGACCGTACTAGAGACGCGAGCCTCGAACACTAACAAAATCACGGCACGGCACGTAAACAAGGGAAAAGCACACTCTGAAAAAAATCGCTCTTTTTTCGCTCCTTTTTTTGCGAAAAATCACTATAATGGCGAGTGTCTCAAAACTCTTCCCAAGTCAAAATAACAAGATAGGCACGAACTTTTTTGACTATTTTTTTCAAAAATCAGGGCAGCAACGACGAAAAAGTGCGACAAAAAATCACTATGATGGCGAGTGTCTCATAACGCTCCCTGGGACCTAAAAACAGGATAAGGAAAAAAATATTTTGATCGCTGAAATTTTGGCCTAAAAACTGCCCGGGAGTCTCCAGACTCCTTTTTTTCGGAACCTACGCAGGCAAGGAAACACAAATCAGAAACTAGATGGATCTCGAAAACAAACCTAATATAAAAAGAACTCGGATCGGTGGTGGACAGGCAGATGTATATGTGTACTCGGATTGGTGGTGGACAGGCGGATGTATATGTGGACTCGAATTGGTGGTGGACGGGTGGATGTATATGGCAGCGGTAAGGAATATGTTGGTGGTGGTCGTATATGGCAGGAGCGATGACGATGGTGCATGATAACTTGTGAACAGAACTCGGAACTCTAAGGGAAACTAGACGCTAAGACCAGCAACTTGACACGACGATGCAGCCGAAAATTCAACAAAGCAAATACAGAAAAGATTATGCAAAGGCTCAGATTGGTTTGGATATGATGAACTAACCATTTTTTCTGCTTTTTCGTGGATTTTAGGTATGAAGAACATACTCGATCTAAACTACGAAAAACTGTAAAATCTCACCGAGCAACCTGAAAATCTGATACCACTTGATAGAGAAGAAGGTGTCCCGTCTTTCGATAAGATGATGGCTATCGTTTATGCTGGAGTAGACTTTGACGATCCGACTACGAACGTGCGAGGACGTTGCGCCTTAGCAATTGCTAAACCAACTCCGAGAGATTATTGACCACGCCAAAGCACGATCAACATGATCACGAGGGTCTATTTTCTGCAAGCAAACGAAGAACAAGTAAGAAACTGAAATTGCAATCTGGATATTGCGAATTAAAGAGGAAAAGCTTTATTGATCAAGGTGGGGTTCTGTGACGTCTTGGTCTGGTCGTTGAAAACAAACGGAGTACGCGAAGTTGCGCCTATGGAGAACTTTTAATCTAAAAAAACTCAAAGTCTAAACGACGCCCTAAGGGCAGTATATATGGAGGAGTAGGGGGAATTTCGTGACCCCTTGTAGGAGGGGTCCGAAACAAACCCTAACTTTGTTTCCCCACACATACGGACTCTAAAAACAGCCTATTCTTAAGTATTTTGAAATTACATGGGCCGGGCACAAAAATAAGGTGGCGCAGCACCTAAAATAAGCTATAGACGAAAGTTATGAAGGGGCATCTTGTATATTTTGTCCATGTCCTTGTAGGTCATCACGGAGGCTTCAAAGTGCTCAAATATGCACTAGAAACGCCATTCTCGATCCCTTCGCGCGCGCCTTCATCTCCATGCTTGATCCTGCTCCAGTGTTCATCCCTCTTGTCCATACTAGGCCTTCATTACTAATCAACACAAATGCGAAAGTACCATTCTACACACAGGAGCAAATGCTTCTGGTGTGAACAGTAAAATAAAAAAATAGAAAAAAATTCAAAAAATTCTGAATTTTTTTTGTGACATACTTTCACAAGTGTTTCTTGTGCATGAAAAATTTCATCACGAAATCACATTCGTGGAAGTCATGCCGAAAAAAACAAAATCAGAGCTACAAAATGCTTTTGTAAGTAACATTTTCAGAGCTTCGATTTTGTTTTTTTACCACACCTTCCACCAATGTGATTTCGCGATGAAATTTTACGCGCACAACAAACATTTGTGTAAGTATGCCACAAAAAAAATTCAGAATTTTTTGACATTTTTTGAATTTTTATTTTTTTACTGTTCACACCAGGAGCATTTGCTCCTGGGTGTAGAAACTTCACGTCCACACAAATGTATCTAATTTAGGCAGCATCATATTCTCATGAACATTAGAATTGTCACCGAGAAACGAAAGTACCTGATAATTCAATTGGCATGCACGAGTTCTAGTAATTGGTCTAGTATGTATAGCACCAGAGGTTTTGGGTGTAACAATGGTATTAATGTCCTCATCACTAGCACACAAAAAACCGTAGCCACATTTGAAAACAGTTTGCGGACTTGAAAAATGTTCGTGAATTTGAAAAAAGTTCGGGCACCGGAAAACATTCGTTGATTTGAAAAATATTTACGGATCTGAAAAGTGGGTCATGAATTACAAAAAAGTTTACCGATTTAAAAAAATTGTTTGAGCATCTGAAAGAAGTTCGTGAATTCAAAAAAAAATCGCATATAAAAAAAGTTTGTGAATTTGAAAGACTTACGCAGATTTCAATAAAGTTCATGAATTTTAAAAAGCTTGTGTATTTGAAAAAAAAATGTGGACTTGAAAAGAAATAATGAATTTGACAAAATTTGTGCACGAAAAAAGTTTGTGGATTTTAAAAATGTTAATTATTTTGAAAAAGAAGTTCACAAATTTGGAAAAAGTTCATGGATTTTAGAAAAAGTTGGTGGATTTGAAAAACAATCACAAAATAGATAAAAAGTTCATGATGTTTAAAAATAATTGCAAATTTGAATAAAAGCTCGCGAATTTGGAAAAGTTTCACGGGACCGAAAAAGTTTGACACATTTAAAAAATGATATTGAATTTGGAAATTTTAAGTACACATTTTTTATTGAAAATTAAAAAATTTAAAAAGAAATACGAAATGCTAAAAGTAAGGAAAATAATAAAACCAAGACAAACCCGGGTCAAAACCAGAAAAACAAAAAACGAAAAAAGGGCCGAAAGCTGTCAGAAACTTCCTAAAATCAGCTTGGAAGCTTTTAGAAGCTTTCAATGATCACACACTAACCTATCGACGGGATCAACAAAATCACATGCTAAACTTAGACCGGTCAACCTGTTAACAAACGAAACGATCGAGGGGTGTGCACTAGCTAAGAAAATGCACTATATTCGGCACTCTAAGCACCAAATAGGATTCACGCTCATTTTGGGTCTTAAGTGTCGATTAGGAGCTCCTCTCATGCTCTTCGCCAAACAAAAGAAACACACAACGCACTACTAGACCACAGGCCCATTCTATAACCTCAGCGTAAATCCTTAAATCCTCGTGCTAGCCCAAAGGACAGTAACCTGCACAAATGCTATATCTAGGGACTATAGCATCCGTCTCGTGTGAAGCGCGCGCATATGGGCCAACCCAATAGCCTAGGTTGATCCTCACTGTCGCTCGTCGACGTACTGGTTTGCTCTCTTTTTGGTGTTTTTTTTTATTTTTGGTTTTTTTTTGGTTGTCTGTTTTTCTGGGTTTTGTCACAAGTTTTCTTTATTTCACTATATATTTTCTTCTTCTTTTCTATTTTTCCTTTCTTTCTTTCTCGGTTTTCACTGCTTTTCCTTTTGCATTTCTTCTTTGTTTTCTTTTGTCGGTTTTCTTTCATTTTTCTTTGTTTCTTTCTCGGGTTTCACTATTTTCATTCTTTTGCATTTGGTTTCTCTAGTTTTCATTTTATTATTTCGTTCTTTTCTTTTATTTTTTATTTTTATTGGTTGTCTTCGTTTCTTTCTTTGATTTTTATTGGTTCTTTATCAACACATTTATACTTTTTAAAGTACACAATATACATTTTAGTGTACACATGATACATTTTTTGAAACACGTTGAACAATTTTCAAATAGAAAATGTACATTTTCCTTTAATACATGTCTTGAACACTTTTTGAATACATGGTCCAATAAATTCCAAATGCATGCTGAACACTTTTTATGGTACTAATAACTAATTTTCAAAAATACACAAACATTTTTTACATTGTATATATATTTCTAAAATATTTTCAGTACACAATATATATTTTTAGTGTCCATGTGAAACATTTTTTGATACGTGTTGAACATTTTCATATACACGATGTACAGTTTTCTTTTTAATACATGTTTTGAAACTTTTTTGAATACATGATCAACATATTTTCGAATGCATGTTGAACATTTTTTATGGTAATAAACTTTTTTCAAACTACGCAAACATTTGTTTTCATTGTACAAAATTTGTTAAATATCTTCAGTACAAAATATACATTTTTATTGTACACATGAAACATTTTTATATACATGTTGAACATTTTTTAAATACTCAATGTACATTTTTTAATATGAATTTTGAACACTTTTCTGAATACATGATCAAAATTCGTCCAAATACACGCTGAATATTTATTTAGGGTATTATTATTTTGTTTAAACTATACGAACATTTCTTTTATTGTATGCACATTTTATTAAATGCCACAGACATTTTTACGAAATGCAAGAATATTTTTTTTAAATGTCGCATGCAATTTTTTATAGGAAAAAGTATATAATATTATATAAACATTTTTTTATTTTGTGTACACTTTTTCGAAAAATCACATACAAATTTTGGAAAATGTAGGAATATTTTTCATTGTCACCGTCATATTTTCTGAATGCAGGAATATTTTCATTGTCACCAACATATTTTAGTTATGCCAACATTTCTTTTATACTATGTTAACATTTTTTCAAATTCGTGGTGTTAATTTTAAATGTAATTTTAATATTGAAATATGTATCCATTGAAAATACAAAAAATGGAATTAGCACAACATCGGCTTGATAAAGCCACATTTCTACTGTAAGCGAAGCATAGGCTCCCCCAGTGCATGGAGACACGCAGGCAAGGTTGGACCAGACTCACTGCCCCAGACACGCAGGCTAGCTTTATTAAAATTTAAATAATGTTTACAACATCCGCTAAAAATTCTGAAATAGAAGCGAGGGATGAGTCCAACCACAAGTTTGATGGATCTACGCGTCCATTTTACACTAGCACATGAGCTATCATATTAGACTCACCATTACAATGCTCTAAAATGACCTTCCCGAAGTTAAGAAAACAGTAACCGGGAATCGTCCAAAATTGGAGCTGCTATCGTAGACTGTCCCGTATTCTGCTGGTCCCAGAACATGGCAAACCGTGCATGTCAAAGTGATCGGCTTTGCCTAGGATACCGTGCCTGATTCGAGCCTCAAACATTCAAAACGAAGAACATAAGACAAGACGATTTTGACTCCATCTACGCATGCATGATAGCGTGGCGCGTGCTAGAAGGTGGTGCATGCATCAACGTGGGCTGACGACATTTTCTCGAAGAGGACATGTGGTCTGACATGTGATCACCACGCGACGCAGGTGGCCCGGAGACATGCTCAAAACATGCCATACTACTCACTACATAGTAGTCAACTCAGCCGCGTTAGAAAAAGGATTATGAAATTCACGGCGCGCCTTACGCTTACGCGAGAAAACGTAGTTGATAAGTACTTCTTCCGTTCAAAAATACTTATCATTAAAATAGATAAAAAAGATGTATCTAAACGTATTTTAATTTTAGATACATTATTTTAATAACAAGTATTTTTAAACAGAGGAATATGCTTCAGTGAAAATAGGTGTAGTCCTTTTCTACAGAACAGAGACTGAAGCGCCGACTATAAAATAAAAAGAAGAGGAAAATGCGGAAGCACCTGAGAGCACGGCGCTTGGCGTCTCGCTGCTCCCCCGGCCAGTCGATCACCCCTGGATCCCCCGCGTCTCGCGGCTGGATCCGAGCAAAGGGCCAAAGCCAGCTGCTGACGAATGCTCCTGCGCGTGGCAACAAAACGAAAGACAGCTCATCTCATTAACGCCAAAGGATGCCATCAGCGAAGGCATCTTCGTGCTGTGATCACTGATCGGTGATCCAAGCCTTCTCTCCACGCATAACTTTGCTTGAGTTTCTTTGCTGCGGAAAAGTTTCCTTGTCAAAGAAAAATATCTTAGCGCAACTTCAACCGAACGACCCAAACAGACGCATGTTTTATCTAATTTTTGTCAGTTTGGATAGGCTGAGCGAACGTCCATATCTATTTTTTCGTTTGGGTCGATGCATACACCCAACACTGGTCCAACGCAAATTTTTACACGTGGATTTAAGAAAAAACCCACACAAACAAGTTCAAACTTAACATAATTAAACATTATACGCCGGCCAAAGACCACTTAAACATTGAAAATAATCTGTGCTGCCGGCCCACTGGCCCTAGGGAGCGGCGTCCTCCCCAGGCCGGTGAGGTCGATCAGCTCCGGCGCCGAGCCAACCTAGGGGAATGCCGCCTCCCAGGCCCGTGCCGCATCCTGCGCCGGCTGCGCCGCCAACTGCTGTTGCCCCTTGGTAGCGCTCCTCCTCCCGTGCCCAGCGGCTTTCCAGCTCCATCCGCCGCTCATCATCGATGCGCGCGCCCTCCATTGTTGGAGGTACGTCGTCTACTGCTCCAGCGTCGCGCCGAGCCACAAGGGCGGCATGCAGGCCCACTCATGGAGCTGGTCGGTCCACTAGTACCGCTCGGGCTCGAACTTCATGGCTGGCGGCGGGAGGATGACGCGATCACGGCCACGGACATCGCGATGGCCACCTCCGGCCCTCCCGGTCGCGTCCTCGTCGCGCTTTGCTCTCCTCGAGCGTCTTTTGCTTGCCCGCCTCCGGTAGCGGCTTTGGTAGGTCGCCTCCTGCTCGTCCTTCTGCTTGACCTCCGGGGGTGGTGGTGTGACGGCGTGGTTGAGCTGCACGCTGCGGCGGCGCTCCTCCTCGTGCTCCAACGCGAACTAGATCTCCTAGTTGGGAGAGTCCGGCAGCGTCTGAGAGGAGCCGCTGCTGCTCTGGCGTCGGCTTCATGGCGCTGCTCACCTCCTCAGCGTGCGCCCGCGCTGACTATGGCACCCCCGGCACCGGGATGCGGTGCGGGTCCAGATGTTAACCATGGGGCAGGTTGACATCCAGATAGGGCAACGCCTGCCTGTACTGCCAGTGCCACCACTCCTGGTGCACCGGGATGTACAACCACTCCTTTTCCTGCGGCGGCGCTCCGCGTCGAGGATGTACAGCCGCTCCTAAAGGTCTAAATTTATCACAAGCAAACACCACTGGTAAGAATTCTTTTTCAGTAGTAGCATAGTTTCGTTGAGCAATGTCTAGAGTTTTACTAGCATAATGAATAACGTTCAATTTCTTATCAACTCTTTGTCCTAGAACAACACCAACAGCATAATCACTAGTATCACACATAATTTCAAAAGGCAAGTTCCAATCAGGTGGTTGAACAATAGGTGCAGAAATTAAGGTTTTCTTGAGTGTTTCAAAGGCTTCTAAACTATCATCATCAAAAACAAAAGGAATATCCTTTTGCAAAAGATTCATAAGAGGCCTAGAAATTTCAGTAAAGTCTTTGATAAATCTCCTATAGAAATCAACATGACCTAAGAAACTACGAATACCTATTAGGGCATGGCATTTTCTCCATTGCATCAACCTTAGCTTTGTCCACTTCAATACATCTTTCATAAATTTTATGACCCAAGACAATGCCTTCATTAACCATAAAGTGGCACTTCTCTCAATTCAAGACAAGATTTGTTTTTTCACATCTCTGCAAAACTTGATCAAGATTGCTTAAACAATCATCAAAAGACTTCCCATAAACAGAGAAGTCGTCCATGAAAACCTCAACAATCTTTTCACAAAAGTCAGAGAATATAGCAGTCATACATCTTTGAAAGGTAGCAGGTGCATTACATAAACCGAGAGGCATACGTCTATAAGCATAGGTTCCAAAGGGACAAGTAAAAGTGGTCTTTTCTTGATCAGGTTGGGAAACAGGTATTTATGAAAAACCAGAATATCCATCAAGGAAGCAAAAATGTGTGTGCTTAGATAATCTCTCAAGCATTTTATCAATAAAAGGCAGAGGGTAGTGATCTTTTCTAGTTGCTTTATTTAATTTTCTAAAATCTATTACCATTCTATAGCCTGTAACAATTCTTTGTGGAATAAGTTCATTCTTATCATTAGGAACAACAGTTATACCTCATTTCTTAGGTACACAATGAACAGGACTTACCCATTTACTATCAGCTATAGGATAGATTATACCCGCTTCCAAAAGTTTTAATATTTCCGTTCTTACCACTTCTTTCATCTTCAGATTTAACCAACGTTGGTGATCAACAACGGGTTTAGCATCAGGTTCCATATTAATTTTGTGCTGACATAGAGTGGGACTAATGCCCTTTAAATCATCAAGAGTATATCCAATAGCAGCTCGGTGCTTCCTTAGAACTTTCAATAATCTTTCTTCTTCATGTTCTGGAAGCTTAGCACTAATAATAACAGGATATATCTTCTTTTCATCAAGATAAGCATATTTCAAAGTGTCTGGCAATTGTTTTAATTCAAACACAGGATCACCTTTAGGTGGATGAGGATCTCCTAGAGTTTCAATAGGCAAGTTGTGTTTAAGCAAAGGAGTTGTTCAAAAAAAAATCTTATCTATTTCATTTCTTTCATGCATATGTAAATCATTTTCATCGTCTAGCAAATATTGTTCTAGTGGATCAGTAGGAGGCACAACAATAGAAGCAAGACCAATTAATTCATCTTTACTAGGCAATTCTTTTTCATGAAGCTTTCTGCTAAACTTGGAAAATTTAAACTCATGAGACTCATCACCAAAACTAACACCGACAGTTTGTTTCTCACAGTCTATTCTAGCATTAACGGTGTTCAAGAAAGGTCTACCAAAGATTATGGGGGCAAAATCATCTTGTGGGGAACCAAGAACAAGAAAATCAGTAGGGTATTTTATTTTCCTACACAAGACTTCAACATCTCTAACAATTCCAATTGGTGAGATAGTGTCTCTATCAGCAAGTTTAATAGTAATATCTATGTCTTCTATCTCTGCGGGTTCTATGTCATTCATAATTTCTTGATATAAGGAATAAGGAATAGCACTCACACTAGCACCTATGTCACATAAACCATGATAACAATGATCTCCTATTTTAACTGAGACAATGGGCATGCCAACAACAGGTCTATGTTTATCCTTTTTATCAGGTATGGCAATTCTACTAGCTTCTTCCCAGAAGTAAATAACATGCCCATCTACATTTTCTTCCAAGAGATCTTTAACCATAGCAGTATTATGTTCCACTTTAATTTGTTCATCAGGTTTAGGTGTTCTAATGTAACTCTTGTTTACCATAGTTGAAACTTTAGCATGTTCTTTTATCCTAACAGGGAAAGGTGGTTTCTCAATATAAGCAGAAGGAACATGTGGATCAACATTGTAATGTATAGTTTCTTCTTTAATTGGTACCGGTTCTTTGATTTCTTCTTTAATAGGTGGGTGATATTTAAACCAATTCTCTTTAGGGAGATCAACATGAGTAGCAAATGATTCACAGAAGGAAGCTACTATCTCAGAGTCAAGTCCATATTTAGTGCTAAACTTTTGAAAAGCATTGGTATTCATAAAGATTTAACACAATCATACTTAAGCTTAATACCTGACTCTTTACCTTCATCGAGTTCCCAATCTTCAGAGTTGCGTTTAATCCTTTCCAAAAGATCCCACCGAAATTTAATAGTCATCTTCATAAAAGAACCAACACAAGAAGTATCAAGCATGGTTTGATCATTACGAGAAGGCTGAGCATAAAAAATCTGGATAATAATTTCTCTTGAGAGCTCATGATTGGGGCATGAATATAACATTGAATTAAGTCTCCCCCAAGCTAGAGCGATACTTTCTACTTCACGAGGCGAAAAATTATATATATAATTCCGATCACGATGAACTAGATGCATAGGATAATTTTTTTAGTGGAACTCCAGTTTCAAACGATTCCAATTCCAAGATCCAATATCATCGCATAGCCTATACCATGCCAATGATTTTCCCTTCAAAGATAAAGGAAAAACCTTTTTCATAACTTCATCCCCGCGTAAACCTGCAAGCTTGAACAATCCACAAATTTGTTCTATATATATCAAGTGCATATCAGGATGTTCGTTTCCATCACCTGCATAAGGATTAACTAGCAGTTGTTCTATCATATCCGAAGGAATTTCATATTCAATATTTTCAGTAGGTGCAGTAGGTTGAGGGGTAGCTAATTGTGGTTCCGGTCGAGGTGAAGATACCCCGAACAAACCCCTCAAAGGATTGTTTTCCATAGTAACAAGTGACAATAAATTTTAGCACACTATATAAATGTTTCCTTACCAAATTCCACTTACCAAAGGCGCTTCACTCCCCGGCAACGGCGCCACAAAATAGCCTTGATGACCCACAAGTATAGGGGATCAATTGTAGCTCTTTTAAATAAGTAAGAGTGTCGAAACCAACGAGGAGCAGATGGAAATGATAAGTAGTTTTCAGTAAGGTAATGTCTGCAAGTGCTGAAATTTTAGTAACTGAGTAGTTTGATAGCAAGATAATTTGTAACGGGCAAGTAACGATAGTAGTAACAAAAGTGCAGCAAGATAGCCCAGTCCTTTTGAGGCAAAGGACAGGCAAAATGGTCTCTTATGATAAGCAAAGCATTCTTGAGGGTACACGGGATTTTCATCCAGTCACTTTCATCATGTTGGTTTAATTCGTGTTCGGTACTTTGATAATTTGATATGTGGGTGGACCGGTGCTTAGGTGCTGTTCTTACTTGAACAAACCTCCTACTTATGATTAACCCTCCCGCAAGCATCCGCAACTACGAGAAAACTATTAATAATAAATTCTAACCATAGCATTAAACTTTTGGATCCAATTTGTCCCTTACGGAATAGCGCATAAACTGGGGTTTAAGATTCTGTCACTCTCGCAACCCATCATCTAATTGCTACTCCACAACGCATTCCCTAGGCCCAATATGGTGAAGTGTCATGTAGTCGACGTTCACATGATACCAGTAAGGGAGTCACAACATACATACTATCAAAATATCAAACACATATCAAGTTCACATGATTACTTGCAACATGATTTCTCCTGTGACCTCAAGAACAGAAGTGACTACTCACAAATGATAATCATGCTCAAGATCAGAGGGGTATTAAATAGCATATTGGATCTGAACATATAATCTTCCACCAAATAAACCATATAGTAATCAACTACAAGATGTAATCAACACTACTAGTCACCCATAAGCACCAATCTATAGTTACAGTAATGTGATTGAACGCAAGAGATGAACTAGGGTTTGAGATGAGATGGTGTTGTTGAAGATGTTGATGGAGATAGCCCTCCCCAAGATGGGAGAGTTGTTGGTGATGATGATGACGATGATTTCCCTCTCCAGGAGTGAAGTTCCCCCGGCGGAATCGCTCCGCCGGAGGGAAAAAGTGATCCTAGCCAAGTTCCGCCTCGAGACGGCGGCGCTCCGTCCCAAAAGTCCTCTCCTCATTTTTTTTCTAGGTCAAAATGACCTATATACCAGAAGATGGGCACCGGAGGTGGGCCTGGTTGAGCACAACCCACCAGGGCGCACCTGGGCTCCATGGCGCGCCCAGGTGGGTTGTGCCCACCTGGTGGGCCCCCTATAGTAGTTATTTGCTCCAATATTCATCATATATTTGATAAAATATCTCCGTGAAGTTTCAGCTTGTTTGGAGTTGTGCAGAATAGGTGGCCTGACGTAGCTTTTCTAGGTCTAGATTTCCAGCTGCCGGAATTCTCCCTCTTTGTGTATACCTTGCATATTATGAGAGAAAAGGCATTAGAATTACTCCAAAAAGCATTATTATGGATAAAAACATCATAAATAACAGTAAGGAAACATGATGCAAAATGGACGTATCAAGGACTTGATACCTTATAATGTTATGGTTGGGCTTTGCCTTAATGATCTTTAGTAGTTACGGATGTTTTCTAGCATTCCAATCATAACTGCATATTATCTAAGCAGAGAAAGTATGTTAGCTTATGCCTCTCCCTCATATAAAATTGCAATAATGATTACCGGTCTAGTTATCAATTTCCTAGGGACAAATAACTTTCTTGTGTGACAAAAAGCTCTCTACTAAAACTAACTTAGTTGTTACTTTATCTAAACAACCCCTAGTTTTTATTTTCGTGCTCTTTATTATCTTGCAAACTATCCATTACACCTACAAAGTACTTCTAGTTTCATACTTGTTCTAGGTAAAGTGAACGTTAAGCGTGCGTAGAGTTGTATCGGTGGTCGATAGAACTTGAGGTAATATTTGTTCTACCTTTAGCTCCTCGTTGGGTTCGACACTCTTACTTGTCGAGAAAGGCTACTGTTGGGTTATGTAGTAATTTCAAAAAAAATCCTACGCACACGCAAGATCATGGTGATGCATAGCAACGAGAGGGGAGAGTGTTGTTAAGTGACGCGGTGGATGTAGTCGAACGTCTTCGCGATTCAACCGATCCTAGTACCGAAAGCACGACACCTCCGCGATCAGCACACGTTCAGCTCGGTGTCGAGGGAGAGCTTCGTCAGCACGATGGCGTGATGACGGTGTTGATGAAGTTACCGACGCAGGGCTTCGCCTAAGCACTACACCGATATGACCGAGGTGGATTATGGTGGAGGGGGGCACCGCACACGGCTAAGAGATCAATGATCATCTTGTGTGTCTATGGGGTGCCTGAGGGAGTCCTGGACTAAGGGGTCCTCGGGCGTCCGGCCTGTTATCTCTTGGGCCGGACTGATGGGCTATGAAGACGTGAAGGCCGGAGACTATACCCATGTCCAGATTGGACTCTACTTGGCGTGGAAGCCAAGCTAGGCGACCAATGATGAAGATTTCCTCCTATGTAACCGACTCCATGTAACCCTAGATCTCTCTGGTGTCTATATAAACCGGAGGGCATAGTCCGGATAGGACAGATTCATTACCATATACTCATAGGCTAGACTTCTAGGGTTTAGCCATTACGTCTCGTAGTAGATCAACTCTTGTAACACTCATATTCATGAAGATCAATCAAGCAGGAAGTAGGGTATTACCTCCATAGAGAGGGCCCGAACCTGGGTAAACATTGTGTCCCCCGTCTCCTGTTACCATCGATCCTAGATGCATAGTTCGGGACCCCCTACCCGAGATCCGTCTGTTTTGACACCGACATTGGTGCTTTCATTGAGAGTTCCACTGCGCCGTTGACATAAGAATCGATGGCCCCTTCGATCGTTGGGAATGGCGTCGTTCAGGGAGAAACCTTTCCCCATGGACAAATTTTTGTATTCGGCGGCTTCATACTGCAGGCCAACTCACTTGGCCATCTGGAGTAGGTCGATAGCTATGCCCCTGGCCATCAAGTCAGATTTGGAAGCTTGAACTATGTCGCGGATATCCGTGGAAACTTGATCTTCGATGGATTTGAGACCGCGGCGATCGCTCCCCTTCTCTCTGATGAACATGACTCAAATCTGTCACCAAAGCACACCCAGGAGATGGATCATGTTGCTGCAAGGGCCCCAGTACCTAAGCAGATCGTCCCCTCTGAGGCCATAAAGTCCGCGGCGTTGGAGCCGCACACAGACTCGACATCCTGCAATGCTTGCGTCAATGGAACTCCGGGCTCGTCTCCGGCTACACGTTCCGGATCAAGTGCGCTTGCGGACACCGAGCTGGATCGGTTATCAATTTTCGAATTTAGCGCCGCAGACATCTTCCAGCATTCGCCTTTGGGTGACGTACTAAATTCTTTAAAGAACTTGCCCTTGGAGGGTGACTCACAGCCGAACTATGTTTGGTTCGAGCTAGAAGCGGACGACGAGGAATTTTGCTTCCCACCCGCCACCCACTTCATAGCCACCGTCGATGACTTAATTGACGTTCTTGACTATGGCTCCGAATACATCACTGGTATGGACGGCCACCTCTTCGTACGACGTGTACATGGTTGATACACCCAAAGGATCTGGCGAAGGCAAAGAAGAGCCGGATAAGAACAAACCCTCCGAGACGCAGTCCAAGCGCCGGCGCCCCAAACGCTGTTCTAAGCCTTGTCGCTCAAAGGATGGCAACACTGGCACCGGAGAAAATAGTACTCCGGGCGACGCCAAAAACAATGACCCTGTCGGCGCTGCATCCAAACAGGAGGAATATGACAACACGTAAGACAAACCTGATGAACAGGTCTTAGAAGATAACTCGGAGGACGATAGTTACCATCCACCCTCCAAAGAGGAGACAAGCCTCGGCAATGAAGACTTCATCGTGCCGGAGGACCCTCTGGAGCAGGAGCGCTTTAAGCTTCAGCTCATAGCCACTGCAAGGAGCTTGAAAAAGAAACAACAGCAACTTCAAGCCGAACAAGACCTGTTCGTCGACAGATGGACCGACGTCCTCGCAGCCGAAGAATAAGGCCTTAAGCGCTCAGCCAAAAGCTACCCGAAACGCAGACTGCTACCTCAATTCGATGAGGAGGCACCGGAACACATATCTCCCTCGCATAATGCGGAACGACCACCGCGTGGTCGAGACAGGGCAGTCGACCGGCCACCACGTGGTCGGGATAAAGCGGCAACTCAGGCCGAACAACAGCCTACCTCACCACCTCGAAAAAATAAAGACGAAAGAGTTCGGGGTCACACATACGACCTTCGGCAGACCTTTGACAATAAAGCAGGACATACAAGATCGATCTACGGATCGCGCGGACGTGCCTCAAGGCACGAGGATGGCTACCTATTCGGACGTGACAAACCTAACCACGTCTGGGTCGAATGCCGCAGACGAACTCCATCATAGCTACGCCACGACGCGGCCCGGTACAGAGGTGCCGCACACCATCTCTGCTTCACGGACGAGGTACTGGATCACGAATTCCCCGAGGGATTCAAGCCCGTCAATATCGAATCATACGACGGCACAACCGATCCCGCAGTGTGGATCGAGGATTTCATCCTCCACATCCACATGGCTCGAGGAGATGACCTCCACGCCATTAAATACCTCCCACTCAAGCTCAAAGGGCCAGCTCGGCACTGGCTTAACAGCCTGCCTGAAAATTCTATCGGCAGTTGGGAGGACTTGGTGGAAGCTTTCCTAGACAACTTCCAAGTAACATATGTCCGGCCACCAGACGCCGATGATCTAAGCCACATAGTTCAACAACCTGGAGAATCAGCCAGAAAATTCTGGACTAGGTTCCTAACCAAAAAGAACCAGATCGTTGACTATCCAGATGCCGAGGCCTTGGCAGCCTTCAAACATAGCATACGGGACGAATGGCTAGCACGCTACCTCGGCCAAGAAAAGCCGAAGTCCATGGCAGCCCTCACGGCACTCATGACCCGCTTTTGCGCGGGAGAGGACAGTTGGCTGGCCCGTAGTAACAACACGGCCAGCGAGACAGGCCCCTCGGAGGCCAAGAATAGCACTGGCAAGCTCCGGCGCAACAGACACAAACACCCAAGCAATGACAACAACACCGATGACACAACAGTCAACGCCGGATTCACTGGCTCCAAGTCTGGCCGGCGGAAGAAGCCCTATAAAAGAAATAATGAAGGACCTTCCAGCCTGGACCGCATACTCGACCGTCCGTGCCAGGTACACGGCACCCCGGACAAGCAAGCCAATCATACCAACAGGGATTGTTGGGTTTTCAAGCAGGCTGGCAAGTTAAATACCAAAAACAAAGAAAAGGGATCACAAAGTGAGGACGAGGACGAAGAGCCCCGGCAGCCGAACACTGGGGGGCAGAAGAAGTTTCCCCCTCAAGTCAAAACGGTGAACATGATATACGCTACACACATCCCCAAAAGGGAGCGTGGCGTGCACTCGAGGGCGTCTCTGGCGGTAGAGCCACCGCCACCAAATTCATTCCATGGTCGTCATTTCTGATCACCTTTGATCATCGAGACCACCCAACCAGTATCCGTCATGGCGGTTCGGCCGCACTGGTCCTCGACCCAATCATCGACGGATTTCACCTAACACGAGTCCTAATGGACGGTGGTAGCAGCCTCAACCTGCTCTATCAAGACACAGTTCGGAAGATGGGCATTGAACCCTCACGAATCAAACCAACAAAGACTACCTTCAAAGGAGTCATATCAGGCGTCGAGGCCCGCTGTACGGGCTCAATCACGCTGGAAGTGGTCTTCGGTTCTCCAGACAATTTCCGAAGCGAGGAGTTAATCTTCGACATCGTCCCATTCCGCAACGCTACCACACACTGCTCGGACGAACAACGTTTGCTAGATTCAACGCAGTGCCACACTACGCTTATCTCAAGCTCAAGATGCCCGGTCCACGCGGCGTCATAACAGTCAATGGCAACACGGAACGCTCCCTCCGAACAGAGGAGCACACCGCCGCCCTAGCAGCAGAGGTACAGAGCGGCCTTCTCAAACAGCACCATAGTGCGGCTGTCGAGTCCCTGGACACCGTCAAAAGGTTCCAAACTACACTGCAGCAGGACAGCAAGGCCCGTCAAGAGCTCAACTAGCAATTCGGCCTCCGTCCCAGTCCCGATGAAGCAGTGGCATTCGTACCACGCGTACATAATTACGCACTCGAAATTCCATGGACATCGACGGAGGCACATGCTAACCCGGGATCAACAGTTCGGCTAGACCGACCCCGGACACAATTTTTCCTTTCTGTTTCAGGTTCCTTTTTCCGCGAGCCTGGTCACCAGCCCCTCCGAAGGATCGGCATACAAGGGGAGCATGCAGCATAGGTGCGTATGGTAACCTCCAGACGTTCTTCTTGACGGTATTTTTACTTATTGCCCAGGACCCGCACGGTGCTCCTTCTTGATCCCGGCATGTTAAATAGTTCGGGTGCTTATTGCACTATTTGTATAAGATACGCCTTAACGTATCCATTCAGTTATAAAAAAATGATTTGCGGCCCAGTTTCTGTGGTTTTCGCTTCTTACTTCATTTTATTTCGATCTGCTTATCAGCTACACCGGTACTCTTTTATGCGTTTCATATTTGCGAGGCTGCTTATCGCCCCATAATACGGCAACAAAGTCCGAACACTTTTTGTATACAAATTCGGCACCCCGAATTTAGCATTATGTGCATTGGCTCCGAATCATGTCTTTGGTCAATACTTGGGTTGCCCGGCTCCTGTGCTTGCTACCTTACGTTCCGCTCTATCGGCTAGGGTAGTAAAGGGACAACTACTGCGATTGTGCCCTGGCCCTGACCAGATGAGCACCTCAATAGAGAAAGCCGAAAACTGACTGTCATGATATGGCGAGAGCCGGTCAGCTGTTCGAGGGTTACAAAGTCGTTGGAGATTTTTTCTGCGTCACGCGAAGGGTCGGCACTTCCCGATCAGATGCTGATAGCACCCTGGCTTGGACCAGGGGCTACTGAAAGCACAAGTGCTCCCTAGGTGGTTTTGGTAATTAATGACAACATATCTCTTGTTGGACTAACACTTTTATCTAGTATGTTTCAGATAAGTTCAACAATGGAGTGGCATGGAGTAAAGGATGTGGGAACTCCTTCATGATGCTAAGGACAAAGCATTAGCTCAAGCTTCAAGCTCAAGACTCTTCATTTTAAATTTTAGTGGTCCAAGATCACATTGAGTCTATAGGAAAAGCCAATACTATCAAGGAGGGATGAGGTGTTGCTTAATGAGCCTCTTGCTTCAAGTGCTTAGTGATATGCTCCAAATACCCTCAACTACTTTCCCACTTCCACACATTTGTCCTAAACCTAAAGTCAAACTCGGCCCCACTGATTCTTTCTATCCGGCGCCACCGAGTTTGGAGCCACTGCCACAAACCCTAGGCAAATCGGTCATACCGATAGGGATCTCGGTCTCACCGAGATGGGATTGTAATCTCTCTGTGTATGTCCATTATCAAAATCGGTCTCACCGAGTTTGAGCAATCGGTACTACCGAGTTTACAATGCAAACTCTCTGGTTAACTTATTATCAAAATCGGTCCCACCGAGTTTGATAATCGGCCAAACCGAGTTTGTCTGACCAACTCTCTGGAAAGCTTATTACCAAAATCGGTCCCATCGAGTTTGTGTAATCGGTCTTACCAAGATTACGTTATGCCCTAACCCTAACCGAGTCGGTCCCACCGAGTTGCATTCCGGTCCCACCGAAAATCTAACGGTCACATTATTTGCTAAATCGGTCTGACCGAGTTTCAGGATTCGGTCGCACCGAGATTGGTAAGTTGTGTAATGGTTACAATTTGTGTGGAGGCTATATATACCCCTCCACCCCTCTTCATTCGTGGAGAGAGCCATCAGAACATGCCTACACTTCCAACTTACCAGTTACGAGAGAGAACCACCTACTCATGTGTTGAGGCCAAGATATTCCATTCCAACCATATGAATCTTGATCTCTAGCCTTCCCCAAGTTGCTTTCCACTCAAATCTTCTTTCCACCAAATCCAATCCTATGAGAGAGAGTTGAGTGTTGGGGATACTATCATTTGAAGCACAAGAGAAAGGAGTTCATCATCAACACACCATTTGTTACTTCTTGGAGAGTGGTGTCTCCTAGATTGGCTAGGTGTCACTTGGGAGCCTCCGACAAGATTGTGGAGTTGAACCAAGGAGTTTGTAAGGGCAAGGAGATCGCCTACTTCGTGAAGATCTACCGCTAGTGAGGCAAGTCCTTCGTGGGCGGCGACCATGGTGGGACAGAACAAGATTGCTACTGTGGACCCTTCGTGGGTGGAGCCCTCCGTGGACTCACAAGAACTGTTATCCTTCGTGGGTTGAAGTCTCCATCAACGTGGATGTACGATAGCACCACCTATCGAACCACGCCAAAACATCCGTGTCTCCAATTGCGTTTGAATCCTCCAATCCCTTCCCTTTAAATTCTTGCAAGTTGCATGCTTTATTTTCCGCTGCTCATATACTCTTTGCATGCTTGCTTGCTATATGTTGTGAATGTTAAACTTGTGCCTAAACTCCACTCAAACTTTAAAGAGACTTAAAAACTGCAACTTTGGTACTTAGTGTCTAATCACCCCCCCCTCTAGACACCTCTTCTCAAGGTCCTACAAGTGGTATCAGAGCATTGGTATCCATTGCCTTGGTTTAATCACCATTGGAGGAAGATGGATGAGTCTACTTTGGGGAGTCTTAGACATAGAGTGCCTATTCTTGATGGAGAGTATTTTCGTGAGTGGAAAAATGAGATGCTTGTTATTTTCAATCAATATCATTTTAACAAGTACATTGCTAGCCCTTGTGCACCTTATGTTGATCCTATGCATCCTACCCATGATGAATCAATTGACATGGTTAGGAATCTTAGAACTGTTAATCTTATCACTAGAGGATTGCCTAGAAACTTGATTAGAATCTTGCCTACTTTTGAGTGTGCCTACACTATATGGAAATTTCTTGAGGAACGCTTTCCAAATTATTCCTTGAAAAATCTACATGAAATTCTCTATAAGTCTATTGCTTTGAGTAAGATGAATACTAGTGATCCTATGTTTGGTGATCGTCTATTTGAGCTTACAAACCTTATGCGTGCCAAAGGAAATGTTGGAATTATTAGTGACATTATTTCCGGGCTATAAGAATTCATAGACAAGATTATTGTCAAACTCATTCTAATGAATCACCCTCTCTAGGATTTGATCCACCACATGACGATGTTGAACATGGATACTATGATGAGGATGATGATAGTGACTTCGATCTTGATGATGCAATGAGACATTTTGGTCTTATGGCTAATCTTGAGGATATATGTCGGGGAGGAAAGAAATGGGTTCTTGATAGTGGATGTACCGATCACATGACCGGAGATAAAGACATGTTTCGTGAGCTTGCTGATAATGATAGTCCTCGAAAGTATGTCACTTTCGGTGACAACTCAAAGGGTAAGGTGGTTGGCCTCGGTAAGGTGGCCATATCACAAGATAGCTCCATACAAAATGTTATGCTCGTTGAATCTCTTGGTTACAACTTACTTTCAGTATCTAGACTTGCAAATTTCGGTTTCAATGTTCTATTTACTGAAGTAGATTGCCAAGTGTTTCGTCGAGATAATCATAAAATGGTCTTTCTTGGTGTGCGTGAGGTGATCTATATATTGTTGATTTCACTAAAAGGCTCAACCTAAAACTTGCTTCATTGCTAAATCCTCAAAAGGGTGGTTATGGCATAGACGATTAGGTCATGTTGGTATGCGAAACCTTGACAAGCTTATTAAGGGGAATCATATCCTTGGAGTTAATGATGTCATATTTGATAAGGATAGACTTTGCGGTGCTTGTCAAGCGGATAAACAGGTTGGAGGAAGGCATCCGTGAAGAACATCATGACCACGAAGAGGCCACTCGAGCTACTCCACATGGATCTCTTTGGTCCCAACTCTTACAAGAGTCTCGGTGGAAATTCTTTTGGTCTAGTTATAGTTGATGATTTTTCCAGATTTACGTGGGTGTTCTTTCTCGATGATAAATCGCAGGTCCAAAAGATCTTCAAAAACTTCGCTAGGAAGGCCCAAAACCAATTTGAAGTGAAGATCAAGAAGGTTCGCAGCACAACGGAACGGAGTTCAAGAATGCAAATGTGGACACCTTTCTTGACGAAGAAGGGATTTCACACGAGTCCTCGGCTACGTACACACCTCAACAAAATGGAGTTGTTGAGAGGAAGATTCGGACGCTCATCGAAATGGCGAGAACGATGCTTGATGAGTACAAGACGTCAAGCACTTTTTGGGCGTAAGCGGTTGAGACAGCTTGTCATGCAACAAATCGCTTGTATCTTCACAAGCTACTCGGCAAGACGACATACGAGCTACTCACCGGTAACAAACCCCAAGTTGGATACTTTCGAGTATTCGGCTCAAAGTGCTGCATTCTTGATAAGCATCGTCGGTCTAAATTTGTTCCTAAGTCTCATGAAGGTTTCCTACTAGGTTATGGCTCAAACTCTCACACTTACCGTGTCTACAACAATTTCACCCGAAAGGTTGAAGAGACGGTAGATGTGAAGTTTGAAGAATCTAACGGCTCGCAAGTAGAGCAATTGCCCATTGATGTAGGAGACAAAGATCCTTCGGAAGCAATCCAAGACTTGTCTATTGGCAAGATCCGTCCAACGGAGGTGAAGGAGAGTACCTCGTCCGTCCTAGTGGAAGCTTCTACTTCACGACAATGTGAACCAAGAGTTGATATGGAAGCATCCACAAGTGGGACACACCAAGATGAAGAAAACGAGGAAGTGCATCAAGATGAACGTCGACAACCTCCTTCTCCACCACGACAAGAGAACGAAAATGCCAACAATGAAGAAGGCCAAGAAGAAGAACAAGATGAAGAAGATGTTCAACGAAGACCCAAGAAAAAGCTTTCACGAGTTCGAGCAAGAATTGCTAAAGACCATCCCGTCGAGCACACTTGGAGGAGATGATCCCCATGGAGACTGGCGAAAAAGGAGTTCCCCGGGAGCTCTTCGCCAGTCTCCATGGGGATCATCTCCTCCATGTGTCTGGCAGTGGAGGCTTCGCCTCGTGGTGCCTCCCGGACAGCGTCCTGGGTTCCTCCCCAGCTCGGATCGGCCCTCCGGGACAGTGCCTCGGCGTCGTCCCCGGCCCCGGGGAAGTAAGCAGGCGGTGGCGACTGGCTTGCCATTTCCGACGGAGCCAACGAACTTCCAGACGAGGATCGTTGGATTAGATCGCGGGCCGGGCTGCAATGGTACAACTAACTACATCAAGATAATGGAGAGAAAGGGCTGGATGTGCACATAAATAAGCCATGTCACTTACGATGCGGCCTGCGGCTTTGTGCAGGGGCGTCGTTCTGGACTACTGTCAACGTCCCACGCAGTGTTGGCTGCCGGAACGCCCTTCCCCTTTTTAGGCGCCTCCGCCTCCAGATGCACCGGAGCCGCCCTCTTCTTCTTCCTCTCCTCAGGGGGAGGATTGTTTTCTTGTTCCTCCTCTCCCCCGTCATTTCCCTCAAGGACAAAGGAATACGTTTTGTCATCTTCGGATGCCTCGTCCGAAGTACCCTTACGACAGAGGCTGCTCTTGGCCCCCTTTTCCTTCTTGGCCTTCTTCTCCGGCGCCTTATATGGCACCGGTACTAGCATCTCCGCCAAGCGCGGGATGATTGGTTCTTCGGGCAGCGGAGCCGGACACTGGATCCTCTTCGCCCTCTCCGTCCAGTCCTGAAGGAGCAATAATAAAAGCTCAGACGTCATCCTCGAAACAATTAGGTTGAGGACTCATTCGAAATAACATACCTTGCTGGCGGGGTGTGTATAATCATGATCACGGTCCGAATCCGTGGCCGGTGGTTTCTCATTGCCCTTGAAGAGCAATTTCCATGTGCCCTCATGCATAGTCTCGAAGAGCCTCACCAAGGTCCGGTGCTTCTTTGGATTAAACTCCCACAACGGCCGGCTTCGGCGCTGACATGGAAGGATCCGACGAACTAACATCACCTGGATCACATCAACGAGCTTGACGCTCTTGGTTACCATGCTCTGAACACGCGTCTGCAGCGCTATCAGCTCGTTAGGAGAACACCAGTCCGGACTCTTCTCGACCCAGGGGGTGAGTCACATAGGAGCGCCGGAGCGGAATTCGGCAGCCGCGGCCCAGGAGGTGCCGCGTTGTTATGTGATGTAGAACCACTGCTTCTGCCATTCCTTTACCGTATCTACAAAGGTGCCTTTGGGCCAAGAGACATTGGACAATTTACTCACCATTGCCCCTCTGCACTCCGCGTGCTGGCCATCTACCACCTTCGGCTTCACGTTGAAGACCTTGAGCCACAGTCCGAAGTGGGGGTGGATGCGGAGGAAGGCCTCGCCTACGATGATAAACGCCGAAATGTTGAGGAAGGAAGTCGGGGACAGATCATGGAAATCTACCCCGTAATAATACATTAGCCCGCGGACGAAGGGGTGAAGGGGAAACCCTAGCCCGCGGAAGAAATGGGGGATGAATACCACCCTCCCCGTGAGCTCCGGCGTGGGGACGATCTGTCCCTAGGCCGGCAGACGGTGGGCGATCTCTTTCCCAAATATCCGGCCACACAGAGCTTAGTAATGTCCTCCTCCGTGACGGAGGAGACCATCCACTTGCGCTGACCACCGGATCCGGACATGGTTGCTGGGGTGGAAAGGAGATTGGAACTTGGGTGCTGAAGCTCAAGGTTGGGAAGGCAGAGACAGAGAGAAAGCATGAGAAGAGGAAGGGGGAATCCTTATCTCCTTATAAAGGCAACAAATATTAAACGCCTCCTCGTCCGCCTTGAGATTTGCCTATTCCCAAGGGCCGTGTAAACGGCATGGTTGGGTTACCCATGCCCGCATTGATGAGAATCCTGCGATAAGGGGACATGATCTCCGCTTCGACAAGACGTGCCAATAGCCACCGCATCTTGAAACATGGGACAAACGGTTCGAAATTATGACCGAACGAACGTAACGTCACATTGCAGAAAGTCGTCAGCGGATGGGACTCATGTAAAAAATATATATTCTCTCTACGGTCGTGCATGGTGTGTAACAGGTCCGGATACAATCGTCACATCCGAAGACTATCTTGGAGTTCGGAAGAAGGGCACCCGCCTTGCAATGCCGAAGACAATCTGCGCGCCGGACTCCTCGTCATTGAAGTCAGGTTCAGGGGCTACTGAGGAGTCCTGGACGAAGGGGTCCTCGGGCGTCCGGCGTGTTATCTGTTGGGCCGGACTGATGGGCTATGAAGACGTGAAGGCCGGAGACTATACCCGTGTCCGGATTGGACTCTACTTGGCGTGGAAGGCAAGCTAGGCGACCGATGATGAAGATTTCCTCCTATGTAACCGACTCCATGTAACCCTGGATCTCTCCGGTGTCTATATAAACCGGAGGGCATAGTCCGGATAGGACAGATTTATTACCATATACTCATAGGCTAGACTTCTAGGGTTTAGCCATTACGATCTCGTGGTAGATCAGCTCTTGTAACACTCATATTCATCAAGATCAATCAAGCAGGAAGTAGGGTATTACCTCCATAGAGAGGGCCCGAACCTGGGTAAACATCGTGTCCCCGTCTCTTGTTACCATCGATCCTAGACGCATGCCTGGGACCCCCTCCCGAGATCCGCCGGTTTTGATATCGACAAGGCTGCCCCCTCCGCCCGTATATAAAGGAGTGGAGGAGGGGGAGAGGGCCGACCTCCTAAGCGCCAGGGGAGTCCTACTCCCGGTGGGAGTAGGATTCCCCTTTCCCTAGTTGGAGTAGGAGTGGGAAGGAAGAGGGAGAAGAAGAGAAGGAAAGGGGGGCCGGCCCACTTCCCAATTCGGATTGGGCTTGGGTGGTGCACCCCCACCTTGGCCGCCTCCTCCTCCTTTCCACTATGGCCATTGACTCCCCGGGGGGTTCCGGTAACCTCCCGGTACTCCGGTAAATGCCCAAACTCACCCAGAACCATTCTGATGTCCGAACATAGCCATCCAATATATCGACCTTTATGTCTTGACCATTTCGAGACTCCTTGTCATGTCCGTGATCATATCCGGGACTCCGAACTACCTTCGGTACATCAAAACACATAAACTCATAATACCGATCGTCACCGAACGTTAAGCGTGCGGACCCTACGGGTTCGAGAACTATGTAGACATGACCGAGACACATCTCCGGTCAATAATCTATGAAGATCTTTATCGGTCAAACCGCATAACAATGTACGGTGTTCCCTTTGTCATCGGTATGTTACTTGCCCGAGATTCGATCGCCGGTATCCTCATACCTAGTTCAATCTCATTACCGGCAAGTCTCTTTACTCGTTCCATAATGCATCATCCCTCAACTAACTCATTAGTCATAATGCTTGCAAGGCTTATAGTGATGTGCATTACCGGGAGGGCCTAGAGATACCTCTCTGATACACAGAGTGACAAATCCCAATCTCGATCTATGCCAACTCAACAAATACCATCGGAGACACCTGTAGAGCATCTTTATAATCACCCAGTTACATTGTGATGTTTGATAGCACACAAGGTGTTCCTTTGGTATTCGGGAGTTGCATAATCTCATAGTCTGAGGAACATGTATAAGTCATGAAGACAGCAGTAGCAATGAAACTGTAACGATCATAATGCTAAGCTAACGAATGGGTCTTGTCCAGCACATCATTCTCCTAATGATGTGATCCCATTCATCAAATGACAACACATGTCTACGGTTAGAAAACATAACCACCTTTGATAAACGAGCTAGTCTAGTAGAGGCATACTAGGGACACTTTATTTTGTCTATGTATTCACACATGTACTAAGTTTCCGGTTAATACAATTCTAGCATGAATAATAAACATTTATCATGAAATAAGGAAATAAATAATAACTTTATTATTGCCTCTAGGGCATATTTCCTTCAGTCTCCCACTTGCACTAGAGTCAATAATCTAGTTCACATTGCCATGTGATTTAACACCAATAGTTCACATCACCATGTGATTAACACCCATAGTTCACATCGCCATGTGACCAACACTCGAAGGGTTTACTAGAGTTAGTAATCTTAGTTCACATCATCGTGTGATTAACACCCAAAGAGTACTAAGGTGTGATCATGTTTTGCTTGTGAGAGAAGTTTAGTAAACGGGTCTGCCATATTCAGTTCCGTATGTATTTTGCAAATTTCTATGTCAACAATGCTCTGCACGGAGCTACTCTAGCTAATTTCTCCCACTTTCAATATGTATCCAGATTGAGACTTAGAGTCATCTGGATCAGTGTCAAAACTTGCATCGACGTAACACTTTACAACGAACCTTTTGTCACCTCCATAATCGAGAAACATATCCTTATTCCACTAAGGATAATTTTGACCGCTGTCCAGTGATCTACTCCTAGATCACTATTGTACTCCCTTGCCAAACTCAGTGTAGGGTATACAATAGATTTGGTACACAACATGGCATACTTTATAGAACCTACGGCTGAGGCATAGAGAATGACTTTCATTCTCTTTCTATCTTCTGCCGTGGTCGGGCTTTGAGTCTTACTCAATTTCACACCTTGCAATACAGGCAAGAAATTCTTCTTTGACTGTTCCATTTTGAACTACTTCAAAATTTTGTCAAGGTATGTACTCATTGAAAAACTTATCAAGCGTCTTGATCTATCTCTATAGATCTTGATGCTCAATATGTAAGCAGCTTCATCGAGGCCTTTCTTAGAAAAACTCTTTCCAAACGCTCCTTTATGCTTTCCAGAAAATTCTACATCATTTCCGATCAACAATATGTCATCCACATATACTTATCAGAAAGGCTGTAGTGCTCCAACTCACTTTCTTGTAAATACAGGCTTCACCACAAGTCTGTATAAAACTATATGCTTTGATCAACTTATCAAACCGTATATTACAACTCCAAGATGCTTGCACCAGTCCATAAATGGATCGCTGGAGCTTGCACATTTTGTTAGCCCCTTTTGGATCGACAAAACCTTCTGTTTGCACCATATACAACTCTTCTTTAAGATATCCATTAACACTGAAACCTCATACCAATTCGCCACGTGAAAGCGGGGTTAAGGTAAGGCAGGAAAGACTGGCGCCGAAAGATATATATGTTTTGAAGAGAGAGATCTGCAGGCAAAAATCTTGAAGGAAGGACTGACTGAAGGAAATGCAGTTTTTTTTATCCATTTGCCAGATTTCATAAAATGCGGCAATTGCTAACATGATTCAGACAGACTTAAGCATCGCTACGAGTGAGAAAAACTCATCGTAGTCAACACCTTGAACTTGTCGAAAACCTTTCGTGACAAGTCGAGCATTGTAGATAGTAACACTACCATCAGCGTCTGTCTTCCTCTTGAAGATCCATTTATTCTCCATGGCCTGCCGATCATCGGGCAATTCCACCAAAGTCCATACTTTGTTTTCATACATGGATCCCATCTCAGATTTCATGGCCTTAAACCACTTTGCGAAATCTGGGCTCATCATCGCTTCCTCATAGTTCGTAGGTTCGTCATGGTCTAGTAACATGACTTCCAGAACCGGATTACCATACCACTCTGGTGCGGAACGTACTCTCGTTGACCTACGAGGTTCGGTAGTGAATTGATCTGAAGTTTCATGATCATCATCACTAACTTCCTCACTAATTGGTGTAGGCATCACTGGAACTGATTTATGTGATGAACTACTTTCCAATTCGGGAGAAGGTACAATTACCTAATCAAGTTCTACTTTCCTCCCACTCACTTCTTTCGAGAGAAACTCCTTCTCCAGAAAGGATCCATTCTTAGCAACAAAGATCTTGCCTTCGGATCTGTGATAGAAGGTGTACCCAACAGTCTCTGTTGGGTATCCTATGAAGACACATTTCTCCGATTTGGGTTCGAGCTTATCAGGTTGAAGCTTTTTCACATAAGCATTGCAGCCTCAAACTTTAAGAAACGACAACTTGGGTTTCTTGCCAAACCATAGTTCATAAGGTGTCGTATCAACGGATTTAGATGGTGCCCTATTTAACGTGAATGCAGCTGTCTCTAATGCATAACCCCAAAACGATAGTGGTAAATCCGTAAGAGACATCATAGATTGCACTATATCCAATAAAGTACGGTTATGAAATTCGGACACACCATTATGCTGTGGTGTTCCAGGTGGCATGAGTTTGTGAAACTATTCCACATTGTTTTAATTGAAGGCCAAACTCGTAACTCAAATATTTGCCTCTGCGATCACATCATCGAAACTTTATTTTCTTGTTAGGATGATTCTGTACTTCACTCTAAAAATCTTTGAACTTTTCAAGTGTTCCAGACTTGTGTTTCATCAAGTAGATATACACATATCTTCTCAAATCATCTGTGAAGGTCAGAAAATAATGATACCCGCCGTGAGCCTCAACACTCATTGGACTGCGTACATCGGTATGTATTATTTCCAATAAGTCAGTGGCTCGCTCCATTGTTCCGGAGAACGAAGTCTTAGTCATCTTGCCCATGAGGCATGGTTCGCGAGCATCAAGTGATTCCAAAAGCCCATCAGCATGGAGTTTCTTCATGCGCTTTACACCAATATGACCTAAACGGCAGTGCCACAAATATGTTGCACTATCATTATCATCTTTGCATATTTTGGCATCAATATGATGAATATGTGTATCAACACGATCGAGATTCAATAAACCATTTATTTTGAGTGTATGACCATAGAAGGTTTTATTCATGTAAACATAACAACAATTTTTCTTTGACTTAAATGAATAAAGGTATTGCAATAAACATGATCTAATCATATCCATGCTCAATGCAAACACCAAATAACATTTATTTTAGGTTCAACACTAATCCCGAAGGTAAAGGGAGTGTGCGATGGTGAGCTTATAATCCTTGGAATCATTTCCAACACACATCGTCACCTCGCCCTTAACTAGTCTCTGTTTATTTTGCAGCTCTTGTTTTGAGTTACTACTCTTAGCAACTGAACTAGTATCAAATACCGAGGGGTTGCTATAAACACTAGTAAAGTACACATCAATAACATGTATATCAAATACCTTTGTTCACTTTGCCATCCTTCTTATCCGCCAAGTATCTAGGGGCAGTTCCACTTCCAGTGACCATTTCCTTTGCAGTAGAAGCACTTAGTTTCAGGCTTGAGTCTAGCTTTGGGTTTCTTCACGGGAGTGACAACTTGTTTGTCATTCTTTGTTGAAGTTTCCCTTCTATTCCTTTGCCCTTTTCTTGAAACTAGTGGTCTTGTAAACCATCAACATTTGATGCTCTTTCCTGATTTCTACCTTCGCCGATTTCAGCATCGCGAAGAGCTCAGGAATTACTTTCGACATCCCTTGCATATTATAGTTCATAACGAAGTTCTAGTAACTTGGTGATAGTGATTAGAGAACTTTGTCAATTACTATCTTATCTGGAAGATTAACTCCCATTTGATTCAAGCAATTGTAGTACCCAGACAATCTAAGCACATACTCACTGGTTGAGCTATTCTCCTCCATCTTGTAGGCAAAGTACTGTCAGAGGTCTCATACCACTCGACACGGGCATGAGTATGAAATGCCAATTTCAACTCTTGGACAATCTTATATGCTCTGTGGCGTTCAAAACATTTTTGAAGTCCCGGTTCTAAGCCGTAAAGCATGGTGCACTTAAACTATCAAGTAGTCATCATACTGGGCTTTTGTCAAACATTCATAACGTCTGCATCTGCTCCTGCAATAGGTCTGTCACCTAGCGGTGCATCAAGGACATAATTCTTCTGTGCAGCAATGAGGATAATCCTCAGATAACGGACCAAGTCCTCATCATTGCTACTATCATCTTTCAACTTATTTTTCTCTAGGAACATATCAAAAATAAATGGGGAGCTACATCGCGAGCTATTGATCTACAACATAGTTATGCAAATACTATCAGGACTAAGTTCATGATAAATTAAAATTCAATTAATCATATTACTTAAGAACTCCCACTTAGATAGACATCCCTCTAGTCATCTAAATGATCACATGATCCATATCAACTAAACCATGTCCGATCATCACGTGAGATGGAGTAGTTTTCAATGTTGAACATCACTATGTTGATCATATCTACTATATGATTCACGCTCGACCTTTCGGTCTCAGTGTTCCGAGGCCATATCTACATATGCTAGGCTCGTCAAGTTTAACCCGAGTATTCTGCGTGTGCAAAACTGGCTTGCACCCGTTATATGTAAACGTAGAGCTTATCACACCCGATCATCACGTGGTGTCTCGGCACGAAGAACTGTTGCAACGCTGCATACTCAGGGAGAACACTTATACCTTGAAATTTTAGTAAGGGATCATCTTATAAAGCTACCGCCGAACTAAGCAAAATAAGATGTATAAAAGATAGACATCACATGCAATCAAAATATGTGACATGACATGGCCATCATCATCTTGTGCTTTTGATCTCCATCTTCAAAGTACTGTCATGATCTCCATTGTTACAGGCATGACACCATGATCTCCATCATCTTGATCTTTTATCAACGTGTTGTCACATGGTCGTCTCACCAGCTATTTCTTTTGGAACTACTGCTATCGCATAGCGATAAACTAAAGAAATTACATGGCACTTGCATCTTATGCAATAAAGAGACAACCATAAGGCTCCTGCCAGTTGCCGATAACTTCAACAAAACATGATCATCTCATACAACAATTTATATCTCATCACGTCTTGACCATATCACATCACAACATGCCCTGCAAAAACAAGTTAGACGTCCTCTACTTTGTTGTTGCAAGTTTTACGTGGCTGCTACGGGCTGAGAAAGTACCATTCTTACCTACGCATCAAAACCACAACGATGTTTCGACAAGTATGTGTTGTTTTAACCTTCAACAAGGACCGGGCGTAGTCACACTCGATTCAGCTAAAGTTGGAGAAACTGACACCCGCCAGCCACCTGTGTGCGAAGCACGTCGGTAGAACCAGTCTCGCGTAAGCGTACGCGTAATGTCAGTCCAGGCCGCTTCATCCAACAATACCGTCGAACCAAAGTATGACATGCTGGTAAGCAGTATGACTATTATCGCCCACAACTCATTTGTGTTCTACTCGTGCATATAACATCTACGCGTAAACCTGGCTCTGATACCACTAGTAGCTTATTTAGTAATTTCAAAAAAATCCTACGCACACGCAAGATCATGGTGATGCATAGCAATGAGAGGGGAGAGTGTTGTCTACATACCCTCATAGACCATAAGCGGAAGCGTCAAGTGACACGGTTGATGTAGTCGAACGTCTTCGCGATTCAACCGATCCTAGTACCGAAAGTATGGCACCTCCACGATCAGCACACGTTCACCTCGGTGACGTCCCACAAACTCTTGATCTAGCTGAGTGTCGAGGGAGAGCTTCGTTAGCACGATGGCGTGATGACGGTGTTGATGAAGTTACCGACGCAGGGCTTCGCCTAAGCACTACACCGATATGACTAAGGTGGATTATGGTGGAGGGGGGCACCGCACACGGCTAAGAGATCAATGATCAACTTGTGTGTCTATGGGGTTCCCCCCTCCCCCGTATATAAAGGAGTGGAGGAGGGGGAGAGGGCCGGCCTCCTAGGCGCGCCCAAGGGGGAGTTCTACTCCCGGTGGGAGAGGGAAGGAAGAGGGAGAAGAAGATAAGGAAAGGGGGGCCAGCCCCCTTCCCAATTCGGATTGGGCTTGGGGGGGCGCCCAAACCTTGGCCTCCTCCTCCTCCTTTCCACTATGGCCCATTAAGTCTCATTGACTCTTCGGGGGGTTCCGGTAACCTCTCGGTACTCCGATAAATGCCCGAACTCACCCGGAACCATTCCGATGTCCAAACATAGCCATCCAATATATCGATCTTTATGTCTCGACCATTTCGAGACTGCTCGTCATGTTCGTGATCATATCCGGGACTCTGAACTACCTTCGATACATCAAAACACATAAACTCATAATACCTATCGTCACTGAACGTTAAGCGTGCGGACCCTACGGGTTCGAGAACTATGTAGACATGACCGAGACACATCTCCGGTCAATAACCAATAGCGGAAACTGGATTCTCATATTGGCTCCTACATATTCTACGAAGACCTTTATCGGTCAAACCGCATGACAACATACGTTGTTCCCTTGTAATCGGTATGTTACTTGCCCGAGATTCGATCGTCGGTATCCTTATACCTAGTTCAATCTCGTTATTGGCAAGTCTCTTTCCTCGTTCCGTAATGCATCATCCTGCAACTAACTCATTACTCACATTGCTTGCAAGGCTTATAGTGATGTGCATTACCGAGAGGGCCCAGAGATACCTCTCCGATACACGGAGTGACAAATCCTAATCTCGATCTATGCCAACTCAACAAACACCATCGTGAGACACCAGAGAGCATCTTTATAATCACCCGATTGTTGTGACGATTGATAGCACACAAGGTGTTCCTCCGGTATTCGGGAGTTGCATAATCTCATAGTCTGAGGAACATGTATAAGTCATGAAGAAAGCAGTAGCAATGAAACTGTAACGATCATAATGCTAAGCTAACGAATGGGTCTTGTCCATCACATCATTCTCCTAATGATGTGATCCCGTCCATCAAATGACAACACATGTCTATGGTTAGGAAATATAACCATCTTTGATAAATGAGCTAGTCAAGTAGAGGCATACTAGGGACACTTTGTTTTGTCTATGTATTCATACATGTACTAAGTTTCTGGTTAATACAATTCTAGCATGAATAATAAAAATTTATCACGAAATAAGGAAATAAATAGTAACTTTATTATTGCCTCTAGGGCATATTTCCTTCAGCTACAATTGATCCCCTATACTTGTGGGTTATCAGCCCACCGGGGGTTGTTCCCCCTTATAACCCCGAAGATGGCACAACTCTCCTCCATCGGAGGTGGTTCGAGGGATGTCCACTCTCCATTATGTGTGGCCCTTGTGTGACGATGTAGCGTCAAGGCTTTGCTCCAATGGTGTGGCCATACAGATGATGTGCCCAGTACCCAGTGCCCACAAGTGATTCCAGATTAGCAAATAATGGTGGTCACTCATGGCATCACCCTCTTCCCTTTGCTAACAGGTGAAGGACCGGTAGGTGGAGGACTAATAATTCAGTCTAACATAAGATGATTTTGGCCTAGTCGGTGCACGATCGTGACGGGTACTAGTTGTTGGGGAACGTTGCATGGGAAACAAAAAAAATTCCTACGCTCACCAAGATCCAATCTAGGATATAACCATCTATGAGAGGAGAGATTGGATCTACATACCCTTCTAGATCGCTAAGCGGAAGCATTAATAAATGCGGTTGATGTAGTCGGATGTCTTCGCGATCCAATCACGATCCGTCCCGCGAACTCCCGATCCAAGTGCCGAACCGACGGCACCTCCATGTTCAACAAACGTACGGCTTGATGACGCCTTCACCTCCTCGATCCAGCGAGCGATGGTGAAGTAGTAGCTCGAGTCCTCCGGCAGCACGATGGCGTGGGGGCGGTGGTGGTGGAGAAATCTCAGCGGAGCTTCGCTAAGAACTACGGAGAAGAAGAGGGATGCGAGGGAGAGGAGAGGCAGCGTCGTGGCGTGGAGATGTGCTCAAGGCTCCCGTGCCTTCTCTCTACCTCTCTATATATAGGGTAAGGGAGGAGGCGGTGGCGCCCCTAGGGTTTCCCCTAGGGGGGGGGCGGCCAGGGCACATGTGTCGGTGTGGAACGACACCTATGGGATCACAAGAATCCCTACTACGGTTGCCGGGGCGCGGGGTTGCGAAAAGAGCAGGGCTAGTCAGCACAAGGATCGTTTACCCAGGTTCGGGCCGTGAGGATGCGTAAAACCCTAGTCCTGCTTTGGTGGGTGTATTTCAGAGAGTTCTTGAGCTCTCGAACTAGCTGTGGTCAGTGCGTGGTTCGAAAGAGCCGAATCCTCCTCCAGTATGCCATGGGCCTCCTTTTATAGTTGGAAGGGGCTGCCACAGTGGCACACAGGAGGTGGAAAGGCGTCTGATGCCTGAGCTTATCGCTCATATTACAGGACAAGGCGCCTTTAATGCGTAGCTTAGGTGTCCCCCCTGCTTTATCGGGGACGGGGGCGAGGCCCGTCCCGTCCGTCGCCTCTCCTCTTCGCTTTGACACGCGCCCTGGCCAGTGAGGCACGTGGTGCCATGTAGGCAGGCAGGCAGCTGAGGTGGCGCAGTGGCGGAGCCTTCACGAAGATCTGCATGCCGCCACACAGGCGCTCGATGAGTTGTCCTGGGAGCTGCATGTTGCCACGCAGGTGCCCGCCCAGCTGGTTGGGTCGGCAGCTGCATGTGAATGGCAGTGGAAGCTTGGTTGGCGTGGGCCTGGCGGTGGCCCTGCTGGCGTCCTTGGTGAGGGCCTTGCCGGGTGGCCCGGCAAGGGTCTTGCCGTGTGGCCCAGCAAGGGTCTTGCCGTGGCGCGCTGTCGTCCCCGGCAAGGGCCTTGCCGGGGGTCTGGTGGCCTTCCTCGGCAAGGATCTTGCCGAGGATCGTCGTCTTCTAATCCTCATCAGATCTTGAATATGTCTTCACAAAGATCTGCATGCCACCACGGAGGTACCTCCCGAGCCATGGCCCAATGTGATGTTGGAGACCGTGGGCTCAAGGGTGGCCCGCTCTGTTGGTGCGGGGTGAGCTGTCCCGGCAAGGATCTTGCCGGGGCTGCTGAGGCTGCCCCGGCAAGGGTCTTGCCGGGGGAACCTTCTTCGTCCCTCTGCTCTATGTGGTCTTGGCCTTGGCGTTGCTCTTATTATCTTGGGCTTTGGTCTTACCTTGGCTCACCTCCCCTGTTCTGCTTGGCGTGACCGTAGGCGCAGCTCCGACTGCCCGTGCACAGGTATAGGGGTACAAAAACGCACCCCTCTTCTTGTACACCGACAACATGGGATCTCCCCTAGGGTGACTTGCCCCCCAAACCGGGTGGAGGGAACCCTAGAGGGGGCGCCCCACCTTTCCTAGTCACGTGGGAAAGGGTGAGGGGGTGCATAGCCCCTTAGTGGGCTGGTTTTCCCCCTCCCCTTGGCCAATGGGCCCCCCAACACTTGTCGGGGCCCCCCGAAACCCCTTCCGGTCATGTTGCTCATCACCCGATACCCCCGGAACACTTCCGGACTCCAATACCCTTCGTCCAATATATCAATCTTCACCTCCGGACACTTCCGGAGTTCCTCGTCATGTACGGGATCTCATACGGGACTCCAAACAACCTTCAGTGACCACCATAACATCTCAACTATACTTATATCGTCACCAAATGTTAAGTGTGTAGACCCTGCGGGTTCGAGAACTATGCAGACATGACCGAGACACCTCTATGGTCAATAACCAATAGCAAGACCTGGATGCCCATATTGGTTCGTACATATTCTACGAAGATCTTATCGGTCGAACCTCGATGTCAAGGATTCAGCTAATCCCGTATGTAGTTCCCTTTGTCTATGGGTATGTTACTTGCCCGAGATTTGATCGTCGATATCTCCATACCTAGTTCAATCTCGTTACCGGCAAGTCTCTTTACTCGTTCCGTAATACAAGATCATGTGACTAACTCATTGGTCACATTGCTTGCAAGCTTATTGTGATGTTGTATTAACGAGTGGGCCCTGAGATACCTATCCGTCATACGGAGTGACAAATCCCAGTCTTGATCCATGCCAACTCAACAGACACCCTCGGAGATACCTGTAGAGCACCTTTATAGCCACCCAGTTACGTTGTGACGTTTGGTACACACGAGGCATTCCTCCGGTGTCAGTGAGTTGCATGATCTCATGGTCATAGGAACATATACTTGACATGCAGAAAACGATAGCAATAAACTTAACACGATCATATTCTACGTTCATAGTTTGGGTCTTGTCCATCACATCATTATCCTAATGATGTGATCCCGTTATCAAATGACAACTCATGTCCATGGCTAGGAAACCATAGCCATCTTTGATCAACGAGCTAGTCCGATAGAGGCTTACTAGGGACATGTTGTTGTCTATGTATCCACACATGTATTTGAGTTTTCGGTCAATACAATTATAGCATGGGTAATAAACAATTATCATGAACACGTAAATATAATAATAACCACTTTATTATTGCCTCTAGGGCATATTTCCAACAGTCTCCCACTTGCACTAGAGTTAATAATCTAGCATTACATGGTAATGAATCTAACACCCATAGAGTTCTGGTGTTGATCGTGCTTTGCCCGTGGAAGAGGATTAGTCAACGAATCTGCAACATTCAGGTCCTTATGCACTTTGCAAATGTTTATGTCTTCCTCCTTGATGTAATCACGGATGGAATTGAAGCGTCGCTTTATGTGTCTAGTCCTCTTGTGAAACCTTGGTTCCTTGGCTAGACTAATGGCACTAGTGTTGTCACAGAACAGAGTCATCGGGTCCAGTGCACTAGGCACAACTCCAAGATCTGTCATGAACTCTATTAAGACACCTTCCTTTTTTGCCTCCAAGGCAGTTATGTACTCCGCTTCGCATGTAGAATGAGCTACCACGCTTTGCTTGGAACTACACTGATACGTCTCCAACGTATCTATAATTTTTTATTGTTCCATGCTGTTATATTATCATTCTTGGATGTTTTACAATCATTTTATAGCAACTTTATATCACTTTTGGGGACTAACCTATTGACATAGTGCCCACTGCCAGTTGCTATTTTTTGCTTGTTTTTTACTTCGCAGAAAATCAATACCAAATGGAGTCCAAATGCACGGAAACTTTTTGGAGAATTTTTCTGGGCCAGAAGACACAAGATGGGCCGAAGAAGTACCAGAGGGGTGCCCAGAGGGGGGCACAACCCACCTGTGCGCGCCTGGGGGCCCAGGCACGTCCTGGTGGGTTGTGCCCACCTCGGTGGCCTCCCGCACCGCCTCTTTGCTCTATAAACACCCCAATATTTCAGAAACCCTAGGGGAGTCGATGAAAATCAATTCCAGCTGCCGCAAGTTCCAGAACCACCAGATCCAATCTAGATACCATCACGGAGGGGTTCATCATCCTTGTTGGTGCCTCTCCGATGATGCGTGAGTAGTTCATTATAGACCTACGGGTCATAGTTAGTAGCTAGGTGGCTTCCTCTCTCTCTTTTGATTCTCAATACAATGGTCTCTTGGAGATCTATTTGATGTAACTCTTTTTGCGGTGTGTTTGTTGGGATCCGATGAACTTTGAGTTTATGATCAGATCTATGTTTTTTATCCATGAAAGTTATTTGAGTCTTTTGATCTCTTATATGCATGATTACTTATAGCCTCGTATTTCTTCTTCGAATATTTGGTTTAGTTAGGCCAACTAGATCTAGTTTTCTTACCATGGGAAGTGGTGCTTTGTGATGGGTTCGATCTTACGGTGCTTGATTCTAGTGACAGAAGGGGAACCGACACGTATGTATCATTGCTATTAAGGATAACAAGACGGTGTCTATTTCTAGATAAATAGATCTTGTATACATCATGTCCTAATTCTTATTGCATTACTTCGTTTCTCCATGAATTAATACACTAGATGCATGCTGGATAGCAGTCGATGTGTGGAGTAATAGTAGTAGATGCAGACATGAGTCCGTCTACTAATCTTGGACGTGATGCCTATATAATGATAATTGCCTGGATATCGTCATGATTATTTAAAGTTTGATCAATTGCCCAACAGTAATTTGTTTGCCCACCATATGCTATTTTTCTCGAGAGAAGCCACTAGTGAAATCTACGGCCCCCTGGTCTCTTCTTTATTATATTTGCCTTCGAGATATATTTTTATTTGCTTTTATTTTCAGATCTATTAATCCAAAAACACAAAAATACCTTGCTACAATTTATTGTTATTTATTTTATCTCGCGTTCCCACGAGATCTATTTATCCAATCTACTACAATTTTACCTATCCTTTTACCCATGAGGGATTGACAACCCCTCTCTTACGTCGGGTTGCAAGTATTTGCTATTTGTGTGCAGAAGCCGTTCACGTGGTGTTGCATGGTTCTCCTACTGGTTCGATAACCTTGGTCTCATCACTGAGGGAAATACCTACCATAGCTGTCCTGCATCAATCCTTACTCTTTGGGGAAATACCAACGTAGTTCAAGCCGCATCATGCACCAGCTTACCGCTCCCCTATTTAGAATATACTAGCAAAAAGGCCCGTGCGTTGCAACGGGAGGAAAAAAATACCACACACTCTTAATTTACAAAAATGGTCTATAATATGAGAATTTATAGCTACGGCCCAAACAAGATGGTCTTAACCTATGAAAGCATAGTTTAAGATTCTACGGGCGTTCTGTTTCAACACCGCTTGCATGTATATTTAATCCGTACAAAGAAACGGGCAAGTGATCATGCATTTATTCATGACATGTTCGGAATGGGGCGTTGTTACGGGTGAGTAAAGAAAAACGACATAAATAAATGATGACACATTAGCACACTACAGAGACATGTGTGCATCAATGGCAGTTTTCAGTTTAAGAATCACCAACTTAGGGTAACTCTTGAACACTTATTTCACATGCATATTTCTTAAGTATATGAAGAGTTGTTAAAAAGATTCATGATTTTTTAATCATAAAAAGAGATTATTTTTTTGTCCGGAACAGAACATTTTTGTATGATCTCCTGTGGGCGCAGGTACTTGCGCCCCTATTTCATCACTACTTCTTGCCATACATGTCATAGGTATTGATCACTGTTTATATCTTATCAAACTTGTCTTTTATTTTATTTTTCATCATGCATGCCTCCTTTTTACTTTTTTTCATGCATGTCCTTTCTTTTTTCTTCTTATATATAGGAGAATAGCGCAACATCTCATCTTTATTGGATCTCCTCTGCATTTCCTCTTTTATTTCTTTTATAGCAAACATCGCATCTTTTTGGATCCTTCTTTTATTTCTTATCATGCATGCCCTTATTTATTGGGTGTCTCTAGCAAATTTATCGCCAATTTCATGTCCAATCCCGATTTTGCTGAGGTGTTCATCCCCAATCTGAATCAGTATCGGTATGAAAAAAAGACGGATAATGCATTGTTGATTAACATTGCAGCCTAGATAGTATTTTTTTTAATTGTTAGCATGTAAAATAACATCATACTCAGATTCTACATATTTTCTAATCAAATTCCATATATAGCATATTAAATTTGGAGTTACGGTTTAGAAGATATGAGTATTTTAAAAAACATTTTATATGTACTGCGGGTTTAATGTCAGAAACATTATGGATTTTCTATAAAATAGCAAAACGGACTAAGAATATCTATTTATTTTATTAGTAGGTATAGATATGTATCCGGTTTGAGACTTAGAGTCATCCGGATCAGTGTCAAAGCTTGCATCGACGTAACCCTTTACGACGAGCTCTTGATCACCTCCATAAACGAGAAACATTTTCTTAGTACTTTTCAGGTACTTAAGGATATTCTTAACCGTTGTCCAGTACTCCTGGATTAATTTTAAACCTTCCAGCCATACTTATGGCAAGGCTTACATCTGGTCTTGTGCACATCATCGCATACATGATAGAGCCTATGGCAGAGGCATAGGGTATGACACTCATCTTTTCTCTATCCTCTATAGTCGATGGGCATTGAGTCTGACTCAACTTCACACCTTGCAAAACAGGGAAGAACCCCTTCTTGGACTGATCCATTTTGACCTTCTTCCAAATCTTATCAAGGTATGTGCTTTGTGAAAGTCCTATCAAGCATCTTGATATATCTCTATAGATCTTGATGCCAAATATGAAAGCAGCTTCTCCTAGGTCCTTCATTGAAAAACTCTTGTTCAAATATTCCTTCATGTTTTCCAAAAGTTCTACATTGTTTCCAATCAGCAATATGTCATCCACATATAATATTAGAAACGCTATAGAGCTCCCACTCACTTTCTTGTAAATACAAGCTTCTCCGTAAACTTGTATAAACCCAAACACTTTGATCACCTCATCAAAGCGAAGATTCCAACTCCGAGATGCTTGCACCAGTCCATAAATGGATCGCTGCAGTTTGCACACTTTGTCAGCATTCTCTGGATCGACAAAATCTCCCGGTTGCATGATATACACCTCTTCCTTAAGGAAACCTTTAAGGAACGCTGTTTTGACATCCATCTGCCAGATTTTATAATCGAAAAATGCAGCTACTGCCAACATGATTCTGACGGACTTAAGCATCGCTACGGGTGAGAAAGTCTCATCGTAGTCAACTCCTTGAACTTGTGAAAACCCCTTTGCCACAAGTCGAGCTTTATAGACGGTGACATTACCATCCGCGTCCATCTTCTTCTTGAAGATCCATTTATTCTTAATGGCCTTCCGCCCTTCAGGTTATACTTCCAAAGTCCATACTTTATTTCCATACATGGATCCCATCTCATATTTCATGGCCTCTAACCATTTGTCAGAATCCGGGCCCACCATCGCTTCTCCATAGCTCGTAGGTTCATCGTTGCCCAACAACATGACCTCTAAGGCAGGGTTGTCGTACCCTCAGGAGCTCTACGTACCCTTGTCGACCTACGAGGTTTGATAGTAACTTGATCTGAAACTTTATGATCACTATCATTAGTTTCCTCTTCAACTGACATAGGTGTCACAGAAACATCTTTCTGCGCTGCACTACTCACTGATTGAAGTAGAGGTTCAACAACCTCATCAAGTTCTATCTTCCTCCCAGTCAATTCTTTCGAGAGAAACTCTTTCTCGAGAAAGGACCCGTTCTTAGCGATAGACACTTTGCCCTCGGATCTGAGATAGAAGGTATACCCAATTGTCTCCTTTGGGTACCCTATGAAGATGCATTTGTCCGCTTTGGGTTCGAGTTTTTCCGGCTGAAGCCTTTTGACATAAGCATCGCAGCCCCAAACCTTAAGGAATGACAACTTAGGTTTCTTGCCAAACCACAGTTCATATGGCGTCGTCTCCACGAACTTAGATGGTGCCCTATTTAAAGTGAATGCAGTTGTCTCTAACGCATAAACCCAAAACGATAGTGGCAGATCGGCAAGAGACATCATAAAACGCACCATATCCAATAAGGTATGATTACGACGTTCAGACACACCATTACGCTGTGGTGTTCCAGGTGGCGTCAACTGTGAAACAATTCCACATTGTCTTAAGTGATTGCCAAACTCATAACTCAGATATTCTCCCCCTTGATCGGATCGTAGGAATTTAATCTTCTTGTTATGATGATTCTCAACTTCACTCTGAAATTGCTTGAACTTTTCAAACGTTTCAGACTTATGCTTCATCAAGTAAATATACCCGTATCTACTCAAGTAATCGGTGAAGGTGAGAAAGTAACGATATCCATCGCGTGCATCAACGCTCAACAGACCGCACACATCAGTATGTATGATTTCCAACAAGTCACTTGCCCGTTCCATTGTTCCGGAAAAAGGGGTCTTAGTCATCTTGCCCATGAGGCATGGTTCGCATGTGTCAAGTGACTCAAAATCAAGTGACTCCAAAAGTCCATCAGCATGGAGTTTCTTCATGTGCTTTACACTAATATGACCTAAGCGGCAGTGCCACAAGAAAGTGGTACAATCATTATCAACTCTTCATCTTTTGGCATCAATGTTATGAACATGTGTATCATCACTATCGAGAAACCCCTCACAATGGGTGCATGACCATAAAAGATATTACCCATATAAATAGAACAACCATTATTCTCTGATTTAAATGAGTAACCGTCTCACATCAAACAAGATCCAGATATAATGTTCATGCTCAACGCAGGCACTAAATAACAATTATTCAGGTTCATCACTAATCCTGGTGGTAATCCAAGAGCGAGCGTGCCAACGGTGATCACATCAACCTTGGAACCATTTCTCACGCGCATCGTCACTTCGTCCTTCGCCAGCCTCCTTCTATTCCGTAGTTCCTGCTTTGAGTTGCAAATGTGAGAAACCGAACCAGTATCAGATACCCAAGCACTACAACGAGAGTTGGTAAGGTACACATCAATAGCATGTATATCATATATACCTTTGTTGATGTTGGCCCCCTTCTTGTCGGCCAGATACTTGGGGCAGTTCCGCTTCTAGGGGCCAGTTCCCTTGCAATAGAAGCACTTAGTCTCCGGCTTGAGTCCAGCCTTGGGTTTCTTCACGGGAGGAGCAATTGCTTTGCCACCTTTCTTGAATTTTCCCTTCTTTCCCCTGCCTTTTTTGAAACTAGTGGTTTTATTCACCATCAACACTTGATGCTCCTTCTGGATGTCTGACTCAGCGACTTTCAGCATCGCGAACAGCTCCGAGACTGACCTGTTCATCCCTTGCAAGTTATAGTTCAACATAAAGCTCTTATAGCTAGGCGGTAGCGATTGAAGAACTCACAAGGATGTGACCTCAAGGGAGCTCAATTCCCAACTCAGCAGACGATTGTAGTACCCAGACATTCTGAGTATGTGCTCGCTGATAGACTCGTTAGGCATAGAACTTATCAGAGGTCTCATACCTCTCGATCCGGGCATTCTTCTCAAAGATAAACTTCAACTCCTGGAACATCTCATATGCTCCATGACGTTCAAAATGCCTTTGAAGTCCCGGCTCTAAGCCATATAGCATGGCGCATTGAACTATTGAGTAGTCATAATGTTTAACAAGCTGTGCCATAACGCCCACAAATACCGGAGGGGTGGCGCACTGCGGTGCATCAAGGACATAAGACTTATGGGAAGCCGTGAGGATAATCCTCATATTACGGGCCCGGTCCACAAAGTTACTTCCATCATCTTTCATCTTAGCTTTCTCTAGGAACGCATTGAAATTCAGGGGAGCTACTACGCGAGCCATTGATCTACAACATAAATTTGCAAAGGAAACTTTAGACTATTGTTCATGATAATGAGTTCATTTAATCATATTACTTATGAACTCCCACTCAAATCGACATCCCTCCGGTCGTCCGAGTGCAACATGATCCAAATTAACCAACTCAAGTCCGATCATCACGTGAGATGAGGTGGTTTCAATGGTGAACATCTCCATGTTGATCATATCTACTATATGACTCGTGTTCGACCTTTCGGTCTCTTGTGTTCTGAGGCCATGACTGTACATGCTAGGCTCGTCAAGTTTAACCCAAGTGTTCTCCATGTGCAAAACTGGGTTGCACCCGTTGTATGAGAACATAGAGTCTATCACACCCGATCATCACGTGGTGCTTCGAAACGAAGAACTTTCACAACAAAGGCACACTTGGGAATAACACAATTTTATCTTAAAATTTTAGTGAGGGATCACCTTATAATGCTACCGTCTTCATAAGCAAAATAAGATGCATAAAAGGATTAACATAACATGCAAATCATAAGTGACATGATATGGCCATCAAATTGTGCTTTTGATCTCCATCTCCAAAGCACCGGCATGATCTCCATCGTCACCGGCATGACACCATGATCTCCATCATCGTGTCGCCATCGGGGTTGTCACGCCAACCAGGCTTCTACTACTATTGCTACCGCTTAGCGATAAAGTAAAGCATTACATAGCGCTTAATGATTGACACATAGGTCATACAATAATTAAAGACAACCCTATGGCTCCTGCGGTTTCCCTATGCATCGACATGCAAGTCGATATAAACTATTACAAACATGATCATCTCATACATCAAATATATTTCATCATGTCTTTGGCCATATCATATCACAACATACCCTACAAAAACAAGTTAGATGTCCTCTAATTGTTGTTGCATGTTTTACGTGGCTGCTATGGGTATCTAGCAAGAATGATTCTTACCTATGCAAAACCACAACGCTGATATGCAAGTTGCTATTTAACCTTCTACAAGGACCGCCTTTGTCGAACCCGATTCAACTAAGGTGGGAGAGAAAGATACCGGCCAGCCATCTTTATGCAACAAAGTCACATGTCTGTTGATGGAACCGGTCTCATGTACGTGGACATGTAAAGTTGGTCCGGGCCGCTTCATCCCACAATATCGCCGAATCAAGAAAAGACAAGGAAGGAAGCAATCTGAATATCAACGCCCACAAACTCCTTTGTGTTCTACTCGTGATGTCATCTACGCATAGACCTAGCTCATGATGCCACTGTTGGGGAACGTTGCATGGGAAAAAAATCCTACGCTCACCAAGATATAATCTAGGAGATGACCATCTACAAGATGAGAGATTGGATCTACATACCCTTGTAGATCGCTAAGCGGAAGCTTTAATTGATATGTCTCCAACGTATCTATAATTTTTGATTGTTCCATGCTATTATATTATCTGTTTAGTATGTTTAATGGGCTTTAATATACACTTTTATATTATTTTTGGGACTAACCTACTAACCGGAGGCCAAGTGCAAATTGTTGTTTTTTTTGCCTATTTCAGTGTTTCACAGAAAAGGAATATCAAACGGAATCCAAATGGAATGAAACTGTAGTGACCCGACCTCAACCGGTCAAGTCTACGTGCTCGTTGTCATCCTCGGATCAAGAATGCCGACACCACACAAGATTTCAAAGGATTTATAACAGAGTAGCAATCACACACTTATTACAATCGAATGTCTCAAGAGAGAACTTAATAAAATAAATATGGCTTAAGGCCATCTAAAAAGATAACAATGAAGGCTTGGAAGAAATAGCGAGTCCATCAACTCCAACGACATCATCGAGTATAGAACCACGACCTAAGCACCTTTACTCGTCAGTTCGAAAAGTCTCGCAACATGAAACGTTGTAGTTCGAAACGGGCCAGCACATGGAATATGCGGCAATGTAACACATAGAGAATAATGGAATGTTAAGCCTATACTACAAGCATATATGGCTGGTGGAAAGCTCTCTGATTCAGATTTTGCATAAAGCCAATTTTTCCCTACTTCAAAGGAATAAATTTATTTAACTATCATGGTGGTTGTGAAACATTGAGAATGGTTGACAACATTCTCAATCCCAATTAAAAGTACTCATTAACAAACCCAACAATATTAATTTAGAAGTAACATGATGAGATTCACATGATATCCAGGTACTAGATACTCAAGATGTCCGTAACCGGGGACACGGCTAACCATGATTAGTTTATACACTCTGCAGAGGTTTATGACTTTTCCCCACAAGACTCGATCGCCTCCGCTTGGTTTCTCGCACTACATGGTGTTTTAGAAACGGATGACCGAGACATAGTCTTTCAGAAGCACTAGAACCTTACTTGTGTGTAGACCGTTACAACTACTTTCCCCTAAATCTGATAGTCTACCCGTAAGAGTTCGCACAAATTAGTCAACTATGCCAGAGCCCATAATGGCTTGTGGCTGCACACGGAAGTTTCTAGTTTGAATAATCTCATGATCCCTTTGAGCCTGCGTGGCGGTCCGAAGAAATACAGGAAAGTCCTGATAGAAACCAGGTGCCTCAATCCACCCAGATGTGTGTTTAAGTTGCCACCTTAAATAAACCATTAAATAACAAACTCACATCTGTCATGGAATACACTCACCCAATCCATGTCTACTAGCATAACATAGCATAATAAGCAAACGTAGAAGTAACTCCCAAAGGTTTGATAATAAAACAGGTAATAGGTACTACCTCAACTACTTCCCATCCCACAATTTAATTAGATCCTAATCATGCAAGTGTTTGAGGAATAGATCTAATGCATGAAAAATGGGTGTGAGAAGAGTATGATCAAAGTGTTACTTGCCTTGCTGATGATCCACAAAACCTAGAGACTCGAAGTAACAAGCGGCGCACTCCGGGTAATCTATCGCAGACAAACAAACAAGCATACAATAAATACTCATCTAATGCACAGGTAAAACTCAAATAGATATAACCAGATAGTTCAACTTAAGAACTCTCGTTTGCAAAAAGAATCAAATCAAACGAAGCAACGAAAGTCAAACGGCGGAACAAAATAGCTTCGTTTTACTAATCTGGATCTAAGTCAAATTTTACAGAAGCAAAAACTTGTTTAAGTTGGTTATTCGGAAAGAGGGTTTCGAGATGAAACTCCTGGCGTTTTAATCGCCTTTTTCCTATAAACGAGCGAAATTTTATACTAAAACCAAAATCGTATAAGAAATCGCGATCAGAAAAATCGCATATTAAATCCGAGAAAAAGAAAAATACGACAAACAGATTTGAACGGAAAAAGAAAAAAAATAAAATAAATAAATAAATAAAATAAAAATTAAAAAAACCGAAAAAACCGATCGTTTTTTTAATAAAAATCGGCACGGAAATCGAGGCGGCGGCGAACCTCGAAGGCGCCGCTCAAGGCGGCGGGCTCGTGGGTCAATGAGGCGGCTCGGCCGCTATTTAAAGGCGCCTTCGAGCGGAGTCCCGCTCGGGTACGGCCCGAAAGGCGGTTCGTTTTTTTTAAATAAAACATTACGCGTAGAAAAAAAATCAAAAGAAGTACTAAACAGACTCCAAAAATCCCGAAATAAGTTTTCCCCGGTTTCTAAAATCAAGCCGGATTTAATGAACATTTATTTAGGGCCGAAATGCAATTTTGAAAAATGCGCATTTTTCCTAAATTCAAATAAAAAGGCGAAAAACTCCAAAATAAAATCTTATTTGATTTTATTATTAAATCTTCATTATTTCTTTATTTTGGGAAAGTCATTTTATTCCCTCTCACATATTTTTATAATAGAAACAATTGAATATAAAATAATTAAAATCAACGATCCAATTTTCAAAATTTGAGAAAACTCAAATATGAAAATAACGAAAATCCCCAACTCTCCCCGTGGGTCCTTGAGTTGTGTAGAATTTTCTAGGATCGAGAAAAATGCAAAGAAAATGCAATGAAAAAATATGATATGCAATGATGCTCTATGTATAACATTCCAAATTGAAAATTTGGGATGTTACAAACCTACCCCCTTAAGATGAATCTCGCCCTCGAGATTCGGGTTGGCTAGAAAATAGGTGAGGGTGGTCCTTAAGCAAATCTTCCTCTCGCCTCCTGTGTGGCTTCATCCTCCGTGTGGTGGCTCCACCGAACCTTGCAAAACTTAATGACCTTGTCATGAGTGACTCACCGGCATACTCCAAAATCTTAACCGGTTTCTCCTCGTAGGTCAAATCATCATTCAACTGAATTGCTTCCAGTGGCACGGTGTCTCTCAGTGGTATATCAGGCATCTCTGCGTGACACTTCTTCAACTGTGAAACGTGAAACACATCATGAACTCCTGACAATCCCTCGGGTAATTCCAACTTGTACGCAACTTCTCCCATACGTTCCAAAACACGATAAGGTCCAACAAATCGAGGTGCTAACTTTCCCTTAACTCCAAAACGCTTAACTCCTCGAAGTGGCGATACTCAAGATAAACTCGCTCCGACTTCAGATTCCGCCTCCTTGCGTTTAGAATCGCATAACTTTTCTGTCTTGATCTGGCTACCTTGAGCCTATCGCGAATCAATTTTACTTTCTGTTCGCACTCCTTAATCAAATCTGGTCCAAACAATGGCGCTTCCAACTTCGTCCCACAACAACGGGTCCTGCACCTCCTTCCGCATAATGCTTCGAAGGGGCCATCTTCGCATCGGTCTCAGTAACTGTTGTTGTAAGAAAACTCTTCATACGGCAAATTGTCATCCCAACTTGATCCATAATCCAATGCACAAGCTCTAAGCATATCCTCCAAAATCTGGTTAACTCTCTCGGTTTGTCCATCTGTCTGTGGATGGAAAGCTGTGCTAAACTCCAGCCTGGTTCCCAAAGTTTCATGCAACTGCCTGTAACTTTGAGGTAAATTGGGTTCCTCTATCTCGATATGATACTCCTCGAACTCCATGCAAGCATACAATCCTGGTCATGTATATCTTAGCCAATTTGGCATCATTGTAAGTAGTCTTCACTGAATGAAATGAGCTACCTTCACAAACGATCGACTATAACCCAAATCGAGTCATAGCTCGAACGAGTCCTGGCAATCCCGATGAAATCCATTCCTAGTTTATCCCACTTCCATTCGGGTATAGGCAATGGTTGTAACAATCCTCAAGCTTCCGATGTTCGCCTTCACCTTCGACATACATCACAAACTGCCACGTACTACGCAATATCCTTCTTCATTCTGGTCCACCAGAAAATATTCTTCAAATCCAAATACATCTTGGTATTTCCTGGGTGAATCGAATATGGTGAATCATGTGCCTCTTGTAGAATCAACTTCCTGATCTCCGGGTCATTGGGCACATAAACACGGTCCTCGAACCATAGGGTATCGTGCTCATCCTCACGAAATCCCTTTGCTTTTCCTTCGCTCATTCTCTCCTTTATAGAGGCAATCTCTTTGTCAGTCTTCTGAGCTTCCCTGATCTTGTCCATCAAAGTTGACTGAATCTCCAGTGCTGCTACATAGCCTCTCGGAACTATTTCCAAGCATAGCTCTCGAAGATCCTCGGCTAACTCCTTTGGTATTTCTCCCGTCATCAATGTGTTGACGTGACTTACGGCTCAACTCGTCTGCTACAACGTTAGCCTTTCCGGGGTGATAATGCAATCTCATATCATAATCTTTGATAAGCTCCAACCATCTCCTTTGCCTGAGATTCAGCTCCTTCTGCGTGAAAATGTACTTCAAACTCTTGTGATCCGTATACACCTCACAATGATTTCCAATGAGGAAATGTCTCCATGTCTTTAACGCATGCACTACGGCTGCTAACTCCAAATGATGCGTAGCATAATTTAGCTCATGAGGCTTAAGCTATCGTGAAGCATACGAAACAACTCTCCCCTCCTGCATAAGCACTGCTCCAAGTCCTCGACGTGAAGCGTCGCAATACACCTCGTAATCCTTGGTCCGATCCGCGTAATTAACACCGTGAGGTAACCAAACATTTCGTCAACTCTTGGAAACTAACTTCACACTCCTCGGTCCAAATGAACTTGGTATCCTTCTTCAACAATTCTGTCATAGGCTTCGCAATCCTTGAGAAATTCTCAATGAATCTCCGGTAGTATCCTGCGAGTCCAAGGAAACTCCGGATCTCTCCAACTGTTGTTGGCGCTTCCCAGTTTGTTACGGTGACAACTTTATTGGGGTCTACTGCTATACCTTCTCCGGATATAACATGTCCAAGAAATCCAACTTCCTTCAACCAAAACTCACACTTGCTGAACTTGGCATATAACTGATGTTCTTTGAGCTTCTCGAGTACCAAACGCAAATGTTCCTTATGTTCTTCTTCATTCTTCGAGTAAACCAAAATATCATCAATGAACACCACGCATTTAACTTATCCAAAAACTCCATAAACACTTTGTTCATCATGTTCATAAAATAGGCAGGTGCGTTAGTCGCACCAAATGACATAACAAAGGTACTCATACAGCCCGTACCTGGTGGTAAAAGTCGTCTTAGGTATATCCTGCTCTCGAATCTTCAACTGATGGTACCCTGATCGCAAATCGATCTTTGAAAACACCTTAGCTCCTTGCAACTGGTCAAACAAGTCATTGATCATCGGCAATGGGTATTTGTTCTTAATGGTCACTTCAATCCCCGATAATCAACAACCATTCTTAATGATCCATCCTTCTTCTCCACTAGAAGTACTGGTGATCCCCAAGGCGAAGAACTTGGGCGAATAAAACCTTTATCCAGTAACTCCTTAATCTGCTTCTTAATTTCCTCCAAATCTTGGGCTGGCATCCTATACGGTCTCTTAGATATCGCCCAAAGGCTCGGCAAGAGTTCAATCGTAAACTCAATGTCTCTATCCGCGGCATGCTCGGCAACTCTTCCTAAACACGTCCTGTAATCCCTTACTACTGGTACTTCCTCCTGCACAACTCCTGATAAGGAATTTACATGTGCTCTCCTCGGCTCGTGCCGTGATACATACTTGATTCTCCTCCCTTCTGGGGTGGTAAGCAAAATTGACTTACTGGCGCAATCTATGTTCCTCCATACTTCGATAACCAATCCATGCCTAATATCACATCCAATACTTGGGATTCCGTAACCATTAGGTCCGAGGGAAAAACATAGTGTCCAATCCTTAATGGCAATCGATCACACCATATACTAGCCATGTATTCTCGCTCGGTGAGGTTACTAGCATGGGTGACCTAAGGGCTTGGGTTGGTAATTTGTACTTATCCACAAATCCCCTTGATATGTATGAATGCGATGCACCAATATCGAAAAGAATAACTGCAGTAAATGACTTAACGAAAAACTTACCTATTACTGCATCTGGCTGAGCTTCAACCTCCTCCACGGTAACGTGGTTCACTTGTCCTTTATTGAAAGGATTCGGCTTATTTCCTGGGCTTCCATTACCATTTCCATTCTGGCCTTCTGGACACTCGTTTGCATAATGCCCAGTCTTGCGGCACTTAAAGCAAGTGATGTGGCTCAAGTCTACCTTGGATGGTGTTGAAGGGTTGGTGCGGTTCTGTCCATTGCTTCCTCCATTCCCGTTCCCATTCTTGGTGCCATTATGGTTGTGCGAGCTACCTCCTCCATGGGTATGCTGAAATTGTCCTCCGGCTTCGGGTAAAGCGAAGTTTCTGTTGAGCTCCAGAGTTATTCTTCCCCTATCCATACTTCCTCTTGCGATTTTCAATCTGCTGCTGCTTCCCTTCAATCATAAGCGCACGATCTACCAACTCCTGGTAGTTATTGAAAGTGGCTACCATCAACTGCATGCTCAGCTCATCATTCACCATTCTAGAAACTTCTCCGCTTAGTCACATTCAGAGTAACGCCATCCGGGGCATAACGTGCTAGCTTATCAAATCATCTACATATCGCCAACCGTCTGGTCCTCCTTGGCGCAAGTTGCGAAACTCACGCTTCTTCATGGCCATAGCTCCTGCTGAAACATGGGCAGACGAAAAGCTTGTTGAAACCGATCCCATGTGACAAAGGTTCATCGGGTAAGTGGTTGTAAAATTCTCCCACCATGTCAGTTGGTCCTTCTAGCTGATGTGCAGCAAACTTCACCCTTTCTCCATCTCAGACATCCCGCAGTGGTCAACTCCCTCCCTATCTTCCGGAGCCAATCATCTGCACCAATCGGCTCGGTGCTACTGGAAAACACCGGCGGATTCAGCCTTAAGAAACGGGTCAAATGGTCAACTGGTGGTGGTGGCGGTGGGTTGTTGTTGTTGTTGTTGTTGTTGTTGCCTTGGTTCTGTACTCAATGTTTGAATCAAGGTATTCTGCTGCTGAATCAACCGAGTGATCTCTCAAGGAAAACAAATCCGGGTCGCGTCTCGGAGGCATCTGAGGGGTTTAAGAAAAGACGAGAATTTAGAATAGAATGAGGTCTAGAGAGAAACACTACCCATATGCACATGAGACAAATCACACAATATCACTCCAATCAATTCAAACAAGGGCAATACAGCGGTCTATCTATCGTTACAAAGTGCTGAAACTAAAACTAAAATAACATGGGGTAATCTACTACTGTTATGGTGTTCAACTAGAAAAACTGCTCTGATGAAGACTCCATGATATCTGCTCCAGTTTCATCTTCGTAATCATCCTCACTAGGATCGGAATCGGTGTTGTCGATGATGATGTAGTTCTCTGGACAGGTGCTATCTTCATCTTCTCCTCCGGGTGCTGAATTTCCCATGAGTTCTTCAATCTTCTCCTTAGGATCGCCATTTTGTCCTACTAGAGCTACAATCTCCTCCATGTAGTCCTTGCGAGTGGCCTTCGCCTCCTTCTAGTTCGATAATCTTGGCTTTTGCTGTCTTCAACTCCATCATGTCTCACAAGATATCTGGTTCTCTGACGTCGAATGTGCTGGTTTAACTCCTGGATGAAAGCTGCAATGGATCGATCCTTCTTAGTGCCAACTATCTCCCATTGTTCATCTCAAGGCGTCCACAAATCTGGTAGATAGTATCCTTGAGGTCTTCTTTGTAAACTTCTCCAATGCGTCCCATGGTTATGTGAGCTGCCATGCTCTTTCCTGCACTCCAGGTTGGTGCATTGAAAACACACTCTATGGGCTCCGTGATTGGTGCAAACGTCCTTCCGGAATTTGAGCTTGAATCTTCCAGTAGCTCCTCTTCGGGTAAAGTGGAATTGTAGGTCCCGGTGAAGCTTGGTAATCCTATGTTTAGGTACTTAGTGACTTCCTTCAGGTGTCGTCCAAAGGGTGTATCTTCATCCGGCTGAGTGAACTTGATCTCGCTTCCTCATCATAAAAGAGTAGAAAATATGAGGAGTCAGAAATGAGAAGAGAGAGTAGTGATCTAGGGCTTTAGCTTAATGGTCGTGTCTCATACAGGTGGTGCTCGATACCATCTCTCAGAGCGACCCGACCTCAACCGGTCAAGTCTCCGTGCTCGATGTCATCCCTGGATCGAATGTCGACACCACACAAAGATTTCAAGAATTTATGACAGAGTAGCAATCACACACTTATTACAATCGAATGTCTCAAGAGAGAACTTAATAAAATAAATATGGCTTAAGGCCATCTAATAATGATAACAGCGGAAGGCTTGGAAGAAATAGCGAGTCCATCAACTCCAACGGCATCACTGAGTATAGAACCACGACCTAAGCACCTTACTCGTCGTTTGAAAAGTCTGCAACATGAAACGTTGCAAGATTTAAACGGGTCAGCACATGGAATATGCTGGCAATGTAACACATAGAGAATAATGGAATGTTAAGCCTATACTACATGCATAAATGGCTGGTGGAAAGCTCTACGATTACAGCTTTTGCATAAAGCCAATTTTTCCCTACTACAGAGGAATAAATTTATTTAACTATCATGGTGGTTGTGAAACATTGAGAATGGTTGACAGCATTCTCAATCCCAAATTAAAGTACTCATTAACAAACCCAACAATATTAATTTAGAAGTAACATGATGAGATTCACATGATATCCAGGTACTAGATACTCAAGATGTCCATAACCGGGGACATGGCTAACCATGATTAGTTTATACACTCTGCAGAGGTTTGCGCACTTTTCTCCACAAGACTCGATCGCCTCCGTTTGGTTTCTCGCACTACATGGTGTTTGAGAAATGGATGACCGAGACATAGTCTTTCAGAAGCACTAGCACCTTACTTGTGGGTAGACCGGTACACCTACTTTCCCCTACATTTGCTAGTCTACCCGTAAGAGTTCGCACAACTTAGTCAACTATGCCAGAGCCCATAATGGCTTGTGGCTGCACACGGAAGTTTCTAGTTTGAATAATCTCATGATCCCTTTGAGCCTGGGTGGCGGTCCGAAGAAATACAGGCAAGTCCTGATAGAAACCAAGTGCCTCAATCCACCCAGATGTGTGTTTAGGTTGCCACCTTAAATAAACCATTAAATAACAAACTCAGATCTTTCATGGAATACACTCACCCAATCCACGTCTACTAGCATAACATAGCATAATAAGCAAACGTAGAAGTAACTCCCAAAGGTTTGATAATAAAACAGGTAATAGGTACTACCTCAACTACTTCCCATCCCACAATTTAATTAGATCCTAATCATGCAAGTGTTTGAGGAATAGATCTAATGCATGAAAACTGGGTATGAGAAGAGTATGATCAAAGTGTTACTTGCCTTGCTGATGATCCACGAAACCTAGAGACTCGAAGTAACAAGCGGCGCACTCCGGGTAATCTATCGCAGACAAACAAACAATCATACAATAAGTACTCATCTAATGCACAGGTAAAACTCACATAGATCTAACCTGATGGTTCATCTTAAGAACTCCGGTTTGCATAAAGAATCAAATCAAACGAAGCAACGAAAGTCAAACGGCGGAAGAAAACAACTTTGTTTTACTAATCTGGATCTAAGTCAAATTTTACAGAAGCAAAAACTTGTTTAAGTAGATTATTCGAAAGAGGGTTTCGAGATTTAAACTCCAGGCGCTTGAATCGCCTGATTCCGATAAACGAGCGAAAAGTTATACTAAAACGAAAATCGGATCTGGAATCGCGATCAGAAAAATCGCAGATTAAATCCGAGAAAAAGAAAAATACAACGATCAGATTTGAACGGAAAAAGAAAAAAATAAATAAAATAATAATAATAAAAAAACCGAAAAAAACCCGAAGAAAACCGATCGGTTTTTCTTTTAAATAAAAATCGGCACGGAAATCGAGGCGACGGCGAACCTCGAAAGGCGCTATTTCCAGCTGGCGGGGTCAAGCGGCAAGTGCTCCTGTGGGCTGGGAGGCTGAGGCGGCTCGCTATTTAGCGCCCAGCGGAGTCCCGCCTGGCACGGCCCGAAAAGGCGGTTCGTTTTTTAATAAAACATTACGCGTAGAAAAAAAATCAAAAGAAGTACTAAACAGACTCCAAAAATCCCAAAATAAATTTTCCCCGGTTTCTAAAATCAAGTCGGATTTAATGAACATTTATTTGGGGCCTAAATGCAATTTTGAAAAACACGCATTTTTCCTAAATTCAAATAAAAAGGCGAAAAACTCCAAAATAAAATCTTTTTTGATTTTATTATTAAATCTTCATTATTTGTTTATTTTGGGAAAGTCATTTTATTCCCTCTCACATATTTTTGTAATAGAAATAATTGAAGATAAAATAATTAAAATCAACGATCCTATTTTTGAGAAAACTCAAATATGAAAATAACGAAAATCCCCAACTCTCCCCGTGGGTCCTTGAGTTGTGTAGAATTTTCTAGGATCGAGCAAAATGCAAAGAAAATGCAATGAAAAAATATGATATGCAATGATGCTCTATGTATATCATTCCAAATTGAAATTTTGGGATGTTACAGAAACCTTCGGGAGAGTTATTTTTGGAACAAATGCAATAAGGAGACTTGGAGTGGACGTCAAGGAAGCAACGAGGCGGCCACGAGGCAGGGAGGCACGCCCAGGGGGGTAGGTGCCCCCCCACCCTCGTGGGCCCCTCATGGCTCCCCCGACCGACTTCTTTCACCTATATATATACCCATGTACCCCGAAAACATCCAAGAGCACCACAAAACCCTATTTCCACCGCCGCAACCTTTTGTACCCATGAGATCCCATCTTGGGGACTTTTTCGGCGCTTCTTCGGAGGGGGAATCGAACACGAAGGGCTTCTACATCAACTCCATAGCCTCTCTGATTATGTGCGAGTAGTTTACTTCAGACCTTCGGGTCCATAGTTATTAGCTAGATGGCTTCTTCTCTCTCTTTGGATCTCAATACAAAGTTCTCCTCGATCTTCTTGGAGATCTATTCGATGTAATTCTTTTTGCAGTGTGTTCACGAGATCCGATGAATTGTGGGTTTATGATCAAGATTATCTATGAACAATATTTGAATCTCCTCTGAATTCTTTTATGTATGATTTGATATCTTTGCAAGTCTCTTCGAATTATCCGTTTGGTTTGGCCTACTAGATTGATCTTTTATGCAATGGGAGAAGTGCTTAGCTTTGGGTTCAATCTTGCGGTGTCCTTTCCCAAAGGATGTTAGGGCAGCAAGGCACGTATTGTATTGTTACCATCGAGGATCAAAATATGGGGTTTATATCATATTGCTTGAGTTTATCCCTCTACATCATGTCATCTTGTTTAATGCGTTACTCTGTTCTTATGAACTTAATACTCTAGATGCATGCTGGATAGCGGTCGATGTGTGGAGTAATAGTAGTAGATGCAGAATCGTTTCGATCTACTTGACATGGACGTGATGCCTATATACATGATCATGCCTAGATATTCTCATAACTATGCGCTTATCTATCAATTGCTCGACAGTAATTTGTTCACCCACCGTAGAATATGCTATCTTGAGAGAAGCCACTAGTGAAACCTATGGCACCCGGGTCTATTTTCCATCATATAAGTTTCTGATTTATTTTATTTTGCAATCTTTATTTTCCAATCTATACCATAAAAATACCAAAAATATTTATCTTATTATCTCTATCAGATATCACTTTTGCAAGTGGCCGTGAAGGGATTGATAACCCCTTTATCACGTTATTTGCAAGGTTCTTATTTGTTTGTGCAGGTACAAGGCGACTTGCGTGTAACCTCCTACTGGATTGATACCTTGGTTCTCAAAAACTGAGGGAAACACTTACGCTACTTTGCTGCATCACCCTTTCCTCTTCATGGTAAAACCAACGCATGCTCAAGAGGTAGCAAGAAGGATTTCTGGCGCCGTTGCCGGGGAGGCTTAAGCCAAGTCAAGTCAAGACATACCAAGTACCCATCACAAACTCTTATCCCTCGCATTAAATTATTTGCCATTTGCCTCTCGTTTTCCTCTCCCCCACTTCACCCTTGCCGTTTTATTCGCCTCCTTTTTCCGTTCACCTCTTTTCGCTTGCTTCTCGTTTGCTTGTGTGTTAGATTGCTTGCTTGTCGCAATGGCTCAAGACAATACTAAATTGTGTGACTTTTCCAATACCAACAACAATGATTTTCTTAGCACTCCGATTGCTCCTATTACCGATGCTGAATCTTGTGAAATTAATGCTGCCTTTTTGAATCTTGTCATGAAAGATCAATTCTCTAGCCTTCCTACTGAAGATGCCGCTACACATCTAAACAACTTTGTTTATTTGTGCGATATGCAAAGTAAGAAAGATGTGGATAATGATATTGTTAAATTGAAGTTATTTCTGTTTTCACTTAGATATCGTGCCAAAACTTGGTTCTCTTCTTTGCCTAAAAATAGTATTGATTCATGGAACAAGTGCAAAGATGCTTTTATCTCTAAGTATTTTCCTCCCGCTAAGATCATCTCTCTTAGAAATGATATTATGAATTTTAAGCAACTTGATCATGAGCATGTTGCACAAGCTTGGAAGATGATGAAATTAATGATACGTAATTGCCCTACACATGGTTTGAATTTATGGATGATTACACAAAAAATTTATGCCGGATTGAATTTTGCTTCTAGAAATCTTTTAGATTCGGCCGCGGGAGGCACTTTTATGGAAATCACTTTAGGAGAAGCTAATAAACTCCTAGATAATATTATGGTTAATTATTCTCAATGGCACACCAAAAGATCCACTAGTAAAAAGGTTCATGCAATTGAAGAGATTGTTTTGAGTGGAAAGATGGATGAACTTATGAAATTATTTGCTAATAAGAGTGTTTATTCTGATCCTAATGATATGCCTTTGTCCACTTTGATCGAGAATAATAATGAATCTATGGATGTGAATTTTGTTGGTAGGAACAATTTTGGTAACAACGCCAGATAGAGGAAACTTTAATTCTAGGCCGTTCCCTAGTAATTTCTAATAATTATGGTAATTCCTACAACAACTCTTATGGAAATTTTAATAAGATGCCCTCTGATTTTGAGACTAGTGTTAAAGAATTTATGAATTCACAAAAGAATTTCAATGCTTTGCTTGAAGAAAAATTGCTAAAGGTTGATGAATTGGCTAGGAACGAGGATAGAATTTCTCTTGATGTTGATTCTTTGAAACTTATATCTATTCCACCTAAGCATGATATCAATGAGTCTCTCAAAGCCATGATAATTTCCATTGATGAGTGCAAAGAAAGAACCGCTACGATGCGTGCTAAAAAAGATTGCTTTATGAAAGCGTGTTCTTATAGTTTTCATGATAATAATGATGAAGATCTAAAAGTAATTGATGTGTATCCTATTAAATCTATGTTTTCCAATATGAATCTTGATAATGATGAGATTGGAGATGAGTCAACTTTAGTTAAAAGGTGTCCCAGTGATTCGGAGTTTTTAGATCTTGATGTAAAAATTGGTAAAAGTGGGATTGAAGAGGTCAAAACTTTACATAGCAATGAACCCACTATTTTGGATTTCAAGGAATTTAATTATGATAATTGCTCTTTGATAGATTGTATTTCCTTGTTGCAATCCGTGTTAAATTCTCCTCATGCTTATAGTCAAAATAATGCTTTTACCAAACATATCGTTGATGCTTTAATGCAATCTTATGAAAAAAAACTTGAATTAGAAGTTTCTATACCTAGAAAACTTTATGATGAGTGGGAACCCACTATTAAAATTAAAATTAAAGATCTTGAATTCTATGCTTTGTGTGATTTGGGTGATAGTGTTTCCACGATTCCTAAAACTTTGTGTGATGTGCTAGGTTTCCATGAATTTGATGATCGTTCTTTAAATTTGTATCTTGCGGATTCCACCATTAATAAACCTATGGGAAGGATTAATGATGTTGTTATTATTGCAAATAGGAATTATGTGCCCGTAGATTTTATTGTTCTTGATATAGATTGCAATCCTTCATGTCCTATTATTCTTGGTAGACCTTTCCTTAGAACGATTGGTGCAATTATTGATATGAAAGAAGGAAATATTAGATTCCAATTTCCATTAAGGAAAGGCATGGAACACTTTCCTAGGAAGAAAATTAAGAGGGTGTTTGGTTACAGGGACTTATTGGTGTAGGGACTTAAAGTCCCTTTAAGTCCCATCTAAACCAAACAGGAGGGACTTATAGGAACTTAAAATGGGCATTTGGGACTTATGAAATAAGACTCTCAAGGAGGGACTTATAGGGACTTATAGTTGTAATATGGTCTTTTAATCCATGTTAAGTCCCAGGAACCAAACAGGTAGGGACTTTTTAGGGACTTGGGACTAAAAAAAGTCCTAGGACTTATGAACCAAACAGGGCCTAAATTACCTTATGAATCTATTATGAGAGCCACCTATGAATTGCATACCAAAGATGGTAATACCTAGATCAATTCTTGTTGTTATGGCTAGCTAGGGGCGTTAAACGATAGCGCTTGTTGGGAGGCAACCCAATTTCATTTTTTGTTCCTTGCTTTTTGTTCCTGTTTAGTAATAAATAATTCATCTAGCCTCTGGTTAGATGTGGTTTTGTGTTTTAGTTAGTGTTTGTGCCAAGTAGAACCTTTAGGATAACCTACGGTGATAGTTAATTTGATCTTGCTGAAAAACAAAAACTTTTGCGTGCACGAAATTAGTTTTCATAAATCACAGAAACATGCTCTTTAGTTGATTATTTTTTCAGAAGATTAATAAACAAATTATATAGGACTTCCTAATTGATCAGAAATTTTTGAGTTCCAGAAGTTTGCGTTAGTTACAGATTGCTACACATTGTTCTGTTTTTGACAGATTCTATTTTTCGTGTGTTGTTTGCTTATTTTGATCAATCTATGGCTAGTATGGGGGGGGGGTATGAACCATAGATAAGTTGGAATAAAGTAGGTTTAACACCAATATGAATAAATAATGAGTTCATTACAGTACCTTAAAGTGGTGGTTTGTTTTCTTATACTAACGGACCTCAAGAGATTTTCTGTTGAGTTTTGTGTTGTGAAGTTTTCAAGTTTTGGGTAAAGATTTGATGGATTATGGAATAAAGAGTGGAAAGAGCCTAAGACTGGGGGTGCCCAAGGCACCCCAAGGTAAAATTCAAGGACAACCAAAATCCTAAGCTTGGGGATGCCCCGGAAGGCATCCCCTCTTTCGTCTTCGTCTATCGGTAACTTTACTTGGAGCTATATTTTTATTCATCACATGATATCTGTTTTGCTTGGAGCGTCTTATATGATTTGAGTCTTTACTTTTTTAGTTTACCACGATCATACTTGTTGTACACACCTTTTGGGAGAGACACACATGAATCGGAATTTATTAGAATACTATATGTGCTTCACTTATATCTTTTGAGCTAGATAATTTTGCTATAGTGCTTCACTTATATCTTTTAGAGCACGGTGGCGGTTTTATTTTATAGAAATTGTTGATCTCTCATGCTTCACTTATATTATTTTGAGAGTCTTTTAGAATAGCATGGTAATTTGCTTTGGTTAAAATCTTAGTCCTAAAGTAATGAGCATCCAAGATAGGTATAATAAAAACTATCATATAGAGTGCATTGAATACTATGAGAAGTTTGATTCTTGATGATTGTTTTAAGATATGAAGATGGTAATATTAGAGTCATGCTAGTTGAGTAGTTATGAATTTGAGAAATACTTGTGTTGAAGTTTGTGATTCCCGTAGCATGCACGTATGGTGAACCGTTATGTGATGAAGTTGGAGCATGATTTATTTCTTGATTGTCTTCCTTATGTGTGGAGGTCGGGATCGCGCGATGGTTAACTCCTAACAACCCTTCCCCTAGGAGCATGCTTGTAGTACTTTGTTTTGATGACTTGTAGATTTTTGCAATAAGCATGTGAGTTCTTTACGTCTAATGTTGAGTCCACGGATTATACGCACTCTCACCCTTCCACCATTGCTAGCCTCTCTATTACCGCACAATTTTCGCCGGTATCATACACCCACCATATACCTTCCTCAAAACAGCCACCATACCTACCTATTATGGCATTTTCATAGCCATTCCGAGATATATTGCCATGCAACTTCCCACCGTTTCATTTATTATGACATGCTCCATCATTGTCATATTGCTTTGCATGATCATGTAGTTGACATCGTATTCGTGGCAAAGCCACCATTCATAATTTTTCATACATGTCGCTCTTGATTCATTGCATATCCCGGTACACCGCCGGAGGCATACACATAGAGACATATTTTGTTCTAAGTATTGAGTTGTAAGTAAATAAAAGTGTGATGATCATCATTATTAGAGCATTGTCCCATGTGAGGAAAGGATGATGGAAGCTATGATTCCCCCACAAGTCGGGATGAGACTCCGGACGAAAAAAAAGGAAAAAGGAAAAAAAAGAGGCCATAAAAAAGAGAGAAGGCCCAAAAAAGATAAAAATGAGAGAAAAAGAGAGAAGGGACAATGTTACTATCCTTTTACCACACTTTTGCTTGAAAGTAGCACCATGATCTTCATGATAGAGAGTCTCTTATTTTGTCACTTTCATATACTAGTGGGATTATTTCATTATAGAACTTGGCTTGTATATTCCAATGATGGGCTTCCTCAAATTGCCCTAGGTCTTCGTGAGTAAGCTAGTTGGATGCACACCCACTTAGTTTCCTTTTGAGCTTTCATACACTTATAACTCTAGTGCATCCGTTGCATGGCAATCCCTACTCACTCACATTGATATCTATTGATGGGCATCTCCATAGCCCGTTGATATGCCTAGTTGATGTGAGACTATCTTCTCCTTTTTGTCTTCTCCACAACCACCATTCTATTCCACATATAGTGTTATGTCCATGGCTCACACTCATGTATTGCATGAAGATTGGAAAAGTTTGAGAATACTAAAGTATGAAACAATTGCTTGCCTGAAAGCGGGGTCGTGCATGATTTAAATATTTTGTGTGATGAAGATAGAGCATAGCTAGACTATATGATTTTGTAGGGATAACTTTCTTTGGCCATGTTATTTTGAGAAGACATGATTGCTTTGTTAGTATGCTTGAAGTATTATTATTTTTATGTCAATATTAAACTTTTGTTTTGAATCTTTCAGATCTGAACATTCATGCCACAATAAAGAAAATTACATTGAGAATTATGCTAGGTAGCATTCCACATCAAAAATCCTGTTTTTATCATTTACCTACTCGAGGACGAGCAGGAACTAAGCTTGGGGATGCTTGATACGTCTCCAACGTATCTGTAATTTTTGATTGTTCCATGCTATTATATTATCTGTTTTGGATGTTTAATGGGCTTTAATATACACTTTTATATTATTTTTGGTACTAACCTACTAAAGGGAGGCCCAGTGCAAATTGTTGTTTTTTTTTGCCTATTTCAGTGTTTTGCAGAAAAGGAATATCAAACGGAATCCAAACGGAATGACACCTCCGGGAGAGTTATTTTTGGAACAAACGCAATCCAGGAGACTTGGAGTGGACGTCAAGGAAGCAACGACGCGGCCACAAGGCAGGGAGGCGCGCCCAGGGGGTAGGTGCGCCCCCACCCTTATGGGCCCCTCGTGGCTCCCCCGACCGACTTCTTTCGCCTATATATACCCATGTACCCTGAAAACATCCAAGAGCACCACGAAACCCTATTTCCACTGCCGCAACCTTCTATACCTGTGAGATCCCATCTTGGGGCCTTTTCCGGCACTCCACCGGAGGGGGAATTGATCACGGAGGGCTTCTACATCAACTCCATAGCCTCTCTGATGATGTGTGAGTAGTTTACTTTAGACCTTTGGGTCCATAGTTATTAGCTAGATGGCTTCTTCTCTCTCTTTGGATCTCAATACAAAGTTCTCCTCGATCTTCTTGGAGATCTATTCGATGTAATTCTTTTTGCGGTGTGTTAGTCGAGATCCAATGAATTGTGGGTTTATAATCAAGATTATCTATGAAAAATATTTGAATCTCCTATGAATTCTTTTATGTATGATTTGATATCTTTGCAAGTCTCTTCGAATTATCAGTTTGGTTTGGCCTACTAGATTGATCTTTCTTGCAATGGGAGAAGTGCTTAGATTTGGGTTCAATCTTGCGGTGTCCTTTCCCAAAGGATGTTAGGGCAGCAAGGCACGTATTGTATTGTTGCCATCGAGGATAAAAATATGGGGTTTATATCATATTGCTTGAGTTTATCCCTCTACATCATGTCATCTTGCTTAATGCGTTACTCCGTTCTTATGAACTTAATACTCTAGATGCAAGCTGGATAGCGGTCGATGTGTGGAGTAATAGTAGTAGATGCAGAATCGTTTCGATCTACTTGACACGGACGTGATACCTATATACATGATCATGCCTAGATATTCTCATAACTATGTGCTTTTCTATCAATTGCTCGACAGTAATTTGTTCACTCACCGTAGAATATGCTATCTTGAGAGAAGCCACTAGTGAAACCTATGGCCCCCGGGTCTATTTTCCATCATATAAGTTTCCGATCAATTTTATTTTTTAATCTTTATTTTCCAATCTATACCATAAAAATACCAAAAAAAATTATCTTATTATCTCTACCAGATCTCACTTTTGCAAGTGGCCGTGAAGGGATTGACAACCCCTTTATCGCGTTGGTTGCAAGGTTCTTATTTGTTTGTGCAGGTACAAGGCGACTTGTGTGTAACCTCCTACTGGATTGATACCTTGGTTCTCAAAAACTGAGGGAAATACTTACGCTACTTTGTTGCATCACCCTTTCCTCTTCAAGGGAAAACCAACGCATGCTCAAGAGGTAGCATTAATAAACGCGGTTGATGTAGTCGAACGTCTTCGCGATCCAACCACGATCCATCCCCCGAACTCCTGATCCAAGTGCCGAACGAACGACACTGATGTCTGCTAGAACTACATCGGTATTTCCCCAAAGAGGAAGGGATGATGCAGCACAACGACGGTAGGTATTTCCCTCAGTGATGAGACCAAGGTTATCGAACCAGTAGGAGAATCAAGAAACACTACGTAAACAACACCTGCACACAAATAACAAATACTCGCAACCCGACGTGTTAAATGGGTTTTCAATCCCTTTCGGGTAACGACGCCAAAAGTTGGCAGGACGTGAGTTGTAAATATTGATAGATCGAATGCCAAATAAAGTAAAGTGCAGCAAGGTATTTTTGTATTTTTGGTTTAATAGACCTGAAAATAAAAGCAAAGGAAAATAGATCGCAAAGGCAAATATATTAAAGAAGAGACCCGGGGGCCGTAGATTACACTAGTATCTTCTCTTGAGAAAAATAACAAACGGTGGTGAACAAATTACTGTGGGCAATTGATAGAACTTCAAATAATCATGACGATATCCAGGCAATGATCATTATATAGGCATCACATCCAAGATTAGTAGACCGACTCACCTCGCATCTACTACTATTACTCCACACATCGACCGCTATCCAGCATGCATCTAGTGTATTAAGTTCATGGAGAAACGGAGTAATGCGATAAGAACGATGACATGATGTAGACAAGATCTATTTATGTAGAAATACATCCCATCATTTTATCCTTAGTAGCAACGATACATATGTGTTGGTTCCCCTTTTGTCACTGGGATCAAGCACCGTAAGATCGAACCCACTACAAAGCACCTCTTCCCATTGCAAGTTAAATAGATAAAGTTGGCCTAACAAAACCCAAATATCGGAGAAGAAATACGAGGCTATAAGCAATCATGCATATAAGAGATCAAAGAAGACTCAAATAACTTTCATGGATAAAAAGATATATCTGATCATAAACTCAAAGTTCATCGGATCCCAACAAACACAACGCAAAAAGAGTTACATCATATGGATCTCCAAGAGACCATTGTATTGAGAATCAAACGAGAGCGAGGAAGTCGTCTAGCTACTAACTACGGACCTGTAGGTCTACAAAGAACTACTCATGCATCATCGGAGAGGCACCAATGGACATGATGCACCCCTCCGTGATGGTGTCTAGATTGGATCTGGTGGTTCTGGACTCTGCGGCGCCTGGAATTGATTTTCGTCGACTCCCATAGGGTTTCTGGAATACTGGGGTATTTATAGAGCAAAGAGGCGCTACGGGAGGACATCGAGGTGGGCACAACCCACCAGGGCGCGCCTGGGCCTCCAGGCGCGCCCAGGTGTCTTGTGCTCACCTTGGCCCCCCTCCTTGGTACTTCTTTGGCCCACTGGATGTCTTCTGGTCCAAAAAAATCCACAAAATGTTTCGCTGTGTTTGGACTCCGTTTGGTATTGATTTCCTGCGATGTAAAAAACATGGAGAAAATAGCAACTGACACTTGGCACAATGTCAATAGATTAGTACCAAAAAATGATATAAAATGACTATAAAATGATTGTAAAACATCCAAGAATGATAATATAACAGCATGGAACAATAAAAAATTATAGATACGTTGGAGGCGTATCAGGCACCTCCACATTCAACACATGTACGGCTTGATGACGCCTTCACCTCCTCGATCTAGCGAGCGATGGTGAAGTAGTAGCTCGAGTCCTCCGGCTGCACGATGGCATGGTGGCGGTGGTGGTGGAGTAATCTCAGCAGAGCTTCCCTAAGCACTACGGAGAAGAATAGGGATGCAAGGGAGAGGGGAGGCAACGCCATGGCATGGAGATGTGCTCAATGGTCTATCTGTCTACCTCTCTATATATAGGAGAAGGGAGGAGGGGGTGGCGCCCCTAGGGGGTGGCGGCCAGGGCAGATGGGATCTCCGGCCCCTACACTACTAGGGAAAACCTTATACACATAACTTTAGCATTAGTGCTGGATAAAATGGGGCGCCACTGCTACTTAGCAGTAGCGCGTGGCAACAGAAGGCGCTACTGCTATGTACATAGCAGTAGCGCGGCCAGGGCAAAGAGTGCTAGTACTAAAATTACCCCACCGTTGCCGCCAGGCTAAGTGTAGTAGTAGCGCTTTCCCATGAAATGCGCTACTGCTAGGTAATTTAGCAGTAGCGCTTTCTCCTAAACCGCGCTACTGCTAATCCAGCCTTATCCCCCCGTGCGCCCGCCCATTTCCTCACTCTCCTGTCTCACCGTTGCGACCGTCCTCCTCCTGCCATCGCCCCCGTCACCACATTGCCGCCGTCGTCGCCGCATTGTTGCCAGCATCGTCGCCATCCTCCGGCCTCGGTAAGCCTCCTCCTTCTCCTCTTCCTCCTCCCTCCTCCCTCCTCCAGCTGCCCCTCCTCCCTCCTCCGCCCCACTCCTCCCTCCTCTAGCTACCTCTCCTCCTCTCCTCGTCCCTCCCCTGCTCCTCCCTCCTCTAGCCGCCCCTCCTCCTCCATCAACAACACCTCCTCCCTCCATAGCCCCTCCTCCCTCCACAGCCCCTACTCCCTCCATAGCCCCTCCTCCCTCCACAACCCCTACTCCCTCCCCCTCCTCCATCCACAGCCCCTCCTCCCTCCATATATTTAGTTTATAGTATAGATAGGTAGAATGTAGGGTTTTTTAATAGTATAGATAGGTAGAATTTTGTAGAATGTACATAGATTGTAAGTTGTTAATAGAACTAGTTTATTTATAGTAATTGCTTAATAGAACTAGTTTATTTAGTAAGTGGTTAATAGAACTAGTTTATTTAGTAAGTACTTAATAGAACTAGTTTATTTAGAAAGTGTTTAATAGAACTAGTTTAGAGAGAGAGACCTATATTGGCAAATTTAGTTATGTTAGGATTATATATAAGATATTTTGAAATGTTTTTGTTCATATTTTTTACCATCAACCATTGAAATGCAATGACCATCAAGTTTGAATGCAAATAGGATATGTGCTTGCCCAACTGGCCATGTTTGCAAGGAACACCTCCGAGTGGCCTATGTTTTGCCGGACTATTGATTAATTTCCGCTCCAGCAAATTTCAGGCGCTCGATATGTCCTTTTTAGCAAAGGTCATGCCGGATTTTTCCGTGAATTTTGGCATGACTTGTGCTAGAATATGTAGGAAATATCGAGTGGCCCAGATTTTCTGGAAAGATACTTAAACGACATTTCGGGTTGAATAATAATGATCTTATTTAGTTTTTGTAGTACATATATTTAATTTTAGAATTTTAATCTTTGAATTATGATGTGCTAGAAGGAAGTGTCGTCCGACGATGATAGTCTCGCGGAGTGCGACTGGTGCCGCGATGACCGAGGTCTGTGCGACAGGCCTCACCTGGTAGAAGGTCGGCACTTCAGTATTAAACTCCAAGAGACCTTCGATGTTGAAACGGTACACAACGACGACAAGTGTTTTTTCGTAATTAAGCACGATTTCTGCTTCTTCAACATGTAATTTTCGTCTTTTACAATTCGACTAGCTTATCTCATGCCATGCAAGACGTTATTTCTTGGAGAGGATGGATTTTGAAGATCATGAAAGTATGGAAACAAAGATAGTTCACCTAAGAACCCATCATGGTATGGATTTTGCTGTAAATCTATACAATTCTGAGAGCGCGTATCCCATTTTGGTTGCCCGAATTGGGAAGCACATTGCAAGATGTATGATTTTCATGAGGGTATGCTTGTCACATTGGATCTTGGTGATCCTGACATCGATGAAGATTATATGGACATTTGGGTCCTTGTTGATACGCTTCCAATTCTACCGCTATGTGAGTTTCTCAAACATAGTTATTAAATAATTTCTATTGTTTATTTCAAAATAGTTGACATCTTATTTCCATTGATAGCTTATTTTCATTCTTCAAAGAATGTACGGAATATGGTAGACATAACCTACTACACCGATGGCGCAGAATTAACTTATCAGAAGAAAGATCATCTTATCCCATTTATTATTGATGTTGAGAATTACAATATCAATTATCAAACTCCTGCACATTATGGTCAATACGTGCCACTAGCGCACGTGTTGAACTACGGTAACATCTATGGAGATGGCATGGTAAGATTTTTTACTATTACGACATCCGTGCATCTTTTGCATAAATTCTTCTAAAGCTAAACTACATTGCTAACTACGACATTATTACTATGTTTTTCAACAGAAAATCCCGAAGGATTGTGTGCCTCATCTCATGTTTCCAAAAGGTCACCTTGATGTTATTAGCTTTCGGCCAGGTCTGCCTAGGCTCCATTACTTTTCATACCGGATTTCTAAAACCGATGAAGACACGACAACCAAAGCATGGAAAGAATGTATGGACAATCGTACGGAGCTACTTGGAACCAACATTGTGCGAAGCGCAAGAATTGGAGACAGGATAGTCTCCATTCTCCATAATGGAGAGTCAGGTCCTATCTTGTTTTATGCCATTTTACCTTAGAGGGGGTAGTAGGTCCTATGAGAGAGGAGTAGGTCCTAGGTACAATTTGTTATTATGTGCTGCAATGTGTTAGAGTTGATGATGACGATGAGGACGAGTTGTGATTATGACTAGTGACCAAGTTGTTTTATGATGTCTCATGGACGAAAATGATGATCATGAGGAGTTGTTATATGACAATGATGTATTATGATGATAAGTTGTTAATGATATGATGATGATGATGAAGAAGATGATGATGATGAGTTATTATATCATTGGGTGAAAGAACCGTGGATTAGTTTCAAGTGGATGGATCCTAAGTGACCGATAATCCATGACTTGGTCACTTAGGATCCATCCACTTGAAACTAATCCACGGTACTTTCACCCTAGTGATTTAATAACTCATTATGATGTAAAAACAATCTCCAAATTTCTACTGTATGAAAACTTGTATAATGGTGCATGAATACGACATAGAATAAAAAAGAAATAGAATATGGAATAATAGTAGTAGTGCGGGCAGAGAGACGCGCTACTAGTAATTACCAGTAGCGCCTTTTTCAAGAAGCGCTACTACTAAGTAGCTATAGCAGTAGCGCGGGTAGACCAACGCTACTGCTAACCTTTAGCTATAGCACCGCACTACTGCTAGGCTTTCCCTAGTAGTGCTAGGGTGACTTGCCCGCCAAGACGGGTGGAGGGAACCCTAGAAGGGGGCGCCCCACCTTTCCTAGTCACGTGGGAAAGGGTGAGGGGGCACACAACCCCTTAGTGGGCTGGTTTGCCCCCTCCCCTTGCCCATGGGGCCCCACAACACTTGTCGCCTCCCCCTGAAACCCCTTTCGGTGGTGCTGGTCATCACCCGGTACCCACGGAACACTTCCGAACTCCAATACCCTTCGTCCAATATGTCAATCTTCACCTCCGGACCCTTCGGAGTTCCACGTCATGTCTGGGATCTCATCTAGGACTCCGAACAACCTTCGGTAACCACCATAACAGCTCAATTATACTTATATCGTCACCAAATGTTAAGTGTGTAGACCCTGTGGGTTCGAGAACTATGCAGACATGACCGAGACACCTCTATGGTCAATAACCAATAGCGGGACCTGGATGCCCATATTGTTTCCTACATATTGTACGAAGATCTTATCGGTCGAACCTCGATGTCAAGGATTCAGCTAATCCCGTATGCAGTTCCCTTTGTCTATCGGTATGTTACTTGCCCGAGATTCGATCGTCGATATCTCCATACCTAGTTCAATCTCGTTACCGGCAAGTCTCTTTACTCGTTCCATAATATAAGATCCCATGACTAACTCATTGGTCACATTGCTTGCAAACTTATTGTGATGTTGTATTACCGAGTGGGCCCTAAGATACCTCTCCATCATAGTGACAAATCCCAGTCTTGATCCATGCCAACTCAACAGACACCCTCGTAGATACCTGTCAAGCACCTTTATAGCCACCAAGTTACGTTGCGACATTTGGTACACACAAGGCACTCCTCCGGTGTCAGTGAGTTGCATGATCTCATGGTCATAGGAACATATACTTGACATGCAGAAAACGATAGCAATAAACTTAACACCGTCATATGCTACATTCATAGTTTGGGTCTTGTCCATCACATCATTCTCCTAATGATGTGATCCTGTTATCAAACGACAACTCGTGTCCATGGCTAGGAAACCATAGCCATCGTTGATCAACGAGCTAGTCCGGTACAGGCTTAGCAGGGACATGTTGTTGTCTATGTATCCACACATGTATTTGAGTTTTCGATCAATACATTTATAGCATGGATAATAAACGATTATCTTGAACAAGGAAATATAATAATAACCACTTTATTATTGCCTCTAGGGCATATTTCCAACACCAATGGTAGACCATCTATCTTCGGACGGCACCTAGATGGAGTAGCTATAAGAAGGTTTACCATCAAGATGGTGACCGGAACATATTTCATCTCCAGGATGAAAATCTGCAGTCTGGCATCCACGAAAAACTTTGCTTCATCTATTTGTTAAAGGCATTATCTTTGTGTTTATTTCTTGGCCTTGATTGGACCATTCATCCATGATTAATAGTTCTTTCCTTCACAATCAAGACTCGACAATGCACGATGAGTGTGTAGTCTTTCTTGAAAGTGTCTTCCCTGGAAAATTGGTGATTTTGTTGAAAATTGGTTGTAGATATGATTGATTTGTCATTGGCTATTTCCATTTAGTTAGTAGATAGATGATATAATCATTCTTATATATAGACAAAACAGAAATCGTTGGACATACACCAATGGACGGTGAAGCAACACGGAAAGTCATGCGGCGGGCAACACGACAGCTCCTAGGGTGGGGTGCCTAGGCAATATCGTTAGTTTTTTGGTCTAGTATAGCTTAAACAAACATGACCTTCTTAAAGAAAAAGAAAACTGCCGAAACCAAAGCAAAACAGGCGATACAATTGTAGTTGTGTTGCACTACTATGTCATTGTTAAAAGGTAATATGTGGCAAGCCTTTTTTTGAGGGAAGATATGTGGCAAGATTTTAAAATGGAGTAAAACTCAGTGTTACAAATGTGAGAACTAGAGGCATAAGTGAAACTTACTCTAATTAAGTCACACATGTCATTATATTAGCTGCAAAACACAATCAACTGACAGCTCATTGTACAACAATGTTTTTTATCATCTCTATATGATGTGGGATGTTGAAAATAAGTCACTTTCCTGACCATTGAACACGAGCCACAATTTATCATCATTCTTGTTAAAGCCTCCACGTAAATATGTAACAAAGTCACATGATGCCTGAAGAATTACAAGATATGACGCGAAGATCAACTCATCGCACAAACAACATTTTATTATCTCCTCTATACGACGTACGAGACCTGAAAGAAGTCAACCTTCTCTGCTATTGGAGATGACCCAAAATTTGTCATCATTGGTAAAGTTTTCCATTTGTCGGTTATGATGCTATCATGACCTAAATTTTATCATCATCGTTGATAAAAACTCTAATGTGTATATGTTATGATGCCACATGATAGTCGCAAGACGACATCAAAGATAGCCCATTGTACAACATGTCCATTACCTAATTGAATTTAGATGGTGGGAGAAGTCAAACCTTATTGGAAACATCGTCAAGCTTGTCAGGTAGTAATTTACATGATGATATGGCAAATAATAAGCGGGAACTAAGGACAAGCTTGTATGTTTTCAAACAAATAAGTTTACACGGGGCTATGGTGCCGCGTGAGCACGCCATGGTAGGAACTACCATGGTCAGGTCACAGATTGATCATGTATGCTTGCTGACCCAGTCAGTCCCAACGCCCACAGGGGGTTGTTCCCCTTGATGCCACGGAGATGGCAGGGCTTTCCTCCATCGGAGGTGGTTCGAGCAATGGCTACTCTGCATCGTGTGTGCTCTTTGTGTGGCGATGTGGCGATGTGGCCTTGCTCCAATGGTGTGACCATATAGATGATGTGCCTAGTGCCAAACGACACTACATTCCTGGTATCATTGAAGATGATGAAAGACTTTGATATAATTTGGTCGACCTAATGAGTACATGTCTGAATAGTATGTTTATCAAGCTGTTATCTCGTCCTAACAAGTGAAGTTGACTTTTAGTTTATGAAAACATGGGGTAAAAACTATGCTATGTCATTTGTTAAAAGGTAATCCCGCCATTTCTTTTTAGTCTACATATTAAATTTATTTGAAGTCAAACTTCATAAAGTTTGACCATTTTATAGGAAAAGATATCAACATTCACAATATGAAATCAATATCAATAGGTGCGTTTTGAAATTAATTTTCATACTACATAATGTTAGTATTGTAAACGCTGATATTTTTTAATATAAGTTTGGTCAAACTTTGCATAGTTTGACTTTAAAGAAATCTTATACGGGGAGTAAAAATAAACAAAGGGAGTAATATGTGGCAAGCTTTTCAAATGGAGTAAAACTCGTTGTCACAAACGTCGGGACTAGAGGTAATAAGTGAAACTTACTCTAATTTAGTCACACATCGTCATGGTATTAGCTGTAAGAGACGATCAATAAACAACTCATTATACAACACTATTTTATTATCTTCTCTATATGACGTGGGAGGTTGTAAATAAGTCACACTCTTTACCATTGAACATGATTCAAAGTCTATCATCATTCTTGTTAAATTTTGCCAGGTAAATAGGTCACAAAGCTGCATGATGATGTGCCCCTAAAAAATTACAAGATATGACATGAAGGGCAACTCATTGCACAAACAAAATTTCATTGTCTCCTCTAGATGGGGTAGGAGGCCTAAAAGAAGTCAACCTTCTCTACTATTGGAGTTGACCTAAAATTTGTCATAGTTGGTAAAGTTTGCCATTTATCGGTTATGATGCTACGTGATGATGCGGTGATGACCCACAAGTATATGGGATCAATCGAAGTCCTTTCGATAAGTAAGAGTGTCGAACCCAACGAGGAGCAAAAGCAAATGAGAAGTGGTTTTCAGCATGGTATTCTCTGCAAGCACTGAAATTAGAAGTAACGAGTAGTTTGGTAGCAAGATAATTTGTAACGAGCAAGAAACGGTAATGGTAAAAAAAGTGCAGCAAGGTAGCCTAAGCCTTTTGAGGCAAAGGACAGGCCAAAACGGTCTCTTATAATAAGCAAAGCGTTCTTGAGGGTACACACGAATTTCATCTAGTCACTTCCATCATGTTGGTTTGATTTGTGTACGCTACTTTGATAATTTGATATGTGGGTGGACCATGCTTAGGTAATGTTCTTACTTGAAAAACCTCCTACTTATGATTAACCCCCTCGCAAGCATCCGCAACTACGAGAAAAGTATTAAGAATAAATTCTAACCATAGCATTAAACTTTTGGATCCAAATCAGTCCCTTATGGAATAGTGCATAAACTAGGGTTTAAGCTTCTGTCACTCTCGCAACCCATCATCTAAGAACTACTCCACAATGCATTCCCTTAGGCCCAAATATGGTGAATGTCATGTAGTCGACGTTCACATGACACCACTAAGGGAATCACAATATACATACCATCAAAATATCAAACACATATCAAGTTCACATGATTACTGGCGACAAGATTTCTCCCGTGACCTCAAGAACAAAAGTAACTACTCACAAATGATAATCATGCTCAAGATCATAGGGGTATTATATAGCATAATGGATATGAACATATAATCTTCCACCGAATAAACCATATAGCAATCAACTACAAGATGTAATCAACACTACGAGTCACCCACAAGCACCAATCTATAGTTCCGGTACAAAGATTGAACACAAGAGATGAACTAGGGTTTGAGAGGAGATGGTGATGTTGAACATGTTGATGGATATTGCCCTCCCCAAGATGGGAGAGTTGTTTGTGAAAATGATGACGATGATTCCCCCCTCCGGGGGGGGAAGTTCCCCCGGAGGAATCGCTCCGCCGGAGTGCAAAAGTGCTCCTACCCAAGTTCCACCTCGAGACGGCGGGGATTCGTCCCGAAAGTCCCCTCATTGTTTATTCTAGGTCAAAGTGACTTATATACTAGAAGAGGGGCACCAGAAGTGGGCCGAGGAGGGCACAACCCACCAGGGCGCGCCTGGGCTCCCTAGCGCGCCCAGGTGGGTTGTGCCCACCTGTTGGGCCCCCTCTTGTACTTATTTGCTCCAATATTTCTTATATATTCCATAAAAAGTCTCCGTGATGTTTCAGCTCATTTGGAGTTGTGCAGAATAGGTAGCCTGGCGTAGCTTTTTCAGGTCCAGAATTCCAGCTGCTGGTATTCTCCCTCTTTGTGTGTACCTTGCATATTATGAGAGAAAAGGCATTAGACTCTATTGAAGTAACAATTCATCACAACAGCAAAGTATAAAGCATAAACTCTATTGAAAACTAATAAACTATGTTTTCAGTCAACTTTGCAACTACAATTCATCATCTTTTCAAGAAGGGTCATGTGTCAGAGACTTTTTGGCAAGTCCACATACTCAACCATCATATAGTCTTCTATGATTGCTAACACTCACCGCATACACATGAGCTAAACGTTTCAACCGGACACATGGAAAGATAGGGGCTTATAGTTTCGCCTCCCAACGTATTCACCTCAAGGGTGATGCCAACAATAATAACTCATGCCACCCATATCCAACTGGACATATGTGCCTAGATCTTTCCTCACGACATGATGCTTGCCAAAAGAGAAAATAAAAAGGAATAGAGAGAAAAACTTTGACTCTTGCATAAAAGTAAATACATAAAAGTAAAAGATAGGCCCTTCGCAGAGGGAAGCAGAGGTTGCCATGTGCTTTTTGTTTGTATGCTCAATCTCTTAGTGCAAAAGAACGTCATGTTATATTGCCCCTTATGATAGCAACCTTTATTATGCAGTCCGTCACTTTTATTGTTTGCCGTCACAAGTTCATAGAACGCTCAATTTTCTCTTACACTAAATGACCCAACACTTTTAGAAGCAATTTTTATTGCCTTATTGCACCGATGACAACTTACTTGAAGGATCTTACTCAATCCATAGGTAGGTATGGTCGACTCTCAAAACAAGATTTGGGTTTAACGGTTTTTGGATGCTCAAGTAGTATCTCTACTTAGTGCGGAATTTTTGGCTAGCAAAGATATGGGCAAGCACCACATGTTAAAGGATCTATGACAATATAACTTCTATGTGAATATGAACGTCAACAATTTTGGCATACAATATTTTGATGGGGGTCACAATCAAAAAAGATATCCAAGATAGTGTATTTGCGTGTGAATCTTCTGTTCCGTTATTAATTCTTTCATGAATTGCATCATTGACCAATGCTATGTTCGTAAATCTCCAATAAAATTTTCTACTTATACTTTTCTGTATGTGATGTCATTACTTACCATAAGATTAGCATATGATCTTTTTTATTTATTTCCTTTCTTTTTATTGGACATGAAAGTTAAGAAAACAAAATTCAAACTAAACTTTATTATATATCTCTCACAGGATTACAAGTATAGATCACTAAGCAAACACTCGAAAAGAAAGGATCGAACTAAACTTTTATTCATCTAGAGCAAAAGATAACTATGGATCGAACTAAGAAAAGTAAAGGCAAAAGATAGTGGAGGTGATACGATACCGGGACACCTCCCCCAAGCTTGGCACAAGCCAAGGGGAGTGCCCATACCCGATACTCAATTTCCCTTTGGTGATGAAGAAGGAGGTGGTGGTGATGAAGTAGAGGGTTTGTCATTCTTCCTTAGCTTACGCTTGAGGATGGAATTTTCCTCCTTCAATTCACCGATCTCCTACTCAAGCTCCAATACTTTTTTGCATAAATCTTGCTTGTTTTCCTGCAAAAGACAAAAGGGGATAAACTGGATCTTAGGTTTCTTTGCTTTGTTGGGGACACTTGACTTCTTGAATTCCACGTGCATGTCCCCAGGTTGAGGCAATGGGACTTCATCCTCGTCTGAGCTTGTCTCCTCCTCCCCTTTAGGATAGTAGTCTTCTTCTTCCTCCAAAGTCCAGCTATAGTGCTCCACATCCCCATAAGCCTTAGGGTTCACGATATAATCAGCAACATAGCTCTCACCCTTCGAGTCTTGGGATGACATATTTTCAGATCTGTCAGCAAAACGGCGAGAAAAGAAAACAAGAGATTTCTCCGCGATACGGTGGTCAATAGGTTCGGGGGGTATATAAAGATTTTTTATCTTGGGAAACAAGCAAACGGAAGAAAAATGGAGTATGGAAGGTAATCGAGGTGGGCACAACCCACCTGGGTGCGCCAGGGGGGCCTGGCGCGCCCTGGTGTCTTGTGCCCACCAGGGTTGCCTTCCCGGTAGTTTCTTATTTTCCTAATTTTTGTTATATTCCAAAACTGACAGAACATATTTTTGCGGATTTTTCGGAGTCCGTTTACTTACCGTATCACGTACCTCCTCTTTTTCACGATTCTAGAGTGTTGCAGAAGGTTTCTTTTATGTGTTCTTCCCGTGTCATAGTTTGGATCATATTGCTTTCAACATTAATGGGCGTACCTAAGATATAATGTTTTATTCTTTGCCCATTGACAACCTTCGGGTTAGTACCCTCGGCATTATTTATTTTAGTGGCTCCAGATCGTTAAACTTCCTCAATGACATAGGGTCCTTCCCATTTGGAGAGAAGTTTTTCCTGCAAAGAATCTGAAACGAGATTTGTACAAAAGAACATATTCTCCAACTTTGAACTCACGCTTTTGGATTCTTTTATCATGCCATCTTTTAACTTTTTCTTTAAATAACTTGGCATTTTCATAAGCTTGTGTTCTCCATTCATGTAATGAGTTAATATCAAAGAACCTCTTTTCACCGGCAAGTTTGAAATCATAGTTGAGTCTTTAATTGCCCAATATGCTTTATGTTCTAACTCAAGAGGCAAATGACAAGCCTTTCCATAAACCATTTTATAAGGAGACATGCCCATAGGATTTTTATATGCTGTTCTATAAGCCCAAAGTGCATCATCTAGTTTCTTAGATCAATTCTTTTGGGACCTATTGACAGTTTTTTGTAATATCAACTTTATTTCTCTATTGCTATGTTCAACTTGACCACTATACTGAGCATGATAAGGTGATGCAATTCTATGGTTAACATCATACTTAGCAAGCATTTTACGAAAATCACCATTAATAAGGTGTGAACCACCATCAGTCATTAAATATCTAGGGACTCCAAACCTTGGGAAAATAACTTCCTTAAGCACTACTAGTTGGAATAGCTTCTACCCACTTAGTAACATAATCAAAAACAACCAAAATTTGTGTATACCCAGTAGAGGAAGGAAAAGGCCCCATATAATCAAAACCCCATACATCAAATGGTTCAACATTAAGAGAATAATTCATAGGCATTTCCTGATGCTTACCAATATTACCAATTCTTTGACATTCATCACAAGATAAAACAAACTTACGTGCATCCTTGAAGAGAGTAGGCCAATAAAAACCAGATTGCAATACCTTGTGAACAGTTATGTCTCCCGCATGATGCCCTCCATAAGCTTTGGAGTGACATTTCCGTAGGATTTGTCCATGTTCATGCTCAGGTACACAACGTCTAATAATACCATCTACCCCTTCCTTATAAAGATGTGGGTCATCCCAAAAGTAATGTCTTAAATCATAGAAGAATTTTTTTGTTGGTATGTGAAACTAGGTGGTATGTATTTAGCAACAATGTAATTAGCATAGTCAGCATACCAAGGAGTGTTATGATAAAACATTTATTGCAGCTAATTGTTCATCAGGAAAACTATCATTAATAGGTTGTGGGTCATCAAGAATATTCTCTAACCTAGACAAGTTATCAGCAACGGGTTTCTCAGCTCCCTTTCTATCAGTGATATGTAAGTCAAATTCTTCTAGCAAAAGAACCCACCTAATGAGTCTAGGTTTAGCATCTTTCTTTTCCATAAGATATTTTATAGTAGCATGATCGGTGTGAACAATCACTTTAGAATCAACAATGTAAGATCTAAATTTATCACAGGCAAACACCACTGCTGAAAATTCTTTTTCAGTAGTAGCATAATTTCGTTGGGCATTGTCTAGAGTTTTACTGGCATAATGGATAACATTTAATTTCTTATCAACTCTTTGTCCTAGAACAGCACCAATAGCATAATCACTAGCATCACACATAATTTCAAAAGGCAAGTTCCAATCAGGTGGTTGAACAATAGGTGCAGAAATCAAGGCTTTCTTAAGTGCTTCAAAGGCTTCTACACAATCATCATCAAAAACAAATGGAACATCCTTTTGTAAAAGATTTGTAAGAGGCCTGGAAATTTTAGAGAAGTCTTTAATAAACCTCCTATAGAAACCAGCATGACCGAGGAAACTATGAATACATTTGATATCTTTAGGACACGACATTTTCTCAATTGCGCCAACTTTAGCTTTATCCACCTCAATACCTCGTTCAGAAATTTCATGTCCCAAGACAATACCTTCATTAACCATAAAGTGGCACTTCTCCCAATTCAAGACAAGATTAGTTTGCTCGCATCTCTGCAAAACTCGATCAAGGTTGCTTAAGCAATCATCAAAAGAAGTTCCGTAAACGGAAAAATCATCCATGAAAACCTCAACAAATTTTTCACAAAAGTTAGAGAATATAGCAGTTATACATCTTTGAAAGGTAGCAAGTGCATTGCATAAACGAAAAGGCATACGTCTGTAAGCATAAGTTCCAAAAGGGCAAGTAAAGGTGGTTTTCTCTTGATCAGGTTGTGAGACAGGTATGTGAGAAAAACCAGAAGATCCATCAAGGAAATAGAAGTGTGTGTGCTTAGATAATCTTTCTAGCATTTGATCAATAAAATGCAGAGGGATGATCTTTTCTGGTAGCTTTATTTAATTTTCTAAAATCAATTACCATTCTATAGCCAGTAACAATTCTTTGCGAAATAAGTTCATTCTTATCATTAGGAACAACAGTAATACCTTCCTTCTTAGGGACACAATGAACATAACTTACCCATCTATTATCAACTATAGGATAGATTATACCTGCTTCTAGAAGCTTCAGTATTTCAGTTCTTACCACTTCTTTCATTTTAGGATTTAAACGTCGTTGGTGATCAACAACGGGTTTAGCATCAGGTTCCATATTAATTTTGTGCTGACAGAGAGTGGGACTAATGCCCTTTAAATCATCAAGAGCATACCCAATAGCAGCTCGGTGCTACTTCAGAACCTTCAATAATCTTTCTTCTTCATGTTCTGAAAGGTTAGCACTGATAATAACATGATATATCTTTTTCTCATCAAGATAAGCATATTTCAAAGTGTCTGGTAACTGTTTTAATTCAAACACAGGATCACCTTTAGGTGGGGGAGGACCTACTAGAGTTTCAATAGGCAAATTGTGTTTAAGCAGAGGACGTTGTTCAAAGAAAAATCTTACCTATTTCATTTCTTTCATGCAGATGCATATCATTCTCATGGCCTAGCAAATATTGTTCTAGTGGATCAGTAGGAGGCACGACAATATATAGAAGCAAGACCAATCATTTCATCCTTACTAAGCAATTCTTTTTTATGATGTTTTCTACTAAACTTGGAAAAATTAAACTCATGAGACTTATCACAATAACTAACACCAACAGTTTGTTTCTCACAATCTATTTTAGCATTGACGGTGTTCAAGAAAGGTCTACCAAAGATAATGGGACAAAAGTCATCTTGTGGGAAACCAAGAACAAGAAAATCAGTAGGATATTTTATTTCCCCACACAAGACTTCAACGTCTCTAATAATCCCAAGTGGTGTGATGGTATCTCTATTAGCAAGTTTAATAGTAACATCTATGTCTTGTATTTCAGCGGGTGCTATATCGTTCATAATTTCTTAATATAAGGTAAAAGGAATAGCACTCGCTAGCACCTATGTCGCATAAACCATGATAACAGTGATCTCCTATTTTAACTAAGACAACAGGCATGCCAACAACAGGTCTATGTTTATCTTTTTCATCGGGTCTGGCAATTCTAGCACCTTCATCACAGAAGTAAATAACATGCCCATCTATATTTTCTACCGGGAGATCTTTAACCATAGCAACACTAGGTTCTACTTTGATTTGTTCAGCAGGTTTGGAAGTTCTAATATAACTTTTATTGACCACAGTTGAAACTTTATCAAGTTCCTTTATCCTAACAGGGAAAGGTGGTTTTTCAATATAAGCGGTAGGAACAATTGGATCGACATTAATAATAGTTTCATCTTTAGCTATTACCGGTTCTTTAATTTCTTCTTTAATAGGTGGGTGATATTTAAACCACTTCTCCTTAGGGAGATCAACATGAGTAGCAAATGATTCACAAAAGGAGGCTACTATCTCAGAGTCAAGTCCATATTTAGTGCTAAACTTTTGAAAAGCATCGGTATTCATAAAAGATTTAACACAATCATACTTAAGCTTAATACCTGACTCTACCTTCGTCGAGTTCCCAATCTTTAGAGTTGTGTTTAATTCTTTCTAAAAGATCCCACCGAAAGTCAATAGTCTTCTTCATAAGGAAACAGTACAAGAAGTATCAAGCATGGATCGATCATCATGAGAAAGTCGAGCATAAAAATTCTGAATAATAATTTCTCTTGAGAGCTCATGATTGGGGCGTGAATATAACATTGACTTAAGCTTCCCCCAAGCTAGAGCGATACTTTATCCTTCACGAGGCCAAAAATTATATATATAATTCCGATCATGATGAACTAGATGCATAGGATTTTTTTTTTGGTGAAACTCCAATTTCAATCGATTCCAATTCCAAGATCCAATATCATCGCATATCCTATACCATGTCAATGCTTTTCCCTTCAAAGGTAAAGGGAAAACCTTCTTCTTAGCTTGATCTATGGGGTAAACCTGCAAGCTTAAATAATCCACAAATTTCATCCACATATATCAAGTGCATATCAGGATGTTCGATTCCGTCTCCTGCATAAGGATTAGCTAGCAGTTGTTATATCATACCCGAAGGAATTTCATATCCAATATTTTTAGTAGGTGCGGTAGGTTGAGGGATAACTAATTGTGGTTCTGGTCGAGGTGAAGATAACCCGAACAAACCCCTCAAAGGATTGTTTTCCAAGTGACAAGTAACAATAAATTTCAGCACGTAGTAATAACTTTTCCTTACCAAGAGCACTTCACTCCCCGGCAACGGCACTAGAAAAGAGCCTTGATGACCCACAAGTATATGGGATCAATCGTAGTCCCTTCGATAAGTAACAGTATCAAACCCAACGAGGAGCAGAAGGAAATGACAAGTGGTTTTCAGCAAGGTATTCTCTGCAAGCAGTGAAATTATAAGTAACGAGTAGTTTGGTAGCAAGATAATTTGTAACGAGCAAGTAACGGTAATGGTAAAAAAAGTGCAGCAAGGTAGCCCAATCCTTTTGTGGCAAAGGACAGGCCAAAACGGTCTCTTATAATAAGCAAAGCGTTCTTGAGGGTACACGGGAATTTCATCTAGTGACTTTCATCATGTTGGTTTGATTTGTGTTCGATACTTTGATAATTTGATATGTGGGTGGACCGGTGCTTAGGTGCTTTTCTTACTTGAACAAACCTCCTACTTATGATTAACCCCCTCGCAAGCATCCGCAACTACAAGATTGCATTAAGAATAAATTCTAACCATAGCATTAAACTTTTGGATCCAAATCAGTCCCTTACAGAATAGCGCATAAACTAGGGTTTAAGCTTCTGTCACTCTCGCAACCCATCATCTAATAACTACTCCACAATGCATTCCCTTAGGCCCAAATATGGTGAAGTATCATGTAGTCGACGTTCACATGACATCACTAAAGGAATCTCAACATATATACCATCAAAATATCAAACACATATCAAGTTCACATGATTACTTGCACCAAGATTTCTTCCATGACCTCAAGAACAAAAGTAACTACTCACAAATGATAATCATGCTTAAGATCAGAGGGGTATTAAATAGCATAATGGATCTGAACATATAATAATCTTCCACCGAATAAACCATATAGCAATCAACTACAAGATGTAATCAACACTACTAGTCACCCACAAACACCAATCTATAGTTCCGGTAAGATTGAACACAAGAGATGAACTAGGGTTTGAGAGGAGATGGTGTTGTTGAATATGTTGACGGAGATTGCCCTCCCCAAGATGGGTGAGCTGTTGGTGATGATGATGACGATTATTTCCCCCTCCGGGAGGGAAGTACCTCTGGCATAATCGCTCTGCCCAAGGGCAAAAGTGCTCCTGCCCAAGTTCCGCCTCGAGACGGCGGCGCTTCATCCCAAAAGTTCTCTCCGTATTTTTTCTAGGTCAAAATGACTTATATACTAGAAGAGGGGCACCGGAGGTGGGCCGAGGAGGGCACAACCCACCTGGTGGCCCCCCTCTAGTACTTATTGGCTCCAATATTTCTTATATATTCCAAAAAAAATCTCTATGAAGTTTCAGCTCATTTGGAGTTGTGCAGAATAGGCAGCCTAACGTAGCTTTTTCAGGTCCAGAATTCTAGCTACCGGTATTTGTCGGATTACGGGTTCCGTCAAACCCTTGAGGTTCAAACACTGGGGTGCGCATGAAGATCTCTCTCTCTCTAGCTCACTCGCTCAACGATCCACGGCCTAGCTCGACGAACTCAAAGAACACTGGACACGAGGGTTTATACTGGTTCAGGCCACCGTTGTGGTGTAATACCCTACTCTAGTGTGGTGTGGTGGATTTCCTTGTTGGCTGGTAACGAACAAGTACAAGGGAAGAACAACCTCTGGAGGAAGGTGTTCTTGATCTCGGTGAGCTGATGAGTGCTAGGGTGGCCCGAATGATCCGTCCCCGGCTATGGTGGTGGCTAGTCCTATTCATAGAGGCCAGGGTCCTCTTCCCAAATATTAGACGGGAAGGGATCCCACAACGGCCAAGTTTGAAGGGGGACAGCTAGTACAAGCTATCCTGACAAAAGTAGTTTTTGCCTGCCAAAGGCTCTGGTGGTGACGCCGTCCTGGGCTCCATGATGACCTCTGTCCTGCCATCCTGCTGGTCTTGGTCTCGTTGCACCGATATGGAAACCTTTGCTTGACGCCGCGGGACTCCTCGCCTGCGCCTGCCTCTTTAGCACCAAAGAGGAAACTGGTACTATGCGCTCGCTGGCGCCCGCCTGGCCTTGGTCGTCATGGCTCACGTCACGCGCTCCTCGTGAGGTGCTCCTTGCCTTGATATCTCCGCTCCTCGTGAACCAGCCTAGCGAGGCTGCCCCTGAGGAGGTCTTGTGTCATTCGCCTCACGAGGCTTGGCCCCTCGTGAGGGTCTTGAGTGTTTGCTGATGAAGATGGGCCGTACCAGGCCGCTGGGCGAGCCACGCCCTGGGCCGCAGGCAGGTAAGTCTGGGGACCCCAGTTCCCAGAACACCGACAGTAGCCTCCGGGCCGAAGGTGCGCTCGGACTTGGCTTCGAGGCGAAGCCAAGGGGCAAGTGCGGAGCGGCGCAGGCCCCAACAGCCTGCGGCCTTGATTTACATGTGGCGATTGATTGGACGTGGGCGTCTCCACTTCCCCACGCAGCCTCGATCTCCGCCTGGCTAGGCGGCCACCGTTGTCTACACAACTCCGCCTCCATCTCCTTCATCTTTTGGAAAGCAGCGAATCCCTTCTCCTAGCCCAGCCTGACTCCAACTCTCTCCGCCGCCATGGCACCCAGCCGGAAGAAGAAGGGGAAGAAAGAGTCCCGTACCTCAGCTCCCACGCCGTCAGTCTTCGAGCCCTCTGTCGAGCGGTAGGTGGTGCTCAACCAGAGACGATGGACAAGGTGCGCCCGGCGCTCGCCACCGATTCCAATGAGTGGGGGGCGATGGTGGCCTGGCCCGCTTCCCGCGCCAAAGTTGACAGGACGGCCACCGAGGTCCCCCTCCATCTTCACGCCCTCTGGGCGGGCCTGATTCCTCCCTTCTCCAACTTCTTCAATGCGGTGCTCTCGCATTACCAGATCAACGCGCTGCACCTAGATCCCCAATCCATCATCCTCCTTGTTGTCTTCGCCTTCGTCTGCGAAGCCATGGTGGGCATTGCCCCCTCCGTGGCCTTGCTTCGCCACTTCTTCTCGCTGCACCTGATAGATGCCCTTTAGCGCTCAGGGTGTGCATCCTTTCAGGCCGTCGTGGCGACGGCCGGCTTAGGGATTGATTTCAAACTCTCGCCAGTCATTGGAGGTTTCAGGAAGCGGTGGGTGTTTGTGGATGTTGGTGTGCGCAACCCTCTGCTACTTCTTCCATGGATTCCGGCCGCCCCAAGCTCCGGCTGGGAACACGAGATGCTTGTCGACCGATGGCTGGCCCATGTCTGGCATCGGATGGCCAGGTTGAAGGATCTCGGGGTGACGACGCCTATGGTGGTGAAGGAATACATCCAGTGCCGCATCGCTCCACGTCAGCGCCACTCTCGGCTGATGTGGACCTTCTCCGGCTACGAGGACCGCATGAGGTTTCAGGTGCCTGCCCTTCCCCTCGAGGCGCGGTGCATGGTGCTCGAGCTCCTGACGAGCGACCCAGCGCCAGCTAGCTTGCCGGAGGAAGGTTGTCTACTGTACTGCTGCTCGAACAAGGTGGGGTTTGAGAAGCAGATGCCCCTCTTTGATGAATGGGGGCTCCGCCCAGCTGGCCTTGAGGGGCCTCACGCCCTGTTTGCGTGGCTCCATTGCCTGCTGCCGGCACGACACTTGCCCCAGAAGTGGGCGCAGGGGGGTCGAGTGCTGGCGGCGCGGCTGCTGAGGCGCAGGAGCCTCTCGAGTCTCCTGAAGCACCACCTCCTAGGGCTTGAGAGGGCTGCCCTGAGGAAGCAGCGGAGGGGTTGGTGCAGCCTGATGCTCCTGAGGCCGAAGCCCCCGAGGCCCTGTCGAGTCGTCGCGAGGTGGAAGCCGAGGCCTCCACACAGTCAAGCACCCCTTAGGTCGCCTCCTCAGGAGCCACACCAGCCGCGCCCGGCGTTGGCGACCGCTGAGGAAGTCCTGGATTAGGGGGTATCCGGACAGCCAGACTGTGTACAACATCCGGACTATTGAAGCGTGAAGATACAAGACTCAAGACTTCGGCCCGTGTCCGGATGGGACTTTCCTTGACGTAGAAAGCAAGCTTGGCGATCCGGATATTATATTTCCTTCCTTGTGACTGACTCCATGTAAACCCTAGCCCTCTCCGGTGTCTATATAAACCGGAGAGGTTGGTCCTTAGAAGGCCGATCACAATTACATTCATACCATCATAGGCTAGCTCCTAGGGTTTAGCCTCTACGATCTCGTGGTAGATCTACTCTTGTATTACCCATATCATCAATATTAATCAAGCAGGAAGTAGGGTTTTACCTCCATCGAGAGGGCCCGAACTCGGGTAAACATCTGTGTCCCTTGCTTCCTGTTACCATCAGCCTTGACGCACAGATCGGGACCCCCTACCCGAGATCCGCCGGTTTTGACACCGACATTGGTGCTTTCATTGAGAGTTCCTCTGTGACATTGCCGTCAGGCTCGATGGCTCCTTCAATCATCATTAACGATGCTGTCCAGGGTGAGACTTTCCTCCCCGGACAGATCTTCATGTTCGGCGGCTTCGCGCCGCGGGCCAATTTGCTTGGCCACTTGGAGCATATCAATAGCTACGCCCCCGTCCATCAAATAAGGTTCGGAAACTTGAACTACACAGCGGATATCCGCGGAGACTTGATCTTCAACGAATTCGGGCCAGCGCCAGAAACGCCGAACAGTCGCGATGAGCACAGCTTAGACCTGCTGTCATACGTCGCTCGGGATATCGTCCCGGCAGAAGCCTCGGATATCAATCCGGGACAGGTTGCTTCGCCTAAGGACGGAGGGTCGGACCCGCCCGCGGGCCGTACCTTCATCGGCGATGGAGCCGAACACAGGTTTCACCTCTGAGGGAACCTGTGACTCCGGACCCCCGGATTCATATCCGGACGCAGGTTCCAGTCCGCGCGCCCCCGAACCCGCCGATCCTGGTTGGGCCCCGGTGATGGAGTTCACCGCAGCGGACGTTTTTCAGCACTCGCCCTTTGGCGACATGCTGGACTTATTGAAGTCTCCCTCCTTGGCAGGAGACTACGGGCCGAACTATGTCCGGCTCGAGTGGGAAGCAGACAACGACGGAATTCGTTGCCCACCCACCACCCACTTCATTGCCACGATTGATGATCTAACCGACGTGCTTGACTTCGACTCCGAAGGCATCGACGGTATGGACGACGATGTAGGAGAATCACAGGAACCACCGCTCACCGGACGGTGGACGGCCACCTCCTCATATGATATATATATGGTGGACACTCCAAAGAAACTAATGGCGACGAGGCAACGGAGGACAACCCCTCAGGAAGAGATACACAACATGTGTGTTATCGGTACCGCTCCAAACCCCGCCACACCAAAAACAGCCCCGGAAATGAGAGCAGTCCGGGCGGTGCCAAAAAGGAATACAACCCGAGTCAGCCTACGCTTAAGCAGGCCGGACCAATGACGACGGGATACTGGGAGAGGGACAATCACACACCCCCCTCCGACGATGAGGCAAGCCTCGACAACGACGAATTCGGCGTACCAGAGGACCCAGTGGAACAAGTTCGCTTCAAGCGACGGCTTATGGCTACAGCAAGGAGCCTGCAAAGGAAACAAGAGCAGCTCACAACTGACCAAGATGCGCTAGAGGATAGGTGGACCAAGATACTGGCCGCTGAAAAATACGAACTCGAGAGCCCCAATAAAGGGCACATACGGCACAACTGGTTACCTCAACTCGAGCAGAAAAACCACGAGCGCGCACGCAGATGCCCATGCATCACTACGGTCCAAGGCGGCAAGCAGCAGATACGAAGAGGCACCCTCAGACCTCGGCACAAAGGTCATAAACATCAAGACAAGGAAGCTGGCGCCAGGTCCGGCAACGCTCAGTCCGACAAAAAGGCAAAGAGCAGCACAAGCCTACTCGACCGAAGATACACACTGGATCAGCCGTGTGAAATTCACGGTAACCCGAGAAGGACGGCAAAGCATACCAATAGAGAATGCAGGATTCTCAAGACAAAGCGGCTGGTCGCACTCTAGAAGCAATAACGGGGAGATGCCTCGTCATGAACCCCCCCCCCCCCCAGAGCGTAACAATACGGCCGCTCAGGACCACCTAGACCATGACAAGTTAATTGCAGTGCCTCTAGACCTAGTAATCCGGGGGCTCCACAACGTACAAAGCCCACAAGGGTATGACGCCACGGAAAACATCTCCTAAAATATGTAAGGCGCAAAGGCCAAGTTCTGTTGGCCCACCACTCTAAACGGTTGCCTTCGGACCACCCAAAAATGCTACGCCAAAGAATAAATCCTCGGCACCTTCCCATACGATAGCTTACTGTATGCTAACGGGAAAAACCACGTCAACTAGATTCTATTTGGTAAATTACCCAGGCTAACCATCCGGACATCCACTGCGGAGTCCGTACTACCTCACGGTCTAATGACTGGGCACACCAGGGCCCGATTAGGGACCCTGGGAGCAACAACAAGAGGACACCTAGCTGTCTTCAAGCATTTCGCATTTGCAAACTAACGATTGACGCAGAACAGAACTGGCGGCATGGACTTATCACAGACACATAAAGGAAGGAACATGCAGGTAGAAGGCAGTTCAGATTCATTCTCGACCCACTCACAGCCCCCTCCACTCCGGCCATAACAGGTTCCGTCAAACAACACCTCTTTCCATACATCATACTAATATGCATAGACATAAAATTCTACTACAATGCATAAATAGCAATTACCGGCTGTCGTTTATCGCCGACGCCTCTTTGCCGAAAAATAAAGCCACGCTCCACGTTCGCCTGGTTGCACCAGGGCTCCACAGTACGGCAAGCAAGTCCGACCACCTTTTCGGTCGTTCGGCACCCCGAACTTATAACACTATATGCATATGCTCCAAATCATGTCTTGGGTCATTGGTTATGTTTGCACGGCTCCCATGTTTTGGTACCTTACATTCCGTTCTATCGGATAAGGTAGCGCTGGGAGAACTACTGCGATTGTGTCTTGGTTCAGCCGGACGAGCACCTCAGTAGAGAAAGCCGAAAACCGACTGTCATGATGAAGCGAGAGCCGGTCCGCTGTTCGAGAGGTCATAAAATCCTTAAATATTTATTCCGTATAACGCCATCATAAATGCTAAGTGCGACGGATCGGTCTTCTGATCAGGCGCCAATAGAGCCCCTAGTTCGGCCTTCCGAACACTAGGGGCTGCGCCGACCATACTCAAATTCCTATGGCTAAGTGAGAGTAATAAAGCCCTATAGTCCGATTGCCTGGTTCGCAGAAAGATACACCTCCTTAAAAGGACCCAACTATGGGATAAAGAGCGTTCAGATATATCCCGAACACCCCCATATCCTTTTTACAAGGGGGCAGAAGCCGACGACTGGCCAACTCTCAGAATTTGCATACAATAAACAGCCGCACAGGAAGAACATATGTTCAAATAAAACAGGCAATATATAACATGCCATTATCCCATATTACAACAAGTGGCATAGATGCCCTGAGGGGAAAATGATGTCTTTAGTACACTTGTACGCCACAAGGCGGGCCCCTTTCATCACACCTTCATAATACAGCTCGGGCTTGCGGTGTTCCTTACCCTCCGGCGGCCCCTCAGTGATCAGCTTTTCCGCCTCAAGCTTCCCCCAATGCACTTTCGCATGGGCAAACGCCATACGCGCGCCTTCTATGCAGACTGATCGCTTGATAGCATCTAGCCAAGGACAGGCGCCCATGATCCGCTTGACGAGTGCGAAGTAGCTGCTTGGAATCGGATCCGCAGGCCACAGCCGGACAACTAAGTCCTTCATGGCTAGTTCGGCCGCCTGGTGCAGTTCGATCAGCTATTTCATCTGATCGATAAATGGCACCGGATAGTTCGGCGCCAGATACTGCAACCAGAAATCCTTCTCCGCAGCCTTCTTCTCCTCGGTGCGATAGAATTGAGCAGCATCTGATATGTTGCGAGGAAGATCCGCAAAAGCCCCTGGAAAAATAAGAATTCAGCCTGCCGCTTGGATTCTTCACATTCTAACATTTAGGAAGCTAAAGATACAGAAGGCCTTACCAGCCGCCACTTTTCGGGCCTCCTGAATGTCCCGCGCAGCACCTCGGGCTTCTTCCCGAACACCTTCTGCATCCTCGAGAGCTTGGGCGAGCTCGGATTCTTTCCCTTTTAGACTCTGCTCCAAGCTCTTGCTTTTCTCCACATCTTCCTGGAGCTCCCGCTCAGCGGTGATAACCCTGGCCTCGTGTTTTTCACGAAGCGCCTGTTCGGCCTCAGCCAAAGCTTTCTTTAGTGCCTCGTATTCGTCACACGCTGCTAGAGCACACAATACTAAAAAATTTATTCTGCACAACCATTCGTTCGTGCCAACTCCAAGACAAATGTTTTCAACATACCTTGCTTGTCTTCCAGTTGCTTCCTCACATGGCCGAGTTCTTCCTCGGACCGCGCAAGGTTCTGCTTCAGTTCGGAAACTTCCGCCTTGAAAGCGGAAGTCCTCTCGGCGGATGCATGTTTTCACACCAAAGGGTATACGTCATTTACACAGGCTCCTGCGAAGGCAAGGGGTTTGATCCCCTGCCCGGCTCTGTCTCCTTCACCGGACAGTGTATCAGGGGCTACTACTTATATTATGACAATTCCTTAAGGGTTTCCTAGGAGACATACCTCAAAAGCCTCTATAAGACTAAGGCAGGACGCGTTCAGCCCGCTCTCGGCGGACTGAATCCTTTCAACCACCTCGCCCACAAGGGCCCGATGCTCATCGACAATAGACACGTTCTTCAACGCTGTCAATAGACCGCCAGGCAGCTCTGCTTGAACAGAGGACGCCGACGGCTTGGGATGGCTCCCCGCCATCAGGGAGGGCTGCTTGCTCGATCCCATAACCCTAGAGGTCCCGGGGGCCGTATCCATCCCTGCGTGTTTGGCACCAGGGATATGTCCTCCCTGGTCCGGGTCTTGTCGAGACGACGCCTCGGTGTCGCGCCCAGACTTGGGGGAAGGGGCCTGCGGAGGCGTCTCACTCACCAAAGCGTCCGAGTCCAGTGAATCCTCCGACGAGGACTGGCCGGCGTAGGACCTTGCCGAACTGTGCAATATGTAGGCAACAGTCAGAACCACTATACCCAAAAAACAATCCCGGACGCATATGCGTGTTCGGACACTTACGACTTCTCCAGGGGCTGGGCCCTGGGATCCCATTCCGGGCTGCTATCGGCAGCCATGGGGGATGCCCCTGGAAGGGAATGTTTCCCCCTCTTGGGCGATCCGGCCTCTAGAGATGCGGAGGCCGTCCTCTTCCTCCCATCATCAGAGTCAGGCTCATCCTCCTCTGCTTCCTCCTCTTCATCCTCGGACGAAGGATCGTCACTGGAGTCTTCGGATCTGGCGTCCGAATCCTCGCGACGGCGAAGGCCACCCCGGGTCTTCTTGACCTCCTTGGAGGCCTCCTTCTTTGGCGCCTTGTAAGGCGCAGGGACCAACATCTTCGTCAGAAGAGGTCCGGCCGGTTCCTCCGGCAGGGGGGCTGGGCAATGTAGCCGCTCCACCTTCTTTACCCATCCCTGAGGTTGCAATGAAACACGATTAGGGTGTCTCCCGCATGATGTGTCAATTAAAGCACGAATAGACAGAGTGTGGCTGTGACTTACCGAGCTGGGAGAATGGGATGATTGATACCCACGATCCTCGGCGGGGCTCGGCCACGATTTGCCGGACTTGAAGAGCACCTTCCAGATATCCTTGTGGGTGGAGTCGTAAAGCTCCTGAAGGGTTTGGTGCTCGGCCGGATCGGACTCCCACAGGGTACAAGCTCGGCGCTGACAAGGGAGAACCAGGCGAACTAGCATCACCTGGACTATGTCGACGAGTTTGACGTCTGGAGCAGTAACAGCTCGTCAGACGAGCACCAGTTCGGGCCCTTCTCGGGCCAGGACGTGAGCCGCAGTGGGGCTCCGGATCTGAACTCTGGAGCTGCCGCCCCCTTGTGGCCACGTGGTTCGGTGATATAGAACCACTGCTGCTGCCACTCCTTGACGGAGTCGTTGAAAGCGCCTTTCGGCCAGACAGCCTTGGGCATCTTGCTTACCATGGCGCCGCCGCACTCGGCGTGTTCGCCACCCACCATTTTGGGCTTCACATTGAAAATCTTCAGCCATAGGCCGAAGTGAGGTGGGATCCGGAGAAAGGCCTCGCACACGATGATGAACATCGAGATATTGAGGAAGGAGTTGGGGGAAAGATCATGAAAATTGATCCCGTAGTAATACATGACTCCCCGAACGAATGGGTAAAGGGGAAACCCGAGCCCATGGACGAAATGGGGAAGGCACATGACTCTCTCATGAGATTCCGGAGTAGGGACGACCTGTCCCGCCGGGGGAAGACGGTGGCCGATCTTCTGGGCCAGATACCCGGCTACCCGGAGCTTCTTGATGTCCTTCTCCTGGACAGTTGAGGCCATCCATTTGCCTCCTGCTCCGGACATCTTCAGAAAACTTCCCTTCGGTGGGGGAGAAGAGTGCTTGGGCTTTAGGGCTCGCGCAAAGGGGAATGAGCTAGCAGGAGAAGGAGGCGTGGGTAAAAGAGAAAGGAACCTGACCTCCTTATAAAGGCGATAAAGGCTTTTTGTGCTTCCCCACTTGCCTAGTGGAACCCGTCCGCCTCCCACTCGCCGCGATTAGCGGCACGGTTAGATTACCCATGTCCGTATTGATGAGAATCCCGTAATAAGGGGACACGATCTCTGTTTTGACAAGACGTGTCACAGAAACCGCCTCACGATATGCGTTGTAGCTGGTTGTGTGGAAACGGTTTGAATAATGGATCCAATCATAATAACGTGTCAAGTCATCGGGAAAAGTTGTCAGCAGATTGCATTTGTGAAATACTCTCCTCTTTACGGTGGTATGCGAAGATCATTTCTTCATATACGGACACGATTTGGGTGTTCGGTGATTACTTTGGAGTATTCGGTGGAGGAACCCGCCTTGCAATGCCGAAGACAATACTGCGCGCCGGACTCATCGTCATTGAAGCCTGGTTCAGGGGATACCGAGGGAGTCCTGGATTAGGGGGTAAACGGACAGCCGGACTGTGTACAACGTCCGGACTATTGAAGCGTGAAGATACAAGACTCAAGACTTCGGCCCGTGTCCGGATGGGACTTTCCTTGACGTAGAAGGCAAGCTTGGTGATCCGTATATTATATTTCCTTCCTTGTAACCGACTCCATGTAAACCCTAGCCCTCTCCGGAGTCTATATAAACCGGAGAGGTTGGTCCTTAGAAGGCCGATCACAATTACATTCATACCATCATAGGCTAGCTCCTAGGGTTTAGCCTCTATGATCTCGTGGTAGATCTACTCTTGTATTACCCATATCATCAATATTAATCAAGCAGGAAGTAGGGTTTTACCTCCATCGAGAGGGCCCGAACCTGGGTAAACATCTGTGTCCCTTACTTCTTGTTACCATCAGCCTTGACGCACAGATCGGGACCCCCTACCCGAGATCCGCCGGTTTTGACACCGACAACCGCACCCAGGGCTTTGGTCGGCTCCGACTAAACCTTGATGCGCTCCAGAAGAGGAAGGGATCTCCAAGCTGCAGCGATGATGCCTTCCGGCCATTGAAACAGAGGAAGTACATCGCCATTGACGAGTGAGTACCTTATCTTTGTGACTTCTCGAGTGCCGCTCCCTTTCTGACCGTGGTTCCTCAGGTCCCCTTCTGCCAAGGCGACGAAGTCTCCCGAGAAGCAACCTCCTCCTGCCCCGAGTCCTCCGCTGATCCTGAGCGCGCCTAGCCAGCCTGCCATACTTGATGCGAGGTCGGCCATAGAGGCGGGCTCACCTGACTGGCATCTCGATCCCGCATTCTTGTCGTTCCTCCTTCACGGCCTTGCCCGGGGTGCAGAAGGAGTGCCAAGGGCTCCCCCTCTGGTCATCGGCTGCGGCTGGGTGACCTCGGCCCTAGCATCTTCTTCGAGCAACGATCCTCCACCCCTCCAGGCCCCTGCTGAATCCCGAAGGACGACTGGAAAGAGGCCGGCCTCCAGCCCCCTGCTGGGAGGAGAGGAGCCTCTTCGAACTTCTTCAACAACTTCCTACGTGGATGGCGAACCTAGTCGTGCGTTTGAGCTCGCGCGCAAGCGGAGAACTGTCCGTCATGAGCTTTTCCAGGAGGCGATGAGTGCACTGAGCCGGCTTGGGGAAGAGCTTGTGGATGTCGACACCCACCTTGAAACCGAGGGCCTCGGGCTGGTGGACGAATGGCGTCAACTGAAGGTGGCCATCAACCTCGGGTGTCTCCAGCACGAGCACGGCAATGCGAAGGTCGAGGCATCCCTTGCAACCTCGCGTGAGGCTAATGCCCGAGCCTTGGAGGAGGCTAGGGAGGCCGACCTCCACCACGAGGCCGCGGAGAAGCGCAGGCAGGAGCTCCAGGCCCTGAACACCTCCCTGGAGCAGCAAGCTGAGGCGCGCAGAGCTGCCTTAGCGTCGATGAAAGGGGCGCCTTCCAAAGAAGAGGAGATCTTGAGGTGTGAGGAAGCGTTGATGTTGGAGGCATGGAGCGCAGCCTCGAGCTTGAGCGGTTGGAGACGAGGGAGCGCTAGGTCGCCCTGGCGGAAGATGCTGCCAGCGCGCGCGAGGCCAGAATCTAGGAGGAAGCTGACCGCAGGGTGGCTAAGGCTCGTGAGGGTCTTGCTAATGAGTACGCCCTGAAGATGAAGTTCTTGGAAGTCGAAGCTGAGGGTAGAACCGCTGCCCTTCGGTCGAAGCTGAATTAAGTGGAGCAGCGTGAGAAGGCTGCCGCTGCAGCCCTGATCTCCATTCAGGCCGAGTTGGCCTCCGCCCGTGCTGCGCTACTCCCGCTTCAGCAGCGAGTTGCAGACACCGAGTCCCTCGCGCAGCAGAGCAGGGAAGAGGCGATCCGCCGGCATACCTTGCAGCGCGAGCACACTCCCATGCTCCGGGACCTTAGGACGAGGGCCAACCTGGCGCTCGGCGCCATTTGTGACGAGCACGCCCCTCATCCCCACGCTGAGGACTACGCCAGCCATCTTCGCTTCTTCACCGATGTCGTGACGCGCCTGGAGGACCGGGCCGAGGGGGCTCACGAGCTTGTCGAGGAAAAGAGTCGGGGCCTCCTTGGACGCGCGTTCTCCCGCGTCTTCAGCCATCTTCAGAATGCCGACCCAAACTTCGACTTTGACGCCGCCATCGCCCCAGTGCCCGGAGTTATCCGGGACAACCTGGCGCGTTGGGTGGACGACAACGTGGATGCTCTGGTCAGGGCCTTCGCTACTGAGGACGACGAGGCCATGTTCATGGTGGATGAAGGCAGCGCGGTTGATGATGGTGGAAACGATGCCAGCGACAGCGCCGGTAGCATGCACGAGAGCGACTCGGACGACACTGCGAGCGACATGTCCGAGTGAGCTCATGCTCCTCTGTTTTGATCCTGCACGCAAAGACTTGGAAATGGCCCCGCAGGGTGTGAGAGCATTTTTGATGTGGAATGCTACCTAGCATAATCTTGATCATATGTCTAATCATGGCATGAATATTAAGACACGAGTGATTCAAAGCAATAGTCTATCCTTTGATATAAAAACAATAATACTTCAAGCACGCCAACCAAGCAATTATGTCTTATTGAAATAACATAGCCAAATAAAGCTCATCCATACAAAATCATATAGTCTGGCTATGCTCCATCTTCACCACACAAAAATATTCACATCATGCACAACCCCGATGACAAGCCAAGCAATTGTTTCATACTTTTGACGTTTCTCAAACCTTTTCAACTTTCATGCAATACATGAGCGTGAGCCATGGACATAGCACTATAGGTGGAATAGAATATGATGATGGGGGTTATGTGGAGAAGACAAAAAAGGAGAAAGTCTCACATCGACGCGGCTAATCAGCGGGCTATGGAGATGCCCATCAATTGATGTCAATGTGAGGAGTAGGGATTGCCATGCAACGGATGCACTAGAGCTATAAGTGTATGAAAGCTCAAACTGAAACTAAGTGGGTGTGCATCCAACTTGCTTGCTCATGAAGACCTAGGGCATTTAAGGAAGCCCATCGTTGGAATATACAAGCCAAGTTCTATAATGAAAATTCCCACTAGTATATGAAAGTGATAACTCAAGTGACTCTCTATATGAAGAAAATGGTGCTACTTTGAAGCACAAGTGTGGTAAAAAGGATAGTAACATTGCCCCTTCTCTCATTTTTCTTGTTTTCTTTTTTTCCTTTTTTTTGGGTCTTCTCTTGAAAGTGCGCTATATCGACTAGAGGGGGGTGAATAGGCGATTTTTATGAATTCTTCACTGAAGAATTTGCCGGTGAGGAAATTCCTTAGCGAAGAACTACTTGCAGCGGAATAAGTACTCAAAAGTAAGCATAAGAGAATGCGGGCATGGTCATCATGATGAAATGAAGACAATCAAAGAGTACAGAAAGCGTAAACACAGGATAACACAAGATGAAGACAAACAGATCAAGAAATTGAACTGAGGAAATTGAGAAAGTCTTCACCAAAGTCTTCAAACACAGATATGAATGAACACTCAACACGAATGAGGAAATGAAAGAGTTGAGGAAATAGTACCAGTTAGGTTGGTGAAGACATTGATTTGGTATACCAATTCCAAATGTTGTCTCGGTTATACGTCTGGTTGGAGCGGCCGAGCATTTAAACTCGAGGACACAGTCCCGGACACCCGGCCGAAAGCACGCAGCTCGGGACACCAAGTCCTCACCGTATTCTCCTTGAACTAAGGTCACACAGACCTCGTCCAATCACTCGTGGTAAGTCTTCAGCGACTTCCAAACCTTCACAGACTTGGTCACTCGGCGATCCACAATTCCTCTTGGATGCTCTAGACCATGACGCCTAACCGCTTTGGAAGAAGCACAGTCTTCAAAGGTAACAAGCGTCGGATCCACGCAGGATCAATTTCTTGATGATGCTCAATCACTTTGGGTTTGTAGGGGTTTGGTTTTGGGTTTTTCCTCACTCGATGATTTTCGCTCAAAGTCCTCAGAGGATGGGTTGCTCTCAAATGACAAGTGTCAAGTTCTCTCGGAGCAGCCAACCAGCTAGTGGTTGTAGGGGGCGGCTGTAGGGGGCGGCTATTTATAGCCTAGGGAGCAGCCCGACATGATAAAATATAAATGCCCTTCAATGATATGACCGTTAGGTGGATAAGATATTTTGGGACAGTCAACAAGAAGACAAGAACGGGTCGGAAATTTGACTCTCAAATTCCTCGTATTATCATGTTCCTCATCGTAGGCAATCCGACCGGCGAATTCCTAACTCCTCGGTCAGAACACATTCCTCGTGAGCAGAAGAACTTCGTCTCATCCTTTGAAGAAATTGACCGAACTGTATGAGATTTCCAAAGGCTTCACTTGAATGGATTGGTAGGTGTAGGATTTTGAGTTGAGCATCACATGGAAATTTTTCCTTAGTATTTCCTCGACCCCTTTAACAAGACGGTGTTTCCTATGACTCAAGAAAGAGAAAACGAAACTACGAAAACAAAAGTCTTCACGCTTCATGTTCCTCAAATGAATACCAAGTCTTCAAGGTCACACCAATTTCTTCACTTTCAAAGTCTTCAGAAAGTCTTCAGAATATCAAAGTCTTCAGTCAAAGAACTTCATTTTTAGGGGTCGACTTTCACTGTAAATATCAAACTCCTCATGGACTTATAGACCTGTGTACACTCATAAACACATTAGACCCTTAACCTATAAGTCTTCAATACACCAAAATCACTAAGGGGCAATAGATGCACTTACAATCTCCCCCTTTTTGGTGATTGATGACACGGGGATAAACATATGAAGTGTAAATACTGATATTGAGGAATTTGATTGCAAGATATAGAAGAACTCCCCCTGAAGATGTGCATAGTGAGGAGGGCGCCGGGCACGCTTTCCTATGCGATAGAAGGAGGTTCCCCATGAGGAGGCGCGGACCCTGAGGGGCCTGCCTCCTGAGGGGCCAGGCCAGACGATGTCTTCTTCTTCTTGGGGGCAGTCTCGGGAAGCCTCCTGCTTCCGCGATCCGGGTCTTCCAAAGGATGCGGCTGAAAGGCTCGCTCTAGGGAGCACACTGCGTCTTTCTCTTCGCAGGGCACCGTGATGACTCCGCCACTTCCTGGCATCTTGAGGTCGTTGTAGCCGTGGTGGGTTACGGCTATGAACTTGGCCAGCGCTGGGTACCCGAGAATGGCGTTGTATGGCAGGCGAATGTGGGCGACGTCGAAGTCGATGAGCTCGGTGCGGTAGTTGTCGCGTGCGCCGAAGGTGACAGGGAGGCAAACCTGCCCGATCGGGACTGTGGAGCCGTCGGTGACCCTAGAGAAAGGCTTGGTTGGCTGAAGCTGATTGTAAGGCACTTGGAGATTGTTGAATGTTTACACAGACAGGACGTTGAGCCCCGCCCCGCCATTGATGAGGGTCTTGGTGACTAGCACGTTGCTGATGATTGGGGAACAAAGCATCGGAAGGACTCCGGCTGTGGCCGCACACTTGAGCTGATCCGCTGAGCTGAACGTGATGGTGCACGCCGACCACCTGAGGGGGCGTGTGGCTTCGAGCTTGGGAGGACTGCATTCACTTCATGGGCGAACTGCTTGAAGATGCGTTGAGAGGTGGGGCTTGAGCTCCGCCCAGATGCAGCGATCGCGCGCGGCTCCTGGAAGCCCCCAGCCCCCTCGTCCTGATGATGGTCTTCATTTCTCCTTGGCTGCGGTGGCAGAGGAGGGAGGCCTGCGTTGCCTTGCGGGCGATCCTCGTGAGGCTGACCCCTCCAGCCTCCCTCGCGAGGCGGGTCCCGCCAGCGATCCTCGCGAGGTTGGTCACGCCACCCTTGGCGTGGGCCGCGGTCTTCCCAGCGTCTTGCGTTCCTTCCTCCTCATCGGCCGTAGCCCCGGTCGTTGCGGCCGGGATGTCGGCCAATCCTCCCTTCTCGCACGGCTCGGAGCTCTTGACATTCGCTGGTGTTGTGGGTGTGGAGGTCATGGTACACGCAGTACCGGCTGCCCTTGGAAGACTCGGGCTGATCTCTGCCCCGCTTGGTGTCCGGTTCTGCCGTGAGCACGGCATCCCCCTTGCGCTTCACATCCTTGGCCTTGGGCTTCTTCTCTTCTGGGTCCGCGGCAGGCAGCTCGAGGAGGGAGAGATGCCCTTCCTCGGCCTTGGCGCACTTGGCCGCCAAGTTGAACAGCTCCAAGGAAGTGCACAAGTCTTCATGCATCGCCAGCTCCTCCTTCATCTTGACGTCGCGCACACCATCGGAGAAGGCGGAGATGATGGCCTCCTCGGTCACCTTGGGAATCTTGAGGCGTGCGTTGTTGAAGCGTTGGATGTATTTCTGCAGGGTCTCCCCTGGTTGCTGCTTGATGCGGCGCATGTCGCTCACGGCGGGTGGCCGGTCACGAGTACCTTGGAAGTTGGCGATGAAGCGGGTGCGCATCTCGTCCCAGGAGGAGATCGTGCCTGGGGCTAGGTTCAGGAGCCAAGTGCGGGCCCCGTCCTTGAGCGCCGTGGGAAACCAGTTCGCCATGACCTTCTCGTCTCCGTTGGCGGCTTCGATGCCCAGCTCGTAGAGCTGGAGGAACTCTGCGGGGTCGGCCGTACCGTCGTAGCGAGGAGGTAGGTCCGGCTTGAACTTGTCGGGCCACGCGACGCTGTGCAGCTCGGAGGTGAAGGCACGGCAGCCTGATGTGGCCACGGGAGGCCTTGGGTGATGAAGAGCTTGGTCTTGCGGGCCCCCATGCACTGCAGCTGGGAGCAGCGCGGGGTCTTGACGTGCTGGAGCGGGGAGCACTCAGGCAGCTTCTTGCGGGCGAGGGACCTCCTGGCAGCTCCGCACTTGTCGCGCTGGCGCCGGGAGGTAGCGCAGGAGCTTGTTTGCTGCGATGAGCACAGCTCGAGCCTCCATGGGCGCGCGGAATGCGCGAGAAGAAGAACCAGCCGGGGCGAGCGAGGGGGTAGCAGTGCGGCCGTCTTGCCTCACGGAGGGATGCTGGGGACGACGCTTGCTCGTTTCCCCGGGCCGGTGGCGGCGTTGACGGCAAAGCGACGGGAACGACGAGGGCGCCCGCCGGCGGGAGCCGTCTAGGCGACGCTGGAAGCAAGAGCGGCTCGGCGCTCGGCGCGGGCCCGACGAGCGTCAGACATGGATGCGGTGGTCGACGGAGAACAAGGCAGCGGAAGACGAATTCCGGCGCACCCCTACCTGGCGCGCCAAATGTCGGATTTCGGGTTCCGGCAAACCCTTGAGGTTCGAACACTGGGGTGCGCGCGGAATCTCGCCCTCTACCTACCTGCACCCGGCCGCCTCGCTAGGATCTAAACTACGAAAGGAACAGCACAAGAGACACAAGGTTTATACTAGTTCAGGCCACCATTATGGTGTAATACCCTACTCTAGTTTGTGGTGTGGTGGATTGCCTCTTGGGCCGATGGTGATGAACAATACAAGGAAGAACAGCCTCGCGAGGGCTCTGTTCTTGGCTGGTGCGATGAACTGCTAGGGGGAGTTCAGTCGCTCTCTCTCTCTCTCTCTCTCTCTCTCCCTCTCTCTCTATTCAAGGTGCCTCCAGCTACCAATTGGATCCAGATGACTCTGCCCTGTGGGTGGCTAGTCCTATTTGAAAGTGCTAGTCATCGACTAGAGGGGGGGTGAATAGGCGATTTTTATGAAAGTCTTCAAAACATGGATGTTTCGAAGACAAACAATAGAAATGACCTAATTGATATGCAGCAGAAGATAAACTACAACAAGCAAACCATAGCCAAGTATGTAATAACGTGAAAGTACAAGACTAATAGCAGCTAGGTAGTAAGGATCAAGATGGAAGATATAGAGAAGCCAATCAACAAAAGTAGTCAGGCAATGAAGTCAAACAGGTATGAAAAATAGGCAATGACTTCACGAAGACAAACTCTAAGTAAGGTGAGGGAGAAGATAGAACCAGTCACTTGTTGAAGACACAGGATTTGTTGGACCAGTTCCAGTTGCTGTGACAACTATACATCTGGTTAGGGAGGCTGAGATTCAACTCAGAAGACCGCGTCTTCACCTTATTCCCCTTGAGCTAAGGACACACAGTCCTCGCCTAATCACTCATAAGTCTTCAAGGTAGACTTCCAAACCTTCACAGATTATGCTCACCGGCAATCCACAATGACTCTTGGATGCTCAGAATGCGACGCCTAACCGGCCGGAGGATTCACACAGTCCTCAAGTGTAATAAGTCTTCAAGTCACACGCATGTATTGCACTTGATGATGCCTAACACTCTTTGGCTCTGGGTGTTTGGGCTTTGTCCTCGCAAGGATTTCTCTCTCTCAAAGACTTCGAGGTGGGTTGCACTCAAACGACAAAAGCCGTGCACTAACTCTGAGCAGCCACCAATTTATGGTGCAGGGGGTGGGCTATTTATAGCCACTAGGCAACCCAACCTGTTATGTCCGAAATGACCCTGGGTCACTAAGGCCCGACACGTGTTCCAACGGTCGGATTTCAAACACACACGCCAACTTTACTTGGGCTACAAGCAAAGCTGACTCATCCAGCTCTGGATAAGTTTTGCTCTCATTGTCTTCGTCAAGACATAGGATTTGGGTTGAGCATCACTTAAGTCATTCGACTATGATCACTTGGACCCCACTTAACAATGCGGTGGTTCCTACGACTCAACAAAGAAGAAAAGGAAACAACGAAACGACCACGATCTTCACGCTCCATAGTCTTCACTCAATGTCTTCTCATGTCATAGTCTTCAATGTGAATATCTTCACATACCACCATTGTCGCCAATGTCTTCATACATTTTTAGGGTCGCCTCCGTGCAGTAAACCGAATCAATGAGGGACACTACCTGCGTTATCCTGCAATTCTCACAAACGCATTAGTCCCTCAACCACATTTGTCGTCAATACTCCAAAACCAACTAGGGGTGGCACTAGATGCACTTACACTATTTATATGCAAGGGCCCTGGGCCTCTTCCCAAATATTGAGCGGGAAGGGCGCCAACAATTGGCCATTTCGAAGGGGAACATCTGGTACACTTATCCTGACTAAAGTTGGTCCTCGCCTGTCAAAGGCTCTGATGGTGACGCCGGCTTGGGCTCCACAATGACTGTTGGGGAACGTAGTAATTTCAAAAAATTTCCTACGATCACGCAAGACCATCGTGACGGCATAGCAACGAGAGGGAAGAGTGTCCGTCCACGCACTCCTCAGACCGAAAGCGGAAGCGTTATAACAACGCGGTTGATGTAGTACGACGTCTTCACGATCCGACCGATCCAAGCACCGAACGTGACGGCACCTCCGAGTTCTGCACACGTTCAGCTCGATGACGATCCCGGACTCGATCCAGCAAAGTGTCGGGATGAGTTCCACAAGACGACGGCGTGGTGACGATGATGATGCTCCACTGACGCAGGGCTTCGCCTAAGCTCCGCGACGATATGACTTCTCCGGCGCGAGGCTTCGCCTAAGCTCTCTGACGATATGACCGAAGTGGAATATGGTGGAAGGGGCACCGCACACGGCTAAGGAAAGATCCGTAGATCAACTTGTGTGTCATGGGGTGCCCCCTGCCTCAGATATAAAGGATCAAGGAGGATGTGGCCGGCCAAGGATGGAGGCGCTGCAAGTTGTGGTGTCCTACTAGGATTCCAAGTCCTAGTAGGAGTCCACCTAGAGGGGAGGAAGGGAGAAGTAAGTGTAGGAGAAGGATATGTGGCCTGCACCTTTTAACTAGTCCAATTCGGAATTTAGGGGATGGGGGGCGCAGCAGCCCCTTGGCCCTTTCTCCTCTTCCCTCTTAAGCACATCAAGGCCCATTGTTTCTCCCGTAACTACCCGGTACTCCGAAAAATACCCGAATCATTCGGAACCTTTCCGAACTCCGAATATAGTCGTCCAATATATCGATTTTTACGTCTCGACCATTTCGAGACTCCTCGTCATGTCCCCGATCTCATCCGGGACTCCGAACTCCTTCGGTACATCAAAACTCATAAACTCATAATATAAGCATCGCCATCGAAACCTTAAGCGTGCGGACCCTACGGGTTCGAGAACTATGCAGACATGACCTAGAACTATTCTTGGTCAATAACCAATAGCGGAACCTGGATGCCCATATTGGCTCCTACATATTCTACGAAGATCTTTATCGGTCAAACCGCATAACAACATACTTTGTTCCCTTTGTCATCGGTATGTTACTTGCCCAGATTCGATCGTCGGTATCCAATACCTAGTTCAATCTAGTTACGGTAAGTCTCTTTACTCGTTCCGTAATACATCATCTCACAACTAACTCATTAGTTGTAATGCTTGCAAGGCTTATGTGATGTGTATTACCGAGAAGGCCCAGAGATACCTCTCCGAGCAATCGGAGTGACAAAACCTAATCTCGAAATACGCCAACCCAACAAGTACCTTTGGAGACACCTGTAGTACTCCTTTATAATCACCCGATTACGTTGTTACGTTTGGTTGCCCCCAATGTGTTCTTCGGGTAACGGGAGTTGCATAATCTCATAGTTACAGGAACATGTATAAGTCATGAAGAAAGCAATAGCAACATACTAAACGATCAAGTGCTAGGCTAACGGAATGGGTCATGTCAATCAGATCATTCTTCTAATGATGTGATCCCGTTAATCAAATGACAACTCATGTCTATGGTTAGGAAACATAACCATCTTCGATTAACGAGCTAGTCAAGTAGAGGCATACTAGTGACACTGCTTGTCTATGTATTCACACATGTATTATGTTTCCGGTTAATACAATTCTAGCATGAATAATAAACATTTATCATGATATAAGGAAATAAATAATAACTTTATTATTGCCTCTAGGGCATATTTCCTTCAGCCTCCCACTTGCACTAGAGTCAATAATCTAGTTCACATCATCATGTGATTCAACACTAATATTCACATCTGTATGTGATTAACACCCATAGTTCACATCGTCATGTGAACAACATCCAAAGGGTTTACTAGAGTCAATAATCTAGTTCACATCGTTATGTGATTAACACCCAAAGAGTACTAAGGTATGATCATGTTTTGCTCGTGAGAGAAGTTTAGTCAACGGGTCTGCATTACATTTAGAGCCGTATGTATTTTTGCAAATATTCTATGTCTACAATGCTCGCACGGAGCTACTCGAGCTAATTGCTCCCACTTTCAATATGTATCTAGATCGTGACTTAGAGTCATCCAGATCGGTGTCAAAACTTGCATCGACGTAACCCTTTACGACGAACCTTTTGTCACTTCCATAATCGAGAAACATATCCTTATTCTACTAAGGATAATTTTAACCGCTGTCCATTGATCTACTCCTAGATCACTATTTCACTCCCTTGCCAAGCATAGTGGTAGGGTATGCAATAGGTCTGGTACACAGCATGACATACTTTATAGAACCTATGGCTGATGCATAGGGAATGACTTTCATTCTCTTTCTATCTTCTCTGCCGTGGTCGGGTTTTGAGTCTTACTCAATTTCACACCTTTGTAACACAGGCAAGAACTTTTCTTTGACTGTTCCATTTTGAACTACTTCAAAATCTTGACAAGGTATGTACTTATTGAAAAACTTATCAAGCGTCTTGATCCATCTCTATAGATCTTGATGCTCAATATGTAAGCAGCTTCACCGAGGTCCTTCTTTGAAAAACTCCTTTCAAATACTCCTTTATGCTTTGCGTAATAATTCTACATTATTTCCGATCAACAATATGTTATTCACATATACTTATCGTAAATGTTGTAGTGCTCCCACTCACTTTTTGTAAATACAAGCTTCTCCAAAAGTCATATAAAACCATATGCTTTGATAACACGATCAAAGCGTTTATTCCAACTCCGAGATGCTTGCACCAGTCCATGGATGGATCTCTGGAGCTTGCACATTTTGTTAGCTCCTTTAGGATTGACAAAACCTTCTGGTTGCATCATATACAACTCTTCTTTAATAAATCCATTAAAAAATGTAGTTTTGACATCCATTTGCCAGATTTCATAAAATGTGACAATTGCTAACATGATTCGGACAGACTTAAGAATCGCTACAGTTTGAGAAAATCTCATTGTAGTCAACACTTTGAATTTGTCGAAAACCTTTTTGCGACAAGTCGAGCTTTGTAGATAGTAACACTACTATCAGCATCTGTCTTCCTCTTGAAGATCCATTTATTTAACTTGACTTGCTGATCTATCAAGTCAACCAAAGTCCATACTTTGTTCTCATACATGGATCCTATCTCAGATTTCATGGCCTCAAACCATTTCGCGGAATCTGGGCTCATCATCGCTTCCTCATAGTTCGTAGGTTCATCATGGTCTAGTAACATGACTTCCGTAACATGATTACCGTACCACTCGATGCGGATCTTACTCTGGAATACCTACGAGGTTTGGTAGCAACTTGATCCAAGTTTCATGATCATCATCATTAACTTCTTCACTAATTGGTGTAGGAATCACTAGAACTGATTTACGTGATGAACTACTTTCCAATAAGGGAGAAGGTACAATTACCTCATCAAGTTTCTACTTTCCTCCCACTCACTTCTTTCGAGAGAAACTTCTTCTCTAGAAAGGATCCATCTTAACAACGAAAAACTTGCCTTCGGATCTCGTGATAGAAGGTGTACCCAATAGTTACCTTTGGTATTCTATGAAGACGCACTTCTCCGATTTGGGTTCAAGCTTATCGGTGAAAACTTTTTCACATAAGCATCACAACTCCAAACTTTAAGAAACGACAGCTTAGGTTTCATCGCTAAACCATAGTTCATACGGTGTCATCTCAACGGATTTAGATGGTGCCCTATTAAACGTGAATGCAGCTGTCTCTAATGCATAACCCCAAAACGATATTGGTAAATCGGTAAGAGACATCATTGATCGCACCATATCAAAATAAAGTACGGTTATGACGTCCGGACACACCATAACATTGTGGTGTTCCAGGTGGCGTGAGCTGTGAAACTATTCCACTTTGTTTTAATTGAAGACCAAACTCGTAACTCAAATATTTATCTCCACGATCAGATCGCAGAAACTTTATTTTCTTGTTACGATGATTTTCTACTTCACTCTGAAATTCTTTGAACTTTTCAACTATTTCAGACTTATGTTTCATCAAGAAGATATACGCATATCTACTCAAATCATCTGTGAAGGTCGAAATAATGATACTTGCCACGAGCATCAAAACTCATTGGATCGCATACATCGGTATGTATTATTTCCAATAAGTCAGTGGCTTGTTCCATTGTTCCGGACAACGGAGTTTCAGTCATCTTGCCCAAAAGGCACGGTTCGCAAGCATCAAATGATTCATAACCAAGTGATTCTAAAATCCCATCAGCATGGAGTTTCTTCATGCGCTTTACACCAATATGACCTAAACGTCATTGCCACAAATAAGTTGCACTATCATTATTAACTTTGCATCTTTTGGTTTCAATATTATGAATATGTGTATCACTACTATCGAGATCCAACAAATCATTTTTGTTGGTGTGTAACCATATAAGGTTTTATTCATGTAAACAGAACAACAATTTATTCTCTTACTTAAATGAATAACCGTATTGCAATAAACATGATCAAATCATATTTATGCTCAACACCAAATAACACTTATTTAGGTTCCACACTAATCCCGAAAGCATAGGGAGTGATGATGATCAAATCAATCTTGGAACTACTTCCAACACTCATCGTCACTTCCCCTTCAACTAGTTTCTGTTCATTACGCAACTCCTGCTTTGAGTTACTAATCTTAGCAACCGAACAAGTATCAAATACTCAGGGGCTACTATAAACACTAGTAAAGCACACATCAATAACCTGTATATCAAATATACCCTTGTTCACTTTGCCATCCTTCTTATCCACCAAATATTTGGGGTACTTCCGCTTCGATTGACCAGTTCCATTGCGTAAAAGCACTTAGTCTCGTGCTTAGGTCCAGATTTGGGCTTCTTCACTCGAGCAGCAACTTGCTTGCCGTTCTTCTTGAAGTTCCCCTTCTTCCCTTTGCCTTTTTCCTTGAGACTAGTGGTCTTGTCTATCATCAACACTTGATGCTCTTTCTTGATTTCTACCTTCGTCGATTTCAACATCATGAAGAGCTCGGGAATCGTTTTTCGTCATCCCTTGCATACTATAGTTCATCACGAAGTTCTAGTAACTTAGTGATGGTGACTAGAGAATTCTGTCAATCACTGTCTTATCTGGAAGATTAACTCCCACTTGATTCAAGCGATTGAAGTACCTGCATAATCTGAGAACATGCTCACTAGTTGAGCGATTCTCTTCCATCTTTTAGCTATAGAACTTGTTGGAGACTTCATATCTCTCAACTCGGATATTTGCTTGAAATATTAACTTCAATTCCTGGAACATCTCATATGGTCCATGACGTTTCAAAACGTCTTTGAAGTCCCGATTCTAAGCCGTTAAGTATGGTGCACTAAACTATCAAGTAGTCATCATATTGAGCTAGCCAAACGCTCATAACGTATGCATCCGCTTCCTGCAATAGGTCTGTCACCTAGCGGTGCATTAAGGACATAATTCTTCAGGCAGCAATGAGGATAAACCTCGGATCACGGATCCAATCCGCATCATTGCTACTAACATTTTTCAATACAATTTTCTCTAGGAACACATATAAAAACATAGGGAAGCAACAACGCGAGCTATTGATCTACAAACATAATTTGCAAAATACTACCAGGACTAAGTTCATGATAAATTTAAGTTCAATTAATCGTATTACTTAAGAACTCCCACTTAGAAAATATCCCTCCAATTCTCTAAGTGATTGCGTGATCCATATCAACTACACCATGACCGATCATCACGTGTGATGGAGTAGTTTCAATGGTGAGCATCAATATGTTGATCATATCTACTATATGATTCACGCCGACCTTTCGGTCTCCGTGTTCCGAGGTCATATCTTATATGCATAGCTCGTCAAGTATAACCTGAGTATTCCGCGTGTGCAACTGTTTTGCACCCGTTGTATTTGAACGTAGAGCCTATCACACCCGATCATCACGTGGTGTCTCAAAGACGAAGAACTTTCGCAACGGTGCATACTCGGGGAGAACACTTCTTGATAATTTAGTAAGGGATCATCTTATAATGCTACCGTCAATCAAGCAAAATAAGATGCATAAAGGATAAACATCACATGCAATCAATATAAGTGATATGATATGGCCATCATCATCTTGCGCTTGTGATCTCCATCTCCGGCACCGTCATGATCACCATCGTCACCGGTAGCGACACCTTGATCTCCATCGTAGCATCGTTGTCGTTTATGCCATCTATTGCTTTCTACGACTATCGCTACCGCTTAGTGATAAAGTAAAGCAATTACAGGCGTTTGCATTTCATACAATAAAGCGACAACCATATGGCTCCTGCCGATTGCCGATAACTCGGTTACAAAACATGATCATCTCATACAATAAAATATAGCATCACGTCTTGACCATATCACATCACAACATGCCCTGCAAAAACAAGTTAGACGTCCTCTACTTTGTTGTTGCAAGTTTTACGTGGCTGCTACGGGCTGAGCAAGAACCGTTCTTACCTACGCATCAAAACCACAACGATAGTTTGTCAAATAGACTCCGCTTTAACCTTCTCAAGGACCGGGCGTAGCCACACTCAGTTCAACTAAAGTTGGAGAGACAGTCTTCCGCAAGCCATCTATGTGCAAAGCACGCCGAGGGAACCGGTCTCGCCGTAAGCGTCTGGCGTAAGGTTGGTCCGGATCGTCTCGCCCAACAATACCGCTGAACCAAAGTATGACATGCGGTAGGCGTGATGACTTGTATCGTCCACAACTCACTTGTGTTCTACTCGTGCATATGACATCAACGCATAAAACCAGGCTCTGATACCACTGTTGGGGAACGTAGTAATTTCAAAAAATTTCCTACGATCACGCAAGACCATCGTGACGGCATAGCAACGAGAGGGAAGAGTGTCCGCCCACGCACTCGTGAGACCGAAAGCGGAGCGTTATAACAACGCTGTTGATGTAGTCGACGCCTTCACGATCCGACCGATCCAAGCACCGAACGCACGGCACCTCCGGAAGTTCTGCACACGCTCAGCTCGATGACGATCCCGGACTCCGATCCGGCAAAGTGTCGGGATGAGTTCCACAAGACGACGGCGTGGTGACGATGATGATGCTCCACCGACGCAGGCTTCGCCTAAGCTCCATGACGATATGACTTCTCCGGCGCAGGCTTCGCCTAAGCTCTCTGACGATATGACCGAAGTGGAATATGGTGGAAGGGGCACCAGACACGGCTAAGGAAAGATCCGTAGATCAACTTGTGTGTCATGGGGTGCCCCCTGCCCTGTATATAAAGGAGCAAGGAGGAGGTGGCCGCCAAGGGAGGAGGCGCACTAAGATGTGGAGTCCTACTAGGATTCCAAGTCCTAGTAGGAGTCCACCAAGAGGAGGAAGGGAGAAGGAAGTGGAGGAGAAGGAGAGGTGGCGGCCCCTTTTCCCTAGTCCAATTCGGACTAGAGGGAGGGGGGCGCAGCAGCCCCTTGGCCCTTTCTCCTCTTCCCACTAAAGCCCATCAAGGCCCATTGCTTCTCCGTAACTACCGGTACTCGAAAAATACCCGAATCATTCGAACCTTTCCGAACTCCGAATATAGTCGTCCAATATATCGATCTTTACGTCTCGACCATTTCGAGACTCCTCGTCATGTCCCCGATCTCATCCGGGACTCGGAACTCCTTCGGTACATCAAAACTCATAAACTCATAATATAACTGTCATCGAAACCTTAAGCGTGCGGACCCTACGGGTTCGAGAACTATGCAGACATGACCTAGAACTATTCTTGGTCAATAACCAATAGCGGAACCTGGATGCCCATATTGGCTCCTACATATTCTCTGAAGATCTTTATCGGTCAAACCGCATAACAACATACTTTGTTCCCTTTGTCATCGGTATGTTACTTGCCCGAGATTCGATCGTCGGTATCCAATACCTAGTTCAATCTCGTTGCAGTAAGTCTCTTTACTCGTTCGTAATACATCATCTCACAACTAACTCATTAGTTGTAATGCTTGCAAGGCTTATGTGATGTGTATTACCGAGAAGGCCAGAGATACCTCTCCGACAATCGGAGTGACAAAACCTAATCTCGAAATACGCCAACCCAACAAGTACATTTGGAGACACCTGTAGTACTCCTTTATAATCACCCAGTTACGTTGTGACGTTTGGTAGTACCAAAGTGTTCCTCCGTAAACGGAGTTGCATAATCTCATAGTTACAGGAACATGTATAAGTCATGAAGAAAGCAATAGCAACATACTAAACGATCAAGTGCTAGGCTAACGGAATGGGTCATGTCAATCAGATCATTCTTCTAATGATGTGATCCCGTTAATCAAATGACAACTCATGTCTATGGTTAGGAAACATAACCATCTTCGATTAACGAGCTAGTCAAGTAGAGGCATACTAGTGACACTCTGTTTGTCTATGTATTCACACATGTATTATGTTTCCGGTTAATACAATTCTAGCATGAATAATAAACATTTATCATGATATAAGGAAATAAATAATAACTTTATTATTGCCTCTAGGGCATATTTCCTTCAATGACTTCCTTCCTGCCGTTGGACTGGTCTTGGTCTTGTTGCACCAAAATGGACGCCTTTTCTTGATGCTCTCGCCTGCGCTTGCTCCCTTTGCACCAAAGAGGAAAGGAGGACACTTCGCGGGCTGGCGCCCGCCTGGCGCCCTCTGTCGTCATGGCTTGCGTCATGGGCACCTCGTGAGGTACCCCGCCTTGATCTCTCCGCCTCCTCGCGAGCCAGCCTGATGAGGCCGTGCCTGAGGAAGCTCCCTGTCGTCCGCCCCGCGAGGCTTGGTCCCTCGCGAGGGTCTTGAACCTGTGTTGATGAAGATGGGCCGTGATGGGCCCTCCTTTGAGCCACGCCGCAGGCCGCAGGCAGGCAAGTCTGGGGACCCCCGTTCCAAGAACGCCGAAAATGACTGTTGATGAATAGACGGTAAATTATTCACGGGGAAACCCTTGATGAGCGTGTTTACGAGAGAGAGAGAGAGAGTGTGTGTGTGTGTGTGTGTGTGTGTGTGCGTGTGTGATATGTTAGAGATTGAGGCAATGATAACAGATTCTTTGTGTCTGTGTGTGTGGAGGATATAGAGAGACATGTACATGGGGCTTTGTGTTGTGTAACGTGGAGACACATATACATAATTAGAGAGTGAGTGTGTGAGATACACATGCGGACATGGGGAGAGATGAGGATCCAGATAAATGGGTGTTTGTGCGTGTTTGTGTGTGTTTGTGCCCGCGTTTGTGTGTGAGAGGGAGAGAGTGTACGTGGAATAGAGAGACCACTGATCATGTAAACCTAGTATAAGGGAAGGGGGGAATGGTGTGACATGTGTAGTAGCGGGATAGCACAGGTGCGGGCTGGGGGAGCAGACTATTTGGAAGAGACATCAAGTGTGTGTGTGGGAGAGGGGTGTGAGAGCGAGAGAAAGAGAGAGCTAGCGACGGAGAGAGAGAGAGAGAGAGAGAGAGAGAGGAAGAGAGGGGGCGAGAGGGTCGTTTGTGTCCATAAATGGCGTATAGATAGGGAGACAATGTTGATGTTGTCCGAAATTGGCCTATGAACGGAGACGCAAGGGAAGCGAGTCATCGTGTGTGTGATAGGGACTTCATGAGAGATCTAGAATAGATGGTGTAGAGAACAATGTGCGAAATCGAGAACGATTATACATTAGGGAGCTATGCAAAGAGTCACGACATATATGTATGCAGGGAAGGAGCTAGCGGGTCCGCATGTGGGAGAGATAGAAAGAGGAGAGTGGTGCACAAGGAGACAAAGTGTGCTTGTTTGTAGTGGGGTGGTGTGTGAGGTGAGTGCTTGAGAACCACATAACTAGGGAGATAGACGTTTGGGGTGACGTTTTGTGTGTATGGGAAATATACACTCTACATAGTGCGTGTGCACTGGGTAAGAGAGATAGCGGAGACCTAGAGAGTGAGGGAAGAGATGTGTGCAGGCCCGCGCGACATAGTGTTAGAGACCTATGGTGGCGTCCGGACTTTACAAGAGAGAGGGGTGTTATTGTGGTGGTGTGTTGGTGTTTGGGGGAGAGATCGTCTTGTCTTTGTGTGTGTGTTTGTGTGTGTGTGTGTGTGTGTGTGGTGGGGGTGGGGGGTTGACTTCAGATAAAGAGTGAGGTGTCTATATTTGAGGGACTTTAGCGTAATTGAGATATTGTGCACTCATGGTTGATCCATTTGTTTCATAGTTTGTACTATGAGATAACGATACTTTTGAACATGCGTGATATACCTTGATGTACCCGAATTACAAACCTAAGATTGGAATTTTGGAATTCGACTCCATCATTAGCCTTTGTAATTCATTTAAACGGAGGTACATTTTTTAAGCCGGGATTTCGTGATTTCCAATTCATATATCAAACCTAGAGATATACACACACGGGCATGTTCAAACTTTATAATCATCCACTTTATTCATACACATACACATTTTTGCTTCTGTCATCATATTTAGGATAAACACATTTGGAATTTCATTTGAATTGGACCGTATGATGGTATTTGCTTGTAGTAGCTCAATGATCCATATTTGAATTGAATGGACAATCTAAGTTTCGAGTTGGAGACATTGATTTTCAAAACTTGCACATTTTTTTTATGCAAAACAAACAAATTGTCGGCCATGATATCATAGTCGGTCGTCTGAGAGCAGAATACTTATAATTTTAGGCGCCAAAAGCTTTCAAACTTCCGCTCACATCGAAATATCACGCTACCGAAAGTTTAGCCCTGCGATATTCCTGTTTACCCCTGCCACATGAACGGAAAAGGGCTGCTTTTGTAACTCCATTGTTTTCCCTCTTTGCCCCCAACATTCTTCCCCGTAGCCCTCCCCTTCCCCGGCCCCCCCAACCACGGCAAGCCGCCGAATCTAGTCCTCCGCTGCAGCAGTGGACCTCACACCCCGCCGGATCTACCTTCCGCACCTTGGAACCCCCAACTGCCAACTCACCACTTCACCGGAGCCGCTTCAGTGACTGGCTTGTCCACCGCTCCAGATCTCCTTGACCGCCATCATGGTCCACCGCACCGGATCTGCTTAACCGGCGCCCTCCACCACAGCGTAGGCCCTTCACTGACTCCCTCGTCCGCCCATTCTCTGGCCCTTCATACAAGCCCTCGTCCGACGCAACAGATCCGCCTCACCGAAAGCACTATACAACGCGCCCACCGAAGCCTTCGTCCACTGCACCGGACCCGCTCCACGGACGCCATATTCAACTCCACCAGCCCTGCTTTACCGACACCGCAGCCTCATCAGGTTATTTCGATTTGTACTCCTTCGGTTTTTCTCTTTATCGTGCAACTGTTCACTTACCACATATGAGAGTTGTTGTATGTCGACATGCGCCGCAACCGTAGCACCGGAGCAGCTTCAAATGATGGCGACATACCGCCCAAACTCAACCGCAACACGAGCACCATCGACGATCCTTAGCTATCAAGTATGACAACGATACCCATACGCGCCGAGAATCGTGTACTATTATCCAACGACCGGCGCCTACGCTCACTTTCCTAGCATAAGCACCGCACCTTTGAATTTCTTGAGGGCATCATTCAGTTTTTCATGAGACGCGTTATTCGCTTGCACCGGAGGGCCATACTTACGGCGAGGAACATGTTACATGTGTTAAATTACATACCAAAGTGCACATATAGTTAATATGCTTTAGTTTTGTTCTGATGCCACCTGTTGGTTCCATCGCATCGCTTAATGTTCTCTATGCTTAATTACACATCAGCAAACTAGCATGTGGTTCCGCCGCTTTTGTTCGCTTTTACCCTACATTTTCTCGATGCTAGCTATTACATCACTTGCTCCGAGCCTCTGTTCATTACTTGTTTGTGTGTTCTTGATCTTCCCAAGTTGCATGACTAATTTGATGCTTCTATTAATTATGGAGCTGCCAACCCCATCAAGCAAAATATTTGTTCTTTTGGTGCGGCACCTCGACCAAGCATAAAAATAGAGGGAAGCAGATATATTGTCGTGTATGCACACACCCTTCTTTCATTAGTTTAGATGAACCATTGATGATCAATTCGGACCAAGTGCATGTGATTAAAATTAATTTTACCTAAATAGATGGTGCAGAATAAACTACAACAACTAGATTTGCAACCATGGGATGCTGACGATATCTTCAAAGAACATTGCAACAGCAGCTAGGCTTCACAGCAACATATGGTAAGCCAGTGTGTTTTAGTACATGTTAAATGTAATGCAAGTGGGAAGCTTTCTTGGCTTGTGCCCTCAACATGTAATCCTACCGAATTACAAATAGTTCAGTTGTCTGCTTTGCTGTATTGCTTGATTCAAATGCTTGTTTGTTGTTACGTTATACCTGAGTTGGCCAATATGTCGCTAGCCTCATCGTACTATCGTAAAGAAATGCATGCCTATTTCATTTGAGTCCTTAACTTTTCCTCTCAACTTCATCACAAGACTGTCTTCGTAGTTTATATGAGGCCACACTGTTAAGTGCTTTCTCGGATTATTTCAACTGCTTAGATGCCTTGGCAACTTAAATATAGCGGTTGTACACTCCCTTTCAACTTTCATCTTACCATTTTAATTTATTCTCGGCTGATGCTGCCTCGAACCATTTAAATATAGTTTGCCATGCTCGGTAATAATTCGTCCGTCGTTTACCATGTAAGCTTACTGCCTGGATCATACGATAACTATCTCTTACTGATGTCCAATGAAACCTTTCAGGATGCCATTCACACTAGGACACAATGTACAACCCCAGAATCTATTTGTGGAAGTAGTGCGCCATCCATGTTACCAGATGGTGGCAGTTCAGAGGCAACACCGCCAGAGAGCAGTCTAAGCACAGATATTATAGTGCTTGAGGCTCTACTAGAGGCAGAAAGAGATGGTGTCGCTGCCATGAATGAGGTAATCTTTATCTTGAGGCTGGAAATTACGGAATTAGCGGCACGTATTATGCAAGCAACCCAAGAATTGGAGGAAGTAAGGATGTTGCATTTGAAGACGGAGGAGGTCCTGCTGTTTCTGCTATCTGAAGCCCAAGGTAATCCCGGTTCTTCTTTAGATACCAATTGCATTAGATTATTGTACTTGCATGTTGTGTCATGTCTCTGAATGTATTATGTTGCAAGACCCCCGATGTTGTCCGGAATTCCATGTTGTCCATGTGTTGTAATGATCCGAATTTTTTAGGCGAGGTAATCCTCAGTACTAGTATGATTGACATAAGGTGAACTGTTTTTCGTGTGAGCATATTGTATTGGATGAAATAACTGTTTGAATCGTAGTGTTTCCAACCTCTGAATTCGAAGATCACGGCATTTCTAAATCATAATCATATATAAAGGTGGAATAAATCTTTGTTGTGGTTTTGATGAAATAAATAACAAAACGTATAATTATCTGTGGATATTCGTAATCGAATACAAACCGGATTTGAATTTAGTTTGCGAGGTCCCAGGGCAAACGTGAATGCTAATTCTCCCAAGTTTTGAACGAAGCGGCTAAACACCCACTATAATTTGTGGGCTGCCCGAAGCAAGTGTTTGCGAGATGGAAATTACTGTCTACCCCTGACACTTGACATCCTTATCGACCGGATTTACACTGCTGTCGATAGGGGTAGACTAGTAACTTCAATCAGACGTGACACGACAGCCTCTGAGCCCATTCAGACACGGTGGGCGCCAAACGTGGGCGGCAAAACACATTTGATTCAAGCTCGTCCGACAACATGTGTCTCTCCCTCCATTTCCCCATTCATCCACGATGGGCGGCAAAACAAACTCTCCTCGTCCGAAATTGATGTAGGCTAATATTTTAAATAGGGCGGATGTGTAACTTCCATCGACGTGACACAACGGCCCTACTGTCGACCCCTTTCATACACCGTAGGCGCCAACCGTGGTGACAAAACACCCTCTCCTCGCCTCAAATAGTTACTGCAAATATTTGGGAGATGCGAGATTACCGTCCTATCCCCAACCGACGCGATGTCTGAAATTTTAAATGGGGGATAAGTTCATAACTTTCTTCCATTTCAGAGAAGCGCGTCCCAAAGTTTGAGATCGCCCCCCTCCCCTCCATTTCCCCATTCATACACCGTCGGCGGCACGACAACCTCCGCACTGCGGCCAGCCTCCTCCGTCCGCCACCCCATCCTCCACCTTGCCGGAGCCGCTACCCCTACCGCATCGTCCGCTGCAAGAGATGGACGTCTCTCATCCACGGCGCTGGACCAGGATCCTTTCATCGCCTCCTCTCGCTTCATCGGCGCCGTCGTCCACCTTGCCGTCGCCGCTCCTACGACTGCCTCGTCCACGGCAACAGGATATATCCCCCGACCCGGCCGTCTGCTGTCTAAAGTCTTCTTCCCCACCGCTGACAACCATCACACCCGCAGCACCCTCAACCTATCAGCATAGGCCTACACGGCGTCGCGAGAGAGGTGGTACTCTTCCATATGTGCTTAAGTTATTGATCTCACCCGGAAAATAGATCGTAGTTTGTTTACTGTACTTTTCTTGTCCGTACCAAATCATAGTGGCTAGTTGAAAGCAAACATTGGTTGCGAAGTAGCTTTGTCCGGTTTGCACCTTCAGATCCGCCATGGCACGGGCACTATACTCGTAAAGGCTTATGGTTTCCCCCTTTATATTCACTACCATCATCGTAGGTGCTTCATGTCGTGCTAGCACTGCTCCTCAAGACCTCAACCCAAAGCTTACGTGTTGAAATACGAATCTGATATCATGCTCATATCACTAAAACAGAACGCGTTTAATTGGTCACCTAATGTTCCTATATTCGCTTCAAAAGCATGTGCGCCACCCATCGTCCAGCTAGTTCCACTTTCCTGATTTTTCTCTTGATGCTTAGGGTTTCCCCCTTTTATCTACTCTACTATGATCTCCGTAGGTGCTTTACATCATACTAGCATTACTCCACCCTTCAAGCTAAACAACACAACACTCGTAATTGAAAGCTTAGTTGTTCAAATATGATTGTGATATGATACCGATATTAGTTAATCGGCACATTTAATTGGTTAGCTAAAGGTCCCACTTGAGTTTCCAAATGCATGTCGCGACATATAGATAGACAAAGATAATTGCATTTCTTTGTCACTTGTTGACCGTACTTTCTTGTCCATACCAAATCTTAGTTGTTATTTCAAAGCAAACATCGGTTGCTAACTACCCTTCTTGCGGTTTGGAGCTTCAGATCTGCCATCCCACTACCACGATCAACACTGCATCGATCATGCTTATGTTTTCCCCATTTTATGATGACCACAATCAGCCTACGTGGTTCGTATCGTAATAGCACTGCTCCACCCATCGAGCTAAACAAGCTTAGTTGTACAAATTCATATCTGATATTATTGCGGATATTAGTAAAACTGAGAGATGTTTAATTGGTTAGCTAAATGTTCCTACTTTAGTTTCGAAATGCATGTGAGCCACATATGGAGAGACCGGAAAGAATAGTATTTCTCTATGCGCTCTGGTTCATCATGGGTGGCCAACCGAGATTGTATTGAAACACTTGTAATATCTTCAATCTGCTTGCTCTTCTGCTCTTCTTTAAGATGATACTCTACTCTTGCGATTAATCGTCGTGTCGAGTTGTTCTCCTTAGTATATTTTGAATCACAGTCAGGTCGACTTGTTCTTTTTTACTATATGTTGAAGCTATCATCTGCGAAGTGTCATCACTTTTGGAGCTCTGATATTTTGAGTAGTAGGCCACATTATATTAATGCACACAACAAATTACAGCATGCATGGCATCTTTTAAAAGAATTGCAGAGATAGCACAAAGGGGTTTACAGGGAGGCAATATTGGATTAGAATCACTTCTGCATTACAAAGAAAATCTCACTTGTTTTTATGTTTTCATGCATGTCAGATATTGAACATTATCAAAATGAATATGAGAATGGGCGCACGAGAGGAATATTGCGGAACGATCCACCGGCTAACAAACTTGGCATGGTGGAGGATGGCCTATCTTATTCACCCATCAAGGTGCTTGCTCTAACTTTGCAAAGTTGTATTGGTCGCATATATTTTGCATCGACCTCTTGCATTTCTTCTACTTTGTTACACCATCTGCTTAGTTTAAGCATCATATATGAGTATATGCCATAACTATCCATTTTCTGTACCTATTCCATGTGTCGTCACACTATGTTTTTCCAATCAAATGTTGTTCTTTCGTGATAGATGTCCAAAAGGAAGAGGGTGAGTGCAGATCCCCAAGGAGTACAAACTAGGTATTTGGAAAAGCTAGTGGTACCTGATAAATCAGATAGATCAGCAGCCACAGAAAACACATGCCCAACTGTACCACACTTTACCCCTACTCCAGTGGCCAAACCCCTATTAGAACTGTTGGGAGCCCAAATATGTAATCTTGTCTATGATATCAATTCAAAATTTGAACTCGTAAATTTCTGCTTGTGCCTTACCTTCTCTCTTTTATGAAAACTAATTTCAGATGAACTCTCCTTGCTCAAAGGATCATACGATCTCAAAACAATAATGGGCTCTGCATTGCTCTTGACAGTACCTCTCTCCCTTTTGCCTTGTAACGTTGTACTTAATTAATTGCTATTTGATTATGTATCATCGATGCACTGAGCTTCATTATCCTCTGTTTCTTCCAATATTATTTGATCTATATTTACTCTTTGCAAAATGTAGAATAATGGCAACGCTTATAAAGAATTTTCTTTGGTAATTTATTGAATTATCCTTCCATCAACATGGAGAATGGCTTTGTCCAGCCCGTGTTAACATGTAATGTAAGTTCATCCTTCTCAAGCCTTCAAACTTTGTTCTAGTATAGATTTCGATAGGCATCATTGCCTCCACTGCTGTTTGCTTTTCTGTTTACATCTGATTGGATGTTTGCAACAACTACCAGTTTCAAATTGTAGTTTTAAAAACATGTTCCTTATGCAGAACAGATCCATTTATTTGCTTATATAATTGTGAAACCTATTACGTGTCTCCTTATTTCTCTTTCAGAGTCGTATCTCTTACACCGAGCGTAACTTTAGGGAAGATAGTGAGCCAAACCATCTTGAGGACAGCGAGATGACCCCAAGGTCCTGCCTTGATGAAGACAATGAGTTGAAGCTACTCACCAGGTGTGAGACAACCTCTGTGCGATCATTTGCCTCAATCGATTCGACTTCTTCGGTCTCAACTTAAAGCGGAAAGGCTTGCTTCATTTCAGCTCCGACTTGAAGTCAAAGATGCAATGAAGATGTCGAGGAGGACTGCCGTCTTGCACATCATGCCTTAAATCTAGTGTTGATGCATCTATCGTTGACACAACCGAGGTCTACTCGACTTCTTCACTGTTTGGGGGCCGACCGGCGGGCCTAGTGCCTTCAAGTGCTCTCGCTTTGTATATTCTTTTGTCGGTAGCGTTTATTTGCAATCGGTGGCGAACTTTGATGCCAGTGGATGTAATATGTGTGATAGCCGTGATAGCCTAGCGTAAGTTGCTTGCTTATTTATTTCCTGGTTGTCTTGTTTATTTGTTTGCTTGTAGTCATTGCGGTTCTTTTTCCGGTTTGCTAATGGCTGCAATAACCTATTTTTAAAACTAGGCCACAATAACCATGGGCTAATATTTCTTTGTAGTGACACTTGGGCCTCCCTACGGGCCGTAGAAATAGTGGGCCTTCTACGAATTAAGTAGAAAGCGATTGGGCCTTCTACGGGCCGTAGAAACAATGGGCCTTCTATGGGCCATAGAAACAATGGGTCTTCTACGGGCCGAATCATCAATGGGCCTTATACGGGCCGTATGATCGATTGGCCAAACATGGGCCAATAACAGGCCGCATTATGGCCGTAAACGGGCTAGAGTTGGAATCGTCCATTCATGGGCTGACCATAACGGGCCATCGTTAATAGGCCGTATTTCATGACGCTACGAAAATGGCCCAACGTGTTAACGGACTACAAACGGGCCGACTGTAACCACGGGCTGAATTTGGCCCATAAGCATAAAATGACAGTAACGGGCCGTAAGTAAACGAATGCTGGAATGAGCCCAAGAATAAATGGGCTCTGAGAAGGCCGAAAAATAACATGGGCTGGAAACGGCCCAATGGAATAACGGGCCCTTAATGGGTATAAAGTGATACACTGTTCATTACGGGCCGGTTCACCACGGCCGTTAATGGGTGTAAAGTAATACATGTTCATTATGGGCCGCTTTCACCATGGGCCGTTAATAGGCCAAGAGTTACATAGGGCCTCATATGGGCCGAAGACGTCATGGGCCATACATGGGCCAAGTGAAAACGGGGAATCATATTGGGTGGCCCAGATGACGGTCATCGGGCCTAATTCGGTAGGGCGAACGGGCCTTGGGTTAGCGGGATGTAAATGGGCTATATGCGAGCAGTACATTAACGGGCTTTACATGGGCCGCCCGCCACCTTTTGACCAAGTCAAGCGGGCCGCCTTTTCACGAGAATGGGCCTCTGTTGGGCGTGCCACGGTCGACGTATCATAGGCGCCTTCATCCAATGAGTGGATGACATCTGTCCAACGGTTAGCCGACACGTGTTTCCTCCAGCCAATGATGATTTTACACGTGGAAATCCCCATTGGTCGGGGCTGTTAACGGGTTATCGGATCCAAAACCCGACCCGATAGCTTAACGGCGTTCCATTACGGTGGATGCCACATGTCCGTCACCCTTGACGAAAGCACTTCTATGACACGCGATTTATCGTCATGGAAGTGGACACTTCCGTGATGATAATTTTGGTAATGTCATGGAACACTTCTATGACAAAGACAGTATGACTATCTTGATTCTGTCATAAATTTGTCATGGATGTACATGCATGACAAAAAACGCGACCTATTGTGACAAACACGTATCATCACGGAAGTGTATTTTTTTTGTAGTGATACGTGCATGCTACGGGACTTGCAAACCTCAACACAAGTATTTCTCAATTACACAATTACTCAACTAGCATGAATCTAATATCACCACCTTTATATCGCAAAACTATTGCAAGGAATCAAACATATCATATTCAGTGATCTACAAGTTTTATGTAGGGTTTTATGACTAACCATGTGAATGACCAGTTCTGTCATCTCTCTAAATAGATATAAGTGAAGCACGAGAGTTTAATTCTTTCTACAAAAGATATGCCCACGCTCTAACAAATATAAGTGAAGCAAAAGAGCATTCTACAAATGACGGTTGTCTATGTAAAGAGAAACAGGCAATCCAAGCTTCAAATGATATAAGTGAAGCACATGAAGCATTCTATAAAGCCATACTCAAAAGATATAAGTGAAGTGCAACGAGCATTCTATAAATCAACCAAGGACTATCTCATACCAGCATGGTGCATAAAAGAAAAGTGAAAACTAAATGCAAAAGACGCTCCAAGATTTGCACATATCACATGAATGAAACGAATCCGAAAACATACCGATATTTGTTGAAGAAAGAGGGGATGCCTTCCGGGGCATCCCCAAGCTTAGACGGTTGAGTCTCCTTGAATATTTTTACTTGGGGTGCCTTGGGCATCCCCAAGCTTGAGCTCTTGCCTCTCTTCCTTCTTCTCACATGAGACCTCCTCGATCATCGAACACTTCATCCACACAAAACTTCAATGTAAAACCTCGGTAAGATCCGTTAGTATAACAAAGCAAATCACTACTCTAAGTACTGTTGAAAACCAATTCATATTTTGTTTTTGCATTGTGTCTACTGTAATATAACTTTTTCATGGCTTAATCCACTGATATAAATTGATAGTTTCATCAAAACAAGCAAACTATGCATCAAAAACAGAATCTGTCTAAAACAGAACAGTCTTTAATAATATGAACATTCACCATACTTATGATACTTTAAAAATTCTGCCAAAATCAGGAAAAATAAAAAATTTGTATAGAAATACAGTGCAAAAAGAATCAGAACCATTCGCCGTTGCAGTAAAAAATTAAAAATCGTGCACTACAGCCAAAGTTTCTGTCCTGCACCGTACAAACCAACAAGCATTGTAAACATCCTAAAGGCAAACCTTGGCACATTATTTTTATAATACAATGGAATTATAAAAGGGGATAATTATTTTTGTTGAAAAGTTTCTGTAATCAAGATTCACAAAGTTGCCGTGAGCATGAACAAAGTTCAAGGAGCTCTCCCACTTCAACAAGGCTTGTCTTTCTCACTTTCACTTTCCTTTTTGAAAAGTTTTGGGTTCCCCTCTTTATTTTTTTTGTTTTTAAAATATATTAAAGCACTCAACATAAATAAATGACTCTCTAAAACTTCTGGGTTGTCTCCCTGGCAGCGCTTTCTTTAAAGCCATTAAGTTAGGCATATAGTGCTCAAGTAGTGAATCCACCCAGATCCCAAGGTATATCAAAGCCAATTTTAATTAGCAATGATTTGTAATTTAGTAGTGAGCACAAAGTAACATATATCATGTAATTACGAAGTCTAACTCTCTTCCTATGCATCGGCATGTCATAAAGAACAATTCATGCACACATAGTAAAGGCCAATGCATAGTATAAACAGTTTCTTGCAATTTTATCGTGTGGGAAACATAGAGAGGTGGAGATATAGTTCCTCTCTCATAATAATTGCAAGTAGGAGCAGCAAGCACATGCATATTATACTCATCAAAATTATCATGTGCAACGGTAAAGGCAACCCATCAATGTAATCCTTAATAAGTGCAAACTTCTCCGATATAGTGTACTTTGGAGAATTAAAGATAATAGGACTATAATGCGTGGGTGCAATAGCAACAATTTCATGTTTAACATAAGGAACTATAGCAAGTTCATCTCCATAAGCATAATTCATATTGGCATCTTGGCCACAAGCATAGCAAGCATCATCAAAAGGGATATTTCAAGAGAATCAACGGATCATAACAATCATCATAGCAATCATCCTTCGGTAAGCACGGAGGGAAATTAAACAATGCATGAGTTGAAGAGTTACTCTCATTAGAAGGTGGGCACGGGTAGCTAATCCGCTCTTCCTCCTTTTGTTCTTCGCTCTCCTCATCATCTTTTTCATCCAATGAGCTCACAGTTTCATCAATTTTTTCTTCCATAGATTCCTGCAAAATATTAGTCTCTTCTTGGAGAGTGGAGTAGTCCTCAATACATGGTTCAACATAGGTATTAGAAGCATAATTATCATAGCAATATTTAAGTATGGCAAAATTTTCAGATTTGTAAAGAGTAGCATCATACGTTTCAATCAAAGAAGCAATTACATAAGCACCCTTAAAAGCAACAAATTCTTCAATTTGTTGAATATCATAGTAATTATAAACACCCTTAGCATAAGAAGATAGGATTCCATTATCAATAAACTCACATTGGTAGGGGAGGTGTTTCTTAGGCTTTTCAGAACAACAAGTAACATCATACATATAACATAAATTCCAAGCATAGCATTGCAAACGATTAATATGACAAAATAGAATTTTCCTTTTTCAGATATTCGTGTCGCATATAACAAGCATGCCCATCTAAAGATTTGCCCTCAACTAAGCTAGTTGGGGTTTCAAAGACGAGCACAAAGGGATCAAGATGATCCAAGTAAAAAGCTTCAGGAGTGTGATAGATTTTGAGTGGTTCTTCAACCATTGGTTCAGTAGGTACAACTAATTTTTTTGGTATTTTTGTTTCCTACCCATAACTAAAGATAGGAAACAACTACAAACAGCAAATAAAAATTACTTAGTGATAAAGCAAACAAGCACACACGAGAATATTCACCCCACGCTATTGCTCCCCGGCAATGGCGCAAGAAAAAGGTCTTGATAACCCACAAGTATAGCGGATCAATTGTAGCCTCTTTCGATAAGTAAGAGTGTCGAACCCAACGAGGAGCTAAAGGTAGAACAAATATTCCCTCAAGTTCTATCGACCACCGATACAACTCTACGCACACTTGACATTCGCTTTACCGGAAACAAGTATGAAACTAGAAGTACTTTGTAGGTGTTTTTGGATAGGTTGGCAAGAATATAAAGAGCGAGTAAATAAAAGCTAGGGGCTGTTTAAATGAAGACACAACTAAATTAGTTTTAGTAGAGAGCTTTTTGTCATGAGAAAGTTATTTGTCCCTAGGCAATCGATAACTAGACCGGTAATCATTATTGCAATTTTATTTGAGGGAGAGGCATAAGCTAACATACTTTATCTACTTGGATCATATGCACTTATGATTGGAACTCTAGCAAGCATCCGCAACTACTAAAGATCATTAAGGTAAAACCCAACCATAGCATTAAAGTATCAAGTCCCCTTTATCCCATACGCAAAAAAACCTACTTACTCAGGTCTGTGCTTCACACCACGCCACCCACCATAAGCAAATCATGAACATATTGCAAACCCTACAGCAGGGATCCCTCACGCTTGCGCGACACGGAGAGCACCATAGGATAGCACCAATAATAAAACATGCAACTCAAACCAATCTTGATCATCAAATAAACCATAGGACAAAACATATCTACTCAAACATCATAGGATAGCCATACATCATTGGGAAATAATATATAGCGTTGAGTAGCATGTTTAAGTAGAGATTACAACGGGTAAGAGAGAGGTTACACCGCTGCATAGAGGGGGGAAGAGTTGGTGATGATGGCGGTGAAGTTGTTGGTGAAGATTGCGGTGATGATGATGGCCACGGCAGCGTTCTGGCGCCACCGGAAGAGAAGGGGAGAGGGGGCCTCTTCGTCTTCTTCTTCCTTGACCTCCTCCCTAGATGGGAGAAGGGTTTCCCCACTGGTCCTTGGCCTCCATGGCGTGGGAGTGGCGAGAGCCCCTCCGAGATTGGATTTGTCTCTCTGTCTCTCTGCTTCTGCGTTCTCCTCTGTCGCCCTTTCACCGTTTTGTATATATATATATATATATATATATATATATATATATATATATATATATATATATATATATATATATATATATATATATATATATGGAGATCCGTAACTCCGATTGGACCTGAAACCTTCGCCGTGATTTTTTTACCAAAATTAGCTTTGTTGCGGCCGAAGAAGGGCATCAACCGCCTTACGGGTGGCCCACGAGGTCGTGGCGCGCCCAGTGCGGCGAGGCACCCCCTGCCTCGTGGCCACCTCGGGCACCGTCTCGCGTGGATTTTTCTTCCGGAATTTTCCAAATATTCCAAAAATAAGCTAACTTACTTTCTCTACTTGGATCATATGCACTTATGATTGGAACTCTAGCAAGCGTCCGCAACGACTAAAGATAATTAAGGTAAAACCCAACCACAAGTATCAAGTCCCCTTTATCCCATACGCAAACAACCTACTTACTCGGTCTCAGGCTTCGCCACTCACGCCACCCACCATAAGAAAATCATGAACATATTGCAAACCCTACAAATAGGATCCCTCACGCTATGCCGACACGTAGAGCACCATAGGACAGCACCAATAATAAAACATGCAAATCAAACCAATCTTGATCATCAAATAACCCATAGGACAAAACAGGTCTACTCAAACATCATAGGATAGCCATACATCATTGGGAAATAATATATAGCGTTGAGCACCATGTTTAAGTAGAGATTACAGCGGGTAAGAGAGAGGTTACACCGCTGCATAGAGGGGAAGAGTTGGTGATGATGGCGGTGAAGTTGTTGGTGAAGATTGTGGTGATGATGATGGCCATGGCAGCTGTTCCGGGCGCCATCGGAAGAGAAGGGAGAAGGGCCCTTCTGCCTTCTTCTTCCTTGACCTCCTCCCTAGATGGGAGAAGGGTTTCCCCTCCGTCCTTGGCCTCCATGGCGTGGGAGGGACGAGAGCCCCTCCCGAGATTGGATCTGTCTCTCTGCCTCCCTCCGCTTCAGGTTCTCCTCTGCTGCCCTTTCACCGCTTTCAGAGTATATATGGAGATCCGTAACTCCAATTGGACTGAAACCTTTGCCGTGATTTTTTACCAAAAAATAGCTTTCTTGCGGCCGAATAAGGGCATCAACCGCCTTACGGGTGGCCCACGAGGGTCAGGGGCGTGCCCAGGGGGGCAGGGGCGCCCCCTGCCTCGTGGCCACCTCGTGCACCATCTCGCATGGATTTTTCTTCTGGAATTTTCCAAATATTCCAAAAATAAGCTCCGTCCGTTTTTATCCCGTTTGGATTCCATTTAATATGGATATTCTGTGAAACAAAAAACATGCAACAAACAGGAACTGGCACTGGGCATTGGATAAATATGTTAGTCCCAAAAATAGTATAAAAAGTTGCCAAAAAGTATATGAAAGTTGAATAATATTGGCATGGAACAATCAAAAATTATAGATACGACGGAGATGTATCAGAGCCCCCCATGTGTATAAATTGATGTTCTACCCTTCTTTTTCCTGCCTTAAAGCCGAACCTGGGATGTGCTTCCGAGAGTTCGCGAGCTCCTGAGCAGGGTTGCCATCGCGACTCGTCTTGATCTACCTGGTCTTGCGTAGGTTGCGCGGCTGTCGGCACGCCTTTCTCCTGAGATAATCCGCTAGGGGTCCGCGGCCCTGGGCCTCCTGAGCAGCATGCGGCCCTGCTGCGGGGAGCCTGGCCAGGGGCGTCCTGTTGACCGCGGCAGGATGCGTACGCGGCAATTTTGCGGTGCATACGCTCTTGCCCCGAGGGGGTCCTGTCGAGGTGGAGTAGACCCGCCTGGTGGGATCGGCCGTCCAGCCCCCGAGCCAGAGGGCCCGAGGCGCGAGCCTTAAAAATGAGGTACACGACCAGAAGGCGATAGAACCAACAGAATCAAAAGAAAAACTCCCCCCACTTTTTGGCAACAAGAAAGACTTCAAATTCAATCTGAAAGGGCGACGAACCAAGTCACAAAGAAGAAGGGAGAGGAAAGCAAATAGCCGCGTCCGGCACCTAGCTAGTCTTCTTGTCATCCACCAGCGCGAAGCTAAGTGCTATCACTGGTCGTGCGCATAGTCATTGGGGACAGTGTCGACGGCCAGCGTGGAGCATGGTGCTTCCTCTAGGACATGGGCGGGAGCCCCCGAGGCCCGAGGGCGGCACTCTGGAGACTCCGGGGCATGTACAGCCCCACTCATTATTACGTGAGAGTGTTACGAGCGAGACCTTCACAGGCGTGAGCCTTACTTCATATCGCCAGACGAGGACCCCTCCTTGCGCCACCCCCGACCACCGTTGGGGCGTCCGGAAACCAGGACGAGACCAAGGGGCAAGGGGGACGCCAGCGGCGCCCCCGGTGACCACGGGCCCTCTGCCGGGGGGAGGTGTCGGTGTCAAAACCGGAGGATCTCGGGTAGGGGGTCCCGATCTGAGCGTCTTAGGCTGATGGTAACAGGAAGCAAGGGACACAATGTTTACCCAGGTTCGGGCCCTCTCGATGGAGGTAAAACCCTACTTCCTGCTTGATTAATATTGAAGATATGAGTAGTACAAGAGTAGATCTACCACGAGATCGTAGAGGCTAAACCCTAGGAGCTAGCCTATGATGATTATGATTGTAATTGTGATCGGCCTTCTAAGGACCAACCTCTCCGGTTTATATAGACACCGGAGAGGGCTAGGTTTTACATTGAGTCGGTTACAAGGAAGGAAACACAATATCCGGATCGCCAAGCTTGCCTTCCACGCAAAGGAGAGTCCCATCCAGACACGGAACGGAGTCTTGAGTCTTGTATCTTCGCGCTTCAATAATCCGGACGATGCATATAATCCGGCTGTCCGGATACCCCCTAATCCAGGACTCCCTCAGTAGCCCCTGAACCAGGCTTCGATGACGATGAGTCCGGCACGCAGTCTTGTCTTCGGCATTGCAAGGCGGGTTCCACCTCCGAATACTCCAAAGTAATTATCAAACACTTAGGCCGTGTCCGGATCCGCAAAATGATCTTCACATACCGCCATAGAGAGAATGATATTTCACAAATGCAATCTGCCGACAACTTTTTTAGACAACGTGACATGTCATTACGGTCGGGTCATTATTCGAACCGTTTTCCTACAACCAGCCACAACGCATATTGCGAGGCGGTTTCCTTGACACGTCTTGTCAAAGCAGAGATCGTGTCCCCTTATCACGGGATTCTCATCAATACGGGTATGGGTAATCCCACCATGCCATCAATCGTGGCGCTTGGGAAGTAAACGATTCTCCACGGGCGAGTGGGGAGGCGCACCGCTTTCGTCGCCTCTATAAAGGGATAAGAGTTCCCCATTTTTTACCCACGCCTTCTTCCTCCTTTGCCCACTCTTGCCCCCTCGAGCTCCAGCGCCCTAGCCCAAGTCTTCTCCGCACAGCTAAACATGTCCAGAGCATGAGGCAAGTGGGTGGCTTCCACCGTGAAGGAGAAGCACATCGCAAATCTTCGGGCGGCCGGATACTTGGCCGCAGACATAGCGCACCGGCTACCAGACGACGGGCAGGTCATTCCAACCCCGGGACCCCACGAGAGGGTCGTGTTTCTCGCCCACTTCGTCCGTGGACTGGGGTTTCCACTTCACTCCTTCATCCGCGGGCTCATGTTCTACTACGGGCTAGATTTCCATGATCTAGCCCCAAACTTCGTCCTCAACATCTCGGCGTTTATCGTCGTATGCGAGGCCTTCCTCCGCATCAAGCCTCATTTTGGCTTGTGGCTACAAATCTTTTGCGTAAAGCCGAAGATCGTGAGTGGCCAGCAAGCAGAGTGCGGAGGAGCCATGGTGGGCAAAATGCCTAATGTGACCTGGCTTGATGGCTCCTTTGCGAAGACCGTGAAAGGGTGGCAGTCAGGGTGGTTCTACATCACCGAGCCGTGCGATGCCAACTGGACAGCGGCCCCCGAGTTCTGATCTGGAACCCCCATGCGGCTCACCTCCTGGGAAAAGAAGGGCCTCCTGGCCTGGAGCGAACCCACAGAGCTGACCGGACTCCAAAACTGCATCAAGAGCATGAAGGACAAGAACATCAAGCTTGTCAACGTGATCCAGGTCATGCTCGTTCGTCGGATTCTTCCGTGCCAAAGGCGGGCATTCAATCTGTGGCAGTTTGTCCCGGCCGAACACCAAACGCTTCAGAGGCTCTATGGCATGAAGCACAAAGACGCGTGGAAGGCGTTGTTCAAGGCCTCTGAAGTACCTCCTCCCACATCCGAGGACCGTGGACTTCATGTCGCGTGGCCTCCTCGTCCGGTGAGTTTTCTGACTACCACCGGATTCTGTTCTTCCCAATATATTCATGAGGGAGTATTCAATAATTGTGCATGCTTGATCAGGATTATGCGGAGATAGCGGAGCAGATTGACTGTCCGGCTCCGTTGCCTGAAGGTCCAGCCGATGCTCTCCTGACGGAGATGCTAGTCCCGGCGCCTCTGAGGCACCGTAGAAGAAGGTCAAGAAGAAGGCCCCGGGGACCAGGAAGGGTCTCCGGCGTAAGATTGTGCTGGAAGCCTTGTCCGAAAACGACGAGGCACACTCCTCCCCCGAAGGGGAGGAAGAAGAAGAAGGGGCCGCCCCATCCGGAGAGGATGGGGGCCTGAGAAGGCAGACCAGGGGGCCGGGAAAGGCCCTTGGCGCAAGGCCGTCATACCCACGTCGTCTGACGACGACGAGACAGATTCCTCCCGCGGAGGCGGGGGCAAGCAATAAGAAACTCTACCTCCCCGCGCTGGGGAGGAGGAAAAGAGGAAAGCCGCCCCGGAGGGGGAGGCTGGGACGTCCAAGAAGGGAAAGTGTCCCTTCCGGACTACTCCGCCACGGCCGCCCATAGCGAGGAGGGGTGGCTGCCCAGGGGAAAGCCCCTAGTGCGATCGTAAGTATCCGCACTCTATCATGACTTTACTTCACAGTCTTTTTATAACACCGAACATAAATGCAGTCCGGCTAGGGTTCATCCCGAGGTATCTTCTTCGGATGGGTCCCTGAGCGGTTCAGCGATGAACTCGCTCCCGACGGCCACTACTCCTTAGCCCGCGGATGACACGGAGGTGTTGCCCCGAAGGCTCCCAGAGCGGGGGGAGGTGACTCTGCAGACGCCCCAAGGCGGGATTCCAGATGTCGGACACGTGGGATTCAAGATCCCCGCGGATCGTGCCGATGAGAGCCGCAGCAAGCTGGACTCTCATCCGGACACTGTGTTGGAGCCTTCGACGGCTTCGGATGCAGGCAGGCGGCCCCTCGCTAAGGAGGGTGAGCCATCCGTGCTGATGACTTCCGTTGCGCCCGGGGTGCGGGATTGTCTGCTGGAAGCGCTTCACGGCGCTTCCATGGATGAAGAGCACCGTACTCTTATGAGTGCGGTGATTCAGAAGGTTCTGTCCGCCAAGAGCGGACTGACCAAAGCGTGTACCAGCCTCCTGACAGGCTTTGAGGTAAGTAATAAAAATGTGTGAAATTACCACCTGATAGGTAGTAGCCCCTGATACTCTGTTTGGTGTTCAGAAATAAAAGCCAAACGGAGGGTCAATTATAATCCGCAGGAGTCTAATAATAAGTATTCATGTGAATAAGCAGGCTGTGCTGCTTGCCGCTGCTGTCCGCACAGCCGAGGTCGCCGAGCTAAAGCGGGACCTGGAGCAGGCGCAGGGAGAGCTCGACCTCACGAAGAGGCAGCTCGAAGAAAACAAAGTGGAGTGATTCCCCACCCTTATGTATTTAAGGATAGATAAAATTGGTTAGTCTAATGACGAAGCGTCGTGAGTGTGTAACAGGGGCCACCGCCGAAGTGGCGTCCCTGAAGAAAGCGCTGCTCGAGGCCGAAGAAAAGGCGGCCTTGGAATGCAAGGAGCGCGAAAAGCAAGCTGCTAGAGTGGGCAAGGTATAGCAAGAGCTCCGGGACCTCGGCAAGAAGTTCGAGTCCGTGGAGCATGATCTAAAGATGAAAGAGGCCGAGCTTGCGAAGGCCCTTGTGAGTATGAAAGACGCCAAGGCCGAAGCCGAGAAGGCACAAAGCAGAAATCCAGGAGGCCCAAAAGATAGCGGTGGGTAAGAAATTATTTATGCAAAGCAAACATGTGGAGGAGGCGCTTTTACTTACCGAATTCGAGCTCTCCGTGGGCATTCGCAGATTCTGCCACGCAGCGTATCGAGATGCCACGGAGTTCTACCGCACTCCAAGAGGGGAGCTCAATGGAGAAGCTGTTCGGTCCCAAAGATATCGGAGCCGAACACCCAATGCCTCGAGTGACCAACTCAAGCGGTTGGTCGAACTCCTGTGGTGGCGAAGTGGCTATGAAAGATTTCATAGTCTGGATTTGGCCTGGTGAGCCCCTGCCCACTAGCTACTTCGGCCTGATCAAGCGGATGGTGAATGCCTGTCCGTGGCTTGAAGTTATCAAGCGATCCGTTTGCATTGAGGGTGCCCCCCGGGCCTTTGTCCGCGCGAAGGTGCATTGGGGCAAGCTAGATGCGGAGAAGCTGGTGAAGGACGGGTCGTCGGAGGGCAAGGTGCATCGCTATCCGGAGAAGTATTACGATGGCGTTATGAAGGGCGCTCGTCTCGTGGCCGATGAATGTACCAATGACACAATTTTAGAATGAATTCACTTCTGTCATGTTTGTAATTTAAGGACGAAGTTACTTGCACAATGTAGCGCTTTTTATTTAACATATTACCTTATGTGCGGCCGTTTATAAAATTCTGAAAGTAGGCCAGTCGTCGGCTTCCGCCCCCATGTAACTAGTACTGGGGTGTTCGTGGAAAACCCGGACACTCTTTATCCAAATGTTTGGTCCCTTAAGGAGGTATCCGGCACAGCGAACAAGGCAATCAGACTATGCGGCTTTTTAACTTTCACTTAGCCATAGAAGTCTACAATTTTAAATTTCGGCAAAGCCGCTAGAATTCGGAAGGCCGAATTGGGGCGCTATATACGCCTAGATCGGACGAAGCCGATTCCTCGCCCAAAGTGGAAAAAATCTTTAAGGATTTTAAGACCTCTCGAACAGGGACCAGCTCTCGCCGCATCATGCCGGTCAGTTTTTGGCTTTCTCTACTGAGGTGCTCGTCCGGAAGAACCGGGACACAATCGCAGTAGTTCTCCCTGCGCTACCTTCGCCGATATAACGGAACGTAAGGTACCAAAATAAGGGAGCCGAGCTAACCCAACTGTAGACCCAAGACATGATTCGGAGCTGATGCATATAGTGCTATAAGTTCGGGGTGCCGCACTGTTGAAAGTGTTCGGACTTTACTTGCCGTATTACGGGGCGCCATAAGAGCCCCTGGCAAACTCACCGCACCAAGGTGTACGGATGCAATATTTAAATAAACATTTGTAAAAAAAATGCTCAAATAAGAATAATAAGCTGACGCTATATATGATCTCCCATTGATGAATAATACGTTTAAGCGTATGTTTACAATGAATGCATTAAGCGGAGATAAATAGGACTATTTGGCATGTCCTATCCGAGGCAGGCCACGTGCATGTATAGATAAAACAGGTATAACGATCGTAAATAGATTCCACCTGGGTATTTCCTTCTGTGCGCAAAGCCTGTTGCCTCCTTGGTTTTCTCCCCTGTATAAGTCCGACAATCCGGCTCTTCTGAAGAGGTTGCTCTAAGGCAGTGTCCTGAAAGAAATAGAAAGAGAAAGGGGGGTTTATGAAAGTATGTTGCGGAGATACCGCACTGCTGACTGAGTCACTGCTGCGCCTCCGCCTGTGCCCATGGTATTTTGAGTGCGTAGCTATGTGCACGTGGCACGAATGCTGCTTTGATGGGGCTTGAGCGGAGGCCGGACTGCTAGTCCCGCTCTTGGCGTGCCTGGTGATCCTGTTGCGGGGTGCTCCGGACTCGCTTGACGGTGCTTGAGGTTATCGTCGCAGGATAGGTGGTTTGCCGGAGGAGGCCGCATTGCACTTCTGCCGCGAGGGCTGCAGTATGCTCTTCCGTACGGAGAGAGCGGTCCATGTTTCCGTTGACTGTTATGACCCCGCGCGGGCCTGGCATCTTGAGCTTGAGGTATGCATAGTGTGGTACCGCATTGAATCTAGCGAATGCGGTTCGTTCGAGCAATGCGTGGTAACCACTATGGAAAGAGACGATATCAAAGATTAACTCTTCGCTTCGAAAGTTGTCCGGAGATCCGAAGACCATTTCCAATGTTATAGAGCCCATACAACGGGCCTCTACTCCAGGAATTGCACCTTTAAAGGTGGTTTTGGTGGGCTTGATCCTTGAAGGGTCGATGCCCATTTTGCGCACTGTGTCCTGATAAAGCAGGTTCAGGCTGCTGCCGCCGTCCATAAGGACTCGCGTGAGGTGGAATCCGTCGATGATTGGGTCTAAGACCAATGCGGCTGAGCCGCTGTGACGGATGCTAGTAGGATGATCCCTATGATCAAAGGTGATCGGACAAGCTGACCATGGGTTGAATTTGGGGGCGACTGGCTCCATCGCATAGATGTCCCGTAGTGCTCGCTTCCTTTCCCGCTTGGGGATGTGAGTGGCGTAGATCATGTTGACCGTTTTCACCTGGGGGGGAAATTTCTTCCGTCCCCTCGTGTTCGGACGCCGGGGCTCCTCGTCATCGTTGTTGTGCAGCCCCTTGTCCTTGTTTTCGGCGTTTATTTTACCGGCCTATTTGAACACCCAGCAGTCTCTAATGGTGGGTTGGCTGGCTTGTCTGGGGTGCCATGAATTTGGCACGAGCGTTCCAGTATGCGGTCCAGACTGGACGGTCCTTGATTGTTTCTTTTGAACGGCTTCTTCCGCTGACCGGATTTGGATCCACCGAATCCGGCGTTGGCGTCGTGTCTTCGGTGTTGTCGCCGTTGTTTACGCTTGCCAGTTCGCTAAGGCCGTGGCTTGCCATTATTGTCGCGGACATCCGAAGTGCCGGAATGTGGCGTGGTGCTGCTGCGAGCCAACTAGCTGTCTTCGCCCGCGCAAAAGCGGGTCATTAGTGTTGTGAGAGCTGCCATGGACTTGGGTTTTTCTGGCGAGGTGTCGGGCGAGCCATTCGTCACGGATATTATGCTTAAAAGCCGCCAGGGCTTCGGCGTCCGGACAGTCGACTATTTGGTTCTTTTTAGTTAGAAACCGAGTCTAGAATTTCCTGGCTGACTCCCCGGGCTGTTGAGTAATGTGGCTCAAGTCATCGGCGTCCGGTGGTCGCACATATGTGCCCTGGAAGTTGTCGAGGAATGCGTCTTCCAGGTTTTCCCAACTGCCAATGGAGTTTGCTGGCGAGCTATTTAGCCGGTCGGGCTGGTCCTTTGAGCTTAAGGGAAGATACTTGATGGCGCGTGCGATCGTCTCCGGGCCATGTGAATGTGGAGAAGGAAATCTTCGATCCATACCGCGGGTCTGTTGTGCCATCGTATGATTCGATGTTTATGGGTTTGAACCCTTCTGGGAATTCATGATCCATCACTTCGTCAGTGAAGCAGAGGGGGTGTGCGGCGCCTCTGTGCCGGGCTATGTGGCTATGCAGTTCGAATTGGTCTGGGTTGCTGTGTTTGGCCCGGCCGGACTTGTTGATAATGTATCTGGCATGACGGTCATCGTCGCGCGCTGGGGCACGCCCCCGCGATCCGTAGATCGATCTTGGTTGTCCTGCGGTGTTTTGAGTATTGCCCTGGGCCGTAGTAAACTGACGCGGGGGTGCAGGCTGGTATTCAGGATGGTATGCCGTTTTATCCCGGCCACGGGGTGGCCGGTCAGCCGTGTGGCGCTCGAGTCCATATTCCTCGGCTTCCAGGACTTCCGTCCAACTATCTGTGAGCAGGTCCTGATCATCTTGAAGCTGCTGCTGCTTCTTCTTCAGGCTCCTCGCAGTGGCAATAAGCCGGCACTTGAAGCGCTCCTGCTCTGAGGGATCCTCAGGCATGCCGAACTCGTCGTCGCCGAGGCTAATCTCGTCTTCGGAGGGGGGCATATAGTTGTCCTCCTCCGGATATCCGTTGGTCGCCTGTTCGTTTGGGCTGACCAGCTCATCTTCCTGTTCGGCCTGCTCGAAGGCGGGCTGGTCAAGATTATATTCCTCTTCGGCACCATCCGGATTGCTTTCATCTCCGGGGCCGGTGTTGCTGTGGCGGGGCTTGGAGCGGCGCCGACGACGCCCATGCTTTGTTTTTCTTCCCGAGGGGTTATCCTCCATTGCCTCGTCGCCATTGGTTTCTTTCGGAGTGCCCACCATATATATATCGTATGAGGAGGTGGTTGTCCACCGCCCTGTGAGCGGTGGTTCCTGTACTTCTCCTGCATCGTTGTCCATACCGTCGATGTCTTCAGAGTCGAAGTCAAGCATGTCGGTTAAATCATCGACAGTGGCAATGAAGTGGGTGGTGGGTGGGCAGCGAATTCCTTCGTCGCCTGCTTCCCACTCAAGCCGGACATAGTTCGGCCAAGAGTCTCCTGACAAAGAGAGAGACTATAATGAGTTCAGCATGTCGCCGAAGGGCGAGTGCTGGAAGATATCCTCAGCGGTGAAATCCATTACCGGAGCCCAGCCAGGCTCGGCGGGCTCTGGAGCGCGCGGGCTAGATCCCACAACCGGATACGAATCCGGGGATCCGGAGTCACATGCTTCCTTAGAAGTGAGGCCTGTGTTCGGCTCTACCGCCGATGAGTGTACGGCCTGCGGGGCGGGGTCCATCAACCCGTCCGTGGGCCACGCAGTCTGCTCCGGATCTAGGTCTGGGGCTGCCGCCGGAGTGATATCCCGGACATCGTCCGACAGCAAGTCTAAGCCGTGCTCATCGTGACTGTCCGGCGCTCCTGGCCCAGGCCCAAATCGGTCGAAGACCAAGTCTCCGCGGATGTCGGCCGTGTAGTTCAAGTTTCCGAACCTGACCTCGTGGCCAGGGGCATAGCTGTCGATCTGCTCCAGATGGCCAAGCGCACTGGCGCACAGTGCGAAGCCGCCGGACACAAAGATCTGTCCGGGGAGAAAAGTCTCGCCTTGGACCTTGTTGTTGACGATTGAAGGCGCCATCAAGCCTTGCAGCGATGACACAGAGGAACTCTTAATGAAAGCACCAATGTCGGTGTCAAAACCGGGGGATCTCGGGTAGGGGGTCCCGATCTGTGCGTCTTAGGCTGATGGTAATAGGAAGCAAGGGACACAATGTTTACCCAAGTTCGGGCCCTCTCGATGGAGGTAAAACCATACTTCCTGCTTGATTAATATTGAAGATATGAGTAGTACAAAAGTAGATCTACCACGAGATCGTAGAGGCTAAACCCTAGGAGCTAGCCTATGATGATTATGATTGTAATTGTGATCGGCCTTCTAAGGACCAACCTCTCCGGTTTATATAGACACCGGAGAGGGCTAGGTTTTACATGGAGTCGGTTACAAGGAAGGAAACACAATATCTGGATCGCCAAGCTTGCCTTCCATGCAGAGGAGAGTCCCATCCGGACACGGAACGGAGTCTTGAGTCTTGTATATTCACGCTTCAATAGTCCGGACGATGCATATAGTCCGGCTGTCCGGATACCCCCTAATCCAGGACTCCCTCAGGAGGGCTCACCAACGCTCCCCCCGGCAGAGGGCCTACCTCCATACGGCGCCTTGCTCCACGCGGCGCGTGGGGGGCTGTGGCTCCGAGCCCCCACGCACAGCCCCCAGCGCTGTGCTCCGGTCGGGGACGGAACCGACGCCCTTGGGTCCCTGACCAACATCGCGGCCTGGTCCACCTGTAGCCCATGGTTAGTGCACGCCTGCTCCTGCGATACCTGATGTACCCCGTCGTCGTCGCTGAAGGGGTCGGTGGAGCCTTCAGGCGACTCGTGGAAAACTCATGCTTCCAGCCTTCCGCCGTCCCATGCTAGCCCAAGGAATCTGTTGGGGCCTTCCCCGAGCATGTACTCCAGGTTCACCATGCGGGGCACATAGGCATCGACGGTTGCCCCCCCCCTCCCCCGGGCCACCGCCTTGAGCTCCTGGTCGCGGCTCCAGGCCCTGGCGGCCGCTGGGTCGCACTCCAGCGTGGCCTCGTGGTAGGCCGCCAATGCTTGCCTTTGCATGATGAAGTTGCTGCAGTAGGACGGGCGGCGCCGGTGCCCACGCTGGTGTCTTCTGGCTCCTCCATTTCCCCAGGGGGTGCGCGAGCTCGCCGGGGCCCTGCGCGTGCCTCAGCCACAACCTGAAGCGTGGACAAGGAGCAGAAGAGCGGTGCACCCCTACAGGCACAGTCCAACAGTTCGACGACGCGTTCCAGCAGTGCGTCGCGGCCGCTTTCGGCCAGCCTGCACCATAGAAGCTCCCGTGCCACGATGAGTGCGGCCCGCATGTTCGCCTGCTCCCGTCGAGTGTGCGGTGCTATTGCCGCGACATAGCTTGAGTCCCTCGCGGCCACCCGCACGCGCCGCGGTGTGAGGGCGGAAGGTGCAGGTCCTCGTCGCCCGCGCCCTGTGGTGTTCGGCGGTGTACGGGCCGCCTGGAGTGCGGAGTTGAGGTCTTCCTGGGCGTACGGTACTGCCCTGATGGGCCAAGCTGCCCAGCGGTCGGAGTTTGTCCTCGGGTCGCCGGACATCGGAACCGTGGAGTGTCGGCGGATCAGCTTACGGAAGAGAGGCTCCGGCGCACCCCTACCTGGCGTGCCAAATATCGGATTACGGGTTCCGGCAAACCCTTGAGGTTCGAACATTAGGGTGCGCACGAAGATCTCTCTCTCTCTCTAGCTCGCTCGCTCAATGATCCATGGCCTAGCTCGACGAACTCGAAGAACACTGGACACGAGGGTTTATACTTGTTCGGGCAACCGTTGTGGTGTAATACCCTACTCCAGTGTGGTGTGGTGGATTGCCTTGTTGGCTGGGGACGAACAAGTACAAGGGAAGAACAACCTCAGTAGGAGAGGTGTTCTTGGGCTCGGTGAGCTGATGAGTGCTAGGGTGGCCCGAATGATCCGTCCCTAGCTATGGTGGTGGCTAGTCCTATTTATAGAGGCCAGGGTCCTCTTCCCAAATATTAGGCGGGAAGGGATCCCACAATGGCCAAGTTTGAAGGGGGATGCTACCTCTTGAGCACTGCGTTGGATTTCCTTGAAGAGGAAAGGATGATGCAGCAAAGTAGCGTAAGTATTTCCCTCAGTTTTTGAGAACCAAGGTATCAATCCAGTAGGAGGCCACGCGCTAGTCCCTCGTACCTACACAAGCAAATAACTCCTCGCAACCAACGCGAATAGGGGTTGTCAATCCCTTCACCGTCACTTACGAGAGTGAGATCTGATAGAGATGATAGATAATATTTTTGGTATTTTTGGTATAAAGATGCAAAGTAAAATAAAAAGCAAAGTAAAAAAGCAAAGGCAATAATAAAGTGATGGAAGATTAATATGATGAGAATAGACCCGGGGGCCATAGATTTCACTAGTGGCTTCTCTCAAGAGCATAAGTATTTTACGGTGAGTGAACGAATTACTGTTGAGCAATTGATGTAATTGAGCATAGTTATGAGAATATCTAGGTATGATCATGTATATAGGCATCACGTCCGAGACAAGTAGACCGACTCCTGCCTGCATCTACTACTATTACTCCACTCATCGACCGCTATCCAAAGATGCATCTAGAGTATTAAGTTAATGAAAACAGAGTAACGCCTTAAGCAAGATGACATGATGTAGAGGGATAAATTCATGCAATATGATAAAAACCCCATCTTGTTATCCTCGATGGCAACAACACAATACGTGCCTTGCTGCCCCTACTGTCACTGGGAAAGGACACCGCAAGATTGAACCCAAAGCTAAGCACTTCTCCCATTGCAAGAAAAACCAATCTAGTAGGCCAAACCAAACTGATAATTCGAAGAGACTTTCAAAGATAACCAATCATACATAAAAGAATTCAAAGAAGATTCAAAGATTGTTCATAGATAATCTTGATCATAAAATCACAATTCATCGGTCTCAACAAACACACCACAAAAAGAAGATTACATCAAATAGATCTCCACGAAAGAGGGGGAGAACATTTTATTGAGATCCAAAAAGAGAGAAGAAGCCATCTAGCTACTAACTATGGACCCGAAGGTCTGAGGTAAACTACTCACACTTCATCGGAGGGGCTATGGTGATGATGTAGAAGCCCTCCATGATGGATTCCCCATCCGGAGGAGCTCCGGAACAGGCCCCAAGATGGGATCCCGTGGGTACAGAAGGTTGCGGCGGTGGAATTAGGTTTTTGGCTCCGTATCTGATCGTTTGGGGGTACGTAGGTATATATAGGAGGAAGAAGTACGTCGGTGGAGCTTCATGGGGCCCACGAGGGTGGGGGCGCGCCCCCCTACCTCGTGCCCACCTCGTGGCTTTCTTGACGTAGGGTCCAAGTCTCCCGGGTCATATTCGGTGAGAAAATCACGTTCCCGAAGGTTTCATTCCGTTTGGACTCCGTTTGATATTCCGTTTCTTCGAAACACTGAAATAGGCAAAAAACAGCAATTACGGGCTGGGCCTCCGGTTAATAGGTTAGTCCCAAAAGTAATATAAAAGTGGAAAATAAAGCCCAATATGGTCCAAAACAGTAGATAATAGTATGGAGCAATCAAAATTATAGATACGTTGGAGACGTATCGCATCCCCAAGCTTAATTCCTGCTCATTCCTCGAGTAGGTAAATGATAAAAACAGAATTTTTGATGCGGAGTGCTACTTGGCATAATTTCAATGTAATTCTTCTTTATTGTGGTATGAATATTCAGATCCGAAGATTCAAGACAAAAGTTCATATTGACATAAAAATAATAATACTTCAAGCATACTAACTAAGCAATTATGTCTTCTCAAAATAACATGGCCAAAGAAAGTTCATCCCTACAAAATCATATAGTTTAGTCATGCTCCATTTTCGTCACACAAGAATGCTCTCATCATGCACAACCCCGATGACAAACCAAGCAATTGTTTCATATTTTAGTAATCTCAAACTTATAATCTTTCACGCAATATATGAGCGCGAGCCATGGACATAGCACTATGGGTAGAATAGAATATGATGATGGGGGTTATGTGGAGAAGACAAAAAAGGAGAAGATCTCACATCAACGAGGCTAATCAATGGGCTATGGAGATGCCCATCGATTGATGTTAATGCAAGGAGTAGGGATTGCCATGCAACGGATGCACTAGAGCTATAAATGTATGAAAGCTCAACAAAAGAAACTAAGTGGGTGTGCATGTGACGCCCGGATAATTAAGCTACAGTAAACCTCTGCTAATGATGTCACCTCACCTCGGTTAATGTTGATAAACTCGCGTTAGTTCAAAATGATTCAAATTCAAATTTAAAGTATAGGCAAACAACACAAGTTTTTAAACAATAAAACTAAAATGTTCGGGTCGTGCCAAATAATGCATAGGTATTTACGGTGGAGAAATCACACTTTTATAAAATGCTAGAATACTCTAAATTGAATAAAACAGTAGCAAAAACAATTATTTAAATGCTTTTAAATAATAAAACAAATGTTAAACTAGTTTAAATAGTCACCAAAATTTTTGTGGCAGTAGTTGGATTTACAACTCTATTTTAGGTGTGAGTTTTACTTGTTAGGAAACAATAACTATTAGAGAAATAAAAGAAAACATGAAAGTAAAAATAAATAAAAAGAAAAAGATAAAACAAAGTAGAAAGAAAGACAAACTATCCTGCCGGGCCATTTGGCCCAACTAACTAGAACCAACCCACGAAGCCCCCCACCCCCTTCCTCCTGTTCATCAGGGGGAGGCGTGTGCGTGCCCTGGCTGTCCACGGCCGATGCCGCCGGCGGATGGACGCCACCGCGATGCTACAGGAGCGCGTGTGGATATTTATGCGGCTGCATCCGCCCAGCCAAACCCTAATCCCCCATTTGTTCCCCTCTCCTCGCTCCCTGCTCTTGATCTGGTCGAGCCCGACGCGGTCGTCACCAGGGCCTCCGCTGTCCCCGCGGCCAACACCACCCACGTGCTGGAATTTAGTCTATATTGGGGCAGCCCAATAACTATTTCAGAAATTCCTAATAAATCCTAGAGGCCCACTTAGCCCATTTGTGCAAGGCAAGGGATACTACTAAAGTTTAGTCCCACATTGCTAGTTGAGTGGGAATTGGACCTCTTTATAAGGGAGGTTCTTTCCCCACTTGTATGAGCATGAGAACAAGAGGGACATCCACGCGCGCTCCTCCTCCGCCGCCCGCCTCGCCACGCCACGCCACGCCACGCCTCGCCTCGCCTCGTCACGGCCAGCTGGCAGCGCTGGAATTGCGGAAAGAGCCCAAGTCCGGCGTTATTGCTTCTTTCTTTGTGTCGTGACGTGTTCTTCTCCTTTCTCGTTAGAAGTCCTCCCTCAGTTCTTGGCTCTAGTTTACGCCCCTACGTATGTTAGGTTACATTTCAGATAAGCAACTTCATCTAGTGTCTGTTCTAGATGTGTTTACCTCAAGTTCATATATGCAGACGATGTCTACCTTCTCTCTGTCAGATTGCATGACTTGCTTTATATTTGCTATTTTAGTCATGCTTTATCTAATATTTTTGTTAATAAAATCATTCGGTAAATTGCTCATGTTTCCAACACCACGGACCTCCTTGCCATACCCAGACGCTCTGTGAAGCTCTCCTTCGTCTCCACGCTGAAGCACTCGATCGAGGGAGCACCGCATCATCGTCCCTGCTGTTTTCTTCAAGTTCGGCTCCGGCGGCGTTCGTCTTGGATTCGGCACCCGCATCACCTCAACGGCCTCCCCGAGCACGCCGCCGGATGCGATGTGAGCACCATCCATTTCCCCCTTTTTCTCCCCTGCTTCCGCCGCCATACACCGTTGTTCCACCATGTGCCCGGAGCTCTGCTCCCGCCTCCCCTCGCGCCCTGCGTCCGGGCCTCGCTTTGCTTGCCACTCACCCTGATGCGGTCGCTTCTTCCTCGGCCGCCCCCACTCGCCGGCGCCATCCCGCCCGCCTGCCACGCGCGCCCCGCCCTACGCCAGCGCCGCCCTCTGCCGGCGATGCCCATTGCTCGCCTTCGCGGCGCCTGCCCGCGCACCATCGCCGGCGGCACACCCCGCCATGGTTTCCGTTGAGCGAGCTAGCCGGTCCCTGTTGGATTAGTGGGGATAACCCCCCCAGATTAGTTTATGTGCAACCCCCCTGTGGGTATGACTAGTGGGGCCCGCCCCTGTTAGAAAAAAAAGAATATCAAAGTAACTAAAAACAATTAATAATTAATTAATTTAATAATTAATTAACTTAATTAATATTGCTTAGTTAACTAATTAACTACCTCACTAGTTTAATCAGTCAATGACAAGGAGGCCCCACCCTCCTGTTGACCAGTCAAAGTTTGACTGGTCAACTGGGTTCCCCTGGCCCACATGTCAGCCTCTGTGTACATTTTGTGTACACAGGGCTGGGTACCCATAGCATTTTGTCTATTAATTTCGAATTAATAATAATTTTAGAAAATGAATAAAACTTCAGAAAATCATACAAAATAATCCGTAACTCAGATGAAAATACTCTGAACATGAAAGTTGCTCAGAACGACGAGACGAATCCGGACACGCAACCCGTTAATCCACCACACATCCCTAGCATAGTGAAAACGCAACTTTCCCTCCCTGGTTCATCTGTCCGAAAACGCGAAACACCAGGGATACTTTCCCGGATGTTCCCCCCCCCTTCGCCGGTATTACCTATCCCTACGTTAGATCACCTCTAGCACCGCGTATTGACATGTAATGCTTTTTGGTGCTTTGATTGCTTTGTTATTTATTATGTTCCCATCGGTTACTTATTTCCGGTAGACCCCGAGACCGCTGTTTGCATTCTCGTGATCGACTACATCGACGACGAACCCTTCTTGCCAGAGCAACCAGAAAGCCCTCCCTTGATCACCGGATATCGCCTATTCTACTCTCTACCGCTTGCATTAGAGTAGTGTAGCATGTTATCGCTTTCCGTTATTTCTATCCCGATGCATAGCCTGTCCTTGCTACTCAAGTTGTTACCTTTACCTGCAATCCTACATGCTTAGTATAGGATGCTAGTATTCCATCAGTGGCCCTACATTCTTGTCCGTCTGCTGTGCTATACTATCGGGCCGTGATCACTCGGGAGGTGATCACGGGTATATGCTATATAATTTATACATGATACATGTGGTGACTAAAGTCGGGTCGGCTCGTGGAGCACCCGCGAGTGATTCACGGATTGGGGGCTGAAAGGACCTTTGTCCCAACGGCCCTCTGTGTGGATCTTTGTGGCGGAGCGACAGGGCAGGTTGAGACCGCCTAGGTGAGAGGTGGGCCCAGCCCTGGTCGGTGTCCGCGGTTACATCATTAACACGCTTAACGAGATCTTGGTATTTGATCTGAGTCTGGCCATTTGGTCTATACGCACTAACCAACTACGTGGGAAAGATATGGGCACTTTCGGCGTCGTGGTATCACCAAGCCTTCATGACGTCAACGTCGAAGCGGCTGCGCCGGATTGGACTGAACGCTGCTAGGCTAGGTGTGCTTCGGCAGCGTCACATAGCGTCTTGTGTGTGCTAAGGGCGATGGGCCCAGACCCCTGTGCGCTTAGGTTTAGACCGGCGTGATGACCTCTCTGTTGGCCTAGGTGGGGTTGTGACGTGTTGATCTTCCACGGCCGGGCATGACCCAGAAAAATGTGTCCGGCCAAATGGGATCGAGCGTGTTGGGTTATGTGGTGCACCCCTGGAAGGAAGTTAATCTATTCGAATAGCCGTGATCTTCAATAACAGGACGACTTGGAGTTGTACCTTGACCTTATGACAACTAGAACCGGATATTTAATAAAACACACCCTTCCAAGTGCCAGATACAACTCGGTGGTCGCTCTCTAACAGGGCTACGAGGAGAGGATCGCCGGGTAGGATTATGCTATGCGATGCTACTTGGAGGACTTTAGTCTACTCTCTTCTACATGCTGCAAGACGGAGGCTGCCAGAAGCGTAGTCTTTGACAGGATTAGCTATCCCCCTCTTATTTTGGCATTCAGCAGTTCAGTCCACCGTTATGGCCCTTTACACATATACCCATGCATATGTAGTGTAGCTCCTTGCTTGCGAATACTTTGGATGAGTACTCACGGTTGCGCTGTTCCCCCCTTTTCCCCTTTCTTTAACCGATTGCTGCGACCAGACGATGGAGCCCAGGTGCCAGACGCCACCTTCGACGATGACTCCTACTACACTTGAGGTGCCTACTGCTACGTGCAGCCCGCTGGCGACGACCAGCAGTAGTTTAGGAGGATCCCAGGCAGGAAGCCTGCGCCTCTTTCGATCTGTATCCCAGTTTGTGCTAGACATCTTATGGCAACTTGTTTAACTTATGTCTGTACTCAGATATTGTTGCTTCCGCTGATTCGTCTATGATCGAGCACTTGTATTCGAGCCCTCGAGGCCCCTGGCTTGTATTATGATGCTTGTATGACTTATCTATGTTTTAGAGTTGTGTTGTGATATCTTCCCGTGAGTCCCTGATCTTGATCGTACACGTTTGTGTGCATGATTAGTGTATGATTGAATCGGGGGCGTCACAAGTTGGTATCAGAGCCGATTGCCTGTAGGAATCCCCCTTCCAAACTCCTTGGCCGAAGTTGAGTCTAGACTTTACAAAACTTTTACTAACATGGTTGTGCGGCCCATGGGCCCACGTTGCCATTGGGTGGTATTAGGATCTTTTACTCCTCGTCTATACTCTGGGATTTTGATCTCTCTGCTATTCGGGTTAAATGATTTTGGTAAAAACAAAACTAACTTTAGGTTCTCGAAAATACTTTCTCCCAGAGAGCCCCTCACTCCAGATGATCGCTTGCTGCACCGAAAGATTCGAAAGATACTCTACGATGTTCTTTCGAGACTTTGTGCCACTTTTGCAATTCCCTTCCATCGATAAACCCCTATGGATAACCACGTGCACTTGCCATTGATACAATCATTCCCCGTTGATCTTGTTATTGCAAGATACCCCGAAATTCTCGCTATTGTCCCGAGGATACTTGGTGCCTATTGCCTTGCAGTTCTTAGTCGCCTATACCCCTACGGATAAATTCTTGCACCTATCGAGTACCCGCTCATCCCAAGTTGTTCAGGTGTTTCACAAAAGTCTTCGAAACACTATTCGATCCTTCGAAAATCCTTAGCAGCTTATTGCTCTACAAATACTTGTCTGCTTGCATTATGGATGCTTCCCATATGTCTGGCTATATTCATTAGTCTCCGTTGACGTCGTCTTTTTGATCCTATTGATTCAACATAAGTGCTAGTGCCCGCAATCATCGGTTGATCCTTATAAATTATCTTTCCAGCTCAGATGTCATTTTGAACATGAGTTGGTTATCGATCAATCAAATTGTCGTCGATTGTACCCCCAAGTCTATTCAACTTATCCATTCTTAACAGATTGTTGGCTTCTGATCCCTTGATTTGGAAATGATAATTCATGTGCATTTGAGTTTTGAATTAGTTAGTTGTTTCTATAATCCAATGTCCTTGCATTGTTTTCTCCCTCTGTTGTGTGCCGATGCTCACATAAGCTCTGTTATGGAACGTCGGATCCTTTGTTGAATTATCATCTGACAGTGTCCGTTGTATACAAAAACCTCAAGAAGTTCTTTCCTCAGATACATAATGCCTTTGGTAAATTGTATCATTTGCCTTGTCAACCATGCTCTACTTTCGAGCTTGTATTATTTACTCTGAAGATATGTTTCTATGATGCCCCGATGGGTTGAACCTATGCCTTCTTTAATCTATGTGAACCTGAAAGATCTCACGGGTAATACTTATCTGGTATTGCACCAGGTAAAACTTTCAACAACTAATGTCATTTTCGGTGCTTAGAGGTGAATGGAAGGTTATACATTGAAGAAGTGGGAGTCGACCTTGAACTTGTGTTCATGCCCATGGACCCGATGTGGAACTTATCATAGAAGCTTCTTGTAATAATAATTATTTCCTTGATATGATATCATCTGGTATCTATGAATTGATCCTTTGCAATCGTGGTTCCGGCCATGTTCTCCTTTAAATACCATTTCTCGGACAAGTTGAAGTACTTGTCTTATGCAGATTTTTGCACCTGTCCAACCTTTACTTTGATCTACCATCGAGTATTACACTCTGGTATCTTGAAAGTATCATGGAACTGCATAACTTCTTATGGGTTCTTCATCAAATGTTATTTCTCACCGATTCCAATTTTCCTAGGTTCTGGGTTGTCGTCAACCGAGAACACCGATATGTGAACCGATTCCGCATTCTGGTTTGATAACCCTAAGTAATTTTCGTTGCTTATGAGTTTAATAATCCTTCAAGTCATTCCTAGCCTGATTGGCTATATCATTATCGTGCTGATTTTAACTGTGCTACCTGGTCCTTCCCGGAGCACAAATTTCGACGGTGAGCTAATCTTACATCGATTTTCCTCATCATATCATTTCACTTTGAACAACAAGCTTGGTTTGGAGTTTGTGTCGTACCCTTGGTTCCATTAACCTTTCGCTTCATCATCCCTTTGCTTGATATAGTCACTGTTCGATTGCTTCTTCGTGGAGCCTCTTGACAAAATTTGTCATGATCATCATCAGCATTCAGAGATCTTCCAGGATATCAATTGAATTCATGATGAGAAATACCATCCTCGCCCTCGATGATTTGTGTTGTCATCAACCACTTTATTGCCTTCCCTCCAACACAAACTTGTTCGTGTTCGGTGTATACCTTGAGTTCCTTGCTATCCAACATTTGTTCTTCTTTACCTTGGAGTATTACCATCTTTTATGTCAAGAATGTCGTGAGGATTACTCCACCTCTTAAGAATTCTTGGTATAGTGTTACTTCTCACCATCACCATTCTAACATTGATCATGCTACCTAAGCCCATATTATGGGTGCACTTTTCAACCAATATTTAATTGTGTATGTTTTCCTCGAACATACATCAATATACCATTTGATCTGGCAAATGTTATCTCCTTGTTCACATAATTGTGGACATCCATGTTTTGTTAATCTCGATGAATTGTCGCTGAGTCCAACAGCCACCTCCTCATCCTCTCCTTGGTTTAATGTTGAACTCTGGTTTCGGAACTTGCTTCCATGGTTCATTTCTCAAGGATCTTAAAATGTCTTCGCGTCAACTGTTGTTGCACCTTTCCTTCTCAGGCATCTAGAGTCTGAGGTATCCTGACACCCTTCAGATCTGAATCTCGGCCAGATATGATGGTTAGAACAAATTCTCAAGAGTTATAACATTAGTATTTGACCCGATAAGGTGATGTCATGCCTAGCACATCTGGCCGGAGAGCCTAGTGTTATAGTTCTTCTTGTATTAGCAAGGTAAACCATTCTTCCCTGAGGAAATTATAAGACTTATTATATATGTTGATCCTGATGGATCCCTTATGTATCCATGGCCCGATCTTTACCTGTTGACCATGTCAATGCTATCTTGAAGCATGTCGGTGGTTCTCCGATCATCAATAAGAACATTTGAAGCACAACGTTGAAATTTCTTTATCAATTATCCAAACACCGTTGTATGGGTTATGTCATGAAATTCCTCTACCCTTACCTAAATGGTTTTCTACTTTCTATCCTGTCATGGATATCATATGCTTGTCCTTGGGAAGGATATACCCCTGAAATATGTGTTTAAACACATTTTTCTTTCCATTGTTCTGATTAAATCTGATAGACACTTTTCCCTTTTCATTGGGTTGTTTAAACCCTTTCTATGACCTATATGAAATAAGCAGTAATAATTCCCAGCTTGTGCAAACGTTGTACCACTCTGTCGGTAAGACCCTGTTACTATTGTTGATGACATTCCGGTAACCACCGATGGACGAGAACTTTGCCTATTGGTCCGCCTCGTTCAACGAACAGGAAAATGGTTCTCTTCGTCCCTCGCCATTGGTACCGACGTGGCCGACATAATTGATAGGCTATCCTCTGACATGCCTTGTTATCATGACTGTGTAAAATATCACCGCTCTTTCTACTTTTAACCCACAGGGTGGCCCATAACCCACAGTTCCACAGGATCGAAACCTGACTCTCCTGTACACCATGTTGCCAAAGATATTCCTCGCGCTTGACTTTGTATGTAATTCACGGGCCACCTACCTAGTGATCTATTCTGGTATCAGATGCAATACTTATTCCCATTGCTCTCAATCCCTATCACAATTCGTTTCAGGCGACGAACGATTGCCTATGCGCTTGGAACTCTTGCACCTTCTTACTTTGCACTCGATAATGTCATAAGTTTCAAACTGAAAGTTACTTTCCGCCACCTTCCCTGATGTTATCTACCAGGTAAGCAACACTGTAGTGGTCCGTTCTTCTGAAGTTAGCCACTTATCCTTTTCGTACGTGTGATGAAGATAAAGGATGACGACTTCATCATTTTGACCTGAAGCAGAAGTATGAAGGCATCAATATATTGGATTGACCTCTTCGAGAAGAGCAACCAACACCGAGAAGACCCGTTAGAATTTCGTAACCAATCCCTCCCCCCTTACTCCCCTCCTAAATCTCGGGACGAGATTTCTTGTAGTGGAGGAGAATTGTGACGCCCGGATAATTAAGCTACAGTAAACCTCTGCTAATGATGCCATGTCACCTTGGTTAATGTTGATAAACTCGCATTAGTTCAAAATGATTCAAATTCAAATTTAAAGTATAGGCAAACAACACAAGTTTTTAAACAATAAAACTAAAATGTTTGGGTCGTGCCAAATAATGCATAGGTATTCACGGTGGAGAAATCACACTTTTATAAAATGCTAGAATACTCTAAAATGAATAAAACAGTAGCAAAAACAATTATTTGAATGCTTTTAAATAATAAAACAAATGTTAAACTAGTTTAAATAGTCACCAAACTTTTTGTGGCAGTAGTTGGATTTACAACTCTATTTTAGGTGTGAGTTTTACTTATTAGGAAACAATAACTATTAGAGAAATAAAAGAAAACATGAAAGGAAAAATAAATAAAAAGAAAAAGATAAAACAAAGTAGAAAGAAAGACAAACTATCATGCCGGGCCATTTGGCCCAACTAACTAGAACCAACCCACGAAGCCCCCCACCCCCTTCCTCCTGTTCATCAGGGGGAGGCGTGTGCGTGCCCTCGCCGTTCACGACCGACGCCTCCGGCGGATGGACGCCACCGCGATGCTACAGGAGCGCGTGTGGATATTTATGCGGCTGCATCCGCCCAGCCAAACCCTAATCCCCCATTCGTTCCCCTCTCCTCGCTCCCTGCTCTCGATCTGGTCGAGCCCGACGCGGTCGTCACCAGGGCCTCCGCTGTCCCCGCGGCCAACACCACCCACGGACCTCCTTGCCATACCCAGACGCTCCGTGAAGCTCTCCTTCGTCTCCACGCTGAAGCACTCGATCGAGGGAGCACCGCATCGTCGTCCCCGCGGTTTCCTTCAAGTTCGGCTTCGGCGGCGCTCGTCTTGGATTCGGCGCCCGCATCACCTCAACGGCCTCCCGGAGCACGCTGCCGGATCTGATGTGAGCACCATCTGTTTCCCTCTTTTTCTCCCCTGCTTCCATCGCCATACACCGTTGTTCCACCATGCGCCTGGAGCTCTGCTCCCGCTTACGCTCGCGCGTCCCAGACCTCCGCCCCGTACGTGCGTCAGCACCACGCCAACCGCGACCCGGGTCCATCCGTGTGCGCACCGCACGCACCTACCCTGCATCCGCGCTCACCCGTTGCCACTCAGCGTTCGTCCGTCCGCCTGCCGCTCCTGCCGGCTAGTCTTTGCTCGTCATCGCCGCGCAATCGCCCCACTCCCGTCTCCAGCCCCAGGTCGCCTCCTCCTGCTGCCTGCGTAGCCCTCCCCCTCGCGCCCTGCGTCCGGGCCTCGCTTTGCTTGCCGCTCACCCCGCTGTGGTCGCTTCTCCCTCGGCTGCCCCCGCTCGCCGGCGCCATCCCGCCAGCCTGCCACGCGCGCCACGCCCTATGCCAGCGCCGCCCTCACTTTCTGCGGCGCCCACGGCCTTCACGGTGCTGCGCGCACCATTGCCGGCGGCACACCCCGCCATGGTTTTCGTTGAGCGAGCCAGCCGGTCCGTGTTGGATTAGTGGGGATAACCCCCCAGATTAGTTTATGTGCTACCCCCCTATGGGTATGACTAGTGGGGCCCGCCCCTGTTAGAAAAAAAAGGAATATCAAAATAACTAAATCAATTAATAATTAATTAATTTAATAATTAATTAACTTAATTAATATTGCTTAGTTAACTAATTAACTACCTCACTAGTTTAATCAGTCAATGACAAGGAAGCCCCACCCTCCTGTTGACCAGTCAAAGTTTGACCGGTCAACTGGGTTTCCCGGGCCCACATGTCAGCCTCTGTGTACATTTTGTGTACACAGGGCTGGGTACCCATAGCATTTTGTCTATTAATTTCGAATTAATAATAATTTTAGAAAATGAATAAAACTTCAGAAAATCATATAAAATAATCCGCAACTCGGATGAAAATACTTTGAACATGAAAGTTGCTCAGAACGACGAGACGAATCCGGATACACAGCCCGTTCGTCCGCCACAAATCCCTAGCATAGTGAACACAAAACTTTCCCTCTCTGGTTCATCTGTCCGAAAACGTGAAACACCGGGGATACTTTCCCGGATGTTCCCCCCCCCCCTTCGCCGGTATTACCTGTCCCTGCGTTAGATCACCTCTAGCACCGTGTATTGACATGTTATGCTTTGTGGTGCTTTGATTGCTCTGTTATTTATTATGTTCCCATCGGTTACTTATTTCCGGTAGACCCCGAGACCGTTGCCGGTAACCCTGTGATCGACTACATCGACGACGAACCCTTCTTGCCAGAGCAACCAGGCAAGCGCCCCCCCCCTTGATCACTAGATATCGCCTATTCTACTCTCTACTGCTTGCATTAGAGTAGTGTAGCATGTTACTGCTTTCCGTTATTCCTATCCTGATGCATAGCATGTCCTTGCTACTACTGTTGTTACCTTTACCTGCAATCCTACATGCTTAGTGTAGGATGCTAGTATTCCATCAGTGGCCCTACATTCTTGTCCGTCTGTTGTGCTATACTATCGGGCCGTGATCACTCGGGAGGTGATTACAGGTATATGCTATATACTTTATACATGATACATGTGGTGACTAAAGTCGGGTCGGCTCGTGGAGCACCCGTGAGTGATTCACGGATTGGGGGCTGAAAGGACCTTTGTCCCAATGGCCCTATGTGTGGATCTTTGTGGCGGAGCGACACGGCAGGTTGAGACCGCCTAGGTGAGAGGTGGGCCTGGCCTTGGTCGGTGTCTGCGGTTACATCATTAACACGCTTAATGAGATCTCGGTATTTGATCTGAGTCTGGCCATTTGGTCTATACGCACTAACCAACTACGTGGGAAAGATATGGGCACTTTCGGCGTGGTGGTATCACCGAAGCCTTCATGACGTCGGCCGGCGAGTGGCGCTACCGGATTGGACTGGAACGCCTGCTAGGCTAGATCTACTTCCGGCCGCGTAAGCAACGTGCAGGTGTGCTAAGGGCGATGGGCGGACCCACTGCGCTTAGGTTTAGACCGGCGTGATGACCTCTCTGTTGTGCCTAGGTGGGGCTGCGACGTGTTGATCTTCCACGGCCGGGCATGACCCAGAAAAGTGTGTCCGGCCAAATGGGATCGAGCGTGTTGGGTTATGTGGTGCACCCCTGCAGGGAAGTTAATCTATTTGAATAGCCGTGATCTTCAATAACAGGACGACTTGGAGTTGTACCTTGACCTTATGACAACTAGAACCGGATACTTAATAAAACACACCATTCCAAGTGCCAGATACAACTCGGTGGTCGCTCACTAACAGGGCTACGAGGAGAGGATCGCCGGGTAGGATTATGCTATGCGATGCTACTTGGAGGACTTCAGTCTACTCTCTTCTACATGCTGCAAGACGGAGGTCGCTGTAAGCGTAGTCTTCGACAGGATTAGCTATCCCCCTCTTATTCTGGCATTCTACAGTTCAGTCCACCGATATGGCCCTTTACACATATACCCATGCATATGTAGTGTAGCTCCTTGCTTGCGAGTACTTTGGATGACTACTCACGGTTGCCTTGTTCCCCCCTTTTCCCCCTTTCTTTACCCGATTGCTGCGACCAGACGATGGAGCCTAGGAGCCAGACGCCACCTTCGACGACGACTCCTACTACACTAGAGGTGCCTACTGCTACGTGCAGCCCGCTGACGACGACCAGGAGTAGTTTAGGAGGATCCCAGGCAGGAGGCATGCGCCTCTTTCGATCTGTATCCCAGTTTGTGCTAGCCATCTTATGGCAACTTGTTTAACTTATGTCTGTACTCAGATATTTTTGCTTCCGCTTCTTTCGTCTATGATCGAGCACTTGTATTCGAGCCCTCGAGGCCCCTGGCTTGTATTATGATGCTTGTATGACTTATTTATGTTTTAGAGTTGTGTTGTGATATCTTCCCGTGAGTCCCTGATCTTGATCGTACACGTTTGCATGCATGATTAGTGTACGATTGAATCGGGGGCGTCACAGTGCATCCAACTTGCTTGCTCACGAAGACCTAGGGCACTTGAGGAGGCCCATTGTTGGGATATACAAGCCAAGTTCTATAATGAAAAATTCCCACTAGTATATGAAAGTGACAAAACGAGAGACTCTCTATCATGAATATTATGGTGCTACTTTGAAGCACAAGTGTGGCAAAGGATAGTAGCATTGTCCCTTCTCTCTTTTTCTCATTTTTTGGGCCTTCTCTTTTTTATGGCCTTTCTATTTTTTATTCCTCACTTGGGACAATGCTCTAGAAAATGATGATCATCATACTTCTATTTATTTACAACTCAATGATTACAACTCGATACTAGAACAAAGTATGACTCTATATGAATGCCTCCGGCGGTGTACCGGGATATGCAATGAACCAAGAGTGACATGTAAGAAAGAATTATGAACGGTGGCTTTGCCACAAATACTATGCCAACTACATAATCATGCTAAGCAATATGACAATGATGAAGGTGTCATGATAAACGGAATGGTGGAAAGTTGCATGGCAATATATCTCGGAATGGCTATGGAAATGCCATAATAGGTAGGTATGGTGGCTGTTTTGAGGAAGATATAAGGAGGTTTATGTGTGAAAGAGTGTATCATATCACGGGGTTTGGATGCACCGTGAAGTTTGCACCAACTCTCAATGTGAGAAAGGGCAATGCACTACCATCAAGAGGTTAGCAATGATGGAAGGGTGAGAGTGTGTATAATCCATGGACTCAACATTAGTCATAAAGAACTCACTTACTTATTGCAAAAATCTACAAGCCATAAAAACCAAAGCACTACGCGCATGCTCCTAGTGGATAGTTTGGTAGGTAAAGACCATCGCTCGTCCCCGACCTCCACTCATAAGGAGGACAATCAAAGAACACCTCATGTTTCAAATTTGTTACATAATGTTTACCATACGTGCATGCTATGGGACTTGCAAACTTCAACACAAGCATTCTTCAAATTCACAACTACTCAACTAGCACGAGTTTGATATTATCACCTCCATATCTCAAAACAATCATCAAGCATCAAACTTTTCTTAGTATCCAACACACTCATAAGAAAGTTTTTACTATTTTTGTATACCAAGCATATTGAGGTTATTAAGCAAATTACCATGCTATTTAAGACTATAAAAATAATCTAAGTGAAGCATGAGAGATCAATAGTTTCTATAAAACAAATCCACCACCGTGCTTTAAAAGATATAAGTGAAGCACTAGAGCAAAACTATATAGCTCAAAAGATATAAGTGAAGCACAAAGAGTATTCTAACAAATTCCAATTCATGTATGGCTCTCTCAAAAGGTGTGTGTCGGCGTTCTGGGAACGGGGGTCCCCAGACTTGCCTGCCTGCGGCCTATGACGTGGCTCAAAGAAGGCCCAGGACCGCCCATCTTCATCAACACAAACTCAAGACCCTCGCGAGGGGCCAAGCCTCGTGGGGCGGACGACAAGGAGCTTCCTCAGGCACGGCCTCGTCAGGCTGGCTCATGAGGAGGCGGAGAGTTCAAGGCGGGGTACCTCGCGAGGTGCCCGTGACGCAAGCCATGACGACCAAGGGCGCCAGTCGGGCGCTAGCCGTGCAGCGTCCTCCTTTCCTCTTTGGTGCAAAGGGAGCAAGCGCAGGCGAGAGCATCAAGCAAAGGCATCTGTTTCGATGCAACAAGACCAAGACCAGCCCCAACGGCCGGAAGGGAGTCATCGTGGAGCCCAAGCAGGCGTCATCACCGGAGCCTTTGGCAGGCGAGGACCAACTTTAGTCAGGATAAGTGTACCCGTTGTTCCCCTTCAAAATGGCTAATTGTTGGCGCCCTTCCCGCTCAATATTTGGGAAGAGGCCCGTGGCCTTCGTCTATATAAGCGAGCTAGCCACCATCATAGAGGGATCCGGCATTTGGAATCCAGAGAGAGAGAGATAGAGACCCGATCCTCAAGCTAGAGCGACGGGGCACCACTTAGCAGTTCATCACACCCACCGAGAACAGACCCTCGTGAGGCTGTTCTTCCCTGTACTGTTCTTCATCAGCCCAAGAGGCAATCCACCACACCACGAACTAGAGTAGGGTATTACACCACAACGGTGGCCCGAACTAGTATAAATCTCGTGTCTCTTGAGCTGTTCTTGCGAGTAGTTAGGTACCTGCGATTCGGCGAGGTACGAGACGGTGGAGGGTTGGATCTCCGCGCACACCCCAGAGTTCGAACCTTAAGGGTCTGCCGGAACCCGTAATCCGACATTTGGCGCGCCAGGTAGGGGTGCGCCGGAATCTGCCTTCCGTCGCCTCGTTCTTTCTCGACCACCGCAACCATGTCTGACGCCCGTCGAGCCCGCGCCAAGCGCCGAGCCGCCCTCGCCTCCCATGTCGCCCAGACAGCTCCGGTCGGCGGGCGCCCTCGTCTTTCCCCGTCACCTGCCGTCAACACCGCCATCGGCCCGGCGAGGGACGGGCAGCAAGCATCGTCCCTGCGCTCCTCGGCGACCTCATGGGAGGGGCCGCGCGGCTCTCTGGTCGCCCGCCCCCTCGCGCCGGCTCCCCACTGTCGCAGCCACTTTCGGCGGCTCGCAGCGCCGCCTTCCACCGCCATGTCAAGACATTCGTCCGCCCGGGTCGGCGCCGCCTCCCGTCTTGGCGAGGCTCCCTCAAGCGAGCCAGTCGCTGTCGGGCTGACCTTCGACTCTCAAGACCACCCCGCCAACTCAGCCGGCTCGGGTGCGCTCCCCCTGCTCTGCACACCTACCATCTGCCAGGTCGCCGTCACCAGGACCCTCATCGACGGTGGCGCCGGCCTCAACGTACTCTCAGTCTAGGCCTTCAACCTCCTCTGCATACCCAGGGAGTGGCTGCTGCCCAGCCGGCCTTTTTCGGGCGTAGGAGGAGGGTCATCCAGCTCCTCTGGGCAAATCCGGCTTCCGGTGACCTTCGGCACCTACGACAACTTCCGCACGGAATTGGTCGACTTCGACATCGCCCCCATCGGCCTCCCCTACAACGCCATCCTTGGCTATCTAGCATTGGCCAGATTTATGGCCGCAACCCACCCGGGGTACAACCTCATGAAGATGCTCGGGAGCAAGGCGTCCTCACCGTGCCCTGTGGATCTTGAAGGTGTGTCTTTGCGGCCAGCTCACCCTCAAGACGGCGGCCGCAGCACAGCCCGCCGATGCGGAAGCCCCCAAGCCCAAGGGGGCTGCGCCGACCAAGAAGAAGCAGTTGTTCACTCAAGACAAGGCAGAGACCAAGCAGATACCCGTCGACGAGGACGGGTCCACAAACGCCACCTTCACCATAGGCGCCAACCTCGAGCCCGAACAGGAGGAAGCCCTTGTCAAGTTCCTGCGTGCGAACAAGAAGGTGTTACGCACAGGAGCCCGATCAGTGGCGGGGATTCCACGGGCGTGATCGAGCACCACCTCAATGTGTGCCCCAACGTGGCCCAAAGTGAAGCGAAGCGAGGAGGCAGTCCACCGAAAAGCAGGCCTTCATCGTCCAAGAGACCCGCAAGCTAGAAGCCGCGGGGTTATTCGCGAGGTCCGATACCTGCAGTTGGTTGGCCAACCCCGTGGTGGTGCCAAAGAAGGGAGGAAAGGAGTGCATGTGTGTCGACTTCACCAACCTCAACAAAGCATGCCCGCAGGATCCGTTTCCGCTCCCTCGCATCAACCAGATCGTCGATTCCACCGCCAAGTGTGACCTGCTGTGCTTCTTGGACGCCTTTTCCGGGTATCACCAGATCAAGATGGCGGTGGAAGACGTGGAGAAGACGGCCTTCCTAACCCCGTGTGGAGTATACTGCTATACCTGCATGCCATTCGGGTTGCGCAACGAAGGGGCAACCTTCCAAATGACTCATGCACATCACCTTGGGCCCACAGCTCGGGAAGAATGTGGAGGCATCGTCGACGACATCGTGGTGAAGTCTCGCGAGGCCAAGACCTTGATACAAGACCTGGAAGAAACCTTCATGAGCCTCAACGCAGTAAGCTCGCGACTCAACACCGAGAAGTGTGTGTTTGAGTTCCCTCGAGTAAGCACTGGGTTTCCTCGTGTCCCACCGGGCATCGAGGCCAACCCGTAAAAGGTCAAGGCGATGGAAGACATGAGCCCACCAAGACCCTCGGGGAGATGCGAAGCTCACGGGTGCGTAGCGGTCTTTGGGGACGTTTCATCTCCCGATTGGGGAGCGGCGCTGCCTTTCTTCCAGGTGATGAAGAAAAAGGGGCCCTTCGAGTGGATCAAGAGGCCGACAAAGCGTTCAAGACCTCAAGAGGTACCGACCAGCCCTCCGGTGATGGTGGCCCCGAGCCCTCAGAGCCCTTGGTACTCTACCTGCCGCCACTCCCTACTCCGCTAGCACTGCTCTGGTGGCGATTCTGGAGGAGCGTCGAGCCAAGGCCACAGCGGCCACCCGAGCTAAGGCAAGACCGAACGGAAGGAACTAGCGAAGCCAAAGACCGCAATGGAAGAAGATCAGCCACAAAGAGAGCACACCAAGGGCGGGAGGCCTCCCATCCGAGCACCCGGCTTAGGAGGCGCCCGTCACCTCGAGAGGCGCCACGGCTTCCGGAAGACGCCACCAAGACCGACGCCCCCAACCTCGTCGACCACCCGTGTACTTCGCCAAGACCATGTTCACGGGATGCGAGGGCACGGTACCCCATGCCGCAGAAGCTCCTCCTCGCCTTGTTGGTGGCTTCACGCATAACCGCGGCACTAGTTCCGTGGTCATCCAATCAAGGTTGTCTCGGCATACCCCTAGAGAGGGTGCTCAGGAGCCCCAACTCTACCGGAAGGGTCGCCGAGTGGAACATTGAGCTGCAAGCATTCCAGCTCGAGTTCAAGACGACCAGAGTCATCAAGGGGGCCAAGGCAGATTTCGTGGGCCGAATGGATGAAGCACCGGCCTCGGGGCCAGCAAGGATCGGTCCCTCTCCCGAGGAGCGAAGCGCCCGGAAAGGTTGGGTCATGTACTTGACGGAGCGTTCTCCGTGACAGTAGGCTGGGTGAGGTACTCATATCTCCCGCTAAGGACAAGCTCTACTATACGTGCAGCTCTGTTTCCAAAGATGGCGAGAAGGTCTCCAACAACATAGCGAGAATCACGAGGGCTGATGGCGGGTCCGAAGGCTGCCGCTGCCACAGGGGTGAAGCGCCTTACCATCAAGGGCGATTGACAGCTCCTCGTCAATTTCTCCAACAAGGTGTATGAGCCAAGAGATGAACACATGGAAGCCTACCTTGCGGAGGTCCGCAGGATGGAGAAACAGTTCTGGGGGTTGGAGCTGTGGCACGTGCCCCGCGGGACCAATCAAGAGGCCGACGACATCGCCAAACGAGCATCCAGGAGGTTACCCTGTGAGCCGGGTGTCTTTGAGGAACGGCTCTTCAAGCCCTCACCGCTGCCGTTATCAAGCACAAGACAGCCTCGGGAGGAGCTCCCTCACCACCAGCCTCGGGGAGCCCCACTGTGGCCCGGCCTCGAGAGCACGCCTGCTCGACAATGGAACCTCAAGAGGAGTCTTTGGATCACGGAGCTCAAGAGCTACTTAACGCATGGGGCTTTGCCGAGAAGGAGGAGGAGGCAGAGGCGTGTGGCGCGGCAAGCCACGACATACAAAGATCATGGATGGAGAACTCTACCTAAACGACCGAACGACGTATCCTCGCTACCGCATCACCGAGGAACAGGGAAGGAACTGCTGGCGGATATACATGGCGGAGATTGTGGGCACCATTCATCATCATGGACCCTTGTCGGCAAGACGTTCCGCAGCGGTTTCTATTGGCCCACCGCGCTCAATGACGCCATCGAACTCGTGAAGGCTTGCGAGGCTTGCCAATTCCACGCCAAGCAGATCCACCAGCCCGCAGGAGGTGCAAACCATCCCCTCACTTGGCTGTTCGCGGTGCAGGGCTGGACATTACGGGCCCATTTCCTCGGGCGCCAGGGGCTATCGCTACCTCTACGCCGCCGTGGACAAATTCACCAAGTGGGCGGTCGAGGCCGTCCGCGCCATCCCTGCTGGTTCTGCAGTCAAGTTCATCAAGGGCATCGTGAGCCGGTTCGGAGTGCCGAACCGCATCATCACCGACAACGGTTCGCAGTTCATCAGTAAACTTTTTAAAACGTACTGCGCTAACCTTGGGACGCAGATATGCTACGCTTCGGTGGTGCACCCCCGCAGTAATGGGCAGGCCGAGCGGGCCAATGCAGAGGTCCTGAGAGGCCTCAAGACCAGGACGTTCAAGAAGAAGCTGGAAGCCTGCGGCAGAGGCTGGTACGACGAGCTTCCATCCGTGTTGTGGTCCATCCGCACAACCGCGACCAAGCCAACTGGAGAGACCCCCTTCTTCCTGGTCTACGGAGCCGAAGCGGTCCTCCCTCACGAGGTCAAGCGTCGATCCGCGCGGGTCCTGGCGTTCGATGAAACGCTGCAGGAAGCCATGCGGGGGACGGCTCTTGTGCTGGGGGAGGAACGCCGTCGGGAAGTTGCACTGCGAGCGGCAAGGTACCAGCAGGCACTCCGGCGATACCACTGCCGCAACATCCGCCCCAGAACTCTCGAGGTAGGAGACCTCGTGCTCCGACGGGTCCTCTCCAGGAGGGACTGCATAAGCTCTCTCCCATGTGGGAGGGCCCATTCAAGGTTGTTCATGTTTCCAGTGCTGGTTCCGTGCGCTTGGAGACTCAAGAAGGAGTACCTATACTGAGCGCGTGGAACATCCAAAGCACCTCCGGAGGTTCTACCCCTAAAAGGCCCCGAGCACATGAAGAAGGCAAATGCCTGTGAAGTTCATCTTTTGGAAAAGGCCCCGAGCACATGAAGAAGGCGAATGCCTATGAAGTTCATCTTTTTGGAAAAGGCCCTGAGCCTGTGAAGAAGGCGAATGCCTGTGAAGTTCATCTATTTGGAAAAGGCCCTGAGCCTGTGAAGAAGGCGAATGCCTGTGAAGTTCATCTTTTTGGAAAAGGCCCAAAGCCTGTGAAGAAGGCGAACGCCTGTGAAGCTGTCGCGTTCTAGAAAGGCTCGGAGCCTTTGAAGAGGGCGAACGCCCGTGAAGCTTGCTTCCCAGAAGAAAGGCCCGGAGCCTGTGAAGCTCGCCGCCCGTGACACTCTCACGTAATAATGAGTTGGGGTTGTACACGCCCGAGTCTCAGGAGTGCCGGCCTCGGGCCCAGGGCTCCCTCCCACGCCTGCTGGCGACACTTAGCTCCGCTGGTGAGAAGACGTCGAAGACTAGACTAGGTGCCGGACGCGCTTTTTCATTTGCTTTCTGCAGTTGACTGGTTATTCCCATTTGAAGTTTTTATCGAAACTATCGCCTTTTTGGTCCGTGGTTCTTTGATCTTTTTCACCCTCCCGCCTTGATTTCTCTTGGCGCTGGGACTCATGGCGGAAGCCTCGGGAGCCCCCAGCAGCGATCCTACCCCTATCGCTCAAGTTTTCACGGCCCTGGTCTGCAGTGGAGCACCCTCCCGACCATGCCTCACGGGCAGCACAACGCGAACACGAGGCCGGTCGGTCGCCTCGCTGACCATGGCCGGGTTCACTTACGAATGGGCGCCTGGCGAAGGGAACAGCATGCGAGGATAACAAAAGCAGTACAATAATTAACGGCGTTGCCCTAAACGCGCCCCCACGGGGCCACACGTTGTTCCCTTTTTACGCATGAGAAAAGAAAGGAAAAGGACAGAAGCAGGTGAAGCACGCCCCGCGCCGGCTCTCTTGGAAGGCCCGAGCCGCCTCCGGAGCTCAGTCGGACTCCATCTCGCGCTTCACCGGGGCATGGCGGCGAGCGGACCGCTGCCACCCCCAAGCGGCAAGCGGCGTGGGCTGGCAGCGCCGCTGGAAGAATCGCCACCAAGAAGAGCGGTGAAGCGTGAGGAGTCGCGGGCATCGCCGCCCGGCCGCTGCGCTGCCCTCTCCGCCCGCGCCGGGGCTGAGTCCTCGGCCGCGGTCGTCGTCCTCAGGGCAGCAACCCATGCGGCGGCCGTCTTCCCCAAACACCCTCACGTAAAGGGTGGCGTCGCCATCATACTTGAAGTGCAGGGAGCACCGGCGGCGGAGACCACGCGCACGAGCGAACATCTCGCCACCAAGGCAGAACAGTCCTGCGCAGCGGTGACCTCCAAAGAAGCCCACGGCTGCAGCAGCCCATCTGCACAAGCCAGAGGCCACTCAGGCGCCATCCGGGAGCTCACCCAGAGGAAGCACGGAGCTGAAGCCGGACGCCGGACGGCTCCTCCGCCTCACCATGAACTCCGGCGCCGGCGGCATGAAGGCGCGGCCTCGGGGGACGCGGCCTCGAGGGGACGCGCGTCCGGGCACGCCCAACCATGGCCAGCTCGTCGCCGCCACGCCGAGAGCCTCCCCACGACCGTGGGGACCGCCGTGGAGGCCACGGGTGCTTGCGAGGCGCTAATTTCTACCACGCTTAGGCAGAGGAGAGGAGGATTCGACCTGGCGGCCCTTCCCCTTCTCTGCGGCCGAGAACTTCCTTGGTGCAGCCATGGAGAAGAAGGAGAAGTAGAAGGATAGACTGGAAGGGCGCACGCTGTTCCGTACTTATAGCCGGCGGAGGCCAACCGTCAGCCTCCACGATCGCCAGTCATCATGCCCAGCTCGGCATCCAGGGACCTGCCGAATCCGGGCGGTTACCAAGGCGTCGTGGGGAGCAGCTCCACGTCAATCAATCGCCACGCTGGCGCCCAAGGCCGCAGGCTGTTAGGGCCCGCGACGCTTCGCACTTGCCCTTTCGCCTCTCTGCACGGCCAAGTCCGGGCGCGCCGTGGGCCCGGGGGCTACTGTCGGTGTTCTGGGAACAGGGGTCCCTAGACTTGCCTGCCTGCAGCCTGCGACGTGGCTCAAAGGAGGCCCAGGACGGCCCATCTTCATCAACACAAACTCAAGACCCTCGCGAGGGGCCAAGCCTCGCGGGGCGGACGACAAGGAGCTTCCTCAGGCACGGCCTCGTCAGGCTGGCTCATGAGGAGGCGGAGAGTTCAAGGCAGGGTACCTCGCGAGGTGCCCGTGGCATAAGCCATGACGACCAAGGGCGCCCGGTCGAGGCGCCCGGCCATGCAGCGTCCTCCTTTCCTCTTTGGTGCAAAGGGAGCAAGCGCAGGCGAGAGCATCAAGCAAATGCATCCGTTTCGGTGCAACAAGACCAAGACCAGCCCCAACGGCTGGAAGGGAGTCATCGTGGAGCCCAAGCAGGCGTCATCACCAGAGCCTTTGGCGGGCGAGGACCAACTTTAGTCAGGATAAGTGTACCCGTTGTTCCCCTTCAAAATGGCCAATTGTTGGCGCCCTTCCCGCTCAATATTTGGGAAGAGGCCCAGGGCCTTCGTCTATATAAGCAAAGCTAGCCACCATCATAGAGGGATCCGGCATTTGGAATCCAGAGAGAGAGAGATAGAGACCCGATCCTCAAGCTAGAGCGACGGGGCACCACTTAGCAGTTCATCACACCCACCGAGAGAATGCATCATGAGGCTGTTCTTCCCTGTACTGTTCTTCATCAGCCCAAGAGGCAATCCACCACACCACAAACTAGAGTAGGGATTACACCACAACGGTGGCCCGAACTAGTATAAATCTCGTGTCTCTTGAGCTGTTCTTGCGAGTAGTTAGGTCCCTGCGATTCGGCGAGGTACGAGACGGTGGAGGGTTGGATCTCCGCGCGCACCCCAGAGTTCGAACCTTAAGGGTCTGTCGGAACCTGTAATCCGACAGTGTGTACAGCAAGGATGATTGTGGTAAACTAAAAAGCAAAGACTCAAATCATACAAGACGCTTCAAGCAAAACACATATCATGTGGTGAATAAAAATATAGCTCCAAGTAAAGTTACCGATGGAAGTAGACGAAAGAGGGGATGCCTTCCGAGGCATCCCCAAGCTTTGACTTTTTGGTGTCCTTAGATTATATTGGGGGTGCCATGTTCATCCCCAAGCTTAGGCTCTTTCCACTCCTTGTTCCATAATCCATCAAAAGATTTCACCCAAAACTTGGAAACTTCACAACACAAAACTCAACAGAAATCTCGTGAGCTCTGCTAATCTAAAGAAAACAAAAGACCACTTCAAGGTACTGTAATGAACTAATTCTTTATCTATATTGGTGTTAAACCTACTGTATTCCAACTTTTGTATGGTTTATAAACTATTTTACTAGCCATATATTCATCAAAATAAGCAAACAACACACGAAAAACAGAATCTGTCAAAAACAGAACAGTCTGTAGTAATCTGTAACTAACGCAAACTTCTGGAACTCCAAAAATTCAGCCAAACTAGGAAGACCTAGGCAATTTGTTTATTGATCAGCAGAAATTGGAATCACTATTTTATCATGTTCTGGTGATTTTTAACAATTATTTTCGTGAACAGAAAGTTTCTGGAAATTACAGCAAAATCAAATAACTATTATCCAAGAAGATCCTATAGGTTTAACTTGGCACAAACACTAATTAAAACATAAAAACACATCTAAACAGAAGTTAGATGTATTATTTATTCCTAAACAGAAGCAAAAAGCAAAAAATAAAAATAAAATTGGGTTGCCTCCCAACAAGCTATATCGTTTAACGCCCCTAGCTAGGCATAAAAGCAAGGATAGATCTAGGTATTGCCATCTTTGATTGGCATCCATAAGTGGCTCTCATGATAGATTCATATGGTAATTTTATTTTCTTCCTAGGGAAGTGTTCCATGCCTTTCTTTAATGCAAATTGGAATCTAATATTCCCTTCCTTCATATCAATAATTGCACCAATCGTTCTAACGAAAGGTCTACCAAGAATAATAGGACATGAAGGATTGCAATCTATATCAAGAATGAAAAAAAATCTACGGGCACATAATTCCTATTTGCAACAATAAGAACATCATTAATTCTTCCCATAGGTTTCTTAATAGTGGAATCCGCAAGGTGCAAGTTTAGAGAGCAATCATCAAAATCGCGGAAATCTAGCAAATCACAAAGAGTTTTGGGAATAGTGGAAACACTAGCACTCAAATCACATAAAGCATAAAATTCATGATCCTTAATCTTAATTTTAATAGTTGGTTCCCACTCATCATAAAGTTTTCTAGGGATAGAAACTTTCAACTCAAGTTTTTCTTCATAAGATTGCATCAAGGCATCAACGATATGTTTAGTAAACGTTTTATTTTGACTATAAGCATGAGGAGAATTTAGCATGGATTGCAACAAGGAAATACAATCAATTAAAGAGCAACTTTCATAATTAAATTCCTTGAAATCCAAAATAGTGGGTTTAACAACATCTAGGGTTTTGATTTCTTCAATCCCACTTTTATCAAATTTAGCATCAAGATCTAAAAACTCCTAATTTTTTGATCGCCTTCTAGGTAAAGGTGGATCATATTCAATCCCATCATTATCAATATTCATATTGCAAAACAAAGATTTAATAGGGGACACATCAATAACTTTTAGATCTTCATCTTTATTTTCATGGAAATTGGAAGAACACGCTTTAATAAAGGCATCTTTCGTAGCATGCATCCTAGCGGTTCTTTCCTTGCACTCATCAATGGAATTCTCATGGCTTTGAGAGACTCATTGTTATCATGCTTAGGAGGAATAGATCTAAGCTTTAAAGAATCAACATCAAGAGAAATTCTATCAATGTTCCTAGCCAATTCATCAACTTTAAGCAATTTCTCTTCAAGCAAAGCATTAAAATTCTTTTGTGAATTCATAAACTCTTAAACACTAGTCTCAAATTCAGAGGGCATCTTATTAAAATTTCCATAAGAGTTGTTGTAGGAATTTCCATAATTATTAGAAGGATTACTAGGATAAGGCCTAGGATTAAAGTTCCCTCTATACGCATTGTTACCAAAATTATTCCTACCAACAAAATTCACATCCATAGATTCATTATTATTCTCAATCAAAGTAGACAAAGGCATATCATTAGGATTAGAAGAAACACTCTTAGTAGCAAATAATTTCATAAGTTCATCCATCTTTCCACTCAAAACATTGGTTTCTTCTATCGCATGCACTTTTTTATTAGTAGATCTTTCAGTGTGCCATTGAGAATAATTAACCATAATATTATCTAGGAGTTTAGTAGCTTCTCCTAAAGTGATTTCCATAAAAGTGCCTCCATGGCCGAATCTAAAAGATTTCTAGAGGCAAAATTCAATCCGCATAAATTTTTTGTATAATCATCCACAAATTCAAACCATGAGTAGGGAAATTACGTATCATTAATTTCATCCTCTCCCAAGCTTGTGCAACATGTTCATGATCAAGTTGCTTAAAATTCATAATATCGTTTCTAAGAGAGATGATCTTAGCGGGAGGAAAATACTTAGAGATAAAAGCATATTTGCACTTGTTCCAAGAATCAATACTATTTTTAGGCAAAGACGAAAACCAAGATTTAGCACGATCTCTAAGCGAAAAAGGAAATAGCTTCAATTTAACAATATCATTATCAACATCTTTCTTATTTTGCTTATCACATAAATCAACGAAGCTATTTAGATGAGTAGTGGCATCTTCACTAGGAAGGCCGGCAAATTGATCTTTCATAACAAGATTCAACAAAGCAGTATTGATTTCACAAGATTCAGTATTGGTAAGAGGAGCAATCGGAGTGCTAAGGGAATCATTATTGTTGGTATTGGTAAAGTCACACAATTTGGTATTATCTTGAGCCATCGTGACAAGCAAGCAATCCAACACACGAGCAAACAAAAAGCAAGCGAGGAAAAAGGCAAACGGAAAAGAGAGGGTGAATAAAATGGCAAGGGTGAAGTGGGGGAGAGGAAAACGAGAGGCAAATGGCAAATAATGTAATGCGAGAGATAAGGGATTGTGATGGGTACGTGGTATGTTGACTTTTGCGTAGACTCCTCGGCAACGGCGCCAGAAATTCTTCTTGCTACCTCTTAAGCACTGCGTTGGATTTCCTTGAAGAGGAAAGGATGATGCAGCAAAGTAGCGTAAGTATTTCCCTCAGTTTTTGAGAACCAAGGTATCAATCCAAGAGGAGGCCACGCATGAGTCCCTCGTGCCTACACAAGCAAATAACTCCTCGCAACCAACGCGAATAGGGGTTGTCAATCCCTTCACGGTCACTTACGAGAGTGAGATCTGATAGAGATGATAGATAATATTTTGATATTTTTGGTATAAAGATGCAAAGTAAAATAAAAAGCAAAGTAAAAAAGCAAACGCAATAATAAAGTGATGGAAGATTAATATGATGAGAATAGACCCGGGGGCCATAGATTTCACTTGCGGCTTCTCTCAAGAGCATAAGTATTTTACGGTGGGTGAACGAATTACTATTGAGCAATTGACAGAATTGAGCATAATTATGAGAATATCTAGGTATGATCATGTATATAGGCATCACGTCTGAGACAAGTAGACCGACTCCTGCCTACATCTACTACTATTACTCCACTCATTGACCGCTATCCAGCATGCATCTAGAGTATTAAGTTAATGAAAACAGAGTAACGCCTTAAGCAAGATGACATGATGTAGAGCGATAAATTCATGCAATATGATAAAAAAACCATCTTGTTATCCTCGATGGCAACAATACAATACGTGCCTTGCTGCCCCTCATCACACCGGGAAAGGACACCGCAAGATTGAACCCAAAGCTAGGCACTTCTCCCATAGCAAGAAAAACCAATCTAGTAGGCCAAACCAAACTGATAATTCGAAGAGACTTGCAAAGATAACCAATCATACATAAAAGAATCAGAGAAGATTCAAATATTGTTCATAGATAATCTTGATCATAAACCCACAATTCATCGGTCTCAACAAACACACCGCAAAAAGAAGATTACACCAAATAGATCTCCACGAGAGAGGGGGAGAACATTGTATTGAGATCCAAAAAGAGAGAAGAAGTCATCTAGCTACTAACTATGGACCCGAAGGTCTGAGGTAAACTACTCACACTTCATCGGAGGGGCTATGGTGATGATGTAGAAGCCCTCCATGGTCGATTCCCCTTCCGGCGGAGCTCCGGAACAAGCCCCAAGATGGGATCTCGTGGGTACAGAAGGTTGCGGCGGTGGAATTAGGTTTTTGGCTCCGTATCTGATTGTTTGGGGGTACGTAGGTATATATAGGAGGAAGAAGTACGTCGGTGGAGCTTCGTGGGGGCCACGAGGGTGGGGGGCGCGCCCTAGGGGGGTAGGCGCGCCCCCCTACATCGTGCCCACCTCGTGGCTTTCTTGACGTAGGGTCCAAGTCTCCTGGGTCATATTCAGTGAGATAATCACGTTCCCGAAGGTTTCATTCCATTTGGACTCCGTTTGATATTCCGTTTCTTCGAAACACTGAAATAGGCAAAAAACAACAATTCTGGGCTGGGCCTCCGGTTAATAGGTTAATCCCAAAAATAATATATAAGTGGAAAATAAAGCCCAATATGGTCCAAAACATTAGATACTATAGCATGGAGAAATAAAAAATTATAGATACGGTGGAGACGTATCAGGGGACAACTTGTACAAGCTATCCTGACAAAAGTAGTCTTCGCCTGCCAAAGGCTCTGGTGGTGATGCCGTCCTGGGCTCCACAATGACCTCCGCCCTACCGTCCTGCTGGTCTTGGTCTCGTTGCACCGATATGGAAACCTTTGCTTGACGCCTCGAGACTCCTCGCATGCTCCTGCCTCTTTAGCACCAAAGAGGAAACTGGTACTCTACGCCCGCTGGCGCCCGCCTGGTGCCCGCCTGGCCTTGGTCGTCATGGCTCACGTCACACGCTCCTCGCGAGGTGCTCCTTGCCTTGATATCTCCGCTCCTCGTGAGCCAGCCTAGCGAGGCTGCCCCTGAGGAGGTCTTGTGTTGTCCGCCTCGTGAGGCTTGGCCCCTCGCGAGGGTCTTGAGTGTTTGCTGATGAAGATGGCCGTACCAGGCCGCTGGGCGAGCCACGCCCTGGGACGCAAGCAGGGAAGTCTGGGGACCCCCGTTCCCAGAACGCCGACAGTATTCTCCCTCTTTGTGTGTACCTTGCATATTATGAGAGAAAGGGCGTTAGAATTTCTCCAAAAGGCATTATTATTCATAAAAACAATATAAGTAGCAGTAGGAAAACATGATGCAAAATGGACGTATCACGCGACACAAGAAAAATGCCAGGACGATACCAATGGCAACTCATTGCATGCTAAAGTTTTATTGTCACGTAGTAGAAACCATATAAGTCAACCTTATCTACTATCAGATATGACCTAAAAAAATTCATCATCATTGATAAAGTCTAATATGTATATGTTATGATGTTACATGATGGTCGCAAGACGACATCAATGACAACTCATTATACAACGTGTCCATTGCGTGGGTGGGTGAGGGAGTCCTGGACTAGGGGGTGTCCGGATAGCCGAACTATCATCTTTGGCTGGACTCCTGGACTATGAAGATACAAGATTGAAGACTTCGTCCCTTGTCCGGATAGGACTTTGCTTGGCGTGGAAGGCAAGCTTGGCGATACGGATATGTAGATCTCCTACCATTGTAACCGACTCTGTGTAACCCTAACCCTATCCGGTGTCTATATAAACCGGAGGGTTTTAGTCCGTAGGACAAAAAACAATCATTCCATAGGCTAGCTTCTAGGGTTTAGCCTCTCTGATCTCGTGGTAGATCTACTCTTGTACTACCCATATCATCAATATTAATCAAGCAGGAGTAGGGTATTACCTCCATCGAGAGGGCCCAACACAGGTAAAAACATCGTGTCCCTTGTCTCCTGTTACCATCCGCCTAGACGCACGCTCGGGACCCCTACCCGAGATCCGCCGGTTTTGACACCGACATTGGTGCTTTCATTGAGAGTTCCTCTGTCGTCATCTTTAGGCACGATGGCTCCTTCGATCATCAACAACAACGCGGTCCAGGTGAGACTTTTCTCCCGGACAGATCTTCAGATTCGGCGGCTTTGCTGCAGGCCAATTCACTTGGCCATCCGAGCAGATCGAAGCTACGCCCCGCCATCAGTCAGATTTGGGAATTTGAACTACACGTCCGACATCCGCGGAGACTTGATCTTCGACGGATTCGAGCCACGCCCAAGCGCCACACCGTCTCGATGGGCACGATCTAGCTCTGCTTGCCGCGAACAGGCCACGGAAACACCGGCGTCGCTCCGACCCCTTGGCTCGGGCCGACCCCCGATCGAGGACGAGTGGTTGGACACCGCCTCGGGGCTACGATCTCAACGGCGATTGAGCCGAACTCCATCCTGTCGCTGCGAAGACCGTGACTCCAAGGTGCGGACTCCTCTCCGGACTCCGAACCTTCCGTGCCCACCTTGCCAATCGAATCCGATTGGGCGCCCGGTCATGGAGTTCATCGTCGCGGACATCTTCAAAGACTCGCCCTTTGGTGACATCCTGAATTCAAGAAAGTCTCTCTCTTTATCAGAGAGCCCTGGCGGACTACGGCCGGGAAGGTTGGGATGCGGACGGCGAAGAAATTCAACGCCCACCCACCACCCACTTTGTAGCCACTGCCGATGATTTAAACGACATGCTCGACTTCGACTCGAAGATATCGACGGTATGGACGGCGATGCCGGAGACGACCAAGAACCAGCGCCTCTGAGGCACTGGAAGGCCACCTCGTCATCGACATATACATGGTGGGCATCCCAAAAGATGGGAACAACGATGGAACGCGGAGGATGACCCTCCAAGAAACAACCCAAGCGCCGACGTCGGCCGGCGCTTCTAAATCCCGCCACAAGAAACGGCGATTCCGCACGAGAGGTAATAACACCGGACAAGGCGGAATACAACCCTCCAAAGCAGGATTCAGACAGAGGAGGGAGAAGCCAGCCCTCATGATAGAGCGACAGAGAGAGGTAGAGGGCGATAATTATGCCCCCTCCGAAGATGAGGCAAGCCTCGACGACGCATTTAATTCGTGCACGAGGATCCCGCCAACAGAGCGTTCAAACGCAGGCTTATGGCCATGGCAAGCAGCCTCAAGAAAAAGCAGCAGCCTTAGAGTCGACAAAGACTTGCTAGCTAACAGATGGATCAAGTCCTTGCAGCCAAGAGTATGAACTCGAACGCTCCTCCAAGAGATACCAAACGCAGCTGCTACCCCAATTAGAGGAAGCAGCACCCAAACCTACATCACCGGACATGATGCGGCCGATCGCCACCCCGTGGTCGTGACGAGAGAGGCCTCTAGACCCTCCATTCAAGCCGCACTCCGGCGTCGCCGAAAAGTACCAAGGCACGGGAAACGCGCCGCACTGTGAGACATATTGGAGGACAAGGCAAGGCAAACAAGATCGATCTACGGATCGCGTGGGCGCCCACGACACGTGATGATAACCGTCACGCCGGATACAAGAACTCCGGCCGGGCGAACACGATGAGACAAAGCTCATATGAGCTACGTCGTGATATAGCCCAATCTGAGGCGCCACACACCCACTATGCTTCCACGGGCGAAGTGATGGATCATCAAATCCACGAGGGTTTCAAACCCGTAAACATCGAGTCATATGATGGCACAACAGATCCTGCGGTTTGGATCGAGGACTACCTCCTCCATATCCACATGGCCCTTGGTGATGATCTACACGCCATCAAATACATCCCACTCAAGCTTAAAGGACCAGCTCGGCATTGGCTTAACAGCTTGCCGGTGAGAATCAATTGGTTGTTGGGAGGACACGGAAGCCGCATTCATTGATAACTTCCGGGGCACATATGTGCGACCACCGTGACACCGATGACCTCAGCCACATAATTCAGCGGCGGAAGAATCAGCCGGACAATTACGGACACGGTTCCTAACCAAGAAAAATCAAATCGTTATTTGTCCGGATGCGAGAGGCCCTTGCAGCCTTCAAACAGAACATCCATGACGAGTGGCTTGCGGCACCTAGGATAGGAAAAGCCGAAATCCATGGCAGCCCTCATAACGCTCATGACCCGCTTTGCGCGGAGAGGACAGTAGCTAGCTCGTAGTAACAACTTGACCAAAAACCACGGTAGTCCGAATACCAAGGACAGCAATGGCGTGTCGCATCACAACAAGAACAAGCGCCGCATTTACGGCGATAATCTTCAAGATCTGGCGATCAATGTCGGATTCAAAGGCTCTAAACCGGTCGTGAAGAAGCCATTCAAAAGAAATACCCAGGGCCCATCCAACTTGGACCGAATACTTGATCGCTTGTGCCAGATACATGGCACCCCCAAAAAACTAGCCAACCACACCAACAGGAATTGTTGGGTGTTCAAGCAAGCAGGCAAGTTAAGTGCTGAACTCAATGACAAGGGGCTGCATAGAGATGACGAGGAAGAGCCCCGGCCGCCGAACAATAGAGGACAGAAGGGCTTTCCCACACAAGTGCGGACGGTGAACATGATATACGCAACCCACATACCCAAAAGGGAGCGGAACCGTGCACTAAGGGACGTATATGCGATGGAGCCAGTCGCCCGAAGTTCAACCCATGGTCCTCCTGCCCGATCACATTTGATCGAAGGACCACCCCACTAGCATCCGTCATGGCGGATTCGCCGCGTGGTTCTTGACCCAATCATCAACGGATTTCACCTCACTAGAGTCCCGATGGATGGCGGTAGCAACTGAACACGCTTTATCGAGGATACGATGTGCAAAAATGGGCATAGACCCTCAAGGATTAAACCCACAAAGACGACCTTTAAAGGCGTCATACCGGTGTAGAGGCCAATTATGCGAGGCTCGCCATTACACTCGAAGTGGTCCCGGATCCCGGATAACTTCGGCGAAGAGTTAATCTTCGACATAGTCCCGTTCATAGCGGCTATCATGCATCGCTTGGACGAACCGCATTTGCAAAGTTCAATGCGGTGCCGCACTACGCATACCTCAAGCTCAAGATGCCAGGCCCTCGAGGAGTAATCACGGTCAATGGAAACACCGGACGCTCTCTCCGAACGGAGGAGCACACGGAGGCCCTCGTGGCGGAGGTGCAAAGCAGCCTCTCACAGCATTTCTCGAGTCCGGCTATTAAACGTCCGACCACCGTCAAGCGCGCCCGGAGTAACCTACAACAAGACCGCCTGGAACGATCCGAGCACGCGTAGCAATCCGGCCCCAACCCCAGCCCTCGCGAAACAAATAAGCCAGTACTACGCGTACATAACTACGCTCTGGAGATACCATGGGCCTAAGGGGAGGGGCACGACCACGGCACGCCCAGAATGCGGCTCAACCGCACCAGGGGCTCCCAATTATATCATTCTTTTTCCTTCTTCCTTTTTCTTACTTTCAGGACTCCATTTTCCAGAAGTCCTGTCCGGCACTAGAATTGCCGAACTCACGATGCAACAGCCAGGAAAATAGAAAGCTACGTCGAGTGTCCAGGTGGTCTCTACTATGAGCATTATACCTGTTTTACATACCATCCCATGCTTACCCTCGGAGGGGACATGTTAAATAGTCCCATCCCTTGCTTATCGCACTATTTGTATCATTCTGCTTCCATTGCAGTACCTTTTTGAATAAACAATACATAGCTTTTTCCTATTATTGCACTCCTTTGTTTATCTATATATATGTTCATTTCATGACATATTGCACCCTTACACTTTGGTACGGCCAATACACCAGGGGCTTAAGTACCCCAAAAGTATGGTGTGATAAGTCCGAACACTTTCACAAGTGCGGCACCCCGAACTTATAGCATTATATGCATCGTCTCCGAATCATGTCTTGGGTCAATAGTTGGGTTTGCCCGGCTCCCATGTTTTGGTACCTTACGTTCCGTTATATTGGCTAAGGTAGCGTTGGGAGAACCACTGCGATTGTGCCCCGGTTGAGCTGGGTTGAGCACCTCGGTGGAGAAAGCTAAAACTGACCCGTCATGATAGGGCGAGAGCCGATCGCTGTTCGAGAGGTTTTTCGGGTCCCTAAAGACTTATGCCGCTTAGAGCGAGGAGTCGGCATTGTCTCCGCCAAGGCGTGGATAGCGCCCGAACTCGATCTTCCGAATACTAGGGGCTTCACGAAATTTAAAATTATAGAATTCCATGGCTAAGTGAGAGTGTTCAAGCACTATAAGTCCGGTTGCCTTGTTCATTGCGTTGAGCGCCTCCCTCGACGGACCCAAGAATGGGAACAAGAGCGCTCAAGTTTATCCCGAACACCCCAGCACTCGTGGCATGGGGGCTGAAGCCAACGACTTGCCATCTCTCAAATTTGATAAACGGCCACATAGAAGGTAATATTTTAAATTAACAAGCGTTGCTTAGCGCATATGAACAAGTTTTCAGCATACAGGATAACAAATGCGAGTCTATTAAAAAACTACATCTTTGGAGCACTCATCCGCTATACGGCGGGCACCCTTCAGGACGCCCTCATAGTACATTTCGGGCTTGCGATGCTCCTTGCCCTTCGGTGGCCCATCCGTCACAAGCTTCTCCGCATCCAGCTTGCCCTAGTGCACTTTAGCACGGGCAAGGGCCCGACGGCACCTTCAATACTGACGGAGCGCTGATGACTTCAATCCATGGACAGGCGTCCACCAGCCGCTGCACTAGCCCGAAGTAGGTCCCAGGCATGGCTTCCAATGGCCACAGCCGAACTATGAGGCCCTTCATGGCCTGTTCGGCGACCTTGTGGAGCTCGACCAGCTGCTTCAGCTGGTCGCTCAGGGGCATGCTCAGGGGCACCGGACGTTCGGCCTCAAAGATATCTGAGACCGAACACCTTTTCGTCGAGCTCCCTCCTTGGCGCGGTAGAGCAGCGGACATCGGATTACCTCTGAGGCAGATCTGCGAATGCTCCCAGAGCTCGAATCCGGGTAAGTAATAGGTAATTCACTTTCACATGCTTGCTTTGCATAAAGAATGCCTTACCGCCGCTATCTTCTTTAATGATTCAATTTCTTGGAGGGCTTTTGGGCTTCGCCTTAGCGGCTTTGGCACTCTCAAGAGCCGAGGCGAGCTCGGACTCTCGAGTCTTCGAGTCATGCTCCAAACTCTCGTGTTTTTCCACGAGAGCCTGGAGCTCTTGCCGCACCTCCGCCACCCGCTCCTCCTGCTTCTCTCGCTCGGTGCACTCCGCGGCCGCTTTGATTTCGGTGGCGGACACCGCTTCCTTCAGGGTCGCCACCTTGTTCGTGGCCCCTACAATACCCACGTTATTCCTGTCATTTTTTGCAACTGAATCCTTTCTATAAGGTATTTCTTTAATAAGGTATTGCTTACCTTCCCTGTCCTCGAGCTGCTTCTTGGCAAGGCCGAGCTCGTTCTCGGACCGCCGAGGCTCTTCTTCAATGCATTGACCTCCATGATCGGTCTTGGCAGAGGTCAAGAATAAGCCTGCATTCGCATATTGACATACTTATGTTAGACTCCTGCGTATATCTTTTAGATCCTTAGTCCGGCTTTTCTTTCCGAACACCGAACTAAACATCGTGGGCTCTTGTCTATGCGGTAATATTTTTACATATTCTAAACTTACCTCAAAGCCTGTTAGAAGGCTGGTACAGGTTCAGTCAGCCCGCTCTTGGCGGATCGAACTTTCTGGATCACCACACTCATAGCAGTGTGGTCCTCCTCCTCGATGGAGGCGCTGTTAGCGCCTCCGATGCTATCCGGTGCCTCCGGTTGGGACGGAGGACACCGGCGTCTTACCCTTCCTCTGAAGGGACCGCTTGCGGACTTGAACCGCTGAAGGTTCCGGTATGGAGTCCGGACAAGGGTCGGGCTTAGAGCCCTGGGGTCTCGCTCCTCGCGCTGGAGTCCGGAGGCTGCCTTGCGGCGCCTCCTGCGCCACCTCCTCTTGACCAAGCCCCCCTCAGGGCCCCACCTCGGCTCGTCCGCAGCGTGAGGTGAGGAGGCGGCCGGAAGTGAAGTACTCTCCACTTCCGACGAATTCAGGGACCCGCTCGACGAAGCGGCGAGCTCGTCCTTGGGCGGGCTGCATGATTGTTCGGCATTAGAGAACACTATGCAATGAAAAAAACCATGGGTATCCGGACATTTACGATCTCGCCAGGGGCTTGGCCCTTGTTGGCCACTCCTCCTCGTCGTTGTCAGCGTTGGTAGAGAAGTCCGGAGGAAGGGTCCTTCCCTTCTTGGACCCTCCGGCCTCCCGATCGGGCGGCCTTCCTTTTCTTCTCTCCCTCATTTGGGAGAGGCTTTTTCCTCCTCCTCTTCCTCGGAGGAGGATTCCGCTCGAGTTGTCGGGTGGTGAGTCCGACAAGACCTGGCGCCGGAGATCTTCGAGTTCCGTGGCCTCCTTCTTGGCCTTCTTCTCGGCACCACGTGAGGTGCGGAACCAGCAGCCCGTCGATCGGGCGTCCGCTGGGTCTTCCGCAAAGGGCCCCGATAGTTAATCTGCTTGAACGTCTTGACCAAATCTGTCAAAGGTTAGGGAGTTTTAGATCCCACATAGAGTCAACCTATGAAAAAGAGTCCCATAAAGGGTAAAATAACTTACCTCGGCGGCTTGACGCTGCGAGCTGAATCCGCGATCTTCGGTGGCGGATGTGGGAGCCTCGGCGCCCTTGAACAAGACCTTCAGTGCATCTTCGTGCGTAGTGTCGAAGAGCCTTTTCAGAGTTGGGTGTTGTGCGGATTGGACTCCCGCAATTTGAAGGCCCGTTGTTGGCATGGGAGAATCCGGCGGATGAGCATCACTGGATTACATTGACAAGCCCGAGATTCTTGTCCACCGTGTTTCGGGGACGCTGGTTTGGAGTCCGGACAGCTCGTCCGAATCCCCACGTCGGGCCGTCTCTTTCCATGATGTGAGCAGCGTGGGGAGGCCAGATCGAATTGGGGCCGCCGCCCATTGAGAGTCGCGCGGCTCGGTGATGTAGAACCACCCGATTGCCACCTTTATGGTCTCCACAAAGGAGCCCTCGAGCCATAGGACTTTGGCCATCTTGCCAACCATGGCACCTCCAAGCACTCCGGCTTGGCGGCCGCCCACTACCTTCGCTTGACATTGAAGATCTTCATCCCTAAGCGAAGTGGGGCTGGATGCGAAGGAAGGCCTCGCACCTGACGATGAACGCCGAGATGTTGAGGATGAAATTGGTCGATCGTGGAAGTCCAGCCGTAGTAGAACATGAGCCCCGGACAAATGGGTGAAGTGGAAAACCTAGTCCGCGGAGGAAGTGGGTGAGAAACACCACCCTCTCATGGGGCCTGGGGTTGGAATGAGCTGCCCCTCGTCGGGTAGCCGGTCTTGCGATGTTGCTGGACAAGTATCCGGCCTCCAGCCTTTCCAATGTGCCCCTCCGTGACGGAGGAGGCCATCCACCTGCCTCCCGCCTCCGGACATAGTTGGAGAAGGTTGAGGTGGGATGTGCGGACTTAGTATTTGGAGCTCGAGTCTTGTGAAATGGATGAGCAAAGGAGGAAGAAGGCGTAGGTGAAAAGGTGGATCCTTATCCCCTTATATGGACGGACGAAGCTATGCGTCCCCCGCAAGCCTGGTAAAACTCGCTTATCTCCCAAGCGCAGTAATCAATGGCGCGGATGGGTTACCCACGTCCGTATTGATGGGAATCCCGGAATAAGGGGGCACGATCTCCGCTTTGATAAGACGTGCCAAGGAAACCGCCTCGCTAAACGCTACCGAGGTGACAATAAAAAGCGATTGAATAAAGGCTTGGCGTGGTGTGATGTCACGCCGCGGAATACGTCAGCAGATCTGTGCAAAATTATTCTCTCTCGATGCTATCTGGAACTTGTTTTGCGAGCGGACACTATCCTTGTGTTCGTAACCTTCTATGAAGTATTCGGAGGAGGAACCCGCCTTGCAATGCCGAAGACAATATGCGCGCCGAACTCGCTGTCATTGAAGCCTGGTTCGAGGGCTACCGAGGAGTCCCGGACTAGGGGTGTCCGGATAGCCAAACTATCATCTTTGGCGGACTCTGGACTATGAAGATACAAGATTGAAGACTTCGTCCCTTGTCCGGATAGGACTTTCCTTGGCGTGGAAGGCAAGCTTGGCGATACGGATATGTAGATCTCCTACCATTGTAACCGACTACTGTAACCCTAACCCTATCCGGTGTCTATATAAACCGGAGGGTTTTAGTCCGTGGGACAAAAACAATCATTCCATAGGCTAGCTTCTAGGGTTTAGCCTCTCGATCTCGTGGTAGATCTACTCTTGTACTACCCATATCATCAATATTAATCAAGCGAGAGTAGGGTATTACCTCCATCGAGAGGGCGAACACAGGTAAAAACATCGTGTCCCTTGTCTCCTGTTACCATCCGCCTAGACGCACAGTTCGGGACCCCCTACCCGAGATCCGCCGGTTTTGACACTGACAGTGGGGTTACGTGGTGGGAGAAGTCAAACCTTATTGGAAACATCGTAAAGCTTGTCATGTAGTAATTTACATGATGTTGTGACAAGTTTGTATGTTTAGAAACCAATAAGTATACGCGGGGCTACGGCGCAGCGTGAGTGCCCCCTGATAGGAACTACCATGGTCAGGTCACATATTAAACATGGATGCTTGCCGACCCAGTCAGTCCCAATGCCCATCAGGGAGGTGACTCCATCGTGTGTGACCTTTGTGGTGATATAGCGACAAGGCTTTGCTCCAATGGTGTGACCATATAGATGATGTGCCCAGTGCCCACCGGCAATTCTAGATCAGTAAACAATGGTGGTCGCTCATGGCATCACCCTCTTCCCTTTACTGACAAGTGAAGGACCGGGTAGGTGGAGGACTACTCAATCTGAACAGAAGATGATTTTGCTGGTTGGTGCACGATTGTGAGGGGTACCAATGGTAGACTACGCCATCTATCTCGGGAGGGCATGTGATGGAGCAGCTATTAGAAGATCTACCATCAAGATGTGACTGGAGCATACCTCATCTCCATGATGAAAATCAGCATTCTAGCATCCACGAAAAACTTTGCGCTGTCTATTTGTTTAAGGCATTATATTTATGTTTATTTCCTGGCCTTGATTGGTTCAATCATCCATGATTAATTGTTTGGGTCTACACAGTCTTTGACTCAGCGACGCCTGGAGAGTGTGTAGTCTTTTGTTGAAGGTGTTTGTCATGGAAGATTGGCAATTTAGTTGTATATTAGTTGTAGACATGGTTGATGTGTCATTGTTGGCTATTTCCCTTTAGTGAGTAGATAGATGATATAATCACAGAAATCCAACTCGGTGCCCAGGCTCATATGCTCCCGCTCAGAAAAAAATCAAAACAAATACTAGAAAAATTCAAAAAAAAATTCCAATTTTTGCGTGGTAGATAATTTAATGTGTGAGGTCCGCTCCAAATTCAACTCATTTGGACATCTGAGCAGCTCTCGGCAAAAAAGACAAGTCAACTCAGAAAAGTGCGTGAACAGTAAATTTTTTACAGACCCTGAATTTTTCTAGACATGACATGAAGGGAAACTCTCATCACACAAAGAAAATTTTATTGTCTCCTATAGATGGCGTAGGAGGCCTAAAACAAGCCAACCTTCTTTGCTATTAGAGATGACCTAAAATCTGTCGTAGTTGGTAAAGTATGACATTTGTCAGTTACGACACTACCAACCTTCTTTGCTATTAGAGATGACCTAAAATCTGTCGTAGTTGGTAAAGTATGCCATTTGTCAGTTACGACACTACCTAATGATGTGACATGAGAAAAGCAAGGACGATACCAACAAAAACTCATTGCGCGCTAAAGTTTTGTTGTCACGTAAGAGAAACCATATAAGTCAACCTTATCTACTATTAGATGTGACCTAAAATTTGTCATCATTGTTGATAAATTTTAATGTGTACATGTTATGATGTTACATGATGGTCACAAGACGACATCAATGACAACTCATTATACAACGTGTCCATTGCCTAACTGACATTACAGGTGGGGAAGTCAAACATTATTAGAAATGTTGTAAAGCTTGTCATGTGGTAATTTACATGATGATGTGACAAGCTTGTATGTTTCCAAACCAATAAGTCTACATAGGCTACGGTGTAGCGTGAGTGTCACCTGGTAGGAACTACCATGGTCAAGTCACATATGATCGTGGATGCTTGCCGACCCAGTTAGTCCCAACGCCACTGGGGGTTGTTCCCCTTATAGCCCCGGAGATGGCACGAATCTCCTCCATTGGAGGTGGTTCGAGGGATGGCCACTCCATAATGTGTGGACCTTGTGTGGCGATGTAGCGTCGAGGCTTTGCTCCAATGGTGTGGCCATATAGATGATGTGCCCAGTACCCAGTGCCCACAAGTGATTCCAGATCAGCAAATAATGGTGGTCGCTCATGGCATCACCCTCTTCCCTTTGCTAACAGGTGAAGGACCGATAGGTGGAGGACTACTAATTTAGTCTAACATAAGATGACTTTGGCCGAGTCAGTGCACGATCATGATGGGTACCAATTGTAGACTATGCCATCTATCTCCGGAGGGCACCTAGATGGAGTAGCTATAAGAAGTTCTACCATCAAGATGGTGACTGGAACATATTTCATCTCCATGATGAAAATATGCATTCTGGCATCCACGACAAACTTTGCATCAACTATTTGTTAAAGGCATTATCTTTGTGTTTATTTCATGGCCTTGATTGGACCAGTCATCCATGATTAATAATTCTGGCCTTCACATTCTAGACTCGACAATGCCCCGCGAGTGTGTAGTCTTTCTTGAAAGTATTTGCCCTGGAAAATTGGCAATTTTGTTGTAGATTGGTTGTAGATATGATTTATTTGTCATTGGCTATTTCCATTTAGTTAGTAGATAGATGATATAATCATTCTTATCTAATAGACAAAACACAAATTGTTCGACATCCACCAATGGACGGTGAAGGAACATGCAAAGTCAAGCGGCAGGCAACACGACAGCTCCCAGTGTGGTGCACCTAGGCAATATCGTCAGTTTTTCAGTATAGTATAGCTTAAGCAAACATGACCTTCTTAAAGAAAAAGGAAACTGCCGAAACCAAAGCGAAACAGGCGATACAATTGCAGTTGTGTTGCACTACTATGTCATTGTTAAAAGGTAATATGTGGCAGGATTCTTTTTTGCGGGAAAATATGCGGCAAGATTTTAAAATGGAGTAAAACTCATTGTCACAAATGTGAGAACTAGAGGCAATAAGTGAAACTTACTCTAATTAAGTCACACATCGTCATGGTATTAGCTGCAAAAGACAATCAACAGAAAACTCATTGTACAACAATGTTTTATTATCTTCTCTATATGACGTGGGAGGTTGAAAATAAGTCACTTTCCTTACCATTGAACACGAGCCACAATTTATCATCATTCTTGTTAAAGCCGCCACGTAAATATGTTACAAAGTCACATGATGCCTGAAGAATTACAAGATATGATGCGAAGAGCAACTCATCGCGCAAACAAAATTTTATTGTCTCCTCTAGACGACGTAGGAGACCTGAAAGAAGTCAACCTTCTCTACTATTGGAGATGACCTAAAATTTGTCATCATTGGTAAAGTTTTCCATTTGTCGGTTATGACGCTACCTGATGATGCGACGTGGCAAAAGTGCAAGGACGATACCAACGACAACTCAATGCAGGTTATCATGCAGGATAAACCATATAAGCCAACCTTATCTACTATCAGATATGACCTGAAATTTGTCATCATAGTTGATAAAAAGTCTAATGTGTATATGTTATGATGCCACATGATAGTCGCAAGACGACATCAATGATAGCCCATTGTACAACATGTCCATTACCTAACTGAATTTAGGTGGTGGGAGAAATCAAACCTTATTGTAAACGTCGCAAAGCTTGTCATGTAGTAATTTACATGATGATGTGGCAAATAATAAGCGGGAACTAAGGACAAGCTTGTATGTTTTCAAACCAATAAGTTTACATGGGGCTATGGTGCTGCGTGAGCACGCCATGGTAGGAACTACCAGGGTCAGGTCACAGATTGATCGTGTATGCTTGCTGACCCAGTCAGTCCCAACGCCCACAGGGGATTGTTCCCCTTGATGCCACGGAGATGGCAGGGCATTCCTCCATCGGAGATGGTTCAAGCAATGGCTACTCTGCATCATGTGTGCTCTTTTTGTGTGGCGATGTAGCGATGCGGCCTTGCTCCAATGGTGTGACAATATAGATGATGTGCCTAGTGCCAAACAACACTACATTCCTGGTATCATGGAAGTTGATGAAAACTAAGGTCTTTGAGATAATCTGGTCGACCTAATTAGTACATGTCTAAATTGTATGTTTATCAAGCTGTTATCTTGTCCTAACAAGTGAAGTTGACTTTTAGTTTATGAAAACATGGGGTAAAAACTATGCTATGTCATTTGTTAAAAGGTAATCCCGCCATTTCTTTTTAGTCTACATATAAAATTTATTTGAAGTCAAACTTCATAAAGTTTGACCATTTTTATAGGAAAAGATATAAACATTCACAATATGAAATCAATATCATTAGGTGCATTTTGAAATTAATTTTCATACTACATAATGTTGGTATTGTAAACGTTGATATTTTTAATATAAGTTTGGTCAAACTTTGCGTAGTTTGACTTTAAACAAATCTTATACGGGGAGTAAAAAGAAACGAAGGGAGTAATATGTGGCAAGCTTTTCAAATGAAGTAAAAGTCGTTGTCACAAACGTCAGAACTAGAGGTAATAAGTGAAACTTACTCTAATTAAGTCACGCATCGTCATGGTATTAGCTGTAAGAGACGATCAATAAACAAGTCATTATACAATAGTGTTTTATTATCTTCTCTATATGACGTGGGAAGTTGAAAATAAAGTCACACTCTTTACCATTGAACATGATTCAAAGTCTATCGTCATTCTTGTTAAAGTTTGCCATGTAAATAGGTCACAAAGTTGCATGATGATGCGCCCCTGAAAAATTAAAAGATATGACATGAAGGGCAACTCATTGCACAAACAAAATTTCATTGTCTCCTCTAGATGGGGTAGGAGGCCTAAAAGAAGTCAACCTTCTCGACTATCGGAGATGACCTAAAATTTGTCGTTGGTAAAGTTTGCCATTTGTCGATTATGACGCTACCTGATGATGCGACACAAGAAAAATGCAAGGACGATACCTTTGACAACTCATTGCACGCAAAAGGTTTATTGTCACGTAGTAGAAACCATATAAGTCAACCTTATCTACTATCAGATATGACCTAAATTTTCTCATCATCGTTGATAAAGTCTAATATGTATGTATATGTTATGATGTTACATGATGGTCGCAAGACGACATCAATGACAACTCATTATAAAACGTGTCTATTGCCTGGCTGAGATTACGTAGTGGGAGAAGTCAAACCTTATTGGAAACGTCGTAAAGCTTGTCATTTAGTAATTTACATGATGTTGTGACAAGTTTGTATGTTTCCAAACCAATAAGTCTACGCGGGGCTATGGTGCAGTGTGAGTGCCCCCTAGTAGGAACTACCATGGTCAGGTCACATATCAAACATGGATGCTTGCCGATCCAGTCAGTCCCAACGCCCATCAGGGGGGTGTTCCCCTTGCTGCCACGGAGATGACTCCATCATGTGTGACCTTTGTGTGGCGATATAGCGATGCGGCTTTGCTTCAATGGTGTGGCCGTACAGATGATGTGTGGAGTGCCCATTCATGATTCCAAATTAGCAAATAATGATGGTCTCTCATAGCATCACCCTCTACCCTTTGCTGACAAGTGAAGGACCGGTAGGTGGAGGACTACTAATTTAGTTTGAACTGAAGATGATTTTGGCCTAGTCGGTGCACGATCGTGAGGGGTACCAATGATAGACTACACCATCTATCTCCGGAGCATACTTCATCTCCATGATAAAAATATGCAATCTGGCATCCATGCCAAACTTTGCGTCGTCTATTTGTTCGAGGCATTATCCTTATGTTTATTCCGTGGCTTTGATTGGATCAGTCATCCACGATTAATTGTTTGGGTCTACACAGTCTTGACTCAGCGAGTGTGTAGTCTTTCCTTGAAGGTGTTTGCCATGGAAGATTGATGCTTTAGTTGTAGGTTAGTTGTAGACTTAATTGATGTGTCATTGTAGGCTTTCCATTTAGTCAGTAGATAGATGATATAATCATGCTTATCTATAGACTAACACAAATCGTTGGACATACACCAGCGCACGGTGAAGGAACATGCAAAGTCACGCGGCCGGCAGCACGACAGCTCCCACAGTGGAGTACCCAGGCCAGGCGATCCCGTCAGTTTCCAGTCTAGTCTAGCTTAAACAAACAGGACCTTCTTAAACAGAAAAAAAGGAATCTGCCGAAACCAAAGCGAAACCGGCGATACAATTTGCAGTTCCGTCGCACTGCGCATTTGCTTGCGCCCCGTCGCCTTCCGTTCCCTCCCCCACCCGCGTGCGTGCGTGTCCCTCAATCATAGCAGCCAGCCGCGCCGCGGCCGTGTCCGTTTCCTCTCCCCCGCCCGCCGGCCCGCCGGCCCCGCCGTTCCTTCTCCCCCACCCCGCCCTCCGCCGATGCGGCCCGCCCCCGAACCCTAGCCGGATCCCAATGGCGACCCCGCGCTCCGGGGCCGCGCCGCCGGTCACCGGCGACCGCTACCTCGACCTGCTCGTCCGCTTCGTGGCCAGCCACGCCGGCGAGCTGCTCGACGGCTCCTTCACAATGCGCCTACACCCCGTCGGCCTCCACTACGTCTCCTCACGACTCAAGGCGCTGCTCGAGATGGAGGCAGTCGGCGCGGGGCGCCCGTCGACTACCTCCGCGCCTACGTCGCCGACCTCGGGGACCACCGCGCGCTCGAGCAGCTCCGGCGGATCCTCCGCCTCCTCACCTCGCTCAAGGTCGTCGCCGCGGGGCCGGGCGCGCCCCGGCGCCGCTCTCGCTCCTGCCGTTCGCGCGCCTTCGGGTGCTCGAGCTCCGGGGCTGCGACCTCTCCACCTCCGCCGCCAGGGGGCTGCTCGACCTCCGCCACACGCTCGAGAGGCTCGTCTGCCACAACTCCACGGTGCGATTCTGTCATGTTTCCCGTAATTCTGGCCATACAGCTGACGTAATTGTTCGAGAGGCTCGGCTGGTGACAATTCAGCTAATTACGACCCCCTACTAAACTATGAGTCTATGAGCTAAGCTGAGCTGTGAATCATGATTATTGTTCGCTGTTTGGTTCATCTACAGCTAGCAAAGGGGAGTTTAGTTTCAGCCCACTTGCTGCAGTAGTTTGGTATGGTCCATAGTTAATACTATCTTCCTAGGATCCAATCTGGTCCGCTGCATGCATTAATTATGTTCTATTTACTCAGTAGGTTCCTGACAATATTTTTGGTGGTCTGCTGTTCTCGTAGTGTTAAGATGCCTTTCTAGTGTGAAACTTCTATGTTTAGGGTCTTCTAGGTTTCACTGAGTATTGCTCTTGCAACTTCGATGCAAATTTACCAATTTAGTCTGCGTCATTTATTTTGTCTGAAGTAGACCAACTGTGGCATCTTGCAATGCTGCTGTAATGCAATTGTTGTAGCACATGATCAACATCACCATAGTGCTATTCTAATAGTTATGTCTTTTGCACATGCTGCATTTATCCCCTGATATAATTAGTCAATCCGTGAGATTAAAAAGAGGCCCAGCCATGTGGATTCCTGATAGATTGTCATGTCTCTACTTGTATGCAGCTGGAAATGTTGCTTTATGCACCTCATGTACTTTGTTTTCCAAATTCTGACGGAAACTCTTATGGAAATTATCGCTCCCTCTGAGCTAGAACCTTAGATGTTTGGTGGATTGACAGTGATATCTGGAACTAATAAAGATTTAATGTGGCACCTGCTATTCTCTTTTAAACACAGTTCTTTTGTTGGCCCATGGACTACATAATTATAAGTACACCAGATTTACCTTACTCCCATGTGCTTGCATTGCCAATCATGACATGTCATCCGGCATCTGTTATTCTGTTTTAAATAATGTTCTTTGTTGGCCGATGGACGGCAGAATTATTATTGAGGGTAGTAGCTGGAGAACTTCAGTATTGGTTCCTGATGTGATGGCCGCAGGTTGATCGGGTGTGCTACATCTTCTCTCTATTTGTATCATGGCATGCAACCAAAAGCTCAGCTAGCAGCAAAAAGTGATGCATATATCTTTGTATTCATTGAGCGGTTATTGCAATTTATGCTTCCTTTCCAAGCATTTGTACGAAATATTGTGATGTTACCAGATTCATAACAGTTAATTTTTGTGCTACTGCAGGATGCTCTTAGGCATATATTTGTGAGTAGAGTGATGGATATCAAGGACTCTCCTGTATGGATTCGGCTTTCGTACGTCTCTTGTGCTTCTAATGATCTCGTACTCATGGACGAGTCATTGCAATTGTTACCTGCGGTTGAAACCCTTGATCTTAGTCGGAACCGATTTGCAAAGGTGGATAATCTGCGGAAATGTACAAAGTTGCGAAATCTGGACCTTGGATTTAATCATTTGCGCTCTATATCATCCTTGAGCGAGGTTTAACTTCCTTCATAGTTCAGTTTAAAATAGTAAACAAGCTTCTTGGCTTTACTTTTGTTGTCTGATTACATGTTACCTTTGTGCAGGTTTTCAGTCGGATTGGTAAACTAGTACTTAGAAACAATGCTTTAACTACTATACATGGGATTGAAAATCTCACGTCGCTTGTGGGCCTTGATCTGTCTTACAACATCATATCAAATTTCTCAGAGTTGGAAATTCTTGGCAGCTTCTCTTTGCTACAGAACGTATGGTTGGAAGGCAATCCAATCTGCTGTGCTCGTTGGTATCGAGCACGTGTTTTTAGTTTTTTCCATAATTCAGAAAATGTAAGTGCTTTAGCTCAAGCATGTTAAACTATTTTGGTTGTCCATAGTCTTGTTTATAATAAGTCTCTTCCACAGTATTGAAGTAACATGAATACTCTGTTCCATGATTTTTCTTCCTCAGTTAAAGTTAGATGATAAAGGTATGAACACACAAGAATACTGGGAAAAGCAAGTATTGTTTGGAAGCAGACAAAAACAACCTGCTGGCTATGGATTTTATTTTCCTGCAAAAGATGATCATGAGGATGAATACACTTCAAATTCTATGATGGTATGCATCTCTTTTACTGACTTCTAATAGTCTAATCTATTATATATCAGCATGTCACACCAATTATAAGCTTCCTCAGTTAATACTTTTGATTTTATTATTCCCTGGAGGATAGATAAGTCAATGCATGTTGCTTAGTGAATTGGTAAGGCTTAATTTTCCCCTTGGATATACATTATTTCCGTATGTTGTCAGGATTCCTTTTTTTGCTTGGTTCAGCCTAGGTGCTGCCATATATGACATCTTAGTTTCTATAAATGCACTATAAAACCATCAATATATCTTAGCAGAACTGAAATAATTTTACAGAAGTTTGGCATCCTGCATTTGTATCCTGAACGCGACTAAATATGACCGTGTATGACTATTTTAATGACATTCTGCTTTCCACTTATATTAGAAAAAGATTTCCCGACTTGCCTGTATTCTGGAGGAAGAGAGAAGTCCTTGTGATGAAGGTGTGGACCAGCAGTCCAGCCCCCGTGATAGTGCTAGTTCAAAGAAGGATGAAGTTGCCGTTGCTGATAATGACATAAAAATTACTTCTTTGATAAGTACAGCAGAGTTGATGAAGAAAGAAAGATCGACTGACTGGCTGCGTGAATTTAAGGAGTGGATGGATGAAAATACAGAGAACACAGATGGTGACAGCCTTTATGTTGATTTCACTAACAGAAATGGAAGTCAGAAAAAACAAAACAGAAGAGAAAAATTGAACATAGAGAGCTCCAAGAGTGTCACAGACCTGGCAAAAACATCAGAAGGTGGAAGCAGCTCAAACCTTGTGGAGTCTAAATTGTCTTCCACAGATGATGCATGCAACGGCGCTAATGTCTTCACTGCAGTATCCTTGAACGAAGTGAATGCTGACCAAACTCATGTAAGGGTACACTTGAATTCTGCCATACAGCTTCCTCCACTAGAATTTGTGGGCACTTCACATCCAGATTCTTTTTCTGATGCGGAAGGTGGTGCAAATTTTTTGCATACGAACGGAACACCATCTAATGCAACAAGCAAGTTGATAGAACCAAGTCCATCCTTTGCATACCCTAGTCCACAGTCACCCCCACAATACAAGGAAGATATCCTACGTCGAAGACTTTTTATGGAGGAAGAATTTTTGCAGAGTTCAGGAGATTTCCAATGTGTTGGTTCTCTTGGTAGTGGTAGCAGCTGCAGTGATGACTCTTCAGGTGATTTATGTTCGTGCAATTCAGAAGATGATTGCGTAGCAATTCAGACAAAAAGGGAACTAGCCCTGAATGGTCAGATTGCTTCATTTCCTTATGCAGATATTGATCATGAGGAAATGGATGGGATGGAGTTTTTCTCACAAGAGGAAAAATTGTCTGACTGTTCGGCAGAAGATGACCCAACTTTTACAGATGCCATAGAGTTTGGTATTAAGGAGCCAGATGACAGTAACCAGAGGAATGGACATCTAGGTCAAGATTCAGGTGGCCATCTGATTAGACAAAATGACAAGCAAAAGGTTAAGAGGAAGATATTCCCTATTTTTAAGAACCGTAATGGCACTAAACTAGAATTTCCAGAGGCTAATGGAGATAAGTTGGAAGAGGGGGTTTCAGTGGGTGCAAATGGTCACCTGAGCTACAACCTAAGTGGAAGCACTATTTGCAAGGATCAAAGCTCAAAAAAACACTATTCAAGTATCTTGCACAAGAATAACTTGTCGATTGATGCTGATACAGTTACTTGCAACACTGATAGGGATAAGTACAAGCTTATAGAGGATTTCTTCAATTTGGAAGTTGCTAATGTTGAAGAGTCCGAAATATGTGAACAAGGAGCTCGTTGTGGATACATATTTCAAGATGGAAGCGATTTAATTCAAAGGTTAGAGTTGTTTTACCTATATTTGACATGTGTAGAGAGTAGAGACTAGAAACTGATGATGAACAGCTGTTGAATCTGAATGAAAGAGTCGCTGACTATCGAAGTGCATTTTGTAGAACCAAAGATTATCAGTACAAGTACGGATTACTTCTTTTTCTGTAAGTTCGCAAATTAAGGACTAGCTGCAGCATATCAGACTAACATGATTACTTATTTGCCTCTGCTGTTATAGTTTGTTTTTCAAACTAAACACCATGCAGCACAACAAAACATGTACTGACGGTTAAAATTAGCAGAATAGAACTGCCCTAACCTGTTAATGAGGTAATTGCTGACCATTAGTGCTTTGGAGGAGCGAATGCAATTATATTCAAAATCATAACTATATCTATTACATTTTTATTCATGAGCTTGCTTAGAGAAAACTGAAGCTCAAGATTTTTCTAATTGACGATGAATGTATTCAAAGTATATCAAAACACCATGGTCATGCAACACATGACAGGGCTGTATGTGTTGGGTCTACTTAATTTCGTTACTTTAATCAAGTAACAATTTGACATGTCAGACACCCACCTGAGACGGTGCAGGAGTCCATGGTTTGTACCCGTAGGCGAATGATGAAAGACTGTTGGGGCCTTGTGCAGTATGGGGGTCTACAAACCAACTTTTTTTAGGCCAAACTTCTAATGAAATTGAATCCAAGATATGGGGACCTGAATCCTTGGCTCCACCACCGTCTTCACCGATGTTGATGGCATTTGCATAGAACATAAAATGCGTAAATGTCCAGTAATATATCTCATGATTCAGACTTCAAAGTACTTAAGTGCACAATAAGTAGTTATCAATAACAGCTCTTTGAACAGGACATTTAGTTGGATTTTTTAATTCTAAGTACTTTCTTGTATACCATTTAATCCTCAACCATGCCCAGTAAATGCTCTCTTAACTTCTGTTGAACTTAACAGCAGTTCTGAAAGCCTGTCTGCATGCGATATTCTTTTAGTTACTGTACCTGACTAGTGTATTGCTACTTATTGTAGAGAAGTAGCCTTGTTGAGAAGTTCTCAGAATAAATTGTATGTTCTGCTAGTTGATATGGAGCAAGATGAACAAGGTTAGTTTTCTACACATTGTTTCCTTTTCTTCAAAAGCCTTTCTCTTGGTTCTCTTCTGTCTCTGTTAGACAGTTATAAGACTATTGCAACTGGAATTTTACATTTTTATTGTTGTATGGAAATTTATTTCTCATGTTTCTGTTCTAAAACTGTATTAATAATTCTTTACACTGACTAATTTACAGAAATTATGCCAAGAGTTTTGGGGTGCTATAGGCTTGAAGATCTGGAAAAAGTTTTGACTGGGCTGGGTCTACAAGCACTAAGGTCTATTAGCATATCAATCATAAGTGGTGGTTTTTTGGCTTATCTGAGGCTTACTTTTGTTTTGTCATATACTTGGGGTACACATGGCAGATCATACAGCTCATCTATTCTTGACACGCACTTCCAAGGAAGCACAAGATGTACTTTGGCTCTTGAATCTGTTCAGCTTTCCACAGTTAACTAGCGGGTATCTTTGCAAAGGTTTGTCTATTTAGCTTTATGTTTTCTCCGTGAGCAAAGGCCTTCTCTTTTAGATAAACAAAAAAAGGATTTTGTCTGTGTTTATTGTGCCTTCTATTTCATTTTCTGATTACACTTTCTCCTGTAATTTAAATGGCAGTTGGGAGAAGATCCAAGTTAAATTGCTCGAGAAATGTATATGTGCAAGTTTGAAGATGGGGATATTTCTCTACTCCATGTTGATGTTTTGGAAGAATGATGCTGAAGGTACTGTTATTTGAGTGGTGAAATATTACCCCTATTTGTCTATGGGATCTAGACTAGAACTTTCTTCACTTTTTGAATTCTTATGATCATACCTGTTTGGGTGAGTCTTGGCTTTCTCCCTTGAAGCCTGACAAAGTAGAGTAGGATTGATACACATCTTATCCTTGTGAAAGAGAACATATACGTAATTTTTTATCATCTGTATTATGGTAAGTCGAGTAACACTATTTAAGCCATTTTGTTTCTAAATGAATATTGTTTATGCTTACTGTCCAAAAACTCGTTTGGACATATGATAACTAAAGCAATGAGCCCACAAGCTTTATCTTGGGCAATCATTGTGATATTTTGTCCAGAATACACACAATTTCTTGCTCAGTATCAAAGATTCCACATCGAAGTGTTAAACTTGGTACAGTGCACTCAGTCCTATGGTGAGAGAGCTGGGGATTAATTGATCAAGGACTAAACCCATCATGACACAGCATGCTGCCAGTGAGCTGAGTCGTCATGATGATTACTTGGACTTTGGCATATGCATATGTTATGTTAGTTTGCAAGGTAGATAACTACATAGTATGTCTGCTGGGTGGTCATGTAATTTGATCTAAGAAATCTAATGCTACCTTGTTTAATTCTTCATGATTAGATGTTTGCAAGGTAATTTCAATTTTCCATCCCCAATTCTTTACATGAATATTAGATGTTTACCCATTTTTCAATTTCAGCACCCAGGTGCATACATTCCTTCTGGCTTTAATTGGGTCCATTTTGTTAAATCCGTAAACAATTTGATAGTGGCATGCATCATCACCAAATATTGATGATGCCGCATCTGGCATGACATGGCATATGTTGGCATGCCATGAGCCTCATCCATCTATCGCTGATGATCTATTATTTTATTTGCATCTGCCTCTTATGTAATAATTCAATTACTAAACCTGAAGGATTAGAACTGGAAAACACGAGTATTACCTCTGTATTGTACTTTTTTTTAGTTATTTTACTTAGAAATTGCTGAATTATGTCCATTTCTGTTTTGCAGAGGAATCCCTGGTTATTAGATCCCTTGTTGTTACTGAAGGATCAATATGTGTGTGCATTGAGAACCTACATCAGTTTGGTTGCTTTCCTGATGATTCACATCCTCCATATTTTTCTCTCGATGAATGCTGCTCTATCAACAGTATTAAGGAAGTGGTAAGTTGTGTTTGATTTCTAAGATTTCCAATCTATCTTGGTTACTTTGCATTGCAGCAATATTCTTTCCATAAAATAGTTTGCTCTGATAGTTCCCTTGCCCAAAAAGGGGATATCTGTTTTATTCTTGTCTACTGTGGAATATGCATAAGTGTGGCTCTGTGTATTCTCGCACACAGGTTTGACCCTTGTCTCTAAACTTGTATTTTTATTGTACGGAGTACTTATCATGTTCTTACTATGTATTTCTTAAGGGAATCCTCTTATTTTACCGAGTTGTGATGTAATACGAGCTAAATATATTGCTTCATTATAATAAAAGGGTTGATATCATTTTGTTGACATTTCTAAATTTTCCTACTGCATTTCCTATACTTAGGTTGTGGATCAATAGCGACAAGGAATGCTCGACATTAATTTTGCACAAACACATAAACGAAGGAAGATTTCACAGCAGCACTGGAAATTCGCAGAACAAGCAAGCAGATGAAAATTACACAGTACATACATGGAAACTGAAGTGGTTTTCTGAAGAAACTCTTTTGAAATTCATTTCTGTACTTAAGGCTCTTTACTCTGGAGCAGTTTCTTCGCCGTTACCTGTAAAGTGTATATCCTGATGTGTTAGTTCTTCTAGTCATGTAGTGATTTCATTCATTTGTTTGGGGGTTGTATTTAGCTGTTAATCTGTACAGTTTGTCCATTAGTTCTCTAGGTTGTGCTTCCTTTATTCTTTTGATTTATCAAAAAGTTCCTCATCTTAAAGCTGTACAGAATAGAGGTAAACTGAGTGAATGAGTGTAAATGCAATTTTGACAATAAGCTGTTTCGAACAATTTGTTCCGCGTCATGGGTGGTAAAGTACTATAGTTTATTGGATTGCTCAGCCAAACTTGCTAATAGCACATTACTGCGGAATGGTTATTCGGGATCTACAAGAGATGCTCTAATGATATCTAGTTGTGACCCCACCGGTAATATTTCTGCTACCTCCGATCCATAATAAGTGTCTAACTGTGAACTTATATTGGATCGGAGAGACCGAGAGAGTAGGCAACTTTTTCACTCCCTGCCACGCAATGGTACCTCCCATTCTTTTTTTGAATATATATGTAAACAAAAACTATAATTCTAGTGAAGTTTGACCATGCTAGCTCATCACAAATTGTGTACATGGCTATTTGAATAGTTTACACTATAGAGGTTGCCATGGTAGAGCGACACGGGGACGTTTTTGTGTTAGCCAGTAACTATTGGGGCCAGTCTTGCATAGAACAGTTACTATTCTGGTTTGTTGCACAAAACCCCGAATCTTTGATGTAATCCGATGCAATTCATTGTAGTTAGCTCTAACCCATCCATGTTAAAAAAGCTTTAATCCATCATTTGACTCAGTTGACATGATTCCTAATGGATGAATCCCACTTGTAGATCAGCACATTGCTGTTTTAGTTTCTCATTCAAAATTTTCTTTTGGCTCAAATGCAATGTTTATTTTTTAATTAAATCATATATGTACCTTGGTTTTGAAAAACTTATTTGGATAATAGATTTGGGAAATATTGGTGGTTTAATTGGCTCATTCAAAAAAATTGTTTGGAGTACCTACTATTGATTTGGATTTTTTGGCTTTTTTTTTACCACTACTTTGGGAGATACTGGTAGCTCGGTTGGCCAAAAGTGTGGCTTACTTTTTCTGTCACGTGTGCACTTAAAAGCGGGACCAACCCATCAGGAATTGTGTCAAACTGTCAACGGTGTCAAATGACGGATTAGAGCTAGCTCAATAGATTACAACAATAAGTGTTATTTTGTGCAACCCAAATAGTAGGCATTATATGAAAAATCAGCCTCAGTAGGTGGTGGTTTGGACGAAAGTATTTTTCTACCTGCGAGCTCAAATGCATCGATGATGAACAGTAAAATAAAATAAAAAGGTAAAAAATCTGAAATTATTTGGCAACAAACATTGATAAATTGTCTATACATGTGCAGATTTCCATGATGAAAAAACATCCCTAATGTTCTAAAAACAATCATGCTTCAAACTTCTTTTAAAAATAGTCTTTCGAGAGCATCATACTCTGAGCATGTAGACACTTCAGTCAATGTTGGTTGTCAAAAAGTTTCTGATTCTTTTACTATTTACTTAGAGTTTTATGTTCATGAGGGAGCATTTAAGCTTGCGACTAGAAACTCCATGTCCGTGGTTTGTTAATTTCCCCTTTTTGTTGCTATTATAGTGATTCCTTTCCTTCTTTTTGGGGTTTAATAATTTAGCTAATTTTTAAAACATAATACAGACGCATGCGCTCATATAAAGGCGCATACATTCATCCCTATGAACACACACGCAGACCCCAACGGGAACGTTTTCTCTCACTGAAGCGCATGGCCGAAAATTTTGAACCTTGGTGGGCTGGGGATACTGAAAGTGCATTATATCGACTAGAGGGGGAGGGGGGGGGGGTTGAATAGGCGATTTTTACAAATTCGTCACTAAGGAAATACAACTTGAGGAATTTGCTAAGTGACGAAATACAAGCATCGGATAAAGTACTCAGGTGCATGCATAACAAAGCAGTAGGATAGTCATCATGATGAAATGAAGCATACACAGAGCACATGTAGCGTGTAAACAAGATAAGCAGGCAGAAGACAAGGTGACTGAACAAATAGGATTGAGGAAATTGAGAAAGTCTTCAGTCAAAGTCTTCAAACAGTAACGATCAAGTTCAACAACAAGTATGCGAGGAAATGAAAGAGTTGAGGAAGTAGAACCAGTAGCTCGGTGAAGACAGTGATTTGGTAGACCAGTTTCAACTGCTGTGACAGTTGTACATCTAGTTGGAGCGGCTTGGTATTTAAACCAAATGACATCACAGTCCCAGGACACACAGTCCTTAACGTAGTCTCCTTGAGCTAAGGTCACACAGACCTCGCCCAATCACTCGTGGTAAGTCTTCAAGGTGACTTCCAAACCTTCACAGACTTGGTCACTCGGCGATCCACAATTCCTCTTGGATGCTCTAGACCATGACGCCTAACCGTCTGAAAGATGCACAGTCTTCAAAGGTAACAAGCGTCGGTTCCACACAGGAAAAATTTCTTCAGTGATGCTCAATCACTTTGGGTTTTAGGTTTTGGGTTTTTCCTCAATGATGATTTTCTCTCGAAGTCCTCGGAGGATGGGATGCTCTAAATGACAACTGTCAATCTATCTCTCGGAGTAGCCAACCAGCTAGTGCTTGAGGGGGGGGGGGCACTATTTATAGCCGGGGAGCAGCCCGACATGATAAGACATAAATGCCCCTAATGGTATGACCGCTAGGTGGACAAGATATTTGGGACAGCTGGCGCGTAGCACAACAACGGTCGGAAATTTGAGCTCTCAAATTCCCGAGGGCTATCATGTTCCTCACTTGTAGACAATCCGCACTGGCGAATTGCCAACTCCTCAGTCGGAACAAATTTCTCAGAGACCAGAAGATCTTCGTCTCTGCCAGTGAAGAAATTGACTGAACTGCAAGAGATTTCCAAAGGCTTCACTCGAAGGATTGGGTATGTGTAGGCTTTGAGATGAGCACCACTTGGAATTTTTTTCTTAGTTTTACCTCGAACGCCTTTCACAGTACGGTGTTTCCTATGACTCAAGAAAGGAAAATGAAACTACGAAAAAAAATCTTCACGCTTCATAGTCCTTGCATCATTATCAATATCTTCAATGTCACACCAATTTCCTCATTTTCAAAGTCTTCAAGAAAACCAAAGTCTTCATTTGAAGACATTCATTTTTAGGCTCGACTTTCATTGGTTAAACCAAACTCCTCAGAGACTTATACGGCCTGTGTACACTCATAAACATATTAGTCCCTTAACCTATAAGTCTTCAATACACCAAAATCACTAAGGGGCACTAGATGCACTTACAATCTCCCCCTTTTTGGTGATTGATGACAAATAGGTTAAGTTTTCAACGGGGATAAACATATGAAGTGTAAATACTGATATAGAGGAATTTGATTGCAAGATATAGAAGAACTCCCCCTGAAGATGTGCATATTTGAGGAATTTGCTTTGGACTGCAAATGCACATTGTAGAATAAAATCATGGAGATCTCCCCCTATATCTTGTAATCCATTCACGCATTTAACATATAATATGAAGAATTTGAAATGCATGATGGAAAATGGTGTCTGACGAAATTCAGCATGCGTGCATTAAGGTACTTGAGGAAATAAGCATGCAGAAAGCAGTTCAAAAGTATCAGACCACCATCGGACTTAAGTTTACAACTGTAACTTAAACAAAAAACAGCCCAAATATAAGACCCGCTTGAAGACTAACTCAAATTTCTCCCCCTTTGTCATCAAATGACCAAAAGGGATGAAACTTGAGGACTAACGCCCCTGAAGAATATTAGCTTGAGGTCGGTGGAGGAGCGCCGACGTTATTGGGGTTGTTTGCCGATGTAGGGCCTGCTGTAGTGTTGTTGAGATCCTCAGCTTCATCCGTCTCACGCGATGAAGAAAATGAACTTGTGACCAACTGAGGAACTTTGACCTTCTTGAATTTCTTCGAAGGAGGATGAGACCAGTCAAAGTTTTGCTGAAATTCCATCTGCTTGAGGTCTTCATCACTGTAAAGATGAGAGAGTATAGCCCAAATGAGGTCGAAGATTTCATGCACATAGTAATGATTCTTCTTCACAGTGTTCTGAGTAACAGTCATGTTCTGAAGAATTGAGCCAAATTGACGCTTGACCCACTTGTGATTGCGATCGACTTTCTGGTGAAGACTTAGAAGAATCTCACGATCAGTCATCACACGCGGGGCAGTGGCTTGAGGATTTTGATTGGTGGCTTTAGCGGCAGAGTCCTGGGTTGCAGAGTCATCATTGGTGGAGTAAGATGCAGCCTTGCGAAATTGACCATCCAATGGATGAGTGCCTTCATCAATAACAACAGCTTTGCCTTTTTCATCAACTGAGGAAATTGTCCTTTTGAGGACTTCAATAGGAGGCGTAAAGTCGAGGTGATTCTGAAAGTCTGCCTTGTATGGAATTGAAGACCTTGTTACGATGAATTTCATTATCCAAGGAGCATAGGGCTTCAATTCAAACAGCGACATCGCAACATTGGTCAAAGTCCTCATGAAGAAATCATGATCGTTAATGGGAATACCATGTATGATGTTGAACAGCAGATTCTTCATGATGCCGAACTTCTTCTTCTTCAGAATTGTGGCCTTTGATCGGACTTAGGGTTATGGTCAATATGCGGTAGATGGTCCTTGGCACATACAACAAATCTTTCATGAGGAAAGTGGTTCTTGGAGCTTGGTCGGGCCGTAAAGGCTTCATCAACACTTGCATGAGATGATTTTGAAGTTCAGGTTCCTCATATATGAGCCTTGCACCTTCTGCAGGAGGGCTGACTGGGATGGCATGAAGTAATTCAGAGGCCGGAGCTTTATAGTGAGTGTTTTCAGTCATCCAGTCCATAACCCATGAATTGACATCAGCAACATTGCAGGAGGAGCAGATGAAATTGGTGCATTTTCTTCAGACACGACTAATGCAGTCGCCCTGGCATTCTCAATTTCTTCAGGCACAGTAGATTCTTTAGCTGGCCTGGATTGTTCTTCAGGTGCAACATTCGTGGTTGCCCTGACATGTTCTTTAGGAGCTGGAATTTCTCCAGCAACCCTGATAGCTTCTTCAGCAGCCTGAATTTCTTTAGCTGCCCTTTCCCTTTCATCAGAAGGTGGCGGATGCTTCAACTTCGAGGATCTTGTTGCGATGGAGCTGCAACATCTTCCTTGAGGTTCTTGGCAATCTTGACAAATCTGACCTTGGCTCCCAGCCAATCCGCATGGTATCGATCAAATTCATAACTGAGGACTTTGATTTCCTTTTGAACAGTCACAAGTTCTTCAGGAGACAAAGTAAGAACGGCGTTCCTCAGAAATCGCTCCTTCTTGTACTGGTCCTTCTTTACTCGCCTCGCCTTCTCAAATTTCCATTTTTCTTCGCCTATGAAGGAAGTCAGCATGTGACTCTGTCCAGGAGTCAAGTTCAGGTCAGGGAGTGGAGTATTTGGATCCTTGTGCCAAATGTCAAAGAAATCAAGGATCTTCTTCGGATCTAGCATAAGAGGCAAGAGCTGCCTTTCGCTCTAGCAGCCCTTTCTTGTCTGCCTCTGATGATTTCGGCAAGTTCTTCATCATCAGCTTCATCATCATCAGATGGAACATGGAAAGCCACTTGCTTCTTGTGAGGACCTGGCCTCTTTCCACGCCCAAAGATGGACTTAACCTTCAGCAGAGATGGACCACTTGAGGATTACGGTTGAGCTGAGGAAGTTGCAGATGCCCCTGAAGCAATTGAGAATCCTGCAGTCCGCTGACATGTTGCAAGATGCACCGGTGTTGAGGACTTTGTGGCAACAACTGAGGATCTTACATCAACAGATGGAGTTGGTGCTGCCCTTGAGGAAGTTGCTCGAGGTATTTGAACTGAGGGCTTTGCTGATGAGGAACTTGGTCGTGAGGGCATTGAGCTTGAAGACTTTGGCTTCAAAGCTGGTTTCTTCTGAATTGCCTTCTTGGGTGCAGCTCTACTGGCAGAAGCCTCAGCAGCAGCAGCTTGAGAGTTCTCATTGAATTTCCTCACTGCTTTCGCGGCAACTTTTTGAAGCTTGGCTTGGTGCTTGGCCCATTCTTTAGGAAATTCGTCACCATGCTTGATGCTGGTAGGATCAGCTCGTTGCCCAGCAGCAAGTGGTGGTCTTGGGCATGGAGGATTTACAACAATTTTCCTCATGTATTTTGGAGTAGCATAGCGATATTCCTTCCATTCGTTTGCCCATCTCCTTTGAATCCACTGAATGCGCACTTTGCGTTGAGTCCTGGTTTCTTTCCCATGAGTTTCTGGTGTGCAATATTCATCATAGATATCCTCAGGGATCTCAAACGCAGTGTTTGTCTCTGGACTTTTTCCTCCTTTCTGAGGTCTCTTCCCATTTGTCATTTTCTTCACTTGAGGACTTTGAACTTTTGATGTTTCTGAGGAGGTATGCAATTTTTCTTCAAGGAATGTTGCAAGTGAGTTAAGTTGATGGGAACCTAGTGATCGGCAGACATCTTGTACATGTGAATATAGTATAGGTGCGAAGAATTTAGAGAGGTCATATGCATTCTCAGAAATTTTCAAAAAGTATCAAGTTGAGGAATTTGACCATAGATGTCTTGAGGAATTTCACTAAGCGTTCTTGACTCAGGTTTCAGAGTTGTACAGATTAGAAAATCCACTCAATTGACGAATCTTGAGGAAAATCATAGCTTAGAGAAACAAATCAAGGAAAGGAAGCATTGTGGTGTTTAAGGAATTGATTGTTGAAGAATAAACACCTTTTGAGGATTTTGTGAAAATCATAAGAATCATAGTAGGGCAGTAAAATTAGATTTTAATTACCCTTGATGAAGAACACGATGAACTAGGAGTGGAGATGGAGAAGTTCGTCAGTTCAGATCTCCCACGCCCTAACTCGGCGGCGGGAGACAACTACGGCGGCGACAGAGTGAAGATTTCCGCGGCCGGCACGAGTACGACAGCGACGAGGTCGAGGAAGTGAAGCTCTTCCTCACCGGTGACGATGGAAGTTAGCGGCGACGCTTAGGTCTGAGCTCGAGCGAGGAGAGTAGCAGTCGAGCAGAGTAAATGAGGTCGGAGGAGGGTGAGGGGTATTTATAGCCGCAGGTAAAAACTGCTCGCCCGAAGATTTTGGACGAACATGCCCCTGACCCTTGCTATCCCAACGACATGTGTCACCCACGTACTGAGAGGTGGAGATCATGGGGGATCGTGGATGAGTACTTTAATCCGACGTGGGAAGCGGAACGGTTTGAGCGACAATAGCCAAAAATTCATATATGAATATTTTTAATGTTTCGTTCGCAAATTCTTCAGCAGCCATGAACATAGTGAAGACTTTGAACGAGTTTCAAATAGAACGCACATGAAGAATTTGTGAATAGACTCCTTTGAGTTTAGCATAGAGGGGAAACGGGTCCGATCACATTCACTTAGAAGAAAATCAACTTGAAGAATTAGCTATAAGTGAATGCTGTTGAGGACATTGAAAAATCAAATATATACAAGTATAGTCAATGAAGAACACCTGTCGAAAAGTTGAAGAAATTGCAAGAATTTGAAATTTTGAAGAATTTGCAAAATGAAGAAAAACTCAAATTTGAAGATTTTCAACTTTGGTTGGTGGCGTGACCCACCGTATAAGAATGATGATTTCAGACACCACATACAATTGTTGTAGGGCTCTAAGAATCAAATTCTTCATTAATTTCTTCACACTTAGAGGGTTAGTCTTCATTGATTGAAGAAAAACGTTACTTCGTGTATTGCACATCTAAGTCATCAATTTTGCATAAGTGTTAGGATGTGTATCCTTTCAAAGAACATTCGAAGATTCTAAGATATTTAGCTCACATCGCAACTTGCAAAATCTCTTTTCATCCAAGGGCTTTGTGAAGATATCAGCCAGTTGTTCTTCAGTCTTCACGTGGTCGATGGAGATGTCGCCCTTCAACACATGATCTCGAAGAAAATGATGACGAATCTGGATGTGCTTTGTCTTCGAGTGCTGAACTGGGTTGTGAGCAATCTTGATGGCACTCTCGTTGTCACAGTAGAGAGGCACGTTCTTCACATTGATGCCATAGTCCTTGAGGGTTTGCTTCATCCACAACAATTGAGCACAACAAGAACCAACAGCAATGTACTCAGCTTCAGCAGTAGAGCGTGATAGGCAGTTCTGCTTCTTCTAGGACCAACATACTAAGGATCGTCCGAGGAAATGGCATGTGCCTGATGTTGACTTGTGATCCACCCGATCACCAGCATAGTCAGAGTCAGAATATCCAATGAGATCAAAAGCCGAGCCCTTGGGATACCATAATCCAAGTGTTGGAGTGTGAGCTAGATATCGAAGAATATGTTTCACAGCCTTGTGGTGTGATTCCTTCGGTGAAGCTTGGAATCGGGCACACATGCAAACACTAAGCATAATATCTGGCCTAGATGCACATAGATATAATAAAGAGCCAATCATGGAGCGTTATCCTTTTTATCAAAGTCTATACCATTTTATTCAGTGTAGAGATGGCCATTTGTGGGCACAGGGATTTTGGCGCCTTTGCAATCTTGCATGCCGAATTTTCTCAGTACATCTTTGAGGTATTTCTCTTGAGATATGAAGATGCCATTGCGTTGTTGACGAATTTGAAGACCTAAGAAGAATTTCAATTCTCCCATCATAGACATTTGATATTCTTCACTCATCATATAGGCAAATTCACACCGTAATGTGTCTCAAAGACAACCAAATATAATATCATCCACATAAATTTGGCACACGAATAATTCATCATCATAGGTTTTAGTGAAAAGAGTTGGTTCAAGTGAACCATGTTTGAAGCCTTTCTTCATGAGGAATTCCTTCAGTGTATCATACCACGCCCGAGGGGCCTGCTTGAGGCCATAGAGGGCCTTGTTGAGTCTGAAGACTTTGTCAGGATGCTTAGGATCTTCGAAACCTAGGGGTTGAGCAACATATACATCTTCCTCAAGCTTACCATTGAGGAATGCACTTTTCACATCCATTTGATATAAGATGATATTATGATGGTTAGCATAAGCAAGCAATATGCAAATAGCTTCAAGTCTAGCAACAGGTGCAAAAGTTTCATCGAAGTCAATTCCTTCAACCTGTGTGTAGCCCTAAGCTACAAGACGAGCCTTATTCCTCACCACTTGGTCATTTTCATCTTACTTGTTGCGGTAGATCCACTTGGTACCTATGACATTGTGCTTGCGAGGATCTTGTCGCTTGACAAGTTCACACACATTGTTGAGGTCGAATTGATGCAATTCCTCTTGCATTGCTTGAATCCACTCAGGCTCCAGAAATGCTTCATCAACTTTGGTGGGCTCTATGATAGAGACAAAAGCGAAGTGCCCACAAAAGTTAGACAAATGTGAAGCAATTCAAAAGGACGAGTGGTAGTCATGATAGTCTTCGAGGGATGCTTGGATCTGGTCATCTTTCCAGCCTCACAAGCCCCACAAAGATGATCTTTGAGGAATTTGACACCCTCGATGCTGATGACGTGTTTCTTCTTCGCTAGTGTGTGCAAGTTCCTCATGCCAGCATGACCAAGTCGTCGATGCCATAGCCAGCCTTCTGAAGCTTTTGCAAGTAGACATGTGGCAGGCTGTGGTCCTGCAGAGAAATCAACAATATACAAGTCTCCTCTCCTAAAGCCTTTGAAGACTTTGGAATTTTCAAATTCAATGAGTACTATGGAACGATATTTGCCAAGGACGAAAACCATATCAAGATCACAAAGCATTGAGACAGACATGAGGTTGAATCCGAGGGACTCGACAAGCATGACTTTGTCCATGTGTTGATCCTTTGAGATTGCAACCCTACCTAGACCCAATACCTTGCTTTTTTTCCTTTGTTAGCGTAGGTGATATGCTTCAGATGTGACGGAGATAAAGCAGAGTCCATCAATAAGTTCTTGTCACCAGTCAAGTGATTTGTACATCCACTGTCGAGGACCCACTCAGTAGCTTTGAGAGATTCATCCTGGAGACGAATTAGTGCATCTTATGAAATCATATACTTCAGAGTGAAGAATATGACATCAAATTCATCAAGCAGCACAATAGATACATCAGTATAAGGACGTGAGAAATGAGTAATTGTAGGACCTTGAAGTATGTCTAGAGGGGGGGGGGTGATTAGACTACTTGACCAATTAAAAAGTTAACCTTTTCCCAATTTTAGACTTTGGCAGATTTTAGCTATCTTTGCACAAGTCAAGCAATCTTCACACAATTCAAGCAAGCATGCAAAGAGTATATAGGCAGCGAAAATTAAAGCATGCAACTTGCAAGAATGTAAAGGGAAGGGTTTGGAGGATTCAAACGCAATTGGAGACACAAATGTTTTTGTCGTGGTTCCGATAGGTGGTGCTATCGTACATCCACGTTGATGGAGACTTCAACCCACGAAGGGTAACTGTTGCGCGAGTCCACGGAGGGCTCCACCCACGAAGGGTCCACGAAGAAGCAACCTTGTCTATCCCACCATGGCCGTCGCCCACGAAGGACTTGCCTCGATGGCGCTAGATCTTCACGAAGTAGGCAATCTCCTTGCCCTTACAAACTCCTTGGTTCAACTCCACAATCTTGTCGGAGACTCCCAAGTGACACCTAGCCAATCTAGGAGACACCACTCTCCAAGAAGTAACAAATGGTGTGTTGATGATGAACTCCTTGCTCTTGTGCTTCAAATGATAGTCTCCCCAACACTCAACTCTCTCTCATGGGATTTGGATCTGGTGGAAAGAAGATTTGAGTGGAAAGCAACTTGGGAAGGCTAGAGATCAAGATTCATATGGTAGGAATGGAATATCTTGGCCTCAACACATGAGTAGGTGGTTCTCTCTCGAACTAGTAAGTTGGAAGTGTAGGTTTGTTCTGATGGCTCTCTCCACGAATGAAGAGGAGGTGGAGGGGTATATATAGCCTCCACACAAAATCTAACCGTTACACACAATTTACCAAACTCGATGGGACCGAATCAACAAACTCGGTCGGTCCGATTAAGTAAACCTAGTGACCGTTAGTGATTTCGGTGGGACCGACATGCAACTCGGTAGGACCGATATGGTTAGGGTTAGGGCATAACGTAATCTCGGTGAGACCGATTACACAAACTCGGTGAGACCGATTTTGGTAATTAGCTAACCAGAGAGTTGGTCAGGTAAACTCGGTGGGACCGATTCGCTCTTTTCGGTGAGACCGAAATGTTACGAAAGGGAAATAGAGAGTTTACATTGCAATCTCGGTGGGACCGATCGCTCACTTCGGTTAGACCGAAACGTTACGAAGGGAAACAGAGAAATTACAATCCCATCTCAGTGAGACCGAGATCCCTATCGGTGAGACCGATTTGCCTAGGGTTTGTGGGAGTGGCTATGACATTTGAACTCGGTAGCGCCGGATAGAAAGAATCGGTAGGACCGATTTTGACTTTGGGTTTAGGTCATATGTGGATGTGAGAAAGTAGTTGAGGGTTTTTGGAGCATATCACTAAGCACTTGAAGCAAGAGGCTCATTAAGCAACACCTCATCCCTCCTTGATAGTATTGGCTTTTCCTATAGACTCAATGTGATCTTGGATCACTAAAATGTAAAATGTAGAGTCTTGAGCTTTTGAGCTTGAGCCAATCCTTTGTCCTTAGTATTTTGAGGGATCCACTTTCATCATCCATGCCATGCCATTCATTGAGCTTTCCTGAAATGTTTGTCTTGGAATAGCATTAGCTCAATGAGCTATATGTTGTTATGAATTACCAAAACCACCTAGGGATAGTTGCACTTTCAATCTCCCCCTTTTTGGTAATTGATGACAACATATAGATCAAATCTTCGACAAATTATAATAAGATTGAAAAATATCGTCGCTTTGAGAAGTATGTGATAAGCAAGAGCTCCCCCTAAATTTGTGCATAGTTTAAGATTTGCTTTGGACTGCAAATGCACAAGGAATTAGGCTCATGGGTTACTCTTCCATGTCACATACATCTTGGTGGAGCGCTCAAAATAATAAAGATTGAATACATGCACTCATCACCAAGCAAAGTGAATTATCATATAAGGATAAGGAAGATAATATCATCTAACAAGCATAAGTGTAGCTTATGATCAAACATATGATCATCAATGTCTCACAGGTAATAGCATAGTATCTCAAGCAATCAAAAGCAAACAAAGTTCAACCAAGAAGACAAGAGAGAACAAAAGCAAACTCTCTCTCTCTCGAAGCCTATGATCTATACATTTTTCTCCCCCTTTGGCAACAAGGTACCAAAAGTTCCTAGAAAATGCATAGTACTATATCGCCTCTCGTGCTTGGTCTTCGGTTGGTGGTGTAGAGATGGCTCCTTGGACGAAGACTTCAGCTTGAAGTGGATGGAGCCAAGGAGTTGGTCTTTGGAGCTGGTTGCACTTTGGAGCTGTATGCTGGTGCAGATGAAGTAACTCTGGTGTCATTCTTGGCTCTGCTGGTCTCTCGACCTCGAGGCACTCTGGCAAATGCATCGATGGTTGTTCTGCCCTTCCTCTCCTGCATGTCATCCTCAGAAGCTGCTCCACAACCCGATCAATCTCGATTAATTTGACATCTAAATCATAGAATTTTTGTTCCATGATTCTTTCCGTGCTCTCCTGGTTTTGAGTTAGGTGGCCAACCCTTCTCAATCCTCGAGTTGATGCTATCAAGTAACCAAGCTGGTCCTGCTTGCTCTTCAAAAAGTACTCAGATGCCTCCGCTAGAGTTGGCATCTTGGCAGCCTTCTCTTTCTTTGCTTTCTCCTTATTCTCTTGAGCTTGTATTGATGATGGTTCGTTCTCATTCATTACAACTTGATTGTCCTCAAAGTCTGGATAGAGAACAAAGTGTTCCTTATCCAACAGATATTTTCCTGTGCCCATCTTTGAGTTAATCAACTCCTGAATTTGTGGGGCATATCCACAACTTCTCTTTTGGTCTGCTGCTGTCCTCTTGATAGTCTCAACTATGAGGCTCATGACCTTGAATTTTTGTGGCAAATCAAATATGTGTAGTAAATTAATTGCATGCCCTCTGATCATGTTGTGGTCACCTGACTTGGCCAAAAGAGTGTGCCTTAAGATCCAGTTGATCGTTGGCAGCCCTGACAGAAGAAAATGGACTGACCCAAACTTGAAAGTTTCAAGTGCTTCATCTGGGATCTCCTTGTACATCTGTGACATTGAATTGTGATCCATCTTTTTCTTGGCATAGACGTCCAAGTCATCTTCACTCTCCTTTGGGGCATTGATCAGATTTTCCCATTCCTCAATGGTTGATTGGTATCTCGTACCTTCAGACATCCAAACAATTCTGCCATCTGATAGAAATGTGCTATGGAGTAGAATTGCATAATGAGCTCATCATTCCAGTTTGTGAGCTTCTGCCCAACAAAATCTGCAACTCCACACACACTGAAGCTGTCATATACTCCAGGATAATGTTCTTCATTTTCCTTCATGTAGGTCCAGTCGACCCACCTCATATCACACACTATTGGCTTCTTGTCCAACAAGATTGTCTCATAGAAATCCTGCTGTTCCTTTGTGTGGAATCTGTAATCAACAACAGTCCTTCTCCTGGTGGCATATGGATCTGACTCTCTCCATAGCCTCAACCCTGAATCTCTCCTGATCTTCATGTTCTCAGCCACAGGATGAGCATCGTTGTGGTCTGGAATCTTGGGTTTGAGCTTCCTCAGACTTGTCCTTCATCATCTTCCTCGGCTGACAACATCGTGCACTTTGGGGCCTTGTTCTTCTCAGCAGCTGGTATACTCCTGGTATTCCTCTTTGGTGCACTCTTGGGCTTGGAGGCAGCTTTGGGTGCATCTTTGGGCTTTGATGTTGCAGCCCCTGACCTTATAGCATCACCCATCAGCTTTGGTGCTTTGGGTGCTGGTGCAGCAACCTCTTCTTCCTTTTCTTCTTCCATCATGGAAGGCTTTCCAATCACTCTGGCCATGGTCTTCCTGACCCTCACCTTCCTTTTCTTTCCTTCTGCAGTAGGCTCTTTGGGTTGGGATTCCAAAGGTGCTTGAGTGGAGGCTCTGGCTTTAGACATGGGTTGTCTTCCTGCTGGCCTTTTGATCTTCATCCCTCGCTTAACTGCAGCTGAGATGTACTCCTTCTTGAGCATTTTCTTCTTTGAAATAGCCTCATCCTCTACTGCCACATAATCCTCATCCTCAGACTCTGAGGTTTTCTTCTTCCTTGTCCTGGTGGCAGCTTTGGGCAAATTGCTAGGAGTGCTTCTGCTTCCTTCATCTGAGCTGCTGGAGGGACTAGTGCCCTCACTCATGTGAATTTGCTCTTCTTCCTTGTTCTGACTATCACTTTGGTCTGACATGATGCAAGCACTGACTGCTGACCCTGTGAATTGTTATAGATGAGATAGAGTGGATGAGCATCACAAAATGCAGAGATTTTTGCAAAAGAATGATTCAAAAACTTAGTTTTAGTTTTCCACAGAAAGCATTTCGGATCAATTGATTTTGAAACTCGGTAATACCGAAGCAGTTTTGGAACCTAAACTAGTGAACTCGGTCAGACTGAGTCATAGTTCGGTGGCACCGAGACCGCTAGGGTTTCACAAAGTTCTAAAATCGGTCACACCGATTAGCAATTCTCGGTCAGACCGAGAGTTACTAGTGCAATGTAGTTAGCCGAATTGGTGGGACCGAGTTTTTCAACTCGGTGGGTCCGAGATGGTTTCGGCGGAAACCTAACCCTAAATTTTCAAATCGCATCTATTCTAAGGATTGTTTTGACTGGATAGAGGTGTTTCAATCGTGGCAAGAATCATAATGAACACAATGTCTTTGAGAATCGACGAGGATAGCACCGTGATCGAAGTTCATACCCTAGTTCGGCGATGAACTCGCTTCTGGCAACGGGCGGAGATGAAATCCGTTGACGGCGGCGGAGACCAGCGACAGGAGGCGGTTGGCGACGAAGTCGACGATCCGAAGGCCTAGTAGGCAGAGCGAGCTATGCGCGGGTGAAGAGTTTCGGAGAAAGTTTTCCAAAATTTGCCCGTGTGAATATATAGCCCGACACTGTCGGTGTGACCGAGTGGAACAACTCGGTGGCACCGAGATGCATAACTGTTGACAATTACAGCAACTCGGTGTGACCGAAAAGTTTAAATCGGTTGCACCGAGATTGAAAACCTAGATCGACTTAGTGATCTTGGTATGACCGAAACGGAGGAATCGGTCAGATCGAAAACCACAAAGAAGTTTTGGAAGTTTAAGTCTATGACGAGTCGGGGACTCCGAGTGCTCCTCACACAGAGTGGTTCGAATCTGACTTGATCAAATTTTGTGATGTAGCATGAATAGAGTTTGTGACGAGAAAAGCATAGATAGCTAGAGAAGGTTCTTAGGCATTCTTGTCCATCCACTTGGCCAAAGAAAAGGAACCAAACAATCAAAACAACAAGTGGATGTCCTCGAATGAGTAAAATATGCAACCTACATGCTCACACAATAAAATGACAAATGAAATATGTGGCAAAGCATGCACAACCAATTCTAGCATCTATCAAACAATTGGCGATGACTAAGTCATCTATATATGAGTATATTGACTTAGGAGTCAAATGAGAACATTTGATCATAGGTCATACTCATCGTTTAAGCTCAAGTGGGGTTACCACTTTTACATAATGCATTGATGTGTTCACATCATTAGAGTTGCTTTGACTCAATTCTTAGAGTTAAGCTCCCCTAGATGTGAGATCCCCCCTTAGAGGGATGAACTAACCTTGGTTTTTGTCGATGATGACTTCATGTAGGTGTTGAAGATGTGGATGCTCAATGTTGATGTAGATCTTTTGGAGCAATCCTTTGGAGTGAGTTGCACTTTCAATACTTACATGGGTTAGTCCCACAAGGAACAAACAAGAATATCCATAGACATAGAGTGATGCACACACAAGATGATGTCCATGAAAACATTAGGTTACCTTGTCCCTTGTCTTACCAACATGAGGGTTTGTGACTCCTTGAACTAGTGCAAGATATGGAAGTTGATTGCACTTATCCTTGCCATAATGATATGAGTGAAGAATGTTGGCGGAGTCACCCTCAAGAACTCTCTAGTTCTTCTTCTTCGGGATCCACATCATCTTGATGGGAATCCTTGGAGTTGTAGTTGTAATAGATGAAGTAGAACTTGACGTAGTCTTGGGAACCCACTTGACCAAGGCCTTAGGTGCTTCTTCAAATGCATCAATCTCCTCTTGAAGCTTGTCCTTGCCTTTGTTCTTGTGGTCTTGTGGTGGAAGATCATTTTGTGCTTGTGTTCCCTTGAAGGAAGTAGGATCATACTTATCTTGTTGAGGAACAAACTTAGTCTTGGGGTATTGATCTTCTTCCCACTCAACTCCATTGGCATTGAACTTTCGCTCAAAACCAACACCTTGATTCTTCCGGTGCCTTCCTAGCTTGCGTACAATTTCCTCGAATTGCTTACTCCCGGCAAGGCTCTTGTAAACACCTTTCTCTATAATTCCCTTCAATAAGCTATTTTCTTGCTCAAGTGTAACTTGGCTAAGAGAATCATTAGTGAAATCAAGAGAACTACTAGAAGCAACAATATTGGATTTAGCATTATTGTTGTTACTACGAGAGGAAGGATCTTTCTTGTTCTTGTTACTAGACTTGACTTGAGGCATGTAAGTAGATAGGAGTAAACGCTTGGCAATGTAAGAAGAACTTTTCTTACGGAGATCATCATTATTGCCTTTAAGAACTCATGCTCTTGCTCAAGATTGAGCTTTTCAAAGCGTAACTTCTCATGAGCCCTTAAAAGTTCTCGATGATCTTCAAAGATAGTTTCATGAGCTAACTTAAGAGTGTTTAGTTCTTTAGTTAGAAGCTCAATCTTCTCCTTATCATTGTCATTCGTTTTATCTTGATTAGCATGATTAATTGACGTTTCATCATAGTATTCATCACTAGAGTTGTCAATAAGTAAATCATCATCACCTAAGAAGTCATCTTCATCACTATTAAAATCAACATACTGGTGTGTTACCTTAGGACCTTTGGCCATGAAGCATCTTCCAATTCCTTCATTTGGTGAATCAAATATGTCGTAGGAGTTGGTTGACACAAGTGCTAGACCGGAAACAACTTCATCTTGAGTATGTTCGGAGTCGGAGTGATAGCTTCTCTCGGAGTGATTGTCGAAGTCGGAGCCGGATATCCATTCACCAACATGAGCTTGATGTCTTCGTTTTGTGTAGCTCTTTGATGACTTGTCCTTCCTTTCCGAATCCTTGCTTCTCCGTGAGGGTCTTCGTTCATAACGATCATCTCTACTCCTTCTTTATCTTGGTGGTGATTCTTCTCTTCTACTTCTTCTTTTTGGAGAATCTTCTCTTCTTTTGTAGGGTGTCGTACACTCATTGGAATAGTGTCCAGGTCTCCCACAATTGTAGCAATTGCGCTCTCGACTAGAAGATATTTTGTCATTGTATGACCTTGACTTAGAGGTTCTTTCTTTGCTTCTAGTCTTGTAGAATTTGTTGAAGTTCTTCACCATTAAGCTCAATTCTTCATTGAAGGTTTGTTTCTCACTTGATGATGTGGGGGCTTCACATGAGGCTTTGTAAGCACCACTCGACTTGTTGTGAAGTTCCTCCTTATCCTTGAGTGACATCTCATGAGCAACAATTCTTCCAATGACTTCCGTTGGCTTGAGATCTTTGTAATTTGGCAGCATTTGGATCAATGTGCACACGGTATCATACTTTCCATCCAATGCTCTTAGGATCTTCTTGATGATGAATCTGTCGGTCATCTCATCACTTCCTAAGCCGGCAATCTCATTTGTGATAAGAGCAAGCCTAGAGTACATTTCAGTTACACCTTCACCATCCTTCATTTTGAACTTTTCAAGCTGACTTTGGAGCACATCCAACTTGGATTTCTTGACGGAGTCAGAACCTTCATGCATATTAATCAAAGTATCCCAAATTTCCTTTGCTTTCTCAAGACGGCTGATTTTGTTGAATTCTTCAGGGCACAATCCATTGAAGAGGATATCACAAGCTTGAGCGTTGTATTGCAGCATCTTCAATTCATCCGCATTAGCTTCACGGTTCGGTTTTCTCCCATCAAATAATTCACCTTGCAAGCCAATACACACAATAGCCCAAACGGCGGGGTTATATCCGAGAATATGCATTTTCATCTTATGCTTCCAACTAGCAAAGTTAGTGTCATCAAAGTAAGGACCTCTATGGTGATAATTTCCCTCGCTAGACGCCATACTCTCCTACGTTGTGAAACCAAGGCTATGACCACCAAAAGCTATGGAAATCAAAGAAAATGGAGACCAAAGCTCTGATACCACTTGTAGGACCTTGAAGTATGTCTAGAGGGGGGGGGTTTGATTAGACTACTTGACCAATTAAAAAGTTAACCTTTTCCCAATTTTAGACTTTGGCAGATTTTAGCTATCTTTGCACAAGTCAAGCAATCTTCACACAATTCAAGCAAGCATGCAAATAGTATATAGGCAGAGAAAATTAAAGCATGCAACTTGCAAGAATGTAAAGGGAAGGGTTTGGAGGATTCAAACGCAATTGGAGACACAGATGTTTTTGTCGTGGTTCCGATAGGTGGTGCTATCGTACATCCACGTTGATGGAGACTTCAACCCACGAAGGGTAACGGTTATGCTGAGTCCACGGAGGGCTCCACCCACGAAGGGTCCACGAAGAAGCAACCTTGTCTATCCCACCATGGCCGTCGCCCATGAAGGACTTGCCTCCGTAGCGCTAGATCTTCACGAAGTAGGCGATCTCCTTGCCATTACAAACTCCTTGGTTCAACTCCACAATCTTGTCGGAGACTCCCAAGTGACACCTAGCCAATCTAGGAGACACCACTCTCCAAGAAGTAACAAATGGTGTGTTGATGATGAACTCCTTGCTCTTGTGCTTCAAATGATAGTCTCCCCAACACTCAACTCTCTCTCATGGGATTTGGATCTGTGGAAAGAAGATTTGAGTGGAAAGCAACTTGGGAAGGCTAGAGATCAAGATTCATATGGTAGGAATGGAATATCTTGGCCTCAACACATGAGTAGGTGGTTCTCTCTCGAGGCTGGTAAGTTGGAAGTGTAAGTTTGTTCGATGGCTCTCTCCACGAATGAAGAGGAGGTGGAGGGGTATATATAGCCTCCACACAAAATCTAACTGCTACACACAATTTACCAAACTCGGTGGGACCGAATCAACAAACTCGGTCGGACCGATTCAAGAAACCTAGTGACCGTTAGTGATTTGATTGGGACCGACATGCAACTCAAGATGGGACCGATATGGTTAGGGTTAGGGCATAACGTAATCTCGGTGAGACCGATTTTGGTAATTAGCTAACCAGAGAGTTGGTCAGGTAAACTCGGTGGGACCGATTCGCTCTTTTCGGTGAGGCCGAAATGTTACGAAAGGGAAACAGAGAGTTACATTGCAATCTCGGTGGGACCGATCGCTCACTTCGGTTAGACCGAAATGGTACAAAGGGAAATAGAGAGATTACAATCCCATCTCGGTGAGACCGATTTGCCTAGGGTTTGTGGCAGTGGCTATGACATTTGAACTCGGTGGCGCCGGATAGAAAGAATCGGTAGGACCGATTTTGACTTTGGGTTTAAGTCATATATATGTGGATGTGAGAAAGTAGTTGAGGGTTTTTGGAGCATATCACTAAGCACTTGAAGCAAGAGGCTCATTAAGCAACACCTCATCCCTCCTTGATAGTATTGGCTTTTCCTATAGACTCAATGTGATCTTGGATCACTAAAATGTAAAATGTAGAGTCTTGAGCTTTTGATCTTGAGCCAATCCTTTGTCCTTAGTATTTTGAGGGATCCACTTCCATCATCCATGCCATGCCATTCATTGAGCTTTCCTGAAATATTTGTCTTAGAATAGCATTAGCTCAATGAGCTATATGTTGTTATGAATTACCAAAACCACCTAGGGATAGTTGCACTTTCAGTAATTCATTTCTTCATGATTATCTTGCGTCCTTTCAAGCACTCTCAGGTCTCTAGCAAATTCTTTAGACGTTCAAGTTCGTCTGGAGACCTGACTCTGCATAAGAGATTAGTTCTTTTTCTTCACCACCCATATCTCGAGGGGTTGCAAAGAGTTCATCATTCTGCGAGCTCCATAAGAGAAAGGTGGCATTGAAGCCAGTGCACTTCGTTTCACAAAAGAGGGGTTAGAGTATGCATATGAGTAAGCAAATAAATTCTCCGAGGACTTATGAACATAATGATTTGAAGAATAATGCACATATTCATGACCCTTGGATTTTCCATGCGAAATAGGTGCATTAGCACGGTGATGATCATATGAGGACTTGGATCCATATGAGGAATTTGATCCATATGAAGACTTTGGTCCATATGAAGATTTTGATCTGGGGTTCCTGTTCTTCACAGGTGGTGTCATGAGGACATTCACCTAAAGACTTTCAAGGCACCTTTTGGGAACCTAGATTTTCTTCATAGGAGGACCGTTCCTGCAGTTAGCTCCAACATATCTGGCAAATACTTCACCATTCTGATTTTTGAACAGTTTATAGTTGGAGTTAAATGACTCATCTGATGAACATGAAGATTCACATGTAAAGCAAGATAAAGTAGATGGATCTACGGGAGGTCCTTTTGCAGCAACCCATGTGGTTTTGGGATACTGCTTAGGTTTTCAGTAGGTTCCATCGGCATTGAGTTTCCTCTCAAAGGCAATACCCTCTTTCCTAGGGTTCCCGTTCAAGATCTGCTTTTTAAGCACATCACAAAGAGCTTGATGCCCTTTGAGGATTTTGTACATGCCTGTCACATACAATTCCTTCAAACCTGGATTTTCATCAGTGATACTTGTGGTACTCATATGAGGAATTTGTGACCACATAAATAGTTGAAGAAGTTGTAGCGATAGAAGCATTTGAACTTTTAGGTGAAGAATTAGCAGATTCACGTTCGATGCATTTCAAACAGGGTGCAATGAATTCTTCCTGAGCGGTACTGATCTGTTGAGCAAGCAAAGAATCATTTTCCCTTTGAAAATCTTCATGACTCACCCTTAGTTTATCAAGATCTTGCTTTCTTTGAAGAAATCCATAAGAAAGCTTCTCATGATCGGCTAAGAGTGTTTCATGATGACCTTGAAGGTTATCAAACTTAGACTATAGTCGTTGAAGATTAACTGTCAAGGTTTGAGTTTGATTCAGTTCCTCACCCAACAGGTCATCGCTTTTGTCTAGCGAATTTTGAACCTTTTCCAAAGCTTTTTGCTGTTTCATGGCAATATTAGCAAGCTTGGAATAGCTAGGTTTGAGATCATCATCAGATCCATCTTCACTGGATTCAGAGGAGGGATATTTGAGTACCTTGGCACCTTTTGCCATGAAGCAATAGGTGGGAGCGAAGTCATCATTGCCATCGTCAGCAGTGTTGGAGTTGCCACTTTCTTCACAGTTGAAGATGGACTTGCTGACGAAAGGAGTAGCGAGAGCTAGGCTCGCCACACCAGAGTCTGACTCCTCAGATTCCTCCTCTTCCTCAGATTCAACGTCTGAGTCCATTTCCTTGCCAATGAATGCCCGAGTCTTTCCGGATCTGCTCTTCTTGTGAGATGAAGACTTGGAAGATTTTGACGATGAGGACTTTGAAGATTTCTTATTTTTCTTCGAGTCATCAGAACTATCATCCTTGTACTTATTCTTCTTTGATTCCTTCAGCCCTTGAGGACAATCATCCATGTAGTGACCTGGCTTCTTGCATTTGTGGCAAGTCCTCTTCTTGTAGTCGGGGGATGAAGAATCCAATCTCATGTCATCACCTCTTGAAGATTTTCCAAAGCGGCCACGCCTTGAGAACTTCTGGAATTTCCTCACGAGTATGGCTAGCTCTTGGCTTAGTTCCTTTGGATCACCAAGGCTGCTGTCAGAATCTTCCGCTTCATATGAGGAAATTTCCTGGGCCTTCAGTGCGCGTGATCTTCCGTAGCTTGGCCCATAGAGGTCTCTCTTCTCAGCTAGTTGGAATTCATGAGTGTTCAGTCTCTCAAGGATATCAGCAGGATCTAGTGACTTATAGTCTCCACGTTCTTGAATCATCAGTGCTAGTGTATCGAATAAGGAATCAAGATATCTCAGCAATTTCTTCACCACCTCATGGTCGGTGATGTCAGTGGCACCAAGTGCTTGAAGCTCATTGGAGATATCAGTGAGGCGGTCGACTGTTTGCCGAACATTTTCATTGTCGAGTCTTTTGAAGCGGTTGAAGAGATTGCAAAGAACATCAACCCGAGAGTCACGTTGGGTTGAGACTCCTTTATTGACCTTGGACAGCCCATCCCAGATAAGTTTTGCAGTCTCCAAAGAACTCACTCTGCCGTACTGTCCTTTGCTCAGATGGCCACATAAGATATTCTTTGCTTGAGAGTCGAGTTGCTTGAATCTCTTCACATCAGCTGCGTTCACGGAGGGAGTGATGGAGGGAACGCCATTTTCCACAACGTACCAGAGATCGTTGTCAATTGCCTCAAGATGCATGCACATCTTATTCTTCTAGTAGGGGTAGTCCATCCCATCAAAGGTAGGACACCCAGTCGAGACCTTCATCATACCTGCAGTCGACATAACTAGAACTCCAGGTGGTTAAACCAAAATCACACAGAACAAGGGAGTACCTTGTTCTGATACCAATTGAAATTGCGTTATATCTACTAGAGGGGGAGGGGGGGTGAATATGCGATTTTTACAAATTCGTCACTAAGGAAATACAACTTGAGGAATTTGCTAAGTGACGAAATACAAGCAGTGGATAAAGTACTCAGGTGCATGCATAACGAAGAAGTAGCATAGTCATCATGATGAAATGAAGCATACACAAAGCACAGGTAGCGTGTAAACAGGATAAGCAGGCAGAAGACAAGGTTACTGAAGAAATAGGATTGAGGAAATCGAGAAAGTCTTCAGTCAAAGTCTTCAAACAGTAACGATAAAGTTCAACAGCAAGTATGCGAGGAAATGAAAGAGTTGAGGAAATAGAACCAGTAGCTTGGTGAAGAAAGCGATTTGGTAGTCCTGTTTCAACTGCTGTTGCAGTTGTACGTCTAGTTGGAGCGGCTTGGTATTTAAACCAAAGGACAAACAGTCCCAGGACACACAGTCCTTACCGTCTTCTCCTTGAGCTAAGGTCACACAGACCTCGCCCAATCACTCGTGATAAATCTTCAAGGTGACTTTCAAACCTTCACAGACTTGGTCACTCGATGATCCACAATTCCTCTTGGATGCTCTAGACCATGACGCCTAACCATCTGGAAGATGCACAGTCTTCAAAGGTAACAAGCGTCAGTTCCACACAGGAACAATTTATTTAGTGATGGTCAATCACTTTGGGTTGTAGGTGTTAGGGTTTTGGGTTTTTCCTCACTGATGATTTTCTCTCAAAGTCCAGAGAGGATGGGATGCTCTAAATGACAAGTGTCAATCTATCTCTCGGAGCAGCCAACCAGCTAGTGGTTGAGGGGCGGCTATTTATAGCCGGGGAGTAGCCCGACATGATAAGACATAAATGCCCCAAATGATATGACCGTTAGGTGGACAAGATATTTGGGACAGCTGGCGCGTAGCACATCAACGGTTAAAAATTTGAGCTCTCAAGTTCCCGAGGCCTATCATATTCCTCACTTGTAGGCAATCTGCACTGGCTAATTCCTAACTCCTCAGTCAGAACAAATTCCTCAGAGACCAGAAGATCTTCATCTCTGTCAGTGAAGAAATTGACTGAACTGCAAGAGATTTCCAAAGGCTTCACTCGAAGGATTGGGTATGTGTAGGCTTTGAGATGAGCACCACTTGGAAATTTTTCCTTTGTTTTACCTCGACCCCCTTTAACAGTACGGTGTTTCCTATGACTCAAGAAAGGAAAATGAAACTACAAAAACAAAAATCTTCACGCTTCATAGTCCTCGCATCATTATCAATATCTTCAAGGTCAGACAAATTTCCTCATTGTCAAAGTCTTCATCTGAAGACATTAATTTTTAGGGGTCAACTTTCATTGGTTTAACCAAACTCCTTAAAAACTTATACATCATGTGTACACTCATAAACACATTAGTCCCTTAACCTATAAGTCTTCAATACACCAAAATCACTAAGGGGCACTAGATGCACTTACAGATACCACTATTCTCCTAACCTTCCAACCACAGATTGGTTCGCAATAATTTATTAACAGTTAGCGGTTAATAATTTAGCTCTTAATTTTCAATAGTTTGTTCATTAGAATACCTCTCTTGTTGCATGCTTACTTTCTAATTCTTTTGAGTTATCCGATTCATTTTCCTTATCTTTTTTTTGACATTTTCTTCATTTTTGACGGTTTTTCCATCTTATAGTTGTACAGAACAGAGGTGAGCATGAAAAATATTATGGCAGTCAGCTATTTTAAAATTGGTTCTAGGCTATGGGTGATTCACTTTCACTTCGGTTGCAAGGAGGTGCCTACTAAAGAGTAAGACTGGTTAGAATGAAAATTATCATATATTTACTACCCTAATGCATATGATACTAGTGTATTATACTATTGTCACAGTGCATAGTATCATAACTTGGTATCATGGTGACCTCATTTATTACCATGCATAACACGTACTATTATACTCCCTCCGGTCCTTTTTAGTCTTCATATAAGTTTTGTCCGAAGTCAAAGTATCTCTACTTTGACCAAACGTATAGAAAAAGTATCAACATTCATAATGCTAAATCAACATTGTTAGATTCATTATGAAATATAGTTTCATAGTATATATATTTGATATTGTAGATGTTGATATTTTTTAATATAAATTTGGTCAAACTTTGCAAAGTTTGACTTGACAGAAATCTAATATGCAGAGTAAAAAGGACCGGAGGGAGTATCATATCATGACACCCAATTCTCTTTTTTTCTTATTTAATTGCGTGTTACCTCAACAAAAATGCCTAATTGACATGCATGATACTATCTATGATACTCTCACTAAAATCAGCCTAATGACACACTTAGGAATTAACACTTATATACTGGCGTGGCATCACATGGTTGGAAATCACAAAGTGATATCGAGGGGGATTAGTGGGGAAATAACACGTACACATGAAATGATAGATCGATAAGAGCATCTATAGTCGGCTGGGCAAATCCGTGAAGGAAATATGCCCTAGAGGCAACAATAAAGCTGTTATTTATATTTCCTTATATCATGATAAATGTTTATTATTCATGCTAGAATTGTATTAACCGGAAACTTAGTAAATGTGTGAATACATAGACAAAACAGAGTGTCGCTAGTATGCCTCTACTTGACTAGCTCGTTAATCAAAGATGGTTAAGTTTCCTAACCATAGACATGTGTTGTTGTAGGACCTTGAAGTATGTCTAGAGGGGGGGTGATTAGACTACTTGACCAATAAAAACTTAACCTTTTCCCAATTTTAGAGTTTGGCAGATTTTAGCTATTTTAGGACAAGTCAAGCAATCATCACACAATTCAAGCAAGCATGCAAAGAGTGTATAGGCAGCGGAAATTAAAGCATGCAACTTGCAAGAAAGTAAAGGGAAGGGTTTGGAGGATTCGAACACAATTGGAGACACGGATGTTTTTGGCGTGGTTCCGATAGGTGGTGCTATCGTACATCCACTTTGATGGAGACTTCAACCCACGAAGGGTAACGGCTGCGCGAGTCCACGGAGGGCTCCACCCACGAAGGGTCCACGAAGAAGCAACCTTGACTATCCCACCATGGCCGTCGCCCACGAAGGACTTGCCTCACTAGCGGTAGATCTTCACGAAGTAGGCGATCTCCTTGCCCTTACAAACTCCTTGCTTCAACTCCACAATCTTGTCGGAGGCTCCCAAGTGACACCTAGCCAATCTAGGAGACACCACTCTCCAAGAAGTAACAAATGGTGCGTTGATGATGAACTCCTCGCTCTTGTGCTTCAAATGATAGTCTCCCCAACACTCAACTCTCTCTCATAGGTTTTGGATCTGGTGGAAAGAGGGTTTGAGTGGAAAGCAACTTGGGGAAGGCTAGAGATCAAGATTCATATGGCAGGAATGGAATATCTTGGCCTCAACACATGATTAGGTGGTTCTCTCTCAGAAATGGTAAGTTGGAAGTGTAGGTTCGTTCTGATGGCTCTCTCCACGAATGAAGAGGGGGTGGAGGGGTATATATAGCCTCCACACAAAAGCTAACAGTTACACACAATTTACCAAACTCGGTGGGACCGAATCGTTAAACTCGGTCGGACCGATTTAGTAAACCTAGTGACCATTAGTGATTTTCGGTGGGACTGACATGCATCTCGGTGAGGCCGATTCGGTTAGGGTTAGGGCATAACGTAATCTCGGTGAGAACGATTACACAAACTCGGTGAGACCGATTTGGTAATAAGCTTTCGGAGAGTTGGTCGTAAACTCGGTGGGACCGATTTGCTCTTTTCGGTGAGACTGAAATGTTACAAAAGGAAGCAGAGAGTTTACATTGCAATCTCGGTGGGACCGATCGCTCACTTTGTTAGACCGAAGCGTTCTGAAGGGAAACAGAGAGATTGCAACCCCATCTCGATGAGACCGAGATCCCTATCGGTAAGACCGATTTGCTTAGGGTTTGTGGCAATGGCTATGACTTTTGGAATCGGTGGCGCCGGATAGAAAGAATCGGTGTGACCGATTTTGGCTTTAGGTTTAGGTCATTTGTGGATGTGGGAAAGTAGTTGAGGGTTTTGGAGCATATCACTAAGCACATGAAGCAAGAGGCTCATTAAGCAACACCTCATCCCTTCTTGATAGTATTGGCTTTTCCTATAGACTCAATGTGATCTTGGATCACTAAAATGTAAAATGAAGAGTCTTGAGCTTTTGAGCTTGAGCCAATCCTTTGTCCTTAGTATTTTGAGGATCCACTTTCATCATCCATGCCATGCCATTCATTGAGCTTTCCTGAAACAAGAGTCTTGGAATAGCATTAGCTCAATGAGCTATATGTTGTTATGAATTACCAAAACCACCTAGGGATAGTTGCACTTTCAATCTCCCCCTTTTTGGTAATTGATGACAACATATAGATCAAAGCTTCGACAAATGATAATAAAATTTAAATTACATCGTCTCTTTGAGAAGTATGTGATAAGCAAGAGCTCCCCCTAAATTTGTGCATAGTTTAAGATTTGCTTTGGACTGCAAATGCACAATGAATTAGGCTCATGGGTTACTCTTCCATGTCACATACATCTTGGTGGAGCGCTCAAAATAATAAACAATGAATACATGCACTCATCACCAAGCATAGTGAGTGATCACATAAGATAGATAGGATAATATCAAGCATGCATAAGTGTAGCTTATGATCAAACACATGATCATCAATGTCTCACAAGCATAGTATCTCAACCAAAAGCAAACAAAGATTGAAAACCACCAAATAAAGCAAGAGAGAACAAAAGCAACACTCTCTCTCTCTCTCTAAAGCCTATGATCTATACATTTTTCTTCCCCTTTGGCAACAAGTTACCAAAAAGTTCATAGAAAATGCATAGTGCTAGATCGACTCTCGTGCTTGATCTTCGGTGGTGGTGTAGAGATGGCTCCTTGGATGAAGGCTTCAGCTTGAAGTGGATGGAGCTGGAGGAGTTGGTCTTTGGAGCTGGTTGCACTTTGGGCCCAGGGGCGGTGGTGGTCTTTGAAGTTGTTGCTCTAGTGTCTGTCACTGGCACTGCAACTGACCTCTGGGCTTTGGGCACTCTGGAAAACACATTGGTGGTAGTCTTGCCCTTCCTCTCCTGCATGTCATCCTGCAGCTGCTCACAACCGATCAATCTCGATTACCTTGACATCTAGATCATAGAATTTTTGTTCCATGATTCTTTCCAGGCTCTCCTGGTTTTGAGTTAGGTGGCCAACCCCTTCTCAATCCTCGGAGATGATGCTATCAAGTAACCAAGCTGCTCTGTTTGGTTTTCAAGAAATATTCAGATGCCTCCTCTTGAGTTGGCATCTTGGCAGCCTTCTCCTCTTTGCCTTCTCCTTCTTCTCCTAAGCTTGAACTGATTGTGGATCATCTTCATTCATGACAACCTCATTGTCCTCAAAGTCTGGATAAAGTGGAAAGTGTTCCTTATCCAACCGATATTTTCCTGTGCCCATCTTTGAGTTTATCAATTCTTGAATCGAGGTGCATATCCATAGCTCCTCTTCCGATCTGCTGCAGTCCTCTTGATTGTTTCAATGATCGTGCTCATGACTTTGAACTTCTTTGGCACATCAAACACATGCAACATGTTGATGGCATGCCCTCTGATCATGTTATGGTCACTGGACTTGGGCAACAAAGTGTGCCTCGTAATCCAATTTATGGTTGGCAACCCCGATGAGAAAGTGAACTGATCCAAACTTGTGAGTCTCTAATGCCTTGTCTGGAATTTCCTTGTACATGTGAGCCATTGAATTGTGACCCAAATTCTTCTTTGCATAAATGTCTAGGTCATCCTCATTCTCCTTGGGGGCATTGATCAGTCTTGCCCATTCTTCAATAGTGGACTGGTACCTTGTACCTTCGCACATCCAAACTATTCTTCCATCTGGGTAAAAGTGTCTTTGTGGAGTAGAACCGCATGGTAAGCTCATCATTCCAGTTGGTGAACTTCTGTCCAACAAAATCTGCAACTCCACAAGCAACAAAGCTGTCTTGCACTCCAGGATAGTGTTGTTCATTTTCCTTGATGAATTTCCAGTCAAACCACCTCATGTCACAGACTATGGGCTTCTTGTCAATTGTTTCATAGAAGTCCTGCTGTTCCTTTGTGTGGAACCTGTAGTCAACAGCAGTTCTTCTTCTTGAAGCATATGGATCTTCCATTCTCCACAATCTCAGCCCTGAATCATTCCTGATTCTCATGTCTTCAGCCACAGGATGGGCATCATTATGGTATGGTATCTTGGGCTTGAGCTTTCTTAGAACCTGTCCTTCATCTTCTGAATCTTCAGCAACATTGGGCACTAGGGCCTTGTTCTTCTCAAAGAATTTGGAATACTCCTAGTATTCCTCTTTGGAACTTGCTTGGCCTTGGAGGCAGCTCTGGGTGTTTCCTTGGGCTTGGATGTTACACCCCGATCTGATTGCATCTCCCATAAGCTTAGCTGCCTTTGGAGCTGGTGCGACAAGCTCTTCCTCTTCCATCATGGAAGGTTGACCAACAATTTTGGCCATGGTCTTCTTGACCCTTTCCTTCCTCTTCTTTCCTTCGTTGGCTCTTTGGGATCAGGCCTTTTAGGCGCTTGAGTTGATGCTCTGGCCTTGGACATTGGTTGTCTTCCTGCAGGCCTTTTGGTCTTCATGCAGCTTTGTATTCTTTCTTTGAGCCATATTCCTTCTTGAGCATCTCTTTCTTGGAAGTAGCCTCATCTTCCTCGACTTTGTAATCTTCATCCTCTGAATCTGCAGTTCTTGTCCTCCTTTGCCTAGTTGCAGCCTTAGGCAAATTGCTAGGAGGACTTCTGCTCCCTTCATCTGAAGTTGAGGGACTAGTGCCCTCACTCAAGTCCATCTGCTCTTGACACATTGCTCGTCACTTTGATCGTACATACCGCAAAAAGTCGATCTTGACCACTGTGAAGAGTTATAGATGAGATAGAAAAGATGAGCATCACAAAATGCAGAGGTTTTTGCAAAAGAATGACTCAAAAGTTCAGTCTTAGTTTTCCACGTAAAGCATTTTGGATCCACTGATTTTCAAACTCGGTGATACCAAAGCAGTTTTGGAACCTAAACCGATGATCTCGGTTGGGTGAGTTTCAGCTTTGGTGGTACCGTGACTGCTAGGGTTTCACAGAATCCTCAAATCGGTTGCACCGATTAGTAATTCTCGGTCAGACCGAGAGTCACTAGTGCAATGGCATAAGCCAAATCGGTGAGACCGAATTTTTCAACTCGGTGGGTCCGAGATGGTTTCGGCGGAAACTTAACCCTAAAAATTTCAATCACATCTAATCTATGAACTACTTTGGCTGGATAGAAGAGTTTCAATCGTGGCAAGAATCAATATGAAAACAATGTGCCAGGAATCAGACGTGGATAGCACAAAGATTAAGTCCATACCCTATCTTGGCGGTGGACTAGCTACGGCAGCAATGGCGGGGACGAAATCCGTTGACGGCGGCGGAGACCAGCGACAGGAGGCTGCTGGCAATGAGGAGACGATCCGGAGACCACGATGGCAGAGCGAGCTATTGCGCGGGCGAAGGGTTTCAGAGAAATTTCCAAAATTTTGCCCGTGGCTATATATATAGCTCGACCCTATCGGTGTGACCGAGTGGAACAACTCGGTGGCACCGAGATGCATAACTGTGTTCGATTCTGACCAAATCGGTGAGATCGAAAAGTTCAAATCGGTTGCACCGAGATTGAAAACTCAGATCAACTTGATGATCTCGGTAGGACCGAAATGGAAGGATCGGTCAGACCGAGAATCACTAAGAGGTTTTGGAAGTTTAAGTCTATGACGAATCGGGGACTCCGAAAGTGCTCCTCACACAGAGTGGTTCGAATCGACTTGATCAAATTTTGTGATGTAGCATGAATAGAGTTTGAGACGAGAAAAGCATATATAGCTAAAGAAGGTTCTTAGGCATTCTTGTCCATCCACTTGGCACAAAGAAAAGAATCCAAACAAACAAAACAACAAGTGGATGTCCTTGAATTAGTAAAATATGCACCAACATGCTCACACAATAAGATGGCAATTGAAATATGTGGCAAAGCATGCACAACCAATTTTAGCATCTATCAAGCAATTGGCGATGACTAAGTCATCTATATATGAGTATATTGACTTAGGAGTCAAATGAGAACATTTGATCATAGGTCATACTCATCGTTTAAGCTCGTGGGGTTACCACTTTTACATAATGCATTAATTTGTTCACACCATTAGAGTTGCTTTGACTCAATTCTTAGAGTTAAGCTCCCCTAGATGTGAGATCCCCCTTAGAGGGATGAACTAACCTTGGGTTTTGTCGATGATGACTTCATGTAGGTGTTGAAGATGTAGATGCTCAATGTTGATGTAGATCATTTGGAGCAATCCTTTGAAGTGAGTTGCACTTTCAACTTGCCTACATGGGTTAGTCCCACAAGGAACAAACAAGAATATCCATAGACATAGAGTGATGCACACACAAGATGATGTCCACGAAAACATTAGGTTACCTTGTCCCTTGCCTTACCAACATGAGGGTTTTTGACTCCTTGAACTAGTGCAAGATGTGAAAGTTGATTACACTTGTTCTTGCCAAAATGATATGGTCAAGAATGTTGGCGGAGTCACCCTCAAGAACTCTCTAGTTCTTCTTCTTCGGGATCCACATCATCTTGATGGGAATCCTTGGAGTTTTAGTTGTACTTGATGAAGTAGAACTTGACGTAGTCTTGGGGACCCACTTGAACGAGGCTTTAGGTGCTTCTTCAAATGCATCAATCTCTTCTTGAAGCTTGTCCTTGCCTTTGTTCTTGTGGTCTTGTGGTGGAAGATCATCTTGAGCTTGTGTCCCCTTGAAGGAAGTAGGATCATACTTCTCTTGTTTAGGAACAAACATTGTCTTGGGGTATTGATCTTCTTCCCACTCAACTCCATTGGCGTTGAACTTTCGTTCAAAACCAACACCTTAATTCTTCCGGTGCCTTCCTTGCTTGCGTACAATTTCCTAGAATTGCTTACTCCCGGCAAGGCTCTTGTAAACACCTTTCTCTATAATTCCCTTCAATAAACTATTTTCTTGCTCAAGTGTAACTTGGCTAAGAGAATCATTAGTGGAATCAAGAGAACTACTAGAAGCAACAACATTGGATTTGACATTATTATTTTTACTACTAGAGGAAGTATCTTTCTTGTACTTGCTACTAGACTTGACTTGAGGCATGTAAGTAGATAAGAGTAAACGCTTGGCAATGTAAGAAGAACTTTTCTTGCGGAGATCATCATTGATTGCCTTTAAGAACTCATGCTCTTGCTCAAGATTGAGTTGTTCAAAGCGTAACTTCTCATGAGCCCTTAAAAGTTCTCGATGATCTTTGAAGATAGTTTCATGAGCCAACTTAAGAGTGTTTAGTTCTTTAGTTAGAAGCTCAATTTTCTCCTTATCATTGTCATTCGTTTGATTAGCACGATTAATTGACATTTCATCATAGTATTCATCACTAGAGTTGTCAACAAGTAAATCATCATCCACAAGCAAGTCATCTTCATCACTATTAAAATCAACATACTCGGGATGTGTTACCTTTGGACCTTTGGCCATGAAGCATCTTCCAACACCTTCATTTGGTGAGTTAAATATGTCGTAGGAGTTGGTTGACACAAGTGCTAGACCGGCAACACCTTCATCTTGAGTATATTCAGAGTCGGAGTGATAGCTTCTCTCGGAGTGATTGTCGGAGTCGGAGCCGGAAACCCATTCACCAACATGATCTTGATGTCTTCGTTTTGTGTAGCTCCTTGATGACTTGTCCTTTCTTTCCGAATCCTTACTTCTCCGTGAGGGTCTTCGCTCAGAACGATCATCTCTACTCCTCCTCTCTCTTGGTGGTGATTCTTCTCTTTTGCTCCTTCTTCTTGGAGAATCTTCTCTTCTTTTGTAGGGTGTCGTACACTCATTGGAGTAGTGTCCTGGTCTCCCACAATTGTAGCAATTGCGCTCTCGACTAGAAGATCTCTTGTCATTGTAAGACCTTGACTTGGAGCTTCTTTCTTTGCTTCTACTTCAGAGAATTTGTTGAAGTTCTTCACCATTAAGCTCAATTCTTCACTTGAAGGTTGGTTTCTCACTTGATGATGTGGGGGCTTCACTTGAGGCTTTGTAGGCACCACTTGACTTGTTGTGAAGTTCCTCCTTATCCTTGAGTGACATCTCATGAGCAACAATCCTTCCAATGACTTCCGTTGGCTTGAGATCTTTATAGTTTGGCATCATTTGGATCAATGTGCACACGGTATCATACTTTCCATCCAATGCTCTTAGGATTTTCTTGATGATGAATTTGTCGGTCTTCTCTTCACTCCCTAAGCCGGCAATCTCATTTGTGATAAGAGCAAGCCTAGAGTACATTTCAGCGACACCTTCACCATCCTTCATTTTGAACTTGTCAAGCTGACTTTGGAGCACGTCCAACTTCGATTCCTTGACGGACTCGGTACCTTCATGCATATCAATCAAAGTATCCCAAATTTCCTTTGCATTCTCAAGATGGCTGATTTTGTTGAATTCTTCGGGGCACAATCCGTTGAAGATGATGTCACATGCTTGAGCGTTGTATTGCAGCATCTTCAATTCTTCCGCATTAGCTTCACGGTTCGGTTCTCTCCCATAGAAGAATTCACCTTGCAAGCCAATACAAATAATTGCCCAAACGGCGGGGTTATGTCCAAGAATATGCATTTTCATCTTATGCTTCCAACTAGCAAAATTAGTACCATCAAAGTAAGGACCTCTACGGTGATAATTTCCCTCGCTAGACGCCATACTCTCCTAGGTTGTGAAACCAAGGCTATGACCACCAAAAGCTATGAAATCAAAGCAAATGGAGACCAACGCTCTGATACCACTTGTAGAACCTTGAAGTATGTCTAGAGGGGGGTGATTAGACTACTTGACCAATAAAAACTAAACCTTTTCCCAATTTTAGAGTGTGGCATATTTTAGCTATTTTAGGAAGTCAAGCAATCATCACACAATTCAAGCAAGCATGCAAAGAGTGTATAGGCAGCGGAAATTAAAGCATGCAACTTGCAAGAAAGTAAAGGGAAGGGTTTGGAGGATTCAAACGCAATTTGAGACACGGATGTTTTTGGCGTGGTTCCGTTAGGTGGTGCTATCGTACATCCACGTTGATGGAGACTTCAACCCACGAAGGGTAACGGCTGTGAGTCCACGGAGGGCTCCACCCACGAAGGGTCCACGAAGAAGCAACCTTGTCTATCCCACCATGGCCGTCGCCCATGAAGGACTTTCCTCACTAGCGGTAGATCTTCACGAAGTAGGCGATCTCCTTGCCCTTACAAACTCCTTGGTTCAACTCCACAATCTTGTCAGAGGCTCCCAAGTGACACCTAGCCAATCTAGGAGACACCACTCTCCAAGAAGTAACAAATGGTGCATTGATGATGAACTCCTTGCTCTTGTGCTTCAAATGATAGTCTCCCCAACACTCAACTCTCTCTCATAGGTTTTGGATCTGGTGGAAAGAGGGTTTGAGTGGAAAGCAACTTGGGGAAGGCTAGAGATCAAGATTCATATGGTAGGAATGGGATATCTTGGCGTCAACACATGAGTAGGTGGTTCTCTCGTAAATGGTAAGTTGGAAGTGTAGGTTCGTTTCGATGGCTCTCTCCACGAATGAAGAGGAGGTGGAGGGTATATATAGCCCCACACAAAATCTAACTGTTACACACAATTTACCAAACTCTATGGGACCGAATCGTTAAACTCGGTCGCACCGATTTAGTAAACCTAGTGACCGTTAGTGATTTTCGGTGGATCGACATGCATCTCGGTGAGGCCGATTCGGTTAGGGTTAGGGCATAACGTAATCTCGGTGAGACCGACTACACAAACTTCGGTGAGACCGATTTGGTAATAGGCTTTCGAGAGTTTGTCGTAAACTCGGTGGGACCGATTTGCTCTTTTCGGTGAGACCGAAATGTTACAAAAAGGAAACAGAGAGTTTACATTGCAATCTCGGTGGGACCGATCGCTCACTTCGGTTAGACCGAAACGTTACGAAGGGAAACAGAGAGATTGCAACCCCACCTCGGTGAGACCAGATCCCTATCGGTAAGACCGATTTGCTTAGGGTTTGTGGCAGTGGCTATGACTTTTGGAATCGGTGGCGCCGGATAGAAAGAATCGGTGTGACCGATTTTGGCTTTAGGTTTAGGTCATTTGTGGATGTGGGAAAGTAGTTGAGGGTTTTGGAGCATATCACTAAGCACATGAAGCAAGCGGCTCATTAAGCAACACCTCATCCCTTCTTGATAGTATTGGCTTTTCCTATAGACTCAATGTGATCTTGGATCACTAAAATGTAAAATGAAGAGTCTTGAGCTTTTGAGCTTGAGCCAATCCTTTGTCCTTAGTATTTTGAGGGATCCACTTTCATCATCCATGCCATGCCATTCATTGAGCTTTCCTGAAACAATAGTCTTGGAATAGTATTAGCTCAATGAGCTATATGTTGTTATGAATTACTAAAACCACCTAGGGATAGTTGCACTTTCAGTTGTCATTTGATGAACGCAATCACATTATTAGAGAATGGTGTGATGGACAAGACCCATCCGTTAGCTTAGCATTATGATCGTTTAGTTTTATTGCTATTGCTTTCTTCATGACTTATACATATTCCTCTCACTATGAGATTATGCAACTCCCGAATACCGGAGGAACACCTTGTGTGCTATCAAATGTCACAACATAACTGGGTGATTATAAAGATGATCTACATGTGTCTCCGAAGGTGTTTGTTGAGTTGGCATAGATCAAGATTAGGTGTCACTCCGTGTATCGGAGAGGTATCTCTGGGCCCTCTCGGTAATGCACATCACTATAAGCCTTGCAAGCAATGTGACTAATGAGTTAGTTGCGGGATGATGCATTACAGAACAAGTAAAGAGACTTGCCGGTAACGAGATTGAACTAGGTATGATGATACCAACGATCGAATCTCGGGCAAGTAACATATCGATGACAAAGGGAATGACGTATGTTGTTATGCAGTTTGACCGATAAAGATCTTCGTAGAATATGTAGGAACTAATATGAGCATCCAGGTTCCGCTATTGGTTATTGACCGGAGACGTGTCTCGGTCATGTCTACATAGTTCTCGAACCCATAGGGTCCGCAAGCTTAACGTTCGATGATGGTCATGGACATAATGAGGAGTCTCGAAATGGTCGAGAGGTAAAGATTCATATATTGGAAGGTTATATTCGAACATCAGAATGGTTCTGCGTGATTCAGGTATTTTTCCGGAGTACTGAGGGGTTACCAGAACCCCCCCGGGAAGTGTTGGGCCTACATGGGCCCAATGGAGAGAGGGGGAAGCCCGCAGGGGTGGCCGCGCGCCCCCCTCTGAGGGAGTCCGAATAGGACATGGAGGAGGGGGCGGTGCCCCCCTTCCCTTTCCCCTCTCCCTCTCCTTCCTATTCCCTCCGGTGGAGAAAGGAAAAGGGGCGGGGGGGGGGGGGGGGTTGGGCGAATCCTACTTGGACTAGGAGTCCAAGTAGGACTCCCCCGATGGCGCGCCCCTCCTGGCCGACGGCCTCTCTCCCCCCTCCTTTATATACATGGGCAGGGGGCACCCCAAAGGTAGATCAATTGTTCTCTTAGCCATGTGCGGTGCCCCCTTCCACAGTTTACTCCTCCGGTCATAGAGTCATAGTGCTTCGAAGCCCTTCGCGGATCACATCACCAACATCTTCACCATGCTGTCACGCTGACGGAACTGTCCCTCGACCCTCTACTGGATCAAGAGTTCGAGGGACGTCATCGAGCTGAACGTGTGCTGAACACAGAGGTGCCGCACGTTCGATACTTGGATCGGTTGGATCATGAAGACGTTCGACTACATCAACCGCGTTCAACTAATGCTTCCGCTTTCGGTCTATGAGGGTACGTGGACGCACTCTCCCCTCTCATTGCTATGCATCTCCTAGATTGATCTTGTGTGATCGTAGGATTTTTTTTGAAATTGCATGCTACGATCCCCAACTGTGGCTTCCGAGCATGGTCTATGCGTAGATGATATGCACGAGTAGAACACAAAGAGTTGTGGGCGATAATAGTCATACTGCTTACCACCAACATCTTACTTTGACTCGGCGGTATTGTTGGATGAAGCAGTCCGGACCGACATTACATGACCGCGTTCATGAGACTGGTTCTACCGATGTGCTTTGCACACTGGTGGCTTGCGGGTGTCTGTTTCTCCAACTTTAGTTGAATCGAGTTTGACTACGTCCGGTCCTTGTTGAAGGTTAAAACAACACACTTGACGAAAAATCGTTGTGGTTTTGATGCGTAGGTAAGAACGGTTCTTGCTAGAAGCCTGTAGCAGCCACGTAAAACTTGCAACAACAAAGTAGAGGATGTCTAACTTGTTTTTGCAGGGCATGTTGTGATGTGATATGGTCAAGACATGATGAGATATAAATTGTCGTATGAGATGATCATGTTTTGTATAAATTATCGGCAACTGGCAGGAGCCTTATGGTTGTCGCTTTATTGTATGAAATGCAATCGCCATGTAATTGCTTTACTTTATCACTAAGCGGTAGCGATAGTCGTAGAAGCAATAGTTGGCGAGACGGCAAAGATGCTACGATGGGGATCAAGGTGTCAAGCCGGTGATGATGGAGATCATGACGGTGCTTTGGAGATGGAGATCAAGGCACAAGATGATGATGGCCATATCATGTCACATATTTTGATTGCATGTGATGTTTATCTTTTATGCATCTTATTTTTCTTAGTACGACGGTAGCATTATAAGACGACCCCTCACTAAATTTCAAGGTATAAGTGTTCTCCCTGAGTATGCACCATTGCTACAGTTCGTCATGCCGAGACACCACGTGATGATCGGGTGTGATAAGCTCTACGTTCACATACAATGGGTGCAAGCCAGTTTTGCACGTGCAGAATACTCGGGTTAAACTTGACGAGCCTAGCATATGCAGATATGGCCTCGGAACACTGAGACCGAAAGGTCGAACGTGAATCATATAGTAGATATGCTCAACATAGTGATGTTCACCATTGAAAACTACTCCATCTCACGTGATGATTGGACATGGTTTAGTTGATATGGATCACGTGATCATTTAGATAACTCGAGGGGTGTCTATCTAAGTGGGAGTTCTTTAATAATATGATTAATTGAACTTTAATTTATCATGAACTTAGTACCTGATAGTTTTTTGCATATCTATGTTGTTGTAGATCAATGGCCCGTGCTACCGTTCCCTTGAATTTTAATGCGTTCCTAGAGAAAGCTAAGTCGAAAGATGATGGTAGCAACTACACAGACTGGGTCTGTAAATTGAGGATTATCCTCATTGCTGCAAAGAAGAATTACGTCCTGGAAGCACCGCTAGGTGCAAGACCCGGTGCAGGAGCAACTTCGGACGTTATGAACGTCTGGCAGAGCAAAGCTAATGACTACTCGATAGTTCATTGTGCCATGCTTTACGGATTAGAATCCGGACTTCAAAGACGTTTTGAACGTCATGGAGCATATGAGATGTTCCAGGAGTTGAAGTTAATATTTCAAGCAAATGCCCGAGTTGAGAGATATGAAGTCTCCAACAAGTTCTATAGCTGCAAGATGGAGGAGAATAGTTACGTGTGAACATATACTCAAAATGTCTGGGTATCATAACCACTTGACTCAGCTGCGAGTTAATCTTCCTGATGATAGTGTCATCGACAGAGTTCTTGAATCACTGCCACCAAGCTATAAAGGCTTCGTGATGAACTATAATATTCAAAGGGATGGAAAAGACAATTCCCGAGCTCTTCGCGATGCTAAAGGCTGCGGAGGTAGAAATCAAGAAGGAGCATCAAGTGTTGATGGTTAACAAGACCACTAGTTTCAAGAAAAAGGGCAAAGGGAAGAAGGGAAACTTCAAGAAGAACAACAAGCAAGTTGCTGCTCAAGGGAAGAAGCCCAAGTCTGGACCTAAGCCTGAAACTGAGTGCTTCTACTGCAAAGTGACTGGTCACTGGAAGCGGAACTGCCCCAAGTATTTGGCGGATAAGAAGGATGGCGAAGTGAAAGGTATACTTGATATACATGTTATTGATATGTACCTTACTAATGCTCGTAGTAGCGCCTGGGTATTTGATACTGGTTCTGTTGCTCATATTTGCAACTCGAAACAGGGGCTACAGATTAAACAAAGATTGGCTAAGGACGAGGTGACGATGCACGTGGGAAATGGTTCCAAAGTCGATGTGATCGCCGTCGGCATGCTACCTCTACATTTACCGTCGGGATTAGTTTTAGACCTGAATAATTGTTATTTGGTGCCAGCGTTGAGCATGAACATTATATCTGGATCTTGTTTGATGCGAGACGGTTATTCATTTAAATCACAGAATAATGGTTGTTCTATTTATATGAGTAATATCTTTTATGGTTATGCACCCTTGATGAGTGGTCTATTTTTGTTGAATCTCTATTGTAGTGATACACATATTCATAATATTGAAGCCAAAAGATGCAAAGTTAATAATGATGGTGCAACTTATTTGTGGCATTGCCGTTTAGGTCATATTGGTGTAAAGCGCATGAAGAAACTCCATGCTAATGGGCTTTTGGAATCACTTGATTATGAATCACTTGATGCTTGCGAACCATGCCTCATGGGAAAGATGACTAAAACTCCGTTCTCGAAACAATGGAGCGAGCAACGGATTTATTGGAAATACTACATCTTGATGTATGCGGTCCGATGAGTGTTGAGGCTCATGACGACGGGTATCAAGTTATTTTCTCGACCTTCACAGATGATTTGAGCAGATATGGGTATATCTACTTAATGAAACATAAGTCCTAAACATTTGAAAAGTTCAAAGAATTTCAGAGTGAAGTGGAAAATCATCATAACAAGAAAATAAAGTTTCTACGATCTGATCGTGGAGGTGAATATTTGAGTTATGAGTTTGGTCTTCATTTGAAACAATGTGGAATAGTTTCACAACTCACGCCACCTGGAACACCACAACGTAATGGTGTGTCCGAACGTCGTAACCATACTTTATTAGATATGGTGCGATCTATGATGTCTCTTACCGATTTACCACTATCATTTTGGGGTTATGCTTTAGAGACGGCTGCATTCACGTTAAATAGGGCACCATCCAAATCCGTTGAGACGACACCATATGAACTGTGGTTCAGCAACAAACCTAAGCTGTCGTTTCTTAAAGTTTGGGGCTGCGATGCTTTTGTGAAAAAGCTTCAACCTGATAAGCTCGAACCCAAATCGGAGAAATGTGTCTTCATAGGATACCCAAAGGAGATCAGAGGGTACACCTTCTATCACAGATCCGAAGGCAAGATATTCGTTGCTAAAATGGATCATTTCTAGAGAAGGAGTTTCTCTTGAAAGAAGTGAGTGGGAGGAAAGTAGAACTTGATGAGGTAATCAGATTCTTCTCCCGAATTGGAAAGTAGGTCATCACAGAAATCAGTTACAGTGATTCCTACACCAATTAGTGAGGAAGTTAATGATGATGATCATGAAACTTCAGATCAAATTACTACCGAACCTCGTAGGTCAACCAGAGTACGGTCCACACCGGAGTGGTACGGTAATCCTTTTCTAGAAGCCATGTTACTAGACCATGATGAACCTACGAACTATGAGGAAGCGATGATGAGCCCAGATTCCGTGAAATGGCTTGAGGCCATGAAATCTGAGATGGGATCCATGTATGAGAACAAAGTGTGGACTTTGGTTGACTTGCCGAGGATCGACAAGCCATAGAGAATAAATGGATCTACAAGAAGAAGACTGACACTGCTGGTAATGTTACTGTCTACAAAGCTCGACTTGTTGTGAAAGGTTTTCGACAAGTTCAAGGAGTTGACTATGATGAGACCTTCTCACCCGTAGTGATGCTTATGTCTATCCGAATCATGTTAGCAATTGCCGTATTTTATGATCATAAAATTTGGCAAATGGACGTCAAAACTGCATTCCTTAATGGATATCTTAAAGAAGAGTTGTATATGATGCAACCAGAAGGTTTTGTCGATCCTAAAGGTGCTAACAAAGTGTGCAAGCTCCAGCGATCCATATGCTTTGATAGTGTGATCAAAGCATATGGTTTTATACAGACTTTTGGAGAAGCCTGTATTTACAAGAAAGTGAGTGGGAGCTCTGTAGCATTCTGATATTATATGTGGATGACATATTGTTGATTGGAAATGAAGTAGAATTTCTGGATAGCATAAAAGGATACTTGAATAAGAATTTTTCAATGAAAATCCTCGGTGAAGCTGCTTATATATTGGGCATCAAGATCTATAGAGATAGATCAAGACGCTTAATTGGACTTTCACAAAGCACATACCTTGATAATGTTTTGAAGAAGTTCAAAATGGATCAGTCAAAGAAAGGGTTCTTGCCTTTGTTACAAGGTGTGAAGTTGAGTCAGACTCAATGCCCGACCACTGCAGAAGATAGAGATAATTAGAGTCATTCCCTATGCCTTAGCCATAGGTTCTATCATGTATGCAATGCTGTGTACCAGACCTGATGTGTGCCTTGCTACAAGTTCAGCAGGGAGGTTGAAAGAACAAGTGCTCCCTAGGTGGTTTTGGTAATTAATGTCAACATATCTCTTGTTGGACTAACACTTTTATCTAGTATGTTTCAGACAAGTTCAAATATGGAGTGGCATGGACTAAAGGATGTGGGAACTCCTTCAAGGTGCTAAGGACAAAGGATTGGCTCAAGCTTCAAGCTCAAGACTCTTCATTTTACATTTTAGTGATCCAAGATCACATTGAGTCTATAGGAAAAGCCAATACTATCAAGGAGGGATGAGGTGTTGGTTAATGAGCCTCTTGCTTCATGTGCTTAGTGATATGCTCCAAAACCCTCCACTACTTTCTCACATCCACATATTACCTAAACCAAAAGTCAAACTCGTCCCTAACGATTCTTTATATCCGTCGCCACCGAGTTCAGATGTCTTAGCCAATGCAACAAACCCTAGGCAAATCGGTCTCACCGATAGGTATCTCGGTCTCACCGAGATGGGATTATAATCTCTCTGTTTCCCTTCGTAACATTTCGGTCTAACTGAAGTGAGCGATCGGTCCCACCGAGATTGCAATGTAAACTCTCTATTTCCCTTTCGTAACATTTCGGTCTCACCGAAAAGAGCGAATCGGTCACACCGAAGTTTACTCCGACCAACTCTCTGGTTAGCTAATTACCAAAATCGGTCTCACCGAGTTTGTATGTCGGTCTCACCGAGATTACATTATGCCCTAACCCTAACCATATCGGTCCTACCGAGTTGCATGTCGATCCACCGAAAACCCTAATAAATACTAGGTTTACTAAATCGGTCTGACCGAGTTTTATGATTCGGTCCCACCGAGTTTGGTAAATTGTGTGTAACGGTTAGATTTTGTGTGGAGGCTATATATACCCCTCCATGTCCTCTTCATTTGTGGAGAGAGCCATCAGAACAAACCTACACTTCCAGCATCCTATTTCTGAGAGAGAACTACCTACTCATGTGTTGAGGCCAAGATATTCCATTCCAACCATATGAATCTTGATCTCTAGCCTTCCCCAAGTTGCTTTCCACTCAAATCTTCTTTCCACCAGATCTAAATCCTATGAGAGAGAGTTGAGTGTTGGGGAAACTATCATTTGAAGCACAAGAGCAAGGAGTTCATCATCAACACACCATTTGTTACTTCTTGGAGAGTGGTGTCTCCTAGATTGGCTAGGTGTCACTTGGGAGCCTCCGACAAGATTGTGGAGTTGAACCAAGGACTTTGTAAGGGCAAGGAGATCGCCTACTTCGTGAAGATCTACCGCTAGTGAGGCAAGTCCTTCATGGGCAACGGCCATGGTGGGATAGACAAGGTTGCTTCTTCGTGGACCCTTCGTGGGTGGAGCCTTCCGTGGACTCGCGCAACCTATCGGAACCACGACAAAAACATTCGTGTCTCCAATTGCGTTTGAATCCTCCAAACCCTTCCCTTTACATTCTTGCAAGTTGCATGCTTTATTTTCCGCTGCCTATATACTCTTTGCATGCTTGCTTGTTATGTATTGAGAATGTTAAACTTGTGCCTAAACTCCACTTAAACCTAAAAGAAGTTAAAAACTACAACTTTGGTACTTAGTGTCTAATCACCCCCCTCTAGACACCTCTTCTCAAGATCCTACAAGTGGTATCAGAGCATTGGTCTCCATTGCCTTGGTTTAATCACCTTTAGAGGAAGATGGATGAGTCTACTTTGGGGAGTCTTAGACATAGAGTGCCTATCCTTGATGGAGAGTATTTTCATGGGTGGAAAAATGAGATGCTTGTAATTTTCAATCAATATCATTTGAACAAGTACATTGCTAGCCCTTGTGCACCTCATGTTGATCCTATGCATCCTACCCTTGATGAATCCATTGACATGATTAGGAACCTTAGAACTGTTAATCTTATCACTAGAGGCTTGCCTAGAAACTTAATTAGAATCTTGCCTACTCTTGAGTGTGCCTACACTATATGGAAATTTCTTGAGGAACGTTTTCCAAATTATTCCTTGAAAAATCTAGATGAAATTCTCTATAAGTCTATTGCCCTGAGTAAGATGAATACTAGTGATCCTATGTTTGGTGCTCGTCTATTTGAACTTACCGACCTTATGCGTGCCAAAGGAGATGTTGGAATTATTGGTGGTATTATTTTCGAAGCTATAAGAATTCATAAGCAAGATCATTGTCAAACTCACTCTAATGAATTACCCTCTCTAGGACTTGATCCACCACATGACGATGTTGAACATGGATACTATGATGAGGATGATGATAGTGACTTTGATCTTGATGATGCAATGAGACATTTTGGTCTTATGGCAAATCTTTGGGGATATGTGTCAGGAGGAAAGGAATGGGTTCTTGACAGTGGATGTACCGATCACATGACCGGAGATAAAGACATGTTTCGTGAGCTTGCTGAAAATGATAGTCCTCAAGTATGTTACTTTTGGTGACAACTCAAAGGGTAAGGTGGTTGGCCTCGGTAAGGTGGCCATCTCACATGATAGCTCCATTCAGAATGTCATGCTCGTTGAATCTCTTGGCTACAACTTACTCTCAGTATCTAGACTTGCTGATTTCGGTTTCAATGTCCTATTCTTTGAAGTAGATTGCCAAGTGTTTCGTCGAGACAATCATAAAATGGTCTTTACCGGTATCGTAGAGGTGATCTTTACATTGTTGATTTTTCTAAAAGGCACAACCTAAAACTTGCTTCATTGCTAAATCCTCAAAAGGTTGGTTATGGCATAGACGACTAGGTCACGTTGGCATGAGAAATCTTGACAAGCTTATTAAAGGAAATCATATCCTTGGAGTTAACGATGTCATATTTGATATGGATAGATCTGCAGTGCTTGTCAAGGTGTAAACAGGTTGGAGGAAGGCATCCCGTGAAGAAGAACATGACCACTAGGAGGCCACTCGAGCTACTTCATATGGATCTCTTTGGTCCCAACGCTTACAAAAGTCTCGGTGGAAATTCTTTTGGTCTAGTTATAGTTGATGATTTTTCAAGATTTACGTGGGTGTTCTTTCTCGATGATAAATCGCAGGTCCAAAAGATCTTCAAAAACTTCGCTAGGAAGGCCCAAAATAAATTTGAAGTGAAAATCAAGAAGGTTCGCAGCGACAACGAAACGGAGTTCAAGAACGCAAATGTGGACACCTTTCTTGTGAAGAGGGATTTCACACGAGTTCTCATTCGTACACACCTCAACAAAATGGAGTTGTTGAGAGAAAGAACCGGACGCTCATCGAAATGGCGAGAACGATGCTTGATGAGTACAAGACAATCAAGCACTTTTTAGGCGTAAGCGGTTGAGACAGCTTGTCATGCAACAAATCGCTTGTATCTTCACAAGCTACTCGGCAAGACGGCATCTGAGCTCCTCACCGTAACAAACCCCAAGTTGGATACTTTCGAGTATTCGCTCAAAGTGCTACATTCTTGATAAGCATCATCGTTCAAAATTTGCTCCTAAGTCTCATGAAGGTTTCCTACTAGGTTATGGCTCAAACTCTCACACTTACCGTGTCTACAAAAATTTCACCCCAAAGGTTGAAGAGATGGTAGATGTGAAGTTTGATGAATCTAACGGCTCGCAAGTAGAGCAACTGCCAATTGATGTAGGAGACAAAGATCCTTCGGAAGCAATCCAAGACTTGTCTATTGGCAAGGTCCGTCCAACGGAGGTGAAGGAGAGTACCTCGTCTGTCCAAGTGGAAGCTTCTACTTCAGGACAAGGTGAACCAAGAGTTGATACGGAAGCATCCACAAGTGGAACACACCAAGATGAAGAAAACGAGGAAGAACATCACGAACGTCAACAACCTCCTTCTCCACCACGACAAGAGAACGACAACGCCAACAATGAAGAAGATCAAGAAGAAGACGAAGAACAAGATGAAGAAGATGTTCAACCGAGACCCAAGCAAAAGCTTTCACGAGTTCGAGCAAGAATTGCTAAAGACCATCCCGTTGAGCAAATCAACAATGATATTCAAACCGGGAGAATCACTCGCTCTAAAACTCGTTTAGCTAACTTTTGTGAAAACTATTATTTCATCTCTAGCATTGAACCTATGAAGGTCGAACAAGCATTGGAAGATCCGGATTGGATAAATGCTATGCATGAAGAGCTACACAACTTTGAGAGAAACCAAGTTCCGACATTGGTTGAGAAGCCCGACAACGACCACAACATCATCGGTACCAAATGGGTGTTTCGCAACAAGCAAGATGAAGATGGACAAGTAGTTCGCAACAAAGCACGCCTAAATGCGCCCAAGGCTACACACAAGTCGAAGGTATGGACTATGGTGAGACTTATGCTCCGTTGCTAGACTTGAGTCCATTCAAGCATCTTACTTGCCTATGCTAATCACCATAATATCACCTTGTACCAAATGGACATTAAAAGTGCTTTTCTAAATGGTGAAATAGAGGAGGAAGTTTATGTTAAACAACCTCCCGGCTTTGTCAATCCTAAGAAACCAAACCATGTTTACAAACTTCACAAAGCCCTTTATGGTCTTAAACAAGCTCCTAGAGCTTGGTATAAATGCTTGACCAAGTTTCTTCTTGAAAAAGGATTTGAAATTGGGAAAATTGATTCCACACTTTTTACTAAAAGGGTTAATGGAGAATTATTTGTATGCAAAATTTATGTTGATGATATCATATTTGGATCAACTACCCCTCATTTTAGTGAGAAGTTTGGAAAGCTAATGTCGGAGAAGTTTGAGATGTCAATGATGAGTGAACTCAAATTCTTTCTTGGGTTGCAAATCAAGCAAACTAAGGAAGGTACTTTTGTCTCTCAAACGAAGTACACTAAGGACTTATTCAAGAAGTTCAATATGCAAGTGCAAAGGTATGTCTACACCCATGCCTACTAGTGGACATCTTGATTTGACCAAAGATGGTAAACCGGTTGATCAAAAGGTTTATCGCTCTATGATTGGATCATTGTTATACCTATGTGCTTCACGTCCCGATATTATGCTAAGTATGTGCATGTGTGCAAGATATCAAGCTGCTCCTAAAGAATGTCATCTTAAGGCCGTGAAAAGGATAGTGAGATACTTAATTCATACACCAAATTTTGGCATTTGGTATCCTAAGAGGGCCTCTTTTCGATCTTGTTGGCTACTCCGACTCGGACTATGCCGAGACAAGGTTGATAGAAAGTCCACTTCGGGTACTTGTCAATTTCTTGGTAGATCTCTTGTGTCTTGGTCCTCCAAGAAACAAAACTCGGTATCCTTATCTACAGTCGAAGCGGAGTACATTGTCGCTGGTTCATGTTGCGCTCAATTACTTTGGATGACCCAAACTCTTAAATATTATGGGATATATGTGAAACATGTTCCATTGCTTTGTGACAATGAAAGTGCTATCAAAATTGGTCATAATCCCGTCAACATTCTCGAACTAACCATATAGAAGTTCGTCATCACTTCATTCGAGATCATGTTGCTAAGGGTGACATTAATCTTAAGCATGTTCGCACCGAAAAGCAATTAGCGTATATATTTACTAAACCCCTTGATGAGAAAGTGTTTTGCAGGTTGAGAGGAGAATTGAACATCATTGATGCTTCAAACTTGGAGTAGAAACTCCATTGGATACATGCAAGACATGAGCTTATGACTAATCCATGATATCTCTCTTATGTTGAAAATATTATATCTTGGATATATTTGCATCTTGCATGTTATCTAACCCATGTAGGTACTTGGTTGAAACAAACTCCATGAGATTGTAACCTACTCACATCTTGAGCAATCTCTACATCACCAAGTCTCTACACTATGGTGGTTGAATACAAGGAAGCACGAAATCACTCAAACATATCCTTTGACAAACTCTATGTTGAGCTTCATGACTATCGTTTTTGGATATACAAGTGCTACTCCTTGCAAGAACTAACCCATGTAGGTAGATGGACTCAAATTCCAAGTGGTGCTCCCAACTCTTGATGAGCTACATCAACCTTTAGCAATCCACACAAGTTCAACTACATGGTCAACACCACCAACCAAGGTATGTTATTCCATCTTAGAGAAGCTTTACTCCGAGTCATGAGCTAAAGCAACTCGACAAGATGGCAATACATCAAAATGCTTAAACGAAAAATGGTAACCCCATTCTGAGCTTAAACGATGAGTATGACCTATTATCAAGTGATCTCACTTGAATCCTAAGTCAATATACTCTAACATAGGTGACTTTGTCACCGACCATCTCTAGATGAAGTTCTCTCGTGTTCTTTTCTGAGTTTTTGCATTTGTCTCATGCATATCTGTTTCCCCTTTCAAAAAAAAACTTCATCTAGATTTCTTTCTGTTTGCTCTGCATTTCCTGCATCCAATTCATTGCACATCATTCAGTAAATTCCTTGCAAATCTTTGTGAGATCTTAATAGTCTAGTGAGCTGAGGTGACAAGTGTTTTCTCTGCGATGAACTCAGTTTCACTGATTTGTTGTTTTCGGTCCAACCGAATCCTTTCGGTACAACCGAAGCATACCACTCGGTGCCACCGATTTCTACAACAGAAAAACAGTTTGCCACTTATTATGTGTTTCTTCCGATCCAGCTCCACTCAATGAATCCTGTCCTCTACAAGCATCACAATTTTATCTAGGGCTTTGTGTTGTGACTCAAGGACCAAACCCATTCACAACAAATTCCAGAAGACCCTTCTTGGAAATTGATGTCAAAGGGGGAGAGAGAGATCACATCAAAGCTTATCACTTCCAAAAGGGAGAGAGTATTAAGGGGGAGAAAGAGATCTCCAGGGGGAGAGAATACTCAAGTAGAAAGTATTTCTCAAGGATCCCAGATGCTTGGTGTTCAAGAGGAGAGATGCCACATGTCTTTTTGGGGGAAAGACATGTTCTTATGTGCTTATTTGCATTAAGCTCTGTTCTTTTATATCTTTTCAGCTCTGATTTTCTGTTCCCTATCTTCTCCCAATATCTCATGCTAGATTCAGGGGGAGCAAGACATCTAAGGGAAAGGAATCATTTAAATTCATTGCATATCTTTACTCTTGGGGACATGTCTAATCCAATGTGGTACTTAGTACTCACCCTCTACATGTCATCCCAGTCTTGGTATTCTTGTGGTTTCTTTTGTTTGCTCTGGCTAGTACATGTACCTGTGTTATCTAACCTTGTTTGTGCAGGTTCATTCCACCCTAAGCCAACTCAAGACTACAAGGTAAGTATATGCATCACACTCATGTGTATGAGGAATTCTTGCTGATGTACATACTGTTTGCAAGAAGGACACATGAGCATGAAGGTACTTTCTTTAATATTCTTTGCTCTGATGCATATGGCCAAGATACATGTAACACATTGCCTACTCTATCATGGTTATGCTCTCACATGCTTCTACATTCCATATTCACATGATTGCATACATATAGGGGGAGCCTATGCTTGTTACATGTCTTCTCAAAGCTTTACTTGCTATTCTTTATATCTTTATCTAAAGCTTTGATGTATGTTGCCATCAATTACCAAAAAGGGGGAGATTGAAAGCACAAGTCCTCCCTAGGTGGTTTTGGTAATTAATGCCAACATATCTTTTGTTGGACTAACACTTTTATCCAGTATGTTTCAGACAAGTTCAAAAATGGAGTGGCATGGACTAAAGGATGTGGGAACTCCTTCAAGGTGCTAAGGACAAAGGATTGGCTCAAGCTTCAAGCTCAAGACTCTTCATTTTACATTTTAGTGATCCAAGATCACATTGAGTCTATTGGAAAAGCCAATACTATCAAGGAGGGATGAGGTGCTGCTTAATGAGCCTCTTGCTTCATGCGCTTAGTGATATGCTCCAAAACCCTCCACTACTTTCTCACATCCACATATGACCTAAACCTAAAGTCAAACTTGGCCCTACCGATTCTTTCTATCCGGCGCCACCGAGTTCAAATGTCATAGCCACTGCCACAAACCCTAGGCAAATCGGTCTCACCAATAGGGATCTTGGTCTCACCGAGATGGGATTGTAATCTCTCTGTTTCCCTTCATAACGTTTTGGTCTAACCGAAGTGAGCGATCGGTCCCACCGAGATTGCAATGTAAACTCTCTGTTTCCCTTTCGTAACATTTCGGTCTCACCGAAAAAGAGCGAATCGGTCCCACCGAAGTTTACTCCGACCAACTCTCTGGTTAGCTAATTACCAAAATCGGTCTCACCGAGTTTGTGTAATCGGTCTCACCGAGATTACGTTATGCCCTAACCCTAACCATATCGGTCCTACCGAGTTGCATGTCAGTCTCACCAAAAACCCTAACGGTCACTAGGTTTACTAAATCGGTCTGACCGAGTTGTATGATTCGGTCCCACTGAGTTTGGTAAATTGTGTGTAACGGTTAGATTTTGTGTGGAGGCTATATATACCCCTCCAACTCCTCTTCATTCGTGGAGAGAGCCATCAGAACAAACCTACACTTCCAGCATCCTATTTCTGAGAGAGAACTACCTACTCATGTGTTGAGGCCAACATATTCCATTCCAAACATATGAATCTTGATCTCTAGCCTTCCCCAAGTTGCTTTCCACTCAAATCTTCTTTCCACCAGATCCAAATCCTATGAGAGAGAGTTGAGTGTTGGGGAGACTATCATTTGAAGCACAAGAGCAAGGAGTTCATCATCAACACAGCATTTGTTACTTCTTGGAGAGTGGTGTCTCCTAGATTGGCTAGGTGTCACTTGGGAGCCTCCGACAAGATTGTGGAGTTGAACCAAGGAGTTTGTAGGGGCAAGGAGATCGCCTACTTCGTGAAGATCTACCGCTAGTGAGGCAAGTCCTTCATGGGCGACTGCCATGGTGGGATAGACAAGGTTGCTTCTTCGTGGACCCTTCGTGGGTGGAGCCCTCCGTGGACTCGCGCAACCGTTACCCTACGTGGTTTGAAGTCTCCATCAACGTGGATGTACGATAGCACCACCTATCGGAACCACGAGAAAAACATCTGTGTCTCCAATTGCGTTTGAATCCTCCAAACCCTTGCCTTTACATTCTTGCAAGTTGCATGCTTTATTTTCCGCTGCCTATATACTCTTTGCATGATTGCTTGTTATGTATTGAGAATGTTAAACTTGTGCCTAAACTCCACTTAAACCTAAAAGAAGTTAAGAACTGCAACTTTGGTACTTAGTGTCTAATCACCCCCCCTCTAGACACCTCTTCTCAAGATCCTACAGAGGTACCAAAGTAATCCAGGAGTGGATCACTGGACAGCGGTCAAGAACATCCTGAAATACCTGAAAAGGACTAAGGATATGTTTCTCGTTTATGGAGGTGACAAAGAGCTTGTCGTAAATGGTTACGTCGATGCAAGCTTTGACACTGATCCAGATGACTCTAAGTCACAAACCGGATACATATTTATATTGAATGGTGGAGCTGTCAGTTGGTGCAGTTCCAAGCAGAGCGTCGTGGCGGGATCTACGTGTGAAGCGGAGTACATAGCTGCTTCGGAAGCAGCAAATGAAGGAGTCTGGATGAAGGAGTTCATATCTGATCTAGGCGTAATACCTAGTGCATCGGGTCCAATGAAAATATTTTGTGACAATACTAGAGCAATAGCCTTGGTGAAGGAATACAAATTTCACAAGAGAACCAAACACATCAAGAGACGCTTCAATTCCATCCACGATCAAGTCAAGGAGGGAGACATAGAGACTTGCAAAATACATACGGATCTGAATGTTGCAGACCCGTTGACTAAGCCTCTTCCACGAGCAAAACATGATCAGCAACAAGATTCCATGGGTGTTAGAATCATTACTATGTAATCTAGATTATTGACTCTAGTGCAAGTGGGAGACTGAAGGAAATATGCCCTAGAGGGAATAATAAAGTTGTTATTTATATTTCCTTATATCATGATAAATGTTTATTATTCATGCTAGAATTGTATTAACTGGACACTTAGTACATGTGTGAATACATAGACAAAACAGAGTGTCCCTAGTATGCCTTTACTTGACTAGCTCCTTAATCAAAGATGGTTAAGTTTCCTAACCATAGACATGTGTTGTCATTTGATGAACGGGATCACATCATTAGAGAATGATGTGATGGAAAAGACCCATCCGTTAGCTTAGCATTATGATCGTTTAGTTTTATTGCTATTGCTTTCTTCATGACTTATACATATTCCTCTCACTATGAGATTATGCAACTCCCGAATACCGGAGGAACACCTTGTGTGCTATCAAACATCACAACATAACTGGGTGATTATAAAGATGCTCTCTGGTGTCTCCGAAGGTGTTTGTTGAGTTGGCATAGATCAAGATTATGATTTGTCACTCCGTGTATCGGAGAGGTATCTCTGGGCCCTCTCGGTAATGCACATCACTATAAGCCTTGCAAGCAATGTGAGTAATGAGTTAGTTGCGGGATGATGCATTACGGAACAAGTACAGAGACTTGCCGGTAACGAGATTGAAATAGGTATGATGATACCAACGATCGAATCTCGGTCAAGTAACATACCGATGACAAAGGGAATGACGTATGTTGTTATGCAGTTTGACCGATAAAGATCTTCTAAGAATATGTAGGAACCAATATGAGCATCCAGGTTCCGCTATTGGTTATTGACCGGAGATGTGTCTCGGTCATGTCTACATAGTTCTCGAACCCGTAGGGTCCGCACGCTTAACGTTCGATGACGATTTGTATTATGAGTTATGTGTTTTGGTGACCGAAGTTTGTTCGAAGTCCCAGATGAGATCACAGACATAACGAGGAGTCTCGAAATGGTCAAGAGGTAAAGATTCATATATTGGAAGATTATATTCGGACATCGAAATGGTTCCGAGTGATTCTGGTATTTTTCCGGAGTACTGGGGGGTTACCGGAACCCCCCGGGGAAGTGTTGGGCCTACATGGGCCTAAGGGAGAGAGAGGGAAGCCCGCGGGATGGCCGTGCGCCACCCTCCTAGGGAGTCCGAATAGGACAAGGAGGAGGGGGCGGCGCACTCTTTGCTTTCCCTCTCCCTCTCCTTCCTATTCCCTCTGGTGGAGAAAGGAAAAGGGGGGGGGGGGGGCGAATCATACTTGGACTAGAAGATCAAGTAGGACTCCCCCCATGGCGTGCCCCTCCTGGCCGCCGGGCTCTCTCCCCCCTCCTTTATATACATGGGCAGGTGGCACTCCAAAGGTAGATCAATTGTTCTCTTAGCCATGTGCGGTGCCCCCCTCCACAGTTTACTCCTCCTGTCATAGCGTCGTAGTGCTTAGGCGAAGCCCTGCGCGGATCACATCACCAACACCGTCACCACGCCGTCGTGCTGACGAAACTCTCCCTCTACCCTCTACTGGATCAAGAGTTCGAGGGGCGTCATCGAGCTGAACGTGTGCAGAACACGGAGGTGCCGTACGTTCGGTACTCTGATCGGTTGGATTGTGAAGACGTTCGACTACATCAATCGCGTTAAACTAACACTTCCGCTTTCGGTCTAGGAGGGTACATGGACGCACTCTCCCCTCTCGTTGCTATGCATCTCCTAGTTAGATCTTGCGTGCTCGTAGGAATTTTTTTGAAATTGCATGCTACGTTCCCCAACAATCCACCCCTCTAAACGTCCGTGGACGCGACCCCGGACATTGTTGGACGACTTCTCAAATGCCCTCCCTTGTAACCACCTCCATTACTTTCAAATCCTCAAATTAATGTAAACACATGCATGTCGATCATACACATAAATATTATACGTAAATAACATTTGTTCTTAACAAAAAATATAGTTCAAACATAAAGTAAACCGAGCGTATAATTCAGACATTAATTTTCTTAGCTTCTATTGTGGGTTCACATATGCTCCTCAAGATTGTCGAGTAGTTGCACATGCATGTTTTGATCTCAAAGATACTGATGCATTTCTAAAAAGTTCACATTATGCTCAACATCTTGTTCTGGGAGGCGGACTGTACTCTGGGCTTCTCAAAATCACGCGTTCGGACTATATCTTCACCATCATCCTCGACAATCATATGGTGCAAAATGACACAACATGTCATCAGCGCCATTCCACAATGTCTTCAATTCCCACATCATTGTAACTCCACAAATAATACGCCAATGAGCTTGGAGCACTACGGATGCTCTCTCCACATCCTTCGTAGCTCCTTCTTGCATTGTTGCAAAGTAGCATTATTTTTTTCCATGGGGATCGTATATGGTCTTGACAAACACCGCCCAGTGAGGATAGATATCATCGGCAAGGTAGTACCCCATTTTATAGTTGTGTCCATTGACGATGTAGTTGCACGACGGAGCATCCACATCACAAAGTCTCTTGGACAACAGAGATCGTTGGAGAAAATTAATGTCGTTGTGAGAACCGGACATGACAAAGAAAGCATACCAAATCCACAAGTCCATTGATGCCACTACTCCGAGTATGATGGTGACGTATTTGGTGTGACCTTGGTACATCCCGCACAAACCTTTGAGACAGTCTTTCATTGCCAACATGCAACCAACTGAACCAAACATACCTGGAAAACCTATTGCAGCTCCAATTGCCATCAATATTTTCGTGTCTTAGACAGTTGGTTCTCTCATATACTCCGCTCCAAACACCTTTACTAAGTTTCGGGCAAACTTGAGAGTGGCATCAAGACATGCGCTCTTCCCCATCTGAATGATCTCACCAACGACATTTGTGGCAGTACCTAATGCAAGCATCCTTAGAGCAGCCGTGCATTTCTGTAAAGGAGAGAACGCTAGTTGTCCATAATAATCCTTTCTGAGAGTGAAGTAGGGACCATGTGCCTCCACATCCTCCATAACGCGCAAGAACAAGGGTTTGTTCATCCGGAAGCGACGTTGAAAACCCCCATCATGGAACCTTTGTTTGGGTTGAAAGTAGTCCTTGTACAATAGCCGTGCGCCAGCGATCCTATCTCGTTGAATAATTCTCCTCCCTTCCAGTGGACCCTTGAAGTTTAGAATATGCTCCACTTCCTTCTCAATTTCATCATCATCATGCACTCTTCATTCGGCGAATCGACAACTCTTGTTGGATGACTCATTTTTCTCAAACTCCTCATCCAGTGAATTCATCGTTTTACCTACAAAAGAACTAAAAACAGCTTGGACATTTTGTCAAATACTTAGAGCATCTCCAGCCGTTCAGCCCCCTAGGGCGCCGAAAAAGAGCGGCCTGGGGGCGAACCGGCGCTAGATTGGCCCCTGGGGGTGACCTAGCTCCCAGCCACGCCCCCAGGCGCCGCCCCCAAGCCGCGAAAAATTCAAACGTAGTCATTCCCGCTCACAAAATAGACGCCACAAATCCGACGATCAAGCGGCCAAAGTTCGGCGATCGAATGAAAAGTTCGGCGTACAAAAAAGAAAGGACGCGCGTGCAGCGCATCAGACGGCGAGGTCGGCCTCTGGCGTCGGTGGAGTCGGCTTGTGCGGGCTTGGCGGGGTCATGTGCGGGCTTGGCGGGGTAGGAGCTTCTTTTGCGCTGGGCGGCGTCAGCGTGGCTTCTGTGCTGCGGAGAGTCATGGAGGCATCATCGCTCGGGCTTGCCGGCGGCGTCGGCGTGGGTGTGGGAGTTGCCGGCGCCGTCGACGGCAGCTGGTTCAGGATGAGGCCACGCTCTGCCAAGTACCACGCCTTGACCGCCTCGTCGTTGCTCTGGAGCATGTCCGCCCCGCCCAGCAGGAAAGCCAGGTCGGTGTTCCTCTTTTTCACGGCGACATTGGTACGGAGTAGGTCGAGCTTGACGGCGCTGCTCGTCATCAACGCCGACCACCACGCCTTGGTCCTCTCTTCACGTAGGGCGGCCCGGGCCTGTGCGTCGGCGAGGTAATGCTCGATGGACTCATGCACTCGCGCGGTAGCCGCGTCGGCGTGTTTCCCCTTCTTGGCCCCTTTGCTGTCGTCCTACCGCCCTTCTGATGCGCCCATCGTCGGCGCGTCTGGCTTGTAGGTCTCCTTGGCCTTGTCGAGGGTGCGCCGGACTTCCTCCCACTTCTCGCACTTGTCAATGCACTTGTAAACATGGAGGTGCTTGAATTCTTGGTCGCTGTTGCACTGGCGATACATGGCGAACATGCGCACCAACTGCACGGAGGAATAAACAGTTGGCGGGCGCACACGGCGAAGAGAAGCGGGAGACTGGCGTGCCATACCCGATCCTCAATGTTGGCGCCGCTCTCCAGGCGAGCCGCGATCTCCTCGACGATCCCATGCCATTTGTTGCACGCCGCCTGGATGGGCCCCCAATGGTTCGCCATTGCCTTCGCCCCGCGCTGCATGTAGACGCCTTTAAAGTAGGGGTCGACGAGCTTGCGCTCGTCGAACTCGGCCTTGATGCGCTCCCAGTATGTCTCGATGCTCTGGTTCGTGCCGGTGGTCGGGCCGAGGTAGACGAGTTTCCATGCTTCGGCGAGGCATTCCTGCTCCTTGGACGCCCACTTGATGCGCGGCTCGCCGGTCCTGGCCACCCCCTTCTTCTTCTTGCGCCTCCTCGCCGGAACAGTCGCCGGCTCCTCCTCCATCTCCTCCTCCTCCTCCTCCTCGTCCTCCTCCTCCTACTCCTCCGTCTCCTCCTCACCGTAGTCGAGCTCACCGTCCATGCCGCCGTTGAGATCCACCGTGTCGTCCGGGGTAGCGAACCCAGGGGCCGCGGCAGCCGCAACCGAGCCTGCCGCGATGATGCCGTCCATGTCGGCGTTGGTATCGTCGGTGTCGCCGAGGTGTGAGAAGGTCAGCGCGCCACAACGGAGAGGGGGCGTTGGGGAGGACGCGTAAGCCGACGTCGAGTAGTTGTATGGAGGGTACTGCACGCCGGCGAAGGCGGGCGAGGGCGTGTGCTGGGCCGGGTGTCCATGGGGGAAGGTGACGTTGGGGTTGAACCCACCGTGCGCGTCCCCATCGGCATAGCCCAGCGACGGCGTGCATCCCCATGGCTGCGGCGACGACGAGAAGCCGGACAGAGAGCCGACGCTTTGCTGGCTCCAGGGCTGAAAGTGCAACATCCCTAGGTGGTTTTGGTAATTCATAACATATAGCTCATTGAGCTAATACTATTCCAAGATGAATATTTCAGGAAAGCTCAATGAATGGCATGGCATGGATGATGAAAGTGGATCCCTCAAAATATTAAGGACAAAGGATTGACTCAAGCTCAAAAGCTCAAGACTCTTCATTTTACATTTTAGTGATCGAAGATCACATTGAATCTATAGGAAAAGCCAATACTATCAAGAAGGGATGAGGTGTTGCTTAATGAGCCTTTTGCTCCATGTGCTTAGTGACATGCTCCAAAACCCTCCACTACTTTCTCACATCCACATATGACCTAAACCCAAAGTCAAACTCGGCCCTACCGATTCTTTCTATCCGGCGCCACCGAGTTCAGATGTCATAGCCACTACCACAAACCCTAGGCAAATTGGTTTCACCGATAGGGATCTCGGTCTCACCGAGATGGGATTGTAATCTCTCTGTTTCCTCTTCGTAACTTTTCGGTCTCACCGAAAGAGCGAATCGGTCCCACCGAGATTACAATGTAAACTCTCCGTTTCCCTTTTGTAACTTTTCGGTCTCACCGAAAGAGCAAATCGGTCCCACCGAGTTTACCTGACCAACTCTCTGGTTAGCCAATTACCAAAATCGGTCTCACCGAGTTTGTGTAATCGGTCTCACCGAGATTACGTTATGCCCTAACCCTGACCAAATCATTCCTACCGAGATGCTTGTCAGTCCCACCGAAAATCCTAACGGTCACTAGGTTTACTAAATCGGTCTGACCGAGTTTGATGATTCGGTCCCACCGAGTTTGGTAAATTGTGTGTAACGGTTAGATTTTGTGTGGAGGCTATATATACCCTCCACCTCCTCTTCATTCGTGGAGAGAGCCATCAGAACAAACCTACACTTCTAACTTACCAGTTCTGAGAGAGAACCACCTACTCATGTGTTGAGGCCAAGATATTCCATTCCAACCATATGAATCTTGATCTCTAGCCTTCCCCAAGTTGCTTTCCACTCAAATCTTCTTTCCACCAAATCCAATCCTATGAGAGAGAGTTGAGTGTTGGGGAGACTATCATTTGAAGCACAAGAGAAAGGAGTTCATCATCAACACACCATTTGTTACTTCTTGGAGAGTGGTGTCTCCTAGATTGGCTAGGTGTCACTTGGGAGCCTCCGACAAGATTGTGGAGTTGAACCAAGGAGTTTGTAAGGGCAAGGAGATCGCCTACTTCATGAAGATCTACAACTAGTGAGGCAAGTCCTTCGTGGGCGACGACCATGGTGGGACAGACAAGGTTGCTACTTCGTGGACCCTTCGTGGGTGGAGCCCTCCGTGGACTCGCGCAACCGTTACCCTACAAGGGTTGAAGTCTCCACCAACGTGGAAGTACGATAACACCACCTATCGGAACCACGACAAAAACATCCGTGTCTCCAATTGCGTTTGATTTCTCCAAACCCTTCCCTTTACATTCTTGCAAGTTGCATGCTTTATTTTCCGCTGCCTATATACTCTTTGCATGCTTGCTTGAATTGTGTGAAGATTGCTTGACTTGTTGTAAAATAGCTAAAATCTGCCAAAGTCTAAAATTGGGAAAAGGTTAAGTTTTTATTGGTCAAGTAGTCTAATCACCCCCCTCTAGACAGACTTCAAGGTCCTACCTGTGGTATCATAGCTTTGGTCTCCATTTGCTTTGATTTCCATAGCTTTTGGTGGTCATAGCCTTGGTTTCACAACCTAGGAGAGTATGGCGTCTAGCGAGGGAAATTATCAACGTAGAGGTCCTTACTTTGATGGCACTAATTTTGCTAGTTGGAAGCATAAGATGAAAATGCATATTCTTGGACATAACCCCGCCGTTTGGGCTATTGTGTGTATTGGCTTGCAAGGTGAATTCTTTGATGGGAGAGAACCGAACCGTGAAGCTAGTGCGGATGAGTTGAAGATGATGCAATACAACGCTCAAGCTTGTGATATCCTGTTCAATGGATTGTGCCCCGAAGAATTCAACAAAATCAGCCGTCTTGAGAATGCAAAGGAAACTTGGGATACTTTGATTGATATGCACGAAGGTACCGACTCCGTCAAGGAATCCAAGTTGGATGTGCTCCAAAGTCAGCTTGACAAGTTCAAAATGAAGGATGGTGAAGGTGTCGCTGAAATGTACTCTAGGCTTGCTCTCATCACAAATGAGATTGCCGGCTTAGGAAGTGAAGAGATGACCGACAGATTCATCATCAAGAAGATCCTAAGAGCATTGGATGGAAAATATGATACCGTGTGCACATTGATCCAAATGATGCCCAATTACAAAGATCTCAAGCCTACGGAAGTCATTGGAAGAACTGTTGCTCATGGGATGTCACTAGAGGATAAGGAGGAACTTCACAACAAGTCGAGTGGTGCTTACAAAGCCTCATGTGAAGCCCCCACATCATCCAGTGAGAAACAAACCTTCAATGAGGAATTGAGCTTAATGGTGAAGACTTCAACAAATTCTACAAGAGTAGAAGCAAAGAAAGAAGCTCTAAGTCAAGGTCCTACAATGACAAAAGGTCTTCTAGTCGAGAGCGAAATTGCTACAATTGTGGGAGACCCGGACACTACTCCAATGAGTGTACGACTCCCTACAAAATAAGAGAAGATTCTCCCAAGAGAAGAAGTAGAAGAGAAGAATCACCACCAAGAGAGAGAAGGAGTAGAGATGATCGTTATGAACGAAGCCCTCACGGAGAAGCAAAGATTCGGAAAGGAAGGACAAGTCATCAAAGAGCTACACAAAACGAAGACATCAAGCTCATGTTGGTGAATGGGTATCCGGCTCCGACTCCGACCATCACTCTGAGAGAAGCTATCACTCCGACTCCGAATACACTCAAGATGAAGGTGTTGCCGGTCTAGCACTTGTGTCAACCAACTCCTACGACATATTTGAATCACCAAATGAAGGAATTGGTAGATGCTTCATGGCCAAAGGTCCTAAGGTAACACACCCAGTATGTTGATTTTGATATTGATGAAGATGACTTGCTAGGTGATGATGATTTACTTGTTGACAACTCTAGTGATGAATACTATGATGAAACGTCAATTAATCATGCTAATCAAGTTGAAACGAATGACAATGATAAGGAGAAAATTGAGCATTTAACTAAAGAACTAAACACTCTTAAGTTAGCTCATGAAACTATCTTTGAAGATCATCGAGAACTTTTAAGGGCTCATGAGAAGTTACGCTTTGAAAAGCTCAATCTTGAGCAAGAGCATGAGTTCTTAAAGGCAATCAATGATGATCTTCGTAAGAAAAGTTCTTCTTACATTGCCAAGCGTTTACTCTTATCTACTTACATGCCTCAAGTCAAATCTAGTAACAAGAACAAGAAAGATTCTTCTTCTAGTAGTAACAATCACAATGCCAAATCCAATATTGTTGCTTCTAGTAGTTCTCTTGATTCCGCTAATGATCCTCTTAGCCAAGTTACACTTGAGCAAGAAAACAACTTATTGAAGGGAATTATAGAGAAAGGTGTATACAAGAGTCTTGCCGGGAGTAAGCAATTTGAGGAAATTGTACGCAAGCAAGGAAGGCACCGGAAGAATCAAGGTGTTGGTTTTGAACGAAAGTTCAATGCCAATGGAGTTGAGTGGGAAGAAGATCAATACCCCAAGACGAAGTTTGTTCCTCAACAAGAGAAGTATGATCCTACTTCCTTCAAGGGAACACAAGCTCAAGATTATCTTCCACCACAAGACCACAAGAACAAAGGCAAGGACAAGCTTCAAGAGGAGATTGATGCATTTGAAGAAGCACCTAAGGTGTAACGCCCCGGATTCGATGCGCCAGGTGTCTGCCAGTTATTCGCCGTCGTTGCCATGTCATTTGCTTGCGTGTTGCACTTTGCCATGTCATCATCTGTATTTTTATCATGTCATCATGTGCAGTTCATTTTGCATATGTGTTCGTCTCATGCATCCGAGCTTTTTCCCCGTTGTCCGTTTTGCAATCCGGCACTCCTATGTCCCCGGCGCCCCTTTTACCTCTTTTTTAGGTATGCGGGTATTATACGGTCTCGGAATGGACCGAGGTTTGCCAAGCGGCCTTGGTATAGCACCGGTAGACCGCCTGTCAAGTTTCGGATCATTTGGAGGTTGTTTGATACTCCAACGGTTAACCGGGTAACCGCAAAAGCCTCTTATGTGTTGCAGCCCAACACCCCTTCCAAAGTGGCGCAAAACCCAGCAAACTCCATTTGGAGTCTCCTAGCTCCCTCTACCTATAAATGTGTGTCTCCCTCCGAAATTTGCGGATCATTCCCCCCGAAACCCTAAAATACCCTCGCGCCCGGACATGTCCGGGCAATGGGACATGTCCGTTCCGCCACCCGCCGCCCGCCCCGCAGCTAGCCACCCGCCACGTGGCCCGGCGCCCAGCGCCCCGCCACCGCGCCTCGCCTCCCGGCCACCGCGCCCAGCCGATCGCCGCCGCCCGTAACCTCCTCCGCCGCCGGCCTCGCCTCCGGCCGGATCCGGGCCAGACACGGCCGGATCCGCCTGGCCCCGCTGTCCCCGGCCCCGTCCCCGTCAACTCCGGCCTCCGGCCGCCTTCTCCGGCGAGATCCCCGCCGCTTTGAAATCCGTGCCGAAGGTTGACCCCGATATTCCTCTAAGTCCCTCAGATATTTTGCATAACGTTGCATTTTCATCGCATCGTGTCTCTACATCCATAGCTCCGTTTTGCGCGTATAATATGTCAAATTGTTTGCCTCGAAGAGTAGATCATTTCACCTCATTGCATAATTTTCATTTGAACTCATCTTGATGCCCGAAATGCTGTTAAAAGAGGGCTATGTGATGTTAGTTTCAGATTCTTATCAGAACATGCACTTTTGTCATTTTTGCCATAATTGATGTGTGTATCCTATGAACTTGAGTCCTACATGTGCTTTGTAATATGCCATGCCATATTTACAGGGGTGTATTCCATGTATTTTTGTGATCTCTGTGGTGACTAGCACAAGCATGCAAACTAGGCTTCATGGTGTTGCTGATGTCACTGTTCATTGATATTTTTATGCCATGTTAACTTGATGCTACCGAGAGATCCATGCATATTTTGAGATACTTTAGTAAGGATGTTTTGAACATATGGTTATTCTATATCCATCCATGCCCTTGTTTGCAATTATGGAGTGCCATAGCTTGAGTCAATCGAGCTCTACTTTTGCTATAAAATGTTTCCTGGCAGATTGTTTACATGTTATTCAATTTTGCCAAGGTGGTTGTAGTTGATCCGTGTATGCTATGATGTTGTCTTGCCATGTATAGCTTCTATGCCATGTATTCTTACTGTTGGTTGCCTTGCCATGCCATGTATTGCTCTGTGGTGAGTGGTTCAAGCTCACCAACATGCCTACTTATCGTTGTTCCTGCCATGTATGAATCTGTAATATAACTTGCCATGTTTACATGGGTGCCATCATATCTACTGATCCTTTTTGGCTTATGGTCAGTAAAGGATATTTGTTTTATGCATTTAGTAGTATCATGCCATGCCTTTGTTTGCCATGATAAGTTCCTGTAACATGTTGCTTGATAGCTCTAAACATTGCAACCTGATGTTATTTCTGCTAAAGTCTGAAACTGTTAATATTTGCAATCTTGCCATGTGTGTTTGAGCATGTTCTAGTCATTTCTTGAGATAGCTCAGTGTTCATGTTTTGTCATGCTTTACCTGTACATCATGCCCATGCCTTTTGTTATTATGTTGAGATGCTGTAGCATGTTGTTTTGATGCTTGCAATATGCCTAGTTGCTGTTTTGGATAGTTTGTTATGTCTTGTATAGGGTGTATGTGTTGCACCGTTGCTCTATATGAAACTTGCTTGTTTTTGCATGTAGTTTCATATTATCATGTTGCATCCTTGTTTTGAGGTGTTTGCTTGATGTTTGGGTGCATTTTGCATCAATGCCATGTTTAACTTGTTTTGCTCATATCTTCTAGCCGTAGTCTCAATTTAATGAACTTTATATGTAACTTGACTAGAATTTCGTGTAGATTATCATGGTGCATTTTAACTTGCTGTTTAACAACTTCAACATAAGGTTTATTCAGATCTGGACCAATTTCGAAATTTGCATATGAGGACTTACCGGAATTGTTATATGTTGTTCCCGGCCTCATTTAAACTTGCTTTGATGTGTTGGTCTTGTATGCATCATCTCTTGCCATTAGTAGCTTCATGTAGTCTTGTCATGCATCATGCTTGTTGTGCATCATGCCTTGTTCATGTGTGGTGTGTTTACCATGTTGTGTGCTTCTTCTTGTTAGTTCCTGTTGCGTTGCGATCGTGAGGATTCGTTCGTCTACGCTTGGTTCGGCTTCATCCGTTCATCTTCTTCATGGATTCGTTCTTTTTCCTTGCGGGATTTCAGGCAAGATGACCGCTACCCTGGATCTCACTACTATCATTGCTATGGTAGTTGCTTCGTTCTATCGCTTTGCTGCGCTACCTATTACCTGTTTATCAAGCCATCCCAAATTGCCATGTCGCCTCTAACCTTTTGCACCCTTCCTAGCAAACCGTTGTTTGGCTATGTTACCGCTTTGCTCAGCCCCTCTTATAGCGTTGTTAGTTGCAGGTGAAGATGAAGTTTGTTCCTTGTTGGCACATAGAGATGTTGTTCCTTGCTGGAACATGTTTACTTGTTGGGATATCACAATATATCTTATATTTTAATGCATCTATATACTTGGTAAAGGGTGGAAGGCTCGGCCTTATGTCTGGTGTTTTGTTCCACTCTTGCCGCCCTAGTTTCCGTCATATCGGTATTATGTTCCCGGATTTTGCGTCCCTAACGCGGTCGGGTGATTTATGGGACCCCTTGACGGTTCGCTTTGAATAAGACTCCTCCAAAGAAGGCCCAACATTGGTTTTACCATTTGCCTCACCACTACCTACCTTTCCCTTGGGAGTAATTAACCCAAGGGTCATCTTTATTTTAGCCCCCCCCCCCCCGGGCCAGTGCTTCTCTAAGTGCTGGTCCGAACCGAGCTGCCTGCGGGGCCACCTTGAGGCAACCCGAGGTTTGGTTTTACTCGTAGCTAGTCTCATCCTGTGTTGCCCTGAGAACGAGATATGTGCAGCTCCTATCGGGATTGTCGGCGCATCGGGCGGCTTTGCTGGTCTTGTTTTATTGCTGTCGAAATGTCTTGTAGCCGGATTCCGAGACCGATCGGGTCTTCCGGGAGAAGGAATATCCTTCGTTGATCGCGAGAGCTTATCATGGGCTAAGTTGGGACACCCCGCAGGTATAAACTTTCGAGAGCCGTGCCCGCGGTTATGTGGCGTATGGGAATTTGTTAATATCCGGTTGTAGTAAACTTGAAGCAAACTCTTCTAAAATACACCAACCGTAATGCGTGAATCGTGAGTGTCTCTTTTCGGGTTGATCGAGAGGAGAACACGGTTTCTGGGTTATGTTTGACGTAAGTAGGAGTTCAGGATCACTTCTTGATCATTACTAGTTGACGACCGTTCCTTTGTTTCTCTCCTCGCTCTCATTTGCGTATGTTAGCCACCATATTATGTTTAGTCGCTGCTGCAACCTCACCACCTTTACCCCTTCCTTTACCATTAAGCTTTGCTAGTCTTGATACCCATGGTAATGGGATTGCTGAGTCCTCGTGGCTCACAGATTACTACACCACCAGTTGCAGGTACAGGTTTTGCGATGATCATTGACGTGAGAGCGATGCTTGCTTGCGTTGAGTTCTTCTTCTGCTTCTTCGATCAGGGGATAGGTTCCAGGTCGGCAGCCTGGGCTAGCAGGGTGGATGTCGTTTGAGTTTCTGTTTATGTTTCATCCGTAGTCGGATGTTGATCTTGTATATGATGTTGATGTATTCTTGTGGCATTCGTGCCTTATGTATGTATTCCCACTATTATGTAATGTTGATGTAATGATATCCACCTTGCAAAAGCGTCTTCAAGATGCGCTTCTATCCTTGGTGGGACCATCGAGTTCCTTTAGGATAGGGTCGCATCTTGGGCGTGACATAAGGCCTTGGTCAAGTGGATTCCAAAGACTACGTCAAGTTCTACTTCATCAAGTACAACTACTACACCAAGGATTCCCATCAAGTTGATGTGGATCCCGAAGAAGAAGAACTAGAGAGTTCTTGAGGGTGACTCCGCCAACATTTTTTCACTCATATCATTATGGCAAGGACAAGTGCAATCAACTTCCATATCTTGCACTAGTTCAAGGAGTCAGAAACCCTCATGTTGGTAAGGCAAGGGACAAGGTAACCAAATGTTTTCATGGACATCACTTTGTGTGTGCATCACTCTATGTCTATGGATATCCTTGTTTGTTCCTTGTGGGACTAATCCTTGTAGGTATTGAAAGTGCAACTCACTCCAAAGGATTGCTCCAAACGATCTACATCAACATTGAGCATCCACATCTTCAACACCTACATGAAGTCATTATTGACAAAACCCAAGGTTAGTTTATCCCTCTAAGGGGGGATCTCACATCTAGGGGGAGCTTAACTCTAAGAATTGAGTCAAAGCAACTCTAATGATGTGAACACATAAATGCTTTATGTAAAAGTGGTAACCCCACTTGAGCTTAAACGATGAGTATGACCTATGATCAAATGTTCTCATTTGACTCCTAAGTCAATATACTCATATATAGATGGCCTAGTCATCGCCAATTGTTTGATAGATGCTAGAATTGGTTGTGCATGCTTTGTCACATATTTCTTTTGTCATTTTATTGTGTGAGAAAGTTGGTTGCATATTTACTCATTCGAGGACATCCACTTGTTGTTTTGATTGGTTGGCTTTTCTTTCTTTGGCCAAGTGGATGGACAAGAATGCCTAAGAACCTTCTCTAGCTATCTATGCTTTTATCGTCTCAAACTCTATTCATGCTACATCACAAAATTTGATCAAGTCAGATTCGAACCACTGCGTGAGGAGCACTTGAGTCCCCGATTCATCATAGACTTAAACTTCCAAAACTTCTTTGTGATTTTCGGTCCGACCGATTCCTCCATTTCGGTCATACCGAGATTACTAAGTCGATCTAGAGTTTTCATCTCGGTGCAACCGATTTGTACTTTTCGGTCACACCAAGTTGCGATGCTGCTCACGCTTTGCATCTCGGTGCCACCGAGTTGTACCACTCGGTCACACCGACAGGGTCGGGCTATATATATCGCACGGGCAAAATTTGGAAAACTTTCTCTGAATCCTCTCGCCCGCGCATAGCTCGCTTTGCCAATGTGGTCTACGGATTGTTGACTTCGTCGCCAGCCGCCTCTAGTCGCTGGTCTCCGCCGCCGTCAACGGAATTCTCCTCCGCCGTTGTCGCCGTAGCGAGTTCCCGCCGAACTAGGGTATGGACTCGATCACAGTGCTTTCCTCGTCCGATTCTCAGCACATTGTGAACATTATGCATCTTGCCATGATTGAATCACTCCTATCCTGTCAAATCAATCCCTAGAATAGAAGCGATTCGAAAATTTAGGGTTAGGTTTCCGCCGAAACCATCTCGGACCCACCGAGTTGAAAAACTCGGTCCCACCAATTTGGCTGATACCATTGCACTTGTAAGTCTCAGTCTGACCGAGAATTACAAATCGGTGTGACCGATTTCTGAACTTTGTGAAACCCTAGCAGTCTCGGTGCCACCGAACTGTGACTCGGTCTGACCGAGTTCACTAGTTTAGGTTCCAAAACTGCTTCGGTATCACCGAGTTTGAAAATCGGTAGATCCGAAATGTTTTAGTGGGAAACTAAAACTAAGTTTTTTGAATCATTCTTTTGCAAAAATCTCTGCATTTTGTGATGCTCATCCACTCTACCTCATCTATAACTATTCACGTGGTCAGTGATCGGTTGGACAGATGTCGCACCCAGTGATAGCCAGAACAAATCTGAAGAGCAGGTTCAATTGAGCGAGGGCACAAGTCCCTCAAGAAGCTCAGATGAGGGGAACAGAAGCACTCCGAGCAATTTGCCCAAGGCTGCCACTAGGTCAAGAAAGAAGAAGACCTCAGAGTCTGAGGATGAGGATTACGTGGCAGTTGAGGATGAGGCAAGCTCCAAGAAGAAAGTGCTCAAGAGGGAGGTCAGTTCATCTGCAGTGAAGCCTAGTTTGAAAATCAAAGACCAAAGAAAGGTGACAACCAATGTCCAAAGCTAGAGTGTCTACTCAAGCTCCTTTGGAATCTCTACCCAAAGAGCCTGTTGCTGCAGAGGGAAAGAAAAGGAAAGAAATGGTCAAGAATACCATGGCAAGAGTGATAGGGAAGCCTTCCATGATGGAAGAAGAAGAAGAAGAGGCTGCAGAGCCTGCACCCAAGGCACAAAAGCTGATGGGTGATGCTATAAAGTCAGGGGCTGCAACTTCCAAGCCCAAAGCTGCCTCCAAGCCCAAGAATGCACCCAAAAGGAATACCAGGAGCATACCAAAGAAAGAAAAGAACAAGGCCCCATTGCACGAGGTTGAAGTCAAGAAGAAGAAGATGGGCAGGTCCTAAGGAAACTCAAACCCAAGATCCCAGACCACAATGATGCTCATCCTGTGGCTGAAAACATGAAGATCAGGAGAGATAATGGGTTGAGGCTATGGATAGACAGATCCATATGCCACGAGGAGAAGGACTGCTATGGATTACAGGTTCCACACCAAGGAGCAGCAGGACTTTTATGAGACTGTCTTGCTGGATAAGAAGCCGATAGTTTGCGATATGAGATGGGTCAACTGGACCTACATGAAGGAGAACGCAGAACACTACCCTGGAGTTTATGACAACTTCAGTGCTTGTGGAGTTGCTGATTTTGTTGGGCAGAAGCTCACCAACTGGAACGATGAACTTATCATGCAATTCTACTCCACAACACACTTCTATCCAGATGGCAGGATAGTGTGGACGTCAGAAGGAACCAGATATCAGTCTACCATAGAGGAATGGGCAAGTTTGATCAATGCCCCAAAGGAAAGTGAGGATGACCTGGACATTTATGGAAAGAAGAAAATGGATCATAGCACAATGTCACACATGTACAAGGAGATCCCCGATGATGCACTTGAGAACTTCAAGTTTGGGTCAGTCCATTTTCTGCTGTCAGGGCTGCCTACGATCAACTGGATCTTAAGGCATACTCTATTGCCCAAATCAGGTGACCATAACATGATTAGAGGATATGCAATCAATTTGCTTCATGTTTTTGATGTGCCTCGGAAATTCAAGGTCATGAGCCTCATAGTCGAGACAATCAAGAGGACAACAGCAGATCAGAAGAGAAGCTGTGGATATGCCCCACAGATTCAGAAGTTGATAAACTCGAAGATGGGCACAGGCAAGTATCTCTTGGATAAGGAACACATGGTTCTCTATCCTGATTTTGAGGACAATCGTGCTGTCATGACCGAGAATGAACCATCATCAGTGCAAGCTCAGGAGAGAAAGGAGAAGGCAAGGCAAGAGAAAGCTGCAAAGATGCCAACTCAAGCAGAGGCATCTGACTACTTTCTGAAGAACAAGCAAGAGTAGCTTGGTTACTTAATAGCATCATCTCTACGGATTGAGAAGGGGTTGGCCACCCTAACTCAAAACCAGGAGAGCCTGGAGAGAATCATGGAACAAAAATTCTATGATCTTGATGTCAAAGTGGATCGAGATTCGGTCGGTGTGGAAGCGATTACAAGATGATATGCGTGAGAGGAAGGGCAAGGCGACAAGCGATGCATTTGCCAGAGTGCCTAGAGCTCAGAGGTCAGCTGCAGTACCAACTCCAGACACCAGAGCCACCTCTTCAGCTCCAGCTACAGCTCCAGCTCAACCAGCTCCAGCTCTAACTTCTTCAGCTCCTACCACGTCTACTGATTCGTTCGTCCTTGGAGTCCTGTCTACACCACCACCAGAAGACCAAGCCTGAGAAATGATATAGTACTATGCATTTTCTAGGAACTTTTTGGTAACTTGTTGCCAAAGGGGGAGAAAAATGTATAGATCATAGGCTTCGAGAGAGAGAGAGAGAGAGAGAGAGAGATTTGCTTTTGTTCTCTCTTGTCTTCTTGGTTGAACTTTTTTTGCGTTTGATTGCTTGAGATACTATGCATTACCCGTGAGACATTGATGATCATGTGTTTGATCATAAGCTACACTTATGCCTTTTATGATATTATCTTATTTATCCTTATATGATCATTCACTGTGCTTGGTGATGAGTGCATGTATTCAATCGTTATTATTTTGAGCGCTCCACCAAGATGTATGTGACATGGAAGAGTAACCCATGAGCCTAATTTCTTGTGCATTTGTAGTCCAAAGCAAATCCTAAGATATGCACAAATTTAGGGGGAGCTCTTGCTTATCACATACTTCTCAAAGCGACGATGTTTTTCAATTTTATTATCATTTGTCGAAGCTTTGATCTATATGTTGTCATCAATTACCAAAAGGAGGAGATTGAAAGTGCAACTATCCCTAGGTGGTTTTGGTAATTCATAACAACATATAGCTCATTGAGCTAATACTATTCCAAGATGAATCTTTCAGAAAGCTCAATGAATGGCATGGCATGGATGATGAAAGTGGATCCCTCAAAATATTAAGGACAAAGGATTGGCTCAAGCTCAAAAGCTCAAGACTCTTCATTTTACATTTTAGTGATCCAAGATCACATTGAGTCTATAGGAAAAGCCAATACTATCAAGAAGGGATGAGGTGTTGCTTAATGAGCCTTTTACTCCATGTGCTTAGTGACATGCTCCAAAACCCTCCACTACTTTCTCACATCCACATATGACCTAAACCCAAAGTCAAAATCGGCCCTACCGATTCTTTCTATCCGGCGCCACGGAGTTCAGATGTCTAGCCACTGCCACAAACCCTAGGCAAATCGGTTTCACCGATAGGGATCTCGGTCTCACCGAGATGGGATTGTAATCTCTCTGTTTCCTCTTCGTAACTTTTCGGTCTCACCGAAAGAGCGAATCGGTCCCACCGATATTACAATTTAAACTCTCTGTTTCCCTTTTGTAACTTTTCGGTCTCACCGAAAGAGCAAATCGGTCCCATCGAGTTTATCTGACCAACTCTCTGGTTAGCCAATTACCAAAATCGGTCTCACCGAGTTTGTGTAATCGGTCTCACCGAGATTACGTTATGCCCTAACCCTGACCAAATCATTCCTACCGAGATGCTTGTCAGTCCACGAAAATCCTAACGGTCACTAGGTTTACTAAATCGGTCGACCGAGTTTGATGATTCGGTCCCACCGAGTTTGGTAAATTGTGTGTAACGGTTAGATTTTGTGTGGGGCTATATATACCCCTCCACCTCCTCTTCATTCGTGGAGAGCCATCGAACAAACCTACACTTCCAACTTACCAGTTCTGAGAGAGAACCACCTACTCATGTGTTGAGGCCAAGATATTCCATTCCAACCATATGAATCTTGATCTCTAGCCTTCCCCAAGTTGCTTTCCACTCAAATCTTCTTTCCACCAAATCCAATCCTATGAGAGAGAGTTGAGTGTTGGGGAGACTATCATTTGAAGCACAAGAGAAAGGAGTTCATCATCAACACACCATTTGTTACTTCTTGGAGAGTGGTGTCTCCTAGATTGGCTAGGTGTCACTTGGGAGCCTCTGACAAGATTGTGGAGTTGAACCAAGGAGTTTGTAAGGGCAAGGAGATCGCCTACTTTGTGAAGATCTACCGCTAGTGAGGCAAGTCCTTCGTGGGCGGCGGCCATGGTGGGATAGACAAGGTTGCTACTTATTGGACCCTTCGTGGGTGCAGCCCTCCGTGGACTCGGCAAGCAGTTACTCCTACGTGGTTTGAAGTCTCCATCAACGTGGATGTACGATAGCACCACCTATCGGAACCACGAGAAAAACATCCGTGTCTCCAATTGCGTTTGATTTCTCCAAACCCTTCCCTTTACATTCTTGCAAGTTGCATGCTTTATTTTCCGCTGCCTATATACTCTTTGCATGCTTGCTTGAATTGTGTGAAGATTGCTTGACTTGTTCTAAAATAGCTAAAATCTGCCAAAGTCTAAAATTGGGAAAATGTTAAGTTTTTATTGGTCAAGTAGTCTAATCACCCCCCCCTCTAGACATACTTCAAGGTCCTACAAGGGCGCGTACTGGGCGTGGCCGCCGGGTGGATTCATCATCCCCACGCGAGTCGCCTCGACCTCGGCTTGGTCCGCCGCAGCCGCAGCAGCACGCGCCGCGTTGTCACGGGCCTTCTTGGCGTTTGCCCTGTTCTGCTGGTCGGCGGTGACAGCCTCCCGTCGCTGAACTTCCGCCCTCCACTCGGCGTTTGTCATGTCCGTGGCCTGGACGACGACGCCCTCAACTTCCTCTGCATCGGCTGGGCGACGGAGGCGGTGGCAGTTGTCGCGGCGCGGTGGATCACGTACTTCTTCGACGGCATGGCGGCCGGCTGGGAGGCGAGCTGGAGGGAGATTGGGGGGAGGAATGGAGAGAATGGGAGGGAAGTGGGGGAAAAGTGGGAAGAAACGGCGGGAAGAGGCTCTCGACTCGCCGACAGAGCGGCCCCACGCCTTTTTCGCCATGTCGGCGCCCAGCCCCCCAGATGCCGGGTTCGGCTCAGTCCGCCGGCACCAGCCGGGTCCAAGCCGGCGAAAAACGGACTACTGGGGGCGCGACTAGGCCAATTTTTGGGCCCCGGCACGGCAAAAATGTTTGGGAAGAGCCTGTTGGGGACGCGGCTGGAGATGCTCTTAGAGGGCAAGATCTATGACAGGAGGAGTAGGACGTACCAAGGTGGCGTCCAAGGCGCCGACTGTGTCAGTGGCGACAAGGCTGGGCTGTATAGGGGGGATTTGAGGGGTTCACTTGTAGATGCTCTAAGTATGGCTCACGAGCATATGACTTTTGCCTATTAAAACAGGACCAAGAAAATGTAATGTAGTTCTAAAATTTTCCAGATCCATTCCCTAAAGATTCAACATAGTAACCAAGCCTCTATTCCAGGCCAGGATTTTGGCTTGAGAATCGGCCATTTGGTTGAAAGTGACACATGATGTGTTACTTATGTGACGCGTGGTATTATTTTGGGATGTGGCGGGGTAGAACTGCCTTGTGGATTTGGTGTTTTGATTCAAATTTTTTGAACTAGCGTCATGTTTTTTTGGGTGGGCTTAGCATTTTTTCATCCAATGTGGGGCAAGGTGGTGTGTTCAACTGTTGTCGCTGTCACGTTGGGATTTGTGGCCTGACACCTTTCCTTCTTTGGTGCTTCTCCGGTCGATCTGTCCCTTTCTCTGACCAATAGCAACTGGGCGAAGCGGTGACCAGGGATGGGTAGCTGGGTCCAATTATAAGACGGCAAAGGAATATGGGTGAGCCAGCGACCGCATGCACGCACTGTAATCGAAGTAGCATGCGGTGGACCAGTTGATTGCGATGTGCATTTGACCTGCTTACGTTTTGACCTGCCCACGTTATTCTACTGGCGGTGCCGCTTTAATTGTTGTTTCTAGACGCGGCTTATGTGGATGTTTCCAGTTAATGCTCGCCCCTTTCCTTCAGATATTTTTCTCTCTCGAAGACTCGAGCAAAACCTCGTGCCACCGCTGCACCGTCTGACCGCCGTACGCAAGTATAAATCGCCGGCCTCTTTCCTCATCGAGTCACAGGAGCTCACCTGCGTTGCTGTGCACGTCTCCCAACTCCCAGCAGCACCTTACATCCCACCTCGCCGTCGGTTCCTGCCTTAGCCGGCGGGTAGGAACCAGGCAGGAGAAGCAGCGACTGCCTGCAGCAAGGTGGTGCGGCAAGGCAGCTTGACTGGTGCATGCTATGAGGCACTGCATGGGGTGTTGCCGCTAGAGCACGCGCAGGGGCGCGACACGCGACTCCGACGTGCAGCTGGATGAGGCGACGGGCAGAGCTCCGCGCGGTGACGCGGACCAGCGGCTGGACGAGGCCGTATAGCGCCGCGACCTTGCACCCGCGTGCCTGAAAGGACATGCGGCGGCGCGGCTGCCCGAGTCGATGGTGGCTTGTTACGGGTCGCAGACACGGGACACGACGTCCTCCAACATGATGCATGCATGCGCCCTACACACCAAGTCCGAGGAAGTAAAGCGTGTCGCCGGCCACACACACATTACCCCTGCTGATGCTCGAGGAAAAGAGCAACGGCTGCGGCGGTATCGCAACGGCACCACAAGCACGTCGAGCTGCATATGAGGATTTACACAGAGAGATGTAGGTGGGTGGCATGCACGGATAATGGCGGCAGCGGTCGAGGTGCCTCTTCTTTGTGTGTTGCCTTTCATGTCTTTCTATCCGTAGCGATAGCATTTGCTTTGTGGATGGCTCTCCTTGCAGTGCAATCGCGAGGCTCCCCCCATGGCGCGTCCATGACGTTGTACACAGTACACCAGCACAAAGAGCATCCCCGGGCACTACTTCATCTACTAGGAGACGATCGGTGCCGGCGCCGGCTGGACGGTGGACAAGGAGACCATCGACGCTTGAGATGGATGAGGGACTGAATACGGTGTGCATGCATGGTAGAGTGGCGGACGGCTTCATCGGGCTGCTCGAGATCCGCGTCGTCCGGACCGGCACGTCCGAGGAGCTGATGGACTACGCTATCTCTCATGGCGCCTCCATCAATCAATACAAGGTGCCCTAGTGCTTGACGCTCCCGCCGATCATCGAGTTGTGCATGCTCCGCTCGCGCGTGGTGTCCATCCTGTTTAGCCCTGCCATGCGGCACTGGACCCCTACTCCCACCTGGCGCACGAAGTACGACATTTCCACCTAAATTCACTTGCAATTTTAGGGTAGCCAACTCTTTATTTTTCAACAGCAGTCAATGTGTGGTGTATAACAAATGCAGAAGGGCTCCTGTTCAGATTGTAGACTGAATAGTTCTTCAAGAATTACATGACGGGCGTGCTCCATTGATAGTACTCTCTAAACAATGCGTGTGTGTTCAAGAAGCAGCGACACTTTTAGGCGAGCCTTTGCTTTTCAATACGATCTTTGTTAGTGCGTAGTGTATACAAATGGACAAGATCTTATGTTCAGAATTCAGACTGAACTGTTCTCGAGAGTTACATGTGGACGTGGTCACACAGTCCCAGCGTTCATGAGCTAAAAAAAAGCATGACCACGCTTTAGTGACGTTTACTGGTTGCTGGTTTTCATTCTTTCGAAAGAATATACTCCCTCTGTTCCGAAATGTAAGTCTTTGTAGAGATTCTACTATGAACCACATACGGATGTATATAGATGCTTTTTAAGTACAGATTTATTCATTTTGCTTCGTATGTAGTCCACCTAGTGGAATCTCTACAAAGACTTATATTTAGGAACGGAGGGAGTATATATTTAGACGATGTTTTGTTTAATGTTATTAAGGGTGAGTTTCATTAGTGAGAAGCAAAAAAAAAAGAAAAAAGATGTCTGGTATATTTTAGAATTATTTTTTGTATTTGTTCTGTGTTGCTCATCCTTCTTTATATTTTGTAGACATGCTTGCTGTTGATGATGTTGGTGATATGAGAGAGAATATTTCTGGAAGTTCTATCTCTGGTGTTGGTCAATTTGGTGTTCCAAATCTCATTTCGAGTTGAGTCATCTTCCGTTCAAAAAAAAATCTATCATCTTATGATAGTTTATAACGAGCTTTAGATAATTATGTAGTATTAATTTATATTCAAGTGCATAGTTCACCATAATGACATACACAGGAGCAAAGACGCCGTTTGGACAGATACAAGAATTTGCAAAAGCTATCTACCACTTCATTACAAGCACTATCCTATATGGGGTTACACTAGGATGATTTAAAGAACTAGGGCCGTCTAAAATCATTTACTTTCATGCGGTTGCATCATCCTATATGATACGTTCCATAGAATGGGACGAAAAAGTGCTAATAAGTAGACCTTATTAGTAATACTCTTTCGTTCATCGGTATTTATCATACATGGCTGCAATAAATGTACTCTTTTTTTATCTTTCATTATTCTTTTTGGGTTTTAGTCATGTATGATTCTATCATTAAAAATATAACAATGGTCTTTATGATCTGTATAAATACAATGCATCATCGGACGAGCACGGCCGCCGCGCGGGCTATGCTAGTACTGTACTAGCTTAATACTACTACCAGGGCACTGCTCCTTCGAACTTCCATGATCCGACGCACACAAGGAAAATTTGCTACCGTCAAACCATACAACCATTTCATATTCACTCGAGTTATATGATGTGGCTAATTTTCGCTCTTACGCCTTTTCTGTCGCTAGTTTGTCACTGCTCTCCGAATAGAATTCATCCTGTTCACCTCCACCGACGCCTGCGTTCACCTTTGCCAGCATGTGAAGCCGGGACGGGACCGGCGGTAGCCCGACGTCGGCGACTCCTTCAAGCTGCTGCACGACGAGCCCCATGGTCGGCCGGTCAGCCTCCTCGTCCTGGATGCACCAGCAGGCGATCCTGCAGAGCCTCTCCAGCTCCTTCACGTCGGCCTCCTTGGCCAGCCTCTCGTCGAGCAGCCCGACCACGTCGCCCTCATGCAGGCTCACCGCGGCGTGCACCGGGAAGTACATCCCGTAGCCTCCCTTTTCCGACGGGGCGTTGTTGCGCCGGCCGGAGACGAGCTCAAACAGCACGAGGCCGAAGCTGTACACGTCCGCCTTGGCGGTGACCGGCGAGCCGGCGAGCCACTCCGGCGCGAGGTACCCGAGCGTGCCGCGCATCGTGGTCAGCACGCGGCTGAAGTCGCGGCCCACGAGCTTGGCCATGCCGAAGTCCGCGAGCTTGGCGCCCAGCTCATCGTCGAGGAGGATGTTCTCCGGCTTGATGTCGCAGTGTATGATGCACTCGCGGCACTTCTCGTGCAGGTACGCCAGGCCCCTGGCCATGCCCAGCGCGACGCCGTACCTCTGGCCCCAGCTCAACACCTTCGCCGCCGAGCCGCCGCCCTTGAACAGGTACGAGTCCAGCGAGCCGTTGGCCATGTAGTCGTACACGAGCGCCCTCTTGTTGCCCTCGGAGCAGAAGCCCCGGAGGCGGACGAGGTTGACGTGCTGGACCACGCCCAGGGTGACCACCTCGGCTCGGAACTGCTTCTCGCCCTGCCGGAGCCCGTCCAGCTTCTTCACGGCCACCGGCGTCGCGTCCGGGAGTACGCCCTTGTACACCGTGCCGAAGCTCCCGCCACCGAGCTTCTCTGAGAAGTTCCTCGTCGCGGTCCTCACGGCCAGGTAGTCGAACAGCAGCAGCGAGCCCTGCCCCTGCACCGCCGTCACCTTCCCCTTCCCCCGCCGCCTCCGCAGCATCACCGCCGCCGCCACCCCGATCACGAGGCTTGCCAGGAGCACCACCACGGCCGCAACTACGCTCCCGAGGATCACCATCGATTTCTTCCAGGAATGCCCCGGTGACGATGACGACGCTGCCACCTCCGAGCGCGCGACGCGGAGGTGAAGAAGAGCTCCGGCGAGGCCAGGATCGCCACCTTGGTCAATCGAGAGGGCCCTCAAGTTAACGAGCTCGCCCTTCCACATGGAGCACTTTGTTCCATCGTACACGTACGCGGTGCAGGAGCAATCTTTCAAGCAAGTGCGCTCGCAGTCCCTGTCACCCCTAACTCCGGCGGCCTCCGACGAGCCATTCGGGAGCTGCACGGGGTTCGGCAGCTGCATGAACCTGTCTTTGGTACAGTCCAGTAAGGTCCGCCTCTCGCACCCGGAGGCGGTGTTCCTCAGCTTCCACTCTTGCTCCGACCGCGGCGCGAAGCCGGCGGGGCACTGGCACGTGGGGCTGGTGGTGTTGCTGCACAACCCAAAGGGGCCGCACGAACCGTGGACGTCGCAGGCGTCGTGCGGCTCCGAGCAGAAGAGGATCCACTTCCCGGCCATGTCGCTCCACTGGCGCCGCCGCATCTGCCCGTTGACGTCAAGCATGAAGTTGCCGGCGCCCATCATCGGGATCCGGTCGTGGTAGCTGAAGAAGTTAACAGTGCCGTTGCGCGCGTAGGGGAACCCGGCGAAGTAGCCCGATCGCATCTCCGGCACGTTCACGAAGATCTCGCCGTCCCACAGGCCGGTCGTCCAGTACTGGCGGTGCTCGCCGCCGCCGGCGTCGGAAAACAGGTCGAACTTGGGCTGCCCGCGCGCGTCGATCTCCATCGTGAACGCGCCGGGCGCCGGGTTCTCGGCGTCCGACCACGAAGTGAGGAAGCTGTGGACGCCGGCGCCCCTGTTGTAGCCGAGCCTGGCCCCGGGGAGCCAGGTGTCGGTGGGGTGGTCGAAGCTCTGCCACACCAGGTAGGCAGACGACGACGTCGCGTTGCTCCGCCTCACCACGAGGTTGCCGTCGTCCTGGAGCGTGGCGACGGTGGTGCTCGGTGGCGACCGGGAGGGCGCGTTGGACGACCACAGCAAGGTGTCGGACGGCGTCGTGAGGAGAAGCAGCTCGCCGTGGATGCTGAGCATGAAGCGGGAGGTCGACGGCTTGATGATCGGGTGCTCTCGATTCGCCACCCAGACGACCGTTTGCTTGGAGATCTTCTTGTACCAGATGCCGACGTAGTGCTTGCCGGAGTTGCCGGGGGAGAAGAGGCCGAGCTCGAATTCGCCGCCCTTGGACACCAGTGTCTCGTTCCATGGGAGTGCTTGGCCTAGAGCGAGCGTGTCGATGGCAGTCGTCCGGAGCTGTAGGCTGGAGAAGAGCAGGAGGAGCAGGAGGAGGAGCATGGCGGCATGCAAATTGGAGGATTTTGCTACGATCTGCGTATGATTGGTTTGTCTGCACTCTGCTGGCTCCGATAAATAAGTAGCCGAGCCTGGGTTTAACAAGGCGAGCTGAAATAATTTAGCCCTCGTTTCATTTTTGCAACAAAAATCTATGAGTTGATTGTTTTTTTTGGAATGCTTAAGGATCATGCTGACTGAAAGTCTGAAAGCAACATACGTTTCAGTCGATTCTATCCGGACCGTTGGATGTCAAACCCCCAAGCCGGCGGCTACCACCCCTCCTTGCCCTAGCCACCGCCCCGGTTATACCCCTATGCCCACCATGATCTTACTCCACCCCCACCAATAATACTACATCTACAAAGCTTATGTAGACTTCCTAACTAAAGCTCTGCCCCTTGATTTTCACGGGGTGGGCCCCTTCCTCCCCGCAACCCTCCACCCCAACGCTCCACGTTCTCTTTTACGTAAAAGTTTTAAGTAACCTTACGTGAGTCTAGCAAAGCCCTCCCTCCCCCCCCCCTCTCCCTCAAACCGCACCCGCCATCAAACAGCTATAACTTTTCCGTCGTTGCCGTCTCCCATTCAAGCTCCCTCTAGGGAGGCCTCACCGGAAGAAATCGACTAATCCTAGTTGCATTTTTAGGCAACTGATAAACAACAAATCCAAAAAATTCCAGTTACAAAGAAGACTCTAAAAATGCATACCCATGTGAGTCCACTAATCCTCTTATCGTACGGACTAAAGAATAAACGAGTTCATAACACGACTCCCACATGAGGCATTCTCCTCCTTCCTCCTCCCACAACCTCACACGCAAATGTTTCCCCGCCTCTTGTCGACGTCGTCGACGATCTGCCTCGTATCATGCGGCCTAAGGGCCATGGATGCGCGGTCGATCCCGACCCTTGCCGACGGAGGGCTCCTAATATGTTTTTAGGGTTTATGCGCTGTTCAGGAAGACGAGGCGGCAGTGGCTCCTTAATATGGAATAAGGTTCTCCCCATTTAGCCCACGTCCTGGTGGTGCGTCTATCATCATCGGAGGGCGTGTAGAGATGTGTCTCTAGAGGATCTCCTAGGATTCGATCGTTGTTTGTCTTCGGTGGATCTGCTTGGATCCAGTCCGCATTCGTGTATCTACAAGATGGATCATTCCGATCAACGTTTCTCTTAGTCAACGACGTTGTTGTTCTGGTGCGTTGGTCCTTTGGTGCCTTAGCACGACGATTTTCTGACTGTCTACTACAACAAGGTTTGCCCGGCTCCGGTGAGGGAGTGGCGACGACGGCGGTGCGCCTTAGGCTCGCTTCAGTGCTTGTAGTCGTTGTTAGGTGGTCTATGGACATGGATGTGATTTTTATTATTTTTGTGTTCTATGTACTTCCACAATCCTTGATTAATAGGCAGTCCCACGGCAGCATTCACATGGCAGTCCCGTGCACCCCTTCAGTGCGGCTTCTTCGCTTGGCTCGCACTTAAGGACAGATGCTGGACATCAGATAGACTGGCTAGACGGGGACTACCACATCAGGATGCGTGCCTGCTGTGTGACCAACACGAGGAGACCATGGACCATCTGATGGTGACTTGCGTTTTTGCGATGGAAGTATGGCACTGGATTAGGATGGATACATGTAGACCGGAGTTTGAACCGCTGGACGACGAGACCTTGGTCGCGTGGTGCATGAGGCAGGATCTTAGAAGTGAGCATCGGAAATCTACACGGGGGAAGTGCCTTCTGGGCATGTGGATGTTATGGAAGCATCAGAACGACATCGTGTTCAATGGGGCATCTCCGTCCATCGCTCGGATCACGCAGCGGCTAGGCGAGGAGGGTAGGATATGGAGCAAGGCGGTCCTAATCAAGGGGGATGATGGAGTCCCGGACTAGGGGGTGTCCGGATAGCCGGACTATCGTCACGGCCGGACTCCAAGACTATGAAGATACAAGATTGAAGACTTCGTCCCGTGTCTGGATGGGACTCTCCTTGGCGTGGAAGGCAAGCTTGGCGATACGGATATGTAGATCTCTTACCATTGTAACCGACTCTGTGTAACCCTAACCTATCCGGTGTCTATATAAACCGGAGGGTTTTAGTCCGTAGGACGAACAACAATCATACCATAGGCTAGCTTCTAGGTTTAGCCTCCTTGATCTCGTGGTAGATCTACTCTTGTACTACCCATATCATCAATATTAATCAAGGTGAGTAGGGTATTACCTCCATCGAGAGGGCCCGAACCTGGGTAAAAACATCGTGTTCCTTGTCTCCTGTTACCATCCGCTTAGACGCACAGTTCGGGACCCCCTACCCGAGATCCGCCGGTTTTGACACCGACTGGGGACGACGAGGGTTTTGCAGTGGAGGACACAGTGCGGGTAGATAGTGAGTAGTTAGCCCTAGTATCTACGGTGGCCGGCGCCGGACACCCCCGGTGTAAATATTTTGTACTCTGTGGACTTTGGAAGTCTTTCCCACCCTTCTCTAATGAATGATACGCACACTCGTGCGTATTTGAAAGAAAAAAGTAGATCAAAAGTTTTCTCACAAAAGAAAGAGAATAGACAAGTCCCGCAAAAATATTGGGACCATATTGCGCACTAGCGTGTGTACATTTGTATTAAATTGATATGAAATATTCAAATGGTAGAACAATACATTTGCCTAAATCAGTTGAGACATCATGACTGCACAAATCTTATCATGATTTGAACATTTGTGAATAGTCATGCCAGAACACTCGGTGGACAGAAAGTTTTGAACGTCCATTGTATTTTTCAGAGTCATTTTGCCCAAATTATTTTCGGTGGTGCCTCACTTTCGTTTGGCAGTGTATCAGACATGGTAAAACGAAAAACGTCATGAAAAATAAACATGCTATGCTAAAATGAACTATTTAGTGCTTCCGAAAAGTATCACGTCCTGCCATTTTGGAGTAGTAGGACCTTTTGGAAAGAGAGCAAGTCAGCAAGTAATGTCACATTCGAACTTAATAGCGCCGAAAACAACAGTAGGCCAGGCGCCAATCTTCTGTGGCACGGGTCATTTAATTTCCAGTCCTTTGTGTTTCATTTTTCATCATTTTATAAGTTGGCCTGGCCTCAGGATTTTCACTCATTTGCCAGCAGTGACCTGCAAGCAGCATTGCTTTATTACTACTTGGCATAAACTTTATGTTTTCATAACTGGCCAGTTGGTTTGATGTCGCTAGTGTGAAGGATCTGTTGAGCAAGCGGCGAGAGATGATGCAATCATGCAACTAGGCAAGTACGTGCTGGCGTTTTCTTCCACACGCAGCATCAAGGCGTGCGTTATCCTTTGGGAGGCCGGCATTTCATCCAACCGCACTCAATTATTCATCAACCAAAAAGGCCTATGGAAATCAATGTGCGCGAGTACTCCGTCCCACTTGAGATAATGGAAACGTGTACCCGTTACAAACAGGCGGTGATCAGGTACTGGCACAGCCGTGCAGTATAATTTTCTTCAGCGAACAGCACACTGAGTTTGGCCATACCCAGTAATTACTGATGGATGGCATACCCAGTAATTCTGGCTAGCTGAAAAATATCGCCAAAGACCTACAAGTACTCCTGGACGGGTGCATGTCATCAGTGATAAAATCGATCAGCCGAGCATGGACATGTGACAGCCCAAAGACTTGGTAAACCGAGTTAATGGATGCGACGTACTCCATTAACTCGGGTAACATGTGACAGCCCACGGATCAGGATTGAAACAGGGATGAGCATGAGCGACGGAGACGCCAACGAATGGAGGATGCGGCCGCGACGACGATTCAGAGAAGTTTGCTGAGCTGATTTGGACGCTGCGCCCTTCTCCTGTTGGCAAGGGTTGAAATCGTCGCTTGATGCATGGTAGGAAAGGGGAGTGCCGCGGCCCGATTTATTGCTGTTGGTTGGCCGTCGCGGTTGTGGTGTCGATTGCTGTCGAGCTGCTGTGCATGGCGATGCCAAGGGCGGAGACGTAAGCGTCCAGCCGTTCGATGATCTTCGGACCCAAAAATATCGGTCCTTTCTTCCTCTGGGATAATTCGCTGTGCGACGGCAACAGCCAGAGATTTTTTTTTTGTTTTGGCGTTTTTAGGGCAGTGATAAAGTGAGAAACAAATCAGGCCACATAACTTTTCTTCAGCACACACTATAAATACAGACACTCATATATACGCGCATACATCCATCTGTATGAACACACATGCACATCTTACCTCTATGAGCACCTTCAAAAGACTGAATTGGTATATCACCTTGAGATTAACGAAGTCACCATAGACATCTTCAGAATGATTTTAACGCCTCCTCTCATCAACGCCAAGATCGCCGAAAAGTCTGGAATAAATCTAAAAAAATGCGAGCGCCAGGATTTAAACCCTGATGGGCTGAAGATATTATTGTCCTCCTAACCATCCAACCACAGATTGGTTCGCAAACCATGCCACATAACTGGCTGGCGTGACACTTATAAATTGCGCTTAAAGCATCCACAAGACTACAACGAACACCCAAAAATAGCCATCATGTAAAAAAATTGTTATTTGGGTCACAGTTTGGGCCAAAAAAAACTCCTTCAACAAGTGTACTATAGTTGTGTGTAGGCACGGTGATGCGACAGCTGTGCACGCCCGGGGTGGCGGCGGCGGGTTCGACTGGACTTTTATGTGGGCGGCAAGGGATGTGGATTGCACGGGTTGCGAGCGGCCGACTCTGCAAAGGTAGATTCAACCAGTGGAGAGCGCGCCCCGTGGTGGTACACTTTCGGTGGCGGCGGTGCCGGCTTGGCTTGTGACGGGGCGCTCGGGCGTCGCCAGAAGGGTGGTGCAGGCTTACCTCCGCGGGCGTGTTGACTTTGTTCGGCGGCTAGATAGCAGCCCACGATGGATGGAGACGGACTCGTCATGGGGGCGCCATAGGCGGGAATGATCGGAGCGTCGACTTTGGCCTCTCTCCGCTCTTCCGTCGTGGTGGGGTCTCCTGAGTCGGGGCAGGTGCTTCTGTCCCGTCCTGGTGGGTGGCGCCAGTATGTTTTGGCGTCGGTGTGAGGTTTAATAGTGGATGCCAAGGCGGCGGTCCCGGATGGCAGGCTACCAGGGCGGATTTCGGTAGGCTCGGTGATGGCGGCGCTGGCTTTGCTTCTTGGCCATGTGGGCAACAAGGGGTGTTGCGGCAGGTGGCCTTAGCTCTTATTCTTCCGGCGGAAGTGCAATTGCCCAGATTTGGGTCGAGTGTCTTGGCCCTTGTCATGGTGTTGGCTTAGGTGCCTCGTGGTGGTGCCGTTGACTGTTCGAGCGAAAGCTTCATGCTTTTGGTGGGTATCACTTTTCTCATAAGGATGTCGTCGTGGATCTCTCCCCTATGGCCCTATGTGAGGGATCCCGGTGAAAACCCTAGTCATATAGGACTCGATCACGGTGGCACACTACGTTGTGACCATTCTGGGGGACGTTGTCATGGAACTCATGCGCTGAAGGTCAGACTGTGGCGGTGGATTCAGGTTACCATTTGCTCTCGTCCGCCAACTTCTTCATGTCGTTTTTTTGTTTTTTTTGGTTCGTTTTGGCATGTCTAGTTTTCTTTTGATCTGCTTTGTTTGAGGGCTTCCACACTGCCTTTTAGCATTCGGCCATGTACTCTTCCTGTAGGTACATTGTGCCAAAGAAGCTGCTACAAGTGATGCAAATATAGATCACCTCTATCTATTGCCGTAAAACCATTTTGGTTGTTGGACAAACCCAACCACCCACATTGCACATTCAACCCTGCTATCGCCTCATCGCTCGTCGCCGCCGCTCCAGATTCTAAGAGCATCTCCACCACAAGACCCAACAGCCCCCTGTGACTTTTTCAAGGCCGAAAACCCCCAGTCCCCCCCCAAGACGCCGAATCTGCCGACTCGGCCCGTTTTGGGCCCAGCGATCTCAGTCGAACCCGCCAGACTGGGGCACTTGGGGATCCGTGAAGGAACGAGCGTCTGGGCCACCACTGTCAGGTGAAAACGCATCTTTGCACATCTAAATTCGGCCCCCACTCCCCCTGCGCACGCCCTCCCGGTGCCGACTGCCCCCCACCACCGCTAGATAGGCCATTCCCCCCGCCGGAAAAGAGAGAGGGTTCCGCCGCGGCATCCTCCACCCCGTTCCTGGGCCAGCTTTCCAGGCTCTCCGCGCGAGGTGGGATACTGCGTGATTCTTGGCGCCTACGCCCGCCAAGTTTTCGGCGATTTTTCTGCTCGGCGATGGACTCGGACGATGAGGAGGCGCTTGCGGCACTGCTAGAGGAGGAAGCCGATGCCGACGCCCAGGACGAAGAGCATCTCATGGTCGCCGCCATACCGACCCTTTCATGAGAAATGCAAAGCCGCGGCGAGGTGGCTCGACACCGGGCCGGCTGAAGGCAAAGCAGAGGCATCGACTGGATGGCCATTGCTTGCTGACGATGACATGTACGTAGGATATGGTCTTAGGCCTGACCTAGACACCCTACCCAAGGACACTACCCTAGAGTCAAAGACATTCAAAGTCCAACAGAAGATACTGACTGAAATCACCTTGGAGTACAATCCACTCGACCAGATATTCCACTCGGATATCCCAATTCCACTCGACATGATCATTACACTCGACCATACAAAAGAATCACTCGGAGCACAGAAGACCTACAGTCGCTCCAGTATGGCAACGGTCAGGCGTTCACTCCGTAGTCTTAAAGATCATTAATAGTCATTTATAGTAGGCGTTACCAGTAACGCCTCTGCCTTAACTCACATTGAACCATGTGGAGGGGTCTGGCGCACTCTATATAAGCCACCCCCCTCCTCCGGCACAAGGGTTCGCACCCCCTGTAACTCTCATGCATAATCTAGTCGACAAGCCTCTGAGGCACCGAGACGTAGGGTTGTTACCTCCTCCGAGAGGGTCGTTAACTCGTAAAACTTACGTGTACAACCTCGCCGTAGCTAGGGCCTTGCCTCTTCCTACGTACCCCCTATTCTTACTGTCAGACTCACTCCCACGACATTTGGCGCCCACCTTGGGGCAGGCGTCTTAGCGACTTCCGGTGAGGTTGCAGTTTTTTCGATCTCCATCAACATGGTTTCCGGCGGTGGTTTGTCCCTGGGCCACGAGGTCGCTCGTCTTCATCGCCGACGACTCCGCCTGGCTCCAAGAAGCCCCCCTTGATGTCGAGACGCTCCACGTCCGCGGGGCGTCGCACTTTCGCGCATGCGCTCGCGGCGTCCTTCTGCGGCAGCCGTCGACCCAGTATCAGTCGGCTCCCGCGGCGTCCATGCTCCCCGCTGTTCGCCGTCGCAAGCGATCTGGTCTATTGCGGCTCCAACGGTGGGTAAAGCATGCAGTGGCTCGCCAGTCAACCACCCCTCAAGTCGCGGCAATTGAGCCCGACGAATCTCTCTACGGACCATCCGATCTGTCGACTGGTTCCGCGGACACTCTTTCCGAGTGCGGAAGCAGCGACCCTGCGGTGGAAGTCCTCATGGTCGACTCTCGTTGCAGCCCGCCCGGATTCCATCACAGCGGCAGCGGAGACAGCGGTGGCGGCCCATCTCACGGTCACGACGAATATCATCCCCAAGCCCTCACTTCGAAGCAGAGGGAAGAGCTGCATCGCCGCAACATAGAGGCGCTCCAAACCCCCATCGTTGGGGAGACCTCCGAGGCTCGGGCCTTGGAGGCTGCGCGCCTGGCCACCTTGGTTGAGCGCGTGCGTCTGGAAAATCTCCATCATTTCGCTCGACGAACGCGCCCGTCAGCAGATCCCTTGATCCAATCGATGACAACGATAATTGTTTCCGCCTGAACCTCAGGTATACTGCACTCTGGTTCAAAAACTTGCAGCGGCAACACGTATTGCAGAGTCAATTCAACCATCTCGTTCAGAAGCTGGTAGAGGTTTGCCGCATATCCGAGCGCTGCTCCGAGCAGCGGATGAACAGAACTCGGCTATTTCTCAGTCGCGCAATAGAATCCATAGCAGATCCATGGTTGCGGACATAGTTCAGTCGGCACATAGTCCGAGATCGCCTCCGCGGCATGAGGATTGTGGTCACCGCCAGGATCAGTACCTGGGTTGAGCTCACGGCAGTATGATCATCGATGTCTCCATGATGACCACCGTCGAGTGCCTAAGCCCCCTCCAAGGGGCGGATAGTACGCGCCCCGGTGGTATGATGACGGGTGCCCGTATGGTGACGAGCATAGAGCTCCAGTCGACCTAAGAGAGCCTGGGTTCGATGCGAGGTCACTCCTTGTACAAGGTTTGGTCGACAGGGGTCGAGCACACAGAGAAGGACAAGACAGAGACCGTCCGAGTGGAAGCAGAGCATTTGTTTCTGGGCCCGAGTGTTTCAGCAGAGCCATTCGAGCCGCTAAGATCCCTCCCAACTTCAGATTGGCGATGGGCGTGAGTAAGTTCACGCTGAATCGAAGCCCGACACATGGCTAGAAGATTACCGAGTGGCAGTGCAAATTGGTGTAGGCAACGATGATGCAGCCATGAAGCACCTCCCCTGATGCTTGAGGGTTCGGCAGGAGCTTGGTTGAATCAGTTGGCCCAAGAAAGTATTTTCTGTAGGGAAGAGTTAGCCAGAGTGTTTATCAAAACATTTAAGGGGACCTACAAGCGACCTGCTAGGCTGACTGAATTGCAGCACTGCATTCAGAAGCAGAATGAGACTTTGAGAGACTTCATTCAGAGATGGACTACCCTTCATCATACTATAGAAAATGTGTCAGAGCACCAGGCAGTTTGCGCCTTCAAAGAGGGCGTCCGATACAGAGAGCTCAACCTGAAATTCGGTCGGTCCAGAGACATGTCTCTGGTCCGAATGATGGAAATAGCCACTCGATATGCTAACAGAGAAGAGGAGGACCGACTCTGTAGTGGCAAGGGAAAACCAGTCGTCCAGGACACCGTAGGTGGAAATTCCGGTTGGAAGCAAAAACGTAAAGCCGAAGTTGCGGGTCCCGCTGAGGCCACAATTCTGAATCAAGGGAAGTTCAAAGGAAAACCTAAGGGGTCGTGGGTGCCCAAAAAGGTGAAGGGTCAGTCTGGCAACAACGTCCTTGATTTTGTTGGAGATATGCCCTAGAAGCAATCATGTATGATGATATTTCCTATGTGTTTATGAATAAAGATAGTCCTTGGACATTATCAATGATGTGTATCAGCAAGTACGTGACTTGTTTGTGGGACTATGCATTGTATGATGACTGTCCTAAAAGGTCCCTAGTCGAAATGGCTGTGTGGACGCGCAGCCAACTAGACTAGCATATGACACGGTCGATGGCTTGGTCTCACTAGCCATGGGGCATTGGATGCTAACCGGATAATATGGACTTGGAAGGATCTGGTCGGATTCGACGTAGTCAGATCCGAGTCGAGATAAGGTCCGAGTCGGACAGACCGAACTGTGAGACGCAGCGATATGCCATCTGTGAGTCTCTAGTACAACATACGTTCTATGTCCTAAGACCTGTGCTGGCACATGTACTCGAGATGGTGACAGACTTGCTTTGGGCCGACTAAACACTACTCCGTGACTGGGTAGTTACAAAGGTAGGTTTCAGGCTTGTCCAGACCCATGTTGCGAGACATGGTCGAGCAAGATGGAATTTGCCCCTCCGATCAGGAGAGATATACTCTAGGCCCCTCGTGTGATCTGACCAGGATAAGCATGGCCATGCAACAAGGATTATGAGATAATCTGGTTTGTGGTCGGCATCACTGGAACGAGAAAGAGGTCGGGCTAGCACAAGGATGACAGACTCGCCTTGAGCTCGACAACATATATCGTGTGGCAAAAAGAATGGAAGTATAATGTGCAGGTTCGCCTAACCAGCTTCATAGTCTGCTTGGTGTTCGGCATGCCTTGCTAGGGGCCGCTACCAACCGTGCAATTCGGAGGTGATCCGAACTGCGACCAAGCCGGCTTGAACCTACGGGGTCGCGCGCTTAAGGGAAGGAACCTATGAGGTCGGATCCGGGGACACTGGTCGGATGTGATCCGAGCTGTATTCGGATTGTGGCCGGGTAGACTTATGGGCTTTAGGGTTCGTGCGAGGCCCAAGTGTTGAGCCCGCGACGGATGCCTATATAAAGTGGGGTGCGGCACACTCATGCGGTTGATCGCTTCGGCGTTGTAACTAGGGTTTGCATGTGTTGTGAATAGCCACCTCCACTCGCCGCCGGTTGTGTGATCGGACCTAGCAGTCCACCACACGACGTTCCTCCTGCACGCGCGGATACCATTAGAGGCGGTGCACTTGTGCCGCTTCGGCGAACCTGTACGAGGGAACCGACGACCGGCTGTTTGAGGGAGATCGGACGAGGAGGAGACGATCCACACAGACGCGCTGCCCTAACTCTTCTTCCACTGCACGGCACTGCGCGTCTAGTGGTAACAAACTGTGATCCACCTCCCGTAGCATGTTCCTGGTTGTTCTGTGCGTAGAAAAAATTTAATTTGCAGTCGACGCACCCTACCGTATAACCCAACAGTGGTATCAGAGCCTCTGCTATAGGATTTGGATTCAGATTGTATGCATATTAGATATGTGGAGGCAGCAGATGAGATCTGTTGTTGTTTATGAGAACGACTATGTGCATGGTTGATGAGATCAACTGCACATGGGGATCGATGTGGCTATGTTTTCTGATGATCGGAGTCGATGAGGTCGTGACACAACCTACCCCTACAGGTCGGTATCCGCCATCGGGGTTCCGCCGTGTGCGTAGCGCCTTGTATTTCGTACACGATCACTCAAACCGGTAGAATGCGATTCTATGCATAACTTTGTTTTGCAGGTTTGATGTGAATAGTATGGCTATGTGTATGTGATGCATGTGTGTAATTTATACATGGTCTCGTGTCATGTTTGTCAGCCGGCAGGACCCAAAGTGTTGTCATTATAATGTATAACGACCTGCGTGTCGACTTGTGACTCTATGTAAAATTCATTACTAGTTGTAGTAGTTGGATTATAGAGATCAGGTTGGTGGCTTGGCATCCTGGCGTGACAAACAAAGATGGAGTTCCTAGATGGTCATCGGAGTCGGAGCCGACCTGGAAGAACATCCAAGAAGGAGCCATACTATTTCACAATATGTGTTATGCTTCTTTGTTTCTATGCATGTTAAAATGGTAGAAAGATCCCTCATGAATATCAAGTGAATTGCCATCCCCGATGTTGCACCTTCGCACGTCAAGTACGTCTAGTAGTGGGCTCATAAAATTGGGGTGCTGCTATAGGTGTCCTTGAACTAAAGGGTTCATGTCGGACACGAACATGCACTGCATCAGGTTAACTTGATAAGGCTATCAAAACGGTTTTGGACCTTGTGGCAAAGAAGGTTGGGGGCCGGGGTATGAGATACCTTCCTAAGCGATGTGAGTCGTATAGAGATACGATTAGCAAGGAGTTGCTTACCAGATAGGCATGTTGTCTAGCAGTGATGCTAAAGCTCAGTAGTCGCATGTGTTAGTCGGATCATGAATCACTGAGAGTTTACGGAGGGATGCCAACTTCAGTGGGAGTATTTCTGTTTAGGCTTGAATTACTCTACATAAACACATTGCTTAGTGATTGCATATTTTCTGTTGTAGATCAATGGCACCACCTGCTCAACCCAACTTTGCATTGAAATCAATTCTGGAAAAGGATAAACTAAATGGAACAAACTTTACCACCTGGTATAGAAATTTGAGAATTGTTCTCAAGCATGATAAAAAGGAACATGTTATAGAGGATCCACTTCCATAGGAACCTGCCGATAATGCTAATACCACAACCAGGAATTCCTAACAGAAACTCGTTGATGAATCAAACGAGATCAGTTGCCTCATGCTGGCTTGTATGGAGCCCGATTTGCAGCAGCATTTCGAAGATGTTGGGGCTTTCGATATGATCGAGAGTCTCAAGAGCATGTTTCAGTGTGCTAGGACTGAAAGGTTCAACATCTGGCAATCCTTGATGGATTGTAAGCTGAAGGAAGGTGATCCACTGTGCCCGCATGTTATCAAGATGATCGGATATGTGCAAGCTTTGGATCGGTTGGGCTTCCCGCTCTTGGATGAGCTGGCTACTAATGCAGTTCTGGGTTCTCTTCCGCCTAGCTATAGCACATTCATCTCGAACTATCATATGCACGACATGGATAAGAAGCTCACTGAATTGCATGGGATGCTTAAGGTGGTACAGCAGGATATTAAGAAAGGCACACATCAAGTGTTGATGGTGCAGAAATCGGCTAAGTTCAAGAAGAGTTGGTCTAAGAAGAAGGCTAAGGCAAAGGGCACGGAGATGGTAACCTCCGCCGCTGCGCCAAAGTCTGGACTGGACTCAAAGACCATTTGCTATCATTGCAAGGAAACCGGTCACTGGAAGAGGAACTGTAGCAAGTGTCTTGCAGAGCATGGCAAGAAGGTCAGAAATGCTTCTTCAGGCAAAGGTATACTTGTTGCATATGTTATAGACATTTACCTTGCTGACATACCTAGTAGCTCTTGGGTATTAGATATCGGATCGGTTGTTCATATTTGCAACTTGATGCAGGGGCTGGCAAGAACTAGGCATGTGGCACAAGGGGAGATTGACATCAGGGTCGGCAACAAAGCAAGAGTTGCTACGTTGGAGGTCGGCACGATGCAGCTCCAGCTTCCTTCTGGATTTATTTTGGAATTGAATAATTGTTATTACATTCCTGCACTTAGTCGGAACATTATTTCTGCCTCATGTTTGATGAGTCAGGGTTATGAATTAAATTTAAAGGACAATGGTTGTTCATTTTATTTGAATGGTATGTTCCACGGCTATGCACCCATTGTTGATGGGCTATTTATATTGAATTTGGAAAAGGAACCGGTCTATAACATGAATGTCAAGAGGCATAAGCCTAATGACATAAATCCAACGTACTTCTGGCATTGCTGGCTTGGACACATTAGTCTGAAACGCATGAAGAAGATCCATGATGATGGGTGAGTGAGTCCTGGACTAACGGGTCCCCGGGCGTCCGGCCTATTATCCATGGGCCGGACTGACGGGCTGTGAAGACGTGAAGGCCGAAGACTGTACCCGTATCCGGATAGGACTCTCCTTAGCGTGGAAGGCAAGCTTAGCGACCGACTATGAAGATTCCTTCTTATGTAACCGACTCTATGTAACCCTAGATCCCTCCGGTGTCTATATAAACCGGAGGGCATAGTCCGGATAGCATATACTCATTACCATAGTCATACAGGCTAGGCTTCTAGGGTTTAGCCATTACGATCTCGTGGTAGATCAACTCTTGTAATACTCATATTCATCAAGATCAATCAAGCAGGAAGTAGGGTATTACCTCCATAGAGAGGGCCCGAACCTGGGTAAACATCGTGTCCCCCGTCTCCTGTTACCATCGATCCTAGACGCACAGTTCGGGACCCCCTACCCGAGATCCGCCAATTTTGACACCGACATTTTCGCTTTCATTGAGAGTTCCACTGTGTCGTCGATGAAAGGTTCGATGGCCCCTTCAATCATCGATAGTGACGCCGTCCAAGGAGAAACCTTCATCCCCGGACAGATCTTCGTGTTCGGTGGCTTCATACTGCGGGCTAACTCGCTTGGCCATCTGGAGCAGATCGATAGCTACGCCCCTGGCCATCAGGCCAGATTCAGAAGCTTGGCCATCTGGAGCAGATCGAGACAGCGACGATCGCTCCCCCTCGCCTCGATGAACATGACTTAAATCTGTCATCATATCAAATCCAAGAGATGGTTCCTGTTGCTGCGATGGCCTTATAACCGGAGTAGATTGTGCCATCCGAGGCCACAGAGTCTGCGGCGTTGGAGCCGCACACAGACTCGACACCCTGCAATATTTGCGTCAACGGAACTTCGGACTCGTCTTCGGCTATAAGTTCAGAACCATGTACGCCTGCGGACACCGAGCTGGATCGGTTATCGATTTTTGAATTCAGCGCCGCGGACATCTTCCAGCACTCGCCTTTGGGTGATGTGCTAAACTCTTTAAAGAATTTGTCCTTGGAGAAGGACTCATAGCTAAACTATGTTCAGTTCGAGCTAGAGGCTGATGATGGGGAATTTTGCTTCCCACCCGCCACCCACTTCATAGCCACTGTCGATGACTTAACCGGCGTGCTTGATTATGGCTCCGAAGACATCGACGGTATGGACGACGATGCCGACAAGGAGCAAGGCCAAGACCCGCCATTCACTGGACGTTGGACGGCCACCTCGTCGTACAATGTGTACATGGTTGACACACCTAAAAAAGCTAGCGACGATGACAAAGAAGATCCAGTTGCGAATAGACCTTCGGAGACACAGTCCAAGCGCCGACGCCCCAAACGCCGTTCTAAGCCTCGTCGCTCAAAAGATGGCAACACTGGCACCGGATAAAATAGTACTCCGGGCGATGCTGAAAACAATGAAGACCCTGTTGGAGCTGCATCCGAACAGGAGGAACAAGACAACGGGCAAGTTAACCCTGAAAAACAGGCCATGCCCAATGACCCAGATGATGATAGTTATCGTCCAGTCTCCGAGGATGAGGAGAGCCTCGGCAACGAGGATTTCATCGTGCCTGAGGCGCCCCTCGAGCAGGAGCGCTTCAAGCGCCAGCTAATAACTACTGCAAGAAGCCTGAAGAAAAAGCAGCACCAGCTCCAAGTCGATCAAGACCTACTCATTGACAGATGGAACGATGTCCTGGCAGCCGAAGAATACGGCCTCAAGCGCCCAGCCAAGAGATACCCAAAGCGCATACTGCTACCTCAGTTCGATGAGGAGGCACCAGATACCATACCTCCCTCAGGTAATGCGGAACGGCCACCACGTGGTCGAGATAGTGCGGCGGACTGACCACCCCGCGGTCGGGATAAAATGGCAACTCAGGCCGAACAACAGCCCGCCCCACCGCCTCGTAAAAACTGGGATACAGTAGCTCGGGACCATACATACGACCTTCGGCAGGATCTGGACAGTAGAGCAGGTCACACCAGATCAATCTACGGATCGCGAGGACGCCTCCCGAATCAGGATGACGGCTACCTATTAGGACGTGACAAACCTAGTCACGCCCGGGCCGATAACCGCAGACAGACTTCATCGGAGGTGCGCCGGGATGTGGCCCGATATAGAGGCGCCGCACACCCTTTCTGCTTCACAGATGAAGGACTGGATCACGAATTCCCCGAGGGGTTCAAGCCCGTCAATATTGAATCATACAACGGAACAACCGATACCGCAGTGTGGATCGAAGATTTCATTCTCCACATCCATATGGCCCGAGGAGACGATCTCCAGGCCATCAAATACCTCCCACTAAAATTAAAAGGGCCAGCTAGACACTGGCTAAATAGCCGACCTGAAAATTCTATCGGCAGCTGGGAGGACTTGGAAGAAGCTTTTCTTGACAACTTCCAAGGTACTTATGTCCGGCCACCAGATGCCGATGACTTAAGTCATATAGTCCAACAACCCGGAGAATCAGCCAAAAAATTCTGGACTAGGTTCCTAACCAAAAAGAACCAGATCATTGACTGTCCGGATGCCGAAGCCCTAGCAGCATTCAAACACAGCATCCATGACGAATGGATCGCCCGCCACCTCGTCCAAGAAAAGCCGAAATCCATGGCAGCCCTCACAGCACTCATGACCCGCTTTTGCGCGGTGAGGACAGCTGGCTAGCTCGTAGCAAAAACACAGCCAACGAGGCAGGCCCCTCCGAGGCTAAGAACAGCACCGGCAAGCTCCGGCGCAATAGACACAAACGCAGAAGCAATGGCGATAACACCGATGACACCACGGTTAATGCCGGATTTAGCAGCTCCAAGTCCGGCCAGCAAAAGAAGCCCTACAAAAGGAACAATGAGGGACCATCCAGCCTCGACCGCATACTTGATCGTTAGTGCTAGATACATGGCACCCCAGACAAACAAGCCAATCATACCAACAGAAATTGTTGGGTTTTCAAACAGGCTAGCAAGTTAAATGCCGAGAACAAAGAAAAGGGATCACAAAGTGAGGACGAGGACAAAGAGCCCCGGCAGCCGAACACTGGGGGGCAGAAGAAATTCCCCCCTCAAGTCAAAACGGTAAACATGATATACGCTACACACATCCCAAAAAGGGAACGCAAGTGAGCACTCAGGGACATCTACGCGGTAGAGCCAGTCGCCCCAAAATTCAATCCGTGGTCGTCATTCTCGATGACCTTTGATCGTCGAGATCACCCAACTAGTATCCGCCACGGCGGTTTGGCCGCACTGGTCCTCGACCCAATCGTCGACGGATTTCACCTAACACGAGTCCTAATGGATGGTGGAAGTAGCCTCAACCTGCTCTATCAGGATACAATGCGGAAGATGGGCATTAATCCCTCACGAATCAAACCCACAAGGACTACCTTTAAATGAGTCATACCAGGCGTAGAGGCCCGTTGTACGGGCTCAATCACGCTGGAGGTGGTCTTCGGTTCTCCGGACAACTTCCGAAGCGAAGTGTTAATCTTCGATATCGTCCCCTTCCGCAGTGGCTACCACGCACTGCTCAGATGAACCGCGTTTGCTAGATTCAATGCAGCGCCACACTATGCTTATCTCAAGCTCAAGATGCCCGGTCCACGCGGTGTCATAATAGTCAATGGCAACACTGAACGCTCCCTCCGAACAGAGGAGCACACAGTCGCCCTAGCAGCAGAGGTATAGAGTGGCCTTCTCAAGCAGAACCGCAATCTGGCTGCCGAGCCCCTGGACACCACCCAGAGGGTTCGGACCACACTGCAACAGGACGGTTCGGCTCGTCAAGAGCTCGATTAGCAATTCGTCCTCCGTCCCAGTCCCGATGAGGTAGTGGCATTCGTACCACGCGTACATAATTACGCACTCAAAATTCCATGGGCATCGACGGAGGCACAAGCTAGCCTGGGATCTATAGTTCGGCTAGACCGATCCCGGACAAACATATTAATTTACTATTTCCTTTCCCCTTTTTCAGGTTTTCTTTTATGCGGGCCTCCTTCGACGGCCTGATTACTGGTCCTGTTAAAGGATAAATACACAGGACTGGCACGAAGCACATGCGTATAGGGGAAGCTCTAGCGATCAATTCAACGATTACTCTACCCATTTTTAGGACCCACACACAGCTCGCCTTTGGTTATGGCATGTCAAATAGCCGGTTGCTTATTGCACTATTTTGTATCAATGTGCTTTGACGCATTAATCCAACTATAATGGAAACAGTTCATGGTCCAAGTTCAAGGGTCCCAGATGTTATCTCTGTTCTCCTTCTGTTTTCCTTTAGTTACTTATCTTATAACACCCGTACACTCTGGTACGTTGCATATTTGCTAGGGGCTCCTCATCGCCCCATAACACGGCAACTAAGTCCAAACGCTTCTTATAGAAAAGTTTGGCACCCCGAATTTAGCATTATATGCATCGGCTCAGAATCATGTCTTTGGTCAATAGTTGGGTTGCCCGGCTCCTGTGCTTACTACCCTATGTTCCGCTACATCGGCTAGGGTAGTAAAGGGAGAACTACTGTGATTGTGCCCTGGTCTAAACCGGATGAGCACCTCAGTAGAGAAAGCCGAAAACTGACTGTCATGATGCGGCAAGAGCCAGTCAGCTGTTCGAGGGTTACAAATCGCTAGAGATTTTTTCCACACTATGCGAAGGATCGGTACTTCCTGATCAGACGTTGACAGCCCCCTGGTTCGTATACCAGGGGCTACGCCCATGTTTTATTATAAAACTCCTATGGCTAAGTGAGGGCGTTTAAGCCGCATAGTCTGATTGCCTGGTTCGTTGCGCTAAACAACTCCTTCAAGGACCATATTATTGGATCAAGATTGTTTAGATTCCATCCCAACACCTCCAGATTACCCTCGTGAGGGGCAGAAGCTGACGACTGGCCAACCCTCAAAATTCCATACACCACGGCCGCAAAGGAGGAAACAATCAAAACATAACAAACACTATATTACAAACCGACTTTGTTTCAATCACACAAAGTAAAGACAACACGAATGTATTCATTTGAAAATGATGTCCTGCCCGCACTGGGCTGCTGCAAGTCGGGACCCTTCTAGGACATCCGCAAAATATCGCACGGGTGTGCGGTGCTCCTTGCCCTCTAGCGGCCCTCTGGCCACTTCAACGGCGTTCATCTTCGCCCACCACATCTTGCAACGGGTGAAGGCCATGCGGGCACCTTCAATGCTGACTGATCGCTTGACGGTGTCCAACCGCGGATAGGCTTCCACCAGCCGCTTCACGAGTCCGAAGTAGCTGCCAGGCATAGCTTCGGCTAGCCACAGCCGGATTATCAAATCCTTCATGGCTAGTTCGGCCACCCTATGCAGCTCCACCAACTATTTCAGCTGGTCGATAAAGGGCACCGGATGCTCTGGCACAGCGTACTGCGACCAGAACAGCTTCTCCATGGAGCTCCCTTCTCTGGCTCGGAAGAACTCTGCAGCATCGAACACGCTGCATGGTAGATCCGCAAACACCTCTGGGCAACTCCGAATCCGGGTTAGTAAAATGTACTTCCTCTCCGTATATTTGCTTTGCATGTTAAATGCCTTACCCACTGCGATCTTCTTGGCCTCCTGGATCTCCTGGAGAGCGTCCCGGGCCTCATTTCGTGCGGTCTCCGCATCCTGGCGAACCTTGGTAAGTTCGGTCTCTTGAACCGACGCCTCGCGCTCCAAGGCTTCGCACTTCTTCACCGCATCCTGGAGCTCCTGCTGGACCTCTTTGACCCGGGCCTTGAGCTTTTTACGGGCGGCTTGCTGCTGGACAGCCTTCCCTTCGGCTTCACCCAGGGCCTTTTTTAGGGCCTCGACCTCGGTCGCGGCTCCTGCACATATTACGACACTACGGTCAATATACAGCGCTTATTCTTTCCGAACACACAACAAGCCGTCACTCACCTTGCTTCTCCTGGAGCCAAATCTTCACCTCGCCGAGCTCGTTCTTGGTCCGCTCCAGCCTCTGCTTTAGTTCAGAGACTTCGGCAGCGTGCGAGGTTGCGGCCAACAGCGACGCCTGCTTATTCATACATATTAAGTTAGTCTCCTATAACACAGGATTTATCCCCTGTCCGGTTCTTCTCGCCGAACACCGGACAGTGTCTCAGGGGCTACTGTTTACATGGGGTTTTTTCTCTTTCTACGTCACTTACATCAAAACCTGTCAACAGGTTGCTGCAGGCTTCGTTCAGTCCACTCTTGGCGGACTGAACCTTCTTGATCACCGCACCCATAAGGACACGGTGCTCGTCCACAATGGAGGCACCTCGTAGTGCCTCCATCAGGTTATCTGGCACCCCTGATTGGACAGGGGCCACCAGTGGAATCGGCGCACCCCCCTCCTTCGAAGGAGGTTGCTCGCCCAACTCTGGAGCCATATGGGTCTCCAGAATAGTATTCGGCTGAGGGCCGAACTAAATACGACCCTCTTCGCCAGTCTCCATGGGGATCTGCTCCCCCACGTGTCTGGCAGCGGAGGTCTCGCCTTGTGGCGCCTCCTGGACAGCGTCCTGGGCTCCTCCCCGGCTCGGAGCGGTCCTCCAGGAGAGCACTTCGGTGTCGTCCCCGGCCCCAGGGGAATAAGCGGGCGGCGGCGACATGCTGGCCATTTCTACAGGATCCAATGAGTCTCCAGATGAGGATCGCTGGATGTGGTCATGGGCCGGACTGCAATAATACAGTTAACCATATCAAGATGACAAAGAGAAAAGGCCGGATATACAGGTATGTACGAGTCATGACACTTACGATGCAGCCTGGGGCTTAGTGTGGGGCGTCATTCCGGACTGTTGTCAATGTCCCACGTGGTGTTGACCGCGGGGACGCCCTTCCCCTTCTTGGGCATTTCTGCCTCCAGATGCGTGGAAGCCGCCCTCTTCTTCTTTCTCTCCTCAGGGGGAGGGTTGTTCTCCTCCTCCTCCTCTTCCTCGTCATTGTCCTCAGGGACAGAGGAATGGGCTTCTTTGTCTTCAGACGTCATGTCCGAAGTACCCTTGCGACGGGGGCCACTCTTGGCCCCTTTGGCCTTTTTCTTGGCCTTCTTCTCCGGTGCCTTATAGGGTGTCGGCACCAGCATCTTTGCCAGATGCGGGATGACCGGTTCTTCGGGCAGCGGAGCCGGACACTAGATCTGCTTCGCCCTCTCCATCCAGTCCTGAAAAGCAATAATAAAAGCTCAGGCAACACCCTTGAAATAAACAAGTAGGGGATACGTTAAAAAATAACATACCTCGCTGGCGAGGTGTTTAACGTCGTGCCCGCGGTCTGAATCTATGGCCGGCGGTTTCTCGTTGCCCTTAAATAGCAACTTCCAGGCTCCTTCGTGAGTAGTCTCGAAGAGCCTCACCAGGGTCTGGTGCTTCTTCGGATTGAACTCCCACAGCGGGCGACTTCTACGCTGGCACGGGAGGATCCAACAAACTAGCATCACCTGGATTACATCGACAAGCTTGGCGTCCTTGGCTATCATACTTTGAACGCGCGTTTGCAGCGCTATCAGCTCATCGGGCGAGCACCAGTTCGGACTCTTCTCGACCCAGGAGGTGAGTCGCATGGGAGCACCGGAGCGGAATTCGGCAGCTGCGGCCCAGGTGGTGTCGCGGGGTTCTGTGATGTAGAACCATTGTTTCTGCCACTCCTTTACTGTCTCCGTGAAGGTACCTTTCGTCCAGGAGACGTTTGACAGCTTATTCACCATGGCTCCCCCGCACTCCGCGTGCTGGCCATCCACCACCTTCGGCTTCACATTGAAGACTTTGAGCCATAGCCCGAAGTGGGGTTGGATGCGGAGGAAGGCCTCATACACGACAATAAACGCCGAGATATTGAGGAAGGAGTTCGGGGACAGATCGTGGAAATCTATCCCGTAATAATACATTAGCCCGCGGACGAAAGGGTGGAGTGGAAACCCTAGTCCGTGGAACAAATGAGGGAGGAATACCACCCTCTCATTGGGCTCCGGCGTGTGGACGACTTGTCCCTCGGATGGCAGACTATGTGCGATTCCCTTCGCCAAGTATTCGGCCGCCCGAAGCTCAATAATGTCCTCCTCCTTGACGGAGGAGACCATCCACTTGCCCTGACCACCGGATCCGGACATTGTTGAGTGCTAGCTTGAGTGGAAAGGAGATGAGGACTTGGGCGCTGGAGCTCGAGATTGGAAGGGTGGAGACAGAGAGAGGGCGTGAGAGAGGAAGAGGGAATTCTTGTCCCCTTATAAAGGCAGCAAATATTGAACGCCTCCTCACTCGCCTTAAGATTCTCCTATTCCCATGGGCTGTATAAACGGCACAGTTGGGATACCCATGCCCACATTGATGAGAATCCTACGATAAGGGGACACGATCTCTGCTTTGACAAGACGTGCCAATGGCAACCGCGTCTCGGGACGTGGGGTGTCGAACACAAAAGCGGTTTTGGAATTATGACCAGTCAGACGCAATGGCGTGCTACAAAAAGTTGTCAGCGGATGGAACTATTGTAAAATTATATTCTCTCTGCGGTTGTGTATGGTGTATGTGACAGGTCTGGATACTATCATCGCATCCGAAGACTATCTTGGAGTTTGGATAGAAGGGAACCCGCCTTGCAATGCCGAAGACAATCTGCGCACCGGACTCAACGTCATTAAAGCCAGGTTCAGGGGCTACTGAGGGAGTCCTGGACTAAGGGGTCCTCGGGCGTCCGGCCTATTATCCATGGGCCGGACTGATGGGTTGTGAAGACGTGAAGGCCGAAGACTGTACCCGTGTCCGGATAGGACTCTCCTTGGCGTGGAAGGCAAGCTTGGCGACCGAGTATGAAGATTCCTTCTTATGTAACCGACTCTATGTAACCCTAGATCCCTCCGGCGTCTATATAAACCGAAGGGCGTAGTCCGGATAGCATATACTCATTACCATAGTCATACAGGCTAGACTTCTAGGGTTTAGCCATCACGATCTCGTGGTAGATCAACTCTTGTAATACTCATATTCATCAAGATCAATCAAAGCAGGAAGTAGGGTATTACCTCCATAGAGAGGGTCCGAACCTGGGTAAACATCGTGTCCCCCGTCTCCCGTTACCATCGATCCTAGACGCATAGTTTGGGACCCCCTACCCGAGATCCGCCGGTTTTGACACCGACAATGGGCTCCTAACTTCGTCCGACTTCGGGTCGTTCGAGACATGCGAATCATGCTTGCTCGAAAAGATGACTAAGTCTCCTTTCGCAAAGAGTTACGAGAGGACGTCTGAGTTGTTGGAACTGATACACAGTGATGTGTGTGGACCAATGAGCACGATCGCTAGAGGTGGCTATCAGTACTTCGTGACTTTTACCGATGACTTGAGTAGATATGGATATATCTATTTGATGAGCCACAAGTCGGAAAATTTTGAAAAGTTCTAAGAGTTTCAGAACAAGGTTGAGAATCACACCGGCAAGACTATAAAGCTTCTACGATTTGATCGTGGAGGTGAGTACATGAGCCAGGAGTTTGATGATCATCTGAAAAGCGGAGGTATAGTATCTCAGCTCACACCTCTGGGTACGCCACAGAGAAACGGCGTGTCAGAACGGAGGAATAGGACCTTGTTGGACATGGTCTGGTCTATGATGAGCAAATCGGATTTACCCTTGTAATTCTGGGGATACGCTCTAGAAATTGCAGCTTTCGCACTTAACAGGGTGCCATCAAAATGTGTAGACAAGACACCGCACGAGATATGGACTGGGAAGAGTTCCAGTTTGTTTTTTCTAAAGATTTGGGGTTGTGAAGCATTTGTCAAGTGACTTATGTTAGACAAGCTTACACCCAAGTCGGACAAATGCATATTCATGGGATATCCAAGGGAAACATTGGGATATAGCTTCTACAACCGGGAAGAGAACAAAGTGTTTGTTGCTCGGAACGGGGTTTTCCTTGAGAAGAGTTTCTCAGTCAGGAGGCCAGTGGGAGGACGGTCCGCCTCGAAGAAATTCGAGGACCACTCGGGGACGGCTCGGCTGGTGATGAGATCATACCGGAGTCAGTCAGGGAACCCGTAGTGGAAGCGGCACCAGAACCACGGAGGTCGGAAAGATTGTGCAGAGTGCGCGATGTATTGTTGTTGGAAAGCAATGAGCCAGCCACATATGCGGAAGCGATGGTGAGCCCAGATTCTGAGGCATGGCTGGAGGCCATGAGATCCGAGTTAAAGTCCATGGATGAGAATAAAGTCTGGGACTTGGTTAATCCGCCGCCTGGCGTAACAGCCATTGGTTGCAAATGGGTCTTTAAGAATAAAACCGATGTGGATGGAAATGTTCAGATCCACAAAGCTCGGCTTGTCGCTAAGGGTTATGGACAAGTTCAAGGAATTGACTACGACGAGACTTACTCGCCGGTAGCGATGCTGAAGTCGGTGAGGATCGTACTAGCTATAGCTGCATATTTCGATTACAAAGATATGGCAGATGGATGTCAAGACGGCTTTCCTTCATGGAAATTTAACTAAGGACGTGTATATGATACAGCCCGAGGGTTTTGTCGATCCGACTAGCACTAGTAAGGTATGCAAGCTCAAGAGATCTATTTATGGGTTGAGGCAAGCATCTCAGAGCTAGAATATTTGTTTTGATGCGGTCGTAACTGGTCTCAGTTTCATCAAAAGCGAAGAGGACGCTTGTTTATACACAAAGTTAGGTGGGAGCTCGACAGAGTTTTTGATCTTGTATGTGGATGACATATTGTTGATTGGGAATGATGTTTTGATGCTGAACTCGGTCAAGGAGTCATTGAACGGCGAGTTTTCGATGAAGGACCTCAGTGAGGCAGTGTATATTTTAGGCATTAAGATCTATAGAGATAGATCCAGGAGGCTGCTCGGCTTAAGCCAGAGCACGTACATAGATAAAGTGTTGAAGCGGTTCAACATGAGTGAGGAGAAGAAAGGGTTCTTGCCACTCTCACATGGTATAAAGCTAACCGAGACTCAGGGTCCTTCGACATCTGATGAGCGAAGCAGGATGAGTAGGATTCCGTATGCCTCGGCAATCGGATCCATCATGTATGCCATGATATGTACAAGGCATGATGTTGCTTTTGCAATAAGCCTAACAAGCAGATACCAGGCTAACCCCGGTGAGAGTCACTGGGCAGTGGTAAAGACTATTTTGAAGTACCTGAAAAGGACTAAAGAGATGTTCCTAGTTTATGGAGGTGAGGAAGAGCTCGTCTTAAGGGGTTACTCCGATGCTAGTTTCCAAACCGACAGAGATGATTGTCGATCACAGTATGGATTCGTGTACGTCATGAACGGAGGAGCAGTGAGCTGGATGAGTTCCAATCAAGATACGGTGCCCGATTCTACAGAAGCCGAACACATTGCGGCTTGTGAAGCTGCAAAGGAAGGTGTTTGCATCTGGCATTTTCTGGATGATCTTGGTATTTTCCCAGCCTCGTAAAACCGTTGGACCTTTATTGTGATAATTCTGGTGCCATCGCACAAGCCAAGGAGCCGAGGAATCACCACAAGGTCAGGCACATAGATCGGAAATATCACCTGATATGAAAGATCGTAAAGAATGGTGATGTAGAATTATGCAAAATTCACACGGATGCAAACGTTGTAGATCCATTGACTAAGACGCTTCCACAATCCAAGTATGAGGGGCACATTAGAGCTAGGCGCATTCGATGTCTATTTGATTGACTCTAGTGCAAGTGGGAGACTGTTGGAGATATGCCCTAGAGGTAATCATGTATGATGATATTTCCTATGTGTTTATGAACAAAGATAGTCCTTGGATATTACCAATGATGTGTATCGGCAAGTACATGACTTGTTTGTGGGACTATGCATTGTATGATGACTATCCTAAAGGGCCCTAGTCGAAATGGTTGTGTGGACGCGCAGCCAACTAGACTAGCATATGACATGGTCGATGGCTTGGTCTCACTAGCCATGGGGCATTGGATGCAGGGTCGGCCCTAAAGGGGCGGCAGAGGGGGCGGCCGCCCCGGGCCCCCAAAATGAAGGGGCCCCCACCCAGGACTGCAACAACTAGGCCTATGTAACTATGTGGCCTCTGTCAGGAAAAAAATCAAACTGGGCTTTAGCCTTTCACGCAGACGCGCGATCGCAGCAAGCAGCAGGCCGAACGCCCGATCCCACTTCCCTCACGATCGGCCTTGGCGAGCCTCGGCCGAGTCCATCACGTGAAAAAGGGAGGAGCAATCGACGCAAGCCCTTCCTATTAAATCACGGCATCACACAGGCCGCGGACGCAGCTATTCGAGCCCTAGCCGCCGACGCCCGACGTTCGTACTGGTATTGCGGTGGCGCCTCCCTCCTGAGTGTGCTAGTAATTTTCTTCCTAATTCGCCTCTGATTTCAGTTCCTAGAGCCCCCATTTGTAATTCGGTATAGGCAGTTAGGAACACAACTAACCTAGTCTACCGTTGATTACAAATCCATGGGCCCCCATCAAGTATATCATATTGTCGTTCATTGGATGCACATGCACAATGTGGTAGTTTGATGAACAACCTGTTCGTACATGTCAAATTTCTGATTCAAGAAATTAGGATGATCTTTGATAATAAAGCAAGAGACATCTTAGTTGAGAAAAAGCCGACGAGAAAGTGGAATACCATGTAGATGAAACAGGAAGACAATTTTTATATTTTCATTCATAGAAAATTAAGCAATAGAGAGCAACATGATTGGAAGTGGCTAGTTTATTCAGAAGACATTGATAAAGTTTTTTTACTTCTGTTGTATGATCTTCAAGTCTAGCACTAGTAGGAGTCGGTGTTCCTTAGCACATGATGGATTAGGACATTGGAGGTATATTAGTGAGAAGTTTAAAGAACATGAAAATAGTGCCGAACATATTAATAAATGAACAAGTAGAATAAATTGAGGACGAGACTAGGGAAAGAGGAAACTATTGACAAGGAATTGCATCATCAAATAACAAAGGAGAAAGAACGTGTTAGAAAGTTTTGTTGAGAATAATAGCCATTGTGAAATATCTGTGTAAACTTTACTTGCTTTGCGAGAAAACGGGGAGGTTAAATGGCCGGCTATATTATGCATCAAGAAAAATAATTATTGGATGAGATTAACATCAACCCCGTCATAAGTGCCTTTGCATCGAGCAATGTCAGAAGAATTTCTTTTAAGGTAATATGTATACATTATTTCATTTGCATAATGATTTTGGATTCATTTAAGTGTTATGGGTAAAATTTCATATATATGTATATTCATTGTTGTTATTATGATATCCATATTAAGAGCCCCGAGTTTTAACTTCGCCCCGGGCCCCCAAAATCTCAGGACCGGCCCTGATTGGATGCTAACCGGATAATATGGACTTGGAAGAATCTGGTCGAATTCGACGTAGTCAGATCCGAGTCGAGATAAGGTCCGAGTTGGACGGACCCAACTATGAGACACAGTGATATGTCATCTGTGAGTCTCTAGTAGAACATACCTTCTATGTCCTAAGACCTGAGCTGGCACATGTACTCGGGATGGTGACAGACTTGCTTTGGGACGACTAAACGCTACTCCGTGATTGGGTAGTTACAAAGGTAGGTTTCAGGCTTGTCCAGGCCCGTGCTACGAGACATTGTCGAGCAAGATGGGATTTGACCCTCCGATCAGGAGAGATATACTCTAGGCCCCTCGAGTGATCCGACCAGGATAAGCATGGCCATGCGATAAGGATTATGAGATAATCTGGTTTGTGGTCGGCATCACTGGAACGAGAAAGAGGTCGGGCTAGCACAAGGATGACAGACTCGCCTTGAGCTCGACAACATATATCGTGTGGCAAAAGGAATGGAAGTATGATGTACATGTTCTCCTAACCAGCTTCATAGTCTGCTTGGTGTTCGGCATGCCTTGCTAGGGGCCGCTGCCAACCATGCAGTTCGGAGGTGATCCGAACTGCGACCAAGCCGGCTTGAACCTACGGGATCGCGCGCTTAAGGGAAGGAACCTACGAGGTCGGATCCGGGGACACTGGTCGGATGTGATCCGAGCTGTATTCAGATTGTGGCCGGGTAGACTTATGGGCTTTAGGGTCCATGTGAGGCCCAAGTGTTGAGCCCGCGACGGACACATATATAAAGTGGGGTGCGGCACACTCATGCGGTTGATCGCTTCGGCGCTGTAACTAGGGTTTGCATGTGTTGTCAATAGGCACCTCCACTCATCGCCGGTTGTGTGATCGGACCTAGCAGTCCACCGCACGACGTCCCTCCTGCACGCGCGGATACCATTAAAGGCGGTGCACTTGTTCCGCTTCGGCGAACCTGCACGAGGGAACCGACGACCGGCTGTTCGAGGGAAATCGGACGAGGAGGAGACTATCCACACGGACGCGCTGCCCAACTCTTCTTCCGTTGTACGGCACTATGCGTCTAGTGGTAACAAACTGTGATCCATCTCCCGTAGCATGTTCCTGGTTGTTCTGCACGTAGGAAAATTTTACTTTGCAGTCGACGCACCCTACCGTAGAATCCAACAGATTTGCCGTGTCACATACATACAAAAATAGATGAGGAGGGTAACTTGATTCTGCCCAAGCATACCACTTTCGGCGATTATGCTCCTCGATTCAGCAGTTCCGAGAGGGTCAGCCCCCGGAGAAGGACTCTAATAAGGAGGAAGAGAAAGAAGAAGATGATGGTGATAGGAATCCAACGTATCTATAATTTTTTATTGTTCCATGCTATTACATTATCTGTTTTGGATGTTTAATGGGCTTTGTTATGCACTTTTATATTATTTTTGGGACTAACCTATTAACCGAAGGCCCAGTGCAAATTGTTTTTTTCCTATTTCAGTGTTTCGCAGAAAAGGAATATCAAGCGAGTCCAAACGGAATGAAACCTTCGGGAGAGTTATTTTTGGAACAAACGCAATCCAGGAGACTTGGAGTGGACGTCAAGGAAGCAACGAGGCGGCCATGAGGTAGGGAGGCGCGCCCAGGGGGTAGGCGCGCCCCCCACCCTTGTTGGCCCCTCATGGCTCCACCGACCTACTTCTTTCGCCTATATATACTCATATACCCCGAAAACATCCGGGAGCACCATGAAACCCTATTTCCACCTCCGCAACCTTCTGTACCCGTGAGATCCCATCTTGGGGTCTTTTCCGGCGCTTCGCCGGAGGGGGAATCGATCACGGAGGGCTTCTACATCAACACCATAGCCTCTCCGATGATGTGTGAGTAGTTTACCACAGACCTTCGGGTCCATAGTTATTAGCTAGACCGCTTCTTCTCTCTCTTTGGATCTCAATACAAAGTTCTCCTCGATTCTCTTGGAGATCTATTTGATGTAATTCTTTTTGCGGTGTGTTTGTCGAGATCCAACGAATTGTGGGTTTATGATCAAGATTATCTATGAACAATATTTGATTCTTCTTTGAATTCTTTTATGCATGATTTAATATCTTTGCAAGTCTCTTCGAATTATCAGTTTGGTTTGGCCTACTAGATTGATCTTTCTTGCAATGGGAGAAGTGCTTAGCTTTGGGTTCAATCTTGCGGTGTCCTTTCCCGATGTGGCAGGGCAACAAAGGCACGTATTGTATTGTTGCCATCGAGGATAAAAATATGGGGTTTATATCATATTGCTTGAGTTTATCCCTCTACATCATGTCATCTTGCCTAATGCGTTACTCTGTTCTTATGAACTTAATACTCTAGATGCATGTTGGATAGCGGTCGATGTGTGGAGTAATAGTAGTAGATGCAGAATCGTTTCGGTCTACTTGTCACGGGTGTGATACCTATATACATGATCATGCCTAGATATTATCATAACTATGCGCTTTTCTATCAATTGCTCGACAGTATTTTGTTCACCCACCGTAGAATTTGCTATCTTGAGAGAAGCCACTAGTGAAACCTATGGCCCCCGGGTCTATCTTCCATCATATTAATCTCCCGTCAATTTGCTATTTCTGTCACCATTTGTTTTGCAATCTTTACTTTCCAATCTATATCATAAAAATACCAAAAATATTTATCTTATTATCTCTATCAGATCTCACTTTTGCAAGTGGTCGTGAAGGGATTGACAACCCCTTTATGGCGTTGGTTGCAAGGTTCTTATTTGTTTGTGCAGGTACGAGGGACTTGCGTGTAGTCTTCTACTGGATTGATACCTTGGTTCTCGAAAACTGAGGGAAATACTTATGCTACTTTGCTGCATCACCCTTTCCTCTTCAAGGGAAAACCAACGCATGCTCAAGAGGTAGCAGGAAGGATTTCTGGCGCCGTTGTCGGGGAGGCTTACTCCAAGTCAAGTCAAGATTTGGTCTCCCGTCAATGAGCCATTTCTGGCACCGTTGCTGGGGAGATCTACGCACAAGTCAATACATACCAAGTATCCATCACAAACTCTTATCCCTCGCATTACATTATTTGCCATTCGCCTCTCGTTTTCCTCTCCCCCACTTCACCTTTTCCTTTTCTTCGCCTCCTTCCCGTATGTATCTTTGTTTGTGTTTCCATGTGTCTTCTGTTTGCTTGCATATTTTCTTGCTAAAAATCTATTGATATGGATCCACTTAAAGTGTTCTACTTGGATCATCTTCGATCCTTATGCGCTCGTCCTGAAACCCCAACTAGCCTAGTTGATGGGAAATCTTGGATGAGCATGCTCATTATTTGCGTCACCGTTTGTCTGAAAAGCGGAAGCTCTTATGGTATCAAATAAATAGTTGTTGCTCTAAGAACCCTAAAAAACACCTTCCCTACCTATGTGAGTTTAATGATAATGAAATCTTATCTTCTTATGGAAAGGGTGTTTATAGTTACTATGATATCGAACAAACTGAAGAATTTGTCGTTTTTAAGGGTGCTCATGACGTTGCTTCTTTGATTGAGAAGTATGATATTACTCTCTACAAATCTGAAAATTCTGACATACTTAAATATTGCTATGAAAACTTTGCTCATAATGCCTATGTTAAGGAATTTATTGAGAGAATGACCGTTGCTTTGGAAGAAAATAATGATATGCACAAATCTATAGATAATTATGATTTCGATGATTTGATTGAAATATCCCTTGGTGAACATGATGCTTGCTATTCCTATGGCCATTATGCCAATATTTATGGAGATGAATTTGATATAGTTCCTTATGTTAAACATGAGATTATTGCTATTGCACCCATACTTGATAGTTCCTTGAATCAAAAGCATGATTGCAATGATGTTATTATAAATTCTATTAATGTAAATTGTGTTAAAGATATGCAAAACCCTAAGCTTGGGGATGCTAGTTTTGCTATGTCCACTACTTGTTGCAATGATCATGATTGGGGTGATTCTTGTTATAATCTTGAAATTTTATTTAAGCCCCATGATTAATATAAGATTGATAATAATGTTTGCAATAATACTGAAAGTGGGTTTGGAAGAGTGTCAACTTTAGATCCCAAGTATTTGGATAATGTTCAATCTTATGAAGTTTTTGATAAAAGTGGGTTTGGAGAGGTCATGACTTTAGTTAATTATAATCCCACTATTTTGGAAGAGTGTCAACTTCGCATGCATGTGGATCGTGTTGAGAATATTTTATGTGATAGCTATTTTGTTGAATTTGCCTATGATCCTACATGTAATTATTATGAGAGAGGAAACTATGGTTGTAGAAATTTTTATCTTACTAAATTACCTCTCGTCATGTTGAGATTGCTATCGTCTCTTTCTTCTTCCTTGCATATGCTAATTTTTCTTGCTATGATAATTTGTTTGCTTATAAAATTCCTATGCATAGGAAGTATGTTAGACTTAGATGTGTTTATCATGTATTCTATGGTGCTCTCTTTGTGCTTTAATTCTTGTCCTTGATGTGAGCATCATTAAAATTATCAATGCCTAGCTAGGGGCGTTAAAGGATAGCGCTTGTTGGGAGGCAACCCAATTTTATTTTCGTTACTTGCTTTTTGTTCCTATTTAGTAATAAATAATTCATCTATCCTCTGTTTGGATGTGTTTTTATGTTTTAATTAGTGTGTGTGCCAAGTAGAACCAATAGGATCTTCTTGGGTGATAATTGTTTGATCTTGCTGAAAATGACAGAAACTTTGCGCTCACGAAAATAATAGTTAAAATTCACCAGAACGTGCTAAAATACCAATTCTTTTTGCAGTAGATCAATATACAAATTATACAGGTTATCATAGTTTTTAAGAATTTTTGGAGTTCCAACAAATCAGATTGCTACAGACTGTTCTGTTTTTGACAGATTCTGTTTTTCGTGTGTTGTTTGCTTATTTTAATGAATCTATGGTTAGTATCGGGGGGTATGAACCATAGAGAAGTTGGAATACAGTAGGTTTAACACCAATATGAATAAAGAATGAGTTCATTACAGTACCTTATTGTGGTGGTTTGTTTTATTTCGCTAACGGAGCTCTTGAGATTTTCTGTTGAGTTTTGTGTTGTGAAGTTTTCAAGTTTTTGGGTAAAGATTTGATGGATTATGGAATAAGGAGTGGCAAGAGCCTAATCTTGGGGATGCCCAAGGCATCCCAAGGTAAAATTAAAGGACAACCAAAAGCCTAAGCTTGGGGATGCCCCGGAAGGCACCCCTCTTTCGTCTTCGTCCATCGGTAACTTTACTTGAGGCTATATTTTTATTCACCAGATGATATGTGTTTTGCTTGGAGCGTCTTGTATGATTTGAGTATTTGCTTTTTAGTTTACCACAATCATCCTTGCTGTACAGACCTTTTGGAGACACACACATGAATCGGAATTTATTAGAATACTCTATGTGCTTCTCTTATATCTTTTGAGCTAGATAACTTTGCTCTAGTGCTTCGCCTATATTTTTTTAGAGCACGGTGGTGGTTTTATTTTGTAGAAATTATATATCTCATGCTTCACTTATATTATTTTTAGAGTCTTATAGAACAACATGGTAATTTGCTTTGGCTATAAAATTAGTCCTAATATGATGAACATCCAAGATAGGTATAATAAAAACTATCATATAAAGTGCATCGAATGCTATGAGAAGTTTGATTATTTATGATTGTTTTGAGATATGAAGATGGTGATATTAGAGTCATGCTAGTTGAGTAGTTGTGAATTTGAGAAATACTTGTTCTAAAGTTTGTGATTCCCATAGCATGCACGTATGGTGAACCGTTATGTGATGAAGTCGGAGCATGGTTTATTTATTGATTGTCTTCCTTATGAGTGGCGGTCGGGACGATGGTCTTTTCCTACCAATCTATCCCCCTAGGAGCATCGCGTAGTACTTCGTTTCGATAACTAATAGATTTTTGCAATAAGTATGTGAGTTCTTTATGACTAATGTTGAGCCCATGGATTATACGCACTCTCACCCTTCCACCATTGCTAGCCTCTCTAATACCGCGCACCCTTCGCCGGTGTCATACACCCACCATGTACCTTCCTAAAAACAGCCACCATACCTACCTATTATGGCATTTCCATAGCCATTCCGAGATATATTGCCACGCAACTTACCACCGTTTCGTTTGTTATGACACGTTTCATCATTGTCATATTGCTTTGCATGATCATGTAGTTGACATCGTATTTGTGGCAAAGCCACCTTTATAATTCCTTCATACATGTCACTCTTGATTCATTGCATATCCCGGTACACCGTCGGAGGCATTCACATAGAGTCATATTTTGTTCTAAGTATTGAGTTGTAATTTTTGAGTTGTAAGTAAATAAAAGTGTGATGATCATCATTATTAGAGCATTGTCCCAAGTGAGGAAAGGATGATGGAGACTATGATTCCCCCACAAGTCGGGATGAGACTCCGGACGAAAAGAAAAGAAAAAAAGAAAAAAAGAGGCCATAAAAAAGGCCCAAATAAAAAAAAGATGAAAGAAAAAAGAGAGAAGGGATAATGTTACTATCCTTTAACTACACTTGTCCTTCAAAGTAGAACCATGATCTTCATGATAGAGAGTATCCTATGTTGTCACTTTCATATACTAGTGGGAATTTTACATTATAGAACTTGGCTTGTATATTCCAATGATGGGCTTCCTCAAAATGCCCTAGGTCTTCGTGAGCAAGCGAGTTGGATGCACACCCACTTAGTTTCTTCTGTTGATCTTTCATACACTTACAGCTCTAGTGCATCCATTGCATGGCAATCCCTACTCACTCACATTGATATCTATTGATGGGCATCTCCATAGCCCGTTGATACGCCTAGTTGATGTGATACTATCTTCTCCTTTTTTGTCTTCTCCACAACCACCATTCTATTTCACATATAGTGCTATGTCCACGGCTCACGCTCATATGTTGCGTGAAGATTGGAAAAGTTTGAGAACATCAAAAGTATGGAACAATTGCTTGGCTTGTCATCGGGGTTGTGCATGATTTAAATATTTTGTGTGATGAAGATAGAGCATAGCCAGACTATATGATTTTGTAGGGATAACTTTCTTTGGCCATGTTATTTTGAGTAGACATGATTGCTTTGTTAGTATGCTTAAGTATTATTATTTTTATGTCGTTATTAAATTTTTGTCTTGAATCTTTCGGATCTGAACATTCATGCCACACTAAAGAGAATTACTTAGATAATTATGTTAGGTAGCACTCCACATCAAAAAATTTGTTATCATTTACCTACTCGAGGACGAGCAGGAATTAAGCTTGGGGGTGCTTGATACGTCTCCAACGTATCTATAATTTTTTTATTGTTCCATGCTATTATATTATCTGTTTTGGATGTTTAATGGGCTTTGTTATGCACTTTTGTATTATTTTTGGGACTAACCTATTAACCGAAGGCCCAGTGCAAATTGATGTTTTTTGCCTATTTCAGTGTTTCGCAGAAAAGGAATATCAAACGGAGTCCAAATGGAATGAAACCTTCGGGAGAGTTATTTTTGGAACAAACGCAATCCAAGAGACTTGGAGTGGACGTCAAGGAAGCAACGAGGCGGCCATGAGGTAGGGAGGCGCGCCCCCACCCTCGTGGGCCCCTCGTGGCTCCACTGACCTACTTCTTTCGCCTATATATACTCATATACCCCGAAAACATCCGGGAGCACCACGAAACCCTATTTCCACCGCCGCAACCTTCTGTACCCGTGAGATCCCATCTTGGGGCCTTTTCCGATGCTCCGCCGGAGGGGGAATCGATCACGGAGGGCTTCTACATCAACACCATAGCCTCTCTGATGATGTGTGAGTAGTTTACCACAGACCTTCGGATCCATAGTTATTAGCTAGATGGCTTCTTCTCTCTCTTTGGATCTCAATACAAAGTTCTCCTCTGTTCACTTGGAGATCTATTCGATGTAATTCTTTTGCGGTGTGTTTGTCGAGATCTGATGAATTGTGGGTTTATGATCAAGATTATCTATGAACAATATTTTATTCTTTTCTGAATTCTTTTATGCATGATTTAATATCTTTGCAAGTCTCTTCGAATTATCAGTTTGGTTTGGCCTACTAGATTGATCTTTCTTGCAATGGGAGAAGTGCTTAGCTTTGGGTTCAATCTTGCGGTGTCCTTTCCCAAAGGATGAGGGGCAAGAAGGCACGTATTGTATTGTTGCCATCGAGGATAAAAAGATGGGGTTTATATCATATTGCTTGAGTTTATCCCTCTACATCATGTCATCTTGCTTAATGCGTTACTCTGTTTCTTATGAACTTAATACTCGAGATGCATGTCGTATAGCGGTCGATGTGTGGAGTAATAGTAGTAGATGCAGAATTGTTTCGGTCTACTTGTCACGGACGTGATGCCTATATACATGATCATGCCTAGATATTCTCATAACTATGCGCTTTTCTATCAATTTCTTGACAGTAATTTGTTCACCCACCGTAGAATTTGCTATCTTGAGAGAAGCCACTAGTAAAACCTATGGCCCCCGGGTCTATCTTCCATCAAATTAATCTCCCGTCAATTTGCTATTTACATGCCGTTTATTTTGCAATCTTTACTTTCCAATCTATATCATAAAAATACCAAAAATATTTATCTTATTATCTCTATCAGATCTCACTTTTGCAAGTGGCCGTGAAGGGATTGACAACCCCTTTCTCATGTTGGTTGCAAGGTTCTTATTTGTTTGTGCAGGTACGAGGGACTTGCGTGTAGTCTCGTACTGGATTGATACCTTGGTTCTCAAAAACTGAGGGAAATACTTATGCTACTTTGCTGCATCACCCTTTCCTCTTCAAGGGAAAACCAACGCACGCTCAAGAGGTAGCAGATGGTTACCCCAATGTAAATGCTACTTTGGTGATTTTTTCTGACGTTGAGAGCAAAAATCGACTGAAGGTTATCAACAGAGAAGTGAACATGGTTGCTTCGGCAACTACGACGTACTTGAAGTGGTCGAAGACTCCCATTACATTCGACCAGTCCTATCACCCAGCACATGTTGCTACCCCTGGGCGGCAAGCATTGGTGGTCGACCCAGTCGTTGTGGGCGCCCGACTGACTAAGGTCCTTATGGATGGCGGCAGTGGATTGAACATTCTGTACGCTGAGACTCTCCAGGGGATGGGCATTCCGATGTCCAAACTCAGTGAGACCAACATGCAGCTCCACGGTGTCATTCCCGGAAAAAAGGCAAAGTCACTCGGACAGATTGCTCTTGATGTGGTTTTCCGTGATTCCAAGAATTACCGCAATGAGAAGTTGACGTTTGAGGTGGTGGATTTTCATAGTGCCTACCATTCTATTCTGGGCAGGCCCGCATATGCTCGTTTCATGGCTCAACCATGTTACGTATACCTCAAGTTGAAGATGCCTGGGCCTGCAGGCGTGATCACGATCCACGAGTCGGCAAGAAGCGGAAGAAGTGCCTCCAGAAGGGCTCAAAGATTGCCGACGAGCAGATGGCAGCAGTTGATATGGAAGAATACAAGAAGAATGCAGATCCGAGTGATTTGTTGCGAGCTGAGAAGCCTGCTTTGGAGTCTGCATTTCAGTCGGCAGGGGAGACAAAGCCTATCCATATTCACCCGGGAGATCCTAATGCTGCTTCGACCCACAGCTCAACAACACTCGACAGTAAATAGGAAGAAGCGCTCATCCAGTTCCTCCGTGAGAACTGGGACATGTTCGCATGGAAACCATCAGACATGTCGGGTGTACCCATGGGACTGGCCGAGCACCGTCTGCGCGTCGACCCAAAAGCAAAACCTGTCAAGGAACACCTCTGTCGGTCCGCCGTGGAGAAGAGGAAGGTAATTGGCGAAGAGGTGGCTCGGCTTCTAGCAGCTGAGTTCATCCGCGAGATATACCACTCTGAGTGGCTCGCCAATGTCGTCATGGTCCCCAAGAAAGATGATTCACTCCGTATGTGTATCGACTTCAAGCAAATCAATCGGGCCTTCCCGAAAGATCACTTCACTCTCCCCTGTATCGACCAGATTGTCGACTCAACTGCGGGGTGTGAGTGTTTGTCCTTTTTGGACGCGTATTCCGGGTACCATCAGATCCGAATGTATGGGCCCGATGAGATAAAAACGGCCTTCATCACCAAATTCTGGTGTTTTTGCTATGTTACCATGCCCTTTGGTCTCAAGAATGCTGGCGCCACGTTCATGCGCATGATTCAGAAGTGCATGCTCACTCAAATTAGTCGGAACGTGGAAGCATACATGGATGATATCGTGGTCAAGTCACGCAAAGGTTCCTACCTACTGGCTGACCTCGCTGAAACATTCGCCAATCTAAGAAGATATGATATCAAGCTCAATCCATCAAAGTACACATTCGGAGTCCCAGGGGGAAAGTTACTCGGTTTTCTTGTTTCAGAACGAGGGATCAACGCAAACCCGGAAATGATTGGAGCAATTCTCCAAATGAAGCGCCCCATGCGTGTGCATGGTGTTCAGAAGCTTACTGGTTGCTTGGCTGCATTGAGCCGATTCATTTCCCGTCTCGGTGAAAAGGCACTGCCTCTTTACCGACTGATGAAAAAGTTTGATAAGTTCGAGTGGACTCCTGAAGCTGAAGCAGTGTTTGTAGAGCTCAAAGCCCTGCTGTCCACCCAGCCGGTGCTTGCTGCCCCAGTCAGCAAAGAGCCTCTATTGTTGTATATTGCAGCCACTAGACAGGTTGTCAGCACAGTGCTCACGGTCGAGCGGGAGGAAGAAGGCAAAGCCTACAAAGTTCAAAGCCCAATGTATTATACCTCGGAAGTCTTGACTCTGTCCAAGCAAAGGTATCCGCTTTACCAGAAGCTTGTCTACGGGATTTATCTGACCACGAAGAAAGTTGCACATTACTTCGCAGACCACTCGGTTTTAGTCGTCAGTGATGCTCCATTATCGGAAAATTTGAACAATCGAGATGCAACCGGTCGAGTGGCCAAGTGGGCGGTGTCGGTGTCAAAACCGGCGGATCTCGGGTAGGGGGTCCCGATCTGTGCATCAAGGCTGATGGTAACAGGAAACAGAGGACACAGGTGTTTACCCAGGTTTGGGCCCTCTCGATGGAGGTAAAACCCTACTTCCTGCTTGATTAATATTGATGATATGGGTAGTACAAGAGTAGATCTACCACGAGATCGTAGAGGCTAAACCCTAAGAGCTAGCCTATGATGGTATGATTGTAATTGTGATCGGCCTTCTAAGGACCAACCTCTCCGGTTTATATAGACACCGGAGAGGGCTAGGGTTTACATGGAGTCGGTTACAAGGAAGGAAATATAATATCCGGATCGCCAAGCTTGCCTTCCACGCCAAGGAAAGTCCCATCCGGACACGGGCCGAAGTCTTGAGTCGTGTATCTTCACGCTTCAATAGTCCGGATGTTGTACACAGTCCGGCTGTCCGGGTACCCCCTAATCCAGGACTCCCTCAGTAGCCCCTGAACCAGGCTTCAATGACGACGAGTCCGGCGCGCAGTATTGTCTTCAGCATTGCAAGGCGGGTTCCTTCTCCGAATACTCCAAAGTACCTGTTACGATGAATAGTGTCCGACCTCCAATCAATGTTGTGCTCCTAGGCTTCGGTGCCTCGGTAATGACCATCTCCACGCGTCGGGCGAATGCGAGGAGTCGAGGCATTTTTGCATTTGCCACCCTCGATCCTTCGGGTTAACCGTCTATTTGAAGGGACGGGGATTCTCATATCCAAACCTCACTCTCCCTCCCAGAGCCAGCATCCAACAGAGCTCTCCGCGAAAAGCCATTCCAACATGGCCGGCCGTCGCAGCTCTTCTGCTTGCCCTTCTCATTCCAAGTCGGGGGATTGGGGAGAGTGCTCAGTTCCTCATAGCCGTTTGGTAAAGTTACAAACCCAAGGGTTTCTCCCACCGACGTTCATGGTCTCCGTCCGGGCTGGAATAGCCACTTATGACGGAGGGGAACAAGCAGAGGGATCTCCTAACCCATCTCCGGAGGAGCGTATATGTCTGATCCCTCACCTGCTGAGGGGCGTCGGGTTCCTTATTCACCCGTTTCTTCGCGGGCTCCTGGAGTTCTACGGCCTCCAGTTACATGATCTTACCCCTGCCTCTATTTTGCACATAGCGGGGTATGTTGCCCTTTGCGAGCTGTTTTTAGGCTGTGAACAACACTTCGGATTATGGAGGAAGTTGTTCTGCCTCGTCCCCCGCACCCAGGTGGAGTCCCTATGTCAAGTGGGCGGGGCCGAAGTATGGCGCATTGCCGAAACCGGATACCTGTCCGGCACTCCTGAGAAGGCACCAGAAAACTGGCCTTCAGAGTGGTTCTATATAAACGACGTCCCCCTTCCGGATCCAGTCCGGCCAGGCCTCGGCAAGTTCAGCAACGCCCCGCTGAGGGCACGCCTAAGCTGGCGCCCCCGGGGCCCTCAAGAAGAGGACACAAGGGAAATACTCCTCCTGATGGACAGGATAAAGTTACTTGCCAAATCCGGACTGGCGATAGTTGAGGTTATGGCGATATGCATAAGACGGGGAGTGCAGCCGCTCCAATATCGGGGGAAGCTCATGTGGCATTTCAACGGGGAAGATGACGCCACCCATGGCCGGTATGAGGTCCGGAACTCATTGCCGCTCTGGCAAGGATATTGTCCGATTTGTACAAAGGTGAAGAGGAGGAATTCCTTCGCATAAAAACGCAGACGGATTCTCCATGTACAACCCCCAGTGGGTAAGTTGCCATTATTTTTCCTCGCTTTAATTACTCTAGCATTCTTCTGCTAAGATTACTTGCATCAATGCTTCTGGGCAGGAACTAAGGAGGGTCGTAGAAGGAATCTTCAGCTCCCCCCCCCCCCCGGAACCAGAGGACCCTGGTGGGGCCCTAGATCCGGGACTTAAAGCGGATCCTGATATCACTGTGGAGCTTGTCAACGGGGTATTCTATCAGGCGAGCTGGGATGGTGCCCTAGTGGTCATTACGGCCGACTACCCTGGAATGCTCCCTGCATCGCGTGTAAGCCGAACTAGAAAACCCTATCCTTCGAAGAGGACTCTTCCCAGGTATTACAATTTACCTTTGAGGCGTCGTTCTATTTGCAGAAACGACGGCCGGAGCGAGGGGCCGAGCCCCTAGGGACTCGTCAACCACGGGCGTCCAGATCGGGCAGGCTCAAGAGGAAGGCGGTGAGGGTTGACACACCGCCATGAGGTAAAGCAAGAACTCCGTCTGTAATTGAATAATTTAAAATATGATAGCTACCTTTTTGTCTATCAGGAATAGGAATAACAGGACTATATCCGGCGACCCTACCAATAACGCCTCCACCGGCCGAAGTTCCGTAACCCGGCTTGAAGTGAGGCGGACTGGGCCATCACCGCATAGCTCTCCAACAGAGAGTGCGGATATACTCTCGACCACAAATTCGAAGTAGAGAGCGCCATGAATCACAGTAGCAGACGGGCGTGCCAGAACAACATCTTTTCCGAAGAGGCATTTAATGCCTTCAATTCGGGAGACGATACATCCGAAGCTGCTCAAGGCGGGCTTGCCGAGCGATGGACCAAAGATATCAAGATATACGGGTAAGAAAATTTGATAAGCATCTGTAGCAGTAGCCCCTGAGACTTGAAACGGTTGAAACAACTGTTTTAAGGATCAATTTATGCACAGGTCCTTGTAGAGAAGAATGAGCAATTGTCTCGGGACCTGGAGGGATGCAAGGCCGAACTGAGGGTCGTAGTTGCCAAATTAGAGGAACCCCAAAAGCCCTTGTCTGGTAATAATTGTCAAAATTGCACGAAGATGCACCAGTTAGTAAATGGCCAATGTGAAAAGTCTAACAGAAAATTCTGCAGACAATCTTGGGGTGAATCCGGAGGGCGTAAGAGAGGACGCATCGCATCTCAAAAAGCAGCTGGAGGCTGGCGAGCGCATTCTTACGCGAGTTAGGCGGGAGAAGAATGATCTTCAAGATGCCAAAGTTCAGCTGGACGTGGAGTTAAAAGATCTCCGCGCTCAGCTGGCGGACTCCGTGAAGGAGGACAAGAGGCTTCGACGTGGCATTTATGGTAAGTGCCAAGACGAACTGTTGTATAGTTCGGCGAGGAAGTATATTGAAAGAATTTTGCTTGCAGGAATATTAACGGGTCGCTGAGGGAGTCCTGGATTAGGGGGTGTCCGGATGGCCGGACTATGACCTTTGTCCGGACTCCTGGACTATGAAGATACAAGATTGAAGACTTCGTCCTGTGTCCGGATGGGACTTCCCTTGGCGTGGAAGGCAAGCTTGGCAATACGGATATGTAGATCTCCTACCATTGTAACCGACTACATGTAACCCTAACCCTCTTGGTGCCTATATAAACCGGAGGGTTTTAGTCCGTGAGGACGAACAACAATCATACCATAGGCTAGCTTCTAGGGTTTAGCCTCTCCGATCTCGTGGTAGATCTACTCTTGTACTACCCATATCATCAATATTAATCAAGCGGAGTAGGGTTTTACCTCCATCGAGAGGGCCCGAACCTGGGTAAAAACATCGTGTCCCTTGTCTCCTGTTACCATCCGCCTAGGACGCATGATTCGGGACCCCCTACCCGAGATCCGACGGTTTTGACACCGACATTGGTGCTTTCATTGAGAGTTCCTCCGTATGTCGTCATCCTTAGGCCCGATGGCTCCTCCGATCGTCAACGACGATGCGGTCCAGTGAGAATTTTCTCCCGGACAGATCTTGGCGGCTTTGCTGCGGGCAATTAAACGGCCATCTGGAGCAGATTGAAAGCTACGCCCACAGCCATCGTGTCAGATTTGGAAGTTTGAACTACACGGCCGACGTCCACAGAGACTTGATCTTCGACGGGTTCGAGCCACAGCCAAGCGCGCGCCAGCCTTTATCACGAGGGGCATGATCTAGCTCTGCCGCCGAACAGTGTCCTGGAGGCCGCACCAGTGTCAGCTCCGACCCTTAGCTCGGAGCCGACTGCCTCGATCGAGGACGGGTGGATGGACACCGCCTCGGGGGCCACGATCTCTTCGGTGGTTGAGCCATATACCTACCCTGTCCTTTGCGAAGCTCGTGACTCCAAGGTGTCGGACTCCTCTCCGGACTCCAAACCTTCCGCGCCCCTGCCAATCGAATCCGATTGGGCGTCGATCATGGAGTTCACCGCCGCGGACATCTTTCAGCACTCACCCTTTGGCGACATCCTGAATTCACTAAAGTCTCTCTCTTTATCAGGAGAGCCCTGGCCGGACTACGGTCAGCAAGGTTGGGACGCAGACGACGAAGAAATTCAATACCCACCCACCACCCACTTCGTAGCCACTGTCGATGATTTAACCGACATGCTCGACTTCGACTCTGAAGACATCGACGGTATGGACGACGATGTAGGGGAGGAACATGAACCAGCACCTATAGGGCACTGGAGAACCACCTCATCTCACGATGTATGCATGGTGGACACACCTAAAGGAAGCGATGACGAGGAACAACGGGCGCTTCTGAAGGATCATTCCCTCGAAAAGCAGTCAAAACGGCGACGTAAGCGCCGCTCAAAGTCCCGCCTCGACAAAGACAACAACCATACAGACCCAGCCATAGAGCAGGGCGAACCGGTGGACGGCGAACATGCTATCGAGCAACCGGCCGAACAAGACGACCTGGATAAACAACCCGTCCCCGGCAAAGATAACAGTCCGGACGATCTCACGCCGGACAAGTTGCTGGAGCAGAAGAACCTCCACAAAAGGCTTGTCGCCACTGCACGTAGCCTGAAAAAGCAGAAGCGGAAGGTCAAAACAGCGGAAGATGCACTCAGAATCATATGGAGCAAAGTACTCAACACCGCAGACAAATACGGCGACAGTCGCCGAACAAAGAGCTACCCAAAGCGAAAACTACTGCCCGAATTTGATGAGGAGGCCGTAGAGCCCCCGGAATAAAAAAACAAGAAGGCCACCCGGTCGGACGGACGATCCCATGGCAAACATAGAGCGGCAAACGGCGCCGCACACAAGCCGGCACGCGATCCACACAGGGATTCACATCAAAAAGATGGCCCAGTTAGATCTATATACGGGCCAAGGAAGCAAGCTCTAGTAAGCAATGCAACACATCAAGTATCCGAACATCACGGTACACCTAAATATAGGGGTGCCGCACACCCCCTATGTTTCACTGATGAGGTGCTGGATTATGAATTTCCAGCGGGATTCAAGCCCATAAACATAGAGGCATACGACGGAACAACAGACCCTGGAGTCTGGATTGAGGATTACATCCTCCACATACACATGGCTAGAGGAGATTACCTCCACGCCATAAAATACTTACCCCTCAAGCTCAAAGGGCCAGCCCGGCATTGGCTTAAAAGCCTTCCCGAAAACACCATTGGAAGTTGGGAGGAGCTCGAGGATGCTTTTCGGGCAAATTTTCAAGGGACCTATGTCCGACCTCCGGATGCCGACGATTTAAGTCACAACTCAACAACCCGGAGAGTCAGCCCGGAAATTCTGGAACAGATTCCTTACTAAAAAGAACCAAATAGTCGACTGTCCGGACGCCGAAGCCTTAGCAGCTTTCAAACATAATGTCTGAGACGAATGGCTCGCCAGACACCTCGGCCAAGAAAAGCCAAGAACAATGGCCTCATTAACAAGCCTCATGACCCGCTTCTGCGCGGGAGAGGATAGCTGGCTGGCAAGATGCAATACCAGCGACCCAAGTACATCCGAAGTTAGGGATGGAAAGGGAAACCACGACGCAGCAAGGACCAGCGTCGGACCAAGGGAAACAGCCCGAAGAGCACGGCAGTCAACGCCGGATTCAAAAGCTCTCGGCAGAATCATAAAAAGCTTCCCCTTAAGGATAACAGGGATGAGCTATCTAACTTAAACAAAATCTTGGACAAGATATGCCAAATCCACAAGATACTCTGTGAAGCACGCAAACCATACCCACAGAGATAGTTGGGTCTTCAAGCAGTCCGGCAGACTCAACCACGAACACAAGGGGCTCGACGCACCAAGCGAGGACGACGACGAACCCCACAAGCAGAGCACCGGAAAACAAAATAATTTACCACAAGAAATCAAAACAGTAAACTCACTTCACGTGACAAAAGGGAAAAATAGAGCTGCTCCAATAGAGGTACGAGTCATACGGCCTATCCCGGAGGACTCCCGCCAATCGGTTGTTAAAACCAATCACCTTCGACCATCGATTACTCTAGAAGTATACGGAATGCAAGGTTGGACTGCCTTGATATTAGATCCGATAATTGGCGGACTCCAATTTACACAAGTCCTAATGGACGGCGGCAGTGATCTAAACCTGCTATATCAGGACACAATCCGCAAAATGGGGATAGACCCAACCAAATTTCGCCACAGCAACACTTCCTTTCAAGGGGTAATGCCAGGCCCATATGCCCATTGTACGGCCTCTCTACGGCTAGAAGTTGTGTTCGGCTCACCCGACAACTTCCACTGCGAAAAGTTAACCTTCCACCTTGCCCCATTTACAAGTAGCTATCAAGCACTATTGGGACGCGAAGCTTTACCGCTTTTAATGCAATACCGCATTATGCATCTCTTACACTTAAAATGCCGGTCCACGCGGCATCATCTCGTTAAAGGGAAACATCGAGGGTTCCTCGAGTCCGGAAAATTGTGCGGTTGCCTTGACAGCCACACAATAAACCGCTTCACCAATACAAGCACTTAGACAGGTCGTCTGCACTTTAAAGCGGCTGGACGAGTCCGGCGTAAACATACAAGGGCTTACTAGACGCATACCCCCGTACAAGGGGCTCCGAGCATGCACAACAAGTGACAATAAAGCTCAATTTTAGTCATTTTTTGAATTGTACTTCGTTTATTTAATATAACGTACATCCTTCTTCAACACACACTACACAAAAATATCCTTTTGGAACGAGCTAAGTTAGGCAAGCTTTTATCTTCCAACTCTCCAAGTTATTGTCTAGCTTAACCAACTAGCTCAGGGATATCCAACACAGATTCTTGGAGAAAGGGTGGTTCACAAGAAACCAACTTGATCACGGGCTCAACATAACAATCAGGAAACAACCCGGTAACACTTCCAAGAAGATATTTGGAAAGTCACGAACCACCGGTATGTTACTAAGCTCGAGATCAATCTTGCTTTCGAGGTCAAGACGATATGATCAAATAAGCAAGGGATTGAATAATCCTAACTCATTGATCAAGGGTGCACCGTAAATAAGGACTAGGTAGCACGATCAATCTTAGGATGATGATTTAATAACCAACACGCTAAGAATGAGGATATTGTCCATTAACTACCAAGCAACGAGGTTGCTAGGAGTATCGATTTCACACATCACAATTCACTTGTCGACATTCCGGTTGCATCAACACGGGACCGAGGAATGAATAATGATAGCGAGAAGTATCACTACGTCAAGAATTCATAAGAGAAGGTGCAATTCTCATGACGATTCTGACATAAAGAGGTAATACTCCAAGGTAGAACAGAACAAAAGCTGAATCGACATTTTGATCTGCGGAATACAACTACTTTGACCCAATCCTAGAAATAGATGAGGTACTGGAGTTTGTTTCTCCTAGTCATTCCGCAATGTAATGGCTTGACGGACCACAAGGATAATAGACATCGATAAACGAATGCGCACATACTCTTGGTTATCAACTGATAGAGGATGGTCGGGATACAACTAAAGAGAGCAACTCAAAGGAACATATAATTTTTCGAGTTGTGGATGCATAGATTAGTATGTCGAGCAAAGGTCAACATTTCTCCCGGATAACCCATGCAGAGAAGGTGAGACCGGCAGAGTCACAATTATGAATGGAGAACTCCTCAAGAGCACTCTTATTGTGATGTTTTGGTTCAACAAGGAACTTCTCCCATAAGCGGTTCGTAGTATTTGGAAGAAGGAAATACCACGGACCTCGAGAACTATCGCAAAGTTACTAGTATCCTAAAGGGACTAGCAAATACTAACAACATGAAGTAGGGTGAATCTCGGTTCGTAAACCCAGAGTAGAATGCCTACTAACTAATAACATCACGGGATGCTTTCAAGAATAATGGCCGTAATCATCACACCGGGATACAAAAGCATTGCTAAATTGCTAGGTGACTTCCTAAACACCTAAGGTCATAATAATAGTTCCAACATATATGTCAAGGCAATAAATTACCTCAACGCACCTTGTTAGTGTGCTTATTCCGACCAAAAGGGCATCAAAACGGAGGAAGGGATTGCAAATGCATCGCACTATTTAGAGACCAGGATGACTCGGACAGCATAACGGCTGTAAATGCTCAAAATGACTTGAGACATCATGCAAAATGGTGGCATAGCCACTTAACAACATCATATCAAAGTTACGAGATCAACAGAATCATACGTAATTAGTAGGAACTGAACTCGGGATTAAAACCAACAATCTTAAAGGTCTATGGATTAGTAACACGTCATCCTATTACATAGATGAGAAGCCTAGTTCTTAAACCCCGTAGAAGAGAAGAGGATGACTCAGATCAGAAGGCCATGAGGTATAAGGAGTAAAAAGAGCCTTACGTTCCCTTCCACAATCAATTCCCTTACGTAACTAAAGCATTTCTAGACTCAACTTCGACCAGTTTGGCTTGGTAATCCTACAGGCAGTCAGGCTCTGATACCAACGCTGTCAGGACCCCGATCCTAAGTCGCACCGATCTAGCATGTAACACATCATATCACTTTGCGGCCTCACGCACGGTATCCCACGGGTGTCGCCTTACCATGGCCCGGGACCGTTTGCGCCTTTTGGCTCACGTATATGATAGTGTCGCTAGCATCCATATGACAAAGAACCCGGGCCGACATGGCTAGTCGTGAACCCAAAGCGGCGCTTAACCTATGGGGACAGGCATACATGAATCACATCGAGCATGTCGGTCATCAACGATAGATTCGGGCTGTAGCACCTTTGGGCTATGAGGACTCCGGTGAACCGGCATGTAGCGAGGCTAGGCAGGACACCGAATAACACCGCGTGACATTTCCCGAAGGGATGGACATAGGAACGTAAGTGAAACACATGCCGCCAGTCAAGTGTCTAAGCAGTAGTCTTTGGGCTAGCAGGACTCGGTGAACCGGGTCAGAAGCGGACTACTATCGCCGGAAGCACGAGACTACATTTCCCCATACGAGAGGCTGCCAAGGATAAACAACTAGTTTGTCGGATCCCACACATACCAAGCATTTAAAACATACACACAATATGCTCAATATGTGTAGATACAACATGGCATCACAACATAACTCTACGACTCAAATATTTATTCATTAGGCTCGAGGAGCGAGATATTACAAACATGGGTCTCATGACCCAACACTCGAGCATACAAGTCAAAGCACAAGCGGAAGCTAAACATGTCCGAAAGTACGCATAACTATAAATGAAAAGGGCTGAGAAGCCCGACTATCTACCGAGATCCTGCCGAGGCACAAGATCGTAGCTGAGGTATCAAGCTAACCGTCAAGTCCAAGCGGAACTACTAGCGAGACCAAGTCTCTGAAAAACGTAAAATAAGCAAACGTGAGTACAAACGTACTCAGCAAGACTTACATCAGAACTAGCTACATATGCATCAGTATCAAAAGGGGGTGGTGGAGTTTGACTGCAGCAAGCCAGCTTTGACTCGGTGGCTATCCTGAACTACGACTGCAAGTAACTCTTTTGAGGTGGCGCACATGAGTCCACATATTCACCATATCAATACACCACTATGGATCCGCTCCCGTCTCCCTACGAGAACGCCATCCATAGCACTCACGCTTATCTTGCGCATTTTAGAGTATCCACTTTCACTTGTCTATGAACTGGTATAGGCAACCCAGAAGTCCTTCTCCGTGGACACGGCTATTCGAATAGATCATATTAAACCCTGCAGGGTGTACTTCTTCACACACGCTCACCACTTACCGCGTTTACACGACATGTACTCGGCAACCTTCAAGCGGAAGCCCAACGTGGGTGTCGGCCACGGCCTACCTAAACACTCAAGTCCCTAGTCCAGGTTTATCGCCTATTCGGGTTCCATCCGCAGGAGTCCGCCGAGGTTTCCCATACAGCCCGAACGATGTGTGCAGGGTTCCCAAGACACCAAGCAGGCGAATCGGTACATCAACACGGTGCCTACCGCAACACAACCCACCCCTATGGTCAGCGTTATGCGGCCCCAAAGATACTACAAACACCGAAACTACTTGCAACGCCCGGACTGAGGACAAGAGTGGTTAAGAAGCCGAGAGGGTCACTTAAGGATCCCAATGCGTGGTAGTAACTGTTTCATGGATCACAAACACGTAACTCAGTTCTCGAGGACGGCTGCAATGAGACAACCCACCATGTACTCCTACATGGCCTCTCACCGCTACCTTTACCAAATCGTGTTCACACACTTAGCTCACACACACAGTAGGACATGTTCACACCACCATTCCAATCCATTCCCGATGAATCAGACCTGACTCAACTCTAAGCAAGAGTGCATGACAACAAGCATGAATGAGTAGGCACAACATGGCTCAAACAACTCCTACTCATGCTAGTGGGTTTCATCTAATTCTTGTGGAATGACAGTCATGCAGAGGATAAAGGGGTTCAGCTACCGCAGCAGGTAACACATGAGTCGTTGTTGTCCTAATGCAATAAAATAGAGCAGGAGGCGAGAGAGTGGGATTATATCGGAATGGACAAGGGGTTTTGCTTGCACAGCACTTCAAGATAATATAGTTCTTCATCGGTGTCATCGAACAATCGTCGGAACGTCGTCTGTCGAGAGGGGGCAATTACCGACAAACAAGAGAGAACACAATTAATGCAATGCACATTCACATGAATGATATGTCATGTTAAGGTACTGAATTCACCTAATGCAACAAGAATCCAAGTTAATTGAAGTGGAATTCAAACAAGGTTGAACTCCAACTCCAAATGCTATTTCATAAATTAACCTAATCATGATTCATCTTATTCAGTGAGGTTAACTTGTTCAAACATGCATGATCATGGCATAAACAGATTCTTCATATTTTTCTGATCATTTTCCATATATAAATTATTTAATTTGGAGTTACAGATTAAAAGTTATGTATATTTGAAGTTTGGGGTATTTTCTGAAATTTCCTGAATAGGATTAAATCCAGAAAATACTTTGACAGGCCACCGACGTCGATGTGACGTCAATGAAGTCAACAGGCGGTTGTGGTCAAACCTGACTGCGGGACCCATTGGTCGATGTCTCCGCTGGTTTGGGTGGATGACAAGTGGGACGATCAACGTTGACTTGACTAAGTCGAAGTCCGACACGTGGGGTCCACGGGTTAGTACTAATCTAAACAGAGAAAATAAAACTAACCTAATTAGGCTCGGGGCCCACATGGCGGTGGCTCTAGGGGGTTAGCGGGGTCATTAGTGGCTAATGGCGTGCCACGTCACCGCCACCGGAGTTCGGCCGGCGGCGACCAAACGCGGAGGATGTTCGCCGGGGCGCCTGCAGTGGCGGCTGGGCAAGAGAAGGGCACAGGAGGAGTCCCTCACTGCAGCGCATCGAACGGGCGGTGGGGGTCGGGGTGGTCGGAGCTCGCGGAAGTGAGCTTTGGCGGCGCGCCGGAGGTCGGGTGAGTGCGGGTTGGCGCCGTGGTGCACGGAGGGCAAGTTAGTGTGCGTAATGCTCTGATGGCTTCTGGCGCGTGACGCGCTCTAATCAAGTTCAAGCGGCTGCAGGACGGCGGCGACATGGCGGCGGCAGGAAGCTCGGCCACGGCAGGCTCACGGCCTAGAGGGCGGGCGCGACTGTGGGAGAAAGGGGAGACGATCTGGGGCTCACCGTGAGTCCGTTGGAGGGTCGATGGGCTCGAGGCGGCCGGAGTGCAGCGAATCGGCAGCGATGGTGGCCGGAGCCCGAGGTGGAAGACGACGGCGATGGCGACGTTGCGGGCCTCCCGGGGTCGCGTAGATCGGCGGAGATGGAGAAGAGGTCGGGGCGGAGGTCTTGGGGACGGCAGAGGGGCAAGGGGGTGGCTATGGCCGCGGGTACGGCGATCGGCGTCGACAGCGGTGCGTTCGGTGGTGCGAGAGAATGAGACAGAGGAGGGGGAGGAGCTCGGGGAGAGTGAGAGGCCTGGGGGCGTGGCTGTCTCCGTGGCTGGAAGGCCACGAGGCGTGAGATGTGCAGGGAGGAGGCCGCAGGCGTCGCCCGGCCTTCGCCACGCCTCGCCTCTGCCTTCTGGCAGAGGAAGACGATGAGCGGTGGGGTAGGTGGGCTGGGCCACCAGCTGGGCCGTCGAGGAGGAGGGGGGGGAGAAGGTGGGCGGGTGGGCTGCGCAGTAAGCCAGTAAGGTATTCTCTCTCTTTCTTTTATTTCCATTTTCTATTTTACGTAATTATGTTTGGCTTTAATAAAAATGCGGCATTTCCAAAAATCATGAAACTGGTCAATGTCACTGCTTGGAATATTTCCAACAACAAACATTTCAGTTTGTGATTATTTGAGCATTTAAAATATTTTATAGTATTTAAATGCCCAAATGCAAATACCATATGAATTAATTCAAAAGTCCAAATGTCATGGAAAAATGTGCAACATCTCAGTTATTGTTTCCAAGATTTTTCCAAAATGGTGAACATTTTTAAGGCCATTTGGTTCATTGAAAAATATTTCTTAGTTGAACCTATTTGAATTGTTTTTGGTGCTAGGGCTTGGTCATCCCCATTTCAAATTTCATGGAAATTAAACATGATGCATGGATGCTAAAGCAAAAACAAACAAGGGCTGATCTGGGGCTGTGACAAGCGCCCTGCAGAACTTCCTGAAAATAGTGCTCGACAGGTACTCGGCTTCTGTCCGAATCTTGGGATGCAACATCGGTGGCCCTCATCTCCGCCCAGTATGTCTTGACACGGGCAAGAGCCATCCGCGCACCCTCTATGCATGTTGACCGCCTCATTGCTTTGATATGCGGCACCGCACCAAGGAACTGCTGCACCAAGCCAAAATAACTCTTCGGCTCAGGCCTTTTCGGCCACAAATGAGTCATGACACCCTTCATGGCAAGTCCGGACAATCTATTCAGCTCCGCCCATTCGGCCAAACGATCGGTTAGTGGAAGTGGACGCTCTGGATTACGGAACTGCGACCAAAAAAGCTCTTCCATCTCGTGATCCTTTTGATCTCCGAAGTGTTCGGCCGCGTCCGCGGCACTCGCCGCCAAGTCCAGATAAGCATCCTCCGCACTCCACAGCCGGTCCAACTGAGCATATTTAGGATCCATGAACTTCCTCCGCAGCAGAAAGGGCTTTCCAGCCGCGATATCTCCGGCCTGACGTAGCTCCTCCTTCATAGCTCTCATCGCAGAGCGAGCATCCTTAGCCTCGGTGGTGGCCTTCTTCAGGTCCTCTTGCTCCGCTCGAGCTTCTTGAAACTTTTTCAAGAAGCTCGCAGCGGTCGGTAGCATTCTTCAACTTCACGGCCATCTCGGCCATTTCCTTCTTTCTTCGGCAGTGAGCAGCCTGTTCGGCTTTTAGCTCTTCGGCCGCCTTTAAGGCAGCCGCATCACTTTTTCTGGCCTGCTCCTTGGCTCGGGCAAGCTCCGCCCGAAGGTTCTCCATGGCAGCGGCACCATCTGCATCAAGCATACATGTTGTAAGGCACGGGCATCAAGCTCCCTTACTAGGTGTCCGCGGAGAAACTGCATACCTTGTGACTCGTCAAGCCGCTTATTGACAAGGGCGATGTCGGCATCCGCCACGTCAAGTTGCCGCTTTAGTTCGGCAAAATCATCAATCCGGCTAGCCACCGGACGCTCCGCCACCTACATAGGAAGGGCGACATATTATAGCTGGGATTATGATCCTCGGCACGCTGTCATTTTTGACAACGTACCGAGTCTCAGGGGCTACTACCTACACAGAGCGCATCTTATATATGCGGAACCGTCAAAAGATCCTTCAACTCCTCTGACCGTGCACCAGGAGGTGCCGGACTCGTCTGATGGCCTTTTTCGAAGGCCGGACACGGAGGGCTCTGGGGGGCCCTACGACCGCCCTCCGCCCCTGCCGGATTCGGAGAAACCCTCCGCGACGACACCTCAGGATCGTCCGTCTCGCTAGGAGGTACGGCAGGGGGAGGCGTTCCGCTCTCCATCATCTTCGGAGGAAGATCCCCTGAAGACGAGCTCTGCTGAGAAGGGCTGAGATCCGAACTACAAGGTAAAATTTTGGTCATCTTCAGAAATAAAACAGGGATGTATCTTATTTTAAAACTCCCTACTTACAGCTCGCTGGAGGGTTGATCTCCTTGGGGAAATAATGCGTCCGGGGCATCTCCCGGCGCAGGAGCCTCTGGCGAAGATTTCTTCCCCCGCTTTGAGGCCTTGGTCTCCGGATCTTCAGAGGCGGTCCTCTTCTCCCCTTGGATGGAGGGATTCTCGATCCCTCCTTTCTTGATAACCTCCTTCACGGAGGCAGTAGCTTCCTTGTTCCCCCTTCGCCTTCTTCCAAAGGCGCAGCCTCGACATCTTGGTTAACACGGGATCCGGCGTGGTCTCGTGGAGGGGGCGGACACTGATCAGTTTTGCTTTTCGCTATCCACTCTGTTTAAGGGACAGCTCTTTTAAGGGCAAGTTTATGATAAATATACGGATAGCGTGTCCGGGTACGGGACTACTTACTTGAGTATCCGGGCGATTGCAGCTCAGACCTGCGTCCTCAGTCAAGTCCGGACACATTGCTTGTGATCTGAAGAACAGTTTGTACATCTCCATGGGCGTTGCGCCCATAAAATGTTGGAGAGCTCGTGGTCCCTCCGGATTGAACTCCCACAGGCGGAGGGCGGCGTTTGCGAGGGTGATGCGACGAATCAGCATGACCTGCGCTACTACGACCAGATTGATCTCTCTCTCTCTAGGAGGTCTCGAATACGGCCCTGCAACAAGGGCACGTCCTTGGACGGCCCCCAGTCAAGCCCTTTATTGACCCATTACGCCAGCCGGTGGCGCCACCCATTTGGTGCCCCTGGGAGCTGTGATATAAAACCACTCTTGTTGCCATAGACTGAGCTCCTCTTGAAAAGATCCCTCGGGCCATGAAGCGTCGGCATTCTTGCTTATAACAGCCCTCCACACTCACTGTTGCCCCTTGATCATCTTCAGCTCCACCAAGAAGGTCTTGAGCCACAATCCGAAGTGAGGGGTAATGCGGTGGCAGGCTTCACATCTGACGATGAACGATGAGATGTGGAGGATGGACTCGGATCCAGTCGTGAAATTCCAGCCCGTCATAAAACATGAGCCCTCGTGAAGGGGTCCGTCGGGAAGCCTAGCCCCGAAGGAAGTGAGACGCGAACACCACGCTTTCACCGGGCTTGGGAGTGGGAATAACCTGCCCTTGGGCAGGCAGCCTATGCTTGATTTCGCTTGCTAGATACCGCATCTCTTAGCTTTAGTACATATTCTTCCGTGATGAGGAAGGCATCCACCGCCTTGAAGGTCGGAGCGGACATCATCGAAGGTCCGGGCGCTGAATCTGGAGCTTTGGGTGTTGGAACTCGAGGCGAGGCGGATTCGATTGAGATTGAGAAAAGGAGCGGGGCCTTGGTCTCTTTATAAATAGGTTGAATACCAAGAGCCCTCCCCTGCGGACCGTTCGGGACTCGCCCGATAGAGGGAGGCGTGCCAACGGGCACGACTGGGTTACCCACGCCGTATTGATGAGAATCCGGAATAAGGGGACACGATCTCTGCTTTGACAAGACGTGCCAAGGAAACCGCCTCACTAAACGCTACCGAGGTGGGGCGGTGAAAATGATTCGAATAAAGGCTTGGGCGTGGTGTGATGTCACGCGGAATACGTCACAGATTGAGTTTGTGTAAATAGTATTCTCTCTACGGTGGTATGTGGAACTTATTTTGCGAGCGGACACTACCCTTGTGTTCAAAATCTTCTATGAAGAATTAGGAGGAACCCGCCTTGCAAGGCCGAAGACAATATGCGCGTCGGACTCGTCGTCATTGAAGCCTGGTTCAGGGGCTCTTGAGGAGTCTGGATTAGGGGTGTCCGGATGGCGGACTATGACCTTTGGCGGACTCTGGACTATGAAGATACAAGATTGAAGACTTCGTCCCGTGTCCGGATGGGACTTTCCTTGGCGTGGAAGGCAAGCTTGGTGATCTGGATATGTAGATCTCCTACCATTGTAACCGACTGTGTAACCCTAACCCTCTTCGGTGCCTATATAAACCGGAGGGTTTTAGTCCGTGGGGCGAACAACAATCATACCATAGGCTAGCTTCTAGGGTTTAGCCTCTCTAATCTCGTGGTAGATCTACTCTTGTACTACCCATATCATCAATATTAATCAAGCGGGGAGTAGGGTTTTACCTCCATCGAGAGGGCCCGAACCTGGGTAAAAACATCGTGCCCCTTGTCTCCTGTTACCATCCGCCTAGACGCATAGTTCGGGACCCCCTACCCGAGATCCGCCGGTTTTGACACCGACAGTCGCCCTGAGGAGGAGATGCCCTCATCTACAAATGATTTACTGCAAGAACTTTCACAACTGCACGAGCGAGCTCGGCAAGTGATGCAGGGTGTTGCTCAGGCTTTGTGGCCATCAAGCCTACTGCCGAATGGCATGGAGGAACTTGCGGACGTGCTTCGAGGAGCCCGACGGCGCTTCCGTCTATGGAAGATATCAGCATGCCAGCAAGGAGCAAGAGAAGCCTGGGCAATGGTGAAGATGCGCTACACCAAGCTCGACCCGAACCATATGGCCGAAGTGGGACCGGCGGGGCGCGATGGGCAAGAAATTCCCGTAAGTCTGGTGTATGACCAGGTAGCGTTAGCCGCTAAGCACTCTCAACAGGATTGTAAGCTAGATAGCATGTTGGACGGTATAGAAGAGGAATGTAATTAGTCCAAGTGACTGTGTAATTTAATGGGCTTAAGTAGCCCCAAGCCGGATTAAAATCATTTGTCATGGCAGACCTTTTCGCTTCAGCCCCCGGACCCTATAGTCCGGGGTGTGTCCGAATACCCACTCAGTTATACAAAACCAGGGTATGCGTGGAAACAAGGCGTAGGGGTCATAAGTTCTTGAATGCATAAGTACCCAACTAGTTATGTTATATTACATGGATAGTAAGAAACATCTTCCAGAGAGAATAGTTCCGTTAGGGGTTCCTTTCCCTGGGTACGCATGCGATGATGCACATGTCCGGACTACGAACGATGGCGCAGGATACAAGACTTCTGGGGATTTGTGTTATAATAAACGAACACATCTTTTGTTCACCGACCGAATATTCTCTTAAGGAAGCTAGCTTTCGGCTTCACCCAGTCTGAGGTACACATCCGGCTCAACCGGCAGTAACAATCGCAGAGGTGCTCCCCTTATGCCCTAGCCGAATTAACGGGAACGTAGGGCATAAACACAAGATCCAGGCAACCCAGCTTGGCAACATCTTAAGTCATATCGATGCATATAATGGTGAAGAAAAGGCACATATGGAAAAAGAATGCATATGTGATGGGCAGAAAGCCCTGTGAGTAATCGTTTTTAGCTTCCGTATAGGAAGCCCCCAGGTATAGCTTACACACTTAGTGCGGTGGGAGTGATCCGAAAATCCGCACTGTATTGAATACTTTGTGTGAAGAGAGAAAATTGTCGAGAAAGGAAAAAAAGGATGGAGCGTAATTTAAAAAGGAGGGGTTAGGAGACGAACACTGTGTTCGGCGCTAGGCATAGAATCTCCGTAGTCCGCCGCGTTCCATGGGTTCGCTCGAGTCTGTTGTCGGATGCATTACGTAAGCGATGCAGCTCCTCCGGTGAGAACTTTGTCAATGACAAAGGGACCCTCCCACTTGGGTTTGAGTTTGTCCTTCTTCTTCTCCGGTAGGCGTAGAACGAGCTCGCCAATATTGTAGGTTTTGGCCCGCACTTCTCTGCTTTGGTATCGTCGTGCCTGTTGCTGATAGAATGTGGAACGGGCCTTTGCGACATCACGCTCCTCCTCCAGGGCATCCAAATTATCCTGCCGATCTAACTCGGCTTCCTTCTCTTCGTACATGCGTACGCGTGGCGAATCATGTATTATGTCGCAAGGTAATATCGCCTGCGCCGTACACCATAAAAAATGGTGTATATCCGGTGGTGCGATTTGGCGTGGTCCGTAGCCCCCAGAGTACGGAGTCGAGCTCCTCCACCCAGTGTGTATCCGACTCTGTCAAGGATACACACTAGTCTGGGTTTGATGCCGCTCATGATGAGACCATTTGCCCGCTCTACCTGGCCGTTTGTTTGGGGATGGTAGACGGAAGCGTAATCGAACTTGATGCCCATTTTTGCGCACCAAGTTTTCACTTCGTCGGTTGTGAAATTCGAGCCATTATCAGTGATGATGTTGTGTACGACCCCGGATATGAAGTCTATTACTGGTCCGGATTCAGCCGTTTTGACCGGTTTAGCTTCTATCCATTTGGTGAATTTGTCCACCATGACCAATAAGTATTTTTTCTTATGGCTTCCCCCTTTAAGAGGTCCGACCATATCCAGCCCCCAGACCGCAAAGGGCCAAGTTATGGGGATTGTTTGTAGAGTGGTAGGGGGCTTATGACTCTGATTGGCAAAGAGCTGGCAACCGACGCAATGTTGGACAAGGTCTTGTGCGTCTGCTCGGGCCGTCGTCCAATAGAAACCTGTACGGAAGGCCTTGCTGACTAATGCCCGAGCCGCGGCGTGGTGCCCGCCCAGGCCGGCATGGATCTCAGCCAAGAGCTGCCGCCCTTCCTCTTCGGAGATGCATCTTTGAAGTACTCCGGTAGCGCTTTTCTTGTAGAGTTCCCCTTCGTCGACTTTGTAAGCTTTAGAATGCTGAACAATGCAGCGTGCTTCATTTTGGTCTTCGGGGAGCTCCGGCCTATTTAGGTAGGCCAAGAAGGGCTTGGTCCACGGGGCGATTACAGCCATGATCTCGTGGGCCGAGGACGTTATTTCGGGGGTATAACCTCCGACTATGTCTGATGGTTCGGAATCTGGGGTGTATTCGGATCCGTGCTAATATTGCCGGACTCCCCTTCCCATACTACGGATGGCTTGAACAGACGTTCCAGGAATATATTAGGTGGGACAGGGTCGCGTTTAGCGCTGATGCGAGCGAGGACATCCGCCGCTTGATTGTTTTCTCGAGCCACATGGTGGAATTTGAGCCCCTCGAACCGAGCTGACATTTTGAGGACGGCATTACGGTAGGCCGCCATTTTCGGGTCCTTGGCATCAAACTCTCTGTTTATCTGTGATATTGTGAGGTTTGAGTCCCCCCGCACTTCTAGGCGTTGAATGCCCATAGAGACTGCTATCCGAAGACCGTGCAACAGAGCCTCGTATTCGGCTGCATTGTTGGAGTCTGTGTATAATATTTGGGGACGTACTGGACTGTGTCTCCGCTGGGAGACGTCAGGACTACACCTGCTCCCAATCCGGCCAGTATTTTAGAGCCGTCGAAGTGCATGATCCAGTTTGAGTATGCGTCGTACTCTTTAGGGAGTTCGGTCATTCATTCAAATGACGAAGTCAGCCAACACTTGCGACTTGATGGACCACCGTGGTCTGTCCGTTATGTCGAACGGGAGGAGCTCAATGGCCCATTTGGCAATCCGGCCCGTAGCATCGCGGTTATTTATTATGTCATTGAGTGGTACTTCGGAGGCCACTGTAATCGAACACTCTTGAAAGTAGTGTCGTATCTTCCGGGATGCCATGAACACCGCATATGCTATTTTTTGATAGTGTGGGTATTGGGATTTGCATGGGGTTAGGACCGTGGACACGTAGTAGACCGGCTTTTGGAGCGGGTATTTGTACCCGTCAGCCTCTCGCTCAACGACGAAAGCCTTTGCGCTTACGACTTGATGCGTTGCAGCTATGTACAACAGCATAGGTTCGTCGATATTCGCGCTGTTAGGACTGGATTACTGGCCAGTAAGGTCTTTATTTCATCGAGTCCGGCCGCGGCTGCATCCGTCCATACGAAGTTTTCGGTGCGCCGCAGGAGGCGGTAAAGAGGCAATGCCTTTTCTCCTAGCCTGGAGATAAAGCGGCTCAAAGCGGCCACGCATCCGGCTAGCTTCTGGATGTGCTTGAGGTCTGTTGGTATAGCAACTGAGACAAAGCTCGGATTTTTGCCGGGTTCGCTTCAATTCCTCCATTGGAAACAATGAAGCCCAGCAGTTTCCCCGATGGGACGCCGAAGACGCATTTTTCCGGATTCAACTTAATGTCGTATGTCCGGAGGTTTTCAAATGTGAGCCGCAAGTCATCTATCAGGGTTTCGACGTGTCTAGTTTTTATGACCACGTCGTCCACATATGCTTCTACTGTTTTGCCAAAAAAAATTCAGGCATGTTTGAATCATGCGTTGATAGGTTGCGCCGGCATTCTTGAGCCCGAAGGGCATAGTGTTGAAGCAAAAAGGGCCGTATGGCGTTATAAAAGTTGTTGCAGCTTGGTCGGACTCTGCCATCTTTATTTGATGGTATCCAGAGTATGCGTCAAGAAAACACAGCGAGTCATGTCCCGCTGTGGCATCGATGATTTGATCGATGTGAGGGAGGGGAAAGGGATCCTTTGGGCAAGCCTTGTTGAGGTCTTTGAAGTCGACGCATAGGCGCCAGGATTTGTCCTTCTTTGGCACCATCACCAAATTTGCCAGCCACTCCGGATGTTTGATATGTCTGATGAATCCGGCCTCGAGTAACTTGGCTAACTCTTCCCCCATTGCTTGTCGTTTGGGCTCTGAGAATCGCCTTAGGGTCTATTTGACTGGTTTATATCCTTTTAGAATATTGAGGTTGTGTTTGCCAGTCTGCGCGGGATGCCTGGCATGTCCGATGGGTGCCTGGCGAAAATGTCCCAATTCTCGCGTAAGAAATCTCGCAGTACGGCGTCAATCGCGGGGCTTAGCTGTGTCCCGATGGAAGCTGTCTTCGTGGGGTCCGTTGGATGGACCTGGAATTTAACTATCTCGTCTACAGGTTTAAATGAGGTGGACTTGGGTCGCTTGTCTAGTATCACGTCGTCCCTGTCCACGGTGGCCCGCAGTGTTGCTAATTCTTCGGCTGCTAGGGCCTCGGATAATGCCTCCAGGGCTAGTGCTGCGGTTTTGTTTTCGGTAAAGTGCGACGTCCGGATCACTGACTAGAGTGATGATTCCATTGGGCCCGGGAATTTTAAGCTTCATGTACCCGTAATGGGGTATGCTTGAAAGCTTGCAAACGCGTCCCGCCCTAAAAGGGCGTGGTATCCGCTGGTGAAAGGGGCCACTTGGAATGTGATTTCTTCGGACCTATAATTCTCCGGGGTGCCGAATACCACGTCAAGTGTGATTATTCCCGCACACCGTGCTTCCCGACTAGGGATAATACCCCTGAAGGTTGTGTCGCTTTGTTCAATGCGGCCTTTTTCAATTTCCATCTTGTTGAGTGTCTCTTCATAGATCAGATTTAATCCGCTTCCACCGTCCATGAGCACTTTGGTGAGCCAAAATCCGTCCACGATTGGGCTAAGAACCAGAGCAGCTAGCGCCCGGACAGTCCGGGATCGAGGTTCGTCACTGGCGTTAAAAGTTATATTAGTGTCGTTCCAAGGGTTTATTTTTGCCACATGGTAAATTTCAGTGGAGCTTCGACGAGCTCGCTTGCGCCTATTGTTTGAGGCGAAAGTCTCAAATACTGTTAGTACCATATTGTGTTCGCTGGCGGGATGTTCTTCCGCTTTATGGCCCATAAGAAGATCCTCGCCACTTTTTGCCACCTGCCGGAGTATCCAACATGCCTTAAGGCTATGAGTAGGTGGTGTATCCGGAGTACTGTGGAGCTTACATGGCCCGTCGAGCCATTCTTCCAATACGGATCTCCGCCCTGGAGTGGGCTTTGGTTTCTTGGGGGTTGGGTCGGGCGACTTACGAGAGTTCGTCCGTTTAGTTCGGACGAAGGTTTTGGTGAGAGCAGTACTATCCCAAAATTCTGCTTGGGTCTTCCAAGCGCTCTCCATCGCACAGTACTTCTGCACTATGGTTGCCAAGTCCGCGAAGCCGTATTATGTCGCGGCGGCATATAGCATTGAGGAGTCCTTCGTCCGTGCAGTTTTTGCAGAAAAGCAAGACCATGTTCTCTTCGCGGCAGTCCCTAACCTTGTTAAGCGCAAGGAGGAATCTGGCCCAGTAGCGATGTACGGTTTCCTGGGGCTCTTGCCTGATGCGGGAGAGACAATTTAGGTCCAGTTTAGAGTCCGAATTTTGATCCGATCTAACGCCCAAGGGCGCAGGCAGTCCCGAGCTAAACAGCTCAGAATCCGGAGTGCCCAATTTCTTCGGCCCAATGCCCGATTTTAAGTCCGGGACCTGGGTCAGGTTTTCCTTTGAACAGGTCTTTGGCTCAAGGAGTTCGGTGATCCGAACACTACTTATCCTCAGAGTTGAGGGGCAATCAGCGTGTGGTTCCTCCACTATCGCTATCTCATGGGTGGCCGGCGGAGACCTGATGTCCCTTTGGTCGGGTTTAAGCCCAATCCGGTCGTAGTCTGTAGCGACTCCCAGAGCAGCGATGCGATCCAAGAGTTCGTTAAGGGAGGAGAGCTCCATTGGATCCATCTGTTTGGCAAGTTCTGAACTGACGCGAAGGTTATGATTGATGACCCGAGAAGTCATCGTCGGCGCCACCGCCGATGGGGCGGTCATGATAAAGCCGCCGAGCCGGAGCGTCTGGCCTACAGCCAGAGCCCCCTCCGAAGTAATGTCGTCCTTGACAATGAGACGAGCCATCGAGCCTGACGGCGACGACACAGAGGAACTCTCAATGAAAGCACCAATGTCGGTGTCAAAACCGGCGGATCTCGGGTAGGGGGCCCGATCTGTGCGTCAAGGCTGGTGGTAATAGGAAGCGAGGGACACAGTGTTTACCTGTGTTCAGGCCCTCTCGATGGAGGTAAAACCCTACTTCCTGCTTGATTAATATTGATGATATGGGTAGTACAAGAGTAGATCTACCACGAGATCGTAGAGGCTAAACCCTAAGAGCTAGCCTATGATGGTATGATTGTAATTGTGATCGGCCTTCTAAGGACCAACCTCTCCGGTTTATATAGACACCGGAGAGGGCTAGGGTTTACATGGAGTCGGTTACAATGAAGGAAATATAATATTCGGATCGCCAAGCTTGCCTTCCACGCCAAGGGAAGTCCCATCAGGACACGGGCCGAAGTCTTGAGTCTTGTATCTTCACGCTTCAATAGTCCGGACGTTGTACACAGTCCGGCTGTCCGGATACCCCCTAATCCAGGACTCCCTCAGGCGGTTGAACTCCTTCCTTTGGATATCAAGTTCGAAGAAAAAAAGGCAATCAAATCTCAGGTAATAGCAGATTTCCTGGCCGAGTGGATTGAGCAGCAGCAGCCGACTCAGGTTCACTCGAAACATTGGACTGTGTTCTTTGATGGATCCAAAATGTTGAATGTTTCTGGTCTGGAGTGGTCCTGGTATCTCCAAGAGGCGACAAGTTCAGTTACGTCCTCCAGATTCACTTCGACTCCTGAAATAATGAAGCGGAATATGAAGCACTTCTGTATGGGTTACGTATGGCCATCTCACTCGGCGTCCGTCGCCTGATAGTTTACGGCGACTCGGACTTGGTGGTCAATCAGGTAATGAAGGAGTGGGATATCAGGAACCCTGCCATGACTGGTTACTGCAATGCAGTGAGAAAATTAGAGAAGAAGTTTGAAGGGTTGGAGCTCCACCACATACCCCGACTCAAGAATCAAGTAGCTAATGATCTGGCGAAGATAGGTTCCACTCGGAATCCCATTCCCAGTAATGTGTTCTTGGAGCATCTCCACACCCCGTCAGTTCAAGAAAATCCCTTTATGGAGGAGCCCCCGCAACCGATAAGCTCAACCAACCCGACTGAGATTGAAGTTCCAGCAGTAGTTGACTTGATCATGGAGGTTTTAGTTATCACTCCCGATTAGACGGTGCCGTATATTGCATATCTGCTCAGGCAGGAGCTCCCATAGGATGAGGACGAGGCCCGCCAGATCGTTCGTAGATCCAAAGCCTTCAAAGTGATAAGTGGTCAGCTTTTTAGAGAAAGTGTTACCGGAGTAGCTCAACGTTGTATTTCTCCAGAAGAAGGTCGAATGGTCTTAAATGAGATCCACTCGGGGACCTGTGGACACCACGTGTCCTCTCAGACCATCGTGGCCAAAGCATACCGAGCAGGATTCTACTAGCCGCGAGCAAATGAAATGGCTAAAGAGATAGTCGAGAAGTGTGAAAGTTGCCAGTTTTACTTGAACATGTCCCACAAACCCGCATCCGCCTTGAAGACTATTCCACTCGTCCGGCCATTTGCTGTTTGTGGGTTTGACATGATTGAGCCTTTGAGATCAGCAGAAGCGGCTTCACTCATTTGCTCGTAGCAGTCAACAAGTTCACCAAATGGATCGAAGCCAAACCTATCAAGAATCTTGACTCAAGCACTGCCATCAGTTTCATCAGAGAGTTGATATTCCGATATGGGGTCCCTCACAACATTATCACAGATAACGGCTCCAACTTTGATTCTGATGAGTTCAGAGCATTCTACGCTTCCCAAGGCACTCGGGTCGACACGCATCTCATTGCGCACCCGCAATGAATGGGCAGGCTGAAAGAGCGAATGGCTTGATCCTACAAGGGCTGAAACCCCGATTGATGCACGACCTCCAGCATGCAGCTGGAGCTTGGGTGACTGAGTTTCCATCTATCCTATGGGGATTGAGAACGACACCTAATCGGTCGAGTGATCGAACCCCTTTCTTCATGGTATATGGTGATGAAGCCGTGCTTCCGAGTGATTTGCTGCACAATGCCCCCCGAGTGGAACTCTTCTTAGAAGCCGAAGCAGAGCAGGCACGTCAGGAAGTCGTCGATCTCCTGGAGGAAGAACAAGAGATGGCTCTCATCCAGTCGACCATCTATCAACAAGACATGCGCTGATTCCATGCCCGAAATGTCAGAGGTCGAGCATTTCAGGAAGGATATCTTGTGCTCCGAGTGCACCAGAAATGACCTCACAAGCACGCTCCACCATGGGAAGGGCCCTTCATCGTCACCAAAGTGCTCCACAACAGATCGTATCACCTTTACAATGTAGCCAAGAAAGAGGACGAGCCGCGCTCATGGAACGCGGATCTGCTCCGCCGCTTTTATACCTAAAGACTCGGATCGTCGAGTTGTAATAAGAATCTTTCAGATTGTTTATCAAAGACATGATCTTCGCAGTGTCCCAATGATTGTTTCCGCATAAACATGTGTGTCCAAATCCCCTAGTGAGTGGCTTAGCCGCGAACCCGATTCGCCTAAGTTTCAAAACACACTCCGAGTGAAGAGCAACCCTCTCACTCAGGGGCTTAGCTGCGAACCAGATTCGCCTAAGTTAAAAACCGAGTGAAGAGCAACCCTCTCACTCGGGGGATTAGTCGCAACCCCGTCCTCGCCTAAGTTTCAAAACACACTCCGAGTGAAGAGCAACCCTCTCACTCGGGGGCTTAGCTGCAAACCAGATTCGCCTAAGTTAAAAAACACTCCGAGTGAAGAGCAACCCTCTCACTCGGGGGCTTAGCCGCGACCCCGTACTCGCCTAAGTTCCGAAATACACTCGGAGTGAAGAGAAACCCTCTCACTCGGGGGCTTAGACACGACCCTGTACTTGCCTAAGTTCCAAAACACACTCCAAGTGAAGAGCAACCCTCTCACTCCGGGGCTTAGCTACGAACTAGATTCGGCTAAGTTAAAAAACACTCAGAGTGAAGAGCAACCCTCTCACTCGGGGGCTTAGCCGCGACCCCGTATGCGCCTAAGTTTCAAAACACACTCCGAGTGAAGAGCAACCCTCTCACTCGGGGGTTTAGCTGCGAACCAAATTCGCCTAAGTTAAAAAACACTCCAGTGAAGAGCAACCTCTCACTGGGGCTTAGCCGCGACCCCGTACTTGCCTAAGTTTCAAAACATACTCCGAGTGAAGAGAAACCCTCTCACTCGGGGGCTTAGCTGCGAACCAGATTCGCCTAAGTTAAAAAATATTCCGAGTGAAGAGCAACCCTGTCACTCGGAGGCTTAGCTGCGATCCCATACTCGCCTAAGTTTCAAAACACACTCCAAGTGAAGAGCAACCCTCTCACTCGGGAGGCTTAGCTACGATCCCGTACTCGCCTAAGTTTCAAAGAGGTGCATCCTGAGTTGCACCACAGGTACAACATCTGGTTGCACTCTAAGCCGCGTCACAAGTACAACGTCTGGTTGCACTCTGAGCTGCATCACAAGTACAACGTTTGGTTGCACTCTGAGCTGCACCACAAGTACAACGTCTATTCCGAGTGAAGAGTTACCCCCTCATTCGGGGACTCAGTTGCGGTCCTAGATCCGCCTAAGTCAAAACTTCCAAAGACAATGGAGACAAAGCAATTGCATTCAAATAAAAACAGCCAAGTTCCGATAAATCCAGCAAGGTTCAAAACCACCAACAGAGTCACTCGGGCACCAGGCCCAAAGGAGTTTTAACGATTACAAAATCACTCGGCATTCCGAGGCAAATAAGATAAGGTTATCAAATTTTTCACTTGGCAGGAGGAGGGCTTGCTGGCTCGACGAAAGTGTCCAAATCAATACCATCTGCGATGCGAGTGGCTACGTCAATGAAGGTTTCCATGAAAGACTGAAACTGAAGCTTCTTGGTGTTTGCCACCTGAAGGGCTTTCAGCTTTTCTTCCTTGGCGTCCTTACAGTGAACACGAACAAGAGATAGAGCCACATCAGGACAGCAGCGAGCAGATGAATTCTTCCACGCCTGCACTCGGTCAGGGATGTCATTGAGTCAAGTCATCGGTGACTCGAGATCATTCTGAAACACATCTTCTAGCCAGAGCTCCTTGTCGATCCGTGACAATGCCACTTTCAGTCGGGCGAGATAGTCCAAGACACTGGCAAGGCGGGATTCCAGTCACAGCACGTTCATGGCAGCTTCGTCCTTGACAGGGGAGTTGATGGGGTCCAGCCCAGTCTCGATCTGCCTAGTTTCTTCTTCAAAATTCTGACAGAATTGTGTACGGAGTGAAAAACAGTGAGTTGGTGGCAGCGTTGTGAAGAAACTTTTCAAACCAGCCGGATGAGAGAAAATACCTTCAAGCATGAGAAACATCTTCTTGGCAAGACCGCCCAGATAAGCTTCTAGTTCATCTCTCTTCCGAGTGAGAACATCCACTTTGTCAGACAAGGCCACCTTCTCCTCCTTCAGCTGCACGACTTCTTTCTTCGCCTCATCAACAGCAGTTTTCAGCTTGGCGTTCGCCTCTTCTAACTTTCCGACTGAAGCCAGCTTCTTGTCGGCAAGTTTAGTCTTTTCACACGCCGTCTTCTGCGCCACTGCAAGATTGAGATCCTTCTGCTCCAGAGCCTGCTTCATTTTGTCTAAAGAAATAACATTCTTCAGACGAGCTTGGAGTTGACGGTTTTCACTACGCACATTTGTTTGAGTGGAGTCACTCGGTTCAAAGGATGAAAAAGAAAAAATGATAGGGCGAGTAGTCAGCAAGGTGTTACCTCCCATGACAGCTGCTTCATCCTAGGCTTTCTTCAGGTTCTCCTTGGCTAACTCCAGGTCGAGGTTGAGTTGGATCTGCTTTTTCTCCAAGTCAGCATACTTGGTTCCAAGTTCACAAGCTCTCTATGATCAACAAAAAGATAAGTCAGTCGACAGAAACAAAGACCAGTTACTTCTGAATGGAAAGTGTGCAAGATCAAATTACCGCAACAAAAAGAGTTCTAAGACTGATGCCGAATCACACATTCAACAGCAGTCTCGGGGACTACACCCAGTGGGTGCACTTAGTGTGCCCCCACTGGTTTGATTTACCACTAGGCATGGCCTTCCCAGGTCGAGTGGAAGGAGTAAAAAGAAGAGAGTTCTAAGACCACCATCGACTGCCAGCAGTCAACAGCAGTCTCGAGGACTACACCCAGTGGGTGCACTTAGCATGCCCCCACTAGACCAAGAATTCACTCGACACGATCTGTCAAATTCGAGTGAAAAGAGCTACACACAGCTACATGACACACCCACTGGGTGTACAGATGCAAGAAAGAGATTGACATCTTACGAATAATAAAGCAGTAGTTTTCAAGTAGCATATCCTAACAGAGCAAAGGTCAAGCTAAAGGCCAATCGGAAATAAACTTACAATCCCACTTACTCGGATGTTGGTTTGGAGGGCAGAGCTGGCGTCATAGGCAGCCTTGCTGGTGTCATACACCACCTTCATTCGGTCCATCATTAGACCTGCCTGAATCGTGGCCTCCTTCGCAACTCCTACTTGGTCCTCCAGGACATGATGAGTACCAAAAAGAGGAGTTGTTGGAACAGACAACGTAGCCGGTGGAGCTGAAGCTTGAAGTTGTGCAATCGGATTAGGGGCTTGGGCAGTCAACGCCGAAGGTTGATCAATCAACAAAGGATCAGCAAAGGAAACAGTAGTCCGAAGTGGATCACCAAGTTGCTGGACGACTGGCTCAGATGTCGAGTGAGGCACTTTGCTGGCGGGCACCCTCCTGCTCGAAGTCCTACTCCTCTGCCCTATATTCCTTTGAAGCACTTCATCATCATCATCATCGCCAGGAAGCTGGATAACATTTGTTGGTACTGCAAACACTCGACAGTGAAATTTCAGTCGACCAGAATATCAATCGATAGAGCATTGACGTTGCTATAGGGACATACCTGCCAGAGAAGTGGCCGCGTCAGCAGTTTCTGCGTCACCCCGCTCCTCGTCAACGTCCATAGATGTCGGAGAAGTAGTAGCACTGAAAATTCCAAACTTCACTCGGTCAAACAAGAAAAGAAGTCCACAATCAAAATGATAACAAAGAGAAGCAACACTTACCCTGAAGCGACGGGAACGGCCACCTTGATCCTGGGCAACGCCTTCCGAGGCTTCGGCGGAGCAACTTTGGGCTGCTTCGTGGCCTTCTCCGACGGCTCTGGAGTCGAGGCCCGAGTGCGCTTCAGGATTTTCGCACTCGGCGGAACTGCTTTGTCGTGTCCTCCCGCGGGATCCTGCGACTGCTTGGAATGCCGTTCGGAGCGGGGCGTGATACGTCTCCAACGTATCTATAATTTAAGAAGTATTCATGTTGTTATTTTATCATTCTTGGATGTTTTATAATCATTTTATAGAAACTTTATATCATTTTTTGGGACTAACCTATTGACCCAGTTCCCAGTGCGAGTTGCGGTTTTTTTTCTTGTTTTTTTACATCGCGGGAAATCAATATCAAACGAAGTCCAAACACCGCGAAACTTGTTGGAGATTTTTTATGGACCAGAACACCCAAGATGGGGTGCCCCGAGGGGTGCAGAACCCACCAGGGCGCGCCTGGGCCCCAGGCGCGCCCAGGTAGGTTGTGCCCACATCGGTGGCCTCCTGCACCCCCTCTTTACCCTATAAATTCGCAAATATTCCAAAACCCTTCGGGGTTAACCTAGATCGAGTTCCGCGCCGCAAGGCTCAGAGCAACCGAAACCAATCTAGACCCTTTCCGGTACCCTGCCGTAGGGGGGAATCATCTCCGGTGGCCATCTTCATCATCCCGGCGGCCACCACGATAAGGAGGGAGTAGTCCACCCTCGGGGCTGAGGGTTTGTACCAGTAGCTATGTGTTTAATCTCTCTCTCTCGTTATATATAGCATGGGCTTTGTTAACATAGATGGATCATTTGACGTTCCTCCCTTCTATACTCTTGTTGTGATGAACTGAATCTTTACCCTTTGAAGTTTTGTCTTGTCGAATTGAATATTCAGATATGAGAACACATGATGTATGTCTTGCGATATGAATACTTGAGGTAACAATGGGGTATCATATTTATTCACTTGATGTATGTTATGGCACTCAATTTGTGGATTCCCGAGGTGACGTTGGGGTAATCTATGCATAGGGGTTGATGCACGTTTTTATTATCTTTTCTCCGATAGAAACTTTGGGGTCTCTTTGTAGTTCTTTGTGTGGATTGACTATTATGAATATGAATTTGCTTTGGTGTTATTTTAGTACGAACTCTAGGATAGATCGAACGGAAAAAATAGTTTTGTGTTATTTTAGTACGAACTCTTGAATAGATCGAACGCAAAGAATTGCTTTCAGGTGGTTTCGTACTCTAGAAACAATTTCTATCTTTTGTTCTCCGCTAATAGGAACTCGGGAGTGATTCTTTATTGCACTTTGAGGGATAATCTTATGATCCAAACTATGCTAGCACTGTTGAGAGATTGCACTAGTGAAAGTACGGACCCTAGGCCTTGTTTTCAAGCATTGCAATACCGTTTTTGTGCCCGTTTACTATTTGCTACCTTGCTATTTTTATTTATTCAGATTATAAAAATATATTTCTACCATAATATTACACTTTTATCACCATCTCTTCGTTGAACTGGTGCACCTATACAATTTGCCATTGTATTGGGTGTGTTGGGGACACAAGAGATTTCTTGTATTTGATTGCAGGATCGTTTGAGGGAGACCATCTTCATCCTACACCTCTCACGGATTGATAAACCTTAGGTCATCCACTTGAGGGAAAATTGCTATGCGTCGAGTGAGGCACAAGTGGGCATTGCGGACGACCTGATCTGGTGCGTTTGTTCATGGATCCGATGATTGACGGTGTTGAATCGCTGTGAGTAGGCGTAGGTAGCTACGTATATTGTTTATTAGTAATATGTGAGAAGATAGAAAGTGGAGTGGAGAAAATAACCTTTAGTGTTAAAGCATCATTAATTCCTCCTCCGACCAACCCTTCCCCTATAATTTCCGATGTCATGAAGATGGTGAAAGAATGTGGTTTCCAAGAACAAATTGGCATCATGCACACAACCCTCACTCTAATAGAGAAGCCTAACTTTAGGGAAATCTTCAATGCTCTTGAAACAAAACAAGGGAAGCTTAATTTTCTAGAGAAGGATCGTGAGAAGGAGATGAAGAAGCACATGTTGACATATGTATTTTCGTATGTTGTGAACCATATTTTCTTCTGTTTGTATAACCATATTTGTTGCTTCTGTTGTGAATCATATTTGTTTATGTTGCGAACCATATTTGCTTGTGTTGTGGACTATATCTGTTTCAATTGTTGAAACACGATTATGTTCTGATCAATATTTGCTTGTGTTGTCAAACCATATTTATGTTGTTACCAATATTTCTCTATATATGACCATGAATATGTTAACATTTTTATATTCTTTTGTACATGGTTGCAACTTGCAAGGATGGAAGAACTGGCAATAAAGGGGTGGGAGGGAACGGAATTTCTAGCTGAACTTGCAAATCAACACGAAACATAGGCAACCTCTATGTTGAGCGATCGTGAAGAAAACATAGAGATGCTCACCAAACTGGACTTGAATGGGTCATGAAGTTTTGGACAACTGTTTTTTATAAAATGTTTCAGATGAGCACATGTGTTTTCATGGTACTTCATGATTTTCTTGTTTCTACATATGGTTTGAAGTCAACTAGTAATATTTCATCAACTGATGCTAACTTGGTGTTCATTTGCAAGAAAATACAATCTTCTGGACTCTGGATATCCAAGCCGAACCGGATACCTTACTCTTTTTAAGGGGAGTACATACTATCTACCAGAATGTTGTCTTCATCGTCACTGTCCACCTCAAAGGAAGTATGAGTAATTCAACTTTTCACATCCATCCCTTTGGAGTGTCATTGCGCGTGCTTTTGGGGAGCTCAAGCAAAATTGACGCATGCTAGAATGGGCTCTCACCTCATATCCAGAAGCATGTCATCATTGTTTGCATGATATTGCACAATTTCATTCATGATAGCAGATATGTACCTGCAGTCCTACGCTGACACCAACACAAGTTGATCCCCTTGAAGAAGAGGAGAATGAAGATACCATGAACAATATTCTTAGTAGGATAGTTGATGCTTGCCTTGAGGTAGCAACATATGTTGATGGATGTCATCATCATGTAAACTTACTACTACTCCCTACATTCCAAAATAAGTGTCTCAACTTTATATTAACTTTAATACAAAGTTATACTAAACTTAAGACACTTATTTTGGGACGATATGAGATGGCTATTAGGCTGGCTAAAGATAGACGTGACAACTCTAGCCAATAATTGATTGTGGTATTAACACCACGCTTACCTGATTGTAATTTTGTATTCCTATTTTTAATTTTTTTCACGTATAAAACTAATTATTGTATATGTTATTTTGCCGAGTTTGACTACCCTTTCACATGTGCCTTTGAAAAGACTCATGCATTCACGCCTGAATCATGCGGCTGAACGTTTAAGAAGATATCTGAAGAAACAAAGTCATCTTCAACATTAAGTCATATCAGAATTGCAATCTTATTTGACTTCAACACTTGAACCAAAGATAAAAATTGCTCAAGAAATACTGGATATTATTTTCCCTCAACTAGTTACAAAGAAAGTTGGAGCACAACAATGATAAATGATCTTTGCGTATACCTAAAGAGAACTAATTGATATTTTTATGGCTCATATTAAGAAATTCAACCATTGTTTACCTAGTACTTCATTAATTAATCAGAAGCACGTTAAAATTCAAATCACCACCACCGATCAAAAACCTTAAGAGTTAAACAAATGCACGATGAATTTGCAAAGGGCGGTTTGAAGGCTGATGGGTGACGTAACAGCCCAAGACCAAGATCTTTCATATTTGTGTTATGCTCATGACTGACATGCTTGTTATCTTTGTTTTGTTTTATTTTGCATCATGCATCATCTCCATAATCTCGGCTCTCACATCGATGACAAACGTAGTAAAATGCGATACGTTGTGTGAATTGCAGAATCCTACGAACCATCAAGTGTTTGAACGCAAGTTGCGCCCGACGCCACTCGGCTGAGGCGTCACGCAAAAAGACGCTCACAATCCCCTCATCGGGAATCAGGATGCAACATCTCGTCCCTCGTCTCGCAAGGGACGATGGACCGAAGATCGGGCTGCCGGCCACAGCACATGGTGGACGTCTCGCTTTATTAGCACAGTGCATCCAATGCGTAATCAGCATAATGGCGTGAAAACAACCCAATAAACGAAGTGCACGTCACTTCAACCGCGACCTCAAGACTACCCGATGAGTTTAAGCATATAAATAAGCGGAGAAGAAACTTACAAAGATTCCTCGATGGTGTATTTGGTTGCCTGCATGAGACCTAATCAGGCCCGCACGAGAAGGAAACGGGCTGTTTGGTTGACTGAATTTACTGTTGAGCCTGCATAGCACGAAACTTAAAGCACCTCTGGGCCTGGCTCACTCAAAACACTCAGATCGACAGTTTCTTGCAAGCCAGGCCGAGGCGAGCATAAACGAGCGGGCCCTTGCACGAGTGGAGACGAGAGGAATGCAAGGTGATTACGTGAAGTCTTCTTCAACATCCAGTAAGCTTCTTTCTAATTTCCTCTCTTCCTTGTCCCTCTGATCTACACTACGGTGCTTCGGTTTAAGGTAAGCTCTACACGAAAAAGATGCACCTCAATGCTACAGTTCCATTTAGGCGATCGATTCGTAGTTTCATCGGCTTTAAGTTCTTAATCTCGTGTTCCCGTTTGAAGCTATTCTGAACGAATTTTGTCAGATTTGTCGCGCACGATCGATTATTTGAAATTTCCTTTGACCAGCAGCCTAATCTTGCGGTTCCTCACAACATTTGTGTTGTAAGTTTTTGGTTTCTACGATCGTAGCTTCATCTCTCCTTGAACAGCAGTCTAGTGCACTGACGCCGTCATGTCGAGCTCCTCTGTCCTCTGCTCAGAGCATCCTTTTTAACACCGAAGCTCTTCCCCTTATCTCCTTGCCTATGTGCTACTACACTAGAGTCGTTTCCGGCATCACTCATCTCGACCTACTCTCTGTCATCCTCCTACTGCATTAACGCTGCAATGGCACTCATTGCTTTCTTGTGTCCTCTGCCTCCACGCACACTGCAGTTCGCCGCGCCGCCGACGGGATCGATCATCTTCGCCTCCTCTCTCTCACCCTGCTACACTGGAGTCGTTTCCTGCGTCAATCATCTCGGCCTCCTCTCTTGTCCACTGCACTGACCGGCCTCCTCTCTTGTCCACTGCACTGACGATACCGTGGCACGAGCACTACATTCTCCTCCTCTGTCCACTGTCTTAGCACGAGCACCACAACTAGTTCGCCAACGGTGTCGCTCGTCATGCCGCCGACAAGGTTGCTCGTCCACGACTACATGCTTGTCATGTACACATTACATTTCTTCTCCCCCTTCCTCTGCTAGCTCTTAACCCGTGTGCTAAGTTCAAGTGTTAGCTCTTAATCATACCTCATGCAAGTGTTAGCTCTTAATCATACCTCATGCGGGCAATGTAGTTGCATGCATCGAGACAATGAAGACAACCAAACAACGTGGCAGGTAAACCAAACACGCCCCTAGTAACGGCGAGCGAACTAGGAGCAGCATAGCTTAAGAATCAGGCGGCTGCGTCGTCCATCTAGAGGTCCTCAAGCGACGGGACGTGTTTGTTTTCTTCTCTATCCTGTGATTGCAACTTCTTCCTTTGATCCTTCCATATACCATGCACAACTTTCACCTTTGTTCTAATTTTGAAATTATCAAGTCACAATTTTTAGTTTGGATATAAAATAATTCAATTTTTGTTTGAGAGAAAAAAAATCTGAAACAGGGAATCTCAGCAATGTAAACACCTATTACGCGAACTAAATCACCAAACTTCGATGGCATAAAAAGGCATTCACAATGTATCTTAACATTGATGTCAATACAGCCATTATCTTTGGAGAACAAGAACAATTGAAGAACAGTTTACGAGGGATCATTACTGTTTGACAGTCTCCTCAAGCCATTCATAAGTCACAAAAATTCTTTAACCTAGCTAGTTCATCAACTACCTTATTCGCTTCTCTATTACAGCGTTGAAACCTAGAAATAACAATCCTCACAACCTAATGAAAACATTCGGTTTTACAAAATAAACATGGGGCCTAACCCCTTTTCGCATGGATCCCTAATGATACCTAATGCTGAGAGACGATCTGGGCTGTTTCAGTTGCCACTGAGGTCAAATCCTCGTCTGCCATATTTATTAAGTAAATACTGCAAAACACCCTCACCGATCAATTTCACAGGCTCTCAAGATAATTTCGTTCAAACCCAGCCTTCTCCGTCTCTCTTGCTTTGTGGCAGAGAAATAACATTCCATTTTATAGTATATGTATTGTTAGATATTATCTTTAAATTCTGATAGTCTGGATGGTTTTGAGAAAAAGAATGTCAAGCAAACTCAGCACTTCCTAAGAGGATGAAAAATATCCTACAATGTTTAGGAGAAAGAGAGATGCACAGACGGGTGGGAAAATCATGGTTCTAACATTCAAAATATACTAACACAGCTCTGTGCACACATCTCATTCTAGCAATGATGGCCTCAGACATGTATTTATTTCTTATCTGCAGCAATTGGTGAATTGTCCTATAATGAGCAGAAAGATGGAGGCACCCAAAAACTGTTACAAACTGGGGAAATCAACATGGCTCAGACATCCAAGGAAGGAATTAGCAGCATTAGCTCTCAAGCCTGGCAGGGCGAAAGCTCTTAGGCGGCATCTGCAAATGTTTTGAGAAACAAGCCTTTGTTTAATCATCATCGCCATTACTTTCCTCAATTTAAAATCAACAACAAATACTTATGCAAAGCAAGAAATGTGATTCACAAAAAAGAGGGCCCTGTGTACCGTCTGAACCACAGCCACGGATTCTTATCAAATTCAAGAGAACAGAAAGTATTGCCTTCAGAGACCCGTTCCAAATCACACACAAGCTGAAACAAGCCACTTCAAATGGGATTTCCACCCCAGAACAAACCACAGAGGTTAAGATACATGTATGGGCACTTGCAGCAGCAGAGAAGCAGCTGCTGTTTAGAGTGTCATACGGCACTTCCTGGTCTAGAGTTCTTCACAACGAAGAGATAATAACAACAAAAAGGAAAAAGGAGAAAACAAAATTAAGCAATGCTCAGTGGAAAGAGAAATCGTTTTTGGTTTGAAGGCTCACGGTGACAGATGCCACCACTGCCAGAAACCTATATGAATCATCATCGCATCACTAGAAATAACAGGATAATAAGTCGAAACAAGAACGAAATCGGCAGACGAGAATGGAAGGAACAGGCTTCAGTGTGTGTAACAACATATCGATCAACGGCAGACAAGTCCACCTCACCGAAATCCGCTAAGATCCTTTCAGACCTGAATCATCACCAGCCAACCAACCAAATCCAATTCACTAAACACAAATGAAAGAGATAACACCAGATTAGAACTAACTATTTTCTGTTATATCCATCTCCAAAACGAAGAAATTGCCTTAAAACAAAGAAAAGCTTTGAAAGAGTGGGTATGATTCATGTATTATGAAATAATATTACATTAAAACCTGTTTTGTTCATTGAATTGCGTATTTGTTACCTATGAATCGTCTACATCTATATTGTCATAATTTCGTTCAATTGCCTAGTTAAAAAGTTGTTTCAACAAAACAATTTCCAGCGTTTCCACAGCTGGAAGCAACAGCTTTTTCAGAAGCTACAACTTTACCAAACAGGCCAGAGGCAATGAAACCATCCAAAATATTCGGATCGATCTCCAAAAGAAACAGGGCAGAGAACAGAACACTATTTAGTTGCATTTTTAATAGTTGTAAACATAGCTAAAGGTGTTGCTTGGCGAATGCTAGATTTCCTTTAATGCATGCCAATATCGTTCTCCACCTAAATGGCCTCTCGTTTTAAAGCCCGAAAGTTAAACCTAAAATAATTTGACAGGCCTTTCACTACCTGAACTCGAAAAATATTGCAAATCCGCGGTTCCGAAGAAACCAGATCCATTAAGACTCTCAGTGAATGGCACTGTTTTTCCACATGTAAAGAACCATCGAAAACAGCCTTGCCAGTTCCCCCCGCTATATGCTCTCCGGTCTCGCCAAATCCTTCCGTCTCGACCTCACGTCAAAGAAGAAGAGAATCAATTCTATAACGAGAGGAAGAGACTTCGCGAGGAATCACCGAGAGAGGAGAGCACAACAACGCAGATGGTCTGAGCAAAGCACGCTTCCTCCGGCCTAGGATTCGGTGTGGTTAAAGCAAAGTAGTCATCATCGAGCCACGGATCGGTTAGCACAAGATCGAGCACAAAACCAGGGATTCAAGAATAAGATCGGAAACTGGAAAGAAGGCAAAACGAAAGATGTTTGACCTACGAGAAAATGCGTGAATCTAATGGAAGAAGCTACATGTCCATAGGTCCTCTGTATGATATAGCACCTCTTCAAAAAGACTCCAGATCCGCTCGGTGGCGATCCGATCTTGAACACGAGAAGAGTGCGGCGAAAGAGCGCAAATCTAATGAAAAGACAAACTAGAAACGAGATGAAATTTGCAAATAGAACGGAAAGAAGATGGGACGAAGTTCCTCCTGGGTTCGACTTATTGGCCGCCGGCTCTAGGGGAGGTTGAATCCGTCGGCGAAGACGGAGGGTGTGCCGCTGGGTATTTATACACCTCTTCTAGGTCATATGCTAAAACGGCCGGATTTCAGATAAACCCATCTATAACTCTTGGGCCAGGCCATAATTTTCGGATGCGGCCCAGTCCAGCTCAAAAGAAAAAAAAATTTACCTCAAAACAAAATATGTGTAAAAAAGCTCAAAAGAAAAGTGTATTTCTTTGTTTTAACACAGTACAGACAATGTACGTGTTCCGGTCCAATTGCAATCTATTTATGAGTTGATATCACGGAGAAAATGTCTCCAGTAATTTTCACTATAGTTCTTTGTTGTACGAGTTGCCTTGTAATTTGTTAAATCTTGGATACAAAACATTGTACATGTAGTTATCGTCAAGTATAAATAAAGTTACACCGGTTTAAAAAAAGTTGCCACCTTTGGTGGTAAATAAGAGCCTCACCACTTAAAGAGATTTTTCTAGCGTGAACCATTACGAAGCGAAGTTTTAAAAAACCTCAAAAATCATACTTACTTTTTATTGATGCTATAAATTAGTCTAGAAGAGAGAAAAATATGTGGTGTTTAAAAAAAATCAGAACAATATACAACGAACATGTGCTCGGGACGTTTTCCCAACGAACATGCTAGTTGTCGTGCGATTCTCTGGCGCAAATCACGACGGACGTCTTGTACCATGTCAGCTTTTCATAAGCATTCGCTACAAAATAGCGTCCTCGTGAACACCCTATCCCTTGTCCTCTCCAAGAAAACATGAGGGACGTGTGTCGATGCGCGGGGTGGGGGTCTCAAACACGCGACCTCCCGCAGGAGTGGCGACACACTTACCACTTGGACTGGAGTGGTTTTGTGAACACAAATGCTTAGACAACTTTATGTATTTGAAGCCAAATACATTTTTAAATTCATTTTGTCATTTTTTTAGAATCCTGATTTTTTCCATGTTTGAAAGAACAAAAATCCCTATTCTTATAGGTGCATTTTTAGAAAGTTGCCATGTGCATTTTTATTACATGTAGCATGGAAATTTCTTTTTGGTTTACAACATGACATTATTTTGTCCTCAAACACACGGCAAATTTTAGGTCTTTTTGTAATGCCCCCATGGCAAACTTATCACATACACATGGTGATTTTCGTTTTGTTTCTTTACTTTCTTACACGGAAGTTTCACTACGAAGAGTATGTCATTTTTTTATTTAATAACATAACATTTTTATTATTAAGAGGATGCCATTTTCATTATTGATAACTTGGCATGTTTTATTGTTTAGAGGATGTCATATTTATTATTAAGAGCATGACATTTTATATTATTAAGAGGATGAGAGTTTTATTATTTGAGAACATGGCATTGTTAATATTAAGAGCATGACATTTTTATTATTAAGAGGTTGGAATTTTTATGCTTAACAAATAAATCATGTTTGGACCATGGAAAATTTACTGGACTTATCATGATAAAACATTTTTATAAAGTATAGCATGGCATATTTATAAAATAGAGCATGACAGCTGTAATTTTTTTCCTTTTCTTGTATCTATTTTTTAAACTTTTTGTTAATGGCATTTTTCTGAAACAAATGCTATTGGGCCTAGCCCATTATTTTCGCATGTGCTCCCTCACGCACACCCCCAACGAACGAAAACGTTCGCTAGTCGTTCGAGCCCCCTGGCAAACGAATCGGCAGATCGGATCTCCCACTAATAAAGGAGTACTCCTTGGGAAGCCCTTGCAAGGGTTATTTTTGATGGACTGAGAGCATTGCCACATGACGTGTTCTCAGTCACCGCCATGTGTCGCGTGCTCGACGCTTTTTTTGAATTTTGCCTGATTTTTTCGGGGTTTTCAACTTTTCGGCTTTCCCCGATATTCCTTAGGTTTGGGACTCAAAAAAATAGTGGAAAACTCTTTTCATTTTCCCTTATGCGAGAGGCATTGATTTGCTTCCGCGTCATGCCTGTTGGAAAAGGAAAAAAACACATTTCGTTCTTCCGCGAGAGACACAGATTTACTTCTCGTGGAGGGACGAATTTGTGTTGGGGAACATAGTATGCAATTTCAAAAAAAAAAAAAACGATCACGCAATATCTATCTAGGAGATGCATAGCAACGAGAGGGGAGAGAGTGTCCACGTACCCTCGTAGACCGAAAGCGGAAGCGTTACGTTAACGTGGTTGATGTAGTCGAACGTCTTCACGGTCATACCGATCCAAGTACCGAACGTACGGCACCTCCGTATTCAGCACACGTTCAGTTCGATGACGTCCCTCGAACTCTTGATCTACCAAAGGGTCGAGGGAGAGTTCCGTCAGCATGACGGCGTGGTGACGGTGATGGGATGTTATCCGTGCAGGGCTTCGCCTAAGCACTACGACGCTATGACCGGAGGAGTAAACTGTGGAGCAGGGGCGAATCTACTGGAGGGGGGGGGGGCTTTAACAGGCTCGAGCCCCCCTCCAGGGATGCAATTTATATTTTTCCTACTAGTATTAGGCCCAGCCCAGGCAATCAACGGCAGCCCATCAAGCCCATACAGTAACAATCCTGTCTATACTCGTCCAGAATCCTTCGTTCGTTAAGTTTGAGCCTCGCTCCATTTTGTCCCGAGATTCGTCACTGCTGTGGAGGGGAGCACCGCACACGGCTAAGAGAACAGTTGATGTGCCTTTGGGGTGCCCCCCGCCCCCGTATATAAAGGAGGGAAGGAGGAGGTCGGCGGCAAGGAGGGGCGCGCCATGGGGGGAGTCCTACTAGGACTCCTAGTCCTAGTAGGATCCCCCCCCCCCTTTCCTTTCTCCACTGGAGGGAAAAGGAAGGAGAGGGAGAGGGAAAGGGAAAGGGGGGTGCCGCCCCTCCCCTTAGTCCAGTTCGGACTGCAATGGTGGGGGGACACCCCTTGTGGCCCTCCTCTCTCTCCACTAAGGCCCAATATTTCCCCCGGGGGGTTCCGGTAACTCCTCGGTACTCCGGTAAAATATCCGAACCACTCGAAACTATTCCGATGTCCGAATACTACCTTCCAATATATGAATCTTTACCTCTCGACCATTTCGAGACTCCTCGTCATGTCCGTGATCTCATCCGGTACTCCGAACAAACTTCGGTCACCAAAACAGATAACTCATAATACAAATCGTCATCGAACGCTAAGCATGCGGACCCTACGGGTTCGAGAACTATGAAGACATGACCGAGACACATCTCCGGTCAATAACCAATAGCGGAACCTGGATGCTCATATTGGTTCCTACATATTCTATGAAGATTTTTATCGGTTAAACCGCATAACAACATACGTCATTCCCTTTGTCATCGTTATGTTACTTGCCCGAGATTCGATCGTCGGTATCATCATACCTAGTTCAATCTCGTTACCGGCAAGTCTCTTTACTCGTTCCGTAACGCATCATCCCGCAACTAACTCATTATTCACATTGCTTCCAAGGCTTATAGTGATGTGTATTACCGAGAGGGCCCAGAGATACCTCTCCGAGACTCGGAGTGGCAAATCCTAATCTCGATCTATGCCAACCCAACAAACACCTTCGGAGACACCTGTAGAGCATCTTTATAATCACCCAGTTACGTTGTGAAGTTTGATAGCACACAAGGTGTTCCTCCGGTATTCGGGAGTTGCATAATATGAAAGTTAGAGGAATATGTATAAGTCATGAAGAAAGCAATAGAAATAAAACTAAACGATCATTATGCTAAGCTAACGGATGGGTCTTGTTGATATGTCTCCAACGTATCTATAATTTTTTATTGCTCCATGCTACTTTATCTATTGTTTTGGAATATAATGGGCTTTATTTTCCACTTTTATATTATTTTTGGGACTAACCTATTAACCGGAGGCCCAGCCCAGAATTGCTGTTTTTTGCCTTTTTCAGTGTTTCGAAGAAACAAAATATCAAACGGAGTCCAAACGGAATGAAACCTTCGGAAACGTGATTTTCTCATCGAACGTGATCCAGGAGACTTGGACCCTACGCCAAGGAACCAGAGAGGCTGTCACGAGGGTGGGGGCGCCGCCTCGTGGCCCCCGTTGCTCCACCGACGCATTCTTCCTCCTATATATACCTCACGCACTTCAAACGATCGTAACAGAGCCAAAAACCTAATTCCACCGCCGCAACTTCCTGTATCCATGAGATCCCATCTTGGGGCCTGTTCCGGAGCTCCGCCGGAGGGGGCATCCACCACGGAGGGCTTCTACATCAACACCATAGCCTCTCCGATGAAGTGTGACCTTCGGGTCCATAGCTAGTAGCTAGATGGCTTCTTCTCTCTTTTTGGATCTCAATACAATGTTCTCCCCCTCTCTCGTGGAGATCTATTCGATGTAATCTTCTTTTTTGCGGTGTGTTTGTTGAGACCGATGAATTGTGGGTTTATGATCCAGCTTATCTATGAATAATATTTGAATCTTCTCTGAATTCTTTTATGTATGATTGAGTTATCTTTGCAAGTCTCTTCGAATTATCCGTTTGGTTTGGCCAACTAGATTGGTAGTTCTTGCAATGGGAGAAGTGCATGGCTTTGGGTTCAATCTTGCGGTGTCCTTACCCAATGATAGAAAGGGTTGCAAGGCACGTATTGTATTGTTGCCATCGAGGATAACAAGAGGGGGTATTTATCATATTGCATGAATTTATTCCTCTACATCATGCCATCTTGCTTAAGGCGTTACTCTGTTTTTTAACTTAATACTCTAGATGCATGCTTTGGAGAGCGGTCGATGAGTGGAGTAATAGTAGTAGATGCGTAATCGTTTGATCTACTTGTCTCGCACGTGATGCCTATATAAATGATCATACCTAGATATACTCATAACTATGCTCAATTTCATCAATTGCTCAACAAGAATTTGTTCACCCACCGTAGAATAATTATGCTCTTGAGAGAAGCCACTAGTGAAACCTATGGCCCCCGGGTCTATTCTCATCATATCAATATCCATCACTTTTATACTTGCTTGTTTTTACTTTGCCTTTTACTTTTCACTTTGCATCTTTATATTAAAAATACCAAAAATATTATCTCTATCAGATCTCACTCTCGTAAGTGACCGTGAAGAGATTGACAACCCCTAATCGCGTTGGTTGCGAGTAGCTATCGTTTTGTGCAGGTACGAGGGACTTGTGCGTGGCCTCCTCTTGGATTGATACCTTGGTTCTCAAAAGCGAGGGAAATACTTACGCTATTGTGCTGCATCATCCTCTCCTCTTCGGGAAAACCAACACAAGTTCAAGACGTAGCAAGAAGGATTTACACGCCGGTGCCGGGAGTCTACGCAAAAGTCAACATACCAAGTACCCATCACAATCCCTATCTCCCGCATTACATTATTTGCCATTTGCCTCTCGTTTTCCTCTCCCCCACTTCACCCTTGTCGTTTTATTCGCCCTCTCTTTCCCAATCTCCTCCTCTTTTTCCCGTTGCCTTTTCCTCGTCCGCTAGCTTGCTCGTCTGTTGGATTGCTTGTTTGTCGCAATGGCTCAAGATGCTACAAAATTGTGTGACTTCACCAATACCAATAATAATGATTTCCTTAGCACTCCGATTTCTCCTCTTGCCAATACTGAATCTTGTGAAATCAATACTGCTTTGTTGAATCTTGTTATGAAAGATCAATTCGCCGGCCTTCCTAGTGAAGATGTCGCTACTCATCTGAATAGCTTCGTTGATTTATGTGATACGCAAAAGAAAAAAGATGTCGTTAAATTGAAACTATTTCCTTTTTCGCTTAGAGATCGTGCTAAAGCGTGGTTTTCATCTTTGCCTAAAAATAGTATTGATTTTTGGAACAAGTGCAAAGATGCTTTTATCTCTAAGTATTTTCCTCCCGCTAAGATTATCTCTCTTAGGAACGATATTATGAATTTTAAGCAACTTGATCATGAACATGTTGCACAAGCTTGGGAGAGAATGAAATTAATGATACGTAATTGTCCTACTCATGGTTTGAACTTGTGGATGATTATACAAAAAAATTATGCCGGATTGAATTTTGCTTCTAGAAATCTTTTAGATTCGACCGCGGGAGGCACTTTTATGGAAATCACTCTAGGAGATGCTACTAAACTCTAGATAATATTATGGTTAATTATACTTAATGGCATACTGAAAGATCTACTAATAAAAAAGTGCATGCGATAAAAGAATTCAATGTTTTGAGTGGAAAGATGGATGAACTTATGAAATTATTTGCTACTAAGAGTGTTTCTTCTGATCCTAATGATATGCCTTTGTCTACTTTGATTGAGAATAATAATGAATCTATGGATGTGAATTTTGTTGGTAGGAATAATTTTGGTAACAACGTGTATAGAGGGAATTTTAATCCTAGGCCTTATCCTAGTAATCCTTCTAATAATTATGGAAATTCCTACAACAAATCTTATGGAAATTTTAATAAGATGCCCTCTGAATTTGAGAGTAGTGTTAAAGAGTTCATGAATTCACAAAAGAATTTTAATGCTTTGCTTGAAGAGAAATTGCTTAAAGTTGATGATTTGGCTAGGAACGTTGATAGAATTTCTCTTGAGGTTGATTCTTTAAAGCTTAGATCTATTCCTCCTAAGCATGATATCAATGAGTCTCTCAAAGCTATGAGAATTTCCATTGATGAGTGCAAAGAAAGAACCGCTAGGATGCGTGCTTCCAAATATGCCTTTATTAAAGCGTGTTCTTCTAATTCCTATGAAAATCAAGATGAAGATCTAAAAGTTATTGATGTGTCCCCTATTAAATCTTTGTTTTGCAATATGAATCTTGATGAAACTGAATATGATCTTCCTTTACCTAGAAGGCGTTCTAAGAATTCAGAGTTTTTAGATCTTGATGATGAAATTGATAAAAGTGGGATTGAAAGAAATAAAAATCTAGATGTTGCAAAACCCACTGTATTGGATCTCAAGGAATTTAATTATGAAAATTGCTCTTTAATTGATTGTATTTCCTTGTTGCAAACCGTGCTAAATTCTCCTCATGCTTATAGTCAAAATAAGGCCTTTACCGAACACATTGTTGATGCCTTGATGCAATCTTATGAAGAAAAACTTGAGTTGAAAGTTTCTATCCCTAGGAAGCTCTATGATGAGTGGGAACCTACCATTAAAATTAAAATTAAAGATTATGAGTTTCATGCTTTGTGTGATATGGGTGCTAGTGTCTCTACTATTCCCAAAACTTTGTGTGATTTGCTAGATTTCCGTGACTTTGATGATTGCTCTCTAAACTTGCATCTTGCGGATTCCACTATTAAAAAGCCTATGGGAAGAATTAGTGATATTCTTATTGTTTCAAATAGGAATTATGTGCCCGTAGATTTTATCGTTCTTGATATAGATTGCAATCCTTCATGTCCTATTATTCTTGGTAGACCTTTCCTTAGAACGATTGGTGCAATTATTGATATGAAGGAAGGGAATATTAGATTCCAATTTCCATTAAAGAAAGGCATGGAACACTTTCCTAGAAAGAAAATAAAATTACCATATGAATCTATTATGGGAGCCACTTATGGATTGCCTACCAAAGATGGCAATACCTAGATCTATCCTTGCTTTTATGCCTAGCTAGGGGCGTTAAACGATAGCGCTTGTTGGGAGGCAACCCAATTTTATTTTTAGTTTTGTTTTTGCTTCTGTTTAGGAATAAATAATCCATCTAGACTCTGTTTAGATGTGTTTTTATCTTTTAATTAGTATTTGTACCAAGTTAAACCTATTGGATCTTCTTGGATGATAGTTATTTGATCTTGCTGTAATTTCCAGAAACTTTGCGCTCAGTGCCCGAATTGTTAAAAATCACCAGAATGTGATAAAATACTGATTCCAATTGCTGCTGATCAATAAACAAATTGTCCAGTTCTTCTAAGTTTGGTATAATTTTTTGAGTTCCAGAAGTTTGCGTTAGTTACAGATTACTACAGACTGTTCTGTTTTTGACAGATTCTGTTTTGTGTGTGTTGTTTGCTTATTTTGATGAATCTATGGCTAGTAAAATAGTTTATGATCCATAGAGAAGTTGGAATACAGTAGGTTTAACACCAATATAAATAAATAATGAGTTCATTACAGTACCTTAAAGTAGTCTTTTGATTTCTTTCTCTAACGGAGCTCACGAGATTTCTATTGAGTTTTGTGTTGTGAAGTTTTCAAGTTTTGGGTGAATTCTTTTGATGGATTATGGAACAAGGAGTGGCAAGAGACTAAGCTTGGGTATGCCCATGGCACCCCCAAGATAATCCAAGGACACCAAAAAGTCAAAGCTTGGGGATGCCCGGAAGGCATCCCTCTTTAAATCCACTTCCATCGGTAATTTACTTGGAGCTATATTTTTATTCACCACATGATAAGTGTTTTGCTTGGAGCGTCTTGTATTATTTGCGTCTTTGCTTGTTAGTTTACCACAATCATCCTTGCTGTGCACACCTTTTGCGAGAGCCATACATGGATTGGAATATGATAGAATTCTCTATGTGCTTCACTTATATCTTTTGAGCTTGATAGTTTTGCTCATAGTGCTTCACTTATATCTTTTGAGCTTGATAATTTTTGCTCTAGTACTTCACTTAGATATTTTAGAGCACGGTGCTGGATTTGTTTTAAAGAAACTATTGATCTCTCATGCTTCACTTAGATTATTTTTATAGTCTTAAATAGCATGGTAATTTGCTTAATATTAATATACTTGGTATTCAAGATATGTGAAACTTTCTTTTGAGTGCGTTGAATACTAAGATAAGTTTGATGCTTGATAATTGTTTTGATATATGGAGGTGATAATATCAAAGTCGTGCTAGTTGAGTAGTTGTGAATTTGAGAAATGCTTGTGTTGAAGTTTGCAAATCCCGTAGCATGCACGTATGGTTAAAGTTGTGTAACAATTTTGAAACATGAAGTGTACCGGCTTGTGCATCCTTATGAGTGGCGGTCGGGGGCGGCGATGGTCTTTTCCTACCAATCTACCCCCCTAGGAGCATGTGCGTAGTACTTGATTTTTGATGACTTCTAAATTTTTGCAATAAGTATATGAGTTCTTTTGACTAATGTTGAGTCCATGGATTATACACACTTTTACCTTTCCGTCTTTGCTAGCCTCTTGATTGCAGTACCTGCCCTTTCTCACCTTGAGAGTTGGTGCAAACTTAGCGGTGCATCCAAACCCCGTGATATGATACGCTCTATCACACATAAACCTCCTTATATCTTCCTCAAAACAGCCACCATACCTATCTATTATGGCATTTCCATAGCCATTCCGAGATATATTGCCATGCAACTTTCCACCGTTCGTTCATCATCATCATGACATACTTTACTTTTGTCATATTGCCATTGCATGATCATGTAGTTGACATCGTATTTGTGGCAAAGCCACCATGCATTATTTTTATACATGTCACTCTTGATTCATTGCACCATCCCAGTACACCTTGGGAGGCATTCATATAGAGTCATACCTTGTTCTAGTTTCGAGTTGTAATCCTTATGTTGTAATCAATAGAAGTGTGATGATCATCATTATTAGAGCATTGCCCAAAAAAAGAGAAAGGCCAAAAAGAAAAAAAAGGCCCAAAAAAGGGCAATGCTACTATCTCTTTTCCACACTTGTGCTTCAAAGTAGCACCTTGTTCTTCATATAGTGAGTCTCATATATTGTGCTTCAAAGTAGCACCATGTTTTTCATATAGTGAGTCTCATAAGTTGTCTTTTATACTAGTGGGAATTTTTCATTATAGAACTTGGCTTGTATATTCCTACGATGGGCTTCCTCAAAATGCCCTAGGTCTTCATGAGCAAGCAAGTTGGATGCACACCCACTAGTTTTATTTTGTTGAGCATTCATAGCTCTAGTGCATCCGTTGCATGGCAATCCCTACTCCTCATGTTGACATCAATTGATGGGCATCTCCATAGCCCGTTGATTATCCTTGTCAATGTGAGACTTTCTCCTTTTTTGTCTTCTCCACACAATCCCCATCATATGTTCTATTCCACCGATAGTGCTATATCCATGGCTCACGCTCATGTATTGCGTGAAGGTTGAAAAAGTTTGAGATTATTGAAGTATGAAACAATTGCTTGGCTTGTCATCGGGGGTATAGAAGTTGGGAACATCTTTGTGTGACGAAAATGAAACATAGCCTAACTATATGATTTTGTAGGGATGAACTTTCTTTGGCCATGTTATTTTGAGAAGACATAATTGCTTAGTTAGTATGCTTGAAGTATTATTATTTTTATGTCAATATGAACTTTTGTCTTGAATCTTTCGGATCTGAATATTCATACCACAATTAAGAAGATTTACATTGAAATTATGCCAAAGTATCACTCCGCATCAAAAATTATTTTTTATCATTTACCTACTCGAGGACGAGCAGGAATTAAGCTTGGGGATGCCTGATACGTCTCCAACGTATCTATAATTTTTGATTGCTCCATGCTACTTTATCTATTGTTTGGGACTATAATGGGCTTTATTTTCCACTTTTATATTATTTTTGGGACTAACCTATTAACCGGAGGCCCAACCTGAATTGCTGTTTTTTGCCTCTTTTCGATTTCAAGAAAGCGAGAATATCAAACGGAGTCCAAACGGAATGAAACCTTCGGAAACGTGATTTTCTCACCGAACGTGATCCAGGAGACTTGGACCCTACGCCAAGGCACAAGAGAGGCGGTCACGAGGGTGGGGGCGCGCCCCCCTAGGGCGCGCCCCCTGCCTCGTGGGCCCCCTGTTGCTCCACCGACGTACTCCTTCCTCCTATATATACCTACGTACCCCCAAACGATCAGAACAGGAGCCAAAAACCTAATTCCACCGCCGCAACTTCCTGTATCCACAAGATCCCATCTTGGGGCCTGTTCCGGAGCTCCGTCGGAGGGGGCATCCACCACGGAGGGCTTCTACATCAACACCATAGCCTCTCCTATGAAGTGTGAGTAGTTTACTTCAGACCTTCGGGTCCATAGCTAGTAGCTAGATGGCTTCTTCTCTCTTTTTGGATCTCAATACAATGTTCTCCCCCTCCCTTGTGGAGATCTATTTGATGTAATCTTCTTTTTGCGGTGTGTTTGTTGAGACCGATGAATTGTGGGTTTATGATCCAGCTTATCTATGAATACTATTTAAATCTTCTCTGAATTCTTTTATGTATGATTGAGTTATATTTGCAAGTCTCTTCGAATTATCCGTTTGGTTTGGCCAACTCGATTGGTAGTTCTTGCAATGGGATAAGTGCATGGCTTTGGGTTCAATCTTGCGGTGTCCTTACCCGGATGTAAAGGGTTGCAAGGCACGTATTGTATTGTTGCCATCGAGGATAACAAGATGGGGTATTTATCATATTGCATGAATTTATTCCTCTACATCATGTCATCTTGCTTAAGGCGTTACTCTGTTTTAACTTAATACTCTAGATGCATCTTTGGATAGCGGTCGATGAGTGGAGTAATAGTAGTAGATCTGAGAATCGTTTAGATCTACTTGTCTCGGACCTGATGCCTATATACATTATCATACCTAGATATACTCATAACTATGCTCAATTCATCAATTGCTCAACAGTAATTTGTTCACCCACCGTAGAATAATTATGCTCTTGAGAGAAGCCACTAGTGAAACCTATGGCCCCCGGGTCTATTCTCATCATATCAATATCCATCACTTTTATACTTGCTTGTTTTTACTTTGCCTTTTATTTTTCACTTTGCATCTTTATATTAAAAATACCAAAAATATTATCTCTATCAGATCTCACTCTAAGTAAGTGACCGTGAAGGGATTGACAACCCCTAATCGCGTTGGTTGCGAGTAGCTATCGTTTTGTGCAGGTACGAGGGACTTGTGCGTGGCCTCCTACTGGATTGATACCTTGGTTCTCAAAAACTGAGGGAAATACTTACGCTACTGTGCTGCATCATCCTCTCCTCTTCGGGGAAAAACCAACGCAAGCTCAAGGCGTAGCACTTGTCCATCACATCATTCTCTCATGATGTGATCCCGTTCATCAAATGACAACACATGTCTATGGTTAGGAAACTTAACCATCTTTGATTAACGAGCTAGTCAAGTAGAGGCAAAGTAGGGACACTCTGTTTTGTCTATGTATTCACACTTGTACTAAGTTTCCGATTAATACAATTCTAGCATGAATAATAAACATTTATCATGATATAAGGAAATATAAATAACAACTTTATTATTGCCTCTAGTGCATATTTCCTTCAATTTGTTCTGCGAGAGGCATTGAGCCTCTCCGAAAAGAAAAAAAAAAGTGTTTTCTACTTTTTCTTCCGCGAGGCGCACAAATTTACTTCTTGTGGGTGCATGAATTTGTTTGTGCGAGAGGCACAACCGTGCCTCTTCGAAAATGAAAAAAACACTTTTTTTTGTGAGAGGCACAAATTACTTCTTGTGGAGGCACGAGTTTGCTTCTGTGCCTCTCGAAAAAGAAAGAAAATAAAACAAGTTTCCTTTTTTTTGCCAGAGGCACGGATTTACTTCTCATGTATGCACACATTTACTTCCACGAGAAGCACATCTGTATCTCATGGAAAAAGAAAAAAAATTCTTCTTCCACAAGAGACACAAATTTGCGTCTTGTGGCGGCATAGATCTGCTTCTGTGAGATGCAAAGTTGTGCCTCTTCTTCGGAAAAGGAATAAAACATGTTCCCGGTTCTGTCTATTTCGTCTGGTGTTTTTTGAAAAAAAGGTTTGGCGACACCTATCAACATGCGATCTAGTTTTGAAGGTCTCGACGCGAGGAATCCAACTATGAAAATAGTTCAAGATTTGGACGCATAATTTAAGAGATAAAAACATTTTGAATAAACAAAACTACGAAAAAAGGGAAAACTTTTAGTTTGCAACAAGTGGCGCACATATCTAGGAAGGTGGGAATGACCATTGCATAGAGTACTTCCTAATTTGATTTGCTTCCCAACCGATCACCCAATATTAGGGTCCTAAAAAATATGTGCTCACAGATATAAAAAATAGTTTCTATATTAAAAAAGGAAGGTCTTACACTAAAAATAATTGCTCCATAAATCTAGAAAGTGTCATATATTTTTTATAGAGAAGGTGTTCATGATATGGAATGCATCATAAATTAATGTCGATATACATGAAAAATTTGTTATATATATATATATATATCAAATAAATATTTATTTTAGGACATATCAAATAAATATGTGTACACTTCATACAAAGTATTTGAGTACTGAGCTAATATAAGTAAAGTAAAATATAATAATTGTAAATTACAAAGTAAAATAAATACAATGAAGTAAGACAAAACCAAAAATATACAAAAAGGAAAAATAAAAAAGGATTTCAACCCTTATAGGCCTCAACCCACAACTATCTTCCCTATTTGTTGCTTAAGGCGGTAAATAGGATCCCTGTGCGAACACACCCACAGGGTTTGTGTAGCGTGGGAGCTATATGTTGCCCATACTAATTCTTATTACAACTCGCCTATGTCTTGGCGGTTTTGCGCAGACCAATACTCTAGTACATGATAAGTTTTCCTGCGAGTATTTAATCGGTTATTTTCGCTGGTTTTGCATTGATTTTTTTCTGTTCTATATGGGTTTACCTTTTTCTTTCCTTTTTTTCTTCCATTTTCTTTGCTTCTTTTCTCGGCCTTTCATAGGAGGGGCAATGCACGAGACAGTGCTTGCGGGCGCCCCAAAAACACTTGACTGTGGCCTTCATGGCACCCGCCCTCCCCCCGGCAAGCTGCCCTGGTGCGCGCTATCCCAAAAGATTGGATGGCGCGGAGAGCTCCAGGGCAAGCCAGTCATGTGAGGCTACCCCCAAATGGATGGCACAGATCGGGCTCCTCCACAAAGGATCATGGGAGGCAGGTACTCCAGCATCCTTTTATAGGAGTAATGTATCAACTTCTACACTCAAGCTTGGTGATTTCCGTCACACCGTCCTCTCTATGCATAGTTATCTCAAGATACTACTAACCCTAAAGTGTGATCCACGTACGTGCGCGCACCATAAGACAAAAATGAACTACTCAAACATAATAGAGATGCAACAAATCATTGGTAAATAATTTATAACATCCAACACCATGTTCACAGGATTACAAAGATTTGTGGGAGAGTGGACCACTGTATAGAGAGGAAGGAACGTGGTGGAGATGGATATGGTTGCTGGGAAACATAGTAGAAAACAAAAAAGTCAGCCTACGATCACCCAGGAACAATATAAATATGCATTAACGGTTTGGATTCGATCGGAACCGACTCTGAGTTGCATCGGAAGAAGACGAGTCGGTGTAGATCGTACTTGGAGTCCCCCAAAGCATAGATGAACGATCACATGAATCGACCATGAACAATCCCTCGAACGGAAGACCGAAAGCACGACCTCTCTACGAGTTGCAAGCGTACGGGCTTCACGATCCGGCAGCGCTTCATCGTCCAGAGCTAATCATCGCTGGAGAATTAGAGGCAGGAGATTAGTGTTACAGTATATGTGGATTGCACTATCCCTTTCAGTCAGTTCGGACTTTTGGTTGCATTGGCTAGTGCATGAAGCTTAACATGGTATCAGAGCTAAGGTCTTGAGTTCAAGTCCTGGGTTTCGCAATTTATCTAAAAAATTGCTGCTGCCCCCCTTTGTGTCCACGTATAGGCCTCTTGATTCATACATGAGTTTCGCGCACCGTCACTCTCTTCTGGTTGCACGTGTTGACTTGTCTTCCCCGTCACACATGAGAGGGGGTGTTACAGTATATGTGGATTGCACTAACGCCCTTTTCCATCAATTTGGTCTTTTGGTTGCGTTGGCTAGTGCATGAAGCTTAACAACTAGAACCACATTGGGCTTCTAATTATAAGGATTAGAGGATCTAGGTCAAGTTCTAATTGATCAACTAGGACCAACTAGAACTAGAACCAGAGAACTAGATGAGGCTCCAAAACTTATGTGTAGAAAAGACACCAAATCCTCTATTATATATAGGTTGGAGGGAGGATGAGGGGCACCATACAAGGAGGGATGGAATCCCACCTTGGTGCGCCGGCCTAGGGAAGGGAGGATTCCCTTCCCTAATCTAATTTGGCCCCCCACTTGGAAAAGGTGGGCACTTCCTCTCCAAGCCAGGGTTGGAGGACTCCCGTGCGACCCACAAGCCAGGGGGCGCGCCCCCTAGGGCGTGCCCTGGGGGCTTGTGGTGCCCTCGGGACTCTTCTGCCTTCCTCTCCAAGTCCTACGTGTGTCTTCTAGTCCAAGAAAAATCATCGCGAAAGTTTTATTCCATTTGGACTCCGTTTGATATTCCTTTTTTGTAAAACTCAAAAACAAGGAAAAATAGAAACTAGCACTAGGCTCTGGGTTAATAAGTTAGTCCCGAAAATAATATAAAATAGCATATTAATGCATACAAAACATCCAAAACAGATAATATAATAGCATGGAACAATAAAAAAATTGAGATACGTTAGAGACATATCAACCATCTTCATCATACGCCTCCCACGGATTGATAAACCTTAGGTCATCCACTTGAGGGAAAATTTCTACTGTCCTACAAAAGTCCGCACTTGGAGGCCCAACAAGAGTCTACAAGAATAAAGTTGCATAGTAGACATCAAACTCTTTTCTGGCGCCGTTGCCAGGGAGGTGAGTGCTTGAAGGTATATCTTTAGATCTTGCCATTGATTCTTTTTGTTTCTTATTTTATCACTAGTTTGGTTTATATAAGAAAACTACAAAAAAAGGAATTGAGGTTTTCTCATATTGTTCATCTTTATCATGTCTTTCTTGAAAATGATGGAAAGGAAAATTATGCTCAATTGATAGAAGAAGAATTCAATAAAATGTTTGGCATAAAATCTATGAATGATGAGCATGATTGCAATGTTATTAGTATGAATTCTTGAATATCCATGATGTTAATGATATGCAAAGCCATAAACTTGGGGATGCTATGTTTGATGAATATGATATTTTTAGTCCCCCAAGATTTGTTGTGCAAATTTTTTTAATGATTGCATGCCTCCTATTTATGATGATTATAATGATGAAAGTGGATTTGGAGAGGTCATAACTTTATTTAGTGATGAATCCACTATTTGGAAGAGGTTTCAATTGACTATGATAAAGAAGTTGCTATCTATGATGATTATGGTGATGACATGTATGTTATAAAGAGTAATGATAACCATGAAACTTGTCATCATGATTTTAATTTTCAATTGGATTATGCCAATCAAGTATCACATGATAGTTATTTTGTTGAGTTGCTCCCACTACTATTGATGAGAATACATTTGCTTATGTGGAGAGTAATAAAATTTCTATGCTTATGGATCATGAAAAGAATGCTTTATGTGATAGCTATATTGTTGAATTCATTCATGATGCTACTGAAAATTATTGTGAGAGAGGAACATATGCTTTTACATATTGCAATAATATCAAGTTTCCTCTCTATGTGTTGAAAATATTGAAGTCGTGCTTGTTTTGCCTTCCTATGCTAGTTGATTCTTGTTTCCATAAATTGTTTGCTCACAAAATCCCTATGCATAGAATGTGGGTTAGAATTAAATGTGCTAGTCATATGCTTCATGATGCTCCTGTTATGTTTCAATTCTTATCTTTTATGTGAGCATCATTTTTACGGATATTTTATGTGAGCATCATTGAAATCATCATGCCTAGCTAAAAAGGCATTAAAGAAAAGCGCTTGTTGGGAGATAACCAACACTTTTACCTACTTATTTTGTATGTTTACATGATTAAGCTACTGTAGTAATCATGTCTTATAGCTTTTGTTTCAATAAAGTGCCAAATAGAGCCTTTGGGATAGTGTGGATGATAGTTGACTTGATTCTGTGCAAAAATAGAAACTTTTGCTTCCAGTAACAGAATTGTTTAAATTCACTGGGACATGATACAATTCTGATTTTTTTTACAGATAATTGATATAAAAATTTCCTACATTGTCCTAATTTTTCAGAATTTTTGGAGTAACAGAAGTATGGTTATTGTCGAGATCATTAGAGACAGTTCTGTTTTTGATAGATTCTATTTTCAATGCATAGTTTGCTAGTTTTCGAGTTTCTATGGCTTATCTTTCTCATCATAAATTGTGCAAATGATAAGGTACAGTAGGCATTGTGTGAGAACAATTATGAATCTTGTCTTTGACAGTACCAAAGTGAATGGTTTGCTCTTTATCATACTAACCTATCTCACGAAGTTCCGTTAAGTTTTTTGTGATTGAAGTTTTCAAGTTTTAGGTGAGATATTGATATGAGGAGAATATGGAGCGGCAAGAACATAAGATTGGGTATGCCCAAGGCACCACAAGGTAATATTCAAGGAATACCCAAGCAACTAAGCTTGGGGATGCCCCGGAAGGCATCCCCTCTTTCGTCTTCAACATTATCGGTAATTTCACTTGGAGCTATATCTTTATTCATCACATGATATGGGTTTTGCTTGGAGCGTCATTTTCTTTTATTAGGATTTGCTTTCTATTATTTAGAATAATTTTTTGTATCTTTTACTTCAATAAAAATGTCAAGGATAGCCTTTACCATGCTTATTTTGCAAGTCTATATGTTGCTGTTTTGAAAGCAGAAAGTTTTCTATCATTGTCTGGAATGTTAAAATATGTCAGATCGTTATAAAATCTTGAAATTTCTAAACAATAAGCAATAATAAATTTTCTACAGTGTAGTAAATTTTCAGAATTTTTGGAGTTAAAGAAGTATGAATCTTCTTGCATCCTTTATAGACTGTCCTGTTTTGACAGATTGTTGTTATGTTTGCATTGTTTGCATATGTTTGCTTCTTTAATGATTGTATTTGAGGATAGGAGTATTAAATATGCGGAGGCATTTAATATGCAATGTTAAATAATAATTTTAGTGATTTGCTACAACAGAGAATGATAAGGTTATTGCATTGATTTATACTAACTTATCTCACGAGTTCTTGTTGAGTCTTGTGTGGATGAAGTTTTTAAGATTTAGGGAAACCGTGATATCGAAGGAATTAAGGAGACACAAAAGCTCAGTCTTGGGGATGCCCAAGGCATCCCAAGATAATATTTCAATAAGTCTCAAGCATATAAGCTTGGGGATGCCCCGGTAGGCATCCCACCTTTCTTCATCAACAATTATCGGTCAGCCTCGGTTGAGCCTAAGTTTTTGCTTCTTCACATGAGTTGTGCTTTTCTTGGAATGTCATTTTATTTTGTTTTTCTCGATGTTTTAATAAAATACTTAGATTTGAAAGTTTTTAAATGAGAGAGATTCCTCAAATAAGTACCCATTTACTTAACTACTCACTTGATCTTCACTTATATCTTTTTGGATTAGCTTGCCATTTATCTTGTGCTTCACTTATATCCTATGAGTAAATTTTTGAATGATTGAATTTCATGAAGTTGAAATTATATGTTCATACCATGCCTAGTAGTATCTTCACACTGGGTTTGGAAAGTAAAACCTTTTGAAGCTGGACAATCACGATATTGGTCATATAAGCAATTCATGAATGATTAGTATAAGGAAGAGAACTTTCACGTACAAATATATTATCTTGGACATCTTCTATGATTGTGAATACACATTAACTATTTCCAAACTTGAGCAAATTAGTTGAAGTTGGACAAGTAAGAAAATATAATGAGTTATGGTTGCGTATATTTGCATAGAAGTTATACTGTTATGGATCCTCCAACATGTGGTGTTTGCTTAGGATCTTTTGCTAGCCAAAAATTTGTACTAAGTAGAGATACTACTTGTGCATCCAAAAACCTTTAAACCCAGTTTCTTGCCATGAGTGTCCACCATACCTACCTATGGATTGAATAAGATCCTTCAAGTAAGTTGTCATCGGTGCATAAAGCAATAAAAATTGCTCCTAGGTATGTTTGATCTTTTATTGTAAGGGAAAATAAGCGTTGTACAAACTTGTGATGGCAAAGTAATAAAATCGACAAACTGCATAATAAAGGTTGCTATCATATGGGGCAATATAACATGACGTTCCTTTGCATTAAGAAATTGTGCATCCAAAAATAAAAAAGCGCATGACAGCCTCTGCTTCGCTCTGCGAAGGGCCTATCTTTTACTTTTCAGTATTACTTTTATGCAAGAGTCAATAGTATGCATTCTCATTTCAACCTCAATTATCCTCTGGTTGGCAAGAATCATGTGGTGGGGAAAGATCTAGGCACATATGGCCAGTCAAATTATATCTTATCATGAGTTATTATTGTTGACAATTATCTCTATGTTAAATGAGTTGGGAGGCGAAACATTAAGCCCCTATCTTTCTCTGTGTTCGATGGATGTCATTTGTTCTAAAAATATGCTTTGAGTACTAGCAATCATAGAAGACTATATGATGATTGAGTATGTGGAGCTCTTACTTAGACTTTGTTAAGAATAAGTTGGATTGCAATTGTTTGGTGACTAAGAACATAGGTTGTTAAGTTTCAAGAGAAGGCATTGTTTGAACCATAACATGTGAATTGATTGCTACTTTATCATGATGAGTTTTATGAGAAAGAGTTGTTGTTATGATGCTTGGAAAAGTGATTGAAATTATCGTTGATCAAACTTATGCACTATGCTAGCATTAACACTTCATAAATTATTTCTTTTATCATTTACCTACTCGAGGACGAGTAGGAATTAAGCTTGGGGATGCTGATACGTCTCCAACGTATCTGTAATTTATGAAGTATTCATGCCATGGTTACAACAATTTTATATGGTTTTGGTATGATTTGAATGGAACTAACCCGGACTGACGTTGTTGTCAGCAAAACTACGTTGGTGTTGTTTTTTTGTGCAGAAATAAAAGTTCTCGGAATTGGACAAAACTTTTTGACGATTTTTTTGGAAGAAAAGATAAATAATGGAGCAAAGAACCACCTGAGGGGGGGGATGCTGCCCACAAGACATCAGGGCGCGCCAGCACCCCTGGCACGTCCTGGTGGGTGGTGGGCCTCCTGAGGCCCATCTTCACGTGATTCCAACACTGAAAAATCCTATATATTCAGAAACCCCCAAAAGTTAACCTAGATCAGAAGTCCCGCCGTCGGAAGCCTCTGTAACCATGAAAAACCAATCTGGACCCTGTTCTGACACTCTGCTGGAGGGGGAAATCATCACCAGAGGCCATCTTCATCATCCCGGCGGCCACCATGATGAGGAGGGTGTAGTCCACCCTCGGGGCTTAGGGTTTGTAATAGTAGCTATGTGTTTAATCTCTCTCTCTTGTGTTCTTAATTTGGCACGGTCTTGATATATCGCGAGCTTTGTTAATATAGTTGGATCATATGGTGTTTCCCTCTCTCTATCTTGTTTTGATGAATTGAGTTTTCCCTTTGAGATTTCATTATTATCGGATTGAATACTTTTATGGCTTTGAGAGCACTTGATGTATGCCTTGCTATGAATACACATGGTGACAATGGGGTATCATATTGATTCACTTGATATATGTTTTGGCACTCAACTTGCGGATTCCCGAGGTGACATTGGGGTAATCTATGCATAGGGGTTGATGCATCTTTTCGTCCTTGTTTCTATGGTAGAAATCTTGGGGCACTTTTGATGTTCTTTGTGTTGGATCGAGTATTATGAACTAAAATTGTTCGATGCATATCATATAATCAACTCACAAATACTTGCGGTGACATTGGAGTATCTAGGTGACATTAGAGTTGGTTGATGTGTATCATATGGTGTTATTTTAGTACGAACTCTTAGATAGATCGATCTGAAAGGATAACTTGGTGTTATTTTAGTACGAACTCTTGGATAGATCGATCGGAAAGGATAACTTTGAGGTGGTTTCATACCCTACAAATAATTTCGTCTTATGTTCTCTGCTAGATAGGAACTTTGGAGTGATTCTTCATCGCACATTGAGGGATGGTTATATGATCCAATTATATTAGCATTTTTAAGAGATTGCACTAGCGAAAGTACAGACCCTAGGCCACATTTAAGCATTGCAATACTGTTTGTGCTCACTTTTGTTACTTGCTATGTTGCTGTTTTTTATTGTTATTGTTACAAAAATCAATATCTACTATCATTACTACATTTGTATCACCATCTCTTCACCGAATTAGTGCACCTATTCAATTTACCATTGTATTTGGTGTGTTGGGGACACAAGAGAATTTTTGTTATTTGATTGAAGGGTTGTTTGAGAGATACCATCTTCATCCTACGCCTCCCACAGATTGATAAACCTTAGGTCATCCACTAGACGGAAAATTGCTACTGTCCTACAAAACTCTGTGCTTGGAGGCCCAACAAGAGTCTACAAGAATAAAGTTGCACAATAGACATCATGGTCCACACGGGCAGGGGGTGCATGGAGCCACTTGAAACCCCCTTCAGGTGGGTCCAAGTCCCACTGGCCCCTCTTATTCCGAAAAAATCATCATGATTTTTTCTGATTTTTTTCGACTTCAGAAAATTTCTTTTTGTACAAAGTCCCGAAACACTAAAAACCGCAACTGGCCTTGCCACCGTATCAATATGTAAAAGTGATGTAAAAATTGTGCCACACCCAGACACAAGAATGGATACTTAAAAAAATGTAGATACATTGAAGATGTTTCTCGCTCCCACGCGACGATTCAAACTATTTAAGAAACATCATTTTGCCAGTTTGTCAAGGGTCCATTGACCTTTGACATAAGTCCATCGTACACGCCCTCGCTAATCTCTGACCACACTACTAAGGTACCCCTAGTCGAAAGTTGATCCTTGAACATTGCCGACGACCATGGGGAATCTTTGCTGTGTGTGAGAATTCATCTCGACCATTGCAACTAGATGGCCCCAAAGCGAGCCTCAGGAGAAGCCGAGGCATCTTAGGAGAAAGCTTCAATGGCAGGGTCGAAGAAGGATGCCACGATGGAGGCGGAGCCTGAAGCTCTTTCCCACACCCAATAAGGGGTGGTCGATGGCCACACTGCTCAACCTCTCGACACTATGCCCCCCCCCCCCCCCGACAAAAAGGTTGTCGCTCCATAGGTTTTCCAGGTCACTCTCGGCCTCGCTGACTATGCCGCCAACGCCAAGATTTGAAGGAAATATGCCCTAGAGGCAATAATAAAGTTGTTATTTTATAATTCCTTATTCATGATAAAGGTTTATTATTCATGCTAGAATTGTATTGATCGGAAACCTTAATACATGTGTGAATACATAAACAAACATAGTGTCCCTAGTGAGCCTCTACTAGACTAGCTCGTTAATCAAAGATGGTTAAGGTTTCCTAACCATGGACATGAGTTGTCATTTGATAATGGGATCACATCATTAGGAGAATGATGTGATGGACAAGACCCATCTGTTAGCCTAGCATAATGATCGTTCAGTTTTATTGCTATTTCTTTCTTTGTGTCAAATACATATTCCTTCAACTATGAGATTATGCAACTCCCGGATACCGGAGGAATGCCTTGTGTGCTATCAAACGTCACAATGTAACTGGATGATTATAAAGATGATCAATATTAGGATTTGTCACTCCGAGTATCGGAGAGGTATCTTTGGGCCCTCTTGGTAATACACATCGTAAGCTTGCAAGCAAACGACTAAGGAGTTAGTCACGAGGTGATGTATTACAAAATGAGTAAAGAGGCTTGCTCGTAATGAGATTGAACTAGGTATGAAGGTACCGACGATCAAATCTCGGGCAAGTAACATACCGACGGACAAAGGGAATTACGTATGTTGTCATAACGGTTCGACCGATAAAGATCTTCGTAGAATATGTAGGAAACAATATGAGCATCCAGGTTCTGCTATTGGTTATTGACCGAAGAGGTGTCTCGGTCATGTCTACATAGTTCTCGAACCCGTAGGGTCCGCACGCTTAACATTCGATGACGATATAGTATTATATGAGTTATGTGATTTGGTGACCGAATGATGTTCGGAGTCCCGGATGAGATCACGGACATGACGAGGAGTCTCGAAATGGTCGAAGGTAAAGATTGATATATAGGAAGATGATATTCGGACACCGGAAGTGTTCGGAGGGTACCGGGTACATATCGGGTCATCGGAAGGGGTTCCGGGCCACCCGAGCAAAAGATATCGGCCTTACGGGCCAAGAGGGGAAAACACCAGCCACAAGGGGCTGGTGCCCACCCCCATATGGGCCGGCCAAGGTGGAGAAGGAAAGGGGAAGGAGGAAAGGAAAGAAAGGGAATAGGATCCCCCTTCCTTCCCCCTCCCCCCTCTTTCCTTCCCCCTCCGATAAATATGGCAGGGGGGCGCGAGGCTTGAGAGGAGCCCAAGTAGGATTCGGTCCTACTTGGGGCGCCTCCTGGCCTCTCCCCTCCCCCTACCACCTATATATATATGTGTGTGTGTGGGGGGGGGGGGGAGGGGGCGCCTAGGAAACACCAGATCAATTGTTAGCCGTGTGCGGCGCCCCCCTCCACAGTTTACACCCGAGGTCATATTTCCGAAGTGCTTAGGCGAGGCCCTGCGGAGATCACTTCATCATCACCGTCACCACACCGTCATGCTGACGGAACTCATCTACTACCTCGATGACTTGCTGGATCAAGAAGGCGAGAGACGTTGATACGTCTCCAACGTATCTATAATTTTTGATTGTTCCATGTTGTTATATTATCAATCTTAGATGTTTTATAATCATTTTATAGTCATTTTATATCATTTTTTGTACTAACGTATTGACATAGTGCCAAGTGCCAGTTGCTAGTTTTTCGCATGCTTTTTACATCGCAGGAAATCAATACCAAACGGAGTCCAAATGCAACAAAACTTTTTATGGATTTTTTTGGACCAGAAGACAACCAATGGGCCGAAGAAGGCTGGTCCGAGGGGAGCACAACCCAACAGGGCGCGCCTGGAGGCCCAGGCGCGCCCTGGTGGGTTGTGCCCACCTCGGGTGCCCCCAGATAGCCTCTTTACTCTATAAATACCCCCAATATTCTAGAAACCCTAGGGGAGTTGACGAAAATCAATTCCAGCTGCCGCAGAGTCCAGAACCACCAGATCCAATCTAGACACCATCACGGAGGGGTTCACCACTTCCATTGGTGCCTCTGCGATGATGCGTGAGTAGTTCTTTGTAGACCTCCGGGTCCGTAGTTAGTAGCTAGATGGCTTCCTCTCTCTCATTTGATTCTCAATACAATGGTATCTTGGAGATCCATATGATGTAACTCTTTTTGCGGTGTGTTTGTTGGGACTGGATGAACTTTGAGTTTATGATCAAATCTATTTTTTTATCCATTAAAGTTATTTGAGTTTCTTTGATCTCTTATATGTAAGATTGCTTATAGCCTCGTATTTCTTCTCCAATATTTGGGTTTTGTTTGGCCAACTTGATCTATTTATCTTGCAATGGGAAGAGGTGCTTTGTAGTGGGTTCGATCTTACGGTGCTTGATCCTAGTGATAGAAGGGGAACCGACACATATGTATCGTTGCTACCAAGGATAAAACGATGGGGGTCTATTTCTACATAAATAGATCTTGTCTAAATCATGTCATCGTTCTTATTTCATTACTCCGTTTCTCCATGAACTTAATACACTAGATGCATGCTGGATAGCGGTCGATGTGTGGAGTAATAGTAGTAAATGCAGGCACGAGTCGGTCTACTAATCTTGGACGTGATGCATATATAATGATCATTACCTGGATATTGTCATGCTTATTTGAAGTTCTATCAATTGCCCAACAGTAATTTTTTTACCCACCGTTTGCTATTTTTCTCGAGAGAAGCCACTAGTGAAACCTACGGCCCCGGGGTCTCTTTCTCATAATATTTGCCTTTGCAATCTATTTTATTTGCCTTTTATTTTAAGATCTATTAAACCAAAAATACAAAAATACCTTGCTGCAATTTATTCTTATTTATTTTATTTGGCCTTCGATCTATCAATCTACTACAATTTATTCACGTCCGTTTGCCAATTTCTGGCGCCGTTACCCGAAAGGGATTGACGACCCCTTTAATGCATCGGGTTGCGGGTATTTGTTATTTGTGTGCAGGTGTCATTTACGTATTGTTGCTTGGTTCTCCTACTGGTTCGATAACCTTGGTTTCATCACTGAGGGAAATACCTACCGTCGTTGTGCTGCATCATCCCTTCCTCTTTGGGGAAATACCGACGTAGCTTCAAGCCGCATCAAAAGGAATTTCTGGCGCTGTTGCCGGGGCGACATCATCAACATATACCAGGTTCCTAATCACAAATCTCATCTCCTCGCAATTTACATTATTTTCCATTTGCCTCTCGTTTTCCTCTCCCCCATTTCACAAAAAATTGCCGTTTTATTCGCCCTCTTTTTCATTTGCCGTTTTCTTCCCGGATCTGTTTTTGAGTGCAATCTTGTTGTGTAGTCATCATGACGCAAGAGAACACCAAGTTGTGTGATTTCTCAAATACCAATAACAATGATTTTATTGGCACTCCGATTGCTCCTCCCGCCACTAGTGCGGACTTGTGATATTATTACTCCTTTGTTGAATCTTGTTATGAAAGATCAATTTTTCGGTACTCCTAATGAGGATGCCGCGTCCCATCTTAATACCTTCATGGAATTATGTGATATGCAAAATAAAAAAGATGTGGACAATGATGTGGTGAAGATGAAATTATTTCCGTTTTCTTTGCATGATTCTGCAAAAATTTGGTTCTCTTCTTTGCCTCGCAATAGTATCGATTTTTGGAATAAGTGCAAAGATGCTTTTATCACTAAGTATTTTCTGACCGCGAAAATTATTTCCCTTAGAACCCAGATCATGAATTTCAAGCAACTTGAACATGAGCATGTTGCGCAATCTTGGGAAAGATGAAAATGATGCTAAGGAATTGCCCAACTCATGGGTTAAATCTTTGGATGATCATACAAAAAATTTATGCGGGATTGAATTTTGTTTCTCGTAATATTTTATATTCCTCTGCGGGTTGTACTTTTATGGAAATTACTTTGGTTCAAGCCACCAAATATCTTGATAATATCATGGCAAATTATTCACAATGGCATACCGAAAGAGCTCCTACTAGTAAAAAAAATTAATTCGGTTGAGGAAATTTCTTCTTTAAGTGAAAAAGTTGATGCTCTTATGAAATTGGTTGCTAGTGAAAGTGCTCCTATTGATTTCAATGATATGCCTTTGTCTACTTTGATTGATTAAAATAGTGATGCCGTAGGTGTGAATTTTATCTCTCGAAATAATTTCAACAACAATGCTTATAGAGGTAATTTTAATCCTAGGCCTTTTCCTAGTAATTCCTATAATAATTATGGTAATTCCTATGGAAATACTTCTTATAATAATAATAGGAACACCTCTAATCTTGAGAATACTATTAAAGAATTTATCAACACGCAAAAAGTTTTCAACACTACCATAGAAGAAAAGTTGAATAAGATTGATGTTCTGTCTAGAAGTGTTGATAGAATTTCTCATGATGTAGAAAATCTCAAGATGAAAATTTTTGTGCCTAAGGTTGATGAATCAATTAAAGCTATTTATGTTTCTATGGATGAAAGTAAGAAAAGAACCGCTAAGCTTAGAACTCAAAGAGAATTTTTTGATTTTTTTCTAGTGATTACTTTCGCAAAAATGATGAAGATCTTAAAATGATTGGTGTTTCTTCTATTGATTCCTTGTTTAGTAAAGTTAAGATTGATGAAAAAGGGTCTGGAGAAGAGTCAACTTTAGCTAGAAGGCGTCCTGATATTTCGGAGGGTGAAAATCTTGTTGAGAAAATTGATAAAAGTGGGTTTGAAGAGGTCAAAACTTTAACTAGTGATGTGCCCACTCTTTTGGATTACAAAGACTTTAATTATGATAGTTGATCTTTGATTTATTGTATTTCTTTGTTGCAATCCATGGTAAATTCACCCCATGCTTATGAACAAAATAAATCTTTTACTAAACATATTGTAGATGCTATGATGAAAGCTTTAGAAGAAAAGTTGGAATTAGAAGTTTCAATTCCTAGAAATTTACATGATGAATGGGAACATACTATAAAATTCAAGATTAAAAATTATGAGTGTTTTGCTTTGTGTGACTTGGGTGCTACTGTTTCTACAATTCCGAAATCTTTATGTGATGTGCTTGGTCTTACCGATATTGAAGAATGTTCTTTAAATTTGCACTTGACGGATTCTACTATTTAAAAGCCTATGGGAAGAATTAATGATGTTCTTATCCTTGCAAATAGGAATTATGTGCCCATAGATTTTATTGTTCTTGATATTGATTGTAATCCGTCTTGTCCAATTATTCTCGGTAGACCGTTTTTACGCACTATCAGTGCCGTGATTGATATGAAGGAAGGCAATATTAAGTTCCAATTTCCTTTGAGGAAGGGTATGGAACACTTCCCTAGAACAATAATTAGGCCACCATATTAATCAATCATGAGGGCATCTTATGTATCTCGAAACAAAGGTGACAAAACTTAGATCCTTTGCTTTATGCCTAGCTAAGGGCGTAAAACTATAGCGCTTGTTGGGAGGCAACCCAATGAATAAAATTTATTCTTGCCTTTTGCTTTATGTTCTTGAGTGTTATCACAATTATTCTACTGTTATGATTGTGTATTTTGTGTCTTAATTAGTGTTTGTGCCAAGTAAAGCCTTTAGGATCTTCTTGGGTGATAGTTGTTTGATCTTGCTGAAAAACAGAAATTTTTATGCTCACGAAAACAATTCTAATTTTTTACCAGAGTGTGATAAAATGCCAATTGTTTTTGCATAAGATTAATATACAAATTGCTCACGTAGTCCTATTTTTTTCAGAATTTTTGGAGTTTCAGAAGTATTTGAAATATTCAGATTATTACAGATTGTTCTGTGTTTGACAGATTCTGTTTTCTTTGTGTTGTGTGCTTGTTTTGATGATTCCATGGTTTTATTTGATAAGTTTTTGCCATAGAAAAGTTAGAATACAGTAGATATAATGCAAGAACAAAATATGAATTGGTTTTCTACAATACTTATAGTAGTGATTTGCTTTCTTATACTAACGGATCTCACAAAGGTTTTGTTGGAGTTTTGTGTGATTGAAGTTTTCAAGTTTTGGGTTATCTTACGATGGATGAAGGAATAAGGAGTAAGAAGAGCCTAATCTTGGGGATTCCCCGGCATCCCAAACTATCATCCAAAGAGAGCAAGCAAGTAAGCTTGGGGATGCCCCGAGTGGCATCCCCTCTTTCTTCTAACGACCATCAGTATTTTACTCGAAGCTATATTTTTATTCGTCACATACTGTGTGTTTTTCTTGGAGCGTCTTGTGTGATATGATTCTTTGCTTGTTTTATTTTTTGTTTTAAGTCTTGATTCCTTACTGGACACACCTATTTGAGAGAGCCAAAATTATGCCATGACTTGCTAGAATTGCTCTCTATGCTTTACTTAAATTTTTATGAGCTATGGACTTGCTCTAGTGCTTCACTTATATCATTTTTAGCATGGTGTGCTTTAGTATTTTTGAAGAAATTCTCTCTTGCTTCACTTAAATTAATTTGAGAGAAAGAAATTTATGCTCATGATCTTCACTTATATTTGTTTGAGCTTGTCAAAAGCAACATATGAAAATTAGTTCCAAAGTGATAGATATCGAAGAAGGATATAATAAGTACTTTCATGAAGACCATTGGACAAAATAAACTTGATTCTTAGTAATACTTTTGAGATATAATGATGTGATATGTGAGTCATCTTGATGAGTAATTATGCTTTAGTAAGAATATTGGTGTTAAGGATTGTGATTACCTATGCAAGCCCGAAAGTCAATAATTATGCAATGAAATTATATCCTACTTGTGGTGCATTATTCAGTGTTAATTATGCTTAATGCTTGCTTATGAGATTATTTGTTTCTTGGTTGGTCGCTTCTCAATCTTTTGCTAGCCTTCATTTTGCACTAAGTATGATCACTACCTGTGCATCCAAAATCCTTTAAACTACTTTTGCCACATGAGTCCGCTATACCTACCTATATGCGGTATTCTTTTGCCGTTCTAAGAAAATTTGTATGTGCCATCTCTAATATTCAAAATAAATTTCTCTTTTGTGTGCTCGTACCGCTCATGAGGTGGTGAGGGGTGGCTAATATTTTCCATGCTAGATGTGTTATTCTCACGATGAGTGTTTATTCACTTGTCATTGCACAAGAGTAAGGCAAAGGTATTAGGGATGCCCAGTCCCGAAATGAAAAATGAATTTACTTTGTTGTCAAATAATAAATTCCTTGGAAAGTGTTGGTATGGAAGGCACCCATGTATACGGTTAGCCATGGAAAGTGAAAGTATGGTGGAAAAAGGAATAAACTTTAATTTTCTTTTTGGGAACCGCCCATGATATATCTAGCATGGAAAGTGTTGGGAACTCTAAGTCGTTTTCGTCGGTGGGAAAAGTATGCCTCCCAAAATGTTTTTATCTCTCAATTTTCGCTTTGAGCTCTGGCACCTCTACAAGTCCCTACTTCCCTCTGCGAAGGGCCTTTCTTTTACTTTATGCAATTTTTATTTTTGAATTTGAGTCTCCATCTTCTCTTATAAAAGCACCAACTAGGGGGCACTATGATAGTACTTGAGCATTGGGTGTAGTTAATATGCGAGTGTGTATGGATCAATGATTGAGCATGACGGGCTAGGGATAGCTTATTTTAGCGTTGATATTTTGAAAGACATGGTTGATTTTTGATATGCTTGAGTATTTAAGTTATCATGTCAAAACTAGACTATTTCTTTGAACAATATAAAAGTGAAAATGTCCATGCTATAAACAAAATAATATGAGATGACATGTTAGGAAGCATTCCACATCAAAAATTCTGTTTTTATCATTTACCTACTCGAGGACGAGCAAGAATTAAGCTTGGGGATGCTGATACGTCTCTAATGTATCTATAATTTTTGAATGTTCCATGTTGTTATACTATCAATCTTGGATGTTTTATAATCATTTTATAGTCATTTTATATCATTTTTTGGTACTAACCTATTAACATAGTGCCAAGTGCCAGTTGCTATTTTTTTGCATGTTTTTACATCACAGGAAATCAATACCAAACGGAGTGCAAACGCAGCGAAATTTTTTGTGGATTTTTTTGGACCAGAAGACAACCAATGGGCCTAAGAAGCACTTGGGGGCTGCTCCGAGGGGAGCACAACCCACCAGGGCGCGCCTGGAGGCCCAGGCGCACCCTGGTGGGTTGTGCCCACGTCAGGTGCCCCCCGGACCGCCTCTTTACTCTATAAATACCACAATATTCCAGAAACCCTAGGGGAGTCGACGAAAATCAATTACAACCGCCGTAGAGTCCAGAACCACCAGATCCAATCTAGACACCATCACGGAGGGGTTTACCACTTCCATTGGTGCCTCTGCGATGATGTGTGAGTAGTTCTTTGTAGACCTTCGGGTCCGTAGTTAGTAGCTAGATGGCTTCATCTCTCTCGTTTGATTCTCAATACACTGGTCTTTTGGAGATCCGTATGATGTAACTCTTTTTGCGGTGTGTTTGTTGGGAACGGATGAACTTTGAGTTTATGATCAGATCTATCTTTTTATCCATGAAAGTTATTTGAGTTTCTTTGATCTCTTATATGCATGATTGCTTATAGCCTCGTATTTCTTCTCCGATATTTGGGTTTTGTTTGGCCAACTTGATCTATTTATCTTGCAATGGGAAGAGGTGCTTTGTAGTGGGTTCGATCTTACGGTGCTTGATCCCAGTGACAGAAGTGGAACCGACACGTATGTATTGTTGCTACTAAGGATAAAACGATGGGGTCTATTTCTACACAAATAGATCTTGTCTACATCATGTCATCGTTCTTATTGCATTACTCCGTTTCTCCATGAACTTAATACACTAGATGCATGCTGGATAGCGGTCGATGTGTGGAGTAATAGTAGTAGATGCAGGTAGAAGTCGGTCTACTAATCTTGGACGTGATGCCTATCTAATGATCATTGCCTGGATATCGTCATGGTTATTTGAAGTTCTATCAATTGCCCAAGAGTATTTTGTTTACCCACCGTTTGCTATTTTTCTCGAGAGAAGCCACTAGTGAAACCTACGACCCCCGGGTCTCTTTCTCATATTATTTGCCTTTGCGATCTATTTTATTTGCCTTTTATTTTCAGATTTATTAAACCAAAAATACAAAAATACCTTGCTGCAATTTATTCTTATTTATTTTATCTGTGTTCGATCTATCAATCTACTACAATTTATTCATGTCCGTTTGCCAATTTCTGGCGCCGTTACTTGAAAGGGATTGACAACCCCTTTAATACGTCGGGTTGCGAGTATTTGTTATTTGTGTGCAAGTGCCGTTTACGTATTGTTGCTTGGTTCTCCTACCGGTTTGATAACCTTGGTTTCATCACTAAGGGAAATACCTACCGTCGATGTGCTGCATCATCCGTTCCTCTTTGGGGAAATACCGACGTAGCTTCAAGCCGCATCAGACATCACTGTGCTGAACGTGTGCAGAACACGGAGGTGTCGTGCGTTCAGTACTTGATTGGTTGACCTGAGAAGAAGTTCGACTACATCGACCGCGTTGTGAAACGCTTCCGCTTTCGGTCTACAAGGGTACGTAGACACACTCTCCCCCTCGTTGCTATGCATCTCCAAGGATAGATCACTGCATGTGCGTAGAAAAAAAAGTGTTTTCCACGCAACGATTCCCAACAAGATTGCCCTGAGCATGGGAGTCGAATGTCGCCTCACCGAGGAGAGCCGCCCATCCGGCAATAGGAGGATCGCATGACCCTCGCTCCCTCGCCTCAGCTTTGCAAGCACTGGTCAACACTCGGGATGTCGACATCAACTTTGTCTGAGCTTTGGTTGACCCACTCCAAAACGCTGTCATCGGCCCCAATCCGCGGCTAGGACATACGTGGCCGATAAACCTGGGGGAGTGTCAAACTCAGATTCCACCATTGCAACCACTCCAGATGGACCACGTGACGTCTCAAGAGTCGGCTCTAGACGGAGGACTGTCGTACCAAGCCAGTTTCACTCCTTTGTGGCCTGACACATCTCCAATGTATCTACTTTTCCAAACCCTTTTGCTCTTGTTTTGACTTCTAATTTGCATGATTTGAGTGAAACTAACCTGGACTAATGCTATTTTCAGCAAACTACCTTGTTGTTTTTGTGCACAAATAGAAGTTCTCAGAATTGGACGAAACTTTATGGAGATTTATTTTGGAATAAACGAAAAATAATGGAACGAATAAGTACCGGAGAAGAGCTCAGAGGGCCTACAATACTGGGGGGCGTGCATACCCTCCCCCCCCAGAGGGAGCCGGGCTGGCTTGTGGGTCCCTTGCACCTCTTCCTGCCTAATTCCAGCGCTATACATTCGGTCTTCCCATGAAAAAAACCAATGGGAAGTTTCATCGCGTTTTATGATACGGAGCCACGCCAACTCCTGTTCTTTGTCGGGTGCCCTGATCTGGAATCCGTTCGTGCCTCCGAGAGAGGGATTCATCACCGTCGTCATCACCAACCCTTCTCCATCAACAATTTCATGATGCTCACAATCATGTGTGAGCAATCCCCTTGTGGGCATCTTTGGAGGGAGATGGAGATGGATGAGATTTCATATGTAATCATGTATGGCTTGATCCCTAGTATCCACCATGTTTTGAGATTGATGTTGCTATGACTTTGCTATCCTTAATGCTTGTCACTAGGGCTCGAGTGTTGAGGAACGTAGCATGCAATTTCAAAAAAAATCCTATGCTCACGCAAGATCTATTTAGGAGATGCATAACAATGAGAGGGGAGAGTGTATCCACGTACCCTTATAGACCGAAAGCGGAAGCGTTTTACAACACGGTTGATATATTCAAACTTCTTCTCGTTCCGACCGATCAAGCACCGAACGTACGGCACCTCCGAGTTCTGCACACATTCAGCTCGATGACATCCCTCGAACTCTTGATCCAGCAAAGTGTCGAGGGAGAGTTCCGTCAACACAACGATGTGGTGACGGTGATGGTGAAGTGATCTGCGTAGGGCTTCGCCTAAGCACTACGTGAATATGACCGGAGGTGTAAACTGTGGAGGGGGGCGCCGCACACGGCTAACAATGTTTGTTGTATGTTCTAGAGGTGCCCCCCCACATATATATAGGTTGGTGATACGTCCATTTTGCATCATGTTTTCTTGCTATTATTTATAAAGTTTTTATCCATAATAATGCTTTTTGGAGTAATTCTAATGCCTTTTCTCTCATAATTTGCAAGGTACACACCAATAGGGAGAATTCCGGCAGCTGGAAATCTGGACCTGAAAAAGCTACGTCAGGCCACCTATTCTGCACAACTCCAAATGGGCTGAAACTTCACAGAGATTTTTTATGGAATATATAATAAATATTGGAGCCAAAAAGTACCAGAGGGGGGCCACCAAGTGGGCACAACCCACCTGGGCGCGCCAGGCCTGGCGCCTGCAGTGTGTGTGCCCTCCTCGGCCCACCTCCGGTGCCCATCTTCTGGTATATAAGTGGTTTTGACCTAGAAAAAAATAAGAATAATAATTTTGGGACAGAGCGCCGCCGTCTCGAGGCGGAACTTGGGCAGGAGCACTTTTGCCCTCCGGCGAAGCGATTCTGCCGGGGGAACTTCCCTCCCGAAGGGGGAAATCATCGTCATCATCATCACCAACAACTCTCCTATCTTGGGGAGGGCTATATCCATCAACATCTTCACCATCACTATCTCATCTCAAACCCTAGTTCATCTCTTGTATTCAATCCTGTTACTGGAACTATAGATTGTTGCTCGGGGGTGACTAGTAGTGTTGATTACATCTTGTAGTTGATTACTATATTGTTTATTTGGTGGAAGATTATATGTTCAGATCCATTATGCATATTAATACCCCTCTGATCTTGAGCATGTTTGTTGCTTGTGATTAGTTACTTTTGTTCCTGAGGTCACGGAAGAAATCATGTTGCAAGTAATCATGTGAACTTGGTATGTGTTCGATATTTTGATAGTATGTATGTTGTGATTCCCTTAGTTGTGTCATGTGAACGTCCACTACATGACACTTCACCATATTTGGGCCTAAGGGAATGCATTGTGGAGTAGCAATTAGATGATGGGTTGCGAGAGTGACAGAAGCTTAAACCCCAGTTTATGCGTCATTCCGTAAGGGACCGATTGGATCCAAAAGTTCAATGCTATGGTTAGAATTTATTCTTAATACTTTTCTCGTAGTTGTGGATGCTTGCGGGGTTAATCAGAAGTAGGAGGTTTGTTCAAGTAAGAACAACACCTAAGCACCGGTCCACCCACATATCAAATTATCAAAGTAGGGAACACAAATCCAACCAACATGATGAAAGTGACTAGATGAAATTCTCGTGTACCCTCAAGAACGCTTTACTTATCATAAGAGACCATTTTGGCCTGTCCTTTGCCTAGAAAGGATTGGGCTACCTTGCTGCATACTTATTGCTACTATTGTTACTTGCTCGTTACAGATTATCTTGCTATCAAACTACTCGCTACTTACAGTTTCAGCACTTGCACACATCATCTTACTGAAAACTACTTATCATTTCTTCTACTCCTCGTTAGGTTCGATACTCTTACTTATCGAAAAGAGCTACAATTGATCCCCTATACTTGTGGGTCATTAAGGCTATTTTCTGGCGCTGTTGCCGGGGAGTGAAGTGCCTTTGGTAAATGGAATTTGGTAAGGAAACATTTATATAGTGTGCTGAAATTTATTGTCACTTGTTACTATGGAAAACAATCCTTTGAGGGGTTTGTTCGGGGTATCTTCACCTCGTCCGGAACCACAATTAATTTCCCCTCAACCTACTGCACCTACTGAAAATATTGAATATGAAATTCCTTCGGGTATGATAGAACAACTGCTAGTCAATCCTTATGCAGGAGATGGAACCGAACATCCTGACATGCACTTGATACATGTAGAACAAATTTGTGGATTGTTTAAGCTTGCAGGTTTACCCAGGGATGAAGTTATAAAAAAGGTTTTCCCTTTATCTTTTAAGGTAAAAGCATTGGCATGGTATAGGCTACGTGATGATATTGGATCATGGAATTGGAATCGTTTAAAATTGGAGTTCCACCAAAAAAATTATCCTATGCATCTAGTTCATAGTGATCGAAATTATATATATAATTTTTGGCCTCGTGAAGGAGAAAGTATCACTCTATATTGGGGGAGGCTTAAGTCAATGTTATATTCATGCCCCAATCATGAGCTCTCAAGATAAATTATTATTCAGAACTTTTATGCTCGACTTTCTCGTAATGATCAAACCATGCTGGATACTTCTTGTGCAGATTCTTTCATGAAGAAAACTATTGAATTCCGGTGGGATCTTTTGGAAAGAATTAAACGCAACTCTGAAGATTGGGAACTCGACGAAGGTAAAGAGTCAGGTTAAAGCTTAAGTATGATTGCGTTAAATCTTTTATGGATACCGATGCTTTTCAAAAGTTTAGCACTAAATGTGGACTTGACTCTGAGATAGTAGCTTCCTTTTGTGAATCATTTGCTACTCATGTTGATCTCCCTAAATAGGAATGTCTTAAATATCACCCACCTATTAAAGAACCGGTACCAGTTAAAGAAGAAACTATTCTCTATAATGTTGATCCAGTTGTTCCTACTGCTTATATTGAGAAACCCCGTTTTCCTGTTAGGATAAAGGAACATGCTAAAATTGCAACCGTGGTTAACAAAAGCTCTGTCAGAACACATAAACCAGATGAACAAATTAGAATTGAACCTAATATTGCTATGGTTAAAGATCTCTTAGAAGAAGATGTGGATGGGCATGTTATTTACTTCTGTAAAGATGCTGCTAGAATTGCTAACCCTGATGAAAAAGATAAACATAGACCAGTTGTTGGCGTGCCTGTCATCTCAGTTAAAATAGGAGATCACTATTATCATGGTTTATGTGACATGGGTGCTAGTGTGAGTGCTATTCCTTACAAGTTATATCAAGAGATTAGAGAAGACATATCACCTACAGAGTTAGAAGACATAGATGTTACTATTAAACTTGCTAATAGAGACACCATATCACCTTGTGGGATTATTAGAGATGTTGAAGTCTTGTGTGGGAAAATAAAATATCCTATTGATTTTCTTGTTCTTGGTACCCCGCAAGATGACTTCTATCCCATTATCTTTGGTAGACCTTTCCTGAACATAGTTAATGCTAGGATAGATTGCCAAAAACAAACTGTGGGTGTTAGCTTTGGTGATGAGTCTCATGAGTTTAATTTTTCCAAGTTTAGTAGAAACCATCATGAAAAAGAATTGCCTAGTAAGGATGAATTAATTGGTCTTGCTTCTATTGCTGTGCCACCGACTGATCCTTTAGAAAAATACTTGCTAGACCATGAAAATGATTTACATATGCATGAAAGAAATGAAATAGATAATATTTTCTTTGAACAATGTCCTCTTCTTAAACACAATTTGCCCATTGAAACTCTCGGAGGTCCTCCTCCACCTAAAGGTGATCCTGTGTTTGAATTAAAACAATTGCCAGACACTTTGAAATATGCTTACCTTGATGAAAAGAAGATATATCCTGTTATTATCAGTGCTAACCTTTCAGAACATGAAGAAGAAAGATGATTAAAAGTTCTAAGGAAGCACCAAGCTGCTATTGGATATACTCTTAATGATTTAAAGTGCATTAGTCCCACTCTATTTCAACAGAAAATCAATATGGAACCTGATGCTAAACCAGTTGTTGATCATCAACGTCGACTAAATCCGAAGATGAAAGAGGTGCTAAGAACGGAAATATTAAAACTTCTAGAAGCAGGTATAATCTATCCTATAGCTGATAGTAGATGGGTAAGTCCTGTTCATTGTGTCCCAAAGAAAGGAGGTATTACTGTTGTTCCTCATGATAAGAATGAACTTATTCCACAGAGAATTGTTACAGGCTACGGAATGGTATTTGATTTCAAAAAATTAAATAAAGCTACTAGAAAAGATCATTACCCTTTGCCGTTATTGATCAAATGCTTGAAAGATTATCTATGCACACCCACTTTTGCTTCCTTGATGGATACTCTGGCTTTTCACAAATACCTGTTTCTCAACCTGATCAAGAAAAGACTACTTTTACTTGTCCTTTTGGAACCTATGCTTATAGACATATGCCTTTTGGTTTATGTAATGCACCTGCTACCTTTCAAAGATGCATGATGGCTATATTATCTGACTTTTGTGAAAAGATTGTTGAGGTTTTCATGGATGACTTCTCTGTTTAAGGGAAGTCTTTTGATGATTGCTTAAGCAATCTTGATCGAGTTTTGCAGAGATGCGAACAAACAAATCTTGTCTTGAATTGGAAGAAGTGCCACTTTATGGTTAATTAAGGCATTGTCTTGGGTCATAAAATTTCTGAAAAAGGTATTGAAGTGGACCAAGCTAAGGTTGATGCTATTGAGAAAATGCCATGTCCCAAGGACATCAAAGGTATTCGTAGTTTTCTAGGCCATGCTGGTTTCTATAGGAGATTTATCAAATACTTTTCTAAAATTTCTAGACCTCTCACTAATCTTTTGCAAAAGGATATTCCTTTTCTCTTTGATGATGATTGTCTTGAAGCCTTTGAAACACTCAAGAAAGCTTTAATTACTGCACCTATTGTTCAACCACCTGATTGGAACTTGCCTTTTGAAATTATGTGTGATGCTAGTGATTATGCTGTTGGTGCTGTTCTAGGACAAAGAGTTGATAAGAAATTGAATCTTATTCATTATGCTAGTAAAACTCTATACAATGCTCAAAGAAAATATGCTACTACTGAAAAAGAATTCTTAGCAGTGGTGTTTGCTTGTGATAAGTTTAGACCTTATATTGTTGATTCCAAAGTAACTGTTCACACAGACCATGCTGCTATTAAATATCTTATGGAAAAGAAAGATGCTAAACCTAGACTTATTCGTTGGGTTCTCTTGTTACAGGAATTTGATTTGCATATTATTGATAGAAAAGGAGCCGAGAACCCCATAGCTGATAACTTGTATAGGCTTGAAAATGTGCTTGATGACCCACTTCCTATTGATGATAGTTTTCCTGATGAGCAGTTAGCTGCAATAAATGTTGCTAATGGGACTCCTTGGTATGCTGACTATGTTAATTACATTGTTGCTAAATACTTACCACCTAGCTTTACCTATCAACAAAAGAAGAAATTCTTCTATGATTTAAGACATTACTTTCGGGATGACCCACATCTTTATAAAGAAGGAGTAGATGGTATTATTAGACGTTGTGTACCTGAGCATGAACAGGGACAAATCCTACGTAAATGTCACTCCGAACCGTATGGAGGGCATCATGCTAGAGATAGAACTGCTCACAAGGTATTGCAATATGGATTTTATTGGCCTACTTTCTTCAAGGATGCTCGTAAGTATGTCTCATCTTGTGATGAATGCCAAATAATAGGTAATATTGGTAAGCGTCAAGAAATGCCTATGAACTATTCTCTTGCTGTTGAACCATTTGATGTTTGGGGATTTAATTACATGGGACCTTTTCCTTCCTCTAATGGGTATACACATATTTTGGTTGCTGTTGATTATGTTACTAAATGGGTAGAAGCTATTCCAACTAGTAGTGCTAATCACAACACCTCTATTAAAATGCTTAAGTTATTTTCCCAAGGTTTGGAGTCCCTAGATATTTAATGACTGATGGTGGTTCACACTTTATTCATGGTGATTTCCGTAAGATGCTTGCTAAGTATGATGTTAACCATAGAATTGCATCACCCTATTATCGTCAGTCTAGTGGTCAAGTTTAACTTAGCAATAGAGAAATAAAATTGATTTTGCAAAAGATTGTCAATAGGTCCAGAAAGAATTGGTCTAAGAAATTATATGATGCACTTTGGGCTTATAGAACCGCATATACAAATCCTATGGGTATATCTCCTTATAAAATGGTTTATGGAAAAGCTTGTCATTTACCTCTTGAGTTAGAACATAAAGCATATTGGGCAGTTAAAGAACTCAATTATGATTTCAAACTTGCGGGTGAAAAGAGGTTATTTGATATAAGTCCATTAGATGAATGGAGAACCCAAGCTTATGAAAATGCAAAGTTATTCAAAGAAAAAGTTAAAAGATGGCATGACAAAATAATTCAAAAACATGAGTTTAAAGTCGGAGAATATGTTCTTTTGTACAACTCTCGTTTTAGATTATTTGTAGGCAAACTCCTCTCGAAATGGGAAGGCCCATATGTCATCGAGGAGGTTTACCGGTCCGGTGCCATCAAAATAAATAATTCTGAAGGTACTAACCCGAAGGTTGTCAATGTACAACGAATAAAGCATTATATCTCAGGTACGCCTATTAATGTTGAAAGCAATATCATCCAAACTTTGACACCGGAAGAGTACATAAAAGAGTCCTTCTAGAACACTCCAGAATCGTCAAAATAAGGAGGTACGTGATACGGTAAGTAAACGGACTCCAAAAAATCTGCAAAAATATTTTTGTCAGTTTTGGAATAATTTAGAATTTTGGGAATAAAGAAACTTCCAGGAAGCGTCCCCTGGTGGGCACAATACACCAGGGCGCGCCAGGCTTGCCTGGCATGCCCAAGTGGGTTGTGCCCACCTGGGACACCTCCCGTACTCCGTTTTTCTTCCATATGCTTGTCCTACAAAATAAAAATTCTCTCTATACTTCCTGGCGTTAACCACCGTATCGTGGAGAAAATCCTCTGTCCTCTTTTCTTCTTTGTTTCCGCCAGATTTATCAATCTAAGCATCATTCCTTCCTGATCCTCCATCAATATGGAAGTTGATGATTGGCTGATGTTGATCGTGACGATGCTGAAGGAAGCAAAGGGCAAATTACCTTCTTCATCACCACCATCACCTTCTTCACCACCAAATGAGAACTGAGTATCGGGTATGGGCACTCCCCCTGGCTTCCACCAAGCTTGGGGGAGGTGCCCCGGTATCGTATCATCCCACTATCTTTTTACTTTTACTTATTTTTAGTTCAATCTTTTGCTTAGATGAATAAAGTTTAGTTCGATCTTTTCTTTCTCTAGAAGTTTGCTTAGTGATCTATTATTATAATCATGTGCAAGTTATATAATGAAGCTAGTTTGAGTTTTTTACTTTCTTTACCATCATGTTGCAAATAAAGAAAAGAAATAAGAAAGAAAGAAAAAGAAACAAGAAATAAATAAATAAATAAAGGATAGAGATAATGAAAAGATTATATACTAATCCCATGGTAGGTGATAGCACTACATATGGAAAAGTATAAGTAAGAAAATTTTATTAGAGATTGACAAACATAGCATTAGTCGATGATGCAACTCATGAAAGAATTAATAAGGGAAGGGAAGATTCACATATAAATATACTATCCTAGAAATATTTTGTGATTGTGAGCCCTCATCAAAATATTATATGCCAAAATTGTTGACGTTGGACAAGGAAGACAACGTAATGGTTTATGTATGTTTATATTCACACAGAAGTCATATTGTCATAGATCCTTTAACTTGTGATGCTTTCCCCTATCTTTGCTAGCCAAAAATTCCGCACTAAGTAGAGATACTACTTGTGCATCCAAAAACCCTTAAACCCAAACCTTTTTCAAGTGTCCACCATACCTACCTAGGGATTGAACAAGATCCCTCAAGTAAGTTGTCATTGGTGCAAAAAGGTAATAAAAATTGCTTCTAAATATGTAAGATCATTTAGTGTAAGAGAAAATTGAGCGTTGTACGAACTTGGATGACAAAGAATAAAAGCGACAGACTGCATAATAAAGGTTGTCATCTTAAGGGGAAATACAACGTGATGTTCCCTTGCACTAAGGATTGAGCATGCAAACAAATAAGCGCATGGCAACCTCTGCTTCCCTCTGCGAAGGGCCTATCTTTTACTTATATGTATTTACTTTTATGCAAAGAGTCAAAGTTTTCCTTCTATTCCTTTCTATTTATTCTTTTGGCAAGCATCATGTGGTGAGGAAAGATCTAGGCACATATGTCCAGTTGAATATAGATAGCATGAGTTATTATTGTTGACATCACCCATGAGGTGAGTAAGTTGGGAGGCAAAACTATAAGCCCCTATCTTTCTATGTGTCCGGTTGAAACGTTTTGCTCATGGGTACAAGATGAGTGTTAGCAATCATAAAAGACTATATGATGGTTGAGTATGTGGACTTGCTTAAGAGCTCCGATACGTGACCCTTCCTGAAAAGATGATGAATTGTAGTTGCAAAGTTGACGGAGAACATAGTTTGTTGGTTTCTAATAGATTTTTTGCTTTATACTTCGATTGTGTGATGAACTATTACTTATTCATGGGAAGTATATGATGCAAGTTCTATGATAAAAGTCCTATGTTCAAATTTTTTGCTGTTATAATAATCAACATGATGCTTCTATATCTGTATTCTGTTTTTATCGACACCTCTCTCTCAAAGCATGTGGACATGTTTCTCGATTTCAGTTTTCGCTTGAGGACAAGCGAGGTCTAACCTTGGGGGAGTTGATACGTCCATTTTGCATCATGTTTCTTGCTGTTATTTACAAAGTTTTTATCCATAATAATGCTTTTTGAGGTAATTCTAATGCCTTTTCTCTCATAATTTGCAAGGTACACACCAAGAGGGAGAATTACCCAGCTGGAAATCTGGACCTGAAAAAGCTATGTCAGGCCACCTATTCTGCACAACTCCAAATGGGCTGAAACTTCAATGGACATTTTTATGGAATATAAGAAATATTCGAGCCAAAAGGTACTAGAGGGGGGCCACCAGGTGGGCACAACCCACCTGGGCGCGTCAGGCCCCCCTGGCGCGCCCTGGTGTATTGTGCCCTCCTCGGCCCACCTCTGGTGCCCATCTTCTGGTATATAAGTGGTTTTGACCTAGAAAAATAAAGAATAATATATTCGGGACGGAGCGCCGCCGTCTCGAGGCGGAACTTTGGCAGGAGCACTTTTGCCCTCTGGCAGAGCGATTCTTCTGGGGGAACTTCCCTCCTGGAGGGGGAAATCATCGTCATCATCATCACCAACAACTCTCCCATCTTGGGGAGGGCAATCTTTGTCGGCGTCCTGGGAACGGGGGTACCCAGACTTGCCTGCCTGCGGCCCAGGGCGGGGCTCATCCAGCGGCCTGCTACGGCCCATCTTCATCCACAACCACTCAAGACCCTTGCGAGGGGCCAAGCCTCACGAGGCGGACGACGCAAGACCTCCTCAGGGGCAGCCTCCCTAGGCAGCCTTCCGAGGAGTGGAGATATCAAGGCAAGGGTGATAACCCACGAGTATAGGGGACCGCAACAGTTTTTGAGGGTAGAGTATTCAACCCAAGTTTATTGATTCGACACAAGGGGGGCCAAAGAATATTCTCAAGTATTAGCAGTTGAGTTGTCAATTCAACCACACCTGGATAACTTAGTATCTGCAGCAAAGTATTTAGTAGCAAAGTAGTATGGAAATGTGATATGATGGCAAAAGTATCGATGGCAGTTTTGTAGTAATTGTAATAAAGGGCAACGGTAAAGTAACTAAGCAAAGAACAATATGTGAAAAGCTTCGTAGGCATTGGATCGGTGATGGATAATTATGCGGATCACGATTATTCATGCAACAGTTATAACATAGGGTGACACAGAACTAGCTCCAATTCATCAATGTAATGTAGGCATGTATTCCGAATATAGTCATACATGCTTATGGAAAAGAACTTGCATGACATCTTTTGTCCTACCCTTCCGTGGCAGCGGGGTCCTATTGGAAACTAAGGGATATTAAGGCCTCCTTTTAATAGAGTACCAGACCAAAGCATTAACACATAGCGAATACACGAATCCTCAAACTATGGTCATCACCGGGAGTGGTCCCGATTATTGTCACTTCGGGGTTGCCGGATCATAACACATAGTAGGTGACTAATGACTTGCAAGATAGGATCAAGAACTCACATATATTCATGAAAACATAATAGGTTCAGATCTGAATTCATGGCACTCGGGCCCTAGTGACAAGCATTAAGCATAGCAAAGTCATAGCAACATCAATCTCAAAACATAATGGATACTAGGGATCAAACCCTAACAAAACTAACTCGATTACATGATAAATCTCATCCAACCCATCACCGTCCAACAAGCCTACGATGGAATTACTCACGCACGGCGGTGAGCATCATGAAATTGGTGATGGAGGAAGGTTGATGATGACGACGACGATGGATTCCCCTCTCCGGAGCCCTGAACAGACTCCAGATCAGCCCTCCCGAGAGAGTTTAGGGCTTGGCGGCGGCTCCGTATCGTAAAACGCGATGAATCCTTCTCTTTGATTTTTTCTCCCCGAGCGTGAATATATGGAGTTGGAGTTGAGGTCGGTGGAGCACCAGGGGGCCCACGAGGCAGGGGGCGCGCCCCCACACTCGTGGACAGGGTGTGGGCCCCCTTGTCTTGATTCTTTCGCCAATATTTTTTATTAATTACAAAAATATTCTTCGTGAAGTTTCAGGTCATTCCGAGAACTTTTATTTCTGCACAAAAATAACACCATGGCAATTCTGCTGAAAACAGCGTCAGCCCGGGTTAGTTCCATTCAAATCATGCAAGTTAGAGTCCAAAACAAAGGGCGAAGTGTTTGGAAAAGTAGATCTGATGGAGACGTATCAACTCCCCAAGCTTAAACCTTTGCTTCTCCTCAAGCAATTCAGTTGACAAACTGAAAGTGATAAAGAAAAACTTTTACAAACTCGGTTTGCTCTTGTTGTTGCAAATACGTAAAGCCAACATTCAAGTTTCCAACAAAGATTATGAACTAACCATATTCAGAATAACACTTAGGTCTCATGTTTACTCATATCAATGGCATAATCAACTAGCGAGCAATAATAATAAATCTCGGATGACAACACTTTCTCAAAACAATCATGATATGATATAACAAGACGATATCTCGCTAGCCCTTTCTGAGACCGCAAAACATAAATGCAGAGCACCTCTGAAGATCAAGGACTGACTAAACATTGTAATTCATGGTAAAAGAGATCCAGTCATACTCATACTCAATATAAATTAATAGTAATGGATGCAAATTACAGCGGTGCTCTCCAACTAGTGCTTTTTAATAAGAGGATGATGACTCAACATAAAAGTAAATAGATAGGCCCTTCGCAGAGGGAAGCAGTGGTTTGTAGAGGTGTCAGATCTCGATTTGAAATATAGATAAATAATATTTTGAGCGGCATACTTTCATTGTCAACATAACAACCGAGAGATCTCGATATCCTCCATGCTACACACATTATAGGCGGTTCCCAAGCAGAATGGTAAAGTTTATACTCGCCTACCACCAACAAACATCAATCCATGGCTTGTCCGAAACAACAGGTGCCTCCAACTAACAACAATCCTGGGGGAGTTTTGTTTGCAATTATTTTGATTTGGTTCGAGCATGGGACTGGGCATCCCGGTGACCAGGCATTTTCTCGTGAGTGAGGAGCGGAGTCCACTCTTGAGAATAACCCTCCTAGCATGGAAGATACAGACAGCCCTAGTTTATACATGAGCTATTCGGGCATACAAAAAAGAATTTCATTTGAAGGTTTAGAGTTTGGCACATACAAATTTACTTGGAACGGCAGGCAGATACCACATATAGGAAGGTTTGGTGGACTCATATGGAATAACTTTGGGGTTCATGGAAGTGGATGCACAAGCATTATTCCCGCTTAGTACAAGTGAAGGCTAGAAAGAGACTGGGAAGCGACTAACTAGAGAGCGAGAACAGTCATGAACATGCATTAAAATTAATAAACATTGAGTGCAAGAATGAGTAGGATATAATCCACCATGAACATAAATATCATGGAGGCTATGTTGATTTTGTTTCAACTACATGCGTGAACATGTGCCAAGTCAAGCCACTCGAATCGTTCAAAGAAGGATACCACCCTATCATACCACATCACAACCATTTTAATAGCATGTTGGCACGCAAGGTAAACCATTATAAACTCCTAGCTAATTAAGCATGGCATAAGCAATTATAATCTCTAATTGTCATTGCAAACATGTTTCATTAATAATAGGCTGAATCAGGAACGATGAACTAATCATATTTACAAAAACAGGAGAGGTTGAGTTCATACCAGCTTCTCTCATCTCAATCAGTTCATCATATATCGTCATTATTGCCTTTCACTCGCACGACCGAATGGTGTGGATAATAATAATAGTGCACGTGCCTTTGGACTAAGCCGAATCGCAAGCATTTAATACACAGGAGAAGACAAGGTAATATGGGTGTGACGCCTTGGGGTAATCAAGCTACAAGAACCTCGCAAATGATACCACGTCACCTCGATTCTTCGTTGATTAATCTCGCGTTAGTTCGAAACCGATTCAAAATTCAAATTTGAAATAAAGTCAAACTAGAAAAGTTTTCAAAAGTCAAAACTAAAATGTTCTAAATGTAGCAAGTAATTCATAATAAATATTGGTGGAGAAGACACATTGTTATAAAGTAGTTAAATGCACTATAATAAATAAATAGTGGCAAAACAGTTATTCAAATGCTTTTAAAATAATAAACAATTCCAAAACTATTTTATTTCAGTGCTAAACTGTTTGTGGCAGTGGCATAAATTGTAACGCTATTTTCGGTGCCACTTTTGTATTTTATTGAAACTAAGCTAAAACAAAAAAGAAATAAAATAAATAAAAGTAAAAGAAAACAAAATAAACAAAAAAAGAGAAGAAAAGGAAAGCACCCCCCACTGGGCCACGACCCAGTAGGCCTCCAGGCCGCCCGGCCGGCCCACCAGGCCCGACCGGCCACCCCACTCCCTTATCCCCTCTCGCCCGAAACCCTAACCCCCCACTACTCCCACTCGCCCCCACTCCCTCTCCCTCGTCCCACTCCTCCTCTGCACCCCGATCTGGATCGGGGAAACGGCGCCCCGACCCCATTGCCGTGACCCTTCGCCGTCCTCGTCGCCGATCGCCGCCGCCCGAGGACCGCCCTCGCCGCCTCGACCTCGTCTCCTCCTCACCGGCCTGCCTCCCCCTACGCACGACGTCCCCATCCACCACCACGAACCCCGCTGCCTTTGCCCTACGAATCCCGGTGAGGACCCCCTTGTTGCTCTCCTGTCATGCTGCTGCTCTGTTGTTGCTCCCGCTGCCGTCAGCAGCCTCGCCTCCTCCCCTGTTCCAGCTCACCGACCGCTGCCGCACACACAGGCGTGCCATCCCCGCATCGCCTCGCCTCGCCGCTCACGCGACAACCGCGACCACCCACACCGCTTCACGGATTGCCCGCCCTCGCCCGTCGCGCCACGCTCCCGCCGTGGCTGCGTCTTTCTTGCATCGCGCCGCGCCGCCTGCCCCTCGCGACCACCGTCACTCACCGCGGCTCGCATCCCTGCCGGCCCCATGCGCCCCTTGCTTGCTGCTGAGTCCTCCGCCCCGGGTCGTGCCCTCCCCTGGCTCTGGCCGGCGCCCGGCGTCGTCGGGCCTGCTCGGTGCCCCTCGGGCACCCATCCGTTGGGCGCCCGCACCCCGCCCTTGCATCGCCTACTTTGTGCCCCGCAGCGCGACACCTGACCACAGCGCCACCATGCCGTCGCCGCACTCGCATCTACCCCTGGCTGCCGCCGTCGCCCCCTACCTCCCGCTCCGCCGGTCCGCCCCCCACGCCGCCGCCGCTTATCGCCCGGCCGGCGTCCACCGCCCTCACCGTGGCCTGCGTCCCAGGCAGTGCCCCTGTCGTCTTGGGCAACACCCAAAGCAGGCTCGGCTCCAGCGCCCACATCCGGCGCCCGCCCCGTTAAACCACCGCCCGAACCCATTATGGCCTCTGTGCCACTAGACAACGGGGCCCAGCCCCCAGAACGTTTTTGAAAATAATAATAATAATGAATTAATAAAATTAATAATCAATTAATTATTTAATTAGTAAATTAATTAAGTTAATTAATCCTATTTAATTAATCTAATTAACTAGTTAGGTTAATTAAACAATAATTAGATTAGCTAAATCCCTATTTTTTAAACCTAAACAGAGTATGACAGGTGGGTCCCAGTGGACCCACACGTCAGTTTGACCAGTCAACACCTCTGTTTACTGCTGACGTCATGCTGACATCAGCATACACTATTCTGGATAATGTTATAATTAAATAATTAAATAAATTCTAAAAATGATTAAATCTTTTAAAATTAATATAAAATAAACCGTAACTTGGATGAAAATACTTTCTACATGAAAGTTGCTCAGAACGACGAGACGAATCCGAATGCGCAGCCCGTTCGTCCACCACGCATCCCTAGCATAGTGAACACGCAACTTTCCCCCTCCGTTTCATCTGTCCAAAAACGCGAAACACCGGGGATACTTTCCCGGATGTTTCCCCCCTTCGCCGGTATCACCTACCACTACGTTAGGTCACCCCTAGCACCGCATATTGCCGTGTCTTGATTTGTGTTACATTTGATTGCTCCGTTATTTATTGTGTTCCCTCTCCGTTACTTCTTAACGGTAGACTTTGAGACCGGTGTCGATGTCCGTGTGATCGACTACACCGAAGATGACCCGTCCTTGCCAAAGCAACCAGGCAAGCCCCCCCTTGATCACCAGATATCGCCTATTCTACTCTTTACTGCTTGCATTAGATTAGTGTAGCATGTTACTGCTTTCCGTTATTCCTATCCTGATGCATAGCCTGTCCTTGCTACTCATTGTTACCTTTACGCAATCCTACATGCTTAGTATAGGATGCTAGTATTCCATCAGTGGCCCTACATTCTTGTCCGTCTGCTGTGCTATACTATCGGGCCGTGATCAATCGGGAGGTGATCACGGGTATATACTATATACTTTATACATGATACATGTGGTGACTAAAGTCGGGTTGGCTCATGGAGCACCCGCGAGTGATTCACGGATTGGGGGTTGAAAGGACCTTTGTCCCGACAGCCCTCTATGTGGATCTTTGTGGCGGAGCGACATGGCGAGTTGAGACTACCTAGGTGAGAGGTGGGCCTCATGCAGTCGGTGTCATGATTACATCATTAACACGCTTAATGAGATCTTGGTATTTTATCTGAGTCTGGCCATTTGGTCTATACGCACTAACCAACTACATGGGGAAGATATGGGCACTCGGCGTCGTGGTATCAGCCGAAGCCTTCATGACGTCGGCCGATCAAGCGGCCACGGATTGGACCGAACGCACTGCTAGGCTAGGTCTGCGCTTCGGCCGTGTTATAGCGTCTTGGTGTGCTAAGGGCGATGGGCCCAGACCCCTGTGAGCTTAGGTTTAGACCGGCGTGCTGACCTCTCTGTTGGCCTAGGTGGGGCTGCGACGTGTTGATCTTCCACGGCCGGGTATGACCCAGAAAAGTGTGTCCGACCAAATGGGATCGAGCGTGTTGGGTTATGTGGTGCACCCCTGCAGGGAAGTTAATCTATTCGAATAGCCGTGATCTTCGGTAACATGACGACTTGGAGTTGTACCTTGACCCTATGACAACTAGAACCAGATACTTAATAAAACACGCCCTTCCAAGTGCCAGATACAACTCGGTGGTCGCTCTCTAACAGGGCGACGAGGAGAGGATCGCCGGGTAGGATTATGCTATGCGATGCTACTTGGAGGACTTCAGTCTACTCTCTTCTACATGCTTTGCCAAAGCGGAGGCTGCGGAAGCATAGTCTTTGATAAGACTAGCTATCCCCCCCTTATTCTGGCATTCTGCAGTTCAGTCCACCGATATTGCCTCTTTACACATATACCCATGCATATGTAGTGTAGCTCCTTGGTTGCGAGTACTTTGGATGAGTACTCACCGTTGCTCTTGTCCCCCCTTTTCCCCCTTCCCTTCTAGCTGGTTGTCGCAACCAGATGTCGGAGCCGAGGAGCCAGGCGCCACCGTGGACGACGACTCCTACTACACCGGAGGAACCTACTACTACGTGCAGCCCGCGGATGACGACCCTGGAGTAGTTAGGAGGATCCCAGGCAGGAGGCCTGCGCCTCTTTCGATCTGCATCCCAGTTTGTGCTAGCCTTCTTAAGGCAAACTTGTTTAACTTATGTCTGTACTCAGATATTGTTGCTTCCGCTGACTCCTCTATGATCGAGCATTTGTATTTGAGCCCTCAAGGCCCCTGGCTTGTATTATGATGCTTGTATGACTTATTTTATTTTTAGAGTTGTGTTGTGATATCTTCCCATGAGTCCCTGATCTTAATCGTACACGTTTGCGTGAATGATTAGTGTACGATTGAATCGGGTGCGTCACAAGTTGGTATCAGATCCCACTGCCTATAGGAATCCCCCTTTCCAACTCCTTGGCCGAAGTTGAGTCTAGTCATTGAAAAGGTTTTTACTAACATGGCTGTGCGGCTTACGGGCCCATGTCGCCATTGGGTGGTATTAGGATCTTTTATTCCTCGGCCTATACTCTGGGACTCTGACCTCTCTTCTATTCGGGTTAAATGATTTTACTAACTCTAAGTCTAGGTTCTCGTAACTACTTCTTTTCGGAGAGCCCCTTATTACCGATGACCACCTGCTGCACTAGAGGATTTAGAAGATACTCTCTGATGTTCTCTCGAGACTTTGTGCCCATTGCCTTTTCAAATTCCTACCATCGAAATATCCCTATGGATAAATACATGCACTTGTTGTTCCTACTTTTATTCCCAGTTGATCTTGTTATTACAAGATACCCTGGAATTCTCTCTGTTGATCCGAGAATATCTTGTGCCTACTGCCTTGCAGTTCTTTGCCACATGAATACCCCTACAAATAAATCCTCGCACTTGTCGAGTATCCGCTCATCCCCAGTTGTTCATCTGTTTCACAAAAGTCTTCGAAATACCATTCGATCTTCCGAAAATCCTTAGCAACCTATTGCTCTGGAATTTCTTGTTTGCTTTCATTACGATTAATCCCATAAGTCTGGTAATCTTATTGGCACCCTTTGTCATTATCATTTGAGTCCATTGATTCAATATGTTGTGAATGCTTGCAATCCTCAATCAGATCCTAGAATTCATCTTTTCGTCTCAGACACCATTTTTAAACATGAGCTGGGTCTCGACCAATCAAGTTGCCATCGATTGTAACCCCCTATGTCTATTCAGCTATCCATCTTTGATCAGAGCGTCTGCTTCTGATCCTTCGTTTTGGAAATCATAATTCCTTTGTTATCTAAGCATCGCATTATTCTGATGTTCTATAATCTGATGCATTTGCATTCTTTCTTCCTCTGATAGAGTATCGATACTCACATCAGCCCCATTGTGGACCGCCATACCCATTGCCGGGTTATTATCCGACAGTGTCCTTTACTACCAAAATTCTTATGAGTTATTTACCCGATACATAATGCCTTTGGTAAATTGTATCCTCTACTTTTGTCAACCATGCTCTGCTTTCAAGCTGGTGATATTTACTCTTGGAACTTGTGGTATATGTTTCTAAGATATCCCGATGGGTTGAACCTTATGCCTTCCTTAATCTGTATGACCCGAAAACTTTTCACGGGTCATACTCCTCTAGTAATTCACCCGGTAGGTTTTCACACTGAAATCATTTTTATCAGAGCAGTGAATGAATGGTCTCGCATTGCAGAAGTGAGAGTCGACCTTGAACTTTGTGTTCATGCCCATGGAAATGATGTAGATCGTATCATTAAAGCTTCTCTTCAAATAAATATTTCCTTGGTATAAGTTTATCTTATATCTCGGATCTGGCATTTTGCAATCGTTGTTCCGGCCATGTTCTCCTTTTAAATACCATTTCTCGGACAAGTTGAAGTACTTTTCTTCTGCAGATCATTGCACCTGTCCAACCCTTACTTTGATCTACCGTCGAGCATTACACTCTGGTATCTCAATAATACCATGGAACTACATAATTTTTTATGAGTTCTTCATCAACTATTATTCTCGCCAATTCCAATTTCTCTCGGGTTATGAGTTATTAGTCACTCGAGAACACCGTTAAGTGAATCGATTCCGCACTCCGATTCAATAACTCTAAGTAATTTTCGTTGCTTATGATTTAATAACCCTTCAAGTCATTCCTAGCCTGATCGGCTATATCATTATCGTGCAACTTTTTTTAACTGTGCTATCTAGTCCTTCTTTCCGAAGCACAATTTTTGACGATGAGCTAAGCTTACGTCGACTTTCCTCGTCATATTTTTTGCCTTGAACAACAAGCCGGATTTCGAGTTTGTGACATACTCGTGGTTCCAATAACTTTTCGCTTCATCATTCCTTTGACTTGATGTCATCGCCGAACGATTACACCTTCATGAAATCTCTCAGCAAATGTGTCGTGATCATCATCAGCATTCTGAGATCTTCCAGGATATCAATTGAATTCATGATGGAAAATAACATCCTTACCCCTTGATGATTTGTGTTATCATCAACAACATCCTTGCCTTCCCTCAACACAAACATGTTCATGTTTTGGGTTGAATCTTGAGTTCCTTGTTATCTAGCAACTGTTCTTCTCACCTTGGAGTAGTACCATCTTTTATGACAAGAAAGTCGTGAGAATTGCTCCGCCTCTTAAAAATTCTTGGCATAGTGATACTACTCACCATCAAAATTCTTTCTTGGTCCCAATGTTGATTCCAACCGAAATACCAACAAGTGAACGGTGCTGCTTGGATTCTGTACTCCTAGCAACCCTATTGCTTTGGAGTTTATGGCCGACAGTTCATCCTCAGACTATTGGTTATTGAATCACCATTCTGACATTGGTCGTGCAACCCAACAAATATTTCAGGCGCACCTTTCAAACAATGTTTACTTGTGTATGTTTTCCTCGAGCATACTTCATTATATCATTTGATCCGACAAATGTTATCTCCTTGTTCACATAACTATGGAAATCCATCCTTCGAAAATCTCGATGATTTGTCGCTGAGTCCATCAGCCACCTCCTCATCCTCTCCTTGGTTTACTGATGAACTCTTGTTTCGGAACTCACTTCCATAGTTCATTTCCCGAGAATCTTATGACGACTTCTCGTCAATTCGTGTCACACCTTTTAATCTCAGGATCCTGAGTCTGAGGTATCCTGACACCAATCAGATCTGAATCTCGGTCAGATATGATGGTTGGAACATATTTCCAAGAGTTATAACATTGGTCTTTATATGACTCGGTAAGGTGATGTCATGCCTAGCACACCTGACCGGAGGGCCTATTGTTATAATTTTCCTTTTAGCAAGGCTATCCATTCTTCCATTAGGAAATTGAAAAACTTATTCTACAAGTTGTTCCTGATGGATCCTTTGTATCCAAAGCCTGACCTTTGCTTGAAGACCATGTCAATACTATCTCGAAGCATGTTTGTGGTACTCCGATTTTCAACAAGAACATTTGAACCCCAATGCTAAATGTTCTTGCTCAATTATCCGAACACCGTTGTATGGGTAATGTCATGAAATTTTTCTCCCCTTACCTAAAGGGTTTTCTACATTATATCCTGTCATGGATATCATGCTCTGCTTATCATTGGGAAGGATATACCCCTGAAATATCTGATAATCATATTTTCCTTTCCATTATTTGGTTTAACCTTTCTGGTGATCATTATGTTCTAAGCAGTATTAATTCCCTGCTTATGTAAACCCCTTGCTGTACAATTCTGTCAGTAAGACCCTGTTACTTTTGTTGATGACATTCCGGTAACCACCGATGGACGAGAACTTTTCCTATTGGTCCGCCTAGTAGCAACGAGCAGGAAAATGGTTCTCTTCGTCCCTCGCCCTTGGTACCAACGTTGTTGCCGACATAACTGACATGGTACTCTCTAACATGCCTTGCTATCATGACCGTGCAAGATGTCACTGCTCCTATTAAAAAAACCACAATGGTGGGCCCATAACCCACAGTTCCACAGGATCGAAACCTGACTCTCATGTACCCCCTGTTTCCAAAGTTATTCCTCACGCACGGCTTTGTATGTAATTCACAAGCCACCTTTCAAGACATCATCAATTCTGGTATCCGAAACAATACTTATGCCCATTGCTCTAAACCCCTTTCACACTCTGTTTCAGGCAACAAATGATTGCCTATCCGCTTGAAACTTCTTATTGCACCTTCTTACCTTGCTCTCGATATTTTCTTAAGTTTCAATTCGAGAGTTACTTTCGGCCACCTTCCCCGATGTTAGTTACCAGATAGTCAACCTTGCAGAGGTCCGTTCTCCCGGAATACGCACCCTTTATTCTTTCGTAAGTACGATGGAGTTCTCGAAGAAGGGATGCAGACTTCATCATGATGACCTAAAGCAGAGAAATGAAGACATCAACATAATGGATCGACCTGTTTGAGAAGAGCAACCAAGACCTAGAATATTCGTTAGAATTTCGTAACCATATCTTTCCCCCTTACTCCACCTCTTAAAATCTCGGGAAAAGATTTCTTGTAGTGGAGGAGAATTGTGACGCCCGGGTAATCAAGAAACAGTAACCTCTGCAAATGATACCACGTCACCTCGATTACCGTTGATTAATCTCGCGTTAGTTCGAAACCGATTCAAAATTCAAATTTGAAATAAAGTCAAACTAGAAAAGTTTTCAAAAGTCAAAACTAAAATGTTCTAAATGTAGCAAGTAATTCATAATAAATATTGGTGGAGAAGACACATTGTTATAAAGTAGTTAAATGCACTATAATAAATAAATAGTGGCAAAATAGTTATTCAAGTGCTTTTAAAATAATAAACAATTCCAAAACTATTTTATTTCAGTGCTAAACTGTTTGTGGCAGTGGCATAAATTGTAACACTATTTTAGGTGCCACTTTTGTATTTTATTGAAACTAAGCTAAAACAAAAAAGAAATGAAATAAATAAAAGTAAAAGAAAACAAAACAAACAAAAAAAAGAGAAGAAACAGAAAGCACCCCCCACTGGGCCACGACCCAGCAGGCCTCCAGGCCGCCCGGCCGGCCGAACAGGCCCAACCGGCCACCCCACTCCCTTATCCCCTCTCGCCCGAAACCCTAACCCCCACTACTCCCACTCGCCCCCACTCCCTCTCCCTCGTCCCACTCCTCCTCTTCCCCCCGAACTGGATCGGGGGAAACGGCGCCCCGACCCCATTGCCGCGACCCTTTGCCGTCCTCGTCGCCGATCGCCGCCGCCTGAGGACCGCCCTCGCCGCCTCGACCTCGTCTCCTCCTCACCGGCCTGCCTCCCCCTACGCACGACGTCCCTGTTGGAAATATGCCCTAGAGGCAATAATAAAAGGATTATTATTATATTTCCTTGTTCATGATAATTGTCTTTTATTCATGCTATAATTGTATTATCCGGAAATCGTAATACACGTGTGAATACATAGACCACAATATGTCCCTAGTGAGCCTCTAGTTGACTAGCTCATTGATCAATAGATAGTCATGGTTTCTGACTATGGACATTGGATGTCATTGATAACGGGATCACATCATTAGGAGAATGATGTGATGGACAAGACCCAATCCTAAGCATAGCACAAGATCGTGTAGTTCGCTTTTGCTAGAGCTTTTCCAATGTCAAGTATCTCTTCCTTAGACCATGAGATCGTGTAACTCCCGGATACCGTAGGTGTGCTTTGGGTGTACCAAACATCCTGGCAATAGCTGGGTGACTATAAAGGTACACTACGGTATCTCCGAAAGTGTGCTCGGGTTGACACGGATCGAGATCGATTTGTCCCTCCGTATTACGGAGAGGTATCACCGGGCCCACTCGGTAGTGCATCATCATAATGAGCTCAAAGTGACCAAGTGTCCGGTCACGGGATCATGCATTACTGATGCAGTAAAGTGACTTGCCGTGCAGATTGAACGAGGTATTGGGATACCGACAATCGAATCTCGGGCAAGTAACATACCGATTGACAAAGGGAATTGTATACGGGGCTGTTTGAATCCTCGACATCGTGGTTCATCCGATGAGATCATCGAGGAGCATGTGGGAGCCAACATGGGTATCCAGATCCCGCTGTTGGTTATTGCCCGAGAGCCGTCTCAGTCATGTCTACGTGTCTCCCGAACCCGTGGGGTCTACACATAAGGTTCGGTGGCGCTTAGGGTTGTATGAATATGAGTATGCAGTAAACCGAATGTTGTTCGAGTCCCGGAGGAGATCCCAGACGTCACGAGGAGTTAGGAATGGTCCGGAGGTAAAGAATTATATATAGGAAGTGTTGTTTTGACCATCGGGAAAGTTTTGGGGTCACCGGTATTGTACTGGGACCACCGGAAGGGTCCCTGGGTCCACCGGTGGGGCCACCCATCCCGGAGGGCCCCATGGGCTGAAGTGGGGAGGAACCAGCCCATAGTGGGCTGGTGCGCCTTGGCCCACCTGCGCCTAGGGTTGAAACCCTAGGGTGGGGCGCCCACTTGCCTTGGGGGCACTCCACCCCTGGCCGCCGCCCACAGGAGATCAGATCTCCGGGGCAGCGCCCCAGTGGCCTATATAAAGGGAAGGGGAGGGGCAGCCGCACTGAAGTTCAGCGCCTCCCTCCCCTTTACACCTCTTCCTCCTCCACCACGAGCTTGGCAAAGCCTGCCGAATCTTCTTTGCTCCACCAACACCACGCCGTCGTGCTGCTGGAGCCATCTTCCTCAACCTCTCCTTCCCCTTGCTGGATCAAGAAGGAGGAGGCGTCATCCGCTCCGTCGTGTGTTGGTAGCGGAGGTGTCGTCCGTTCGGCACTCGGTCATCGGTGATTTGGATCACGGCGAGTACGACTCCATCATCCACGTTCTAGTGAACGCTTCCGCACCCGATCTACAAGTGGTATGTAGATGCAATCTCTCTCCCATGACTCGTTGCTTAGATGAACTCATAGATGGATCTTGGTGAAACCGTAGGAAATTTTTAATTTTTCGCAACGCGTTCCCCTAACGGTGGCATCATGAGCTAGGTCTATGCGTAGTTCTCTATTTCACGAGTAGAACACATTTTTGTTGTGGGCGTAGATCTTGTCAACTTGCTTGCCGCTACTAGTCTTTTCTTGATTCAGAGGTATTGTGGGATGAAGCGGCCTGGACCGACCTTACACGTGCGCTTCGTGAGACGAGTTCCACCGGTGACATGCACTAGTTGCATAAGGTGGCTAGCGGGTGTCTGTCTCTCCTACTTTAGTTGGGCCGGATTAGATGAAAAGGGTCCTTATGAAGGGTAAATAGAAGTTGACAAAATCACGTTGTGGTTATTCGTAGGTAAGAAAAGCGTTCTTGCTAGAACCCAATTGCAGCCACGTAAAGATGCAACAACAATTAGAGGGCGTCTAACTTGTTTTTGCAGCAATTGTCATGTGATGTGATATGGCCGAAGTTGTGATGAATGATATATTGTGATGTATGAGATCATGTTCTTGTAATAGGAATCACGACTTGCATGTCGATGAGTATGACAACCGGCAGAATATAGGAGTTGTCTTAATTATTGTATGACCTGCGAGTCATTGATTCAACGCCATGTAAATTACTTTACTTTATTGCTAAACGTGTTAGCCATAGTAGTAGAAGTAATAGTTGGCGAAGCAACTTCATGGAGACACGATGATGGAGATCATGATGATGGAGATCATGGTGTCATGCGGTGACAAGATGATCATGGAGCCCGAAGATGAAGATCAAAGGAGCTATATGATATTGGCCATATCATGTCACTACTTTATATAATTGCATGTGATGTTTATTATGTTTTATGCATCTTGTTTACTTAGAACGACGGTAGTAAATAAGATGCTCCCTTATAATAATTTCAATAAAGTGTTCCCCCTAACTGTGCACCGTTGCTAAAGTTCGCCGTTTCGAAGCACCACGTGATGATCGGGTGTGATAGATCCTTACGTTCACATACAACGGGTGTAAGACAGTTTTACACATGCATAAACACTTAGGGTTAACTTGACGGAGCCTAGCATGTATACGGACATGGCCTCGGAACACAAGAGACCGAAAGGTCGAACATGAGTCGTATGGAAGATACGATCAACATGGAGATGTTCACCGACGATGACTAGTCCGTCTCACGTGATGATCGGACACGGCCTAGTCGAATCGGATCATGTAACACTTAAATGACTAGAGGGATGTCAAATCTGAGTGGGAGTTCATTAAACAATTTGATTAGATGAACTTAATTATCGTGAACTTAGTCTAAAGTCTTTGCAAAATATGTCTTGTAGATCAAATGGCCAACACTCATGTCACCATGAACTTCAACGCGTTCCTAGAGAAAACCAAGCTGAAAGATGATGGCATCAACTATTGATTTGGGTCCTAACACGAGGATCATCCTCATAGCAGCCAAGAAACAATATGTCCTAGAAGCACCGCTAGGTGATGCACCCATCGAAGAACCAAGACATTATGAACGCTTGGCAGTCTCGTGCTGATGATTACTCCCTCGTTCAGTGCGGCATGCTTTACAGCTTAGGACCGGGGCTCCAAAAGCGTTTTGAGCAACACGGAGCATATGAGATGTTCGAGGAGCTGAAAATGGTTTTCCAAGCTCATGCCCGGGTCGAGAGATATGAAGTCTCCGACAAGTTCTATAGGTGTAAGATGGAGGAAAACAGTTCTGTCAGTGAGCACATACTCAAAATGTCTGGGTTGCACAACCGCTTTGTCGGTGGAGATCAACCTCCTTGACGAGGCGGTCATTGATGAATCCTTGATCGCTCCCACCAAGCTACAAGAGCTTTGTGATGAACTACAATATGCGGGGATGGTGAAGACCATTCGAAGTATTCTCAATCTTTGAAGTCGATGAGGTTGAAATCAAGAAAGAACATCAAGTGTTGATGGTCAATAAAACCACTAAGTTCAAAAAGGGAAAGGGTAAGAAGAACTTCAAGAAGGACGGCAAGGATGTTGCCGCGCCCGGTAAGCAAGTTGCCGGGAAGAAGTCAAAGAATGGACCCAAACCTGAGACAGAGTGCTTTTATTGCAAAGGAAAGGGCCACTTGAAGCGGAACTGCCCCAAATACTTAGCGGATAAGAAGGCCGACAACACTAAAGGTATATTTGATATACATGTAATTGATGTGTACCTTACCGATTACTGTAGTAACTCCTGGGTATTTGATACCGGTGCGTTGCTCATATTTGTAACTCCACGGTAGGAGCTGCGGAATAAAGCGGAGGCTGGCGAAGGACGAGGCGACGATGCGCGTCGGGAATGGTTCCAAGGTCGATGTGATCGCCGTCGGCACGCTACCTCTACATTTACCTACGGGATTAGTTTTAAACCTCAATAATTGTTATTTAGTGCCAAGTTTGAGCATGAACATTGTATCAGGATCTCGTTTAATGCGAGATGGCTAATCATTTAAATCCGAGAATAATGGTTGTTCTATTTATATGAGAGATATGTTTTATGGTCATGCTCCAATGGTCAATGGTTTATTCTTAATGAATCTCGAGCATAATGTTACACATATTCATAGTGTGAATACCAAAAGATGTAAAGTTGATAACGATAGTCCCACATACTTGTGTACTTTGCCGCCTTATGGTCACATTGGTGTCAAGCGCATGAAGAAGCTCCATTCTGATGGACTTTTAGAGTCTCTCGATTGTGAATCATTTGACACATGCGAACCATGCCTCATGGGCAAAATGACCAAGACTCCATTCTCCGGAACAATGGAGCGAGCAACCAACTTATTGGAAATCATACATACCGATGTGTGCAGTCCAATGAGCGTTGAGGATCGCGGAGGATATCGTTATGTTCTCACTCTCACAGACGACTTAAGTAGATATGGGTATGTCTACTTGATGAAACACAAGTCTGAGACCTTTGAAAAGTTCTAGGAATTTCAGAATGAGGTAGAGAATCAACGTGACCGAAAGATAAAATTCTGACGATCGGATCGTGGAGGAGAATATTTAAGTCACGAATTTGGTACACACTTAAGAAAATGTGGAATCGTTTCACAGCTCACGCCGCCTGGAACACCTCAGCGAAACGGTGTGTCCGAACGTCAGTGTCGCACTCTATTGGATATGGTGCGACCTATGATGTCTCTTACCGATTTACCGCTATCATTTTGGGGATACGCACTAGAGACAGCTACATTCACTTTAAATAGGGCACCGTCTAAATCCGTTGAGGCGACACCGTATGAATTATGGTTTGGGAAGAAACCTAAGGTGTCGCTTTCTAAAAGTTTGGGGATGCGATGCTTATGTCAAGAAACTTCAACCTGAAAAGCTCGAACCCAAGTCGGAAAAATGCGTCTTCATAGGACACCCTAAGGAAACCATTGGGTATACCTTCTACCTTAGATCCGAAGGCAAGATCTTTGTTGCCAAGAACGGATCCTTTCTGGAAAAAGAGTTTCTCTCGAAAGGAGTAAGTGGGAGGAAAGTAGAACTCGATGAAGTACTACCTCTTGAACCGGAAAGTAGTGCAGCTCGGGAAAATGTTCTGTGGTGCCTACACCTCTTGGAGAGGAAATTAATGATGATGATCAAGGTACTTTGGATCAAGTTGCTCTTGAACCCGTGGGTCCACAAGGACACATTCCACACCCAGTGGTATGGCAACCCTGTCATGGAAATCATGTTGTTAGACAACTGTGAACCTTCGAACTATGAAGAAGCGATGGCGGGCCCAGATTCCAACAAATGGCTTGAAGCCATGCAATCCGAGATAGGATCCATGTATGAAAACAAAGTATGGACTTTGACAGACTTGCCCGATGATCGGCGGCGATAGAAAACAAATGGATCTTTAAGAAGAAGAAGGCGGACGCGGATGGTAATGTCACCATCTATAAAGCTCGACTTGTCGCTAAGGGTTATCGGCAAGTTCAAGGGATTGACTACGATGAGACTTTCTCTCCCGTGGCGAAGCTTAAGTCCGTCCGAATCATGTTAGCAATTGCCGCATACTATGATTATGAGATATGGGAGATGGACGTCAAAACAGCGTTCCTTAACGGTTATCTTAAGGAAGAGCTGTATATGATGCAGCCGGAAGGTTTTGTCGATCCTAAGAATGCTAACAAAGTATGCAAGCTCCAGCGGTCCATTTATGGGCTGGTGCAAGCATATCGGAGTTGGAACATTCGCTTTGATGAGATGATCAAAGCGTTTGGGTTTATCTTGAGACTTATGGAGAAGCCAGCGTTTACAAGAAAGTGAGTGGGAGCTCTGTAGCATTTCTCATATTATATGTAGATGACATACTTTTGATGGGAAATGATATAGAACTCTTGGACACCATTAAGGCCTACTTGAATAAAAGTTTTTCAATGAAGGACCTTGGAGAAGCTGCTTATATATTAGGCATCAAGATCTATAGAGATAGATCGAGGCGCCTCATAGGTCTTTCACAAAGCACATACCTTGATAAGATTTTGAAGAAGTTCAAAATGGATCAGTCAAGAAAGGGTTCTTGCACTGTCTTTGCAAGGTGTGAGATTGAGCTCGGCTCAATGCCCGACCACGGCAAAAGATAAAGAAGAGATGAGCGTCATCCCCTATGCCTCGGCCATAGGATCTATTATGTATGCCATGCTGTGTACCGGACCTGATGTAAACCTTGCCGTAAGTTTGGTAGGAAGGTACCAAAGTAATCCCGGCAAGGAACAACGGACAGCGGTCAAGAATATCCTGAAGTACACGAAAAGGACAAAGGACATGTTTCTCGTTTATGGAGGTGACGAAGAGCTCGTCAGAAGGGTTACGTCGGCCTTCTAGCTTCGACATAGATCTGGATGACTCTAAGTCACAAACCGGATACGTGTATATGTTGAATGGTGGAAGCGATGGCTGGTGCGGTACCAAGCGAAGCGTCGTGGCGGGATCTACATGTGAAGCGGAGTACATGGCAGCCTCGGAGGCAGCATGAAGCAATTTGGGTGAAGGAGTTCATCACCGACCTAGGAGTCATACCCAATGCGTCGGGGCCGATCAAACTCTTCTGTGACAACAACTTTGGAGCTATTGCACTTGCCAAGGAGCCAGGTTTCACAAGAAGACCGAGCACATCAAGCGTCGCTTCAACTCCTTCCGTGAAAATGTTCAAGATGGAGACATAGAAATTTGCAAAGTGCATACGGATCTGAATGTCATAGATCCGTTGACTAAACCTCTTCATGGGCAAAACATGATCAACACGAGAACTCTATGGGTGTTCGATTCATCACAATGTAACTGGATTATTGACTCTAGTGCAAGTGGGAGACTGTTGGAAATATGCCCTAGAGGCAATAATAAAAGGATTATTATTATATTTCCTTGTTCATGATAATTGTCTTTTATTCGTGCTATAATTGTATTATCCGGAAATCGTAATACACGTGTGAATACATAGACCACAATATGTCCCTAGTGAGCCTCTAGTTGACTAGCTCGTTGATCAATAGATAGTCATGGTTTCACGACTATGGACATTGGATGTCATTGATCACGGGATCACATCATTAGGAGAATGATGTGATGGACAAGACAATCCTAAGCATAGCACAAGATCGTGTAGTTCGTTTTGCTAGAGCTTTTCCAATGTCAAGTATCTCTTCCTTAGACCATGAGATCGTGTAACTCCCGGATACCGTAGGAGTGCTTTGGGTGTACCAACCGTCACAACATAACTGGGTGACTATAAAGGTACACTACAGGTATCTCCGAAAGTGTCTGTTGGGTTGACACGGGTCGAGACTGGGATTTGTCACTCCGTATTACGGAGAGGTATCACTGGGCCCACTCGGTAGTGCATCATCATAATGAGCTCAAAGTGACCAAGTGTCTGGTCACGGGATCATGCATTACGGCATGCAGTAAAGTGACTTGCCGTAACGAGATTGAGCGAGGTATTGGGATACCGACGATCGAATCTCGGGCAAGTAACATACCGATTGACAAAGGGAATTGTATCTGAGGTTGTTTGAATCCTCGACATCGTGGTTCATCCGATGAGATCATCGAGGAGCATGTAGAGCCAACATGGGTATCCAGATTCCGCTGTTGGTTATTGCGAGAGCCGTCTCGGTCATGTCTACGTGTCTCCCGAACCCGTGAGGGTCTACACACTTAAGGTTCGGTGGCGCTAGGGTTGTATGGATATGAGTATGCAATAAACCGAATGTTGTTGAGTCCGGATGAGATCCCGGACGTCACAAGGAGTTCGGAATGGTCCGGAGGTAAAGAATTATATATAGGAAGTGTTGTTTGACCATCGGGAAAGTTTGAGGTCACCGGTATTGTAAGCGGGACCACCGGAAGGGTCCGGGGTCCACCGGTGGGGCCACCCATCCGGAGGGCCCCATGGGCTGAAGTGGGGAGGAACCAGCCCATAGTGGGCTGGTGCGCCCCTTGGCCCACCCCTAGCCTAGGGTTGAAACCCTAGGGTGGGGGGCGCCTGCCTTGGGGGCACTCCACCCCTTGGCCGCCGCCCCACAGGAGATCGGATCTCCAGGGGCGGCGCCCACAGGGCCTATATAAAGGGAAGGGGGAGGGCAGCCGCTGCTGAAGTTCTGGCGCCTCCCTCCCCTGCTACACCTCTTCCTCCTCCGTCCACGAGCTTGGCGGCGCCTGTAGAATCTTGCCGCTCCACCAATACCACGCCGTCGTCTTTCTGCTGGAGCCATCTTCCTCAACCTCTCCTTCCCCCTTGCTGGATCAAGAAGGAGGAGGCGTCATCCGCTCCGTGCGTGTGTTGAACGCGGAGGTGCCGTCCGTTCGGCACTTTCGGTCGTCGGTGATTTGGATCACGGCGATGCGACTCCATCATCCACGTTCTAGTGAACGCTTCCGCCTGCGATCTACAAGTGGTATGTAGATGCAATCTCTCTCCCATGACTCGTTGCTTAGATGAACTCATAGATGGATCTTGGTGAAACCGTAGGAAAAATTTTAATTTTCTGCAACGTTCCCCAACAGTCCCCATCCCCCACCATGAACCCCGCTGCCTTTGCCCTACGAATCCCGGTGAGGACCCCCGCCGCTGCTCTCCTGTCGCCACTGCTGCTCGAGCTGTTGCTCCGCTGCCGTCGCGCAGGCCTCGCCTCCTCCCCTGTTCTAGCTCACCGACCGCGGACGCGCACACACGCGCGCCATCCCCGCATTGCCTCGCCTCGCCGCTCACGCGACGGCCGCGACCACCCAACCGCTGCTTCCCGCTTTCCCCGCCTACGCCCCGTCCGCGCACGCTCCCGCGCCGTGGCTGCGTGCTGCTGCTACTACGGCTGCGCCGCCCCCCTTGCCCCTCGCGACCACCGTCACTCACCGCGGCTCGCATCCCCGCCGGCCCCTACGCCTTGCTCATTCTTGAGTCCTCCGCCCGGGCCGTGCCCTCGCTACGGCCGGCGCCCGGCGCCAGCGTCGTCGGCTGCTTTCGGTGCCCCACGGGCACCCGTTCGTTTAGGCGCCCGCACCCCCCTTGCATCGCCCGCTGCGCCACGCAGCGCTGACGCCCCGCAGCCAGCGCCACCATGCCGTCGCCGCACTCGCATCTACCCCTGCTTTGCTCGCCCGTCGCCCTACCTCCCGCTCATTGGTCCGGCCCCCCCGCCGCTTATCGCCCACGCCCGCCCGGCGTCCCACCGCGCCCTCACTGTGGCCTCGTCCCAGGCCGGTGCCCCCTGTCGTCCTGGGCAAACGCCCAAACAGGCTCGGCTCCAGCGCCCGCATCCGGCGCCCGCCCCGTTAAACCACCGCCCGAACCCATTATGGCCTCTGTGCCACTAGACAACGGGGCCCAGCCCCCAGAACGTTTTTGAAAATAATAATAATAATAATAATAATAATAATAATAATAATGATGATGAATTAATAAAATTAATAGTCAATTAATTATTTAATTAATAAATTAATTAAGTTAATTAATCATGTTTAATTAATCTAATTAACTAGTTAGGTTAATTAAACAATAATTAGATTAGCTAAATCCCTATTAAACCTAAACAAAGTATGACAGGTGGGTCCCACTGGACCCACACGTCAGTTTGACCAGTCAACACATCTGTTTACTGCTGACATCATGCTGACATCATGATGACGTCAGCACACACTATTCTGGATAATGTTAGAATTAAATAATTAAATAAATTTTAGAAATGATTAAATCTTTTAAAATTAATATAAAATAAACCGTAACTCGGATGAAAATACTTTCTACATGAAAGTTGCTCAGAACGACGAGACGAATCCGGATGGGTAGCCCGTTCATCCGCCACGCATCCCTAGCATAGCGAACATGCAACTTTCCCCCTCCGGTTCATCTGTCCGAAAACGCGAAACACCGGGGATACTTTCCCGGATGTTTCCCCCCTTCACCGGTATCACCTACCACTACGTTAGGTCACCCCTAGCACCGCATATTGCCGCGTCTTGCTTTGTGTTACATTTGATTGCTCTGTTATTTATTGTGTTCCCCCTCCGTTACTTCTTTCCGGTAGACTTTGAGACCGGTGCCGATGTCCGTGTGTTCGACTACACCGAAGATGACCCCTCCTTGCCAGAGCAACTAGGCAAGCCCCCCTTGATCACCAGATATCGCCTATTCTACTCTCTACTGCTTGCATTAGAGTAGTGTAGCATGTTAATGCTTTCCGTTATTCCTATCCTGATGCATAGCCTGTCCTTGCTACTACTGTTGTTACCTTTACCTGCAATCCTACATGCTTAGTATAGGATGCTAGTCTTCCATCAGTGGCCCTACATTCTTGTCTCTGCTGTGCTATACTATCGGGCTGTGATCACTCGGGAGGTGATCACGGGTATATACTATATACTTTATACATGATACATGTGGTGACTAAAGTCGAATTGGCTCATGGAGCACCCGTGAGTGATTCACGGATTGGGGCTGAAAGGACCTTTGTCCCGACGGCCCTCTGTGTGGATCTTTGTGGCGGAGGCGGCAGGCGAGTTGAGACTACCTAGGTGAGAGGTGGGCACGGCCTGGTCGGTTTCATGGTTACATCATTAACACGCTTAACGAGATCTTTGTATTTGATCTCGAAGTCGGCCATTTGGTCTATACGCACTAACCAACTACGCGGGAAAGATATGGGCACTTTCGGCGTCGTGGTATCGGCGAAGCCTTTGTGGCGTCAACGGCGGCGGCGCGCGCCGGATTGGATGGAGCACGCTAGGCTAGGTCTGCCTTCCGGCGGCGTTATAGCGTGGTGTGCTAAGGCGATGGGCCCGGACCCTGCGGCGCTTAGGTTTTGAACGGCGTGCTGACCTCTTTGTTGGCCTAGGTGGGGCTGCGGCGTGTTGATCTTCTGCGGCCGGTATAACCCGGAAAAGTGTGTCCGCCAAATGGGATCGGCGTGTTGGGTTATGTGGTGCAGCCCTGCAGGAAGTTAATCTATTCGAATAGCCCTGATCTTGATAACAGGACGACTTGGAGTTGTACCTTGACCTTATGACAACTAGTACCGGATACTTAATAAAACACACCCTTCCAAGTGCACGATACAACTCGGTGGTCGCTCTCTAACAGGCGGCGAGGAGAGGATCGCCGGGTAGGATTATGCTATGCGATGCTACTTGGAGGACTTGATCTACTATCTTCTACATGCTTTGCAAGACGAGGCTGCCGAGCGTAGTCTTCGATAAGACTAGCTATCCCCCCCTTATTCTGGCATTCTGCACTTCAGTCCACCGATATTGCCTCTTTACACATATACCCATGCATATGTAGTGTAGCTCCTTGCTTGCGAGTACTTTGGATGAGTACTCACCGTTGCTCTTCTCCCCCTTTTCCCCCTTCCCTTCTAGCTGGTTGTCGCAACCCGGATGCCTGAACCGAGGAGCCAGGCGCCACCGTGGACGACGACTCCTACTACACCGGAGGAACCTACTACTACGTGCAGCCCGCGGATGACGACCCTGGAGTAGTTAGGAGGATCCCAGGCAGGAGGCCTGCGCCTCTTTTGATCTGCATCCCAGTTTGTGCTAGCCTTCTTAAGGCAAACTTGTTTAACTTATGTCTGTACTCAGATATTGTTGCTTCCGCTGACTCGTCTATGATCGAGCATTTGTATTATGATGCTTGTATGACTTATTTTATTTTTAGAGGTGTGTTGTGATATCTTCCCGTGAGTCCCTCATCTTAATCGTACACGTTTGCATGAATGATCAGTGTACGATTGAATCGAGGGTGTCACAATGGGCTCTTTGTTAAATCAACAATAATGCATATGAGAGCCACTTTGTGACGCCCGGATAATTAAGCTATAGTAATCCCACGCTAATGATGCCACGTCACCTCGGTTACTGTTAATAAACTCTCAATAGTTCAAAACTGAAACAAATTAAAAACTTAACTAAAGACAAACATCAAAGTTTTCAAACATTAAAAATAAAATGCTCAGGTTGTGCCACATAATGTTTAGATATTCAACGTGAAGGAAACACACTTTTGCAGAATGCATAAATATTTTAAATTGAATTAAAACATAAAAGGAAATAAATAAAAGAAAAGGAATAAAAAAACAAACCTAACAAAACTAAAGAGAAAAGGAAACAATCCCCCCATTTGGGCCAAGTGGCTCGGTGGCCTCCGAACCCGCACGGCCGGCCCATCAGGCCCAATCGGCCACCCCCACTCCCTTATCCTCTTTCGCCCGAAACCCTAACCCCCCCACTACTCCCACTCGCCCCACTCCCTCTCCCTCGTCCCACTCCTCCTCTGCCCCCCGATCTGGATCGAGGGAAACGGCTCCCCGACCCCGTTGTCGCGACCCTTCGCCGTCACCTCACCAACCTCCGTCGCAAGGAGAACGACCCCGCCGCCCGGATCGACCGCGCCCGCCGTCGCCAAAGCTACCTCGCCGGACGCCATCGCCGGCCTGCCTCCTCCTCCCCACTGGCCTGCTTCCTCTCCGCCGTCGTCCCCGTCGACCACCCCGACCCCCGCTGCCCCGTCCCTACGAATCACGGTGAGGCCCCAGGCCTCTTCCTTTCTCTGTCACCCGTGCTCACCGCGCCCTCGCCGTCCTACCGAACTGGTGTAGGACCTTGAAGTATGTCTAGAGGGGGGTGATTAGACTACTTGACCAATAAAAACTTAACCTTTTCCCAATTTTAGACTTTGGCAGATTTTAGCTAATTTTGAACAAGTCAAGCAATCTTCACACCATTCAAGCAAGCATGCAAAGAGTATATTGGCAGCGGAAAATAAAGCATGCAACTTGCAAGAATGTAAAGGGAAGGGTTTGGAGGATTCAAACGCAATTGGAGACACGGATGTTTTTGTCGTGGTTCCGATATGTGGTGCTATCGTACATCCACATTGATGGAGACTTCAACCCACGTAGGGTAGCAGTTCTTGTGAGTCCACGGAGGGCTCCACCCACGAAGGGTCCACGAAGAAGCAACCTTGTCTATCCCACCATGGCCGTCGCCCATGAAGGACTTGCCTCACTAGCGGTAGATCTTCACGAAGTAGGCGATCTCCTTGTTACAAACTCCTTGGTTCAACTCCACAATCTTGTCGGAGGCTCCCAAGTGACACCTAGCCAATCTAGGAGACACCACTCTCCAAGAAGTAACAAATGGTGTGTTGATGGTGAACTCCTTGCTCTTGTGCTTCTAATGATAGTCTCCCCAACACTCAACTCTCTCTCACAGGATTTGGATTTGGTGGAAAGAAGATTTGAGTGGAAAGCAACTTGGGAAAGGCTAGAGATCAAGATTCATATGGTTGGAATGGAATATCTTGGCCTCAACACATGAGTAGGTGGTTCTCTCTCACAACTGGTAAGTTGGAAGTGTAGGTTTGTTCTGATGGCTCTCTCCACGAATGAAGAGGAGGTGGAGGGGTATATATAGCCTCCACACAAAATCTAATCGTTACACACAATTTACCAAACTCGGTGGGACCGAATCATCAAACTCGGTCGGACCGATTTAGTAAACCTAGTGACCATTAGGGTTTTCGGTGAGACTGGCATGCAACTCGGTAGGACCGATTTGGTTAGGGTTAGGGCATAACGTAATCTCAGTGAGACTGATTACACAAACTCGGTGAGACCGATTTTGGTAATTACCAGAGAGTTGGTCAGGTAAACTCGGTGGGACCGATTCGCTCTTTCCGGTGAGACCGAAATGTTACGAAAGGGAAACAGAGAGGTTACATTGCAATCTCGGTGGGACCGATCGCTCACTTCAGTTAGACCGAAACATTACGAAGGGAAACAGAGAGATTCCAATCCCATCTCGGTGAGACCGAGATCCCTATCAGTGAGACCGATTTGCCTAGGGTTTGTGGCAGTGGCTATGACATTTGAACTCGGTGGCGCCGGATAGGAAGAATCGGTAGGGCCGAGTTTGACTTTGGGTTTAGGTCATATGTGGATGTGAGAAAGTAGTGGAGGGTTTTGGAGCATATCACTAAACACATGGAGCAAGAGGCTCATTAAGCAACACCTCATCCCTTCTTGATAGTATTGGCTTTTCCTATAGACTCAATGTGATGTTGGATCACTAAAATTGTAAAATGTAGAGTCTTGAGCTTTTGAGCTTGAGCCAATCCTTTGTCCTTAATATTTTGAGGGATCCACTTTCATCATCCATGCCATGCCATTCATTGAGCTTTCCTGAAATATTTATCTTGGAATAGTATTAGCTCAATGAGCTATATGTTGTTATGAATTACCAAAACCACCTAGGGATAGTTGCACTTTCAATCTCCCCCTTTTTGGTAATTGATGACAACATATAGATCAAAGCTTCGACAAATGATAATAAAATTGAAAAACATAAATGCTTTGAGAAGTATGTGATAAGCAAGAGCTCCCCCTAAATTTGTGCATATCTTAAGATTTGCTTTGGACTGCAATTGCACAAGAAATTAGGCTCATGGGTTACTCTTCCATGTCACATACATCTTGGTGGAGCGCTCAAAATAATAACGATTGAATACATGCACTCATCACCAAGCACAGTGAATGATCATATAAGGATAAATAAGATAATATCATAAAAGGCATAAGTGTAGCTTATGATCAAACACATGATCATCAATGTCTCACAGGTAATGCATGGTATCTCAAGCAATCAAACTAAAAAAAAAGGTCAACCAAGAAGACAAGAGAGAACAAAAGCAAATCTCTCTCTCGAAGCCTATGATCTATACATTTTTCTCCCCCTTTGGCAACAAGTTACCAAAAAGTTCCTAGAAAATGCATAGCACTATGTAAATCTCTCGGACTTGGTCTTACGGTGGTGGTGTAGATAGGACTCCAAGGATGAGCATCGATGAGACGTGGTAGGAGCTGAAGAAGTTGGAGGCTGGGTACATGGAGGCTGAAGAAGTGGCTCACGGTGTGCAGGTTGGCACTGCAGGTGACCTCTGAGCTCTATGCACTCTGGCAAATGCATCGGTTGTCGTCTTGCCCTTCCTCTCACGCATATCATCTTGTAACTGCTCCACAGCTGACTGAACCTCAGTCACTTTGACATCAAGATCATAGAATTTTTGTTCCATGATTCTCTCCAGGATCTCCTAGTTTTGAGTTAGGGTGGCCAACCCCTTCTCAATCCGAAGAGTTGATGCTATTAAGTAACCAAGCTGCTCCTGCTTGTTCTTCAGAAAGTAGTCAGATGCCTCTGCTTGAGTTGGCATCTTTGCAGCTTTCTCTTGCCTTGCCTTCTCATTTCTCTCCTGAGCTTGCACTGATGTTGGTTCATTCTCAGTCATGACAACTCGATTGTCCTCAAATTCAGGATAGAGAAACATGTGTTCCTTATCCAATAGATACTTTCCTGTGCCCATCTTCGAGTTTATCAACTCCTGAATCTGTGGGGCATAACCACAGCTCCTCTTCTGATCTGCTGCTGTCCTCTTAATTGTCTCAACTATGAGGCTCATGACCTTGAATTTTTGAGCCACATTAAAAACATGAAGCAAATTGATTGCATGCCCTCTAATCATGTCATGGTCACCTGATTTGGGCAATAGAGTATGCCTTAAGATCTAGTTGATCGTAGGCAGCCCTGACAGTAGAAAATGGACTGATCCAAACTTGAAGGTCTCAAGTGCATCATCTAGGATCTCCTTGTACATGTGTGACATAGAGTTATGATCCATTTTATTCTTACCATAAATGTCCAGGTCATCCTCACTTTCCTTTGGGGCATTAATCAAACTTGCCCATTCCTCTATGGTAGACTGATATCTGGTTCCTTCTGACATCCACACTATCCTGCCATCTGGATAGAAATGTGCTGTGGAGTAGAATTGCATGATGAGTTCATCGTTCTAGTTGGTGAGCTTCTGCCCAACAAAATCAGCAACTCCATAAGCACTGAAGCTGTCATATACTCCAGGGTAGTGTTCTACGTTCTCCTTCATGTAGGTCCAGTTGACCCATCTCATATCGCAAACTATGGGCTTCTTATCCAGCACGATAGTCTCATAAAAGTCCTGCTGCTCCTTGGTGTGGAACACATAGTCCACATCAGTCCTTCTCCTCGTGGCATATGGATCTGACTCTCTCCATAGCCTCAACCCATTATCTCTCCTGATCTTCATGTTTTCAGACACAGGATGAGCATCATTGTGGTCTTGGATCTTGGGTTTGAGCTTTCTTAGGACCTGCCCTTCTTCATCTTCTTCAGCTTCAACCTCAGGCATTGGGGCCTTGTTCTTTTTAGCTGCTGGTATGCTCCTGGTATTCCTCTTGGGTGCATTCTTGGGCTTGGAGGCAGCTTTGGGCTTGGAAGTTGCAGCCCCTGATTTGATAGCATCACCCATCAGCTTTTGTGCCTTGGGTGCTGGTTCTGCAACCTCTTCTCCTTCTTCCTCTTCCATCATGGAAGGCTTCCCAATCACTCTTGCCATGGTCTTCTTGACCCTTTCTTTCCTTTTCTTTCCCTCTGCAGCAACAGGCTCTTTGGGTTGAGATTCCAAAGGAGCTTGAGTAGACACTCTGGCTTTGGACATTGGTTGTCTACCTGCTGGCCTTTTTATTTTCAAACCAGGCTTCACTGCAGATGAGCTGAACTCCCTCTTGAGCACTTTCTTCTTGGAGCTTGCCTCATCCTCAACTGCCACGTAATCCTCATCCTCAGACTCTGAGGTCTTCTTCTTTCTTGTCCTTGTGGAAGCCTTGGGAAAATTGCTCGGAGTGCTTCTGCTCCCCTCATTTGAGCTGCTTGAGGGACTAGTGCCCTCGCTCAATTGGATCTGCTCTTCAGATTTGTTCTGGCTATCACTTTGGTCTGACATCTTTGTTCAAGTATTGCTGACCCTGTGAATAGTTATAGATGAGGTAGAGTGGATGAGCATCACAAAATGCAGAGATTTTTGCAAAAGAATGATTCAAATCATTTAATTTTAGTTTCCCACTGAAAACATTTTGGATCTACCAATTTTCAAACTCGGTGACACCAAAGCAGTTTTGGAACCTAAACTAGTGAACTCGGTCAGACCGAGTCACAGTTCGGTGGCACCGAGACTGCTAGGGTTTCACAAAGTCCTAAAATTGGTCACACCGATTAGCAATTCTCGGTCAGACCGAGACTTACTAGTGCAATGGCATTAGCCAAATTGGTGAGACCGAGTTTTTCAACTCGGTGGGTCCGAGATGGTTTCGGCGGAAACCTAACCCTAAATTTTCGAATCTCAACTATTCTAAGGATTGATTTGACTGGATAGGAGTGTTTCAACCGTGGCAAGATGCATAATGAACACAATGTGATGAGAATCGGACGAGGAAAGCACTGTGATCGAGTTCATACCCTAGTTCGACGGGAACTCGCTACGGCGGCAACGGCGGAGGAGAATTCCGTTGACGGCGGCGGAGACCAGCGACAAGAGGCAGCTGGCGACGAAGTCGACGATCCGTAGACCAAGTTGGCAGAGCGAGCTATGTGTAGGCGAGAGGATTCGGAGAAAGTTTTCCAAATTTTGCCCGTGTGTATATATAGCCCGACCCTGTCGGTGTGACCGAGTGGTACAACTCGGTGGCACCGAGATGCAAAACTGTGAACAGTTATTGCAACTCGGTGTGACCGAAAAGTACAAATCGGTTGCACCGAGATGAAAACCTAGATCGACTTAGTAATCTCGGTATGACTGAAATGGAGGAATCGGTCAGACCGAAAATCACAAAGAAGTTTTGGAAGTTTATGTCTATGACGAATCGGGGACTCCGAGTGCTCCTCACACAGAGTGGTTCAAATCTGACTTGATCAAATTTTGTGATGTAGCATGAATAGAGTTTGAGACGAGAAAAGCATAGATAGCTAGAGAAGGTTCTTAGGCATTCTTGTCCATCCACTTGGCCAAAGAAAGAAAAGCCAAACAATCAAAGCAACAAGTGGATGTCCTCGAATGAGTAAAATATGCAACCAACATGCTCACTCAATAAGATGACAAATGAAATATGTGACATAGCATGCACAACCAATTCTAGCATCTACCAAACAATTGGCGATGACTAGGTCATCTATATATGAGTATATTGACTCAGGAGTCAAATGAGAACATTTGGTCATAGGTCATACTCATCGTTTAAGCTCAAGTGGGGTTACCACTTTTACATAAAGCATTTATGTGTTCACATCATTAGAGTTGCTTTGACTCAATTCTTAGATTTAAGCTCCCCCTAGATGTGAGATCCCCTTAGAGGGATGAACTAACCTTGGGTTTTGTCGATGATGACTTCATGTAGGTGTCGAAGATGTGGATGCTCAATGTTGATGTAGATCGTTTGGAGCAATCCTTTGGAGTGAGTTGCACTTTCAATACCTACATGGGTTAGTCCCACAAGGAACAAACAATAATATCCATAGACATAGAGTGATGCACACACAAAATGATGTCCATGAAAACATTAGGTTACCTTGTCCCTTGCCTTACCAACATGAGGGTTTGTGACTCCTTGAACTAGTGCAAGATATGGAAGTTGATTGCACTTGTCCTTGCCATAATGATATGAGTGAAAAATGTTGGCGGAGTCACCCTCAAGAACTCTCTAGTTCTTCTTCTTTGGGATCCACATCATCTTGATGGGAATCCTTGGTGTAGTAGTTGTACTTGATGAAGTAGAACTTGATGTAGTCTTGGGAACCCACTTGACCAAGGCCTTAGGTGCTTCTTCAAATGCATTAATCTCCTCTTGAAGCTTGTCCTTGCCTTTGTTCTTGTGGTCTTGTGGTGGAAGATCATCTTGTGCTTGTGTTCCCTTGAAGGAAGTAGGATCATACTTCTCTTGTTGAGGAACAAACCTCGTCTTGGGGTATTGATCTTCTTCCCACTCAACTCCATTGGCATTGAACTTTCGTTCAAAACCAACACCTCGATTCTTCCGGTGCCTTCCTTGCTTGCGTACAATTTCCTCAAATTGCTTACTCCCGGCAAGACTCCTGTATACACCTTTCTCTATAATTCCCTTCAATAAGCTGTTTTCTTGCTCAAGTGTAACTTGGCTAAGAGAATCATTAGTGGAATCAAGAGAACTACTAGAAGCAACAATATTGGATTTATCATTGTTATTGTTACTACTAGAAGAATCTTTCTTGTTCTTGTTACTAGACTTGACTTGAGGCATGTAAGTATATAAGAGTAAACGCTTGGCAATGTAAGAAGAACTTTTCTTACGAAGATCATCATTGATTGCTTTTAGGAACTCATGCTCTTTCTCAAGATTGAGCTTTTCAAAGCGTAACTTTTCATGAGCCCTTAAAAGTTCTCGATGATCTTCGAAGATAGTTTCATGAGCTAACTTAAGAGTGTTTAGTTCTTTAGTTAGACGCTAATCTTCTCCTTATCATTGTCATTAATTTCATCTTGATTAGCATGATTAATTGACGTTTCATCATAGTATTATCCCCTAGAGTTGTCAATAAGTAAATCATCATCACCAAGCAAGTCATCTTCATCACTGTTAAAATCAACATACTCGGGGTGTGTTACCTTAGGACCTTTGGCCATGAAGCATATTCCAATTCCTTCATTTGGTGATTCAAATATGTCGTAGGATTTGGTTGACACAAGTGCTAAACCAGCAACACCTTCATCTTAAGTGTATTTGGAGTCGGAGTGATAGCTTCTCTCGGAGTGATTGTCGGAGTCGGAGCCGGATACCCATTCACCAACATGAGCTTAATGTCTTTGTTTTGTGTAGCTCTTTGATGACTTATCCTTCCTTTCCGAATCCTTGCTTCTCCGTGAGGGTCTTCGTTCATAACGATCATCTCTACTCCTTCTCTCTCTTGGTGGTGATTCTTCTCTTCTACTTCTTATCTTGGGAGAATCTTCTCTTCTTTTGTAGGGTGCCGTACACTCATTGGAATAGTGTCCGGGTCTCCCACAATTGTAGCAATTTCGATCTCGACTAGAAGATCTTTTATCATTGTAGAACCTTGACTTGGAGCTTCTTTCTTTGCTTCTACTCTTGTAGAATTTGTTGAAGTTCTTCACCATTAAGCTCAGTTCTTCATTTAAGGTTTGTTTCTCGCTTGATGATGTGGGGGCTTCACATGAGGCTTTGTAAGAACCACTTGACTTGTTGTGAAGTTCCTCCTTATCCTTGAGTGACATCTCATGAGCAACAATTCTTCCAATGACTTCCGTTGGCTTGAGATCTTTGTAATTTGGCATCATTTGGATCAATGTGCACATGGTATCATATTTTCCATCCAATGCTCTTAGGATCTTCTTGATGATGAATCATCGGTCATTTCTTCACTTCCTAAGCCGACAATCTCATTTGTGATAAGAGCAAGCCTAGAGTACATTTCAAATGACACCTTCACCATCCTTCATTTTGAACTTGTCAAGCTGACTTTGGAGCACATCCAACTTGGATTCCTTGACGAGTCGGTACCTTCATGCATATCAATCAAAGTATCCCAAATTTCCTTTGCATTCTCAAGGCGGCTGATTTTGTTGAATTCTTGAGGCACAATCCATTGAAGAGGATATCACAAGCTTGGCGTTGTATTGCAACATCTTCAACTCTCCTGCACTAGCTTCACGGTTCGGTTCTCTCCCATCAAAGAATTCACCTTGCAAACCAATACACACAATAGCCCAAGCAGGCGGGGTTATGTCCGAGAATATGCATTTTCATCTTATGCTTCCAACTAGCAAAATTAGTGCCATCAAAGTAAGGACCTCTACGGTGATAATTTCCCTCGCTAGACGCCATACTCTCCTAGGTTGTGAAACCAAGGCTATGACCACCAAAAGCTATGGAAATCAAAGCAAATGGAGACCAATGCTCTGATACCACTTGTAGGACCTTGAAGTATGTCTAGAGGGGGGGGTGATTAGACTACTTGACCAATAAAAACTTAACCTTTTCCCAATTTTAGACTTTGGCAGATTTTAGCTATTTTTGAACAAGTCAAGCAATCTTCACACCATTCAAGCAAGCATGCAAAGAGTATATTGGCAGCGGAAAATAAAGCATGCAACTTGCAAGAATGTAAAGGGAAGGGTTTGGAGGATTCAAACGCAATTGGAGACACGGATGTTTTTGTCGTGGTTCCGATAGGTGGTGCTATCGTACATCCACGTTGATGGAGACTTCAACCCACGTGAGGTAACAGATTCTTGTGAGTCCACGGAGGGCTCCACCCACGAAGGGTCCACGAAGAAGCAAACTTGTCTATCCCACCATGGCCGTCGCCCACGAAGGACTTGCCTCACTAGCGGTAGATCTTCACGAAGTAAGCGATCTCCTTGCCCTTACAAACTCCTTGGTTCAACTCCACAATCTTGTCGGAGGCTCCCAAGTGACACCTAGCCAATCTAGGAGACACCACTCTCCAAGAAGTAACAAATGGTGTGTTGATGATGAACTCCTTGCTCTTGTGCTTCAAATGATAGTCTCCCCAACACTCAACTCTCTCTCACGAGGATTTGGATTTGGTGGAAAGAAGATTTGAGTGGAAAGCAACTTGGGAAAGGCTAGAGATCAAGATTCATATGGTTGGAATGGAATATCTTGGCCTCAACACATGAGTAGGTGGTTCTCTCTCGAGCTGGTAAGTTGGAAGTGTAGGTTAGATTCGATGGCTCTCTCCACGAATGAAGAGGAGGTGGAGGGGTATATATAGCCTCCACACAAAATCTAACCGTTACACACAATTTACCAAACTTCGATGGGACCGAATCATCAAACTTCGGTCGGACCGATTTAGTAAATCTAGTGACCGTTAGGGTTTTGATTGGGGCCGACATGCAACTCGGTAGGACCGATTTGGTTAGGGTTAGGGCATAACGTAATCTCGGTGAGACCGATTACACAAACTCGGTGAGACCGATTTTGGTAATTAGCTAACCAGAGAGTTGGTCAGGTAAACTCGGTGGGACCGATTCGCTCTTTTCAGTGAGACCGAAGTGTTACGAAAGGGAAACAAAGAGTTTACATTGCAATCTCGGTGGCACCGATCGCTCACTTCGGTTAGACCGAAACATTACAAAGGGAAACAAAGAGATTCCAATCCCATCTCGGTGAGACCAAGATCCCTATCGGTGAGACTGATTTGCCTAGGGTTTGTGGCAGTGGCTATGACATTTGAACTCGGTGGCGCCGGATAGAAAGAATCGGTAGGGCCGAGTTTGACTTTGGGTTTAGGTCATATGTGGATGTGAGGAAGTAGTGGAGGGTTTTGGAGCATATCACTAAACACATGGAGCAAGAGGCTCATTAAGCAACACCTCATCCCTTCTTGATAGTATTGGCTTTTCCTATAAACTCAATGTGATCTTGGATCACTAAAGTGTAAAATGTAGAGTCTTGAGCTTTTGAGCTTGAGCCAATCCTTTGTCCTTAATATTTTGAGGGATCCACTTTCATCATCCATGCCATGCCATTCATTGAGCTTTCCTGAAATATTTATCTTGGAATAGTATTAGCTCAATGAGCTATATGTTGTTATGAATTACCAAAACCACCTAGAGATAGTTGCACTTTCAACCGGCTCACCCTGCCGCGGCGGAGCCGCTCCAGCCTCGCCGCGCTCCCCGAAGCTCCTCTGCACCGCCTCATGACCGCGCTCCCCATGGTCCTTGGCCTGCCGCATGACCCCGTCTTGCTTCCGCTTCCCAGTGGCCGCCCGCGCCACACCTCGCTGGACCGCCGCGCCCGCTCACTTGCGGCGCCCCGTGAACCCCCAGCTCTGTCACGCCCGTGCTCCCACAGGCCTTGGCTTTCCAGCTCGCAAATCACAAGCCATGGCACGCCCTTGCCGGCTCTCCGTGCCTCCCTTTCATGGTCCGGTCCCGTCACCGGCCGCGCCCTTTCTTGCCGTCGGCGCCCGCCAGCCTCGCCCCACGGTTGGTCAGGCGAGCTCCCTATCGGGCAGGTTGGCGCCCGTCGCCCAGCACGCCCCTGCGCCCGTAACTGCACGCCTGGTGCCCGCTAAGGCCCCTGTGCCACTGACCAGAGGGGCCCAAGCCCACAGAATGTTTTAAAAGAAAATGAAAAAGAAAATAAAAATGAATTAATAAAATTAATAATTAATTAATTGGTGAATTAATTAAGTTAATGGATCATGTTTAATTAATCTAATTAACTAGTTAGTTTAATTAAATAGTAATTAGATTAGTTAAGTCCTAATTATCCTAAGCAGAGTATGACAGGTGGGTCCCACACGTCAGCTTGACCCAGTCAACACCTCATTGGTGATGGCGTCATCTTGGCGTCATCTTCAATCTTGATAATGCCATTTTCGAATTAAATTAATAATAATACTTTAGAAAATGTGTTTAAAAAAACTTAAAAAATTAATATAAAATGAACCGTAGCTGAGATGGAAAAACTTTGTACATGAAAGTTGCTCAGAACGACGAGACGAATCCGGATACGCAACCCGTTCGACCACCACACATCCCTAGCATAACAAACACACAACTTTCCCCTTCCGTTTCATCTGTCCGAAAACGCGAAACGCCGGGGATACTTTCCCGGATGTTTTCCCCCTTCGTCGGTATCACCTACTACCGCGTTAGGGCACACCTAGCACCGCGTGTTGCCATGTTACGCTTTGTGATGCTTTGATTGCTCTGTTATTTATTGTGTTCCCCATCCGTTACTTCTTTCATGTAGACCCCGAGACTGCCGGCGACCCCCAGTTCGACTACGGAGTTGACGATCCCTCCTTCTTGCCAGAGCAACCAGGCAAGCCCCCCCTTGATCACCAGATATCGCCTATTCTTCTCTATACTGCTTGCATTAGAGTAGTGTAGCATATTCTGCTTTCCGTTAATCCTATTCTGCTGCATAGCCTGTCCTTGCTACTACTGTTGTTACCTTTACCTGCAATCCTACATGATTAGTATAGGATGCTAGTATTCCATCAGTGGCCCTACACTATTGTCCGTCTGCCAAGCTATACTACTGGGCCGCGATCACTTCGGGAGGTGATCACGAACATATACTATATACTTTATACTGTTACATAACTTATGTAATCTTTGTTAGGAGATGGGGCTGAAGGCGGTGGCTCCATCCCGGTAGAGGTGGGCACTGGGTTCCCGACAGCCCCGGCATTACTTAGCGGAAGCTGACAGGGCAGGTTGAGACCACCTAGGAGAGAGGTGGGCCTGGCCTGGTCGGCGTTCATGAGACACTTAACACGCTTAATGAGATCTTGGTATTTGATCTGAGTCGGCCATTTGGTCTATACGCACTAACCAACTACGTGGGAAAGTTATGGGCACTTTCGGCGTCGTGGTATCGGTGAAGCCTTCATGACGTCGGCCCGCGAAGCGGGCGCGCGGATTGGTGAGCACTGCTAGGCTAGGTCCGCTTCCGGCCGCCACGCATAGCGTCTTGGTGTGCAATGGGCGATGGGCCCGGACCCTGCGCCATAGGATTTAGACCGGCGTGCTGACCTCTCTGTTGTGCCTAGGTAGGGCTGCGACGTGTTGATCTTCGGAGGCCGGGCATGACCCAAGAAAGTGTGTCCGGCCAAATAGGATCGAGCGTGTTGGGTTATGTGGTGCACCCCTGCAGGGAAGTTTATCTATTCGAATAGCCATGATCTTCGGTAACAGGACGACTTGGAGTTGTACCTTGACCTTGACAACTAGAACTGGATACTTAATAAAACACACCCTTCCAAGTGCGGATATAACCCGGTGATCACTCTCTAACGGGCAACGAGGAGGGATCGCCGGGTAGGATTATGCTATGCGATGCTACTTGGAGGACTTGATCTACTCTCTTCTACCTGCTGCAAGACGGAGGCTGCCAGAAGTGTAGTCTTCGACAAGATTAGTTATCCCCCTCTTATTCTGGCATTCTGCAGTTCAGTCCACTTATATGGCCCTTTACATATATACCCATGCATATGTAGTGTAGCTCCTTGCTTGCGAGTACTTTGGATGAGTACTCACGGTTGCTTTCTCCCCCCCTTTTCCCCCTTTCCAGTCTTTCTGGTTGTCGCAACGGATCTTTGGAATCCAGAGGCAGGCCACCGTCAACGACGACTCCTACTACACTGGAGGTGCCTACTACTACGTGTGGTCTGTTGATGACGACCAGGAGTAGTTTAGGAGGATCCCAGGCAGGAGGCCTGCGCCTCTTTCGATTGTATCCCAGTTTGTGCTAGCCTTCTTAAGCCAAACTTGTTTAACTTATGTCTTTACTCACATATTGTTACTTCCGTTGACTCGTCTATGATCGAGCACTTGCATTCGAGCCCTCGAGGCCCCTGGCTTGTATTATGATGCTTGTATGACTTATTTATGTTTTAGAGTTGTGTTGTGATATCTTCCCGTGAGTCCCTGATCTTGATAGTACATGTTTGCGTGCATGATTAGTGTATGATTGAATCGGGGGCGTCACAAGTTGGTATCAGAGCCGACTGCCTGTAGGAATCCCCCTTCCACACTTCTTGGCCAAAGTCAAGTCTAGACATTGCAAAAACTGTTACTAACATGCCTGTGTGTCTTACGGGCACACGTCGCCATTGGGTGGTACTAGGATCTTTTACTCCTCGACCTTTACTCTGGGACTCTGATCTCTCTTCTATTCGGGTTAAATGATTTTACTAAATCTGACTCTAGGTTCTCGTAACTACTTCCTCCCGGAGAGCCCCTTATTACATTGTTTTCCCAAGATGCTATTCGTTGTTTTCCCAAGACGCTTGTACCGACCGCTTTTGCAAATTCCCTACCACTATTATCTGTATGGATAACTGAACACACTTGCCTACATTCAATCCCATTGATCTTGTTATTACAAGATGCCCCGAACTGCTCTCCGTTGTTCCGAGAATCCTTTGAGCTTACTGCCTGCGGTTCTTGCCTAATGAATACCCCCTACGGATAATTCCTCGCACTTATCGAGTATCCGCTCATCCCCAGTTGTTTAGGTGTTTCACAAAAGTCTTCGAAGTGCCATTCGACCTTCCGAAAACCCTGAGTAGCCTATTGCTCTTGAAATTCTTGCTTGCTTGCATTCTGGTTAATACCATAAGTCTAGTAATCTTATTGGCATCTTTTGTCACTATCATTTTGCGTCCCTCGATTAAATATGTTGCGAATGCACGCAATCATCAGTTGATCCTTATAAATTATCTTTCCGGCTTAGACGTCTTTCGAACATGAGCTGGATCTCGACCAATCAAATTACCATCGATTTTACCCCTAAGTCTATTCAACTTATCCATCCTTGATCAGAGCGTTTGCTCCTGATCCCTTGATTTGAAAATCATAATTCCTTTGTTATTTAAACATCGAATTATTCCGATGTTCTATAATCCGATGCATTTGCATTCTTTCTTCCTCTTATTGAGTACCGATACTCACATCAGCCCCATTGTGGACCGCCATACCCATTGCCGGGTTATTATCCGACAGTGTCCTTCACAACCAAAATTCTTATGAGTCCTTTACCCGATACATAATGCCTTTGGTAAATTGTATCCTCTACTTTTGTCAACCATGCTCTACTTTTGAGCTTGTGTTATTTACTCCTGAAGTTCATGGTATATGTTCTAAGAAGCCCCGATGGGTTGAACCAATGCCTTCCTTAATCTGTGTGAACTCGAAAGTTTTCACGGGTTATACTCCTCTAGTAATTCACCAGGTAGGTTTTGACACGGGAATCATTTTTGTCTAGAGCAATGAATGAAAGGTTATGCATTGAAGAAGTGGGAGTCGACCTTGAACTTTGTGTTCATGCCCATGGACACGATGTAGATCTTATCATTAAAGCTTCTCTTAAATTAATTATTCCCTTGGTATAAGTTCTCATATCTGGGATCCGGCCTTTTGCAATCGTGGTTCCGACCATGTTCTCCTGTAAATACCTTTTCCCGTGCAAGTTTAAGCACTTGTCTTCTGCAGAGCAATACCCTAGCCCAACCTCTATTTTGATCTACCTTCGAGTATTACCCCCTGGTATCTCGAGGATATCAACCGATTGCACTACATCTTATGCATTTTTGATGAAGTAGTGCCTTTCCCCGTCATAGTCACTTCACAGGTTCTGGGTTGTCATCAACCGAGAACACCGATATGTGAACCGATTCCGCATTCCGGTTCGATAACCCTAAGTAATTTTCGTTGCTTATGAGTTTAATAATCCTTCAAGTCATTCCTAGCCTAATCAGCTATATCATTATTGTGCTAAATTTTAACGGTGCTACCTGGTCCTTCTTCCCGGAGCTCAAATTTCGACGGTGAGCTAATCTTACGTCGATTTTCCTCGTCATATCTATTCGCCTTAAACAACAAGCTTGATTTCGAGTTTGTGTCGTACTCGTGGTTCCAATAACCTTTCGCTTCATCGTTTCCTTTGACTTGATGTCAACGCCAATTGATTACATCTTCATGAAATCTCTTGACAATTGTGTCATGATCATCATCAACATTTTGAGCTCTTCTAGGATATCGATTGAAATTCATGAAGAGAAATACCATCCTTGCCCTCGATGATTTGTGATATCATCGACCACTTTATTGCCTTCCGTTCAACACAAACTTGTTAGTGTTTCGTGTTATACCTTGAGACCCATGCTATCCAGCAATTGTTCTTCTTTACCTTGGAGTATTACCATCTTTTATGTCAATAAAGTCGTGAGAATTTCACCACCTCTTAAGAATTCTTGATACAGGTGATACTTTTTGCCATATCTGTTCAATTCTTGGTCCCTGTATTGTTGCTAACCGGAATACCAACAAATGAAATGTGCAGTGTAATTCTAAAACTTATAGCAACCCTATTGCTTGAAGTTAATGGTCGATGGTTCATTCTTAGACCATTGGTTATTGAAACACCATTCTGACATCGTTCCTGCTACCTAAGCCCATATCTAGTGCACCTTTCAACCATTGTTTAAGCGTGTATGTTTTCCTCCGGCATACTTCATTATATCGATTGATCGACAAATGTTATCTCCTTGTTCACATAAGTGTGGAAATCCATCTTTTGAAAATCTCAATGAATTGTAGTTGAGTCAATCAGCCACCTACTCAACTCTCCTTGATTTAATGATGAACTCATGTGTCAAAACTCGCTCCATAGTTCATTTCCCGAGAATATTATAATGTCATTTCATCAATTGTGTTGCACCTTTTCTTCCTAGGTATCCTGCCACCAATCAGAACTGAATCTCGGTCTGATATGATGGTTGGAACATATTTCCAAGAGATATAACACTGGTCTTTATGTGACCCGGTAAGGTGATGTCGTGCCTAGCACACCTGGCCGGAGGCCCTATTGTTATAGATTCCTTTTTAGGAAGGTTATCCACTCTTCCATGAGGAAATTGTAAGGCTTATTCTATAAGTTGTTTCCGATGGATCCTTTGTATCCAAAGTCTGACCTTTGCTTGAAGACCATCCCAGTGCTACCTCGAAGCATGTCTGAGTACTCCGATTTTCAATAAGAACATTTGAAGCACAATGCTAAATATTCTTTGTCCATTATCCAAACACCGTTGTATGGATAATGTCATGAAAATTTCTCTCCCCTCACCTAGAGGCTTTTCTACTTAATATCATGTCATGGTTATCCTGCTCTGCTTGTCCTTGGGAAGGATATACTCCTGAAATATGTGTTTAAACACATTTTTCCTTTCCATTGTTCTGTTTAACCTGATGATCACATTTTCCTTTCAATTGGTTTGTTTGACCTTTCTTGTGATCTATATAACCTAAGCAGTAATAATTCACTGCTTATGCAAACACCTCGATGTACAACTCTGCTAGTGAGACCCTGTTACTTTTGTTGATGACATTTCGGTAACCACCGATGGACGAGAACTTTGCCTACTGGTCCACATCGTTCAACGAGCAGGAAAATGGTTCTCTTCGTCCCTCGCCCTTGGTAATGCGATGTTGTTCTTTGACATAAGCGATAGGCTATCCTCTGACATATCTTTCTTACATGATCGTGCAAGACGTCATCGCCCTTCCTACTTTTAACCCACATGGTTGGCCCCTAACCCACAGTTCCACAGGATCGAAACCTGACTCTCCTGTACACCCTGTTGTCCAAGTTATAACTTGCGCTTGACTTCATATCTAATTCATGGGTCACCTCCCTATTGATCTATTCTGGAATCAGACACAATACTTATTCCCGTTGCTTTGAACCCCTTTCACGCCCTATTTCAGGCATCGAACGATTGCCTGCCCGCTCAAAATTTCTCATGATACCTCCTCACTTTGCTCTCGATATTTTCTCAAGTTTCAATTCGAGAGTTACTTTCCACCACCTTCCCCGATGTTATTGACCAGATAGTTAACCTTGTCGAGGTTCGTTCTCCCGGAATACCCCCCTTATTCTGTCGTAAGTACGATGGAGATCCTGAAGAAAGGATGACGACTTGATCATGGTGACTCGAAGTAGAGAAATGAAGACATCAAAGAAAGAGATCAACCTCTTCGAAAGGGCAGCCAAGACCGAGAAGACTCGTTAGGTTTTTCGCTACCAGCACCTTCCCCCCTTACTCCACCGCTTAAATCTCGGGACGAGATTTCTTGTAGTGGAGGAGAATTGTGACGCCCGGATAATTAAGCTACACTAATCCCACGCTAATGATGCACCTCGGTTATTGTTGATAAAGTCTCGATAGTTCAAAACCGAAACAAATTAAAAATTTAACTAAAGACAAACATCAAAGTTTTCAAACATTAAAAATAAAATGTTCGGGTTGTGACAAATAATGTTTAGATATTCAAGGTAAAGGAAACACACTTTTGCAGAATGCATAAATATTTTAAATTGAATTAAAACATAAAAGGAAATAAATAAAAGAAAAGGAATAAAAAACAAACCTAACAAAACTAAAGAGAAGGAAACAACCCCCCATTGGGCCAAGTGGCCAGTGGCCTCCAGTGCAGCAGCCCGGCCCACCAGGCCCAATCGGCCACCCCCACTCCCTTATCCTCTCTCGCCCGAAACCCTAACCCCCACTACTCCCACTCGCCCCCACTCCCTCTCCCTCGTCCCACTCCTACTCTGCCCCTGATCTGGATCGAGGGAAACGGCTCCCCGACCCCGTTGTCGCGACCCTTCGCCATCACCTCGCCAACCGTCGTCGCAACGAGAACGACCCCACCGCCCGGATCGACCGCGCCCGCCATCGCCAAAGCTACCTCGCCGGACGCCATCGCCGGCCTGCCTCCTCCTCCCCATCGGCCTGCTTCCTCTCCGCCGTCGTCCCCGTCGACCACCCCGACCCCCGCTGCCCCGTCCCTACGAATCACGGTGAGGCCCCAGGCCTCTTCCTTTCTCTGTCACCCGCGCTCACCGCGCCCTCGCCGTCCTACCGTACCGGCTCACCCTGCCGCGGCGAAGCCGCTCCAGCATCGCCGCGCTCCTCGGAGCTCCTCTGCACCGCCTCGTGGCTGCGCTCCCCCGCGGTCCTTGGCCTCGCCCGCAGCCCCCATGCGCCGCTCCGCTTCCCCGTGGCGGCGCCGCGCACACCTCAGCGGGACGCCTGGCGCCCGTCCCGACCTCTCCCTCGCCCGCCCGCTCACTTGAGGCGGCGCCCGCTGAACCCCCCTCGGCTCTGTCACGCCCGCACTCCCACAGGCCTTGCCCGGCACCGCGCTTCGCCGTCACCGGCTTGTTGCCGCCGAAGCCCCCTTGCCCATGCCTCCGCTTTCGCCCGGTCGGTCCCGCCACCGCGCCCTTCTTGTTAGCGCCCTTGACCTCGCCCATGGTTGGTGCAGGCGAGCTCCTGTCAGGCGGTGGCGCCCGTCGCCCAGCACGCCCCTGCGCCCGTAACCGCACGCCCGGTGCCCGCTAAGGCCCGTGTGCTACTGACCAGAGGGGCCCAAGCCCACATAATGTTTTAAAAGAAAATGAAAAACAAAGTAAAAATGAATTAATAAAATTAATTATTAATTAATTGGTGAATTAATTAAGTTAATTAATCATGTTTAATTAATCTAATTAACTAGTTCGTTTAATTAAACCATAATTAGATTAGTTAAGTCCTAATTATCCTAAACAGAGTATGACAGGTGGGTCCCACACGTCAGCTTGACCCAGTCAACACCTTCGTTGACTGATGACGTCATGCCGATGCAGTAATGCCATTTTCAAACTAAATTAATAATAATTTAAAAAATGTTAAAAAACTTTAAAAATTAATATAAAATGAACCATAGCTCAGATGGAAAAACTTTGTACATGAAAGTTGCTCAGAACGACGAGACGAATCCGGATACGCAGCCCGTTCGACCACCACACATCCCTAGCATAGCAAACACACAACTTTCCCCTTCCGTTTCATCTGTCCGAAATCGCAAAACGCCGGGGATACTTTCCCGGATGTTTCCCCCCTTCGTCGGTACCACCTACTACCGCGTTAGGGCACACCTAGCACCGCGTGTTGCCATGTTACGCTTTGTGATGCTTTGATTGCTCTGTTATTTATTGTGTTCCCCATCCGTTACTTCTTTCCGGTGAACCCGAGGCTGCCGGCGACCCCCGATTCGACTACGGAGTTGGCGATCCCCTTCTTGCGAGCAACCAGGCAAGCCCCCTTGATCACGAGATATCGCCTATTCTTCTCTATCTTGCTTGCATTAGAGTAGTGTAGCATATTCTTGCTTTCAGTTAATCTTATTACTGCATAGCCTTTGTCCTTGCTACTACGATTTGTTACCTTTACGCAATCCTACATGATTAGTATAGGATGCTAGTATTCCGTCGATGGCCCTACACTCTTGTGCATGCGCCATGCTATACTCTTTGGGCGCGATCACTTGAGGAGGTGATCACGGACATATACTATATACTTTATCTTTGTTACATTACTTGTAATCTTTGTTAGGAGATGGGGCTGAAGGGCGGTGGCTCCATCCGGTAGAGGTGGGCACAGGTTCCCGGCCCCATTGTTATGGCGGGCGACATGGCGAGTTGAGACCACCTAGGAGAGAGGTGGGCACGGCCACTGGTCGGCGTTCGCGGACACTTAACACGCTTAACGAGATCTTGGTATTTGATCTTGAGTCTGGCCATTTGGTCTATACGCACTAACCAACTCGTGGGAAAGTTATGGGCACTTTCGGCGTCGTGGTATCGGCCGAAGCCTTCGTCTTGCGTCGGCGGCCGCGGTAGCGTGCGGATTAATTTGGAGCAGCCCGCTAGGCTAGGTCTGCTTCCGGCCGCCCTCGCAACATGCAGGTGTGCAATAGGCGATGGGACCAGACCCCTGCGCCATAGGATTTAGACCGGCGTGCTGACCTCTCTGTTGTGTCTAGGTAGGGCTGTGACGTGTTGATCTTCCGAGGCCGGGCATGACCCAAGAAAGTGTGTCCGGCCAAATGGGATCGAGCGTGTTGGGTTATGTGGTGCACCTGAGGGAGTCCTGGATTAGGGGGTGTCCGGATGGCCGGACTATGACCTTTGGCCGGACTCCTGGACTATGAAGATACAAGATTGAAGACTTAGTCCCGTGTCCGGATGGGACTTTCCTTGGCGTGTAAGGCAAGCTTGGCTATACGTTTTTGTAGTTCTCTTTCCTTTTTAACCGACTCTATGTAACCCTAACCCTCTCCGTGTCTATATAAACCGGAGGGTTTTAGTCCGTGGGGCGAACAACAATCATACCATAGGCTAGCTTCTAGGGTTTAGCCTCTACGATCTCGTGGTAGATCTACTCTTGTACTACCCATATCATCAATATTAATCAAGCGGGAGTAGGGTTTTACCTCCATCGAGAGGGCGAACACAGGTAAAAACATCGTGTCCCTTGTCTCCTGTTACCATCCGCCTAGGCCTTGCAGTCGGGACCCCCTACCGAGATCCGCCGGTTTTGACACCGGCAGCACCCTATTTGGGAAGTTTATCTATTGAATAGCCGTGATCTTGATAACAGGATGACTTGGAGTTGTACCTTGACCTTATGACAACTAGAACTGGATGCTTAATAAAACACACCCTTCCAAGTGCCGGATATAACACAGTGATAAGCTCTCTAATAGGGCAACAAGGAGGGATCGCCGGGCAGGATTATGCTATGCGATGCTACTTGGAGGACTTGATCTACTCTCTTCTACATCTTTGCAAGGCGGAGGCTGCCGAGCGTAGTCTTCGACAAGATTAGTTATCCCCCTCTTATTCTAGCATTCTGCAGTTCAGTCCACTTATATGGCCCTTTACACATATACCCATGCATATGTAGTGTAGCTCCTTGCTTGCGAGTACTTTGGATGAGTACTCACGGTTGCTTTCACCCCCCTTTTCCCCCCTTTCCTTTCTTTCTGGTTGTCGCAACCAGATCTTTGGAATCTAGGAGCAGACGCCCTTTGTGATGACTCCTACTACTGGAGGTGCCTACTACTACGTGCGGTCCGTGATGACGAGGAGTAGTTTAGGAGGATCGAGCGGGAGGCCTGCGCCTCTTTCGATTGTATCCCAGTTTGTGCTAGCCTTCTTAAGGCAAACTTGTTTAACTTATGTCTGTACTCACATATTGTTGCTTCCGTTGACTCGTCTATGATCGAGCACTTGCATTCGAGCCCTCGAGGCCCCTGGCTTGTATTATGATGCTTGTATGACTTATTTATGTTTTAGAGTTGTGTTGTGATATCTTCCCGTGAGTCCACGATCTTGATCGTACTGCGTTTGCATGCATGATTAGTGTACGATTGAATCGAGGCGTCACAAGATTGATGTCGAGCCGATTGCCTATAGGAATCCCCTTCCACACTCCTTGGCGAAAGTCGAGTCTAGGCGTTGCAAAAACTGTTACTAACATGCACATGTGTCTTACGGGCTGCGTCACCATTGGGTGGTACTAGGATCTTTTACTCCTCGACCTTTACTCTGGGACTCTGATCTCTCTTCTATTCGGGTTAAATGATTTTACTAAATCTGACTCTAGGTTCTCGTAACTACTTCCTCCCGGAGAGCCCCTTATTACATTGATCGCCTGCTGCACCAAAAGGTTCCGAAGATGCTATTCATTGTTTTCCGAGGCGGCTTGTACCGACCGCTTTTGCAAATTCCCTACCACTATTATCTGTATGGATATCTGAACACACTTGCCTACATTCAATCCCATTGATCTTGTTATTACAAGATGCCCCGAACTGCTCTCCGTTGTTCCGAGAATCCTTTGAGCTTACTGCCCTGCAGTTCTTGCCTAATGAATACCCCCTACGGATAATTCCTCGCACTTATCGAGTATCCGCTCATCCCCAGTTGTTCAGGTGTTTCACAAAAGTCTTCGAAGTGCCATTCGACCTTCCGAAAACCCTGAGTAGCCTGTTGCTCTTGGAATTCTTGCTTGCTTGCATTCTGGTTATTACGATAAGTCTAGTAATCTTATTGGCATATTTTGTCACTATCATTTTGCGTCCCTTGATTCAATATGTTGCGAATGCACGCAATCATCAGTTGATCCTTATAAATTATCTTTCCGGTTCAGACGTCTTTCGAACATGAGCTGGATCTCGACCAATCAAATTACCATCGATTTTACTGCTAAGTCTATTCAACTTATCCATCCTTGATCAAAGTGTTTGCTCCTGATCCCTTGATTTGAAAATCATAATTCCTTTGTTATTTAAACGTCGAATTATTCTGATGTTCTATAATCCGATGCATTTGCATTCTTTCTTCCTCTTATTGAGTACCGATACTCACATCAGCCCCGTTGTGGACCGCCATACCCATTGCCGGGTTATTATCCGACAGTGTCCTTCACAACCAAAATTATTATGAGTCCTTTACCCGTTACATAATGCCTTTGGTAAATTGTATCCTCTACTTTTTTCAACCATGCTCTACTTTTGAGCTTGTGTTATTTACTCCTGAAGTTCATGGTATATGTTCTAAGAAGCCCCGATAGGTTGAACCTATGCCTTCCTTAATCTGTGTGAACTCAAAAGTTTTCACGGGTCATACTCCTCTGGTAATTCACCAGGTAGGTTTCGACACTGGAATCATTTTTATCTAGAGCAGTGAATGAAAGGTTATGCATTGAAGAAGTGGGAGTCGACCTTGAACTTTGTGTTCATGCCCATGGACACGATGTAGATCTTATCATTAAAGCTTCTCTTAAATTAATTATTCCCTTGGTATAAGTTCTTATATCTGGGATCCGGCCTTTTGCAATCGTGGTTCAGACCATGTTCTCCTGTAAATACCTTTTCCCGTGCAAGTTTAAGCACTTGTCTTCTGCAGTGCAATACCCTAGCCCAACCTCTATTTTGATCTACCTTCGAGTATTACCCCCTGGTATCTCGAGGATATCAACCGATTGCACTACATCTTATGCATTTCTGATGAAGTAGTGCCTTTCCCCGTCATAGTCACTTCACGGGTTCTGGGTTGTCATCAACCGAGAACACCGATATGTGAACCGATTCCTCATTCCGGTTCAATAACCCTAAGTAATTTTCGTTGCTTATGAGTTTAATAATCCTTCAAGTCATTCCTAGCCTAATCAGCTATATCATTATTGTGCTAAATTTTAACGGTGCTACATGGTCCTTCTTCCCGGAGCACAAATTTCGACGGTCAGCTAATCTTACGTCGATTTTCCTTGTCATATCATTTCGCCTTAAACAACAAGCTTGATTTCGAGTTTGTGTCGTACTCGTGGGTCCAATAACCTTTCGCTTCATCGTTTCCTTTGACTTGATGTCATCTCCAATTGATTACATCTTCATGAAATCTCTCGACAATTGTGTCGTGATCATCATCAACATTTTGAGCTCTTCCAGGATATCGATTGAAATTCATGAAGAGAAATACCATCCTTGCCCTCGATGATTTGTGATATCATCGACCACTTTATTGCCTTCGTTCAACACAAACTTGTTAGTGTTTAGGTGTTATACCTTGAGACCCATGCTATCCAGCAATTGTTCTTCTTTACCTTGGAGTATTACCATCTTTTATGTCAATAAAGTCGTGAGAATTTCACCACCTCTTAAGAATTCTTGATACAGGTGATACTTTTTGCCATATCTGTTCAATTCTTGGTCCCTGTATTGTTGCTAACCGGAATACCAACAAATGAAATGTGCGTGTAATTCTAAAACTTATAGCAACCCTATTGCTTGAAGTTAATGGTCGACGGTTCATTCTTAGACCATTGGTTATTGAAACACCATTCTGACATCGTTCATGCTACCTAAGCCCATATCTCGGGTGCACCTTTCAACCATTGTTTAACTGTGTATGTTTTCCTCCAGCATACTTCATTATATCAGTTGATCTGACAAATGTTATCTCCTTGTTCACATAAGTGTGGAAATCCATCTTTTGAAAATCTCAATGAATTGTAGTTGAGTCAATCAGCCACCTACTCAACTCTCCTTGATTTAATGATGAACTCATGTGTCGGAACTCGCTCCATAGTTCATTTCCCGAGAATATTATAATGTCATTTCGTCAATTGTGTTGCACCTTTTCTTCCTAGGTATCCTGCCACCAATCAGAACTGAATCTCGGTCTGATATGATGGTTGGAACATATTTCCGAGAGATATAACACTGGTCTTTATGTGACCCGGTAAGGTGATGTCGTGCCTAGCACACTTGGCCGGAGGCCCTATTGTTATAGATTCCTTTTCAGCAAGGTTATCCACTCTTCCATGAGGAAATTGTTAGGCTTATTATATAAGTTGTTTCCGATGGATCCTTTGTATCCAAAGTCTGACCTTTGCTTGAAGACCATGCCAGTGCTACCTCGAAGCATGTATGTAGTACTCCGATTTTCAATAAGAACATTTGAAGCACAATGCTAAATATTCTTTGTCCATTATCCAAACACCGTTGTATGGATAATGTCATGAAAATTTCTCTCCCCTCACCTAGAGGCTTTTCTACTTAATATCATGTCATGGTTATCCTGCTCTGCTTGTCCTTGGGAAGGATATCTTTCTTTGAAATATGTGTTTAAACACATTTTCCTTTCCATTGTTCTGTTTAACCTGATGATCACATTTTCCTTTCAATTGGTTTGTTTGACCTTTCTTGTGATCTATATAACCTAAGCAGTAATAATTCACTGCTTATGTAAACACCTCGATGTACAACTCTGCCAGTGAGACCCTGTTACTTTTGTTGATGACATTTCGGTAACCACCGATGGACGAGAACTTTGCCTACTGGTCCGCCTCGTTCAACGAGCAGGAAAATGGTTCTCTTCGTCCCTCGCCCTTGGTACTGATGTTGTTGCTGACATAACTGATAGGCTATCCTCTGACATATCTTGCTTACATGATCGTGCAAGACGTCATCACCCTTCCTACTTTTAACCCACATGGTGGGCCCCTAACCCACAGTTCCACAGGATCGAAACCTGACTCTCCTGTACACCCTGTTGTCCAAGTTATAACTTGCGATTGACTTCATATCTAATTCATGGGTCACCTCCCTATTGATCTATTCTGGAATAAGACACAATACTTATTCCCGTTGCTTTGAACCCCTTTCACGCCCTGTTTCAAGCATCGAACGATTGCCTGCCCGCTCAAAATTTCTCATGATACCTCCTCACTTTGCTCTCGATATTTTCTCAAGTTTCAATTCGAGAGTTACTTTCCACCACCTTCCCCGATGTTATTGACCAGATAGTTAACCTTGTCGAGGTCCGTTCTCCCGGAATACCCCCCTTATTCTGTCGTAAGTACGATGGAGATCCTGAAGAAAGGATGATGACTTGATCATGGTGACTTGAAGCAGAGAAATGAAGACATCAAAGAAAGAGATCAACCTCTTCGAAAGGGCAGCCAAGACCGAGAAGACTCGTTAGGTTTTTCGCTACCAGCACCTTCCCCCCTTACTCCACCGCTTAAATCTCGGGACGAGATTTCTTGTAGTGGAGGAGAATTGTGACGCCCGGATAATTAAGCTACAGTAATCCCACGCTAATGATGCCACGTCACCTCAGTTACTGTTGATAAACTCTCGATAGTTCAAAACCGAAACAAATTAAAAATTTAACTAAAGGCAAACATCAAAATTTTCAAACATTAAAAATAAAATGTTCCGGTTGTGCCAAATAATGTTTAGATATTCAAGGTGAAGGAAACACACTTTTGCAGAATGCATAAATATTTTAAATTGAATTAAAACATAAAAGAAATTAAATAAAAGAAAAGGAATAAAAACAAACCTAACAAAACTAAAGAGAAAAAACAACCCCCCTTTGGGCCAAGTGGCCCGGTGGCCTCGAACGCCGCAGTAGCCCACCAGGCCCAATCGGCCACCCCCACTCCCTTATCCTCTCTCGCCCGAAACCCTAACCCCCACTACTCCCACTCGCCCCACTCCCTCTCCCTCGTCCCACTCATCCTCTGCCCCCCGATCTGGATCGAGGTAAACGACTCCCCGACCCCGTTGCCGCGACCCTTCGCCGTCTCCTAGCCAACCACCGTCGCAAGGAGAACGACCCCGCCGCCCAGATCGACCGCGCCCGCCGTCGCCAAAGCTACCTCGCCGGACGCCATCGCCGACCTGCCTCCTCCGCCCCACCGGCCTGCTTCCTCTCCGCCGTCGTCCCCATCGACCACCCCGATCCCCGCCGCCCCATCCCTACGAATCACGGTGAGGCCCCATGCCTCTTCCTTTCTCTGTCACCCGCACTCAACGCGCCCTCGCCGTCCTACCGTACCGGCTCACCCTGCCGCGGCGGAGCCGCTCTAGCCACGCCGCGCTCCCCGGAGCTCCTCTGCACCGCCTCATGGCCGCGCTCCCCCGCAGTCCTTGACCTCGCCCGCAGCCCCCGTGCGCTGCTCCTGCTTCCCCCGCTGACGGCCGCCGCGCCCACACCTCGCCGGGACCGCACGCGCCCGTCCCTGACCTCTCCCTCGCGCGCCCTCTCACTTCGGGTGACGCCCGCTGCGAACTCCCCCCTCAGCTCTATCCACGCCCGCGCTCCCTTGGAGCCCTTGCCTTTCAGCCTTCGCCGCCACCGGCCACGCCCGCCGCTCCTGCTGCCCGTGCCTCCGCTTCGCCACGGTCCGGTCCGCCACCGGCCGCGCCCTTCTTGTCGGTGCCCCGCCAGCCTCGCCCATGATTGATCTGGCGAGCTCCACAGCCAGGCGGTGGCGCCCGTCGCCCAGCACGCCCCTGCGCCCGTAACCTCACGCCCGGTGCCCGCTAAGGCCCCTGTGCCACTGACCAGAGGGGCCCAAGCCCACATAACGTTTTAAAAGAAAATGAAAAAGAAAAGAAAAATGAATTAATAAAATTAATTATCAATTAATTGGTGAATTAATTAAGTTAATTAATCATGTTTAATTAATCTAATTAACTAGTTAGTTTAACTAAACAGTAATTAGATTAGTTAAGTCCTAATTATCCTAAACAGAGTATGACAGGTGGGTCCCACACGTCAGCTTGACCCAGTCAATACCTCCGTTGACTGATGACGTCATGCTGACGTCATGCTGATGCAGTAATGCCATTTTCGAATTAAATTAATAATAATAATATAGAAAATGTTATTTAAAAAAAAATTAATATAAAATGAACCGTAGCTCAGATGGAAAAACTTTGTACATGAAAGTTGCTCAGAACGACGAGACGAATCCGGATACGCAGCCCGTTCGACCACCACACATCCATAGCATAGCAAACACACAACTTTCCCCTTCCGTTTCATCTGTCCGAAAACGCGAAATGCCGGGGATACTTTCCCGGATGTTTTCCCCCCGCCGTCAGATCACCTACTACCGCGTTAGGGCACACCTAGCACCGCGTGTTGCCATATTACGCTTTGTGATGCTTTGATTGCTCTGTTATTTATTATGTTCCCCATCCGTTACTTCTTTCCGGTAGACCCCGAGACTGCCGGCAACCCCCAGTTCGACTACGGAGTTGACGATCCCTCCTTGCCAGAGGAACCAGGCAAGCCCCCCCTTGATCACCAAATATCGCCTATTCTTCTCTATATTGCTTGCATTAGAGTAGTGTAGCATGTTACTGCTTTCCGTTAATCTTACTCTGCTGCATAGCGTGTCCTTGCTACTACTGTTGTTACCTTTACCTGCAATCCTACATGATTAGTATAGGATGCTAGTATTCCATCAGTTGCCCTACACTTTTGTCCGTCTGCCATGCTATACTACTGGGCCGCGATCACTTCGGGAGGTGATCACAGACATATACTATATACTTTATACTGTTACATTACTTATGATACTGTTCGGAGATGGGGGCTGAAGGGGCAGGTGGCTCCATCCTGGTAGAGGTGGGCCTGGGTTCCCGATGGCCCCCGACCGTTACTTGGCGGAGCGACAGGGCAGGCTGAGACCACCTAGGAGAGAGGTGGGCCTGACCCTGGTCGGTGTTCGCGGACACTTAACACGCTTAACGAGATCTTGGTATTTGATCAGAGTCTGGCCATTTGGTCTATACGCACTAACCAACTACGTAGGAATGGGCACTCGACGTCGTGGTATCAGCCGAAGCCTTCGTGACGTCGGCTGGCCCGGCAGCGCGCCCGGATTAATTTGGAACGCCTGCTAGGCTAGGAGTGCCTTCCGGCCGCCCTCGCAACATGCTTGGTGTGCAATGGGCGATGGGCCCAGACCCCTGCGCCATAGGATTTAGACCGGCGTGCTGACCTCTCTGTTGTGCCTAGGTAGGGCTGCGACGTGTTGATCTTCCGAGGCGGGGCATGACCCAAGAAAGTGTGTCCAGCCAAATGGGATCGAGTGTGTTGGGTTATGTGGTGCACCCCTGCAGGGAAGTTTATCTATTCGAATAGCCATGATCTTCGGTAACAGGACGACTTGGAGTTGTACCTTGACCTTATGACAACTAGAACTGGATACTTAATAAAACACACCCTTCCAAGTACCAGATATAACCCGGTGATCGCTCTCTAACAGGGCAACGAGGAGGGGATCGCCGGTTAGGATTATGCTATGCGATGCTACTTGGAGGACTTCAGTCTACTCTCTTCTACATGCTGCAAGACGGAGGCTGCGAGCGTAGTCTTCGACAAGATTAGTTATCCCCTCTTATTACGGCATTCTGCGATTCGGTCCGATATGGCCCTTTACAAATATACCCATGCATATGTAGTGTAGCTCCTTGCTTGTGAGTACTTTGGATGAGTACTCACGGTTGCTTTCTCCCCTTTTCCCCTTTCCTTTCTTTACGGTTGTCGCAACCGGATGCCGGAATCTAGGAGCAGGCGCCACCGTCGGCGATGACTCCTACTACGCTGGAGGTGCCTACTACTACGTGCGATCCGTGATGGCGACCGGGAGTAGTTTAGGAGGATCGAGCGGGGAGGCTGCGCCTCTTTCGATTGTATCCCGGTTGTGCTAGCCTTCTTAAGCCAAACTTGTTTAACTTATATGCAGACTCACATATTGTTGCTTCCGTTGACTCGTCTATGATCGAACACTTGCATTCGAGCCCTCGAGGCCCCTGGCTTGTATTATGATGCTTGTATGACTTATTTATGTTTTAGAGTTGTGTTGTGATATCTTCCCGTGAGTCCCTGATCTTGATCGTACATGTTGGCGTGCATGATTAGTGTACGATTGAATCGGGGGCGTCACACACTTCAACATTTTCAATATGGTCTTCTGCTCTCGACCCCCAAAGGAAAGAAAAGAAATAAAACTATTTACACGGGAAAGCTCCCAACAAGCAAAAGAAGAACGAGAAATCTTTTTGGGTTTTCTTTTAATTACTACTACTATAGGCATGGAAAGTAAACTAGCTAAAAATTACAACTATTTTTTTTGGTTTTTCTTAAGGTTTATCAAACACATAAGAAGAAAGCTAGAAAATAAAATAAACTAGCATGGATATTACAATGAAAAAGTATGAGCACCGACAACTAGAATGAGTGTGTGAACATGAATGTAATGTCGGTGAGAAATACGTACTCCCCCAAGCTTAGGCTTTTGGCCTAAGTTGGTCTATGGCCATGGCTGGCCTGGCGGATATCCAAAGTTGTAACTGGGGTCGTACCGAGATGCAACAACTACTGCCTCAAGGGCTGCAGCTTGGAGGTGAGATGCCTTCATCCTCCTCTCGTACTCGTTCGCCTCCTCCCTGGTTATAATATATCTCCTTTTTGCCTGAAAGTCAAAGAAAGTAGGAGTAGGGAGAGTAATATGGACAGCACGACGTCTGCCAAAGATTAGTCGATCTTGAGACTGTTCATTCCTCTCAACAAACTGATGACGAACCATAGCATTAAAATCTAGATAAGCAGGAGGCAACTCCATATCTTTTTCATGAATGGGTACCTCAAGAAAATTAGCTAAACGGGTTGCATAAATTCCACCAAACAAATCTCCACTTATACTGTTATTATGCAACCTACATGCAACAATGGCTCGCAAGTTATATTGTTTATCTCCTAATACATCACTCTTGAGAACATTAAGATCAGGAACGCACATGTGACATGCCTCATCCTTACCATTAATAAATCTACCTATAAAGAGAGCAAAATAATGCATGGCGGGAAAATGAATACTCCCTATGGTAGCTTGCGTGATTTCCCTAGATTCCCCCACAGTTATACTAGCAAGAAAGTCTTTATATTTAGATTTGCGAGGTTCACTAGCACTACCCAACTGCTGGAGTTTACAAGCAGTATTAAAATCCTCTAAATCCATGGTATAAGATTTATCATAAAGATTAAACAGGACCATGTGAGAATTGCGTGATGATGTAAATTTAAACCTTCTCACAAAGGAATCAGTCAGGTGGTAGTATTGAGGGCACTTATCTAGCATGAAGCCCTCGAGTTCGGCATTACGCACATATGCGTCAAATTCCTCCTTAATTCCTGCTTGGTTCATGAAATCCTCTGACGGCCATTCACACGGCCGCACTTGAGCTTCTCTCGGTAGCTCATGGTCCGACTCACGTATTGCGGGCCTGGGTCCTTGCTTCCTTGAAGAACCACCTTGGTATATTTTCCTAAACATATTTCTTCCTCTGAAAAATTTCTAAAATTTTTAGTAACTCAAAATAAAAGTGAACCGAGCTCAACAAAAGTAACAGTAACTACTCCCACAAGTGTCTAGAGACTATATCATGCATTAGAACTACTTGGGACCACATAAATTTGACATGCAAGCTCAAGAACAGGGTCACCTAAGCAGCAAAATTTTGCAATGAATAAAGCACTAGAACAAAAACTAATTGGACCATTGGAGGAGTCACATACCAAAGAACAATCCCCCAAAGCAGTTTTGTGAGTGGAGCTTTGAGCAAGGAGATTGCAAATCGCAGCAAGATGAGCTAGAACTCGTGCTTGAGCTGGTTGGTGATTTTTTTGGGAGGAAGAAGGAGTGTGTGGGTGCTGGAATAAGTGGAGGGGGCCACCGAGAGCCCACAGCGAGGCGCGCCTGGACCCTCGTGGCCAGTCTTGGCTCCCACGATGTGTTCTCAGTGCCAAATATTCTTAAATATTCTAGAAAAAATCATATTTAAATTTCAGGGAATTTGGAGAACTTTTATTTTTGGGGTATTTTTATTGCACGGATAATTCAGAAAACAAGCAGAAAATACTATTTTTGCTTTATTTAATCTAAATAACAGAAAGTAAAAGGAGGGTACAGAGAGTTGTGCTTTCTAACTTCATCCATCTCATGCCCATCAAAAGGAATCCACTAACAAGGTTGATCAAGTCTTGTTAACAAACTCATTCCGAATCGCATGAGAACGGAGAAATTTCGAATAACACTAAGTTACCTCAACGGGGATATGCACATCCCCAACAATAAGAATATCATATTTCTTCTTGACAGTAGGAAGAGGAAATTCAAAACCTCCAATAATAATTGATGGAATTTTTCCAATAGAATTGATACTGTAAACTTGAGGTTGTTTCCTTGGAAAGTGTACCGTATGCTCATTACCACTAACATGAAAAGTGAAATTGCCTTTGTTGCAATCAATAACAGCCCCTGCAGTATTCAAAATTGGTCTCCCAAGAATAATCGACATACTATCGTCCTCGAGAATATCAAGAATAACAAAGTCTGTTAGAATAGTAATGTTTGCAACCACAACAGGCACATCCTCACAAATACCGACAGGTATGGCAGTTGATTTATCAGTCATATGCAAAGATATTTCAGTAGGTGTCAACTTATTCAAATCAAGTCTACGATATAAAGATAGAGGCATAACACTAACACCGGTTCCAAGATCACATAAAGCAGTTTTAGCATAGTTTCTTTTAATGGAGCAAGGTATAGTTGGTACTCCTGGATCTCCAAGTTTCTTAGGTATCCCACCTTTAAAAGTATAATTAGCAAGCATGGTGGAAATTTCAGCTTCCGATATCTTTCTTTTATTTGTAACAATATGCTTCATGTATTTAGCATAAGGGTTCATTTTAAGCATATCAGTCAAACGCATACGCAAAAAGATAGGTCTAATCATTTCAGCAAAGCGCTCAAAATCCTCATCATCCTTTTTCTTGGATGGTTTAGGAGGAAATTGCATGGGTTTCTGAACCCATGGTTCTCTTTCTTTACCGTGCTTCCTAGCAACAAAGTCTCTCTTATCATAACGTTGATTCTTTGATTGTGGGTTATCCAGATCAATATCAGGTTCAATTTCTACATCATTGTTATTGCTAGGTTAAGCATCAACATGGACATTATCATTAACATTATCAATAGGTTCATGTTCATCACCAGATTGTGTTTCAGCATCAGAAATAGAAATATCATTGGGATTCTTAGGTGTGTCGACAACAGGTGCACTAGAAGCATACAAAGTCCTATCATTTTTCTTTTTCTTCCTTTTAGAAGGACTAGGTGTATCAACATTAGTTCTCTGAGAATCCTGCTCAATTCTCTTAGGGTGGCCCTCAGGATACAAAGGTTCCTGAGTCATTTTACCCCTCTAGTCATAACTCTAACAGCATTATCATTTTTCTTATTGTTTAATTCATTGAGCAAATCATTCTGAGCTTTAAGTACTTGTTCTACTTGAGTGGTAACCATAGAAGCATGTTTACTAATAAGTTTAAGTTCACCCTTAACTCTAGACATATAATCACCCAAGTGTTCAATCATATAAGCATTACGTTTCAATTGTCTACCAACATAAGCATTGAAGTTTTCTTGTTTAACAATAAAATTATCAAACTCATCTAAGCATTGGCCAGCAGACTTATAATGAGGAATATCACCTTCATCAAATCTACAGAGAGAATTTACCTTTACTACCTGTGTCGGGTTATCAAGACCATGTATTTCCTCAACATGCGGCAGATTAAGACCATGTATTTTTCAATAGGAGGTAAATTCTTAACATCATCAACTTTAATACCCTTTTCTTTCATAGATTTCTTTGCCTCTTGCATATCTTCGTGGATCGAGAAATAGAATACCCTTTTCTTTGGAGTTGGCTTGGGAGTTTGTTCAGGAAGTGTCCAATTATTTTCATTAGTCAACATATTATTCAATAGCAATTCAGCTTGATCAACAGTTCTTTCCCTGAAAACACAACCAGCACAACTATCCAGGTGGTCTCTGGAAGCATCGATTAGTCCATTATAGAAGATATCAAGTATTTCATTTTTCTTGAGAGGATGATCATGCAAAGCATTAAGTAATTGGAGAAGCCTCGCCCAAGCTTGTGGGCGACTCTCTTCTTCAATTTGCACAAAATTATATATTTCCCTTAAAGCAGCTTGTTTCTTATGAGCGGGGAAATATTTAGCAGAGAAGTAATAAATCGTATCCTGGGGACTACGCACACAACCAGGATCAAGAGAATTAAACCATGTTTTAGCATCACCCTTTAATGAGAACGGAAATAACTTAAGGATATAATAGTAGCGAGCTTTCTCATCATTAGTGAATATGGTGGCTATATCATTTAATTTAAGATGTGCCACAACAGTTTCAGATTCATAGCCATAGAAAGGATCAGATTCAACCAAAGTAATTATCTCAGGATCGACAGAGAAATCATAATCCTTATCAGAAATATAGATAGGTGAAGTAGCAAAAGCAGGGTGATGTTTCATTCTAGCATTCTAAGATTTTTCTTTCAGCTTAGCTAATAATTTCTTAAGATCATTTCTATCATTGCAAGCAAGAAAGTCTCTAGCAGTTTCTTCATCCATAACATAACCCTCAGGCACAACAGGTAATTCATATCTAGTGGGAGAATCTTCATCATCACTTTCATCAATAATATCGGTTTCAATAATTTCATTCTCTCTAGCCCTAGCAAGTTGTTCATCAGGAAATTCACCTAATGGCACAATAGTGTCAAGCATAGAAGTAGTTTCATCATAAGTATCATGCATAGTAGAAGTGGCATCATCAATAACACGAGACACATCAGAATTAATAGCAGAAGCAGGTTTAGGTGTCGTAAGCTTACTCAAAACAGAAGGTGAATCGAGTGCAGAGCTAGATGGCAGTTCCTTACCTCCCCTCGTAGTTGAGGGATAAATTTTGGTTTTTTCATATTTCAAGTTCCTCATAGTGACCAGCAGATATAAATCCCAAGTGACTCAAAGAATAGGGCTATGCTCCCAGACAACGGCGTCAGAAAATAGTCTTGATAACCCACAAGTATAGGGGATCGCAACAGTTTTCAAGGGTAGAGTATTCAACCCAAATTTATTGATTCGACACAAGGGGAGCCAAAGAATATTCTCAAGTATTAGCAGTTGAGTTTTCAATTCAACCACACCTGGATAACTTAGTATCTGCAGCAAAGTATTTAGTAGCAAAGTAGTATGGAAGTAACAGTAACGGTGGCAAAAGTAACAATAGCAGTTTTGTAGTAATTGTAATAGTGGCAACGGTAAAGTAACTAAGCAACGATCAATATGTGAAAAGCTCGTAGGCATTGGATCGGTGATGGATAATTATGCCGGATGCGGTTATTCATGCAACAGTTATAACACAGGGTGACACAGAACTAGCTCCAATTCATCAATGCAATGTAGGCATGTATTCCGAATATAGTCATACGTGCTTATGGAAAAGAACTTGCATGACATCTTTTGTCCTACCCTCCCATGGCAGCGGGGTCCTATTGGAAACTAAGGGATATTAAGGCCTCCTTTTAATAGAGTACCGGACCAAAGCATTAACACATAGTGAATACACGAACTCCTCAAACTACGATCATCACCGGGAGTGGTCCCGATTGTTGTCACTTCGGGGTTGTGCTACCTCTTGAGCACTGCGTTGGTTTTCCCTTGAAGAGGAAAGGGTGATGCAGCAAAGTAGAGTAAGTATTTCCCTCAGTTTTTGAGAACCAAGGTATCAATCCAGTAGGAGGCCACGCATGAGTCCCTATCACCTACACAAACAAATAAATCCCTGCAACCAACGCAATAAAGGGGTTGTCAATCCCTTCACGGTCACTTACGAGAGTGAGATCTGATTGATATGATATGATAATATTTTTGGTATTTTTATGATAAAGATGCAAAGTAAAGAAAACAAAATAAAAATGGCGCCAGAAATAGCTTGTTGTTGAGCGATTAATATGATGGAAAATAGACCCGGGGGCCATAGGTTTCACTAGTGGCTTCTCTCAAGAGCATAAGTATTACGGTGGGTGAACAAATTACTGTTGAGCAATTGACAGAATTGAGCATAGTTATGAGAATATCTAGGTATGATCATGTATATAGGCATCACGTCCGAGACAAGTAGATCGACTCCTGCTGCATCTACTACTATTACTCCACACATCGACCGCTATCCAGCATGCATCTAGAGTATTAAGTTCATAAGAACAGAGTAACGCTTTAAGCAAGATGACATGATGTAGAGGGATAAACTCATGCAATATGATATAGACCCCATCTTGTTATCCTCGATGGCAACAATACAATACGTGCCTTGCTGCCCCTCATCCTTTGGGAAAGGACACCATGAGATTGAACCCAAAGCTAAGCACTTCTCCCATTGCAAGAAAGATCAATCTAGTAGGCCAAACCAAACTGATAATTCGAAGAGACTTCCAAAGATAACCAATCATACATAAAATAATTCAGAGAAGACTCAAATATTGTTCATAGATAAACTTGATCATAAACCCACAATTCATCGATCTCAACAAACACACCGCAAAAGAAGATTACATCGAATAGATCTCCACGAGAGAGGGGGAGAACATTGTATTGAGATCCAAAAAGAGAGAAGAAGCCATCTAGCTAATAACTATGGACCCGAAGGTCTGAGGTAAACTACTCACACTTTATCTCAGAGGCTATGGTGTTGATGTAGAAGCCCTCCTTGATCAATGCCCCCTCGTGAACTAGGAAAAAGGCCCCAAGATGGGATCTCACGCAGTGCAGAAGGTTGCGGTGGTGAAATTAGGTTTTGGCTTTGTATCTGGTAGTTTGAAGTGCGTAGGTATATATAGGAGGAAGGAGTACGTCGGTGGAGCAACATGGGACCCACGAGGGTGGAGGCGGCGCTTTGGGGGGTAGGCGCGCCCCCTACCTCGTGCCTTCCTGGTTGATGTCTTGACGTAGGGTCCAAGTCCTCTGGATCACGTTCGTTCCGAAAATCATGTTCCTGAAGGTTTCATTCCGTTTGGACTCCGTTTGATATTCTTTTTCTACGAAACTCTGAAATAGGCAAAAAACAGCAATTTTGGGATGGGCCTGCGGTTAATAGGTTAGTCCCAAAAATAATTTAAAAGTGTATAATAAAGCCCAATAATGTCCAAAACAGAATATAATATAGCATGGAACAATAAAAAATTATAGATACGTTGGAGACATATCAGGTTGCCGGACCATAACACATAGTAGGTGACTAATGACTTGCAAGATAGGATCAAGAACTCACATATATTCATGAAAACATAATAGGTTCAGATCTGAATTCATGGCACTCGGGCCCTAGTGACAAGCATTAAGCATAGCAAAGTCATAGCAACATCAATCTCGTAACAGAATGGATACTAGGATCAAACCCTAAAAACTAACTCCATTACATGATAAATCTCATCCAACCCATCACCGTCCAGCAAGCCTATGATGGAATTACTCATGCACGGCGGTGAGCATCATGAAATTGGTGATGGAGGAAGGTTGATGATGACGACGGCGACGGATTCCCCTCTCCGAAGCCCCGAACGGACTCCAGATCAGCCCTCCCGAGAGAGTTTAGGGCTTGGCGGCGGCTCCGTATCGTAAAACGTGATGAATCCTTCTCACTGATTTTTTTCTCCCCGAACGTGCATATATGGAGTTGGAGTTGAGGTCGGTGGAGCATCAGGGGACCCACGAGGCAGGGGGCGCGCCCCCACCCTCGCGGACAGGGTGTGGGCCCCCTGGTCTTGATTCTTTTGCCAGTATTATTTATTAATTCCAAAAATATTCTCCGTGAAGTTTCAGGTCATTCTGAGAACTTCTATTTCTGCACAAAAATAACACCATGACAATTCTGCTGAAAACAGCGTCAGTCCGGGTTAGTTCCATTCAAATCATGCAAGTTAGAGTCCAAAACAAGGGCAAAAGTGTTTGGAGTAGTAGATACGATGGAGACATATCAAAGGGGCACCTCGCGAGGTGCTTGTGACGTGAGCCATGACGACCAAGGCCAGGCGGGTGCCAGCGGGTGTAGAGTACTCGTTGCCTTTGGTGCTAAAGGGGCAAGCGCAGACGAGGAGTCCTAAGGCATCAGACAAAGGTTTCCATATTGGTGCAATGAGACCAAGACCAGCAGGACGGAGGTCACCACGGAACCCACGACGGTGTCACCACCAGATCCTTTGGTAGGCGAAGACCACCTTTTGTCAGGATAACTTGTACTAGTTGTCCCCCTTCAAACTGGCCATTGTGGGATCCCTTCCCGTCTAATATTTGGGAAGAGGACCCAGGCCTCTATAAATAGGACTAGCCACCACCCTAGCAGGGGGGATCATTCAGACCATCCTGAGCGCACAAACTCACCGAGCTCGAGAACACCTCTCCTCAGGAGGTTGTTCCTCCCTTGTACTTGTTCATCCTCTGCCTGCAAGGCAATCCACCACACCACACTAGAGTAGGGTATTACACCGCAACGGTGGCCCGAACCAGTATAAACCCTTGTGTCCCTTGTTCTTTGGGTTTGGCGAGTTAGGCCTTGAGATCGTTGCGAGAGCGAGCTAGAGATAGATAGAGAGATCTTCGTACGCACCCCAGTGTTCGAACCTCAAGGGTTTGCCGGAACCCATAATCCGACATTTTGGCGTGCCAGGTAGGGGTGCGCCGAAGCCTCTTTTCTGTCAGCTGATCTGCCGACACCACGCGGAGCCGATGTTTGGCGACCCAAGGACCGACGCCGACCATTGGGTAGCTTGGCCCGTCAGGGCGGCACCGTCCACCCAAGAAGACCTCAACTCTGCACTCCAGGTGGTCCGTGAACCGCCGAACACCACGGGGCGCGGGCGGCGTGGTCTGGCGCCTTCCACCCTCACACCGCGGCGTGCGCGGGCCGCCACAAGGGCCTCAAGCTACGCAGCAGTGCGGTGCCACACACCCGAGGGGAACAAGCAAACATGCGAGCCGCGCTCATAGTGACAAGGGAGCTGCTGCGGTGCCGGATGGTAGAGAGCGGCCGCGATGCATTGCTGGAGCGCGTCGCTGAGCTGTTGGTCGCCGCTACCAGGGGTGCGCTGCCTTTCTTCTCCTTACCTACGCCTCAAGTTGTGGCCAGATCGCACGGTGGGCCTCGTCGCGCCCGCATGCTCCCAGGCGCACCAGGAGGGTTCACCGGCATCGGTGTGGCCAACGGTGCCGGGCACCCGGCCGCACCTGTGCTTCCCCCAGCGGGCGCAGGTACTGACGTTGCCCCCCGTGACCCCAGTGGTATGCCACCCTACCACCACTAGGGCGACGCGCTGGGCCTGACGGCGTGGAGCGCGGGGCGGCTCGGCGGGGGTTCCGGGGCGGCGGCTCCGGAAGCCTATGTGCCCTGCATGGTGGATCAAGAATACACGCCGAAGGATGACCCCGGCTCGTTCCTCGAGCCAGGTTGGGAAGAGGAGATGCTGGAAGTTGAGGCCTTCCAGGAACCACCCAGGAGCCTCGCCAACCCCGCCAACGACAACAATCGCAGGGTACCGCTAATCTCTCAGGAGCAGGCTTACGCTAACCATGGGTCGCAGGTGAACTAGGTCATAGCAGTGGACGGTGAGCCCAGCGAGGCAACCTCGCTTCAACCAGGGGAAGCGCACTGGGGGCTGTGCGGGAGGGGCCTGGAGTAAGGCCCCTCGCCGCATCGCACAGAGCAAAGCGTCACCCATAGGTAGGTCCTCTGTCGGGGAGGCACCGACGAGCCTTCCCCCCGGCAGAGGGCCCGTGGTCGTCGAGGGCGCCGCTAGCGTCCCCTTTGCCCCTTGGCATCGTCCTGGTTTCAGGACGCCCCAACGATGGTCGAGGGCGGCGCAATGCGGGGCCCTTGTCTGGCGATATGGAGCAAGGCTGGCGCCTGTGAAGGTCTTCGCCCGTGACACTCTCACGTAATAATGAGTGGGGCTGTACACGCCCCGGAGTCTCCGGAGAGCCGCCCTTGGGCCTCGGGGGCTCCCGCCCACGTCCTAGTGGAAGTACCATGCTCTGCGCTGGCCGTCGACACTGTCCCCCAATGACTATGCTCAAGGCCTGTGAAAGCACTTACTCCGCGCTGGTGGGAAGACAAGAATACTAGCTAGGTGCCGGACGCAGCCATTTGCTTTCAACCCCTCTTTTCTGTAGCTCGGTTTGCCGCCTTTTCGGATTTGAACTTGGAATTGTATTTTCGCTGACAAGTGCCGGGGGGGCATCTTTTTATCGTTGCATTGGTTTCTTGAATTTTCTGGTCCCGCGCCTGGTTTTTAAGGACCGCGCCTGCTACCCCTCCCTCATGAGCACCATGCGAGCGGGGGCTGGGTGTGGCATGCGTGCACATCCTGCCGCGCTTAGGCGCTTGCTTCTCGCGAGGCCCTCTTGGGCGGACTAGCAGGCTCCTCAGGAGCCCAACAACTTGCAGGCCCGCAAAGGACTCCCCTCGGGGGAAATACACACCGGCAACCACAAGACCGGTCCAAGGTCTGTCGGGACTGAGGTAAGTTGCTACAGAAAGCTCGCGGAAGAACTTAATGACTCACAAAAGCACGCTTTAAGTCTGGCTCAAGGAATAAAACAATAGTATGATTACACGAGGGGCCCCCCTCTCCAAAAATGCTCTTACATCTTGAAGGGCCATGCCCAAGCTTTTGCGCGCAGGTTTAAAACAAAGGAGTGCAGGCCTAATCGAACATGTCGCTCGCAGCGTCTTCCGAATCGTTCCCGGATGCGCTGCTGGCACCGTCGTCGTCGCCTGCGTCGCCTCTGCCATCGTCAACCGCGTCGCCTTCGTCCGCCACGACCACCACCGCGTCATCCTCGAAGGTGAAGGCCCTGACCAGAGCATCCACATTATCATCCACCCAGCGCGCCAGGTTATCCGGATAGCCCCGGGCACTGGGCAATGGCGGCGTCAAAATCGAAGTTGGGGTCGGCATTTTGAAGATGGCTGAAGACGCAGGAGAATGCGCGCCCGAGGAGGCCTCGGCTCTTTTCGTCCACGAGCTCGCGAGCCCTCTAGACCCGGTTCTCTAGGAGCATCACGACATCGGTGAAGAAGCTAAGGTGGCTGGCATAGTCCTCGACGTGGGGGTGAGGGGCGTGCTCATCGCAGATGACGCCTAGCGCCTCATTAGCCCTCGTCCTGAGGTCCCGGAGCATGGGAGTGTGCTCGCGTAGTAACGTCACCCGGAGGAGCGCCTCTTCCCTGCTCTGCTGCGTAAAGGACTCGGTGTTGGTAACTCGCCACCGAAGCGGGAGCAGCTCAGCACGGGCGGAGGCCGACTCCGCCTGAACGGAGATCAGGGCCGCAGCGACGGCCTTCTCAAGCTGCCCCACCTCATTCAGCTTCGATCGGAGGGCAGTGGTTCTACCCTCAGCTTCGGCTTCCAAGAGCTTCAACTTCAAGTCGTATCTGTTGGCATGATCTGCACGGCCCTCCGCCACCCAGCGGTCAATCTCCTCCTGGATCCTGGCCTCTCGCGCCCTGTTGGCATCCTCCGCCTGGGCGACTTGGCAGTCCCTCATCTCCAATTGTTCAAGCTCGAGGCTGTGTTCTGTAGCCTCCAGCACCAGCGCTTCCTCGCGCCTCAAGATATCCTCCTCTTCGGAAGGCGCCCCCTGCATCGACGCCAAAACAGCCCTGCGGGCCTCGACCTACTGCTCCAGGGAGGCATTCAGGGCGTGGAGCTCCTGCCTGCGCTTCTCTGCGACCTTGCAGCGGTGGTCAGCCTCCCTGTCCTCTTCCAAGGCTCGAGCACTGGCCTCACGCGAGGTTGCAAGGGATGCCTCGGCCTTCACGTTGGCACGCTAGCGCTGGAGACGCCCAAGGTTGATGGCCACCTTGAGTTTATGCCATTCGCCCACTAGTCAAAGACAATCAGTTTCAAGGCGGGCATCGATGTCCACGAGCTCTTCTCCAAGCCAGCTCAGTGCATTCATCGCCTCCCGGAAGAGCTCGTGACGGACGGCACCCTGCTCCCGCGCAACCTCGAACGCACGACCGGGCCCGTCCTCCACACTGGAAGTCGCTGAAGAGGTCTGAGGTGGCTCGCCTTCTCCCAAAGAGGGGGCCGGGGCTGGCACCTTCCAGTCAGCCTCTTCAGCCCCGTCAGGCCCTGAGCGGGAAGCTTGTTGCCCGAAGGAGAGGCCAGGGTTGATTGAGGCCACCCAGCCGCGGTCAATAACCAGAGGAGGAGCCCTTGGCACACCTTCCGCATCGGAGGCAAGGTCGCGAACGAGGGGCGGCAAGAACGCGGGGTCGAGACGCCAGGCCGGCGCGCTTACCTCGCCGGCCGACCTCGCGACAAGTGCGGCAGGCCGGCTTGGGGCGCCCAAGGTCAGTTGAGGACTCGAGGCAGGAGGAGGTTGCCTCTCGGGAGACTTCGTCGTCTTAGCAGAAGGGGCCTTGAGAAACCATAGTCAGGAGGGGAAGCAACACTCGAGAAATTACAAATATAAAGTACTCACTCGTCTATGGCAATGTACATCCTTTGTTTCAATGGCTGGAAGGCATCACCGCTGCAACTTGGAGATCCCTTCCTCTTCCGAAGCGCGTCGAAGTTCGGTCGGAGCCGGCCGAAGCCATGGGGTGCGGTCACCAGTGCCGGGCGCGGCTGGTGTGGCTCCTGAGGAGGTGACCTCAGGGGTGCTGGACTACGTGGAGACTGTCGGTGTCAAAACCGGCGGATCTCGGGTAGGGGGTCCCGATCTGTGCGTCTTAGGCTGATGGTAACAGAAAGTGAGGGACACAATGTTTACCCAGGTTCTGGCCCTCTCGATGGAGGTAAAACCCTACTTCCTGCTTGATTAATATTGATGATATGAGTAGTACAAGAGTAGATCTACCACGATATCGTAGAGGCTAAACCCTAGAAGCTAGCCTATGATGATTATGATTGTGATTGTGATCGGCCTTCTAAGGACCAACCTCTCCGGTTTATATAGACACCGGAGAGGGCTAGGGTTTACATGGAGTCGGTTACAAGGAAGGAAATATATTATCCGGATCGCCAAGCTTGTCTTCCACGCAAAGGAGAGTCCCATGCGGACACGGGACAGAGTCTTGAGTATTGTATCTTCACGCTGTCCGGACAAAGTATATAGTCCGGCTGTCCGGATACCTCCTGATCTAGGACTCCCTCAGTAGCCCCTGAACCAGGCTTCAATGACAATGAGTCCGGCGCGCAGTCTTGTCTTCGGCATTGCAAGGCGGGTTCCATCTCCGAATACTCCAAAGTAATTATCGAACACTTGAACAGTGTCCGGATCTGCAAAATGATCTTCACACGCCATCCTAGGGGGCACAACATAAATCTGATCTGCGGCAATTTTCGTACGTCGTGCCCCTGCATCGTGGCCCGGCCCAACACGGGCTGGTGTTTCTTGGCCCATCTCAACTCGCGTTGTGAGGCGGTTTTATTGGCACGCCCCGCCAAAGCAGAGATCGTGTTTCCCTTATTACGGGATCTTCCATCATTACGGGCGTGCGCCACCCCACGACGACTGTTGGTATGACTCCGAGTGTTGTTTAGATAAGTCTCAAGCGGTCACGCTGAGGACTCTTGATATTAACCCCCCTTATAAAGGGGTCGAGGCCTATACCTCTTTTCCACCACCCCTGCACCCTTCCGCATCTCGAGTTCTAGCGCCCGAGACTCAAACTCGAACGCCCCAGATCCTCCAATATCTCTGGATCCAACACTCAGGGCCGGTGGGTGGCCTCCTCGATCAAAGAGGAGGAATTGCGAGGCTTAGGGAGGTCGGATATCTGATTGCCGACATCCAGCACAGGCTTCCTGCTCCAGGGCAGGTCATCCCTACACCCGAGCCCAATGAGAGCGTCATATTTGTTCCTCACTTCCTCCGCGGTTTGGGCCTCACCCTTGATCCCTTTGTGAGGGGGCTCATGTTCTATTACGGGTTAGATTTTCATGATCTAGCCTCGGGCGCTATCCTGCATATCTCGTCGTTCATCATTGTGTGCGAGTCTTTTCTCCACGTCACTCCCCACTTCGGCTTATGGCTCAAGACCTTCAATGTGGCCTTGAAGATGATCGAGGCGACATGCGGAATCTTGGAGGTGCCATAATAAGCAGGAATGCCGATGCCCCATGGCGGAGGGTTCTTTCCTTAAGTATCCGATGTATGGCAGCGGAGGTGGTTTTACGTCACGGCTCCCAGAGGCACAAAGTAGGTGGCCGCCCCCGAGTTCCGCTCGGGCCCTCCGTCACAATTGGCGTCGTGGACTGACATAGGACGAAATTGGGGGCCCGCTAGTGATGTACCAATACTGCAGAGCCGTATCTGGGAGCTTCTTGAGAAGGACATTAACCTTGTCAGCATAATTCAAGTAATGCTAATCCGACGGATGTTGCCGTGCAAATGCCGGCCTCTCCGGATGTGGGAGTTTAATCCAGAGGGTCCGCGGACTATTAAGCACTTCTTCGGCCTGAAGCTCGAAGGGATGTGTAAATTATTCTTCGGACCACAAGTAAAGTGTCCGGATACTACCGAGGATGCGGGCCTAAGTTGCAATTGCCTAGATACCCAAGTAAGTAACCTTGAAACCGGACACATCATTCATATTTGTGATAGTCATTATTCTGAAAATCCTCCGTGGCCAGGAATGGCTCAGCAAGGCGGAGAGAATCAGGTGTCGGCCTTGATTCCGAAGGCTCGCCTAGCCCAACCATTGCCAAGATGGTTGGCCGGGTGCTCAGCAAAATGCCCTCAGGGAAAGACGAAGGGAAGAACAGAGAAGCCGAACTTCACACACTGCGCATCCAAACCAGGGGAATTGCTACCTCCCCTAAGGAGGATAGTCGGGAAGGGGAGTCTAAAGCCTCCTCCCCGCGCGGGAAGAAGAGGGCCGCCTCCGAAGACTAGGAGACGGAGATACCCAAGCAAGGGAAAAAGGTATCACCAGGGGGCTCTGCCCCGACGGGTACCCTCACCGCATCATGCCCGCCAACGGGCCAGCCCTCCAACGAGCTGTAAGTTAACCGTAAATTCGAAGGTACTACCTTTCTTCGAGTACACTAACCAGGATCCATTCTTTGCAGTCCGACTAGCACCTCTTCTCAACAGAGTTCGTCTTCAGGGGATCTTCCTCCGGAGATGATGGAGAGTGAGACCCCACCAGCCTCTCCATCTCCTGAGGAGGGCGACACCGAGGTGTCATCACGGAGGAGTCCGGATTTGCCGAAGCCAGAGGCTAATCCGTCCGCCGCCCTGAGCCCGGAGTGTTCGGCTCCCAGGGGGGCGATGAGAAGGGTCCGGCACAGCTCGGTGTCCGGCCGGACATACTGACGGGCCTTCTGGAGCGAGCTGCGTTCTCGCAGGAGCACCACTTATTAATGAGCACGGTGCTCAAGAAGATTTCATCTGCCACAAGCGGTTTGAATGAAGCATTTATGAGCCTGCTTAGAGGCTTTGAGGTATGTAGTGAGAAATACACATTTTTTTGGTTGTGAGGCACGCGCTAGGTGTGCTCCATATGGATAGTAGCCCCTGAGACTGGTTGCCCGCCCTAGGTGGCAAACGGAGGATCATATTGTGTAAGTACTGATTGCGCTGTACATATGCGCAGGTGCCTAAGTATCTAGCCGCCCAACAGTACGTTGAAGTTGCCGAACTAAGGGGGCAAATTGGATCTATTGATGCCGATATCACGTTGGTGAACGAGCGGCTGAACGAGTCACAAGGTATGTGCTCTGCTTTTCTTATTATGTTGTATAGGAAAATATGAGAGGGGCATAATATTAATGCGACATGCTTGGACTGCAGACGGTGCTGCTGCCGTGGAAGCCCCGAGGGCGGAACTTGCCCAGGCCAAGGAACAAGCTCGGGCTAGCGATGAGGCTGCCCTCAAGGCGGCCTAAGAGTTGAGAGCCGAATAGACTGCTCATCGCCGAAGCGAAGACAAGAGAGCCAAAATGGCTGTGGAGTTGAAAAATGCCGCCGACCGGTATGAGCTCCTTGAAATGGAGAATCAGGTTAATTCAGCTGACCTGAACAAGGCACTTAATGCGGCCAAGGAGATGCGGACCGAGGTTAGGGATGCGCGGGAGGAGCTTCGACAAGCCGGAAAAATCACGGCTAGGAGTCCCTACTTGTTGCGGATGAAGTTCTTGGATCCGAAGTATGCTCTCCTTGATCGATGCTGGAGTCCTGCAGACGCTTATGAGGACTTGGCAAAGAGTACCGTTGATGCCGCCAAGTTTTTTGAGGATCAAGGTGATAAAGAAGTGGAGAGACTATTCTGGTCCCAATTCAATGCTCCCGCGCGTCCATTGCCGTTGAATGAGAAGATGGCTGCTTTGGCGGAGCTTCATAGGTTGTCCGAGCTTGCCATGCGATGCGTAATAGACCATCTTTGGCGAAGGGGCCTAAGCCGGACAGTTATTTTGGTTTGGTGCAACAATTCCTCGATGTTGTATCTCGGATCGATGCCATGAGGAGGTCGGCGTGTATAGAGGGTGCACGGATGGCACTTGCCCGCGTTAAAGCATATTGGACAGATATGGCGGCCACCCTCATTGCGACCCAGAATCCGGCGGGAGGCCAGGATCCGGTCGAGCACTACTTGGAGCAGGTAACAGAAGGTGCTCGCTTAATAGAGGCTCAGTGCTCGAAGAATGTCATGTTCGACTGACAAATCGTGTCATTGTAGAAACAATGTTATTTTGATTATGAGGCTATATTTATACTTTGTGCCCGAAAGTATTATTTGTACCTCCTGTGCGGCCTTTTTTATGTATATATGTAATTCTGAAAGTTAGCAGTTGTTGGCTTCAGCCCCCACGCATACAATGCGGGGGTGTTCGCGAAAAATATGCATAATCACACTTGATCCAACATCTTGGTCCATTAAGGAGGTGACCGCACGTCGAACTAGGCAACCAGACTATATAGCTGTAACACTTTCACTTAGCCATAAGAGTTTGACGGTGGGGCTACTATGTAGCCCCTAGTACTTTTGCGTGCATCCGAATACGGGTGTGTGTGTACATGACCGGGAAACGGTCCTTCGTTAATGCGGAGGAATCCTAAAGATTTCGGTAATTCTTCGAGTGGTTGAACAGTCTCTCATGATATCATGTGATCAGTTTTCGGCTTTCTCTCTTGAGGTGCTCATCCGGAATAACCAGGCACAATCGCGGTGGTTCTCTTTTGGCCGCCTTAGCCGATAAGAACGGAACATAAAGGCGGCAAATCCAGAGCAGGCAAACCCAACATTTGACCAAAGACATGATTGAGCTGATGCATATAAGGCCAAACTCGTGACGCGAACACTCCGAAGGTATTCGGACTTTATGATGTAAAATAGGCTGAAGAATGCCCTTTCATTATAAACCCTGTATTTCCAGGCACGTGCATTAGTCTGTCGTGGCGAAATGCCAATAACGGCAGTGTCCTCTATGGGTATAGCACCCATGGGATGTGTAAACAACAAGAGGCAATAGAAAAGGTTTACACAGGGGCTTAATCTAAAGAGAACCCTTTGAGCGGGGCCCTGCTGCATGTCTGCGCCTTTGTCTCCGTTGTCTGCGTGTCACTCGAAGGGTATCGCACGAATGTTGTCTGTAAAAAAGAAAACTCGTGTAGAAGAGTACAACGCAAGCATGCGATTGATAGTAGAAGTGTAAAACATTGGCCTGCCAATAAGGTTGAGCCAAGGGTGGGGCTGTCTTAAATATCTATAGCCCCTGGTCTCCTCTATGGGATTACGTACATGGCACCCTGGATCAGTTTCATCTGGACTACCGGACTCGTCTAACCGTGTCCGTGGTCTTAACGACCAGTCATGCTTTCTGGTATTGGAGGCCGCTTAGGATCCCGCCGTTAGAGCCGTCGCGTATTCCTCCGCGCGTGAAGAGCGCTCTGTGTTTCCATTAACGGTGATGACGCCATGTGGACTGGGCATCTTGAGTGTAAGGTAGGCATAGTGCGGTACTGCGTTGAAGCGGGAGAAGGCCGTTCTTCCAAGCAATGCGTGGTAGCTGCTTTGGAAGGGTGCGATGGTGAAGATTAGTTCTTCGCTTCTGGAGTTGCCTGAGGAGCCCAATGTTACCTCCAGTACGACGGAGCCCCTACCGTAGGCTTCAATGCCTGGTATTACCCCTTCAAAGGTGGTGTTGCTTTGGATAATTCTGGATGGGTCTATCCCCATCCTGCGGACGATGTCTGGTATATTAAATTGAGATTATCGCCACGTCCATGAGGACGTGGGTAAGATGGTATCCGTCGATTATTGGGTCAAGCACCATGGCCTCTGATCCTCCACGCTGAATACTAGTCAGGTAGTCCGTGTGATCGAAGGTGATCGGACAAGTCAACCAGTAGTTAGGTGTGGGTACGATGGGCTCTATAGCGTACGCTTCTCTGAGCGCGCGTTCGTGCCTTCTCGTGGATGTGTGAGTCGCGTGGATCATGTTTACTGTTTTAATCTCTGGTGGGAATTTTTTCGTCCCCCGTGTTCGGTCAAGCGAGGTTCATTCTCGTCTTCACTTGGTGTTTCCTTCCTTGTGTTCGACATTTAATTTGCCGGCCTGCTTGAAGACCCATCACTCTCTGTGAGTGTGGTTCGCGGTTTGTCGGGGTGCCATGAATTTGGCATACGGTTCAGACTCTGTTGGACCGGACGGTCCCTCTTTACTGCCTTTAAATGGCTTCTTTTGCTGATAGGGTCGAGAGCCCCTGAATCCGGCGTTGACCGTTGTCGGTGTCAAAACCGGCGGATTTCGGGTAGGGGGTCCCGAACTGTGCGTCTAGGCGGATGGTAACAGGAGAGAAGGGACACGATGTTTTTACCCAGGTTCGGGCCCTCTCGATGGAGGTAATACCCTACTCCTGCTTGATTAACATTGATGATATGGGTAGTACAAGAGTAGATCTACCACGAGATCAGAGAGGCTAAACCCTAGAAGCTAGCCTATGGTATGATTGTTGTTCGTCCTACGGACTAAAACCCTTCGGTTTATATAGACACCGAATAGGGTTAGGGTTACGCAGAGCCGGTTACAATGGTAGGAGATCTACATATCCGTATTGCCAAGCTTGCCTTCCATGCCAAGGAAAGTCCCATCCGGACACGGGACGAAGTCTTCAATCTTGTATCTTCATAGTCCAGGAGTCCGGCCAACGATGATAGTTCGGCTATCCGGACTCCCCCTAATCCAGGACTCCCTCAGTAGCCCCCGAATCAGGCTTCAATGACGATGAGTCCGGCGCGTAGTTTGTCTTCGGCATTGCGAGGCGGGTTCTTCTCCAAATTCCATATACTTGTCGAATAGTGTCCGGCTTCTGATAAATACTGCGCTCCTTGGCTTCCACGCCCAATAATGGCCATCTTCCACGTGTTTGAATGAATGCGAAAAGCCAGGGTATTTTTACTACACCCCTAGCTGCGCAAATGAGCCGCCTATAAAAGGGGCGAGGATCTAGATCTGAGTCACACCATCCCCCCTCTGCAAGCCTTTATCGGAGCGCCTTTGACAAAAACCCATTCCATCATGGACAATCGACGCGGCTCCTCCTCTCGCGCTCCCAGCCCTCAGCCTGGAAATTGGGAGAGATGCTCAGTCCCGCATAGCGAGCTAGTTATACTCCAAACCAAGGGATTTCTTCCCCCGGCTATCATGGTTCCGGTTCGAGCCGGACTTGCCACCTACAAGGGCGGAAAGCAAGCGGAGAGTGTCCCATATCCCTCTAAAGTAGAGCGGGTGTGCTTTGTCTCTTATCTAGTAAGAGGACTCGGATTTCCAATTCATCCGTTTCTCCGGGGGCTCTTGGAGTTCTACGGCCTCCAATTGCACCACCCTTACGCTTTGCCTCCATTTTGCACATCGGGCTTCGTGGCCCTTTGCGAACTGTTCTTGGGCATCAAGGCTCATTTTATGCTGTGGAAGAGATTATTCTGCCTAGTACCCCGTTCGCATGAGGGGTCAATATATCAAGTGGGCGGAGCCGAACTATGGCGCATCGCCGGGACCGGATACTTATCCGGAACCCCAAAGAAGGCATCCGAGGAGTGGCCCTCGGAATGGTTTTACATGGAGGACGTCCCGCTGCCGGATCCTGTTCGGATCGGCCTTCCGGAGTTTAGCAATGCTCCTCGGAAGAAGCGCCTAAGCTGGCGCCCTTGGAGCCCCCGGAGGGAAAATGACCGGGGCGTCCTTTACTTGATGAGCCGAATAAGATTATCGGCTCATGCCGGATTGACCATGATTGGAGTCATGGCAATCTGCATTATGAGGGAGTGCAGCCGCCCAATATAGGGGCCACCCCATGTGGGACTTCAACGGGGAGGACGATGCCACCCGCCATGGCCGCAAAGGGCCGGGATCGGTCACCGAACTGGTGAAGACCTTGTCCGCCATGTACAAAGGGGAAGAGGAGGATTTTCTCTGCGTCAGTCCACTGAACGGGTTTTCTTCGAATAATCCTCGAAGTTGGGTAAGCAAATATCTTTGTGGCCTGTCCGATCCATGTTCCCGTGGTTAAATATCTCATTTCATGGTTTCTACGCAGGAACTGCGCCGGGCCGTGGAGAAGATACACAGCCCGCTTCTACAACCCGAGGATCCGAACGGTCCCTCGATCCGCCTCCGAAGAGGACCCGGATATAAAGGTGGAGCTGATCGACGGGTGTTCCACCAACTTAGCATTGACAATGCTTTGGTTGCCATTACGCCAACTACCTCGGATTATTTCCGGCCTCCTGTAATCGCGTGACCGAAGTCCGGATACCATGACCCACCCGTGCTTTACTTCTAATCACCGCGTATTTGATGGTGTTTCGCAGGGGGTGCCTTCAGGACGGGAAGCCGAGCCTACCGCGGCTGTCCAACAAGGGGCAGCTCGGCCCAGCAGGCGGAAAAGAAGTGCGGTACGACTCGAGACGTCACCGCAACGGTATGATGTGCCATCGTGTTTTAAGGAGAGGTTCCTGGGAGGCACACTGACGCTCGTGGTTTTTTCAGGAAAAAGAGCGCTCGCCGGACTGAGTCCGAGAAGTTGCCAATCGGACCTCCGCCAACCAGGCTCAAAAGCCGAGTCCGGAAGGGGGTACAAACACGAGGCGTGCGTCGGATGCTCCTCCAACGGAGGATGCCGACAGACTGTCCGCCACCAAGTCGGAGGTGGAGAGCGCCATGAATCATAGGCACCGCCAGACTATTCTACGTGACACATGTTTCTCCCAAGAGGCGTTGGACGCCTTTAGTTCGGGAGAAGCGCACCTCCGTGCCACTCAAGATGGCCTAGCCAGAGCTACGAGCGATGTGAAAGACATACGGGTAAGGAATTTTGACAGTTATATATGCCAGTAGCCCCCGAGACTTAAAATAGTTAGGATCACTGATTTAAGGATAATTTGGAATGCAGGTTCTTACCGAAAAGAATACCCGTTTGTCCCAGGAGCTTGAGGAGTGCAAGGCCCAACTTGAGGTCAAGATCAAGCCGCTACTGGGAAGCCATGAAGACTCCCTCCGTAATATATGCCCTTCAAAGTGGAAGTAGTTTACATGAAAGTCGGCGTGTGCATAAATCGACATTAACATTGCATATAGCGCCGGATGGATCCGGACAAGCAACAGCTCCTGCACCAGCTAAAGGCGGCGAGAGCGTGCTTATGAGGGTGCGGCGGAGAAAAATAACCTCCAAGATGCCTACACCCAACCGGGTGAGGAACTAAAGGATCTTCGTGCCCGATTGGGCGACTCAGAAGGAGAATCGACGGCTTCGTCAGCAGCATTTTCAAGAAGTGCTTAAACGAACTTTGAAAGAGTTCGGCGAGGAAGGCGACTAACATAAACATGTATGTAGGTTTGCTCACGTGTCGCCCCGAGGAGGAGATGCCCAGTTCTTGGTGATCTTCTTCCCGAATCATGCTACCGCATTTAACGAAGTTCGGCAGTGATGAAAGGCGTCGCCTGTGCCTTGTGGCCATCTATCTCCCCGCTCAAGGCATTGGGGAGCTGGCAGAAGCGGCTTCAAGGAGCACGGCGGCGCTCCGACTATGGAAGATATCGGCTGCCGTCAAGGCGCCAGGAGGCTCGGGCCATGGTAAAGACGCTGCACACGGTTACAGTGACCCAAACCACATGGCCGAGGTCGGACCTGTGGGGCCCGATGGGAAGGAGATCCTCAGAAGCTTAGTGTACGGCCAAGTAGAATTGGCCGCCAAGTATTCCCAAAGAAGATTGTAAATTAGATAGCCTATTAGATGGAATTGAGGAGGAATACAATTACTCGAGTTAACTATGTAATTGAATATGACATGAAAAATGTCTTCTAGCCGGATTGTAGATCGTTTGTCATAGCGGACCTTTTCGCTTCGACCTCGGGACCCAATAGTCCGGAGTGTGTACGAATACCCTCACGGTTATGTAAGAACCGGGGCATGCATGGAGATAAGGCGTAGGGGTCATTATTGCTGTATCGTATAAGTGCCCAACTAGTTATGTTATATTACATGGATAGTAAGAAACATCTTCCAGGGAGAATAGTTCCGTTAAGGGTTCCTTTCCCTGGGAGCCATGCCCTAAAGTGCATGTCCAAACTGCTTAAGAAAGCATAAAATCATCTGGGGGCAGATGGATAAATAGTTAAAAATCATCTTTCAGTTCACCGACCGAATATTCCCTTAAGAACGCTAGCTTTCGGCTTCACCCGGCCTCGAGGTACACATCCGGTGACCCGGCAAGAACAATCACAGAGGTGCTCCCTGTACCACCTAGCCGAACAATCGGGAACGTTGGGGTAAGCACAAGAGCCAGTCAACCCAGCTGGGCCAAAACTTAAGTCATCTCGATGCATATAATGGTGAGTAAAAGGTACATGCGTAAGTTTGACACATGTGTAGGGCATGAAGCCCGTATAAATAAGCTTCATAAAGAAGCCCCTGTATAATGAGCGCGGACAGCGCGTCAAGTATGTGCGAACAAAGCGCCAAACGAGCCTCTAAAGGCTTCAAGAAGAAGGAGGAGGAAGGAGAGAAATAAAAGACAGCAAAAATAGAAAATATGGGACGGAGGAAGGAGACGAACTCGAGTCCGCGCTTAAGCGTAGAATCTTCGTGAGACGGGCTGCGTTCCATGGGTTCGGCTCAAGTCGGTTATCCGATGCGTTTAGCAGACAAGATGCTCCGCCCGGTCGACCTGGTCGATGATGAAGGACCTTCCCATTTGGGCTTGAGTTTGTCCTTTTTCTTGTCCGTGAGGCATAGAACTAGTTCGCCAACGTTGTAAGCTTCGCCCGCATTTCCTCGCTTTGATATCTCCGAGCCTGCTGTTGATAAAATGCGAACGAAGCTTTTGCCACGTCAGCGCTCCTCCTCCAATGCGTCAAACTATCCTGCCGATCGAGCTCGGCTTCTCTTTCTTCATACATGCGCACGCGAGGTGAGTCATGCATTATGTCGCAGGGCAAGACTGCTCAGACGCAGTACACCATAAAGAATGGTGTGAATCCGGTAGTACGATTCGGCGTGGTCCGCAGCCCCAGTATCTGGTCGAGCTCCTCAACCCGGTCGTGTTAGATTCCTTGAGGGACCGCACTAGTCTGGGTTTAATGCCGCTCATGATTAGACCGTTTGCTCGCCGACTTGACCGTTGGTTTGAGGGTGATAGGCGAGGCGTAATCGAGCTTGATGCCCATGTTTTGCACCATAATTTTACCTCATCGGCCGTGAAGTTGGTGCCGTTATCGCGATGATAATCTTGTGGGGGCCTTCGTAATGGTGCACTACCCTGATATGAAGTCTATCACCGCCCGGATTCGCCGTTTTAACAGGCTTGGCCTCTATCCATTTGGTGAATTTATCCACCATGACCAATAGGTATTTTGCTTGTGGGTTCCTCCCTTAAGGGGTCCAACCATGTCAAGCCCCCATACCGCAAACGGCCAGGTGATGGGTATAGTTTTGAGGGCGGTGGGTGGCATGTGGCTTTGGTTAGCAAAAAGCTGGCAACCGACGCATCGTTGGACTAAATCCTGCGCATCTGCCCGGTCCGTCGGCCAATAAAATCCTGTACGAAAGGCCTTGCCTACAAAGGCCCGGGCTGCCGCGTGGTGCCCACCCAGTCCGGCATGAATTTCAGCTAGGAGGTTTCGCCCTTCCTCTTCGGAGATACACCTTTGAAGGACTCCTGTTGTGCTTTTCTTATAAAGCTCTCCCTCATGGACTTTATAGGCTTTCGATCGCCGTACTATGCAGCGAGCCTCATTTTGGTCTTCGGGGAGTTCCTGCCTAGTTAGGCAGGCTAGGAATGGTTCCGTCCACGGGGCGATAACCGCCATTATTTCGTGGGCGGAGGTGTTATCTCGTTGGCGAGCCTCCGATTGTGTCGAGTGTTCGTGTCGAGGCGGTGCGGTTGGGTCCGGATTGTTATTTCCGGACTCCCCTTCCCATAGTACGGATGGCTTGAACAGTCGTTGCAGGAAGATGTTGGGCGGGACGGCATCGCGTTTTGCGCCGATGCGTGCCAATACGTCCGCCGCCTGGTTGTTATCCCGGGCTATGTGATGAAATTCGAGCCCTTCGAACCATGCTGACATTTTTAGGACCGCATTGCGCTACGCTGCCATTTTCGGATCTTTGGCATCGAAGTCTCCGTTTATTTGAGATATCGCGAGGTTTGAATCCTCGCACCTCTAGGCGTTTAATGCCCATGGAGATCGCCATCCGGAGGCCGTGCGAAGGGCCTCGTGTTCGGCTGCGTTGTTGGAGTCCGTATACATTATCTCAAGGACGTATTGGATCGTGTCCCCGGTTGGTGACGTCAGGACGACGCCACCCCCCAGGACGGCCAACATTTTGGAGCCGTCAAAGTGCATGATCCAATTGGAGTATGTGCCGTACTCTTTAGGGAGTTCGGCTTCGGTCCATTCGGCCACGAAGTCGGCCAAAACCTGCGACTTAATAGCTCGTCGTGGCTTATAGGTTATGTCGAATGGAAGGAGCTCTATGGCCCATTTGGCAATCCAGCCCGTCGCGTCGCGGTTGTTTATAATGTCGTTAAGAGGTACTTCGGAGGCTACCGTTATCGAACACTCTTGAAAGTAGTGTCGCAGCTTCCGGGATGCCATGAACACCGCGTATGCTATCTTTTGATAATGTGGGTACCGGGACTTGCATGGAGTTAGGACAGTGGACACATAGTAAACCGATTTTTGTAGAGGGAACCTGTGTCCGTCCGTTTCTCGTTCGACGACGAGCACCGCGCTGACAACTTGATGTGTTGCGGCGATATATAATAGTATTGGTTCGCCCATGTTGGGCGCGGCCAGGACCGGATTTGTTGCCAATATGGCTTTTATTTCTTCGAGTCCGTCTGCGGCGGCATCCGTCCACTCGAAGTGTTCGTCTTGCGCGGAGGAGGCGGTAAAGGGTAACGCCTTTTCTCCCAAGCGGGAAATAAAGCGGCTTAGAGCCGCTCGCATCCGATCAATTTTTGTATTTGTTTGAGGTCTTTTGGAATATCCAATTGTGACAGAGCTCGGATCTTGGCTGGGTTTGCTACAATTCCTCTACGGACACAATGAAGCCCAAGAGCTTTCCGCCGGAACGCCGAAGACGCATTTTTCCGGATTGAGCTTAATGTCATATTTTCGGAGACTGTCGAATGTGAGCCTCAATTCGTCTACTAGAGTTTCGACATGCTTGGATTTGACGACCACGTCATCTACATATGCTTCCACTGCTTTGCCGATCTGGTTTGCCAGACATGTCTGAATCATGCGCTGATATGTTGCGCCGGCGTTTTTGAGCCCGAAGGGCATTGTGTTGAAGTAGAATGGGCCGTATGGACTGATGAATGCTGTTGTGGCTTGGTCTGGCTCCGCCATCTTGATTTGGTGGTAGCCGGAGTACGCGTCGAGGAAGCACAATGAGTCGTGTCCTGCTGTAGCGTCGATAATTTGATCAATGCGAGGGAGGAAGGGATCCTTTGGGCAAGCCTTATTAAGGTCTTTGAAATCAACACATAGGCGCCAGGATTTATCCTTCTTTGGTACCATCACCAGATTTGCTAGCCAGTCCGGATGTTTTATATCTCCGATGAATCCGGCTTCAAGTTTGGCTAGCTCCTCTCCCATGGCTTTATCTCTTGGGTTGGAAAAGCGCCAAGAGCCTGTTTGGTAGCTTGAATCCTTTTAGGGTATTTAGGCTGTGCTCGGCCAGCCGACGTGGGATTCTGGCATGTCCAAGGGTGCCGAGCAAAAATGTCCCGCTTTTCTCGTAGAAATTCTCGTGAGTCGGCGTCCACATCGTGGTTTAATTGTGCCCCAATGGAGGCCGTCTTTGCGTGGTCCGTTGGGTGGACTTGGAATTTGACTATTTCATCACCGGTTTAAAAGAGGTGGACTTGGATCTTTTATCAAGTATCACATCGTCCTGTTCACCGTGGGCGCATCGCGATGAGTTCCTCGGCCGCTAGGGTTTTGGATAGTGCCTCAAGGGCTAGTGCGGCTGTCTTGTTTTCGGTAGCGGAGTGCTATGTTCGGATCACTAAGCGAGAGTGATGATTCCGTTAGGTCTGGGCATTTTAAGCTTCATGTACCCATAATGGGGTATAGCTTGAAAAATTGTGAATGCCACTCGCCCTAATAAAGCGTGATATCCGGCTGCTGAGCAGGGCCACTTGAAATGTGACCTCCTCGGACTTGTAATTGTCCGTGAGCGAACACTACGTCGATGTGATTTTTCCTGTGCAGCATGCTTCCCTGCTAGGGATTATTCCTCTAAAGGTTGTGTTGCTTCGCTCAATGCGGTTCCAGTCTATTTCCATTTTTCGGAGGGTTTCCTCGTAGATGAGGTTTAGTCCGCTGCCGCCATCCATGAGTACCTTAGTAAGGCGAAAGCCGTCCACTATTGGACTGAGGACCAATGCGCTGGTGCTCGGGCTGTTCGGAATTTGGGTTAAATCCTTTGGCATTAAAGGTAATAGCCGTGTCCTCCATGGATTTATTGTTGCTACTTGGTAGACTTGACAAGGCTGCGGAGTGTTTGTTTCGCATGTTATTTGATGCGAAAGTCTCAAGACTGTTAATACCGTCTTGGTCTTCTTTGGGCTGGGATTACGAGGCTAGAAGCTCTTTCGCCAGCTTTGGCCACCGCCAGTAGTATCCAACATGCTCGAAGGCTATGAGTTGGAGTGGCGCCCTCTATGCTATGAATTTTGCAGGGTCCGTTTAGCCAACCCTCCAGTACGGTTCCATGCCCTTTAGGGTTTTTTTGTTTTTTTATGTTTAACCCAGGTGCTTGGTGATGATGCACCCTTTTATTTTGGACTAGGGTTGTATTCGGAGCCGGATTATCCCAAAATTTACTTTCGGTTTTCCAAGCACTCTCCATCGCACAGTATTTTTGTACTATGGTCACCAAGTCAGCAAAGCGTGTAATTTCGCGACGCCTTATGGCGTTTAGGATTCCCTTGTCCGTGCAATTATTGCAGAAAAGTGAGATTGCGTCCTCCTCTCGGCAGTCTTTTATCCTGTCCATAACCAGGAGGAATCTGGCCCGAGAATGATGTAATCGCTTCATTGAGCTCTTGCGAATTCGGGATAGATCGCTAATGTTTGGGTGGGTGGTGGAACTAGATCCGGAACCCGTCAATTTAAGACTCGAGGGCGAAGTTTCCGAACTTGGAAGTTTGGATTTTTGAATGCTATCCAATGAATCCAACCCGCCGCTTGACTTTAAGTTCAGGGCTTGATCGACATCCGTCCCTCTGCGGGAATCCGGCTTGGAGGGATCGGGAATCCGGACGTAGCTAGTCCTTAAGATAGAAGAAGAATCGCCGTATTGCTCCTCTACCACAGCAACATGATGGGTAGCCTGGGGAGAGTTGATCTCTCTCAGATCGGTTTTAGGCCCGATCTGGCCGTAGTCTAATGGCGACTCGAGGCGGTGATGGGATCCAAGAGCTCGTTACGGAGGAGAGCTCGATCGGATCTAACTGCTTTCGGCAAGTTCTGAGTTAACGTGAAGATTGGTTTCGATGACCGAGAAGTCATCGCCGGGCGTGGTGGCGGACTGGCGGTCATAAGAAAACCACCTAACCAAAGAGTCGACCCGGTGGCCAAGGCTCCTTTGGCGATAGTATCGCCTTTTAAAGGCGGGATGAGGTATCCTTCCTGACGGCGACGGCACAGAGGAACTCTCAATGAAAGCACCAATGTCGGTGTCAAAACCGGCGGATCTCGGTTAGGGGGTCCCGAACTATGCGTCTAGGCGGATGGTAACAGGAGAGAAGGGACACGATGTTTTTACCCAGGTTCGGGCCCTCTCGATGGAGGTAATACCCTACTCCTTCTTGATTAATATTGATGATATGGGTAGTACAAGAGTAGATCTACCACGAGATTAGAGAGGCTAAACCCTAGAAGCTAGCCTATGGTATGATTGTTGTTTGTCCTACGGACTAAAACCCATCGGTTTATATAGACACCGAATAGGGTTAGGGTTACACAGAGCCGGTTACAATGGTAGGAGATCTACATATCCATATCGCCAAGCTTGCCTTCCACGCCAAGGAAAGTCCCATTCGGACACGGGAAGAAGTCTTCATTTTTTATATCTTCATAGTCCAGGAGTCCAGCCAATGATGATAGTTCGGCTATCCGGACACCCCCTAATCCAGGACTCCCTCAACCGTTGTGTTGTCTGGGCTTCTTCCTTGTTTTGACGCTTGTTTTTATTACACCATGGTTTCCCGTTGCCATCCCTTATTTCGGATGTGCTTGGGTCGCTGGTGCCTTTACGGGCCAACCAGCTATCTTCATCCGCGCAAAAGCGGGTCATAAGGCTTGTTAAGGCTGCCATTGTACTTGGCTTTTCTTGGCCGAGGTGTCTGGCGAGCCACTCGTCATGGATCTTTGTGTTTGAATGCCGCTAAGGCTTCGGCATCCGGACAATCGACAATTTGATTCTTCTTAGTGAGGAATCTGTTCCGAAGCTTGCGGGCGGACTCTCTAGGCTGTTGGATTATGTGACTTAAATCGTACGCATCCGGAGGCCGGACATAAGTCCCTTGAAAATTGGCCCTGAAAGCGTCCTCGAGTTCCTCCCAACTCCCAATTGAATTTTCGGGGAGGCTTTTCAACCAGTGTCCAGCTGGTCCCTTCAAATTTTGAGGGAAGGTATTTGATGGCATGGAGGTCATCCCCACGAGCCATGTGTATATGCAGGATAAAATCCTCGATCTAGACCCACAGGTGCAATGTTCCGTCAGATGCCTCTATGTTCAAAGGTTTAAAACCCGGTGGAAATTCATGGTCGAGTACTTCTTCGGTGAAGCACAGGGGGTGAGCAGCCCCTCTGTATCTGGATGTGTTGTGGCATACCATCGGCTGGTGTTGTTTCCGGTATTTGTTCCGAACTGGTATCCGATCGGTATGATTGTTTTGGTGACCATAGTCCCGCGCCGGGGTGTGTCCTTTAGATCCGTAGATGGACCTAGCATCGCTGGCTTTCTTATCCAGGTGCTCACGTAGATCGTGCGCGGTGTCGGTAGCTACTCTGTCGCGGTTATGAAGTGGTTCGTCCGGCCTCCTGGTCGTGTTGTTCTTTGGTGGAACGGCCCCGTCGTCGAATTCTGGCAGCAGCTTGCGTTTTGGATAGCTATTTGTATGGCGATCGTCGCTGTATCTTTCTTCAGTGTCTAGCACTTTATTCCATCTGCGATTGAGCGTTTCTTGTGCGGCCTTTAGCCTTTGCTTCTGCTTCTTCAGACTTCTCGCGGTGGCCATAAGCCTTCTGTGGAGGTTATCTCGTTCCCCGCGTGTTTCCGGGACGATGAATGCATCGTCGTCCAGACTATGTTCTTGTCCAAGGGCGGTTGGATGATCTTGTCCCTCGAGGTCGTTGTGGTCGGGCGTCTGCTCCGAGCTGTGTTCAGCGTGACCTGGCTCATCCTGCTCCATCGCTGGGTCCGTATGGTCGTTGTTGCCTTCGGGGTTGACTGGGGTGTCGATCTTTCTAGCGCTCTTGTCGCTATTTTTACTGTTGCTGGACTTGGAGCAGGGTCTGCGCCGTCGTTTTGATTTTTGCCCGGGGGTTTTATCTTCCGGATTGTCGCCGTCGTCCTCCTTGGGCGTATCCACCATGTATATATCGTACGACGGGGTGGCTGTCCACCGCCCTGTGAGTGGTGGTTCCTCTTCTTCTCTGCATCATCGTCTATACCGTCGATGTCTTGAGTCGAAGTCAAGCACGCCGGTTAATTCATCGACTCGCAATGAAATGGGTGGTGGGTGGGCAACGAATTCGCTTCGTCAGCTTTGCTTCCCACTCGGCCGACATAGTTCGGCCGAGAGTCTCCTGTCAAACAGCGAGATTTTAACGAGTTCAACATGTTGCCAAAGGGCGAGTGCTGGAAGATATCCGTGGCGGTAAACTCCATTACCGGAGCCCAACCAGGCTCGGCGGGCTCGGGAGCGCGCGGACTAGAACCTACAACCGGATACGAGTCCGGGGGTCCGGTGTTGCAGGCTTCCTTAGAGGTAAGGCCTGGGTTCGGCTCTACCGCCGATGAGTGTATGACCAGCGAAGGCGAGGTCTATCCACCCGTCCTTGGGCCATGCAGTCTGCTCCGGATTTAGGTCCAGGGCTACTGCAGGGGTGATTTCCCGAGCATTGTCCAACAACAGGTCTAAGCCGTGCTCATCGTGACTTTCCGCGCTCCTGGCACAGGCCCGATTCCGTCGAAGATCAAGTCTCCGCGGATATCGGCCGGGTAGTTCTGGTTTCCGAACCTGACCTGGTGGCCAGGGGCGTAGCTGTCAATCTGCTCCAGTTGGCCAAGCGAATTGGCCCGCAGCGCGAAGCCGCCGAACACGAAGGTCTGTCCGGGGAGAAAAGTCTCACCCTGGACCGTGTTGTTGAGGATTGAAGGCGCCATCAAGCCTTGTGGCGGCGACACAGAGGAACTCTCAATGAAAGCACCAATGTCGGTGTCAAAACCGGCGGATCTTGGGTAGGGGGTCCTGATCTGTGCGTCTTAGGCTGATGGTAATGTAAAGCAAGGGACACAATGTTTACCTGTGTTCGCCCTCTCGATGGAGGTAAAACCCTACTTCACCTTGATTAATATTGATGATATGAGTAGTACAAGAGTAGATCTACCACGAGATCGTAGAGGCTAAACCCTAGAAGCTAGCATATGATGATTATGATTGTGATTGTGATCGGCCTTAAGGACCAACCTCTCCAGTTTATATAGACACCGGAGAGGGCTAGGGTTTACATGGACTCGGTTACAAGGAAGGAAATATATTATCTGGATCGCCAAGCTTGTCTTCCACGCAAAGGAGAGTCCCATCCGGACACGGGACGGATTCTTGAGTCTTGTATCTTCACGCTCCAATAGTCCGGACAAAGTATATAGTCCGGCTGTCCGGATACCCCCTGATCCAGGACTCCCTCAGAGACCTCGCTCCTCGCCCCGTGGCGACTCGTCGGGGCCTCGGGGGCTTCGGCCTCAGGAGCATCAGGCTGCATCGTCCCTCCGACCGCTCCCTCAGAATGGCTCTCTAGGGGCCCGTAGGACAACCCCTTAGGAGCCCCGAGCGGCACTGGTTCCTCAGCAGCCGTTTCGCCAGCGGCCAGCAGTGGTCGCCCCCCTGCGCCCACTTCTGGGGAGATCACCGTGCTGGCGGCGGGCAAGGGAGACATGAAGACAGGGCTCTCGCGAGGCCTTCGAGGCCAGCCAGGCATAGTCCCCACTCGTCGAAGGGGGCATCTGCTTCGTGAACTCCACCTTGTTTGAGTAGCAGTATAGAAGACAACCTTCTCCCAGCAGGCTGGTAGGTGTTGGGTAGACAGTCAGGAGCTCGAGCACTGCAGGCGCCAGGCCTCGTGGGCGAGAGCCGGCACCAAGCCTCATGCGGTCCCGTGAGCCGAGAAGGTCCACATCGGCCTGGAGTGATGCTGAAGCGGAGCAATACGACACCAGATGAACTCCTTCACCACCATAGGCGCCGTCACCCAGAGGCCCTTCGGCCTGGCTAGCCAGAGCTAGACATGAGCAAGCCACTGGTCGGCAAGCCTGGCGTGCTCCCAGCCAGAGCTTGGGGTGGCCGGAATCCGCGGAAGCAGTAGCAAGGGATTGCGCACACCAACATCCACATACACCCATTGAGGGAGTCCTGGATTAGGGGGTATCCGGACAGCCGGACTATATACATCGTCCTGACTATTGAAGCGTGAAGACACAAGACTCAAGACTTTGACCCGTGTCCGGATGGGACTTTCCTTGGCGTGGAAGGAAAGCTTGGCGATCCGTTTATTATGTTTCCTTCCTTGTAACCGACTCCATGTAAACCCTAGCCCTCTCCGATGTCTATACAAACCGGAGAGGTTGGTTCTTAGAAGGCCGACCACAATTACAATCATACCATCATAGGCTAGCTTCTAGGGTTTAGCCTCTACGATCTCGTGGTAGATCTACTCTTGTACTACCCATATCTTCAATATTAATCAAGCAGGAAGTAGGGTTTTACCTCCATCGAGAGGGCCCGAACCTGGGTAAACATCTGTGTCCCATGCTTCCTGTTACCATCAGCCTAAGACGCACAGATCAGGACCCCCAACCTGAGATCCGCCGGTTTTGACACCGACATTGGTGCTTTCATTGGGAGTTCCTCTGTGTAATCGCTACAGGGCTCGATGGCTCCTCCAGTCATCATCAACAACATGATCCCGGGTGAGACCTTCCTCCCCGGACAGATCTTCGTGTTCGGCAGCTTCGCCCTGCAGGCCAACTTGCTTGGCCATCTGGAGCGGATCGACAGCTATGCCCCTAGCCACCAGATCAGGTTTGGAAACCTGAACTACACGGCGGACGTTCACGGAGACTTGATCTTCGACGGATTCGGCCCTATGCCAGGAGCGCCGGACAGTCATGACGAGAACGGCTTAGACCTGCTGTCGGACAAAGCTCGGGGTATCACCCCCGCAGTAGCCCCGGACCTAAATCCGGAACAGGCTGCGCTGCCTAAGGACGGAGGGATGGACCCTGCTCCACAGGTCGCACACTCATCAGTGATGGAACCGAACTCGGGTCTTACCTCTGTGGTGACCTGTGACTCCGGATCCTTGGATTCGTATCCGGACGTGGGTTCCAGTCCGCGCACTCCCGAGCCAACCGAGCCAGGTTGGGCTCCGGTAATGGAGTTCACCGCTGCGGATATCTTTCCAAAGACTCGCCCTTTGGCGACATGCTGGACTCATTAAAGTCTCTCTCTTTGTCAGGAGGCTCGGGGCCGAACTATGTCCGGCTCGAGTGGGAGGCAGGCGATGAAGGAATTCGTTGCCCACCCACCACCCACTTCATTGCCACGGTCGATGATTTAACCGAGGTACTGGACTTCGACTCCGAAGACATCGACGGTATGGACGACGATGCCGGAGAATAACATGAACCACCGCTCACTGGGCGGTGGACATCCACCTCTTCTTATGATATATATATATGGTGGACACTCCGAAGGAAACAAATGGCGATGAGGCAACGGAGGATAAAACCTCAGGGAAAAAAGCAAAGAATGGGCGTCGTCGGCGCCACTCCAAGCCCCGCCACAGCAATACCGGACCAGGAGACAAAAACAATCCGAATAGTGCCGAAGAAGTACAACCCTGATCAGCCCGCCTTCGAGCAGGCCGAACAAGAGGATGAGCAGGTCAGCCCAGAAGAATAGGCGACAGACGAGTACCCAGAGGAGGACAGCTACATGCACCCCTCTGAAGACGAGATTAGCCTCGGCGACGACGAGTTCGGCGTGCCGGAGGATCCCGTAGAGTAGGAGCGCTTCAAGCGCCGGCTTATAGCCACTGCGAGGAGCACGAAAAAGAAGCAGCAAGAACTCCAAGCTGATCAAGACCTGCTCACGCAGATAGATGGATCAAGTCCGGCAGCCGAGGAATACGGACTCGGCGCCATACGGTGACCGCCACCTCGCGGCCGGGATAAAAGCGGCATATCAGCCCGCGATATCAGCCAACACCCCACGCCAACATACTACGGCCCGGGCAACAAAACAGACAGCCAAGATCAATCTACGGATCGCGGGCGGCCGCACGCGGCATTTACCATCACGCCGGATACACCTTCAACAAGTCGCCGGGCCGAATACAGCCACCCGAGCAATTCGACCACAGAGTAGCCACATAGCCCTACATGTAGGCGCCACACCCTCTCGCTTCACCGACGAAGTAATGGATCATGAATTCGTAAGGGTTTAAACTCAGTAAACATCGAATCATACGATGGCACAACAGACCCATAATATGGATCAAAGATTTCCTTCTCCACATTCACATGGCCCATGGAGACGATCTACATGCCATCAAGTATCTTCCTTAAGCTCAAAGAACCACCCCGACATCAAGCTAAACAGCCCGCCAAAGAAATTCCATTGGCAGTTGGGAAAACTCGGAAGACGCATTCCTCAACAACTTCCAGGGCACATATGTGCGACCACCGAGCGCCGATGACCTGAGCCACATTACTCAACAACACGGAGAGTCAGCAGAAATTCGGACTCGGTTCCTAACTAAAAAGAACCAAATAGTCGATCGTCCGGACGTGAAGCCCCAACGGCTTTTAAGCATAATATCCGTGACGAGTGGCTCGCTCGACACCTCGGCCAGGAAATACCCAAGTCCATGGCAGCTCTCACAACACTAATGACCCGCTTTTGTGCGGGCGAGGACAGTTGGTTGGCTCGTAGCAGCACTACGCCACATTCTGGCACTTCGGATGGCCGCGACAATAACGGCAAGCCACGGCGTAACAGACATAAGCGACGGAACAACGGCGACATCACTGAAGACACGGCAGTCAACGCCGGATTCAGCGGATCCAAGCCCGGTCAGCGGAAGAAGTCATTCAAAAGAAATAATCAGGGTCCGTCGATGCGGACCTCATCTTTGGGCGCTTCGTGCCAAATTCATGGCACCCCGGACAAGCCAGCCAACCACACCAATAGAGATTGCCGGGTATTCAAACAGGCCGGCAAGATAAAAGCTGAAGACAAGGACAAGTGGATGCACAACGACGATGACGAGGAGCCCCGACGTCCGAACACGGGGGATGTAAGAAATTTCCCGTGTGAAAACGGTCAACATGATCTACGCCACGCACATCCCCAAGCGGGAACGGAAGCGGGCACTACAGGACGTCTATGCGATGGAGCCAGTCGCCCCAAAATTCAACCCATGGTCAGCTTGTCGGATCACCTTTGATCGTAGGGATCACCCTACTAGCATCCGTCACGGTGGCTCGGCCGGATTGGTCCTAGACCCATTCATCGATGGATTCCACCTCACACGCGTCCTTATGGACGGTGGCAGCAGCCTGAACCTGCTTTATCAGGACAAAGTGCGCAAAATGGGCATTGACCCTTCAAGGATCAAGGCCACCAAAATCACCTTTAAAGGTGTGATTCCTGGAGTAGAGGCCCGTTGCACGGGCTCTATAACATTGGAAGTTGTCTTCGGATCTCCGGATAACTTCCAAAGTGAAGAGTTAATCTTCGATATCGTCCCTTTTCACGGTGGTTACCACACACTGCTCGGACGAACCGCATTCGCTAGATTCAATGCGGTACCACACTACGCATACCTCAGGCTCAAGATGCCAGGACCACGCGGGGTCATAATAGTGAACGGAAATATGGACCGCTCTCTCCGAACAGAAGAGCATATTGTAGCCCTTGCGGCGGAAGTACAATGCGGCCTCCTTCGACAAACCAATCTGGCGACAACAACTTCAAGCACCGTCAAGAGAGTCCGGAGCACCCCGCAACAGGATCATCAGGCACGCCAAGAGCACGACTAGCAGTCCAGCCTCCGCTTAGGACCCATCAAAGCAGCATTTGTGCCACGCGTACACAATTACGCACTCAAGATACCATGGGCGTAGGCAGAGGCACAACAACGACTCAGTCAACAGTGTGGGATAACCGCCACATACCTTCATAACCCGTCCTTCTTCTTTTTCAGGACATTGCTTTAGAGCAGCCTCTCCAAAAAGGCCGGATTGCCGGACTTACATAGGAGAGAAAACCAAGCAGGCAACAAAGGCTTCACAAGACGTATGAAACACCAGTGGAATCTATTTACGACCGTTATACCTGTTTTATATATCCATACGCGGCCTGCCCCTGGATAGGACATGTTAAATAGTCCTATTTATCTCCGCTTAATGCGTTCATTGTAAACATACGCTTAAACGTATTTTCATCAATGGGAGATTATATATAGCGTTAGCTCATTATTCTTATTTGAACATTTTTCTTACAAATGTTTATTTGATGTTGCATCTGTACACTTTGGTACGGCCCGTTTGCCAGGGGCTTCCTATGGTGCTCCACTCTACGGCAAATAAAGTCCGAACACTTTGAACAGTGCAGCACCCCGAACTTATAGCACTATATGCATCAGCTCCGAATCATGTCTTGGGTCTACAGTTGGGTTAGCCCGGCTCCCTTGTTTTGGTACCTTACGTTCCGTTATATCGGCTAAGGTAGAGTAGGGAGAACTACTGCGATTGTGTCCCGGTTCTTCCGGACAACCACCTCGGTAGAGAAAGTCGAAAACTGACCGGCATGATGCGGCGAGAGCTGGTCGCTGTTCAAGAGGTCTTAAAATCCTTAAAGATTTTTTCCGCTTTAGGGGATGAGTCGGCCTTGTCCGATTTAGGCGTATATAGCGCCCCAATTCGGCCCTCCGAATTCTAGGGGCTTCGCCAAAATTTAAAATTATAGACTTCTATGGCTAAGTGAAAGTTACAAAGCCACATAGTCCAATTGCCTTGTTCGCTGCGCCGGATACCTCGTTAAGCGACCAAACATTTGGATAAAGAGTATCTGGGTTTTTCCAGGAACACCCCGGTACTAGGTAATGCGTGGGGCGGAAGCCATTTAATCGCCTACTTTCGTAATTTGATAAACAGCCGCCTTATGGTAATATTTTAAATCAAACAGTGCTACATAGCACAAGTAACTTTGTCTTTAAATTACAATAGTGGTAGAGGTACATTTAGTCAAAGATCTTGTCCTTGGAACACTCATCAGCCACGAGACGAGCGCCTTTCATAACGCCATCATAGTACTTCTCAGGACAGCGATGCTCCTTGCCCTCGGGCGGACCGTCCTTCACCAGCTTCTCCGCATCCAGCTTGCCCCAATGCACCTTCTCGTGGGCAAAAGGCCAGCGGGCACCCTCGATGCAAACAGATCGCTGATTACTTCAAGCCGCGGACATGCATTCACCATCCGCTTGATCAGGCCAAGTAGCTAGTGGGCAGGGGCTCACCAGGCCACATCCGAACTATGAAATCTTTCATAGCCACTTCGGCCGACACAGGAGTTCGACCAACTGCTTGATTGGTCACCAGAGGCGTTAGGTGTTCGCCCCAAAGATACATCGGACCAAAACAACTTCTCCATTGAGCTCCCCTCTTGGGCATGGTAGAACTCCGCGGCATCTGATACGCTGTGGCAGGTCTGTGAATGCCCCTGGAGAGCTCCGAATTCGAGTAAGTAAAAGAAACGCCTCCTCCACATGTTTGCTTTGCACAAAGAATTTCTTACCCGCCGCTATCTTTTTGGCCTCCTGGATCTCCTGCTGTTCCTTCTCGGCTTCGGCCTTGGCGTCTTTCATACTCACAAGGGCCTTCGCAAGCTCGGCCTCTTTCATCTTCAGATCATGCTCCACGGACTCGAACTTCTTGCCGAGGTCCCGAGCTCTTGTTGTACCTCGCCCACTCTAGCACTTTGCTTCTCGCTCTTTGCATTCCAAGGCCGCCTTGTCTTCGGCCTCGGATAGCGCTTTCTTCAGGATGCCACTTCAAGGTGGACCTGTCCACCTGATCCGCACGCTGTATCGTCAGACTAAACAATTTTATCTATCTTTACATACATAAGAGCGGAGAATCACTCACCTTTGCTCTCTTTGAGCCACCTCTTCGTGAGGTCGAGCTCTCCCTGCACCTGCTCCAGGTCCCGCTTTAGTTCGGCAACCTCGGCTGTGCGGGCAGCGGCAAGCAAAGCACGGCCTGCTTATTCACATAAACGCTTATTAGACTCCTGCGGATTATAATTGACCCTCCGCTTGGCTTTTCTTTCCGAACACCAAACAGAGTATCGAGGGCTACGACCTATCGGGTGGTAATTTCACACATTTTTATTACTTACCTTGAAGCCCGTCAGAGGCTTGTGCGAGCTTTGTTAGTCCGCTTTGGCGTACTGAACCTTTTGAATCACCGCACTCATAAGAGTATGGTGCTCGTCATCCATGGAAGCGCCTCGAAGCGCTTCCACCAGACTATCCGGCACCGCTGGCGCGACGGAAGTCCTCGGCACGGACGGCTCGCCCTCACTAACGAGGGGCTGCCCACCTAAATCCGGAACCGCCAAGGGTTCCGGAACAATGTTCGGTCGAGAGTCCGCCTTGCTGCGGCTCTCATCGACGCGATCCGCAGGGATCTTGAACCCCGCGTGTCTGACATCTGGAGCTCTGCCTTGGGGTGTCTCCAGGGTCACCTCACCCTGCTCGAGGAACCTTCAGGGCAACACCTCCGTGTTGTCAGCAGGCTGAGGAGTGGTGGCCGTCGGGAGCGAGTTCATCTCTGAAGCGCTCAGAGACCCATCCGAAGACGACACCTCCGGATGAGCCCTGGCCGGACTGCATATATGTTCGGCGTTATTAAAACAACTATGAAGTAAAATCACGGTAGAGTGCGGACACTTATGATCGCGCTAGAGGCTTCCCCTGGGCAGCCACTCTTCCTTGCTATGAGCGGCCGTTGTGGAGTAGTCCGGAAGGACGTCTTTCCTTCTTGGTCGTCAGCCTCCCCCTCGGGCGGCTTTTCCTCTTTCTCCTCCCGGTCGGGAGGTAGAGTGTCGTCTTGCTTCCCCCCGCCTCCACGGGAGGAATCTGTTTCATCGTCATCGGACGACGTGGGTATGACGGCCTTGCGTCGAGGGCCTCTCCCGGCCCCACGGCCCGTCTCCTCAGGCCTCTCATCCTTTCCGGATGGGCGGCTTCTTCTTCTTCTTCTTCTTCTTCTTCTTCTTCTTCTTCCTCCTCCTCCTCTTCGGGGGAGGAGTGCGCCTCGTCGCCTTCGGACGAGGCTTCCGGCACAACCTTACGCCTGAGACCCTTCCTGGTCCCCCGGGCCTTCTTTTCGTCCTTCTTCTCCGGTGCCTTGTAGGGCGCCGGGATCAACATCTCTGCCAAGAGAGCATCAACTGGATGTTCTGGCAGCGGAGCCGGACAGTCAATTTGCTCCGCTATCTCCACATAGTCCTGATCAAATATACACAAATACTTAAGACTCCCCCATGAATGTATTGGGAAAAACCAAATCCGGTGGTAGTCCCAAAACTCACCGGATGCGGGGCAGCTGCATGAAGTCCACGGTCCTCGGATGTGGGGGAGGTACTTGAGGCCTTAAACAACGCCTTCCACGCGCGTCCTTGTGCTTCATGCCATAGAGCCTCAAGCATCTTGTGTTAGGTCAGGCGAACTCCCACAGATTGAATGCCCGCCTTTGGCACGGCAGAATCCGCGAACGAGCATGAGCTGGATCACGTTGACAAGCTTGATGTTCTTGTCCTTCATGCTCTTGATGCAGGTTTGGAGTCCGGTCAGCTCTGTAGGTTCGCCCCAAGTCAGGCCCTTCTTTTCCCAGGAGGTGAGCCGCATGGGGGCTCCGGATCGAAACTCAGGAGCCGCTGCCCAGTTGGCGCCGCTTGGCTCGATGATGTAGAACCACCCCGATTGCCACCCTTTTACGGTCTCCGCAAAGGAGCCGTTCAGCCATGTGACGTTAGGCATCTTGCCCACCATGGCCCCTCTGCACTCCGCTTGTTGGCCGCTTACAATCTTCGGCCTCATGCAGAAGATTTGCAGCCATAGGCCAAAGTGAGGCCGGATGCGGAGGAAGGCCTCACATACGACGATGAACGCAGAGATGTTGAGGACAAAATTCGGGGCTAGGTCATGGAAATCTAGCCCATAGTAGAACATGAGCCCGCGGACGAAGGGGTGAAGTGGAAACCCCAGTCCACGGACGAAGTGGGCGACGAACACGACCCTCTCGTGGGGTCCCGGGGTCGGAATGACATGCCCAGCGTCCGGTAGCCGGTGCGCTATGTCTGCGGCCAAGTATCCGGCCACCCGAAGATTTGCGATATGCTTCTCCTTGACGGTGGAAGCCACGCACTTGCCTCCTGCTCCGGACATGTTTGGCTGTGCGGAGAAGACTTGGGCTTGGGTGCTGGAGCTCGAGGGGGCAAGAGTGGGCAAAGGAGGAAGAAGGCATGGGTAAAAATGGGGAAATCTTATCCCTTTATAGAGGCGACGAAAGAGGTGCGCCTCCCCACTTGGTTCGCTGGGAATCGCTTGCTTCCCAAGAGCCACGATTGATGATGTGGTGGGATTACCCGTACCCGTATTGATGAGAATCCCGTGATAAGGGGACATGATCTCTGCTTTGACAAGACGCGTCAAGGAAACCGCCTCGCGATATGCGTTGTGACTGGTTGTGGGAAAACGGTTCGAATAATGACCCGACCGTAATGACACGTCGCGTTGCCTAAAAAGTTGTCAGCAGGTTGCATTTGTGAAATACCATTCTCTCTATGGTGGCGCGTGAAGATCATTTTGTGGATCCGGACATGGTTCAAGTGTTCGATAATTACCTTGGAGTATTCGGAGGAGGAACCCGCCCTGCAATGCCGAAGACAAGACTGCGCGCCGGACTCATCGTCATTGAAGCCTGGTTCAGGGGCTACTGAGGGAGTCCTGGACTAGGGGGTATCCGGACAGCCGGACTATATACATCGTCCGGACTATTGAAGCGTGAAGACACAAGACTCAAGACTTCGACCCGTGTCCGGATGGATCTTTCCTTGGCGTGGAAGGCAAGCTTGGTGATCAGGATATTATGTTTCCTTCCTTATAACCGACTCCATGTAAACCCTAGCCCTCTCCGGTGTCTATATAAACCGGAGAGGTTGGTCCTTAGAAGGCCGATCACAATTACAATCATACCATCATAGGCTAGCTTATAGGGTTTAGCCTCTACGATCTCGTGGTAAATCTACTCTTGTACTACCCATATCTTCAATATTAATCAAAAAGGAAGTAGGGTTTTACCTCCATCGAGAGGGCCCGAACCTGGGTAAACATCTGCGTCCCTTGCTTCCTATTACCATCGGCCTAAGACGCACAGATCGGGACCCCCTACCCGAGATCTGTCGGTTTTGACACCGACACCCATCGCTTCCAGAAACCACTGACGACCGGCGAGAGCTCAAAATCGATCCCCGAGCCGGCCGTTGCAGCCACAGCCTGGAAAGACACACACCCCGAGCGCTGGCGAGCGTCTATCAGATGCAGGGAGAAGAAATGGTGAAACAAGGCCATGAAAGGGACAATGTCCACCATGGCCTCGCAGACGAAGGCGAAGACATCAAGAAGGATGATGGATTGGGAATCAAGGTGCAGCGCGCTGCTCTGATAATGCGAGAGCACCGCATTGAAGAAGTCAGAGAAGGGAGGGATCAGACCGGCCTAGAGGGCGTGAAGATGAAGGGGAACCTCGATGGCCATCATGTCGATTTCAGCGCGGGAAGAAGGCTAGGCCGACGTCGCCCCTCTCTCATTGGAGTCGGCGGCGAGCGCCGGGCGCACCTTGCCCATCGCCTCCTGGTTGAACACCACTGACCACTCGACAGCCGGTTCGAAGATCGGAGGCGCAGGAGCCGAGGTACGTGACTCCTTCCCCTTCTTCTTCCGGCTTGGTGCCATGGCAGCGGGGGGAGCTGGTGTCAGATCAGGCCAAGGGAAAAGATCCGCTGTTTGCCAGAAGGTGAAGGAGCCGCGGAGCACTCGCTTGCAATGGGGGTGGTGTTGTGTAGGTAACGGTGGCTGCTTAGCTAAGCGGAAATCGAGGCTGCGTAGGGAAGTGAATACGCCCACGTCCTATCAGTTGCCACGCGTCAATCAAGGCCGCAGGCTATTGGGGCCCGTGGCACTCCGCACATGACCCTTGGCTTCGCCTCGAAGCCAAGTCCGAGTGCGCCTTAGGCTCGGGGGCTACTGTCGGCGTCCTGGGAATGGGGGTACCTAGACTTGCCTGCCTGTGGCCCAGGGCGTGGCTCATCCAGCGGCCTGGTATGATCCATCTCCATCAACAACCACTCAAGACCCTCGCGAGGGGCCAAGCCTCGCGAGGCGGACGATGCAAGACCTCCTCAGGGGCAGCCTCCCTAGGCTGGCTCCCGAGGAGCGGAGATATCAAGGCAAGGGGCACCTCGTGAGGTGCTCGTGACGTGAGCCATGACGACCAAGGCCAAGCAGGTGCCAGCGGGCGCAGAGTACTCGTTGCCTCTTTGGTGCTAAAGGGGCAAGAACAGACAAGGAGTCCCGAGTCATCAGGCAAAGGTTTCCATATTGGTGCAACGAGATAAGGACCAGCAGGACGGCAGGACAGAGGTCACCATGGAGCCCACGACGGCGTCGCCACCAGAGCCATTGGCAGGCGAAGACCACCTTTTGTCAGGATAACTTGTACTAGTTGCCCCCCTTCAAACTGGCCGTTGTGGGATCCCTTCCCACCTAATATTTGGGAAGAGGACCCGGGCCTCTATAAATAGGACTAGCCACCACCCTAGCAGGGGGGATCACTGAGACCATCCTGAGCACACAAGCTCACCGAGCTCGAGAACACCTCTCCTCAGGAGGCTGTTCTTCCCTTGTACTTGTTCATCCTCAGCCTGCAAGGCAATCCACCACACCACACTAGAGTAGGGTACTACACCGCAATGGTGGCTCGAACTATTATAAACCCTTGTGTCCCTTGTTCTTTGGGTTCGGCGAGTTAGGCCTTGAGATCGTTGCGAGAGCGAGCTAGAGATAGAGAGAGATCTTCGTGCGCACCCCAGTGTTCGAATCTCAAGGGTTTGCCGGAACCCATAATCTGACAATATCCATCAACATCTTCACCAGCACCATCTCATCTCAAACCCTAGTTCATCTCTTGTATTCAATCTTGTTACCGGAAATATAGATTGTTGCTCGGGGGTGACTAGTAGTGTTGATTACATCTTGTAGTTGATTACTATATGGTTTATTTGGTGGAAGATTATATGTTCAGATCCATTATGCATATTAGTACCCCTCTGATCTTGAGCATGTTTGTTGTTTGTGAGTAGTTACTTTTGTTCTTGAGGTCACGGGAGAAATCATGTTGCAAGTAATCATGTGAACTTGACATGTGTTCGATATTTTGGTAGTATGTATGTTGTGATTCCCTTAGTGGTGTCATGTGAATGTCGACTACATGACACTTCACCATATTTGGGCCTAAGGGAATGCATTGTGGAGTAGCAATTAGATGATGGGTTGCAAGAGTGACAGAAGCTTAAACCCCAGTTTATGCGCTATTCCATAAGGGACCGATTGGATCCAAAAGTTTAATGCTATGGTTATAATTTATTCTTAATACTTTTCTCATAGTTGCGGATGCTTGCCGGGCGGTTAATCATAAGTAGGAGGTTTGTTCAAGTAAGAACAACACCTAAGCACCGGTCCACCCACATATCAAATTATCAAAGTAGGGAACACAAATCAAACCAACATGATGTGAAATTCCCGTGTACCCTCAAAAACGCTTTGCTTATCATAAGAGACCGTTTTGGCCTGTCCTTTGCCTCAAAAGGATTGGGCTACCTTGCTCCATACTTATTGCTACTATCATTAATTGCTCGTTACAAATTATCTTGCTATCAAACTACTCGCTACTTACAGTTTCAGCACTTGCAGACATCACCTTACTGGAAACTGCTTGTCATTTCCTTCTACTCCTCGTTGGGTTCGACACTCTTACTTATTGAAAAGAGCTACAATTGATCCCCTATACTTGTGGGTCATCAGTTGGAGGGGAGGAGAGGCAGCCATGGGGGCACCCCAAGTAGGAGGAATCCTACTTGGGGTCCTCCCAATTTGGCCTCCCCTTTCCTATTCCTATTCGGAGTAGGAAGGGAAGAGGGGGAAGGGGGAATCATATTCCCTTTTTCCTTTCCTTCTTACCCTTTCTTTCTCCAATTTGGCCAGCTCATATGGGGGGAGCACCATCCCCTTAGTGGCTGGTGTGTTTCCCCTCTTCGCCCATTAGGCCCATATAGCTTGCCGGGGGTTGCCCGGAACCCCTTCCGGTGACTGACACGCACTGCACCCCGAACACTTCCGGTGTCCGAATACTATCGTCCTATATATGAATCTTTACCTCTAGACCATTTTGAGACTCCTCGTCATGTCCGTGATCTCATCCGGGACTCCGAACAACATTCGGTCACCAAATCACATAACTCATGTAATACAAAATTGTCATCTAACGTTAAGCATGCGGACCCTACGGGTTCGAGAACTATGTAGACATGATCGAGACACTTCTTCGGTCAATAACCAACAGCGGAACCTGGATGCTCATATTGGTTCCTACATATTCTATGAAGATCTTTATCGGTCAAACCGTAATGACAACATATGTTATTCCCTGTGTCATCGGTATGTTACTTGCCCGAGATTTGATCGTCGGTATGTTCATACCTACTTCAATCTCGTTACTTGCAAGTCTCTTTACTCGTTCTGTAATGCATCATCCCGCAACTAACTCATTAGGCAGATTGCTTGCAAGGCTTATCATGATGTGCATTACCGAGAGGGCCCAGAGATACCTCTTCGATACTCGGAGTGACAAATCCTAATCTCAATCTATGCCAACCCAACAAACACCTTCGGAGATACCTGTAGAGCATCTTTATAATCACCCAGTTACGTTGTGACGTTTGGTAGCACATAAGGTATTCCTTCGGTATTCGGGAGTTGCATAATCTCATAGTCAAAGGAATATGTATAAGTCATGAAGAAAGCAATAGCAATAAAACTTAATGATCATTATGCTAAGCTAACGGATGGGTCTTGTCCATCACATCATTCTCCTAATGATGTAATCCCATTCATCAAATGACAACACATGTCTATGGTTAGGAAACTTAACCATCTTTGATTAACGAGCTAGTCTGGTAGAGGCTTACTAGGGACACAATGTTTTGTCTATGTATCCACACATATATCAAGTTTCTGGTTAATACAATTCTAGCATGAATAATAAACATTTATCATGATATAAGGAAATATAAAATAACAGCTTTATGTTTGCCTCTAGGGCATATTTCCTTCAGTCTCCCACTTGCACTAGAGTCAATAATCTAGTTCACATCGCCCTGTGATTTAACACCAATAGTTCACATCTTTATGTGATTAACACCCACATTTCACATCGCCATGTGACCAAAACCCAAAGGGTTTACTAGAGTCAATAATCTAGTTCACATCGCTATGTGATTAACACCCAAAAAGTAGTAAGGTGTGATCATGTTTTGCTTGTGAGAGAAGTTTAGTCAACAGGTCAGACACATTCAGATCCGTATGTATTTTGCAAATTTCTATGTCTACAATGCCCTGCATGGAGCTACTCTAGCTAATTGCTCTCACTTTCAATATGTATCTAGATCAGGACTCAGAGTCATCCAGATCGGTGTCAAAGCTCGCATCGACGTAACTCTTTACGACGAACTCTTTATCACCTCCATAACCGAGAAATATTTCCTTAGTCGTCTTTAGGTACCTAAGGATAATTTTGACCGATGTCTAGTGATCTACTCTTGGATCACTATTGTACCCCCTTGCCAAACTCATGGCAAGGTACACAAATGGGTCTGGTATACAGTATGGCATACTTTATAGAACCTATGGCTGAGGCATAGGGAATGAATTTCATTCTCTCTCTATCTTCTGCCATGGTCGGGTTTTTAGTCTTACTCAACTTCATACCTTACAGCTCAGGCAAGAACTCCTTCTTTGACTGATCCATTTTGAACTCCTTCAAAATCTTATCAAGGTATGTACTCATCGAAAGACTTATCAAGCGCATTGATCTATCTCTATAAACCTTGATGCCCAATATGTAAGCAGCTTCACTGAGGTCCTTCTTTTGAAAAACTCCTTTCAAACACTCCTTCATGCTTTCCAGAAAATTCTACATCATTTCCGATCAACAATATGTCATTCACATATACTTGTCAAAAAGGCTGTAGTGCTCCCACTCACTTTCTTGTAAATACAGGCTTCTTCAAAAGTATGTATAAAATCATATGCTTTGATCACCTCTTCAAAGCGTATATTCCAACTCCGAGATTCTTGCACCAGTCCATAGATGGATCGCTGGAGCTTGCACACTTTGTCAGCACCTTTAGGATTGACAAAACCTTTTGGTTGTATCATATACAACTTTTCTTTAATAAATCCATTTAAGGAATGCAGTTTTGACATCCATTTGCCAGATTTCATAAAATGCGGCAATTGCAAACATGGTTCGAACAGACGTAAGCATCGGTATGAGTGAGAAAATCTCATCATAGTCAACACCTTGTACTTGTCGAAAACCCTTTTGCGACAATTCGAGCTTTGCAGATAGTAACACTACCATCAGAGTTCGTCTTCCTCTTGAAGATCCATTTATTCTTAATGGCTTGCCGATCATTGGGCAAGTCAACCAAAGTCCATACTTTGTTCCCATCTCAGATTTCATGGCCTCAAGCCATTTTGCGGAATCTGGGCTCATCATCGCTTCCTCATAGTTCGCAGGTTCGTCATGGTCTAGTAACATGACTTCTAGAACAGCATTACCGTACCACTTAGGTGCGGAACGTGCTCTGGTTGACCTACGAGGTTCGGTAGTAACTTGATCTGAAGTTTCATGATCATTACATTAGCTTCCTCTCTAGTTGGTGTATCACTGGAACTGATTTCTGTGATGATCTACTTTCCAATTCGAGAGAAGGTACAATTACCTCATCAAGTTCTATTTTCCTCCCACTCACTTCTTTCGAGAGAAACTCCTTCTCTAGAAAGAATCCATTCTTAGCAACAAATATCTTGCCTTCGGATCTGTGATAGAAGGTGTACCCAACAGTTTCTTTTGGGTATATTATGAAGACACACTTCTCCTATTTGGGTTCGAGCTTATCAGGCTGAAGCTTTTTCACATAAGCATCGCAACCCCAAACTTTAAGAAACGACAGCTTAGGTTTCCTGCCAAACCACACTTCATATGGTGTCATCTCAACGGATTTAGATGGTGCCCTATTTAACGTGAATGCAGCTGTCTCTAATGCAAAACCCCAAAACGATAGTGGCAAATCGGTAAGAGACATCATAGATCACACCATATCTAATAAAGTACGGTTACGACGTTCGGACACACTATTACGCTGTGGTGTTCCAGGTGGCGTGAGTTGTGAAACTATTCCACATTGTTTGAAATGAAGGCCAAACTCGTAACTCAAATATTTGCCTCCGTGATCAGATCGTAGAAACTTTAATTTCTTCTTACGGTGATTCTCAACTTCACTCTGAAATTCTTTGAACTTTTCAAATGTTTCAGACTTGTGTTTCATTAAGTAGATATACCCATATTTTCTTAAATCTTCTGTGAAGGTCAGAAAATAATGATACCCGCCGCGAGCCTCAACACTCATCGGACCACATACATCGGTATGTATTATTTGCAATAATTTAGTGGCTCGCTCCATTGTTCCGGAGAATAGAGTTTTAGTCATCTTGCCCATGAGGCTTGCTTCGCAAGCATCAAATGATTCATAATTAAGTGATTCCAAAAGTCCATCCGCATGGAGTTTCTTCATGCGCTTTACACCAATATGACCTAAACGGCAGTGCCACAAATATGTTGCACTATCATTATCAACTTTGCATCTTTTGGCATCAATATTATGAATATGTGTATCACCAAGATCGATATTCAATAAACCATTCACACTAGGTGTATGACCATAGAAGGTTTTATTCATGTAAACAAAACAACAATTATTCTCTGACTTGAATGAATAACCATATTGTAATAAACATGATCTAATCATATTCATGCTCAACGCAAACACCAAATAACATTTATTTAGGTTCAACACTAATCCCGAAGCTAGAGGGAGTGTGTGATGGTGATCGTATCAACCTTGGAATCACTTCCAACACACATCGTCACCTCACCCTTAACTAGTCTCTGTTCATTCTGCAACTCCTGTCTCGAGTTACTAATCTTAGCAAATGAACCAGTATCAAATACCCATGGGCTATTATGAACACTAGTAAGGTACACATCAATAATATATTTTAAATATACCTTTGTTCACTTTGCCATCCTTCTTATCCGCCAAGTATTTGGGGCAGCTCCGCTTCTAGTGACCATTCCCTTTGCAGTATAAGCACTTAGTTTCAGGCTTAGGTCCAGTTTTAGGCTTCTTCACGGGAGTGACAACTTGTTTGTCATTCTTCTTGAAGTTCCCTTTCTTTCCCATGCCCTTTTCTTGAAACTAGCGGTCTATTGATAACCATCAACATTTGATGCTCTTTCTTGATTGAGGGAGTCCTGGATTATGGGGTCCTCGGGTGTCCGGGCTATGTGACGTGGGCCAGAAAGATGGGCTGTAAAGATACGAGATAGAAGGCCTTCCCCCGTGTCTGGATGAGACTCTCCTTTGCGTGGATGGCAAGCTTGGCGTTCGGATATGAAGATTCCTTTCTCTGTAAACCGATTTTGTACAATCCTAGCCCCCTTCGTGTCTATATAAACGGAGGGTTTAGTCCGTATAGGCAATCATAATCATACAAGCTAGACATCTAGGGTTTATCCATTACGATCTTGAGGTAGATCAACTGTTGTAACCCCTATACTCATCAAAGTCAATCAAGCAGGAAGTAGGGTATTACCTCCATTAAGAGGGCCCGAACCTAGGTAAACATTGTGTCCCCTGCCTCCTGTTACCTTCGGTCCTTAGACGCACAGTTCGGGACCCCCTACCCGAGATCTGCCGGTTTTGACACCGGCATTGGTGCTTTCATTGAGAGTTCCACTGTGCCTTCATTGAAAGGCTCGATGGCTCCATCAGTCATCTACAACAATGCTGCCGCGAAGGAGATTTTCCTCCCCAGCCAGATCTTTGTATTCGGCAGCTTCGCACTATGAGCCAACTTGGTTGGCCACCTGGAGCTGATCGACAACTACGCCCCTGGTCACCAGATCAGTTTTGGAAATCTGAACTATGTCGCTGATATCCGAGGAGACTTGATCTTCCAAGGGTTCGCGGCTCCAACCACCGCTCCGGCCTTAGATCCGGAGCACGTCACCAGGTCCGAAGACGGGAGTTTAGAACCCGCCGGACTCTCTGCAGCTATAGAGCTCAACACTGGAGAACCGGAGAGAATAGCGCCACCGGCAGTTATCACAAAGCGAGCTCTTCTCTGGATACTAGCTCCGAACCCTCGAAGCCCGCGTCATGTGAGTTCAGCCAGGGAACTTCTATCCCCATCCAAACCTTGCTCTTAAATGAGGCTCTGGACTTAATGTGATCCCTCGCCATCACAGAGGAACCGCTTCCGAATTGCGCCCAGCCCATACTAGGGGCTGAAAATAGGGAATTTTACCTCCCACCCACCACCCACTTTATAGCCATTGTCAAGGACCTAACCGAAATGCTAGACTACGCCTCCGAAGACATCGACGGTATAGACGACGATGCCGGAGAGGAGTAGGCCCAAACTCCGTCGTTCACCGGACGCTGGACAACCACTTCCTCATATGACGTGTACATGGTGGACACACCTAAAGAGGGCGACGACGATGATGAGAAGAACCCAGTCGAGGATGAATCTCCTGAGATACCATTGAAGCGTCGACGTCAGCGGCGCCTCTCTAAATTGCATCACGGAAAAGACAGCAATACCAGCATCGGAGACAATGATACTACGGAAAACGCCGAAGACCCAGAAGACCCCATCGAACCAACATCCGAACAGGATGACCAGGAGGACGGGCAAGTTGACCCTGACGAGCAAGCAGGGAACAAAGACTCGGAGGACAGCAACTATTTGCCACTCTCCGAGGACGACGTGAGCCTCGGCGACAAAGATTTTATAGTGCCATAGGAACCCCTAGAACAAGAGCACTTTAATCGCCGGCTAATAGCTACGGAAAGAAGCCTAAAAAATAAGCAGCAACAACTTCAAGCTGGCCAAGATCTGCTCAATGACAGATGGACTGATGTCCTGGAAGCCGAAGAATACGTCCTCAAACGCCCAACAAAGAGTTACCCGAAGCGTAAGCTGCTACCCCAATTCAAAGATGAGGCGTTGGAGCCTATAGCACCCGCTCGTAACGCGGCTGACAGACCCGACCGACCACCACATGGCCGGGACAGAACGGCAACTCAAGACGGACACCAGCCCACACCACCTCGCCATAAAAGCAGAGAAACAACAGCTCGGGGATACACATATCACCTATGACAGGGCCTGTAAAATAGAGCAGACCAGACTAGGTCAATCTACGGGTCGCGGGGGTGTGCCCCGGCACGAGAAGACGGCTGTCAAGCCTGGCGCGACAAGCATAACCATGCCCGAGCCGAAAACCGCATACACACGTCATCTGAACTGCGTCGTGACATGGCCCGATACAGAGGCGCCGCACACCCTCTGTGCTTCACCGATGAGGTAATGGAGCACCATTTCCCAAAAGGGTTTAAACCCATGAACATCGAATCATATGACAGCACAATAGATCCCGCAGTATGGATTGAAGATTTTTTTTCTTCTCCACATTCACATGGCTCGCGGTGACGATCTACACGCCATCAAATACCTTCCCCTCAAGCTTAAGGGAACAGCACGACACTGGCTGAACAGCCTACCAGAAAACTCTATTGGTAGCTGGGAAGACTTGGAGGACGCATTCAGAGATAACTTCCAAGGTACCTATGTTCGGCTCCCAGACGCCGACAACCTTAGTCACATAAACCAGTAACCCGGGGAATCGGCCCGTCAGCTCTGGACCAGGTTCCTAATCAAGAAGAACCAGATTGTGGATTGTCCGGACGCCGAAGCCCTTGCGGCCTTCAAGCATAGCGTCCGAGACGAGTGGCTCACCCGACACCTCGGCCAAGAAAAGCCGAAGTCCATGGCAGCCCTTACCGCACTTATGATCCGCTTCTGCGCAGGAGAGGATAGTTGGCTTGCTCGTAGAAGCAATAGCACCAGAGACCCCGGAACCTCCGAAGCCAGGGACGGCAACTGCAAGCCATGACGCAACAAGCACAAGTGTCAAAACAATAACGAAGGAACCCAAGACACGGCGGTCAACGCCGGATTCAGCGGCTACGAACCCGGTCAACGGAAGAAGCCATTCAAGGCAAACAGAGATGGCTCATCCAGTTTAGACAGAATACTGGATCAGCCTTACCAGATTCATGGCACCCCCGATAAACTTGCCAATCATACCAACATGAAATTGTTGGGACTTTAAGCAGGCCGACAAACTTAACAACGAACACAAGGGAAAAGGGTCGCCAAGTGACGACGATGGCCAAGAGCCTCGTCAACCAAACACAGGGGGACAGAAGCAATTTCCCCCCGAGGTAAAAATAGTGAATATGATATATGTCACACATATCCCTAAGAGGAAGCGCAAGCACGCACTAAGGGACGTCTACGCCATAGAACCGGTCGCCCCAAAATTCAACCCATGGTCGGCTTGTCTGATCACCTTCGATCGAAAGGACCACCCAACCAGTATCCGTCACAGAGGTTCGGCAGCTCTGGTCCTCGATCCAATCATTGACGGATTCCACCTCACGCGAGTCCTCATGGACGGCGGCAACAGTCTCAATCTACTTTATCAAGACACTATCCGCAAAATGGGCGTTGATCCGTCAAGAATCAAACCCACTAAAACTACTTTCAAAGGAGTAATACCTGGTGTAGAGGCCCGCTGCACGGGCTGAATCACGCTGGAAGTCATCTTCGGTTCGCCGGACAACTTCCGAAGTGAAGATTTGATCTTCGACATCGTCCCCTTCCGCAGCGGCTATCACGCACTGCTCGGACGAACCGCTTTCGCCCGCTTCAATGCGGTCCCACACTATGCCTATTTGAGGCTCAAGATGCCAGGTCCATGTGGCGTCATTACAATCAATGGAAACATGGAGCGCTCCCTCCGTACTGAGGATCATACCGCGGCCATTGTGACCGAAGTACAAAGTGGCCCTGTCAAGCCGCACACCTCATCTGCTATCACTACAAAAAAAAGACACATCCGTGACATTTTGGGCCGAACGAAATTTTTTTCTGTCATACATATGACACTTCTATGACGATAATTGTGACAAAACACGGTATCATCATAGATGTGGTGGGCTCCTACTTCTATGACAAAAATCATGATGTAAAATGGGCTTTTCGTCTGGGCGGGCCGGAGACGCAGCTGCATGACATTCTTTGGGGCGTCCATTACGGAAAAACCATGGTAGAAGCGAGGGGAGGAAAATTTCGGGAGTTGCGGTTACGGTGGGAGGTCGGGGGCGAAGCGATGCTGCTTTCTCGTGACACGACGCTGCGTGTGTGCGAGGCATTGGCTCTAACTGAACCCGAGCGAGGCGTTGGGCTCTAACTGAACCCGAGCGATCGATCGATGGCTGTTAACTGAACCCGATCGAGCGGTTCCTTCGCTACTGCTGCTAACTGAAGCCGATCGATTGGATGAATAGTGAGCGTTGCAGGGGGGGTGGATGAACAGTGAGCGGTAGCATTGCCTCTGGATGAACAGGACCCCGTGGTGTGGAGGGCTCGATGAACAGTAGACGATGGAGGCGTGGTTGAACAGTAGCTGGTGGAGTAGCGCGCGGTGGAGGCTGGATGAATAGGAGCCCGTGGAGGCTGGAGGAGGTCGACGGTGGAGATGAGCGGTATCCGTGGAGTCCTGCTTGCGTGGTACGCCACACCCTCCCGGCGAACAGGACCCCGTTTTCGACCGTAGGAGGTCCGTTTCGTCTATTTTTCGGTACGCCACACCCCTCCCGATCAACAGGACCCCCGTTTCGACCGTAGGAGGTCCGTTTCGTCCGTTTTGCGGTACGCCACACCCCTCCCGATCAACAGGACCCCCCGTTTCAACCGTAGGAGGTCCGTTTCCTCCGTTTTGCGGTACACCACACCCCTCCCGATCAACAGGACCCCGTTCCGAACGTAGGAGGTCCGTTTCCTCCGCCAGCGATACGCCAGCCTCGTTTCCATCGCCTGTTCCGTCTAAGCCGGTTGGCTCCCACGCGTTCCGTTGCCTCCCGATGAACACGACGCATTCCGTTGCCTCCCGATGAACACGACGCATTCCGTTGCCTCCCCATGAACACGACGACGACGATGTTTCTCCGTTCCGACCCAGCCATGTACACGAGCCCTGGCCGTACGTATGCGCGAGTAGGCGTTCGAGACCCTGCCCGTATGTACGTACGTGGCCGTATTTTCTTTCTTGCACCCTCGCCGATGTAATGCGTGCGTGTACATGCTACGTGCGCCTCTACAACGACCAAGATGTACGTACACGTTCGCGACCAGAATGACAATGCTACGTACGCTTCGACCAGGTGGGTCCCAACTGTCAGGCACTTCCTTGCCTGCGAAGATGTAGCTGGTGGGTCCCAGCAGTCAGGGGGGCGAATCATTTTTTTTGCCCGGACGCACTTCCTTGAGTCCGAAGATGTAGCTGGTGGGTCCCAGCAGTTAGGGGGAAACGTTTTTTTTCATGAAATAAGGTGGCCCATCCGGTCGGTCCCCGCTGTCAGGTGGAGGAATAATTATTTTGCGCGTAATAAGGAGGCACTTCCTTGATGCGGCTGTGGACCCAGCTGTCAGCCTCTCCATGTACACTCCACGTCCGATGGAAGCCGTTCCTTGACCATGTTGACCACGCCGCGCCGAGAGCACCAGGGCGGTGGACGACGGCGAGGCCTAGGAAGGGGACGACACGGAGCCGGGAAGACGCGATGGATGCCCACGCCAGAGGAGTACGAGGGTTCACCGGTTCATGCGGTGTGAGGCCGCCGTCGCCGCAGAATAACAGAGGGTGTGGGTGAGTAGAGGGATGGCCTGGCCAGCGGTGGGAGTAGTAGGGGCGGTGAGGCCTCCGCCGCATCGCAGCCGGCCACGGGAGGCAGGAGCACGAGGCACGACCGGCGCTGGTTTGTGTGGCTGGAGCAAGAAGACCAGAGGTTGAAGAAGCACTACAGCCGTTGGATGGACATCGTACGGTCACTGGAGCTAGAATCGTGCATATCGAGTAAGTTGACAAAGCCCTCCATCCCCGTCAACTTAGTAGGCCCACAAGTCAGCCTGCCACTATACTGGGTCCCAGCTAACAAGGGGAGTATTCATTTTTTTGTGCGTAATAAGGAGGCACTTCCTTGCGTGCAAAGATATAGTCAGGGTCCGAGCCGCCAAGTGTAACATTTTTTTTCGTGAAATATAGAGGCCCTTTCGGTGGGTCCTCGATGTCGGTGGAGGAATCATTATTTTGCGGCGTAATAAGGAGGCATTTCCTTGCGTGCGGCCGTGGATCCAGCTGCCGGCCTCTCCCCGCATACCCACTTCAGATGGATGTCGGTCGTTGACCACGTTGACCAGGCCGCCGAGAGCACCAGAGGCGGTGGACGACGGCGAGGCCTAGGAAGGGAACGACACGGAGGCAGGAAGACTCGGCGATTGTTTCCCACGCCGGAGGGGAGTACGATGTCACGAGGGTTTATCTTCCGTCTGTCGTCAGCCGGAGAATAACAGCAGTGTGGGTGAGTAGAGGGATGGCTAGGCCAGCGATGGGAGTACGGTGGGCGGTGAGGCTGCCTTGGCAAAGAAAGCCGGCCTTGTGAGGAGGAGGAGCAGGAAGTCCACTGCGCTTGTTTGAGCCGGAGCAGAAGAGCAGAGATTGAAGAAAGCACGGCCGTTGGATGGACATCCAACGATCCTTGTGTGTCAACCTTTTTTAGGAAAGCCTCAAATCTGTGGAAAACAGATACAACCCATCTGCCATTATTTCTAATAATTTACAGCCCATTTGCTAATTCTTAAGGTTTTTTGAAGCCCATATTCTTTTTGTTAGCATTACAGCCCATATTGTGGCCACGGTTAAAAATTTTCTGAAATTTTGCATATTTCAAAAGCTTGGTCCGAACTGTTTTTAATCCCGAAATTTCGACTCACATTCAAACTAATTTAAAAAATAAATGTATATCAATATAAAATCCAACAAATTCTCCACGCATAAAAATTAATGTAATTTAAAATCTTGAAATTAAAAAAAAGATATTTGAAACTAATTGCAAGTTTGATGTGTTTTAAAAATGTACAACTCATTTCTCATTACTGATAGGCCATTTTCTCGGCCAGCCGAATGAAGCTCTCCTCGTCTTGAAAGATTTGCAGCCCAACAGGCCTGACAAAGCGACTTATTTGGCAAATCACAAAAATCGGCTGTGGCCGTGGACCCAAATTGTCACCTCTCCACGTCAAGATTACTCTTCCGATGGAAGTCGGCCGTTGACCACATTGACCACTGTCGGTGTCAAAACCGGCGGATCTCGGGTAGAGGGTCCCGATCTGTGCGTCAAGGCTGATGGTAACAGGAAGCAAGGGACACAGATGTTTACCTAGGTTTGGGCCCTCTCGATGGAGGTAAATCCCTACTTCCCGCTTGATTAATATTGATGATATTGGTAGTACAAGAGTAGATCTACCACGAGATCGTAGTGGCTAAACCCTAAGAGCTAGCCTATGATGGTATGATCGTAATTGTGATCGGCCTTCTAAGGACCAACCTCTCCGGTTTATATAGACACCGGAGAGGGCTAGGGTTTACATGGAGTCGGTTACAAGAAAGGAAACATAATATCCCGATCGCCAAGCTTGCCTTCCACGCCAAGGAAAGTCCTTCCGGACACGGGACGAAGTCTTGAGTCTTGTATCTTCATGCTTCAATAGTCCGGAAGATGTATATCGTCCGGCTGTCCGAATACCCCCTAATCCAGGACTCCCTCAACCACGCCGCGCCGAGAGCACCAAGGCGGTGGACGACGACGAGGCCTAGGAAGGGGACGACGCGGAGCCGAGGAAGACGTGGCAGTGGATGCCCACGCGGAGAGGAGTACGAGGGTTCACTGGTTCGGCTGCGGCGTGAGGCTGTCGTCACCTGTCACAGCCCTAGATCTGATTGTAATTAGGTTCATCAGCATCCATGCATCATGTCTAAACTTATTTGAAAATTGAAATGGGGATGTTCAAACCCTAGCACCAAATGGAATTCAACCAGGCTCAACTTAAAATCCTCTTCAAAAACCCAAAATGCCCTTTGAAAATGTTCATGATTTCTGATAAAGGTGAAAACCTCTACCTAAAATGATGAGCATATTTCTTGGCCATTTATGGATTTTTGAATTAACAAAAAAATATTTGAATTGGAGCCGTTTAAATGCTATATATATTTTAAATGTTCCAAATATTCTAAAGTTATTTGTGGAGCTCTGAAATAATTCAGTTAACCTCTAAGATAATTTTCAGAATTTATTTAAATGATTTAGTGCCTAAACTAAATCAGAACAGAGTAAAGAAAACTAGAAAACAGAAACAATTAGTAAAAGAGAGAGAGAAGGCCACTGGGCCACCTACCTGGACCTACCTGGCTGGCCCAGCTCCTGTGCAGCCCATCTGGCCCAGCCACTGGCCAGCGCCAGTCATCTCCTAGCTCGCGCCAGGAGGACGAGCGTGTGGCTAGCGCGCGCGAGGACGCGCCCCGGCCACCTCCTGCTTGCTTCCTGCGTGGACGCCGCGGAAGACCTCACCGCAGACGTCTGGATCGAGCCGACGCCGCTCACTTTCCCCTCGCCCTCTCCCTCGCTTTCTCTCTCCCAAAGCCGAACGCCGTCAGAAGTCACCGACACCGCTCGTCAGAGGCCGTCGTGCTTCCTCGCCGCCGACGCGCCAAGAAGCCTCGCCTCGTCCCCTCTTCCTCCTCACCAAGACGGAAGGCGCGGAAGCCACAGATGCCGCCAGCTCCGCCTGCCTCCTCGGCCACCTGTGGATCGCCGCCGCCGATTTTCCGCCGCGTCTCGCCTCCCCGAGCCTCTGAGACCTGTCTCCGACCCATTGTGAGCTCCACCTTCTTCTCCCCTGCTCCCGTGCCGTGACGCACCCGCTAGCTGCCCGAGTCACCGGAGCTTTGAGCTCCCCGCCGCCGGCCATGTCGCCACCGCAGCCACACCTACGGAAACCCGCAACTGAGCACGCCACCGTTGTCAGTGCGTCCCCAGGAGAAGAACACGACCAACCCCGGCCCCTACTGGTAATCAGTAGCCCCTAGTCGCCGAGGCCGAAGCTTTGCCGCCGTCTTGCTTGTTGCCGCCGACGCCACAACCCACCCGAGCACCTGCCACTGCCACCGTTCGAAGCGCCGCAACAGCAGCTCTCCAACGCACCCACCCGCGTAAGCTCTAGCTGTCGGAAACGGCCGGCCGGTGATCGCCGTCGTGCACTGCTTAGCGCCGGCGATTAGTCGCCGGCTGAACCCCGTTGTTAGCACTAATTAACCCCCCCTCTCTCCTTGACATGTGGGCCCCCAGTGCCTAAATTAATTAGTTTAACTTCTCTGTTCGATTAGTACTAATCTCCGGGGGCCCCGCCTATCAGCGTTGACTTGGCCACGTCAGCATGTTGACAGGTCCCTCCTGTCATAAGCACAAGCCAGCAATGTGACACTGACCAAAGGGCCCCACTGGTCAGGTTTGACCCGGACCAACCCCTTTGACCTGCTGACATCATGCTGATGCAATAACTCTTTTCTGGATTTATTCTTTTACAGGAAATTTCAGAAAATAGTGCTAACTTCTAAAATTCATAGAAAATAATCAATAACTCCAATGGGAATAAGTTATATATGAAAAATTATCAGAAAAATATGAAGAATCTGTTTATGCCATGATCATGCATGTTTGAACAAGTTAACCTCACTGAATAGGACAAATGATGATTAGGGCAATTTATGAAATAACATTTGGAGTTGGAATTTGTTCTTGTTCGAGTTCCACTTCAATTAACTTGGCTAGATATTGCATTAGGTGAATTCAATACCTTAACATGACATGTCATTCATGTGAATGTGCATTGCATTGATTGCGTTCTTTCTCGGGTTCTGTGTTTGTCCCTCTCAAGAGACGGCACGTCATCGACGATGAGTTCGATGACACCGATGAAGAACTATATTATCTTCAGAAGTGCCAGGCAAGCAAAACCCCCTTGTTCATTCCGATACAATCCCACTCTCTCGCTCCTGCTCTCTTTTACTGCATTAGGACAACAACGATTCATTTGTTACTTGCTGCGGTAGTTGAACCCCTTATCCTGTGCATGACCTGTCATTGCCACAAAAGAATAGATGAAACCCACTAGCATGAGTAGGAGTTGTTTGAGCCCTGATGTGCCTACTCATTCATGCTTGTTTGTCATGCCTGCTACAGCTTAGAGTTGAGTCAGTCCGATTCATCGTGGATGAATTGGAGGTGTGTGAACATGTCCCACGTGTGTGAGCTAAGTGTGTGAACACGATTTGGTAAAGGTAGCGTTGAGAGGCCATGTAGGAGTACATGGTGGGTTGTCTCGTTGCAGCCGTCCTCAGGAACTGAGTTCTGTGTTTGTGATCCATGAACAGTTACTACCACACATTGGGTTTCGGTAACTCGACCCCTCTCGACTTATTAATCAACCTGATCTCTGTCCAGGAGTTGCAACTAGTTTCTGGTGTTTGTAGGTAGTGTTAATAGTCTACCAAGTGGCACCTGCATGTGGGCTTGGGACAGACTAGGCACCGTGGCACGGTGTACCAAGCGTGAGAACCACCCGGAGGTGGGCTTGGGAACCCGACCACATCGTTTGGGGGCCGTGAAAGCGACACCCGGCCGGATCTCCTTGCGGATGGAACCCGAATAGGCGATAAACCTGGACTAGAGACTTGTGTGGTTAGTCAGGTCGTGGCCGACACCCTCGCCAGGCTTCCGCTTGAAGGTTGCCGAGATACATGACGTGTACACGGCGGTAAGTGGCGAGAGCGTGTGTGAAGGAGTACACCTGCAGGTTAATATGATCTATTCAATAGCCGTGCCCGCGATAAAGGACTTCGGGTTGCCTATAACAGTTCATAGACAAGTGGAAGTGGATACTCTAAAACTCGCAAGATAAGCGTGAGTGCTATGGATGGCGTTCTCGTGAGGAGACCAAGCGGATCCATAGTGGTGTATTGATATGGTGAATATGTGGACTCGTGTGCGCCACATCAAAAGAGTTACTTGCAGTCGTAGTTTAGGATAGCCACCGAGTCAAAGTTGGCTTGCTGCAGTTAAACTCCACCACCCCCTTTATTGAAACCGATGCATATGTATTAGTTCTGATGTAAGTCTTGCTTGGTACATTTGTACTCACGTTTGCCTATTTTATGTTTTTGCAGTGAGACTTCAGTCTCACTAGTAGTTCCGCGTGGACTTCGATGTTTAGCTTGTTACCTCAGCTACGATCTTGTGCCTCGGCAGGATCTGGTAGATAGTCAGGCTTCTCAGCCTTTTTCATTTTTAGTTGTCTGTACTCAGACATGTTTAGCTTCCGATTGTGTTTTTACTTGTATGCTCTGAATGTTGGGTCATGAGACCCATGTTTGTAATATCTCGCTCCTCGGAGCCTAATGAATAAATACTTGAGTCGTAGCGTTATGTTGTGATGCCATGTTGTATTTACACATATCGAGCATACTGTGTGTATGTTTGAAATGCTTGGTATGTGTGGGATCCGACAATCTAGTTGTTTATCCTTGGCAGCCTCTCATATGGGGAAATGTAGTCTAGTGCTTCCTGAGCGATAGTAGTCCGCTACAGCCTGGTTGACCGGAGTCCTGCTAGCCCAGCACTACTGCTCTAGACACTTGACCGGCCGGCATGTGTTTCACTTCGTTCCTGTGTCTGTCCCTTCGGGAAATGTCACGCGGTGACATCCGGAGTCCTGCCTAGCCTCACATGCCCCTGTGTTCCCGAGTCCTGTTAGCCCAAGCTACAGCTCGGATTCACACGCCCGACATGCTCGGGTTGATTCATGTATGCATGTCCCCATGAGTTAGTGCCGCTTTGGGTTCACGACTAGCCATGTCGGCCCGGTTCTTCATCATATGGATGCTAGCGACACTATCATATGTGTGAGCCAAAAGGCGCAAACGGTCCCGGGCCATGGTAAGGCGACACCCGTGGGAATACCATGCGTGAGGCCGCAAAGTGATATGAGGTGTTACAGGCTAGATCGGTGTGACTTAGAATCGGGGTACTGACATCATCGCAGAATAACATGGGGTGTGGGTGAGTAGAGGGATACCCTGGGCCAGCGGTGGGAGTAGTACGGGGCGGTGAGGCCTCCACGGCATCACAGCCGGCCAAGAGAGGCAGGAGCACGCGGCACGACCGGCGCTGCTTTGGGCGGCTGGAGCAAGAAGACCAGAGGTTGAAGAAGCACTATGGCCGTTGGATGGACATCGTACGGTCACTGGAGCTAGAATCGTTCATATTGACTAAGTTGACAAAGCCATCTATCCTCGCCAACTTAGTAGGTCCATTAAGTCAGCCACCCACTATGGTGGGTCCCAACTAGCGAGGGTATTCATTTTTGGTGCGTAATAAGGAGGCACTTCCTTGCGTGCGAAGATATAGCTGGTGGGTCCGACCTGTCAGCGGGGGAATGTTTTTTCGCGAAATACAAAAGCCCTTCCCACGTACAGGGCACGTACAGTGCGTAATAAGGAGGAACTTTCCTTGCGTGCGACCATGGACCTCATGGGTCCCAGCCGTCAGGCTCTCCACGTACAGTCCTCTTCCGATGAATCTCGTATGTTGACCACTCCGCGCCGAGCGCACCGAGGCGGTGGACGGCGGCGAAGCCCCGGACTGGAATGACGCGGAGATGGGGCAGACAGAGAGGAGTGGGAAACTTTACTGGTTCGGGTGCGGGGTGGGCCTATACTCGGCAGAGAATAACAAGAGGTGCGGAGTGGAGGGATGGCCCTGCCGTCGACGGGGTAGCGTTTCGCTGAGGAGCGCAAAACAACGCCGCTGGACAACGAAGGCTGGAGCAGGCGGTTCCGGCATCGTTGGGGGAAGAAGACGAGAGATTGAAGAAGAATGCCGGCCGTTGGATGTAAATCCAACGCCTTCTTAGGCTTCGACCGACTGGCCCACATGTCAGCCAGTCCATTTGTTTTTTTAGTCCATTTGGTGGGCTGGGTGAAACAATGATGTAGCATCTATGCAGCCCGTTAAAATCCCATTTGCATTTTTCTCGAAATCCACGGACTTGCTGGGCTGGGTCAAAATATCATGTTGGGCTAGACGGAGAAATGTTATAAAAACATAAACACATGATTGCATCGTCAAGAAAATCTTTGCAAGCTTATGTACGCAATCACTAGGAGTTAACTTGGCAAGTTATATATAAACAATTATTATTATTATTTTGTAAGAACTTTCAACTTACGAAATAAAATATCATTTTAATTTGATGAGTTAATAGTACGTGGGGTATTATTATTTTTTAGGCTAGACGTCGGACAGTTGAGTTGGTTCTAGGGGAAAGTACTGGGAGAAAACTCTGTTTACATTGAAAAAGAAAGTGGGAGAAAATTCAGAGACCTGCTAGGTCCACCTGAGGAGAGGAATATGTTGGGAGGAAGGAGATTCAAAGCACGGCAGCCGAGTGAACTAGTTTTTCTTACGGACAAGTGAACTAGTTTACATACATAAGCAAATAGCCACTAAAAAAGCAATCAGGTTAATGGGTTCTTAAAAGAAATATTTCAGACAAAACAAATAATTACGACACATAGGCTAATGCATGAAACACTCAAATGATAAAGGTGCTTATAAACAGATAAAGTACAACATCTAGACCTTCCTGGCACGCTTGATCATGATGCTGCGGCTGTCCGTGTACTCGTCGGTTATGGGAAGCAGACACACCCTCATGTCCAAGATCTGGCTGTACATGTCGTAGCATGCGTATGCGTCCTTGGCCGCGTAGGTTATGTAGGCTAGATTCAGAGGTACCTCCCACGTGTTCAGGTCATCTTCTTTCATGTTGGCGTATCCGGGGTCGATGATGGTCTCAGCGAGGTCAACCACGGAGTCTTTCTCCTGCCCGTTGCTGATGATCTTGTATTACTTCTGGATGTCGACAAGCTTGTTGCACCATATGGCCGAATCGTCGCGTTCTTCCTTCTCTCCACCATAGCGAAGGTGCAGTCGGCCGCTGCCGATGAAAGCAGGCGAATGGTCCAGTAACCCGTGCAGCCATAGGATCGAGACGAGGCGTAGCTTCACCGAAGTGCAGATCGTTGGTGTACATCACATTCAACTTGGTGCAGCCAGGGACTGAACGGCGAACTAACTCCTTGTCAAGTCCATATCCAGCAGCTCACCTCGGATCGCCATTGGAGTCTCTTCGAGTGAACGAGTGTGTAGGCGGCGGCAGTTCGCTTTTTCAGCTCTTGGGGAACTGGATTCAACGAAGTCGAAAAGCGTACATGCGACAACAAGCATTACCCCTCCCCGTCCGCTGCATGCCCGGCAGAAGATGCACCCTCGGCGCATTCAAACGCCTCCATTAAGAAACCTACTCACGCCACACGTTGGTTCACAAGCGGTCTCAGATTGGTATTGTAATAACAGGAGTTAGTGGTCACTTTACTTAAATTTAATTAGCTTTAATAGAAATTTATACTTAAAACAAGCAATGCATTCGCCGTTCTATCGCTGCCACAGGATCAACATGCACAACAATTAGAATTATTATTCTCGGGATTTATTACACGATCAAAGACATTTGTCGACTTTCACAAAGATAATACTACCAAGTTTGAACTGTTTGTTATTGTTGTTGTCCTCTGCATCATCATGTCGTGTTTCCTAGCTTGCAAGATTCAGAACCAACAAATATGATCCAAATAATAAGTACAACAAAGATGCCTACACATCTCATTGATTCCCAAACTTGCAAGATTCGTAACCAACAAATAAGATCCAAATAATAAGTACAACAAAGATGCCTACACATCTCATTGATTCCCAACTTGCAAGATTCGTAACCAACAAATAAGATTCAAATAATAAGTATAACAAAGATGCCTACACGCCTCAATCGATTCCCAAATTTTGCAAGATTCGTAACCAACCCATTAGAGCCTTTTGATAAAGTGAATATCGGGATTAAATCCATCTTGGCTAGCCATGTCATACAATCGAAGAACTTGGCGAATGCTCTTGACCGTCACAACATCTCAGTAGTTGAGTATTCCTGTTTGCACAAAGATGTTTGCACAAGACAAACAAGGAGACAGGAGAGCATGATTTCGCTTTAATAACGGCCTCCTTGAAATCAACCTCCAGCTCTACTTGGATGAGGTCTGCACTCGAGTTCCATGATTCAATTCATGCGCCTTTTTTCTCAGCTTCACCAAATGAAGCAAAGATTGTGTCATTCAGCTAGCAAGAAGTACTTGCTCTTGTGAGTCAAGGTGTTCTTCTTTAGTAGTTGCACTAAAATTGAGGAACATTAAGGTTGGCTGTCCGGCTCCTCTAAGGTGCAACTATAATTTTCTTATCCTTTTGTGCAGTTCCACTAAAATAAAGTGCCATTGTGGTGACAGTGACGGCTCCATCTTGCAAAGGCTAATAAGATGTTGCACGAGATTACCAGCAGAACTTGACGGAGATTTTGGACACTCCAATCATCATTTTGTGCAGTTCCACCAAAATTGAGAGATGTTGCCCACGTGACATTTTAGTTGAACTGCACAAGACACTCATTCCAAAAAAAGTGTTTTGTGCAGTTCACCAAAAGGTCACAATAGCAACAAGGTGAAATGGATATCCCTATCTACACAAAATGATAGAAAGTAAACAGCTTTGGTCAATAAGAATATACTGAAACATATACAAAATGAAAAGAAGCATCTTAATTATGTTCATGGCAATCACGCATGACAAAGAGAAATTTTAAAACGTCGAGAATGCTTCATGTTACCGTAAGCATTACGATCAACAATGAGATTCCTCAAATATGGGATTACTTTAATTGTGGCATTGCTTGTTTACCGTATTACACGATAAATCAACAAAGCAGCTAAAGAGTTGGTTTAAGGGCATGGGACCGTGGGGACACCAGGACACTCAAAGCGTAAAGGAGCAACTTACTTATCATATCGGGGAAATAGCAGAGTGCCATTTGTAACACGCTTTAATTGCATCTTATCACCGGAGGCATTAGATTAACAATAACACCTGTTAGACATGTCCCTAAGGTAACAAAGGTGATCGCTTCATTTTACATGCGCCTTACATTAACAACAGCAAAAGGTTGGTATAAGGACATGCGATAAAGGACGATCAAAGACAATATACCTACAAGGAGGCATAAAGTGGTGATGCCGAGCTTGTTCACGCTATGTGAGGGAAGCAAACCTAATCTTGGAGACCTTGTACTATGTGAGGGCAGCAAGTCTAATCCCGGAGACCTTTTACTATGTGAGGGCAGCAAATCTAATCTTGGAGACATTTTACTATGTGAGGGCAGCAAATCTAATCCTGAAGACCTTTTACTATGTGAGGGCAGCAAATCTAATCCTGAGACCTTTTACTATGTGAGGGCAGCAAATCTAATCCTGAGACCTTTTACTATGCGAGGGCAGCAAATCTAATCCTGGAGACCTTTTACTATGTGATGGCAGCAAATCTAATCCTGGACATACTCTGTTGACTTGTCCACCAGCCGCCACTTTCTATCCTTTTTTCAACCAATAATAGATTTGTTCCTTATTCAGTTTGTACTGCGTTTTCCCATTATTTCCCTTTTCAACCAAGAGACTAGTTGGGTATCCGGTCTCTACTACTTTCACCATATTATTTCCTCTTTGAATCAAGTCCTAGATTCATGCTACAACTTTCCCCCTTTCTTCGTTGTTTGAACAAAGCCCTAGATTCGAATGCATGAAGTAGCTTTACCTCTAATAATACTAGAAATTTAGGTGGCTTTGGAAGAGCTGATGGGAGTAGAAAAGATGCACATGTAGACACGTGGGGAGCTGGGGCAGTAGAGCAAGGCCGCTTTCGAAGAACTTATACCTGAGAGTCGCCGGGATGTCGGCGGCGACAGGTCGGATCTGCGAACAATACGGCAGGAAGGAAGAAGGGTCAGAGGACCTCCCGAGCCGGCGTTGTGTCGGAGAGAATGGCACGGCAGAGGATCGGGCCCCTCCGGCAGCTGCGGGTTTCCTCCCTCGGCGGTGATGACCGCGTGAATGATGCACCTTTTAGTCCTCTACACACACCGGCCGAAGGGATCCGGCCGGATCTGTGACCAGTGGTGACCAGAGAGAAAATGTCGCTACTGCTGTCTTGTTTATATCTGGAGAGGATGAGAGAATGAAGTGAGCAAACCTAGTAAATCAAGCGCTCAGGCCCCTGCATCCATATATAGTGGAGTGATTATATTTTTCTCTCCACAACAAGCGTTTCAATTTTTGTACGTGGCATTAAAGAAAAGAAACTCTCTATTTAAGGTTCACTTGTGCTCCCCGCCCCTCCATTCATTGAACAACCCCACGGGTGAATAAACATACAGAAAGTACTGTATTTATATAGAACGAACAAGCTCGAACTATTTTCGCGTAGTTAAAAGTTGAGGGCGGGGCTTTTCCGGCAATCTGTGGCAGTTTTCGGGTAGGCGGTTTGACAGAGAGGCGAGGAGGGTGAGCGAGTGGGGCTTTTGCGTGATTGCGTTCTTGCTGGAAAGACTTGTGATATGACCACTCACTATAGTCATGAATTACCGGGCGCTTGACCGGGGTGATGCCCCCTTCCGCTCAAGCTCTAATCTGGTGCATGACACGTCGAATTCGGATGCTGGCTCTCCCACATGTCGGAGTAGTAAGAAGGAGCAAAGAATGATGCGGTATATACTAGTACTATACTACTCCCTCCGTTCCTAAATATAAAAGTCTTTGGAGAGATTTCACTATGGACCACATACGGAGAAAAATGAGTGAATCTACACATAAAATGCATCTATATACATCCGTATGAGGTCCACAGTGAAATATCTACAAAGACTTATATTTAGGAACGGAGGGAGTACTACTCAGGTCAGAGGAGTGCGAACCACGGCAGCCCAGTGAACTAGCAGTGCGAACCACGGTAGCCCAGTGAACCAGCAGTAGAAAACAATGTGGTGTTATGGCCATAAAAAACAATGTGCTACGGTCCACACTGTAGCATGTACAGTAACACTCCTCTTTGTTTGGATCCCCGAGTTAGAGCTAGTTTGGGTTGAAATAGCCTCAAATTATCGAAACAAGAGGGGTTAGTTTGAGCTAGTTTGCTCTAACCCAGCTAAAAAACTAGCCCGGTGGAGAGGTTCTAATTGGGTTAGTTATCCTCGAGCCCACTAAAAGAGAACTAAAAGATCTCACCAGACGCACTGCATCGCTCCCCCTCTCGCACGACTCCACTCTGTTCCCCATAGGGCCGCCCGCCCAAGCGTCGCTCGCCCTCTCTCTCCTCCGGCTGCCCTCTCCTTCCGGCCTCCGCCGCTCTACTCCGGCCGCCCGCTCCCCCTTCACCAGTCGTTTTTCTCCCTCTGTCGTGCGCGGCGGCGGCGCATCTACCAGGGAGGTCGCGAGAGGGGTGAGTTTGTTCGTTCCTTCTCTGTCTCACGACCATATCATTGATCTTGCTTCCTCTAGCGCTAATTCTGATTTGGAAAAGTAGATCCTGATCAAACTTGCTATAGATTTGTGGTGCACGCATGGAATTGTTTGATGCTGCTTGAGGAGGTAATAAATCTTTCTAGAGGCTCAAAGATTCAGGTCACCTTTCTAGGTATTTCAATTTCAGGCTTGCATTATTTGTAGAGGCCCAAAGATTTAGTTCACCTTTCTAGGTATTTCAATTTCAGGCTTGCATTATTTCTAGAGGCCCAAAGATTCAGTTCACCTTTCTAGGTATTTCAGTTTCAGGCTTGCATTATTTCTAGAGGCCCAAAGATTCAGTTCACCTTTCTAGGTATTTCATTTTCAGGCTTGCATTATTTCTAGAGGCCCAAAGATTCAGTTCACCTTTCTAGGTATTTCAGTTTCATGCTTGCATTATTTCTAGAGGCCCAAAGATTCAGTTCACCTTTCTAGGTATTTTAGTTTCAGGCTTGCATTATTTCTAGAGGCCCAAAGATTCAGTTCACATTTCTAGGTATTTCAGTTTCAGGCTTGCATTATTTCTAGAGGCCCAAAGATTCAGTTCACCTTTCTAGGTTTTTTAGTTACAGGCTTGCATTATTTCTAAGGCCCAAAGATTAAGTTCCCAGTCGGCGGCAAGCAGCCCTGCTACCCATGCCGGTGTCGACCTCAACTCGCAAGGGCCGGTGTCGGAGGGGTTCCCGGGGCTTGGGCTCTACAGAGCCTTCCTCCAGAGCGACGATGGCGAGCTCCTCCCTCGGTGCGTGAGGGGCTCCGGGCTCCCTCCCTATCGTGAATGACTTCCGTGATGAGTTAGCTCATTCTTTGTTTCATGAAGTGTTTTTTTTTATTTTGTGAAGCTTGATTGACGACTTGTATGTTTAAGTGGGATATCTCATTTGTATGGAGAAGGTAAAAATTATCATGTTTTGCATGCTTGATTTGTATATATGGTTCGTTTATGTCAATTGTGAGAGCGTGAGGAGGCCACGGAAGAGCCGGCCACACCAAGAGGGTGCTTGGATCCAAGGGACGTTTTTAGTCCGACTAAAAATAGGGTCCAAAGTAGTCAAATGATTGAGATAGAGCATTTATTGTCAATCTAACCCCGCCATCCATACACCTCTTTGGTTTAGAGTTAGTTCGTGGTTAGAATCTAACTCTAACCTCTAACTAAGTTAGAGTTCTCCTCGCCCTCGGTTCATCGCCATCATACTTTCCCCATTCCTGTGTTTTCAATATCCTGCGAATCAAAGAGGCCCTTTTTGCGGTGAAAATCAAAGAGGCCCTTAGACTGGTTTAGGTCCGGTCATTTTTTATAAACGTGTTATGTCCAAAATTTAATGAACGTGTTCCGTTTCCACAAAATAATCCGGTTTCATGTAGTAATTCATTCATTTATTTATTCTTCATGGGGTTTGCATGTAATTCGTGAGGTCTCGAAATGTAAAGTACCTAAGATATGCTTCGAGTCGTGCATGCACTACGACCCAGATGTTCTATGTCCCACATGTCGGCGAATGGGAGCACGTGGAAATAGCCTAGGAGTACATATAGGAGGATAAATGTATCAAAAAATATGTACTATGAAGCGTAGCCGCGGTTCGAAAAGGAGACCTAAAGTGATGACAGCTATAGGTCGCACGCACCCAACTAGTGGTACTAGACATACGACTAATTTTTCCCTCAAAAAAAAGAGGCACGAGTGCTCAGTACTCCTATTCTATAAACATGAGTCCCATCTGACAACATCATCTGTGCTACAACTAGCTCTCCTCCCTCATTTCTCTCTGCTAATTCTAAACTCGGCCGACGCCCGATGGGCGAGGTGGGTTTGCTCAACTGCGGCCCCACCTCACAGTGAAAACATTACGACTGGAATAAAAATGCCATATACTCCCTCCGTTCATAAATATAAGCCTTTTTAGATACTAGTTCAAATGGAATACATCAAGCAGATGTATGTAGACATAGTTTAGAGTGTAGATTCACTCATTTTGCTCCGTATGTAGTAGTCACTTGCTGGAATCTTTAGAAAGACTTATATTTGGGAACGGAGGGAGTACTATACTAATAAAACATTAAGGACACAAGGTGATGCAAAGGTTGGTTACAGGAGGCAAGAAGAAGAGATGCATCCATCAACGACGCCCACCTCCTCGACTCAGTATGCCACCCAATTAACGGTGCCTAAGTAGCAGTGGCTTTCGTGGCCAGGTCGACGTGCTTCTGAACAATGGCGTCCAAAGATTCTAGCCACTTGAAGAAGGCCAACGTCTTTCTGTCATGCTTGCCTTGTAGTGACCTATGTAGACGATTTCCTCATAGACGTGGATGTGCAGGTCGACAATTTCTTGCATGGCGAGGCGCTGCGCGGCGAGCGCGGCCTCGAGGTGCACATTCTTCATTGTGACCTCCGGCACCTGCAGGGCCACCAGGGCTTGAAAGAGTTCGTCACCATGTAGGCTGATGAGGGTGGCAGGCAATGAGGAGCCTGGGCGCGCGGGCTAGAGCAGTAAGGCAAGGTCGTCCGCGCGCTTCTTGACGGTGGTGAACTTGCGGATGGAGTTGACCATCATGTCGTCCATGCGAGAGGCGAAGCCGGCGTCGGCGAGGGCTACGATGCCTGCGGTCGCCAGCACCGTCTGGAAACGCTGTGCGGTGCGGGGCCGCAGGCCGGCGCCTTGGATGATTTGGCACATCCGACTGCCGCTCGCGTCCATCGCATCTGGAGTATTATTTCTTCTTCTTAGAAGGACTAGGTGTATCAATATTATTTCTCTGAGAATCCTTCTCAATTCTCTTAGGGTGGCCTTCAGGATACAAAGGTTCCTGAGTCATTCTACCAGTTCTAGTAGCCACTCTAACAAAGAAAATCATTATTCTTACTATTCAATTCATTGAGAAAATCATTCTGAGCTTTAAGTACTTGTTCTACTTGAGTGGTAACCATAGAAGCATGTTTACTAATGAGTTTAAGTTCACCTTTAACTCTAGACATATAATCACCCAAATATTCAATCATATAAGCATTGTGTTTTAATTGTCTACCAACATAAGCATTGAAGTTTTCTTGCTTAACCATAAAATTATCAAACTCATCCAAGCATTGGCTAGCAAACTTAGTAGGAGGGATTTCGGCTTTATCATATCTATAGAGAGAATTTACCTTTACTACATGTGTCGGGTTATCAAGACCATGTGTTTCTTCAACATGCGGTAAATTAAGACCATGTATTTCTTCAACAGGAGGCAAATTATTTACATCTTCAGCTTTAATGCCTTTTTCTTTCATAGATTTCTTTGCCTCTTGCATATCTTCGGGACTGAGAAATAGAACACCCCTTTTCTTCGGAGTTGGTTTAGGAGTAGGCTCAGGAGTAGGCTCAGGAAGTGTCCAATTATTTTCATTGGTCAATATATTATTCCATAAAATTTCAGCTTCATCTGGTGTTCTTTCCCTGAAAACACAACCAGCACAACTATCCGGGTGGTCTCTGGAAGCATCGGTTAGTCCATTATAAAAGATATCAAGTATTTCATTTTTCTTGAGAGGATGATCGTGCAAAGCGTTAAGTAATTGGAGAAGCCTCCCCAAGCTTGTGGGAGACTTTCTTCTTCAATTTGCACAAAATTATATATTTCCTTAAAGCAGCTTGTTTCTTATGAGCAGGGAAATATTTAGCAGAGAAGTAATAAATCATATCCCGGGACTACACACGCAACTGTGATCAAGGGAAGTAAACCATATCTTAGCATCACCCTTTAATGAGAACGGAAATATTTTAAGGATATAATAGTAGCGAGTTTTCTCATCATTAGTGAATAGGGTGGCTATATCATTTAATTTAGTAAGATGTGCCACAACAGTTTCAGATTCATAGCCATAGAAAGGATCAGATTCAACCAAAGTAATTATATCAGGGTCGACAGAGAATTCATAATCCATATCAGTAACAAAAATAGGTGAAGTAGCATAAGCAGGATCATATTTCATTCTAGCATTCAGAGTTTTTTGTTTAAGCTTAGCTAATAATTTCTTAAGATCACTTCTATCATTGCAAGCAAAACAGTCTCTAGAAGTTTCTTCATCCATAACATAGCCCTCAGGCACAACAGGCAATTCATATCTAGGGGAGAATCTTCATCATCACTTTCATCAATATTATCAGTTTCAATAATTCCATTCTCTCTAGCCCTAGCAAGTTGTTCATCAAGAAATTCGCCAAGTGGCACAGTAGTACAAGCATAGAAGTAGTTTTATCATAAGTATCATGCATAGCAGAAGTGGCATCATCAATAACACGCGACATATCGTAATTAATAGCGTAAGCGAGTTCGTGTCGCAAGCTTACTCAAAAATGTAAGGTGAATCGAGTGCAGATCTAGATGGCAGTTCCTTACCTCCCCTCGTAGTTGAGGGATAATTTTTTGTTTTCGCGTCTTTCAAGTTCTTCATAGTGACCAGCAGATATAAATCCCAAGTGACTCAAAGAATAGAGCTACGCTCCCCGGCAACGGTGCCAGAAAATAGTCTTGATAACCCAAAAGTATAGGGGATCGCAATAGTTTTTGAGGGTAGAGTATTCAACCCAAATTTATTGATTCGACACAAGGGGAGCCAAAGAATATTCTCAAGTATTAGCAGTTGAGTTGTCAATTCAACCTCACCTTGATAACTTAATATCTGCAGCAAAGTATTTAGTAGCAAAGTAGTATGGAAGTAACGGTAACAGTAGCAAAAGTAATATTTTTGGGTTTTGTAGTGATTGTAACAGTAGCAACGGAAAAGTAAATAAGCAAAGAACAATATGTGAAAAGCTCGTAGGCATTGGATTGGTGATGGAGAATTATGCCGGATGCGGTTCATCATGTAACAATCATCACATAGGGTGACACAGAACTAGCTCCAATTCATCAACGTAATGTAGGCATGTATTCCGAATATAGTCATACGTGCTTATGGAAAAGAACTTGCATGACATATTTTGTCCTACCCTCCCATGGCATCAGGGTCCTAGCGGAAAATAAGGGATATTAAGGCCTCCTTTTAATAGAGTACTGGACCAAAGCATTAACACATAGTGAATACATGAACTCCTCAAACTACGGTCATCACCGGGAGTGGTCCCAATTATTATCACTTCGGGGTTGCCGGATCATAACACATAGTAGGTGACTATAGACTTGCAAGATAGGATCAAGAACTCACATATATTCATGAAAACATAATAGGTTCAGATCTGAAATCATGGCACTCGGGTCCTAGTGACAAGCATTAAGCATAGAAAAGTCATAGCAACATCAATCTCAGAACATAGTGGATACTAGGGATCGAACCTAACAAAACTAACTCGATTACATGATAAATCTCATCCAACCCATCACCGTCCAGCAAGCCTACGATGGAATTACTCACGCACGGCGATGAGCATCATGAAATTGGTGATGGAGGATGGTTCATGATGACGACCCCGACGGATTCCCCTCTCCGGAGCCCCGAGCGAACTCTAGATCAGCCCTCCCGAGAGAGTTTAGGGCTTGGCGGCGGCTCCGTATCGTAAAACGTGATGAATCTTTCTCTCTGATTTTTTTTCTCCCCGAACACGAATATATGGAGTTGGAGTTGAGGTCGGTGGAGCTCGGGGCCCACAAGGCGGGCGCGCCCAAGGGGAGCGCCCCCACCCTCGTGGAAAGGGTGTGGGCCTGGCCTTGATTCTTTCGCCAAGATTTTTATTATTTCCAAAAATAATCTCCGTGAAGTTTCAGGTCATTCCGAGAACTTTTGTTTCGCACATAAATAACACCATGGCAATTCTGCTGAAAACAACGTCAGTCTGGGTTAGTTCCATTCAAATCATGCAAGTTAGAGTCCAAAACAAGGGCAAAAGTGTTTGGAAAAGTAGATACGACGGAGACGTATCAAACCACTCTGTGTGAGGAGCACTCGGAGTCCCCTATTCGTCATAGACTTAAACTTCCAAAACCTCTCTGTGCATTTCGGCATGACCGATCCATCCACTTCGGTCACACCGAGGTCACTGAGTTGATCTAGGTTTTCAATCTTGGTGCAACCGATTTGAACTTTTCGGTCACACCGAGTTGTAGTAACCGCTAGTGATTCTGCATCTCGGTGCCACCGAGTTGTTCCACTCGGTTACACCGGCGGGGTCAGGATATATATACCCAAGGGTGAGATTTTGGAAATTTCTTCAAAACCCTCCATCCCGCGCGTGTCCTACTCTGCTGCCTCGGGTCTCTGGATCGTCTTCTCGTCGCCAGCGACCTCCCGCCACTGGTCTCCATCGCCGTCAACGGGATTCTGCCCCGTCGTTGTCGCCGTATGATACGACTCCAACGTATCTATAATTTTTGATTGTTCCATGCTATTATATTATCTGTTTTGGATGTTCAACGGGCTTTATTATGCACTTTATATTATTTTTGGGACTAACCTATTAACCGGACGCCCAGCCCAAATTGTTGTTCTTTTTGCCTATTTCAGTGTTTCGAAGGAAAGGAATATCAAACGGAGTCCAAACGGAATGAAACCTTCGGGAACGTGATTTTTGGTACAAACGTGATCCAGAGGACTTGGAGTGGACGTCAAGCAATCAACGAGGAGTCCACGAGGCAGGGAGGCGCGTCTGCCCCCCTGGGCGCACCCCCCACCCTCGTGGGCCCCTCGTAGCTCTCCTGACCGACCTCTTTCGCCTATATATACTCATATATCCTGGAAACATCAGAACAGGAGCCGAAACCCTATTTTCACTACCGCAACTCTCTGTACCCGTGAGATCCCATCTTGGGGCCTTTTCCAGCGCTCCGCCGGAGGGGGCATTGATCACCGAGGGCTTCTACACCAACATAATATCCTCTCCGATGATGTGTGAGTAGTTTTCCTCAGACCTTCGGGTCCATAGTTATTAGCTAGATGGCTTCTACTCTCTCTTTGGATCTCAATACAAGGTTCTCCTCGATTCTCTTGAAGAACTATTCGATGTAATCTTCTTTTGCGATGTGTTTGTCGAGATCCGATGAATTGTGGGTTTATGATCAAGATTATCTATGAACAATATTTGAATCTCCTCTGAATTCTTTTATGTATGATTTGTTATCTTTGCAAGTATCTTCGAATTATCAGTTTGGTTTGGCCTACTAGATTGATCTTTCTTGCAATGGGAGAAATGCTTAGCTTTGGGTTCAATCTTGCGGTGCTCGATCCCAGTGATAGAAGGGGAAACGACACGTATTGTATTGTTGCCATCGAGGATAAAAAGATGGGTTTTATATCATATTGCTTGAGTTTATCCCTCTACATCATGTCATCTTGCTTAAAGCGTTACTCAGTTCTTATGAACTTACTACTCTAGATGCATGCTGGATGGCGGTCGATGTGTGGAGTAATAGTAGTAGATGCACGCAGGAGTCGGTCTACTTGTCACGAACGTGATGCCTATATACATGATCACACCTAGATATTCTCATAACTATGCTCAATTCTATCAATTGCTCGACAGTAATTTGTTCACCCACCGTAATACTTATGCTCTTGAGAGAAGCCATTGGTGAAACCTATGGCCTCGGGTCTATTCTCTATCATATTAATCTACCATTATTTCTATCACCGTTTATTTTGCTTTATTTACTTTTAGTCTTTATCACAAAAATACCAAAAATATTATCTTATCATCTCTATCAGATCTCACTTTTACAAGTGGCCGTGAAGGGATTGACAACCCCTTTATCACGTTGGTTGCACGGTTCTTATTTGTTTGTGTAGGTACGTGGGACTTGAGCATGGTCTCCTACTGGATTGATACCTTGGTTCTCAAAAACTGAGGGAAATACTTACGCTACTTTACTGCATCACCCATTCCTCTTCAAGGCAAAACCAACGCAGTGCTCAAGAGGTAGCAAGAAGGATTTCTAGCGCCGTTGCCGGGTTGTCTACGCACAAGTCAAGACATACCAAGTACCCATCACAAACTCTTAACCCTCGCAGTATGTCCTTTTGTTTGTGTTTCCATGTGCCTTCTGTTTGCTTGCATCTTTGCTTGCTAAAAATCTATTGATATGGATCCACTTAAAGTGTTCTACTTGGATCATCTTCGATCCTTATGCGCTCGTGCTAAAACCCCAACTAGCCTAGTTGATGGGAAATCTTTAGATGAGCATGCTCATTTTGTGCGTCACCGTTTGCCTGAAAAAGAGAGACTCTTATGGGATCAAATAAACAGATTGTTGTGTTATGCTTGGAATCTTTGTGAAATTTGTGATTTTACTTGTTGCTCTAAGAACCCTAAAAAATACCTTCCCTACCTATGTGAGTTTAATGATAATGAAATGTTATCTTCTTATGCAAAGGGTGTTTATAGTTACTATGATATCGAACAAATTGAAGAATTTGTTGCTTTTAAGGGAGCTTATGAAGTTGCTTCTTTGATTGAAAAGTATGATATTACTCTCTACGAATCTGAAAATTTTGACATACTTAAATATTGCTATGAAAACTATGCTCATAATGTCTATGTCAAAGAATTTATTGAAAGAATGACCGTTGCTTCAAGAAAATAATGATATGCATGAATCTATAGATAATTATGATTCCGATGATTTGATTGAAATATCCCTTGATGAACATGATGCTTGCTATTCTTGTGGCCATGATGCCAATATTTATGAAGATGAATTTGCTATAGTTCCTTATGTTAAACATGAGATCGTTGCTATTGCACCCATAGTTGGTAGTTCCTTCAAGGAAAAGCATGATTGCAATAATGTTATTATAAATTCTCTTAATGTCAATTGTGTTTATAATATTTAAAACCCTAAGCTTGGGGATGCTAGTTTTGCTATGTCTACTACTTGTTGCAATGATCATGATTGGGGTGATTCTTCTCATGATCTTGATAATTTATGTAAGCCCCATGACAAATATGAGATTGATAATAATGTTTGCAATAATATTGAAAGTGGAAGAGTGTCAACTTTTTATCCCACATATTTGGAGAATGTTCAATCTTATGAAGTTTTTGATAAAAGTGGGTTTGGAAAGGTCATGCCTTTAGTTAATGTTAATCCCACTATTTTGGAAGAGTGTCAACTTCGCATACATGTGGATCGTGTTAAGAATATGTTTTGTGATAGCTATATTGTTGAATTTGATTATGATCCTACATATAATTATTATGAGAGAGGAAAATATGGTTGTAGAAATTTTCATGTTACTAAATTACCTCTCGTCATGTTGAGATTGCTATCGTCTCTTTCTTCTTCCTTGCATATGCTAATTTTTGCTTACTATGATAATTTGTTTGCTTATAAAATTCCTATGCATAGGAAGTATGTTAGACTTAGATGTGTTTATCACGTGTTCTATGATGCTCTCTTTGTGCATTAATTCTTGTCTTTGATGTGAGCATCATTAAAATTATCAATGCTTAGCTAAAAGGCTTTAAAGAAAAGCGCTTGTTGGGAGACAACCCAATATTTTTACTTTATGTTATTTAATAAATAATTGATCCCTATGGTTAGATGTGGTTTTATGTTTTAATTAGTGTTTGTGCCAAGTGAAACCTATAGGATCTTCTTGGATGATAGTTATTTGATCTTGCTGAAAATTCCAGAAACTTTCTGTTCACGAAAACAATTGTTAAAAATCACCAGAACGTGATAAAATACTGATTCCAATTGCAGTAGATCAATAAACAAATTATCTAGGATTTACTATTTTGGTAGAATTTTTGAGTTACATAAGTTTGCGTTATATACATGTTACTACAGATTGTTCTGTTTTTTACAGATTCTGTTTTGTGTGTGTTGTTTGCTTATTTTGATGAATCTATGGCTAGTAATGGAGCTTATGAACCATATAGAAGTTGGAATACAGTGGGTTTAACACCAATATAAATAAATAATGAGTTCAATACAGTACCTTAAAGTGGTGGTTTGTTTTATTTTGCTAACGGAGCTCATGAGATTTTCTGTTGAGTTTTGTGTTGTGAAGTTTACAATTTTGGGTAATATTTGATGGATTATGGAACAAGGAGTGGCAAGATGCTAAGCTTGGCGATGCCCAACGCACCCCAAGGTAAAATTCAAGGACAACCAAAAGCTTAAGCTTGGGGATGCCCCGGAAGGCATCCCCTCTTTTGTCTTCATCTATCGGTAACTTTACGTGGGGCTATATTTTTATTCACCACATGATATGTGTTTTGCTTGGAGCGTCTTGTATGATTTGAGTCTTTGCTTTTTACTTTACCACAATCATCCTTGCTGTACACACCTTTTGAGAGAGACAGACTTGATTCGGAATTTATTAGAATACTCTATGTGCTTCACTTATATCTTTTGAGCTATATAGTTTTTGCTCTAGTGCTTCACTTATATCTTTTAGAGCACGGTGGTGGTTTTATTTTATAGAAATTATTGATCTCTAATGCTTCACTTATATTATTTTGAGAGTCCTAAATATCATGGTAATTTGCTTCAAATGTGAAATTAGTCCTAATATGATAGGCATCCAAGATGAGTATAATAATAACTTCCATATTGAGTTCATTGAATATCATGAGAAGTTTGATACTTGATAAGTGTTTTGAGATATAAAGGTGGTAATATTAGAGTGTGCTAGTTGAGTAATTGTGAAATTGAGAAATACTTGTGTTAAGGTTGGCAAGTCCCGTAGCATGCACGTATGGTAAAAGTTGTGTGACAAATTTGACGCATAAGGTGTTATTTTATTGCTTTCCTTATGAGTGGCGGTCGGGGACGAGCGATGGTATTTTCCTACCAATCTATCCCTCTAGGGGAATGCGTAGTAGTACTTTGCTTCGAGGGCTAATAAACTTTTGCAATAAGTATATGAGTTCTTTATGACTAATGTGAGTCCATGGATTATACGCACTCTCACCCTTCCACAATTTTCTAGCCTCTACGGTACCATGAATTGCCCTTTCTCACCTTGAGAGTTGGTGGAAACTTTGCCGGTGCATCCAAACCCCGTGATATGATACGCTCTATCACACATAAACCTCCTTATATCTTCCTCAAAACAGCCACCATACCTACCTATCATGGCATTTCCATAGCCATTCCGAGATATATTGCCATGCATCTTTCCACCGTTTCATTTATTATGACACGCTTCATCATTGTCATATTGCTTTGCATGATCATGTAGTTGACATTGTATTTGTGGCAAAGCCACCATTCATAATTTTTTATACATGTCACTCTTGATTCATTGCAAATCCCGGTACATCGCCATAGGCATTCACGTAGAGTCATATTTTGTTCTAAGTGTCGAGTTGTAATTCTTGAGTTGTAAGTAATTAAAAGTGTGATGATCATCATTATTAGAGCATTGTCCCATGTGAGCAAAGAATGATGGAGACTATGATTCCCCCACAAGTTGGGATGAGATTCCGGACTAAAAAAAGAAGAAGAAAAAAAGAGAAGGCCCAAAAAAATTGAGAGAAAAAGAGAGAAGGGACAATGTTACTATCCTTTTTCCACACTTGTGCTTCAAAGTAGCACCGTGATCTTCATGATAGAGAGTCTCCTATGTTGTCACTTTCATATACTAGTGGGAATTTTTCATTATAGAACTTGGCTTGTATATTCCAATGATGGGCTTCCTCAAAATGCCCTAGGTCTTCGTGAGCAAGCAAGTTGGATGCACACCCACTTAGTTTCTTTTGTTGAGCTTTCATATATTTATAGCTCTAGTGCATCTGTTGCATGGCAATCCCTACTCCTCGCATTGACATCAATTGATGGGCATCTCCATAGCCTATTGATTAGATGTGTCAATGTGAGACTTTCTACCTTTTTGTCTTCTCACATAACCCCCATCATTATACTTTATTCCACCCATAGTGCTATATCCATGGCTTGCGCTCATGTATTGCGTAAGGGTTGAAAAGGCTGAAGCGCATTAAAAAGTATGAACCAATTGCTCGGCTTGTCATCGGGGTTATGCATGATGAGAACATTTTGTGTGATGAAATTGAAGCATGGCCTAACTATATGATTTTGTAGGGATAAGCTTATTTGGCTATGTTATTTTGATAAGACATAATTGCTTAGTTAGCACGTTTGAAGTATTATTGTTTTTATGTCAACATTAAAATTTTATCTTGAATCTTTTGGATCCAAATATTCATGCCACAATAAAAAGAATTACATTGAAAATTATGCTAAGTAGCATTCCACATCAAAAATTCTGTTTTTTTATCATTTACCTACTCGAGGATGAGTAGGAATTAAGCTTGGGGATGCTTGATACGTCTCCAACGTATCTATAATTTTTTATTGGTCCATGCTATTATATTATATGTTTTGGATGTTCAATGGGCTTTATTATACACTTTTATATTATTTTTGGGACTAACCTATTAACTGGAGGCCCATCCCAAATTGCTGTTTTTTGCCTATTTCAGTGTTTCGAAGGAAAGGAATATCAAACGGAGTCCAAACGGAATGAAACCTTCGGGAACGTGATTTTCGGAACAAACGTGATCCAGAGGACTTGGAGTGGACGTCAAGCAATCAACGAGGAGGCCACGAGGCAGGGAGGCGCGCCTGCCCTCCTGGGCGTGCCCCCCCCCACCCTTGTGGGCCCCTCGTAGCTCTCCTGACCGACCTCTTTCGCCTATATATACTCATATACCCTGGAAACATCAGAACAGGAGCCGAAACCCTATTTCCACCATCGCAACTCTCTGTACCCGTGACATCCCATATTGGGGCCTTTTTCGGCGCTCCGCCGGAGGGGGCATTGATCACGGAGGGCTTCTACACCAACACCATAACCTCTCCGATGATGAGTGAGTAGTTTACCTTAGACCTTCGGGTCCATAGTTATTAGCTAGATGGCTTCTTCTCTCTCTTTGGATCTCAATACAAGGTTCTCCTCGATTCTCTTGGAGATCTATTCGATGTAATCTTCTTTTGCGGTGTGTTTGTCGAGATCCGATGAATTGTGGGTTTATGATCAAGATTATCTATGAACAACATTTGAATCTCCTCTGAATTATTTTATGTATGATTTGTTATCTTTGCAAGTCTCTTCGAATTATCAGTTTGGTTTGGCCTACTAGATTGATCTTTCTTGCAATGGGAGAAGTGCTTAGCTTTGGGTTCAATCTTGTTGTGCTCGATCACTGTGTCAGTAGGGGAAACGATACATATTGTATTGTTGCCATCGAGGATAAAAAGATGGGGTGTATATCATATTGCTTGAGTTTATCCCTCTACATCATGTCATCTTGCTTAAAGCGTTACTCTGTTCTTATGAACTTAATACTCTAGATGCATGCTGGATAGCGGTCGATGTGTGGAGTAATAGTAGTAGATGCAGGTGAGTCGGTCTACTTGTCATGGACGTGATGCCTATATACATGATCATACCTAGATATTCTCATAACTATGCTCAATTCTATCAATTGCTCGACAGTAATTTGTTCACCCACCGTAATACTTATGCTCTTGAGAGAAGCCACTAGTGAAACCTATGGCCCCTGGGTCTATTCTCTATCATATTCATCTACCATTATTTCTATTACCATTTATTTTGCTTTATTTACTTTTAGTCTTTATCACAAAAATACCAAAAATATTATCTTATCATCTCTATCAGATCTCACTTTTGCAAGTGGCCGTGAAGGGATTGACAACCCCTTTATCACGTTGGTTGCAAGGTTCTTATTTGTTTGTGTAGGTACGTGGGACTTGAACATGGTCTCCTACTGGATTGATAACTTGGTTCTCAAAAACTGAGGGAAATACTTACGCTACTTTACTGCCTCACCCTTTCCTCTTTAAGGGAAAACCAACGCAGTGCTCAAGAGGTAGCACCGTAGCGAACTCCCGCCGAACTAGGGTATGAGTTCGATCTTGTGTGCTAATTCCTTACTCTGATTCCTAGCACATTGCTTTGCCATGATCATTACCACGTATGAAATCAATCTATCCAGAGAAAACTTCCTTTAGGTTAGGTTGTCACAACCCTAGACTTTGCTTGTATTAGTTGCATTTGAGAGCATCTTGCATCATGTCTAAATTTCTGAAATTTGAATTGAGGATTGTTGAAACCTCAGAAATCTAATTAAAAGAAGGGCAAGCACCCTTTAAATTGCATTCTGTGAATCCAAAATGCCCTAAAAATAGTTTTGTGAATTTTGGCAAGAGTTATATATCAAACCAAAATTCCAACTTTTTAAGGAATTATTTGGTCTCTGAATTTAAATCAATAATCTATTTGAATTTGGGGATATATTCATAATATATAATGAATATATTTTCAAATGCTTTGAAATGTTTTATGTACTTTTGGAATAGTCCAGAGAGGTAACATAAAATATTTCAGAATGTTTTGGCACTGTTTGAAATTATTTTGAATTTGAGAACAATGGCAAAATAAAATGAAAAGGGAAACAGAACAGAACTCACCTGGTCCACTTACCTGGTGGCCCAACAGGACCGGCCCAGCTAGGCCCAGCCCACCTCTTCCTCTCTCCTACTGTCTTCAACCTCCTGCCAGTGGGCAGGAGGGCGTGTGGCCACGGCGCGCGCACACACGCTCGGCCAGCTCCTGCTCGCCGCTGCCGCTGGAGGCTGCTACGAGCGCCACGCACCCCAGGGCCCCTCTCTCTCCCCCATCCTCACCCTCTCCCATGGATCTCTCTCTCACTCACCCGAACGGGTTCGTCGCCGCCGACCGTCACCACCGCGGCCACCAGCATCCCCACGCCCAGCCAGTTAGTGCCCGAGCTCCGCCTCCTCGCGCTGAACCTCTCCACCGAAGGAAGCGAGCCCGGACGGCCTCCATCGTCTCACCGTCGCCTTCTCCACCACCGACCGCCGAGGATCTTCACCGTCAATTCGCCACCGTCGTCGCTTCCTCGAGCTCGCTGACCATCTCGACGCGACCCATGTGAGCCTCCGGTCGATTTCTCGCTGCAACGCCGATGAGCGCGAGTCCCGTATGCCGCCGCCGCACGAGCTCATCCCCGACGAGGCTCCGGTGAACAAATGGTCCCGTGCGTGCCTCCGTTGGGCTCGTGAGCTCTTGTAGACCCCATAGGTGCAAATGGCTGGTCCTCCTGCGCGCCGTGTCGTCGATTCCGTCGACACCGAACTCCGGCCGCCGCCCAACTCGCCGTTGCCGCCGCTATAGCCCGCCTCGCGACCTGCTACCGCCTCCGCTGGATGCGCGGGAGCACGGGCTCCCTCCTGGTGCCCTCAGCGCACCCAGCCGCTACCCCTAGCGCCACTCCGGCGAGCCTCCGCCGCGAGATGTGGTCGCCGGCGCTTAGTCCGGCGACGCTGACGTGACAGGATTAGATTAGGTGCTAATCACCCAGTTAAATAACCCTTGTTAACCCCTTGAGTCAATGAAAGGTGGAGCCCACCAGTCAGATTTGACTTTGGTCAATGCTGATGTCACAGTGACGTAGTGCTGACGCAGTTAACTATTTTCTGGATTAAAAATAATCCAGGAAATTCCAGAAAATGCTTTGAAGTTCTAAAAATCATATAAATTCAACCGTAACTCCAAATGAAATAATTTATATATAAAAAATGATCAGAAAAATCCAATCTATCCATCTGTACCATTTTCATGCATGTTAGAACAACTAATAGCTGCTGTTTAGGCCAAATCATATAAATGACATTTAAACCTTCACATATGTAGTTTAAATTTGAATCTTTGATTCAAACCAACTTCATTTAACCTGTTGCTAGTTGCATTAGCTCAAATCACAGCATATTGCCATGTCATGATCATGCATCATATTGAGCATTGCATTGATTGGGTTCTTCCTTGTTTGCCGGTGTTTGTCCCCTCTCAGTAGATGATGTACCGACGATGAGTTTGATGACACCGATGAAGAGCTATACTATCTTCAGAAGTGCCAGGAAAGCAAAACCCCCTTGTTCATTCCGATACAATCCCACTCTCTCGCTCCTGCTCTCTTTTACTGCATTAGGACAACAACGATTCAACTATTACATGCTGCGGTAGTTGAGCCCCTTTCCTCTGCATGACCTGTCATTGCCACAAGAATAGATGAAACCCACTAGCATGAGTAGGAGTTGTTTGAGCCCTGATGTGCCTACTCATTCATGCTTGTTTGTCATGCCTACTACTGCTTAGAGTTGAGTCAGTCCGATTCATCGGGCTGAATCGGAGGTGTGTGAACATGTCCCATCGTTGAGAGCTAAGTGTGTGAACACGATTTGGTAAAGGTAGCGGTGAGAGGCCATGTAGGAGTACATGGTGGGTTGTCTCATTGCACTGGCCCTCGTGAACCGAAGTTACGTGTTTGTGATCCATGAACATTTACTACCACACATTGGGTTCCGGTAACTCGGCCCCTCTCGGCTTATTAATCAACTTGATCTCTGTCCAGGAGTTGCAACTAGTTTCTGGTGTTTGTAGGTTGTGTTAGTAGTCTACCAAGTGGCACCCTGCAGGTGGGCTTGGGACAGACTAGGCACAAGGTCTGATGTACCAAGTGGCACCCGGATGGTGGGCTTGGGAACCCTGCACACATCGTTTGGGGCCGTGAGCGACACCCCGGCGGGATCTCCTTGCAGATCGAACCCGAATAGGCGATAAAACTGGATGAGAGACTTATGTTGTTAGTCAGGTCGTGGCCGACACCCTCGCTGGGCTTCCGCTTGAAGGTTGCCGAGTACATGTCGTGTAAACGGCGATAAGTGGTGAGAGCGTGTGTGAAGAAGTACACCCCTGCAGGGTTAATATGATCTATTCGAATAGCCGTGTCCGCGGTAAAGGACTTCTGGGTTTCCTGTACAGTTCATAGACAAGTGAAAGTGGATACTCTAAAATGCGCAAGATAAGCGTGAGTGTTATGGATGGCATTCTCGTAGGGACACGGGGGCGGATCCATAGTGGTGTATTGATATGGTGAATATGTGGACTCGTGTGCGCCACCTCAAAATAGTTGCTTGCGTCAGTAGTTCAGGTTAGCCCAGTCAAAGCTGGCTTGCCGCAGTTAAACTCCACTACCCCCTTTGTTGATACCGATGCATATGTAGTTAGTTCTGATGTAAGTCTTGCTGGGTACATTTGTACTCACGTTTGCCTATTTTATGTTTTTGCAGAGAGACATCAGTCTCGCTAGTAGTTCCGCGTGGACTTCGACGTTTAGCTTGTTACCTCAGCTATGATCTTGTGCCCTCGACAGCGTCTTGTAGATATTGTAGATAGTCAGGCTTCTCAGCCTTCTTCATTTGTAGTTGTATGTACTCAGACAAGTTAAGCTTCCGCATTTGCTTGTTGTTTGAATGCTCTGCATGTTGGGGTCATGAGACCCATGTTTGTAATACTTGGCTCCTCAGAGCCTAATGAATAAATACTTGAGTCGTAGAGTTATGTTGTGATGCCATGTTGTATTTACACATATCGAGCATATTGTGTGTATGATTGAAATGCTTGGTATGTGTGGGATCCGACAATCTAGTTGTTTATCCTTGGTAGCCTCTCTTATGGGGAAATGTAGTCTTGTGCTTCCATGAGCCATAGTAGTCCGCTTCTGACCCGGTTCACCGGAGTCCTGCTAGCCCAAAGACTACTGCTCGGAACACTTGATCAAGCCGGCATGTGATTCACTTCGTTCATATGTCCGTCCTTCGGGAAATGTCACGCGGTGACATCCGAGTCCCTGCCTAGCCTGCTATAGCCGGTTCACCGGAGTCCTGTTAGCCCACTACAGCCCGGATTCGCACGCCGACCGACATGCTCGATGTTGATTCATGTATGCTGTCCCGTAAGTTAGTGCCACTTTGGGTTCACGACTAGTCATGTCGGCCCGGGTTCTCTTTCATATGGATGCTAGCGACACTATCATATACGTGAGCCAAAAGGCTAAACGGTCCCAGGCCATGGTAAGGCGACACCCGTGGGAATACCGTGCGTGAGGCCGCAAAGTGATATGAGGTGTTACCGGCTAGATCGATGTGACTTGGAATCGGGGTCCTGACATAGGTTTGATTCGAAAATTTAGGGTTAGGTCGCCGAACTCATTTTGGACCGACCGAGTTGTAGAAATCGGTCTCACCGATTTGGCTTAGGCCATTGCACATGCACTTTTCGGTCTGACCGAAAATTGCAAATCGGTGCGACCGAGTTCAACTCTCTGTGAAACAATAGCAATTTCGGAGCCACCGAACTGTGACTCGGTCTGACCGAGTTCACTAGTTTAGACTCCAAAAGTTGCTTCGGTATCACCGAGTTTAACAAATCAGTAGCTCCAAAATGCTTTCTGTGGAGAACTAAAACTAAGTTTTTGACTCATCTGTTTTGCAAAAACTCTGCACTTTGTGATGCTCATCTATTCTACCTCATCTATATCTATTCATAGGGTCTGCTCTCAGTTTGCTTGCCAGAATGTCTGACCAGAGTGATAGCCAGAATAAGTCAGAAGAGCAAGTGCAAATGAGTGAGGGCACTAGTCCCTCAAGTAGCTATGATGAGGGCAGCAGGAGCACTCCCAGTAATCTGCCCAAGGCAGCCACCAGATCAAGGAAAAAGAAAACCTCGAATTCGGAGGATGGGGACTATGTGGCTATAGAGGAGGAAGTGAGCTCCAAGAAGAAAGTCCTGAAGAAGGAATATGGCACAACTGCTACAACCAAGCCTGGGTTGCACAAGAAGGCACCAGCTAAGAGAGTTCGAATGTCAAAGGCCAGAACCTCCACTCAGGAAACCATGGAATTCACACTTGAACCAAAGGAGGCTGGTGAGAGCAAGAAGAGAAAACAGAGGGTCAAGAAGACCACTGCCAGATTCATTGGGAGATCCGCTATGTTTAGAGATCCAGCAAAAGAAGATGAAGAGGAAGAGGATGCTGCACCAGCACCCAAGTCCCAGAAGCTTATGGGGGATGCTATTAAGTCAGGGGCTGCTCCTTCAAAGCCCAAAACTGCTCCCAAAGCTACTGCTCAAGCTCGGAAGCCTTCTAAGCCCAAGAGAAGCACCAGGAACATCCCAGCTGAAGAGAAGAACAAGGCCCCAGTGCATAAAGTTGAATAATAATATGCTGAAGCCCAAGTGCTGAGAAAACTAAAACCAAATATTCCAGACCACAATGACACTCATCCAATGGCAGAGGATATGAACATCAGGAAGTATGCAGGAGTGAGACTTTGGAGACAGTCTGATCCCTATGCTGTGAGGAGGAAGACTATTGTGGATTACAAGTTTCACACCAAAGAACAACAAGATTTCTATGAGATCATACTATTGGACAAGAAACCTATAGTCTGTGATATGAAGTGGGTTGATTGGGATTTCATTGAGGAGAATGAAGATTATTTCCCAGGAGTGCATGAAAGCTTCAAAGCTTATGGAGTTGACAAGTTTATTAGACAGAAGCTTCTCATCATGTAGTTCTACTCCACTGCTCATTTCTATCCAGATGGTAGAATTGTTTGGATGTCTGAAGGTACAAGATACCAGTCAACTGTTGATGAGTGGGCCAAGTTGATCAATGCCCCAGAAGAGCATGAGGATGATTTGGATGTGTATGACAACAAGAAGAAAGACCACAGCTCTATGGCAAACATGTAGTACAAGGAGATCCCAGACAAAGCTTTGGAGACACACAAGTTTGGATATGTGCATTATTTGTTGTTTGGTCTACCTACAATCAACACAATCTTGAGGCATATACTCTGTTACCCAAATGTGGAGATTACAAGATGATTAGATGACATTCAATCAACTTGCTGCAGATATTTGATTTTCCTCTGAAATTCAAGGTCATGAGCCTGATTGTGGAAACAATCAAGAGGACAGCTTCTGATCAGAAAAGATCTTGTGGGTATGCTCCGCACATTCAGGTGCTCATCAACTCCAAGATGGGCACATGCACTTACTTGTTGGACAAGGAGCAATTACCTTTGCACCCAGAATTTGAGGATAACACAGTTGTGTGAATGAGGATGATCCTTCATCAGTGCAAGCACAAGAGAAGAGAGCAAAGGCAAAGGCAGAAAAAGTTGCAAAGATGCCAAGTGTTGAGGAAGCATCTCAGGTGTTCTTAAAGAGCAAACAAGATCAGCTATCTTATCTGATTCAGGCAACTTTGAGGATTGAGAAGGGCTTGGCCACCTTGACTTAGAATCATGAGAGCTTGGAAAGGATTATTGAGACCAAGTTTTATGATCTTGATCTGAAAGTAACTGAGATATAGACTGCAGTTGAGCAGCTCCAGGAGGAAGCAGAGGAGAAGAAAGGACAGGGTACTATAGATGATTTTCAGTGAGTGCCAAGAGGTCAGAGGTCAGCTGTAGTGCCAGTGCTAGATACAAGAGCTACTTCATCTGCACCAGTAGCAACAGCTTCAGTGCCACCTCCAGCAGCCACTCCACCAGCTCCAGCAACATATACTGATGCCTTCGTACTTGGAGTTCTCTCTAAACCACCTCCCGAAGACCAAGCCTGAAAGATGCATAGCACTATGCATTTTCCAACTTTTTGGTAACTTGTTGCCAAAGGGGGAGAAATGTATAGATCATAGGTTTCGAGAGAGAGTGTTTTGCTTGTTTGTCTCTCTTTCTATTTGGTTGAACTTTTGTGTGCTCGTTTGATACTCTTTATGTCTGTGTGAGATACTTATATGATCATGTGTTTGATCATCTCATACTTTAATGTTTGCTTAGATGATATTGTCTTTTATATCCCTATATGATCATTCACTTTGCTTGGTGATGAGTGCATGTTTTAATTCCTATCATTTTGAGCGCTCCACCAAGATGTATGTGACATGGAAGAGTGGCCCATGATCCTAATCGATTGTGCATTTGCATTCAAAAGAAAATTTTAAATAATGCACAAATTTAGGGGGGGCTCTTGCTTATCGCATACATCTCAACGCGATGATGTATTACAATCTTATTATCATTTGTCGAAGCTTTGATCTATATGTTGTCATCAATTACCAAAAAGGGGGAGATTGAAAGTGCAACTATCCCTGGGTGGTTTTGGTAATTACTAACAACATATAGCTCATTGAACTATTACTATTTCAAGATGATCATTTTAGAAAGTTCAATGAGTGGCATGGCATGGATCAGAAATGTGGACCCCTCAAAATGCTAAGGACACACATTGGCTCAAGCTCAAGACTCTACCTTTTCATTTTAGTGATCCAAGATCACATTGAGTCAATAGGAAAAGCCAATACTATTAAAAGGGGATGAGGTGTTGCTTAATGCGTTGCTTGCTCAAAATGCTTAGTGATATGCTCCAAAAACCCTCAACCACTTTCTCATATCCACATATGTCCCAAATAAAAATCCAAACTCGGCCCTACCGATTTGATCTATCCGGCGCCACCGAGTTCATTTGACATAGCCACTGCTAGAAACCCTAGTCACTTCAGTCTCACCGATAGGGATCTCGGTCTCACCGAGATGGGATTGCAAACTCGTTTCCCTTCATAATGTTTCGGTCTAACCGAGATGAGCGATCGGTCCCACCGAGTTCGCAATGCAAACTCTCTGTTTCCCCTTCGTAACATTTCAGTCTCACCGAAATGAGCGAATCGGTCCCACCAAGTTTGCCTGACCAACTCTCTGGTTAGCTTATTACCAAAGTCGGTCCTACCAAGTTTGTGTAATCGGTCTACCGAGATTACGTTATGCCCTAACCCTAAAGAAATCGATCCCACCGAGTTCACATGTCGGTCCCACCGAAAAGCCTAACGTTCACATTTTGAATTGAATCGGTCTGACCGAGTTTTCTGATTCGGTCCCACCGAGTTTGGTGAATTGTGTGTAACGGTTAGATTTTATGTGGAGGGTATATATACCCCTCCACCCACTCTTCATTCAAGGGGAGAGCCATTAGAACGTGCCTACACTTCCAGCATACATTTTCTGAGAGAGAACCACCTACTCATGTCTTGAGACCAAGATATTCCATTCCAACCACAAGAATCTTGATCTCTAGCCTTCCCCAAGTTGCTTTCCACTCAAATCATCTTTCCAGCAAATCCAGATCTGTGAGAGAGAGTTGAGTGTTGGGGAGACTATCATTTGAAGCACAAGAGCAAGGAGTTCATCATCAACACACCATCTATTACCTTTTGGAGAGTGGTGTCCCCTAGATTGGTTAGGTGTCACTTGGGAGCCTCCGTCAAGATTGTGGAGTTGAACCAAGGAGTTTGTAAGGGCAAGGAGATCGCCTACTTCGTGAAGATATACCCTAGTCAGGAAAGTCCTTCGTGGGCAATGGCCATGGTAGGATAGACAAGGTTGCTTCTTCGTGGACCCTTCGTGGGTGGAGCCCTCCGTGGACTCGCGCAACCGTTACCCTTCATGGGTTGAAGTCTCCATCAATGTGGATGTACGATAGCACCACCTATCGGAACCACGGGAAAAAATCTCTGCATCTACATTGCGTATGCTCCCTCCAAACTCCTCCCTTTACCTTCATATGCAAATGTTTTACATTCCGCTGCTATACTCTTAGACTTGCATGTGTAGGTTGATTGCTTGACTTGTTCTAAAGTTGTTAAAATCTACCAAGACTTAAAATTGGGAAAAGGCTAGATTTTTATTTGGTCAAGTAGTCTAATCACCCCCCCCCCCCTCTAGACATACTTTCGATCCTACAAACCACCGTATCGCGGAGAAATCCTTTGTTTTCTTTTCCTTCCTGTTTTCTGTCAGATCACATCTACCATGGCCACCTCCGGTTCCTCTAGGACACGTTCTTCAAGAACGTCATCAACCCATATCTACGGGAGGTGGTGCAGCATCCTCAGGTCATCCAGATGCATGAGGGGCTGCTCCACATCCGCGATGTGCAAGGCCCCAAAGGGACGGGAACCGTGGAGGCCAGGCTTGAAGCTATGGAACAAGATGTCTTCTAGTGCAAGGGGGCGGTGGAGCATGGACTCAATGCCAATCACCTTATGATCACGGACCTCTCCCGTGGTCTCAAGGTGGATGGCAAGCCCATGAAGGACATCGTCTTCACCCTCAACGAGAAAATCAACTTCCTCCAAAGCCAGATCTATGATCTCCAAAACCAAGTCTTTGAATATGAGGCGAGGTTTAAAGGTATGAGTTTGGCTGCTAGTTGCAGGATCCGTGAGACTCACTCCTCCTCTCATGATGGTGGACCACTGCCATGGAAATCCGAGGACAAGATCTCTCCTTCATCACCATCATCTTCTTCGCCACCAAAGGAAAACTGAGTATCGGGTATGGGCACTCCCCTTGGCTTCCTCCAATCTTGGGGGAGGTTCCCCGGTATCATATCATCCCACTATCTTTTTCCTTTACTTATTTTAGTTCGATCTTTTGCTTTAGATGAATAAAAGTTTAGTTCAATCCTTTCTTGTTTGAGAGTTTGCTTAGTGATCTATCCTTGTAATCGTGTGCAAGTTATATAATAAAGTTTAGTTTGAGTTTTTTGCTTTCTTTACTTTCATGTTGCAAATAAAAGAAAAGAAATAAGAAAGAAAAAGAGAAAGGAAATAAATCAAAAAGATCATATACTAATCCTATGGTAGGTGATGACACCACATAAGGAAAAGTATAAGTAGAAAATTTTATTAGAAATTGACAAACATAGCATTAGCCAATGATGCAACTCATGAAAGATTTAATAAGGGAAGAGAAGATTCACATATAAATATACTATCCTAGAAATCTTTTGTGATTGTGATCCCTCATCAAAATATTATATGCCAAAATTGTTGACGTTGGACAAGGAAGACAACTTAATGGTTTATGTTTGTTTATATTCACATAGAAGTCATATTATCATGGATCCATGTGGTGCTTGCCCCCTATCTTTGCTAGCCAAAAATTCTGCACTAAGTAGAGATACTACTTGTGCATCCAAAAACCCTTAAACCCAAATATTATTTTCAAGTGTCCAACATACCTACCTAGGGATTGAGCAAGATCCCTCAAGTAAGTTGTCATCGGTGCAAAAAGGCAATAAAAATTGCTTCTAAAAGTGTGAGATCATTTAGTTTAAGAGAAAATTGAGCATTGCACGGACTTGTGATGGTGAAGAATAAAAGCGACAGACTACATAATAAAGGTCGCTATCACAAGGGGCAATGCAACATGACGTTGTTTTGAATTAAGGGGTTGAGCATACAAACAAACAAGCGCATGGCAACCTCTGCTTCCCTCTGTGAAGGGCCTATCTTTTACTTTTATGTACTTACTTTTATGCAAGGAGTCAAATTTTTCCTTCTATCCTTTTTTAATTTTTCTCCTTTAGCAAGCATCATGTGGTGAGGAAAGATCTAGGCACATATGTCCAATTGAATATAGATAGCATGAATTATTATTGTTGACATCACCCTTGAGGTGAATGCGTTGGGAGGCGAAACTATAAGCCCCTATCTTTCTATGTGTCCGGTTGAAACGTTTTTCTCATGTTTACGCGGTGAGTATGTGGACTTTCCTAAAGGCTCTGATACGTGACCCTTCCTGAAAAGATGATGAATTGTAGTTGCAAAGTTGACTGAGAACATAGTTTGTTGGTTTTTAATAGAGTTTTTCCTTTATACTTCAATAGTGTGATGAATTGTCACTTATTCATGAGAAGTATATGATAAAAGTTCTATGATAAAAGTCTTATGTTTAATTTTGTTGCTGTTATAATAATCTACATGATGCTTCTATGTCCGTATTTTGTTTTTATCGACACCTCTCTCTCTAAGCATGTGGACATGTTTTTCGATTTTGGTTTTTGCTTGAGGACAAGCGAGGTCTAAGCTTGGAGGAGTTGATACGTCCATTTTGCATCATGTTTTCTTACTGTTATTTATAATGTTTTTATCCATAATAATGCTTTTTGGAGTAATTATAATGCATTTTCTCTCATAATATGCACGGTATACACAAAGAGGGAGAATTCCGGCAGCTGGAAATCTGGACCTGGAAAAGCTACGTCAGGCCACCTATTCTGCACAACTCCAAACAAGCTGAAACTTCACAGAGATTTTTTATGGAATATTTGAAGAATATTGGAGCAAATAACTACCAGAGGGGCCCCACCAGGTGGGCACAACCCACCTGGGCACGCCATGGAGCCCAGGCGCGCCCTGGTGGGTTGTGCTCACCCAGGCCCACCTCCGGCGCCCATCTTCTAGCATATAGGTCATTTTGACCTAGAAAAAAATAAGGAGAGGACTTTCGGGAGGGAGCGCCGCCGTCTCGTGGCGAAACTTGGGTAGGAGCACTTTTGCCCTCTGGTAGAGCGATTCCGCCGGGGGAACTTCCCTCCCGGAGGGGGAAATCAACGTCATCATCATCACCAACAACTCTCCCAACTTGGGGAGGACAATCTCCATCAACATCTTCAACAATGCCATCTCATCTCAAACCCTATTTCATCTCTTGTGTTCAATCTTGTTACTGGAACTATAGATTGGTGCTTGTGGGTGACTAGTAGTGTTGATTACATCTTGTAGTTGATTACTATATGGTTTATTTGGTGGAAGATTATATGTTCAGATTCAATATGCTATTTAATACCCCTCTGATCTTGAGCGTGATTATCATTTGTGAGTAGTTACTTTTGTTCTTGAGGTCACGGGAGAAATCATGTTGCAAGTAATCATGTGAACTTGATATGTGTTTGATATTTTGATAGTATGTATGTTGTGATTCCCTTAGTGGTGTCATGTGAACGTCGACTACATGACACTTCACCATATTTGGGCCTAAGGGAATTCATTGTGGAGTAGCAATTAGATGATGGGTTGCGAGAGTGATGTGCTTAAACCCCAGTTTATGCGCTATTCCGTAAGGGATTGATTGGATCCAAAAGTTTAATGCTATGGTTAGAATTTATTGTTAATACTTTTCTCATAGTTGCGGATGCTTGCGGGAGGGTTAATCATAAGTAGGAGGTTTGTTCAAGTAAGAACAGCACCTAAGCACCGGTCCACCCACATATCAAATTATCAAAGTATCGAACACGAATTAAACCAACATGATGAAAGTGACTAGATGAAAAGCCCGTGCACCCTCAAGAACGCTTTGCTTATCATAAGAGACCGTTTTGGCATGTCCTTTGCCGCAAAAGGATTGGGCTACCTTGCTGCACTTTTGTTACTACTATCATTACTTGCTCATTACAAATTATCTTGCTATCAAACTACTCGGTTACTTACAATTTCAGCACTTGCAGACATTACCTTAATGAAAACTACTTGCCATTTCCTTCTCTCCTCGTTGGGTTCGACCCTCTTACTTATCGAAAAGAGCTACAATTGATCCCCTATACTTGTGGAACATAATGCATCAAGGACATAATTCTTCTGTGCAGCAATGAGGATAATCCTTAGATCACGGACCCAGTCTGCATCATTGCTACTATCATCTTTCATCTTAGTTTTCTTAGGAACATATCAAAAATAAATCAGGGGAGCTATACGCGAGCTATTGATCTACAACATAGATATGCAAATACTATCAGGACTAAGTTCATGATAAATTAAGTTCAATTAATCATATTACTTAAGAACTCCCACTTAGATAGACATCCCTCATGTCATCTAAATGATCACGTGATCCATATCAATTAAACCATGTTCGATCATCACGTGAGATGGAGTAGTCTTCAATGCTGAACATATCTATGTTGATCATATCTACTATATGATTGACGTTTGACCTTTCGATCTCCAGTGTTCCGAGGCCATGTCTGTACATGCTAGGCTCGTCAAGTTTAACTCGAGTATTCCGCATGTGCAAAACTGTGTTGCACCCGTTGTATGTGAACGTAGAGCTTATCACACCCGATCATCACGTGGTGTCTCGGCATGACGAACTGTCGCAACGGTGCATACTGAGGGAAAACACTTATGCCTTGAAATTTCAGTGAGGGATCATCTTATAATGCTACTGCCGTACTAAGAAAAATAAGATGCATAAAAGATAAACACCACATGCAATCAAAATATGTGACATGATATGGCCATCATCATCTTGTGCCTTTGATCTCCATCTCCAAAGCACCGTCATGATTTCCATCGTCACCAGCTTGACACCTTGATCTCCATCGTAGCGTCATTGTCGTCTCACCAGTTATTGCTTCTACAACTATCGCTAACGCATAGTGATAAAGTAAAGCAATTACATGGCGTTTGTATTTCATACAATAAAGCAACAACCATAAGGCTCCTGCCAGTTGTCGATAACTTTTGCAAAACATGATCATCTCATACAACAACGTATATCACATCATGTCTTGATCATATCACATCACAACATGCACTGCAAAAACAAGTTGGACGTCCTCTACTTTGTTGTTGAAAGTTTTACGTGGCTGCTACGGGCTTCTAGTAAGAACCGTTCTTACCTACGCATCAAAAACCACAACGGTGATTTATCAAGTTTGTTGTTTTAACATTCAACAAGGACCGCCTGCAGTTAAATTTGATTCAACTAAAGTTGGAGAAACAGACACCCGCCAGCCACCTTTATGCAAAACTAGTTGCATGTCTGTGGTGGAACCGGTCTCATGAACGTGGTCATGTAAGGTTGGTTCGGGCCGCTTCATCCAACAATACCGCCGAATCAAAATAAGACGTTGGTGGTAAGCAGTATGACGATCCCCGCCCACAACTCTTTGTGTTCTACTCGTGCATATCATCTACGCATAGACCTAGCTCGAATGCCTCTGTTGAGGAACGTAGCATGCAATTTCAAAAAATTTCCTACGCTCACGCAAGATCTATCTAGGAGATGCATAGCAACGAGAGGGGGAGGGTGTATCCACGTACCCTCGTAGACCAAAAGCGGAAGCGTTTGACAACGCGGTTGATGTAGTCAAACTTCTTCTCGTTCCGACCGATCAAGCACCGAACGTACGACACCTCCGAGTTCTACACACGTTCAGCTCGATGACGTCCCTCGAAATATTGATCCAGCAAAGTGTCGAGGGAGAGTTCCGTCAGCACGATGGTGTGGTGACGGTGATGGTGCAGTGACCCGCGCAACGCTTCGCCTAAGCACTACGTGAATATGACCGGAGGCGTAAACTATGGAGGGGGGCGCCGCACACAGCTAACAATGTTTGTTGTATGTTCTAGCGGTGCCCCCCACATATATATATAGGTTGGAGGGGAGGAGAGGCAGCCATGGGGGCACCTCAAGTAGGAGGAATCCTACTTGGGGTCCTCCCAATTTGGCCTCCCCCCTTTCCTATTCCTATTCGAAGTAGGAAGGGAAGAGGGGGAAGGGGGAATCCTATTCGCTTTTTCCTTTCCTTCTTCCCCTTTCTTTCTCCAATTTGGCTAGCCCATATGGGGGGTGCACCAGCCCCTTAGTGGCTGGTGTGTTTCCCCTCTTGTCCCATTAGGCCCATATAGCTTGCCGGGGGTTGCCCGGAACCCCTTCCGGTGACCCGAGACGCACCCTGCACCCTGCATTACTTCCGGTGTCTGAATACTATCGTCCTATATATGAATCTTTACCTCTCGACCATTTCGAGACTCCTCGTCATGTCCGTGATCTCATCCGGGACTCCGAACAACATCCAGTCACCAAATCACATAACTCATTTAATACAAAATCGTCATCAAACATTAAGTGTGCGGACCCTACGGGTTCGAGAACCATGTGGACATGACCGAGACACTTCTCCGGTCAATAACCAACAGCGGAACCTGGATGCTCATATTGGTTCCTACATATTCTACGAAGATCTTTATCGGTCAAACCGTAATGACAACATACATTATTCCTTTTGTCATCGGTATGTTACTTGCCCGAGATTCGATCGTCGGTATCTTCATACCTAGTTCAATCTCGTTACCGGCAAGTCTCTTTACTTGTTCCGTAATGCATCATCCTGCAACTAACTCATTAGGCACATTGCTTGCAAGGCTTATCATGATGTGCATTACCGAGAGGGCCCAGAGATACCTCTCCGATACTCGGAGTGACAAATCCTAATCTCGATCTATGCCAACCCAACAAACACCTTCGGAGGTACCTGTAGAGCATCTTTATAATCACCCAGTTACGTTGTGACATTTGATAGCACACAAGGTGTTGCTCCGGTATTCAGGAGTTGCATAATCTCATAGTCAGAGGAATATGTATAAGTCATGAAGAAAGCAATAGCAATAAAACTTAACAATCATTATGCTAAGCTAACGGATGGGCCTTGTCCATCACATCATTCTCCTAATGATGTGATCCCGTTCATCAAATGACAACACATGTCGATGGTTAGGAAACTTAATCATCTTTGATTAACGAGCTAGTCTAGTAGAGGCTTGCTAGAGACACAGTGTTTTGTCTATGTATCCACACATGTATCAAGTTTCCAGTTAATACAACTCTAGCATGAATAGTAAACATTTATCATGATATAAGGAAATATAAAATAACAACTTTATTATTGCCTCTAGGGCATATTTCCTTCATCAAGTGCCATGATTTCATATCTAAACATGTTATGGTTTCATGAATATATTTGCGTTCTTGATCTTAGATGCAAGCTGTATGCACCTATTACCGTTCTGAACCTTAGACCCCCAAGGTGACCTCGAATTGGGATATTAAAGCGGATGACTTTAACTTGAGGATTTCATGTATCCACCATGTGTTAATACTTTGATATGGTTCTCTATTAAAAGGAGCACCTTAATTACCCTTAGTTTCCATTAGGACCCCACTGCACATTCTTGCCGCAAGCACGTATGACTATCGAAATACATGCCTACATATGATTGATGAATTGGAGCTACTCTGTATCACTCTAGATTGTGTCTATTACATATTCAATCTCATCTGAATATCCATCACTACTCCATGCCTACACTTTAATACTATTGCCTTTGCTCAAGTTATTACTACTATACTGGAATATCCATTGCTACTCCATGCACAACAATGGAGAGCCCACCCCCACGGAGGGTCGGCGGGAGTCGTGTGAAGGGAGTTGCAACCAAGTTGGCCCTCTGTGCCTTGGCCAAGCCTTGCACCCGGGGCCGCAACACCCTTATGGCCTTTTTTCCCCAATGTCGTGGCAGGATTGACTCTCCTTCCCATGGCTAAGGCATGCAAAAGGTGCCGCAACCCCATCGCACCTCTGCTAACTTGAAGGAGACCGTGAGCCAAGCTCGTCCGCAAGAAGGGAGCCACCAAAGTACAAGAGCGAGCTAGCCAAGATCTCGCCACATCAAGGTAGCGCCACGGCTGACTACCACAAAGGCCACCTGACCTCACTCGTACTCCTCAAGCCCACAACACCCATGCATTTAAAGACCACATGGGACGTCAAAGCTTGTGGAAGCCAAATCCAAAGAAGATATATGTCATGACTCTCCACAAAGCCCTAACAGGAGTCTTGCCCCTATGATAAGCCTGGAGAGAACAGGCGCCCACAAGGCCCAAGCTCCACTTGGTGCTTCCTCCGCAAATCATCAAGCCATTGGACGAGCAATTGCAGAAAGCTCAGGGTGCCCAAGGAACCTATGTAGGAACGTCCGCCTCACCCCATGCGAGCCCAGGCATCCCTGAAATACCTTCACACAGGACAAATACAAACACCATGGATAGGGTGGATAAAACAACATGGATGCCTGCCAAGATCCCTTATTAGCAAGGTGCTCATATGATACCTGCCATCAACAACAACATCACCGACTCATGGGCCGCCGCCCTCAACAACGGCTTAGACCTCAACAAGCCCGGCAAGCTACTATCACAACCTACTTGTCCTGCCCGCCACAAGCTACTATCACAAGCCTCACGACATCACGAGAGGTCGGGATCGTCGCTCCGTTGGGTTGTGCAGCTTTGGCAACCCTCGATGCCATGTTGAGTCTCAACCATAGTTGCGCTGGTGACTCGAAGGATCAACCCCGGTTTGAGGATCTGCCTCGTTGTACCATAATCGAGCTTGATGATGTCTCAAGCTCACCCGCCTCCCTGGGGGGCACGCAAAGGAAATGAGTTTTCTTTCATGCATAAATCTCGTAGGAAGCACAGGAAGATCCAACACAAGCACGCCTTCGGAAGCCATGCCCTCCAAGCACCAAGGAAGACTCTCGCCCCCAAAAGCGGACAGAAGCCGACCCAACGGCCCTCGCGGCATGAAGAAGTCACATTGAGCGCTCGTGCGCCGCAAGAAGGCGCCAGGATTGCTCCCCAAGCCGCCACAATAAAAGAAGGAAGCCAGCCCAATTCTCAATGCTACCTTCGTCGCCAGCGGAAGCCCAGGCCAACAAGCAACCCCCTCGTAATGGAGGTCGAGAACATGCCCTTCCTAGGCAAGCTCGAGAAACCAACTATTAAGAAGGTCATGGGAAATTCCACCTCATTGCATCTCATGAAAGTATACACTATCACCACCTTCCTAAGGAGACGACCCCATGGAAGTGTGTGATCTCCTCCCACTCCCACGTGCACGAAGACTTTTTTGCTATCATCAACAAGGTCAAATTAGCTCCGGTAGGGAAGTGACGACATCAATGTGGCGATGGCGACTTGGTTTGGCGGTGGTAGTCGCCGTTCGATGATCTAAAGACCTTGATGCAAATTTTATTATGTTTAAGATGCTTTGTACTCTGAACTTTTATAGACTTTTTTGATGTCATCAATAAGGCAGCCGCAGCGGCGGCTTGGTTTGGTGGTGGTAGTCGCTGTTCAATGGTCTAGAGGCCTTGATGTAAGTTTTATTATTTTTTTGATCAAAAGGGGTTTCCCCCCACCCCATTTTATTAGATGTAAATTTTATTATGTTTAAGGTTCTTTGTACTCTGAACTTTTATACACATTTGGATCTTTTGAAAAAAGAGAAGGAGGGCACGGACACAGTGGCCGGGTCGCTGGGGTTGACGACGGGTGTCACTTACTCCGGGAGTCCGGGTGGAAGAGTAGAATGTTTGATCGGGTTTGCTAAAACTCATTCGAATGCTTTTTTCTTTGGTCTCATTCACTTTTGTGGCCGTCGGATCAAAACGCTCCGCGATTTGTTTTTCTAAGCGACGCGAGCGTGCCCTGCTCGTCCCGTACGAGGAGCAGCTCATGTGCGTGAGCTTTACCCAGGCTTTTTGCTTGCTTATTTTGCCCGAGCTGGGCTATGTGGGCTTTTTGTTTTCCTTTGTCCCCGACCAAAAAAGAAATATGTGGATCGAAGGATGTGAACGCTGCATAGCTTTTTGCATGTTTTGTCATTTGTTTACTTTCAGGGGTAAGCTCTTTGTAAGGGCGTTTTAACTTTTTCTCATGATTAATTGTTGTTTTCGTTTTTTGTTTTCTATTTTTTTTCTTATTTCACTATATTTAATAGAATTTTGTTTCACTCTTTTCTTATTTTTATTATATTCATTTTATTTTAAGTATAATATTCATTTGTTACCCAAGATTGCAAATTGATTGTTATTGTTTAGGTTTTATTTTTATAATATTTTCCTCTTATTATTATTATTATTATTATAAAAGAATCACCATGCCAACACATTAATGAAGTTTAGATTGAAAAATAGGGTGTTAGTGGGACATGGGCCAGTTACATGTCTACCACTAGACATGCAACTACACGCGGTGTTACCCGATTTCAATTGCACCGGCTCAAAGCAATTGCAACTGGGGTTGGGAGGTGAAGTTGTCGGGGCCAGTTGCATGTCCGTATTGAAAATGCAACTGCAAGCTTTGTAATCCGACTGAAACTGCATGTGGCACAAAGCGACTGCAACTGAGGTCCGGAGAGGAGTTGTCGGGATAGTTGCATGTCCATCACTAGACATGCAACTGCAAGTGTTGTAACCTGATTGCAGCTTCAAGCATTGTTACCCGATCGCAATCAGTAGGGGCACAAAACACCGCAATCGGGCCAGAAAGAAGTTATCGAGGCCGCTTTTCATGTCCACCACTAGACATGCAATCGCAAGTGTTGTAACCCGATCGCAATCACATGGGCATAAAGCGATCGCAACTTGGGCTAGGAGAAGTGTTGTCGAGGCCAGTTGCATGCACATCACTAGACATGCAATTACAAGTGTTGTAACTCCGTCTGCAATTGCACGAGCACAAAGTGACTGCAATCGCATCAAGCGGGAGTTATCGGGATCAATTGCATGTGCACCACTAAACATACAATTTGCAAGCATTTGCCTGTTCTTAAATATTTTTACTACTAAAAAAGGTGCAGTATACATATATACATGGCGTGTTGTTTGTATGTACATGTGTGCCCGTTTGAAGGCATGTACATGCAGCCGGCCGGGACACGAGAAGAGAAAAAAATACAAATGCGGAGAAGACGAATGAAGACACACTCACGCAACAAAACTCACTCCACTCAATGGCACGTCACACCCAGCTCACATGTACGAGCCATACATGCAGCCGAGGGGCGGACTTACGTGGAACAAACAACAACAGCGTGGCAGATACGATCGGGTCCAAAATCTTTTCTCTTATTTTCTTCTTCGCTTTCCATACAAGCCCAAATAATTTTTGATGAAAGCCCGCTGATAAAAGGGACAACGACAATAAAAAAGAAGTCGAGCAACCCATATAGGATGAATGAGATCAAATGATTCTAAAAAAAAATGAATGAGACCAAATTATATCTCAGCTAGATGAGTTCTAGGCAATCCCATGTTTGATTGTGGTGAGTGCAAACGCGTTCCTCCACCAGCGGATGGCATCCAATGATCCAACATCCAATACAATCCCAAATTCCCAACCAATACCAGAGTACGAGCTCATATCTTAAGAGCCAACATAACCACATCCCGTTCCATTTGGAATGGCACTTGCCACCCAGCAGCACCGAGGCCAATTCCACTTGACAACAAAAAAGAATATCTCACGTCACTAATAGCACGGCTTCCCTACTCTGCTGCCTGCCTGACTTCCTACTACTCACATCCTACAACAGAGCGACGACGCTCAAGAGCAGCGCGGTGACGACGATCCGGACGAACGACGTCACATCGCCGGCTGCCCGCCAGGAGCCGGAGTCCGTGGTGGAGTTCGACGACGGCGCCAGCGAGGTACCGTTCAGCAACGCGCTGCCGTTCTTCCCACTATAGACACAAGATCCATGGCCTGCACAAGCAAAGAGACGTTCCCACGGCATGAGTCCAAGAATGCGAAAGAACAGGCAAGGAAGTTACTGCAGGGAAGGCTGTGGAGCTTACTCGGATCGGTCGTGGTGATCACGGCGACGCCGGAGAAGTAGCACGTCCCGGAGCCCATCCCCATCCCATGGTAGTAGGCATTGAACGCGTACGTGGCGTGATCCTCCACGGTGTCCGGGTCATAGCACGGCTTCCCCTGCGTCAGCACGGAGCAGTCCACCTTCCCCGGGCCGCACGCCCAGTCGAGCGCGGCCTGCAGCATCTTCTCGTCCGCGCCCTCCCGCGCCACGCAGTAGGTCTGGTTCGTCGTGTCGTTGGCCAGCAGCACGCCGGAGCCCGTCAGGTGCAGCGCGTACGCCGGGATGCCGTTCATGTCGAACAGGCCCCAGTACTTCTCGGACGCCGTCCCGGGGCGGGTGTCCTCGTCGTACAGCTCGTAGATGAACGTCGGCACGGCCACCCCGGGGTGCTTTGGCGTGCCGGTGACGTTCATGACGTGCCGGATGAGATTGCTGTTGTACGTGTCGGCGTTGTCGTTGTTGGCGTCCGGCTCGGCGGACGCGTCGCCCTTGTGCGGCCAACCGGTCTCCGTCACCATGACCGGCACGTTGGTCACGTTGAGGTACGCCATGGCGAAGTAGGCGGCGTCCACGACGGCGTCGAAGACGTTGGTGTAGTGCAGCAGGGTGTTGGCGTCCACGGCCTCCTTGTTGGGCGGCAGCGGCCGGAACAGCGCGTAGTCCAGCGGGATGACGCCGTTGGAGCGCATGTAGTCGTAGTACGGGTAGACGTTGAGCATGAGCGGCGCGCCGGTGGACTGCAGGAACTTGAGCATCGGCACGAGCACGGGGTCGAGCGAGCGGTTGAAGAAGGCCTGCGACGGCGGGAAGGAGTCGAGGATGATGGAGGACGAGTGCGGCGTGGAGATCTTGATGTACTTGTCGAGCGCCGCGGCCACGAGCGCGTTCTGGAGGTAGCGCATGGCGGGCATGATGAGCGGCGCGGCGTTGGGGAGAGTGGAGAGCACCTCGGAGCCGACCGCGATGGCCGTGATGTTCACGGACGGGTAGTGTGCGGCCACGTTGCGCGCCACCCACTTGGCCGCCGTGGCGTTGGAGTTGCCGATGGCGAGGAGCTGCTCGTTGGGGACGGAGATGATGACGCGGATGCCGGTGTTGGCGAGCGCCGACAGCATCCCCGGGTCGGCGTCGTAGAGGCGGATGTGCCGGATGTTCTGCGAGCGGAGCAGCGTGGTGATCTGCGTGGCAGCCGGCACCGATGACATGGCCGTGCCGATGTTGACGCCGATGTACGCCCCTGCACGCCAACGAAAAAAGTTCAGACAACAGAGCTATCTACGTGTAACGAAGTTCTGCACAAACGTGGCATGCATCTTTTAGGCCATCATCAGATGCAAATACATTCTCCGTGTTTTAGTTTAGGCGAGAGAACAAAGTGTACAATAGAGCAGGAATCTTTGTTAAATCATATACTAATTGTACAGACATGCTTGATGCCGATGCCAAAGTATCATGAACAGAACAGTAATATAAATTGACAAGTACAAAAAGAGAAGGGAGGAATGTTTTATAAAGCTGAAAACAAGCCACTCCTCCGGTTTTCATATTGCGAGAAATGGGCATGGGACATTTGGGAGGGGGCACACGGCTAGCTGTAAAGCACAAACTGGGTATGGGAGTATGGGGAAAGATGTTGGGAACAACAGCCCAGCACAGTGGCTTTGGTCTTTCGTGCGGCCATCCGCGCAATCCCGGGCTCCCGTGGGTGCACTGCACTGCACCTCTCTGCTGCACTCGCGCAGACACGGCAAGCAAAGCGCGTACGCCATGGACGTGACTTCATTAACCACGCAGGGCCCGCTGGCCAGTACTACGACACACTGCCATGTGGTCCCATGAAACATCATCTTTTCCTTTCACAGTCAAACGGGTAGAACTGGCAGAGCGAGACGGTGCTGTGCACGCTCAGAGTAGTGATCAGTGTCTTGTCGCGATCGGCATGTGATCCGTGACATGATTACCGAGTCATTCCCACCGGGTTAACCCTGATGATTAACACCAACCCCTACTCCGGGAGGGACGGTCAGTGGTTTGACCATAGATGCTACTGCTTGACCACGATGGACGCCCACCGACACGGTGCCCAGCTTAAGAAAAAACTTGCCAGTAACCCGGTGTTGCAACACATGCATCCTATGGGTAATTACCGGCTGGACAACAGAAGTACAGAACAGGAGGACAGGGAGGACCCGCAAAGGCTGACGCTAAACATGGGCCTTCGTACGAGCTCAGCGGCCATCGTCTCTTTCTGCTTAAACTTAAGTGCACAAAGCCATCACAGATTCATGGGATGCCGGGGTTGGTTCTTGGTTGTCTGGTGACTGCATTATTTTAGTACGTATAGGCAGATTAGCGTTGGATGTGAGACCGGTTGGTGCTACTGGTAATATTCCTTGCCCTAGCTCCAAGTAAATCTTATTCTAAGTCCAGATTGATAGAATACAACGATAACAGGACCAGATGTTCTTATGGAACGTGCATAACTTGCATAAAAACTAGTCCGTTGCACGTGAAATGGGCAAGGAATACACGGCCTGTAAAAGCCCAGATAAGGGAATCCCAGGGAGACCCGGGTGGGCAAGCACGGAATAGGCCGAGCAGGACGAGTAGTCAAATCCAAACCTCAAAAGATACTGCTTGATTTACCCGCATCCCATACTACTCCTAGCAATTACTCAAATGTTAAGAGAAAGATATACTTAATCTGATGGTAAGAGAAAGCTGATGGCTGAACATTCCCAGCAGGACAAGCCAGAAACGCACCGGATCATAAGACGACAAAGGAAAAAAAAATCCAAGAGAAAGGGACGGCACTAGTTCGACTAGTCTCAATCACACTCAGGCTGGGCTCCCAGGATTGCTGTAAGAATGATGAAAGAAAAAAACTAACCATGTACTACAAGAAATGCCCGACATGAGTATACCGGAATAGAAAGAAGCGAAGAATAAACAAACTCACCATCTTCGCCGTGAGTGTCTTGGGCGGCGGCCAGCAGCAAGAGGAGGAGGAAGTAGAGCTTCGCCATGTCGTCGCCAAAAGAAAAGGCCCAGCCAGGAGCTCCAAAACACTTTAGCCCGGTCAACTTCTCTGTCTTCTCCGCTCTGTTTTCTCTCTCCCAGCTCGGGGAGAAGGAAAAGGAACCTAGCTAGCTACTCCTTTTCTCCAAGATCCAAACTACCTAACTCGATGGATGATAACTTGGCAAAGAAGAGCAAACCGAAGAAGTGAAAGGCAACTTGAAAGGAAGAGGTAAGCCGAAGAAGCGAAAGGGGGATGAGAAGGGGAGAAGCAGGGGTCGAGAGGAAGAAGAGAAGCTGGACAGGCCGGAGAGGTGTGGCGAGCGGGCCTATTAATATGAGGACGCGGAAAAGCAGGGGCTTTTGTGCAAAAGTGGGGACGCAGCCCAATGGGAGGGGGAGCCCACCAAGGGATCCTTTGCTTCGTGCGAGTACTCCTTCCCGGTGCCTCGCCCGTCACTGACAGTTGCGCCCACCACGTTCGGACGGCCCGCATGTCAGCAAGCAAGGCATCTTTCCGGAGACAGCCTACGGTTAAGCAGCACGGATCACATGGCGCATGTCAGGCATCCGACGGCTGCGATGCGATCTCGGGGAGCCGAGAGGCGGTGTTCGCGGGTTTCCCTCTCGTCCACCTGCCCGGTGCTGACCCTTGCGTACGCATGTTCGACTGAGATGTGGACCCTCCAGGAATGCCTGGTCCCGTAGTACTGTGCTAGCGTCCATCTCTGCGCCGCTTCCCCAGCCTAGGACAACGGGAAAGAAATGAACAAGCCACAGTAAAGCGCTGCCTGCTCACCGACGTGTGGGCCGTGGGGGCGGACCCACGTGTCAGCTGCAGCTGAACACCGGGCGATGGGACAGTGGCGCAGACAGGTGGGCGCGCATACGAGGAGGGGAAGAGGAGGTCTCCGGCGTGGAGGAGCAACGGTCAAAAATTGGCGACTCGGCCATGTGGTTCGGCTCTGGGCTGGAGGCGGAGGGGATTGATTGGGTGCGCCGCGCGGTGCCCGCCATGGCACGCACGCACGCTGGCTTCTTCGGCTTTTGGACCCAACGGTCGTATTCGCATGCTCGCAGAGACAGGCCAGGCCGCCTCGGCGACATGACCGTAGCTGTACCATCGGCTGCTGGAATGCAGTGCTCCTTTCTCCTTTCACTTTCTTTTTCCTTGCGTGCTTTGGTGATACTACGATGCTTGAAGGTCGCGAATGGGGAACCAGATCGTCTGACGTAGGTAGAAGTACTGCAGAGGGACGTCGGTCGTTTCCTACCGTCCCTTGCACATCCTAGGGTGGCCGGTGGAACTGACCAAGACAGCGCTCAACGTTCAAAGACCTTGCAGCCCACGAGCGAAATCCCACCGTGAACAGCCCATTCACCTCAGGAAAAAGAAATAGCGTAGATACTGCCGCTGCCAACACGTAGACTAGGGAACTTACGTAGATACTGTTGTTGCTAAAAAAAACATAGAACTGCTCTGTGATGCTCGATTGAGCACGATATACTGTGTTGAGTAAATAGGCAATTTTTCGACTAATTTAATTCATTGATAAATCACTAGCATGGTATTGACAGAATTAACGACATACTGACTCTGATCTAGACAAGCACGCACTACACAAACAGTAGACACATCTACATATAATGCTAGTACTGCTAATGCGGACCCCGCAAAAAAAATGCGGAAATAAACAGGAGCGGGATAAACGTCTTATACCCTCTAGTGGCGGCAGCGGCGTCCTCAGCGGTGGGCTATTCGCGTGGAGCAGATGTGATCTGTTCGTGGCGGCTAGGGTTAGGAGACACCGCACACTTATATAGGCGCATCCGCGTGGAGAGACGTGGGCTCGACTCGTGTCCGAGTCCGTGACAGCCCACGATCCGTAACCCGCGCGCGTTGTGGCGAGGCGGGCGGCGGAGGAGGAGCGCGAGGACCTCTGCAGATATAAGGAGGTTTTATATATGTCCACGAAATTGTCCGGACGTATTTTTTCTTACAAACCAGAAGCAACCCAAGGGGTTTGGCGGGCGTTCGGATCACTGCTCACGCACACATTCGACAACCCTGGCCCACCCAAAACCCTCTTCCACCTCTCTCGCGCTTTCTCTTCAACCGATGCGCCACTTCCTACGCCGCATTCATCCCGGCTCAGAGCCGTACCGGCGGGCATTGATGCCGCGGGATGCGACCGGACGGGATGGTGTCGCTGACAGACGGGCTCGCCACTTCAATGCGGACGTGTCATCCTGAGAAACTAACCTGGCCATTGCACCGCATTCACCATGTCGGACGAGGCGTCGGCCTAGGTTCGCAACGATCCGGACTTGGCGGCGGCCTGGGCTCTCGACCGGTCCATCACCACCGCGGAGATGGCCGCGCGCCGCCACCGCCGCCCTGATGGGAGCTTGGCAAGATTGAGGAGGAATGTTCTCTTGGCGAATGACGGCAGGGCCAAGGCGCCAGGCAGCGCTCCGCACGGTGCAGGAGGAAACGGAGCGGCTGCTCCGCGAGCACCAGGCGGCGGTCGGGCAAGGCTGCCGCGGTCCCGCGTCCTTCTACCGCTAGAAGGACGACGATGAGGGCATGGACAAGGATGACGATGCGGTCGGCCGGGGTGGCCACGCATGCGTGGTCGTCTGCCTGTAAATTAGCATCCTAGAACTTTTTTAATTTTTTTATAAAAATATCGTCCATCTTAATTAAAATATGTTAGAGGAATATCGAGCAGATCATTGGTGCTCTGAGCATGTAAATGAGAGGAATTTGTGAGCCTATCATTCATGTTGTAAATAGATAATATCACCAATGAATTTGTGAGCATGCCATTTGAAGCTATTGACGTGGAAGGCCGCAAGAGAGAGCCAGAATATTTGCACGTGCGTACAAGATCAAAGAGCAGATTTTTTTTTTGAGAAACAGATCAAAGAGCAGATATCACGCCGTTTCTGTGTCCTCAATCCCCATTTCCTGTTTTTGCGCCGTTTTCTTCCCTCTCTCGTGTGTTGGATTGGGCTGTATCATGCTTTGTGGGCCGACTGTTGCGCTGTGTTCGCTCGGTTCCACGGGCCACCGTCGGATGCGTATGGGACGGTAGCAAATGATTGACGTCCCTCTGCAGTACTTTGTTTCTACGTCAGACGATCTGGTTCCGCGAATGGGTTGTTAAATTTGATCCGAGGCATGTCGCGTGCACCGGTGAAAGTTTGTTTCTCCCTATGACCAAGAGAATATATACGGCCAAGCGGACGTGTTCATTGTTTAAGGTATTGTTTAAGGGAGAACGAGGTAAAGACACTAAGTGGTTGTTTGGATGACAAGAATTAGACGTGAGTTTTTAGAAAACCAGTTTTCAGAGGATTTTTAGGAAAACCAGTTTTAGTTAGTTTTTCTGTTAAGGTGAGTGTATACAATTCTTTGTTTGGATAGAAAACAAAAAGAAAACACGATTAGTCTCTGTTCTTGGGCCAGTTCCTCGAGGACGGCATCGCCATGGATCAAGCGAACCACACGACAACGGCGTTGTCGAGGACGAAGCGAACCAAGTGGCGGGCTAGTCGGCTACGCAAGGCGTGCAACAGGCGGCTTGCCGCGCGACCCCGCCTCAACCGCAGCCGGAGAGGAACTAGGGTCTAGGGTGCAGAGGCACTACCGCCCGGCGACGGGATGCACGCCCTGCTATGTCGTAGGCGGAGAGCAATCTTGATTGGTGTGGCGTCGCTGCATTCGCTGCTCTCTTGAGCTCTGTTGTTGCTACAAATTTCACAAAAAGGAGGATTGGAATGGGCCTTCAACTACATCTCCGTTCTCGTGCTGTTCAAGTGCTTGTTGAATTACTTCCTTGCTGGTTGATTAACCTATACTCAGTAGTTAGTTCCCATGAACTTCCGCCTGGAGTGCAGCGACCGAAGAGATCAGGTTGTAGCCGTCGCCAGTGTACAAGAAGAGGAGTTTGTTGGCCATGCTCACCCTGCCCTCGGCGGCCGCTCCCATCTCGCCATCCCAACACGACGGCGGCCACGTCCGGACCCCTAGCGGCGAGCTCGCCAGTGGTGCGAGTGAAGTAAATATGCCCTAGAGGCAATAATAAAGTTATTATTTATTCCTCATATCATGATAAATATTTATTATTCATGCTAGAATTGTATTAACCGGAAACTTAGTACATGTGTGAATACATAGACAAAAAGAGTGTCCCTAGTATGCCTCTACTTGACTAGCTCATTAATCAAAGATGGTTATGTTTCCTAACCATAGACATGTGTTGTCATTTGATTAACGGGATCACATTATTAGGAGAATAATGACTTGACCCATTCCGTTAGCCTAGCATTTGATCGTTTAGTATGTTGCTATTGCTTTCTTCATGACTTATACAAAGTTCCTACAACTATGAGATTATGTAACTCCTGTATACCGGAGGAACACTTTGTGTGCTACCAAACGTCACAACATAACTGGGTGATTATAAAAGAGCTCTACAGGTGTCTCCAAAGGTACATGTTGAGTCGGCGTATTTCGAGATTAGGTTTTGTCACTCCGATTGTCGGAGAGGTATCTCTGGGCCCTCTCGGTAATGCACATCACTACAAGCCTTGCACGCAATGTAGCTAATGAGTTAGTTACGGAATGATGCATTACGTAACTAGTAAAGAGACTTGCCGATACTTGAGATTGAACTAGGTATTGGATACCGACGATCGAATCTCGGACAAGTAACATACCGATGACAAAGGGAACAACGTATGTTGTTATGCGGTTTGACCGATAAAGATCTTCGTAGAATATGTAGGAGCCAATATGAGCATCCAGGTTCCGCTATTGGTTATTGACCGGAAATAGTTCTAGGTCATGTCTACAAAGTTCTCGAACCCGTAGGGTCCGCACGCTTAACGTTACGATGACAGTTTTATTATGAGTTTACAAGTTTTGATGTACCGAAGGTTGTTCGGAGTCCCGGATGTGATCACGGACATGATGAGAAGTCTCGAAATGGTCGAGACATAAAGATTGATATATTGGACGACTATATTAGGAAACCAGAATTGTTCCGGGTGATTTCGGAGAAAACCGGAGTGCCGGAGGGGTTACCGGAACCCCCCGGGGAAGTATTGGGCCTTAGTGGGCCTGAGGGGAGAGAGGGCAGCAGCCAGAGGTGGCGCCCCATGGGGAGTCCGACTGGACTAGGAGGGGGCGCAGCCCTCTTCCTCTCCCTCTCCTCTCTTTCCTTCCCCTTCCTCCTTCCTAGTGGGATTAGGAAAGGGAATCCTACTCCCACTAGGAGGAGGATTCCTCCTTAGCCGCGCCCCCTAGGGCCGGCCGGCCTCCCCTTGCTCCTTTATATACAGGCGGGGCACCCCAAGAGACACAAGTTGATCTTCGTGATCGTTCCTTAGCCGTGTGCGGTGCCCCCCTCCACCATATTCCACCTCGGTCATATCATAGCAGTGCTTAGGCGAAGCCCTGCGATGGTAGAACATCATCACCGTCACCATGCGTCGTGCTGACGAAACTCATCCCCGACACCCTGCTGGATCGGAGTCCGGGGATCGTCATCGAGCTGAACGTGTGCTGAACTCGGAGGTGCCGTACGTTCGGTACTTGGATCGGTCGAATCGTGAAGACGTCTGACTACATCAACCGCGTTGTCATAACGCTTCCGCTTTCGGTCTACGAGGGTACGTGGACAACACTCTCCCCTCTCCTTGCTATGCATCACCATGATCTTGCGTGTGCGTAGGGAAATTTTTTAAATTACTATGTTCCCAACAAAGGCATCCGAGCCTGGTTTTATGCGTAGATGTTATATGCACGAGTAGAACACAAGTGAGTTGTGGGCACTACAAGTCATACCGCTTACCAAAGCATGTCATACTTTGGTTCCGGTATTGTTGGATGAAGCGGCCCGGACCGACATTACGCGTCACGCTTACGCGAGACTGGTTCTACCGACGTGCTTTGCACACATGTGGGTGGCGGGTGTCTGCTTTCTCCAACTTTAGTTGAACTGAGTGTGCTTACGCCGGTCCTTGCGAAGGTTAAAACAACACTAACTTGACGAACTATCATTGTGGTTTTGATGCGTAGGTAAGAACGGTTCTTGCTAAGCCCGTAGCAGCCACGTAAAACTTGCAACAACAAAGTAGAGGACGTCTAACTTGTTTTTGCAGGGCATGTTGTGATGTGATATGGTCAAGACGTGATGCTATATTTTATTGTATGAGATGATCATGTTTTGTAGCCGAGTTATCGGCAACTGGGCAGGAGCCATATGGTTATCGCTTTATTGTATGAAATGCAACGCATACTGTAATGCTTTACTTTATCACTAAGCGGTAGCGATAGTCGTAGAAGCATAAGATTGGCGAGACGACAACGATGCTACGATGGAGATCAAGGTGTCGCGCGGTGACGATGGTGATCACGACGGTGCTTGAGATGGAGATCACAAGCACAAGATGATGATGGCCATATCATATCACTTATATTGATTGCATGTGATGTTTATCCTTTATGCATCTTATCTTGCTTTGATTGACGGTAGCATTTTAAGATGATCTCTCACTAATTATCAAGAAGTGTTCTCCCGGAGTATGCACCGTTGCGAAAGTTCTTCGTCTTTGAGACACCACGTGATGATCGGGTGTGATAGGATCTACGTTCAAATACAACGGGTGCAAAACAGTTGCACACGCGGAATACTCAGGTTAAACTTGACGAGCCTAGCATATACATATATGGCCTCGGAACACGAAGACCGAAAGGTCGAGCGTGAATCATATAGTAGATATGATCAACATAGTGATGTTCACCATTGAAACTACTCCATCTCACGTGATGATCGGACATGGTTTAGTTGATTTGGATCACGTGATCACTTAGATGACTAGAGAGATGTCCTTCTAAGTGGGAGTTCTTAAGTAATATGATTAAATTGAACTTAAATTTATCATGAACTTAGTACCTGATAGTATTTTGATTGTCTATGTTTGTCATAGATAGATGGCTCGTGCTGTTGTTCCGTTGAATTTTAATGCGTTACTTGAGAAAGCTAAGTTGAAAGATGATGGTAGCAATTACACGGACTGGGTCCATAACCTAAGGATTATCCTCATTGCTGCACAGAAGAATTACGTCCTGTAAGCACCGCTGGGTGCCGAACCTGCTGGCCGATGTAACCGACGTTAAGAACGTCTGGCAGAGCAAAGCTAATGACTACTCGATAGTTCAGTGTGCCATGCTTTACGGTTTGGAACCGGGCCTTCAACGACGTTTTGAATGTCATGGAGCATATGAGATGTTCCAGGAGTTGAAGTTAATATTTCAAGCAAATGCCCGGATTGAAAGATATGAAGTATCCAATAAGTTCTATAGTTGTAAGATGGAGGAGAATAGTTCTGTCAGTGAACATATACTCAAAATGTCTGGGTATGATAATCACTTGATTCAACTGGGAGTTAATCTTCCTGATGATAGTGTCATTGACAGAATTCTTCAATCACTGCCACCAAACTACAAGAGCTTCGTGATGAAATATAATATGCAAGGGATGGACAAGACTATTCCCGAGCTCTTCGCAATGCTAAAAGCTGTGGAAGTAGAAATCAAGAAGGAGCATCAAGTGTTGATGGTTAACAAGACCACCAGTTTCAAGAAAAGGGGCAAAGGAAAGGAGAAGGAACTTCAAAAGAACAAAGAAGCAAGTTGTCGCTCAAGAGAAGAAACCCAAGTCTGGACCTAAGCCCGAGACTGAGTGCTTCTACCGCAAGCGATCGACACTGGAAGCGGAACTGCCCCAAGTATTTGGCGGATAAGAAGGATGGCAAAGTGAACAAAGGTATATGTGATATACATGTTATTGATGTGTACCTTACCTATACTCGCAGTAGCACCTGGGTATTTGATACTGGTTATGTTGCTAATATTTGCAACTCGAAACAGGGACTACGGATTAAGCGAAGATTGGCTAAGGACGAGGTGACGATGCGCATGGGAAATGGTGCCAAAGTCGATGTGATCGCGGTCGGCATGCTACCTCTACATCTACCATCGGGATTAGTTTTAGACCTAAATAATTGTTATTTGGTGCCAGCGTTGAGCATGAACATTATATCTGGATCTTGTTTGATGCGAGACGGTTATTCCTTTAAATCAGAGAATAATGGTTGTTCTATTTATATAAGTAATATCTTTTATGGTCATGCACCCTTGAAGAGTGGTCTATTTTTATTGAATCTCGATAGTAGTAATACACATATTCATAATGTTGAAGCCAAAAGATGCAGAGTTGATAATGATAGTGCAACTTATTTGTGGCACTGCCGTTTAGGTCATATCGGTGTAAAACGCATGAAGGAACTCCATACTGATGGAGTTTTGGAATCACTTGATTATGAATCACTTGGTACTTGCGAACCGTGCCTCATGGGCAAGATGACTAAAACGCCGTTCTCCGGAACTATGGAGAGAGCAACAGATTGTTGGAAATCATACATACAGATGTATGTGGTCCGATGAATGTTGAGGCTCGTGGCGGATATCGTTATTTTCTCACCTTCACTGATGATTTAAGCAGATATGGGTATATCTACATGATGAAAGACAAGTCTGAAACATTTGGAAAGTTCAAAGAATTTCAGAGTGAAGTGGAAAATCATCGTAACAAGAAAATAAAATTTCTACGATCTGATCGTGGAGGAGAATATTTGAGTTACGAGTTTGGTTTACATTTGAAACAATGCGGAATAGTTTCGCAACTAACGCCACCCGGAACACCACAACGAAATGGTGTGTCCGAACGTCAGTGTCGTACTTTACTAGATATGGTGCGATCTATGATGTCTCTTCTTGATTTACCGCTATCGTTTTGGGGTTATGCTTTAGAGACGGCCGCATTCACGTTAAACAGGGCACCATCAAAATCCGTTGAGACGACGCCTTATGAACTATGGTTTGGCAAGAAACCAAAGTTGTTGTTTCTTAAAGTTTGGGGCTGTGATGCTTATGTGAAGAAACTTCAACCAGATAAGCTCGAACCCAAATCGGAGAAATGTGTCTTCATAGGATACCCAAAAGAGACTATTGGGTACACCTTCTATCACAGATCCGAGGGCAAGATTTTTGTTGCTAAATTCGGATCCTTTCTAGAGAAGGAGTTTCCCTCGAAAAGAAGTGAGTGGGAGGAAAGTAGAACTTGATGAGGTAATTGTACCTGCTCCCTTATTGGAAAGTAGTTCATCACAAGAACCGGTTCCTGTGACAACTACACCAATCAGTGAGGAAGCTAATGATACTGATCATGAAACTTCAGATCAAGTTACTACCGAACTTCGTAGGTCTACCAGAGTAAGATCCGCACCAGAGTGGTACGGTAATCCTATTCTAGAAGTCATGTTACTTGACCATGGCGAACCCGCGAACTATGAGGAAGCGATGATGAGCCCAGATTCCGCAAAATGGCTTGAGGCCATGAAATCTGAGATGGGATCCATGTATGAAAACAAAGTATGGACTTTGGTTGACTTGCCCGATGATCAGCAAGCCATAGAAAACAAATGGATCTTCAAGAAGAAGACTGACGCTGATGGTAAAGTAATTGTCTACAAAGCTCGACTTGTTGCAAAAAGGTTTTCGACAAGTTCAAGGGGTTGACTACGATGAGACTTTCTCACCCGTAGCGATGCTTAAGTCTGTCTGAATCATGTTAGCAATTGCCGTATTTTATGATTATGAAATTTGGCAAATGGATGTTAAAACTGCATTCCTGAATGGATTTCTGGAAGAAGAGTTGTATATGATGCAACCGGAAGGTTTTGTCGATCCAAAAGGTGCTAACAAAGTGTGCAAGCTCCAGCGGTCCATTTATGGACTGGTGCAAGCCTCTCGGAGTTGGAATAAACGCTTTGATAGTGTGATCAAAGCATATGGTTTTATACAGACTTTTGGAGAAGCCTGTATTTACAAGAAAGTGAGTGGGAGCTCATAGCATTTCTGATATTATATGTAGATGACATATTGTTGATTGGAAATGATATAGAATTTCTGGATGGCATAAAGGGATATTTGAATAAAAGTTTTTCGATGAAAGACCTCGGTGAAGCTGCTTACATATTGGGCATCAAGATCTATAGAGATAGATCAAGACGCTTAATTGGACTTTCACAAAGCACATACCTTGATAAAGTTTTGAAAAAGTTCAAAATGGATCGAGGCAAAGAAAGGGTTCTTGCTCAGACATAAGGTGTGAAGTTGAGTCGACTCAATGCCCGACCACAGCAGAAGATAGAGAGAAAATGAAAGATGTTCCCTATGCTTCAGCCATAGGCTCTATCATGTATGCAATGCTTTGTACCAGACCTGATGTATGCTTAGCAATAAGCTTGGTAGGTAGGTACCAAAGTAATCCAGGAGTGGATCACTGGACAACGGTCAAGAACATCCTGAAATACCTGAAAAGGACTAAGGATAAGTTTCTCGTATATGGAGGTGACAAAGAGCTAGTCGTAAATGGTTACGTCGATGCAAGCTTTGACACTGATCCGGACGATTCTAAATAGCAAACCGGGTATGTGTTTTTATTAAACGGTGGAGCTGTAAGTTGGTGCAGCTCTAAACAAAGCATCGTGGCGGGATCTACATGCGAAGCGGAATACATAGCTGCTTCGGAAGCAGCAAATGAAGGAGTCTGGATGAAGGAGTTCATTTCCGATCTAGGTGTCGTACCTAGTGCATCGGGACCAATGAAAATCTTCTGTGACAATACTGGTGCAATTACCTTGGCAAAGGAATCCAGATTTCACAAGAGGACCAAGCACATCAAGAGACGCTTCAATTCCATCCAGGACCAAGTCCAGGTGGGAGACATAGAGATTTGCAAGATACATACAGATCTGAATGTTGCGCACCCGTTGACTAAGCCTCTTCCACGAGCAAAACATGATCAGCACCAAGACTCCATGGGTGTTAGAATCATTATTGTGTAATCTAGATTATTGACTCTAGTGCAAGTGGGAGACTGAAGGAAATATGCCCTAGAGGCAATAATAAAGTTATTATTTATTTCCTCATATCATGATAAATGTTTATTATTCATGCTAGAATTGTATTACCCGAAACATAATACATGTGTGAATACATAGACAAACATAATGTCACTAGTGTGCCTCTACTTGACTAGCTCATTAATCAAAGATGGTTATGTTTCCTAACCATAGACATGTGTTGTCATTTGATTAACGGGATCACATTATTAGGAGAATAATGTGATTGACTTGACCCATTCCGTTAGCCTAGCATTTGATCGTTTAGTATGTTGCTATTGCTTTCTTCATGACTTATACAAAGTTCCTACAACTATGAGATTATGCAACTCCTGTATACCGGAGGAACACTTTGTGTGCTACCAAACGTCACAACGTAACTGGGTGATTATAACTGAGCTCTACAGGTGTCTCCAAAGGTACATGTTGAGTTGGCGTATTTCGAGATTAGGTTTTGTCACTCCGATTGTCGGAGAGGTATCTATGGGCCCTCTCGGTAATGCACATCACTACAAGCCTTGCAAGCAATGTAGCTAATGAGTTAGTTACGGAATGATGCATTACGTAACGAGTAAAGAGACTTGCCGGTAACGAGATTGAACTAGGTATTGGATACCGACGATCGAATCTCGGACAAGTAACATACCGATGACAAAGGGAACAACGTATGTTGTTATGCGGTTTGACCGATAAAGATCTTCGTAGAATATGTAGGAGCCAATATGAGCATCCAGGTTCCGCTATTGGTTAATGACCGGAAACAGTTCTAGGTCATGTCTACATAGTTCTCGAACCCGTAGGGTCCGCACGCTTAACGTTACGATGACAGTTTTATTATGAGTTTACAAGTTTTGATGTACCAAAGGTTGTTCGGAGTCCCGGATGTGATCATGGACATGACGAGGAGTCCCGAAATGGTCGAGACATAAAGATTGATATATTGGACGACTATATTCGGACACCGGAATTGTTCCGGGTGATTTCGGAGAAAACCGGAGTCTTTGGAGGGGTTACCGAACCCCGGGAAGTATTGGGCCTTAGTGGGCCTGAGGGGAGAGAGAGGGCAGCAGCCCAGAGGTGGCGCCCCATGGGGAGTCCGAATTGGACTAGGGAGGCGCATCCTCTTTCCTCTCCTCTCCTCTCTTTCCTTCCCCTTCCTCCTTCCTAGTGGGACTAGGAAAGGGAATCCTACTCCCACTAGGAGGAGGATTCCCCCTCCTTGGCGCGCCCCTAGGGCCGGACGGCCTCCCCCCTTGCTCCTTTATATACGGGGGCAGGGGGCACCCCAAGAGACACAAGTTGATCTTCGTGATCGTTCCTTAGCCGTGTGCGGTGCCCCCCTCCACCATATTACACCTCGGTCATATCGTAGCGGTGCTTAGGCGAAGCCCTGCGTCGGTAGAACATCATCACCGTCACCATGCCGTCGTGCTGACAAAACTCATCCCCGACACCCTGCTGGATTGGAGTCCGGGGATCGTCATCGAGCTGAACGTGTGCTGAACTCGGAGGTGCCGTACGTTCGGTACTTGGATCGGTCGAATCGTGAAGACGTACGACTACATCAACCGCGTTGTCATAACGCTTCTGTTTTCAGTCTACGAGGGTACGTGGACAACACTCTCTCCTCTCGTTGCTATGCATCACCATGATCTTGTGTGTGTGTAGGAATTTTTTTGAAATTACTACGTTCCCCAACAGCGAGCGCTTCATTGATGTCCTAGCATAGAACGTTTCACCCTCCAGTGGACTTTCAGCATCACCATGGTTGTACACAGGAGAACGTCAGCAGACTCGTGGGTCGACTTCAGAAATTCAGCCAAAAGCAGTATATAGAAAACATCGATTAGTCGTTTTTCCATAAACTCGGTTTTTGGGCTTTTGTAAAACTTAGTTTTGCATATCCACGATTCTGTTAGACAATCCAAACAAGATTTTTGGTTGTTACAACTGAAATCGAGTTTAAAGGAAACTAGTTCTCTATAATCTACATAACCAAACAACCCCTAAAAAGGCATGTCCAACATCAACCCATAAATTTCCTCCTGCATTCGTCCGTGGACAGAGGGACCAGTCTCCGGACATTGAGAAACAAGAACCATGGGAGATTCACTGGCTCCTCGGTGATCAACGATTGGTGGCCATCGGATCCTTTTGCTTGATGGGTTTCGAACGTCGGATCGAGCCACTAGAGGACGTCGGCCGTCGGATCGAAGCAGCGCTCCTGTAGCAACGAACAGTTTCACCCCGCGTAAATATCCCATGCCACTGCATGTAATTGGCATGGCCCGCCAGGCTAGTTTCATCTTTTCACCTTTTGCCCATGTGCATGTTGGGCGCTGGTTGGATGAGGTGAGGGAGATCGACTGATGCATCCCCGTGCTCCCATTCTCCCTCGCAGGAACCCTAGCCGCCACTCCCCATTGTGCGCTTCTTGCAACCGTCGCTCGTTCCTCTCTCGCTGGTGCTGCTCTCCCCATCGACCTCGTCCCTCGTCATCGCCGTGAGGAAAGCGCAGGCCGCCGCGTCGCCTTCACCTCCTCCCCAACTGCTGACCTCATGTCGCGCATGAAAGTTCTAGTTATCGACTAGAGGGGGGGTGAGGGAGTCCTGGACTAGGGGGTGTCCGGATAGCCGAACTATCATCTTTGGCCGGACTCCTAGACTATGAAGATACAAGATTGAAGACTTTGTCCCGTGTCCGGATGGGACTTTCCTTGGCGTGGAAGGCAAGCTTGGCGATACGGATATGTAGATCTCTGACCATTGTAACCGACTCTGTGTAACCCTAACCCTATCCGATGTCTATATAAACCGGAGGGTTATAGTCCGTAGGATGAACAACAATCATACCATAGGCTAGCTTCTAGGGTTTAGCCTCTCTGATCTCGTAGTAGATCTACTCTTGTACAACCCATATCATCAATATTAATCAAGCAGGAGTAGGGTATTACCTCCATCGAGAGGGCCCGAACTCAGGTAAAACATCCTATCCCTTGTCTCCTGTTACCATCCGCCTAGACGCACAGCTTTGGGACCCCTACCCGAGATCCGCCGGTTTGACACCGACATTGGTGCTTTCATTGAGAGTTCCTCCGTGGTCGTCACCTATAGGCCCGATGGCTCCTTCCGATCATCAACAACGACGCGGTCCAGTGGTGAGACTTTTCTCCCGGACAGATCTTCAGATTCGGGCGGCCTTGCATCGCGGGCCAATTCACTTGGCCATCCGGAGCAGATCGAAGCTACGCCCGCCATCAGTCAGATTTGGAAGCTTGAACTATATGGCCGATGTCCGCGGAGACTTGACCTTCGACGGATTCGAGCCACGCCAAGCGCCGCCAAGACCGCCTCGATGGGTACGATCTAGCTCTGCCGAACAAAGGCCACGGAGGCCGCATCGATGCCCGCTCCGACCCTTAATCCGGAGCCGGTTTCGCCGATCGAGGACGGTTGGTTGGACACCGCCTTGGGGGCTATGATCTCAACGGCGATTGAGCCGAACTCCATCCCTGTCCTTTGCGAAGACCTTGAATCCAGGGTGCCGGACTCCTCTTCGGACTCCGAACCCTCCGCGCCCCTGCCAATTGAATCCGATTGGGCGCTGGTCATGGAGTTCACTGCCGCGGACATCTTTCAGCACTCGCCCTTTGGCGACATCTTGAATTCACTAAAGTCTCTCTCTTTATCAGGAGAGCCTTGGACGGACTACGGTCAGGAAGGTTGGGATGCGGACGACGAAGAAATTCAACGCCCACCCACCACCCACTTTGTAGCCACTGTTGATGATTTAACCGACATGCTCGACTTCGACTCCGAAGACATTGATGGTATGGACGACGATGCCGGAGATGACCAAGAACCAGCGCCTACAGGGCACTGGAAGGCCACCTCGTCATACGACATATACATGGTGGACATCCCAAAAGATGGGAATGGCGATGAAACGGCGGAGGATGACCCCTCCAAGAAAAAAACCAAGCGCCGACGTCAGCGGCGCCGTTCTAAATCCCGCCACAGTAAAAACGGTGATTCCGGCACGGGAGACAATAATATCCCGGACAGTGCCGAAGACGACCCCCTCCAGCAGGACTCAGCGCAGGAGGAGGGAGAAGCAAGACCGCACGACAATGCGGCAGAAAGAGAGGTAGAGGACGATAATTATGCGGCCCCCTCCGAAGACGAGGCAAGCCTCGACGACAACGAATTTGTCGTGCCTGAGGATCCCGCCAAACAGGAGCGTTTCAAACGCAGGCTTATGGCCACGACAAGCAGCCTCAAGAAAAAGCAGCAGCAGCTTAGAGTCGACTAAGACTTGCTAGGTGACAAATGGATCAAGTCCTTGCAGCCGAAGAGTATGAACTCGAACGCCCCTCCAAGAGATACCCCAAACGCAGGCTGCTACCCCAATTAGAGGAAGCAGCACCCAAACCTACATCACTAGCGCATGATGCGGCCGACCGGCCACCCCGTGGTCGCGACAAAGAGGCCTCTAGACCCTCTATTCAAGCCGCACTCCGGCGTCGCTCGAAAAGTACCAAGGCACGGGGAAATGTGCCAGACCTGCGAGACGTATTGGAGGACAAGGCAAGGCAAACAAGATCGATCTACGGATCGCGTGGGCGCCCCACGACACGTGATGATAACCGTCACGCCGGATACAAGAACCCGCCGGGCCGAACACGATGAGACAAAGCTCATATGAGCTACGCCGTGATATAGCCCAATACATGTAGGTGCCGCACACCCACTATGCTTCACAGATGAAGTAATGGATCATCAAATCCTCGAGGGCTTCAAACCCGTAAACATCGAATCATACGATGGTACCACAGATCCCGCGGTCTGGATCGAGGACTATCTCCTCCATATCCACATGGCCCGCGGTGATGATCTACATGCCATCAAATATCTCCCACTCAAGCTTAAAGGACCAGCTCGGCATTGGCTCAACAGCTTGCCAGCAGAATCAATGGGTTGTTGGGAGGACCTGGAAGCTGCATTCCTTGATAACTTCCAGGGCACATACGTGCGACCACCAGACGCCGATGACCTCAGCCACATAATTCAGCAGCCAGAAGAATCGGCGGACAATTCGACACGGTTCCTAACCAAGAAAAATCAAATCGTTGATCGTCCGGATGCAGAGGCCCTTGCAGCCTTCAAACATAACATCCATGACGAGTGGCTTGCCCGGCACCTAGGACAGAAAAGCCGAAATCCATGGCAGCCCTCATTAACGCTCATGACCCGCTTTTATGCGGGAGAGGACAGTGGCTAGCTCAGAGTAACAATCTTGACCAAAAACCCCGTAGTTCGGATACCAAGGACAGCAATGGCAGGTCGTGTCGCAATAAGAACAAGCGCCGCATTAACGGGCGATAATGATGAAGATACGATACCAATGCCGGATTCAGAGGCTCTAAACCCGGTCAGCGGAAGAATCCATTCAAAAGAAATACCCAGGCCCGTCAACTTGGACCGAATACTCGATCGCTTGTGCGGATACATGGCACCCCAAAAACCAGCCAATCACACTAACAGGATTGTTGGGTGTTCAAGCAAGCGAGCAAGCTAAGTGTCAAATCAATGACAAGGGGCTGCATAGCGATGACGAGGAAGAGCCCCGCCACGAACAATAGAGGATGTAAGGGCTTTCCCACACAAGTGCAGACGGTGAACATGATATACGCAACCCATATACCCAAAAGGGAGCGGAAGCGTGCACTAAGGGACGATATGCGATGGAGCCAGTTGCCCGAAGTTCAACCCATGGTCTTCCGCCCGATCACCTCTGATCAAGGGACCACCCCACTAGCATCCGTCACGGCGGTTTCGCCGCATTGGTTCTTGACCCAATTATTGACGGATTTCACCTCACTAGAGTCCTGATGGACGGCAAGACCAGCCTGAACCTGCTTTATCGTGATACGGTCGCAAAATGGGCATAGACCCTCAAGGATAAAACCGTAAAGACGACCTTTAAAGGCGTAATACCAGGTGTAGAGGCCAATTGTACCGCTCGCCATTACACTTGAAGTGGTCTTCGATCCCGGATAACTTCCGGGCGAAGAGTTAATCTTCGACATAGTCCCGTTCCGCAGCGGCAATCACGCGATCGCTTCTGGACGAACCGCATTTGCAAAGTTCAATGCGGTACCGCACTCACGATACCTCAAGCTCAAGATGCCAGGCCCTCGAGGAGTAATCACGGTCAATGGAAACACCGAACGCCTTCTCCGAACGGAGGAGCACGGTAACCCTCGCGGTGGAGGTGCAAAGCAGCCTCTCACAGCAATTCTCGAAGTCCGCCACTAAACGTCCGGACACCGCTGCCGCCGCCGAGTAACCTACAACAAGACCGCCTGGCACGATCCAAGCATCGCCAGAGTAATCCGCCCCATCCCCAGCCCTCGCGAAATTGGCGGCCAAGATTACGCTGCGTACATAACTACGCTCGAGATACCATGGGCATAAGGGAGGGGCACGACCACGGCACGCCTGCACGCGGCTCAACCGCACTGTGGGCTCCCAATTGTGTCATTCTTTTCTTTCTTCTTTTTCTTACTTTCAGGACTCCGCTTTCTAGAAGTCCCGTCCGCACTAGAATTGCCGAACTCACAATGCAACAGCCAGGAAGCGTAAAGCTACGCCGAGTGTTCAGGTGGTCTCTACTACGAGCATTATACCTGTTTTACATACCATCCCGCAACTTACCCCTGGAGGGGGACATGTTAAATAGTCCCATCCCTTGCTTATCGCACTATTTGTATCGTTCTGCTTTCATTGTAGTACCTTTTTGAATAAACAATACATAGCTTTTGCCTATTATTGCACTCCTTTCTTTATCTATATATATGTTCATTTCATGACATGTTGCACCCGTACACTTTGGTACGGCCAATACACCAGGGGCTTAAGTACCCCAAAATTATGGTGTGATAAGTCCGAACACTTTCACAAGTACGGCACCCCGAACTTATAGCATTATATGCATCGGCTCCGAATCATGTCTTGGGTCAATAGTTGGGTTTGCCCGGCTCCTATGTTTTGGTACCTTACGTTCCGTTATATCTGTTGGAAATATGCCCAAGAGGCAATAATAAATTAGTTATTATTATATTTCCTTGTTCATGATAATTGTTTATTACCCATGCTATAATTGTATTGATAGGAAACTCAGATACATGTGTGGGTACATAAGCAACACCATGTCCCTAGTAAGCCTCTAGTTGACTAGCTCGTTGATCAATAGATGTTTACGGTTTCGACCATGGACATTGGATGTCGTTGATAACGGGATCACATCATTTGGAGAATGATGTGATGGACAAGACCCAATCCTAAGCCTAGCACAAAGATCGTAGTTCGTATGCTAAAGCTTTTCTAATGTCAAGTATCATTTCCTTAGACCATGAGATTGTGCAACTCCCGGATGCCGTAGGAATGCTTTGGGTGTACCAAATGTCACAACGTAATCGGGTGGCTATAAAGGTGCACTACAGGTATCTCCGAAAGTGTCTGGTTGGGTTGGCACGAATCGAGATCGATTTGTCACTCCGTGTAACGGAGAGGTATCTCTGGGCCCACTCGGTAGGACATCATCATAATGTGCACAATGTGACCAAGGGGTTGATCACGGGATGATGTGTTACGGAACGAGTAAAGAGACTTGCCGGTAACGAGATTGAACAAGGTATCGGCATACCGACGATCGAATCTCGCGCAAGTACAATACCGCTAGACAAAGGGAATTGTATACGGGATCGATTGAGTCCTTGACATCGTGGTTCATCCGATGAGATCATCGTGGAACATGTGGGAGCCAACATGGGTATCCAGATCCCGCTGTTGGTTATTGACCGGAGAACGCCTCGGTCATGTTCCGCTCGGGTTCCTGAACCCGTAGGGTCTACACACTTAAGGTTCGATGACGCTAGGTTTATAGGGAATAGATATACGTGGTTACCGAATGTTGTTCGGAGTCCCGGATGAGATCCCGGACGTCACGAGGAGTTCCGTAATGGTCCGGAGGTAAAGATTTATATATGGAAGTCCTATTTTGGCCACCGGAAAATGTTCGGATTTTTCGGTATTGTACCGGAAGGTTCTAGAAGGTTCCGGAGTGGGGCCCACCTGCATGGGGACCCACATGAACGTGGGGTAGTGGGGCAAGGCCCCACACCCCTGGTCAAGGCGCACCAAGATCCCCCTTAGAAGGAATAAGATCATATCCTCAAGGGATAAGATCAAGATCCCTAAAAGGGGATAACAATCGGTGGGGAAAGGAAAGGATGGGATTTCTTTCCTCCCACCTTGCCAACGCCCCAATGGACTTGGAGGGCAAGAAATAATCCCCTCCACCCCTATATATAGTGGGAGGTGCATGGGAGCTGCACCCTTGCCCTCGGCGCAGCCCTCCCCTCTCCCAAGTCCTCCTCCTCTCCCGCGGTGCTTGGCGAAGCCCTGCAGGATTGCCACGCTCCTCCGTCACCACCACACCGTCGTGCTGCTGCTGGATGGAGTCTTCCCCAACCTCTCCCTCTCTCCTTGCTGGATCAAGGCATGGGAGACGTCACCGTGCTGTATGTGTGTTGAACGTGGAGGTGCCGTTCGTTCGGCACTAGGATCTCCGGTAATTTGGATCACGACGAGTACGACTCCTTCAACCCCGTTCTCTTGAACGCTTCCGCTTAGCGATCTACAAGGGTCTGTAGATGCACTCTCCTTCCCTCGTTGCTAGTTTCTCCATAGATAGATCTTGGTGACACGTAGGAAAATTTTGAATTTCTGCTACGTTCCCAACAGTGGCATCATGAGCTAGGTCTATTGCATAGATTCTTTGCACGAGTAGAACACAAAGTAGTTGTGGGCGTTGATTTTGTACAATATGCTTACCGTTACTAGTCCAATCTTGATTCAACGGTATTGTGGGATGAAGCGGCCCGGACCGACCTTACACGTACACTTACGTGAGACAGGTTCCACCGACTGACATGCACTTGGTGCATAAGGTGGCTAGCGGGTGCCGATCTCCCACTTTAGTCGGATCGGATTCGATGAAAAGGGTCCTTATGAAGGGTAAATAGCAATTGACATATCACGTTGTGGCTTTTGCATAGGTAAGAAACGTTCTTGCTAGAAACCCATAGCAGCCACGTAAAACATGCAAACAACAATTAGAGGACGTCTAACTTGTTTTTGCAGGGTATGCTATGTGATGTGATATGGCCAAAAAGGAATGTGATGAATGATATGTGATGTATGAGATTGATCATGTTCTTGTACTAGGAATCACGACTTGCATGTCGATGAGTATGACAACCGGCAGGAGCCATAGGAGTTGTCTTTATTTATTGTATGACCTGCGTGTCATTGAACAACGCCATGTAATTACTTTACTTTATTGCTAACCGTTAGCCATAGTAGTAGAAGTAATAGTTGGCGAGACAACTTCATGAAGACACAATGATGGAGATCATGATGATGGAGATCATGGTGTCATGCCGGTGATGATGATGATCATGGAGCCTCAAGATGGAGATCAAAAGGAGCAAAATGATATTGGCCATATCATGTCACTATTTGATTGCATGTGATGTTTATCATGTTTATGCATCTTATTTGCTTAGAACGACGGTAGTAAATAAGATGATCCCTCATTAAAATTTCAAGAAAGTGTTCCCCCTAACTGTGCACCGTTGCGAAAGTTCGTCATTTCGAAGCACCACGTGATGATCGGGTGTGATAGATTCTTACGTTCACATACAACGGGTGTAAGCCAGATTTACACACGCGAAACACTTAGGTTGACTTGACGAGCCTAGCATGTACAGACATGGCCTCGAACACAAGAGACCGAAAGGTCGAGCATGAGTCGTATGGTAGATACGATCAACATGAATATGTTCACCGATGATGACTAGTCCGTCTCACGTGATGATCGGACACGGCCTAGTTGACTCGGATCATGTAATCACTTAGATGACTAGAGGGATGTCTATCTGAGTGGGAGTTCATAAGATGAACTTAATTATCCTGAACATAATCAAAAACCCTTTGCAAATTATGTCATAGCTCGCGTTTTAGTTCTACTGTTTTAGATATGTTCCTAGAGAAAATATAGTTGAAAGTTGACAAGTAGCAATTATGCGGACGAGAAGGCTTATGTCCTTAATGCACCGCTCGGTGTGTGAACCTCGAGCGTCGCCTTGTGGATGTTGCGAACATCCGACATACACGCCTTGATAACTACGTGATAGTTCGGTTAAACGGTTTAGAGTTGAGGCACCAAAGACGATTTCAAAACGTCATGGAACATATGAGATGTTTCGAGGGCTGAAATTGGGATTTCAAGCTCGTGCCCACGCCAAGAGGTATAAGACCTCCGACGATTTTCTTAGCCTGCAAACTAAGGGAGAAAAGCTCAATCGTTGAGCTTGTGCTCAGATTGTCCGACCGCAACAATCACTTGAATCGAGTGGGAGTTGATCTTCCCGATGAGATAGTGATGTTTCTCCAAAGTCATTGCCACCAAGCTGCTAGAAGCTTCGTGATGAACTATAACATATCGTGGATAGATATGATGATCCTTGAGCTATTCGCAATGTTCGGACAATCGCGAATGTAGAAATCAAGAAGGAGCATGAATTGTTGATGGTTAGTGAAACCACTAGTTTCAAGAAGGGCAAGGGCAAGAAGGGGTACTTCATGAAACGGCAAATCGCTTGTCGCTCCAGTGAAGAAACCCAGGGTTGAACCCAAACCCGAAACTAAGTGCTTCTGTAATGAGAGGAACAGACACTGAAGCAGGATTACCCTAGATACTTGGTAGATGAGAAGGCTGGCAAGGTCGATAGAAGTATATTGGATATACATTGTGTTAATGTGTACTTTACTAGTACTCCTAGCAGCACCGTGGTATTAGATACCGTTCGGTTGCTAAGTGTTAGTAACTCGAAATAAAAGCTACGGAATAAACGGAGACTAGCTAAAGGTGAGTCGACGATATGTGTTGGAAGTGTTTCCAAAGTTTGATGTGATCAAGCATCGCTTTGCTCCCTCTACCATTGAGATTTGTGTTAAACCTAAATAATTGTTATTTGGTGTTTATGCGTTGAGCATAGACATGATTGGATTATGTCTATCGCAATACGGTTATTCATTTAAGGAGAATACTGGTTACTCTATTTATTTGAATAAAACCTTCAATGGTCTTGCACCTAAAAGAATGGTTTATTGAATCTCGATCGTAGTGATACACATTTTCATGCCAAAAGATATAAGATAGTAATGATAGTACCACTTACTTGTGGCACTTTGCCATGTAAGTCATATTGGTGTAAACGCATGAAGAAGCTCCATGTTGATGGATCTTTGGACTCACTGCTTTTGAAAAGTTTGAGACATGCTAACCATTTCTATTGGTGTATACGCATGAAGAAACTCCATGCAGATGGATCGCTTGGAATCACTTGATTTTGAATCACTTGAGATATGCAAATCATACCACATGGGCAAGATGACCAAAAGCCTCATTTTCAAGAAGATGGAACAAGATAGCAACTTGTTGGAAGTAACACATTTTGATGTGTGCAGTCCAATGAGTGCGAGGCATGCAAATGAATATCGTTATGTTCTTACTTCACGGATGATTCGAGTAGATGTTGAGTATATTTACTTGATGAAACACAAATCTGAATTATTGAATGGTTCAAGTAATTTCAGAGTGAAGTTAAAGATCATCGTGACAAGAGGATAAAATGTCTATGATATGATCATAGAGATGAGTATCTGAGTTACGAGCTTTGGCACACAATTAAGAAATTGTGGAAATTGTTTCACAATAAATACCGCCTGGAACACCATAGTGTGATGGTGTGTCCGAACATCATAGTTGCACCCTATTGAATATGGTGCGCACCATGATGTCTCTTATCGAATTACCACTATCGTTCATGGGTTAGGCATTAGAGACAACCGCACTCACTTCAATAGGGCACCACGTAATTACATTGAGACGACACCGTTTGAACTATGGTTTGGAGAAACCTAAGTTGTCGTTTCTTAAAAGTTTGGGGCTGCGATGCTTATGTGAAAAAGTTTCAGGTTGATGAGCTCGAACCCAAAGCGAATAAAAATGCATCTTCATAGGACACCCAAAACAGTTGGGTACACCTCCTATCTCAGATCCGGAAGCAAAAGTAATTGTTTCTAGAAACGGGTCCTTTCTCGGGGAAAAGTTTCTCTCGAAAGAATTGAGTGGGAGGATGGTGGAGACTTAATGAGGTTATTAAACCATCACTTCAACCAGTGTGTAGCAGGGCACATGAAGTTGTTCATGTGGCACCTACGCCCAATTGAAGTGGAAGTCGATGATAGTGATCATGATGCTTGGATCAAGTCACTACCGGACCTCGTGAGGGTCGACAAGGACCGTACTACTTTGAGTGGTACGCATAATCCTGTCTTAGAGGTCATGTTGCTAGACAACAATGAACCTACGAGCTATGGAGAAGCGATGGTGGGCCCGGATTCTCATTTAATGGCTCGAGGCCATAACATCCGAGAGAGGATCCATGACTTTGGAAGAAATACTTGATGGTCGTAAGGACGTTGGGTAAAGATGGATTTTAAAAGGAAGACAAACAATGATGGTAAGTATGACCATTAAGAAAGCTCGACTTGTCGTTAAAGATATTTTCCGACAAGTTCAAGGAGTTGACTACGGTGAGGCTTTCTCACTCGTAGCGATGCTAAGAGTATGTTGGAATTGGATTAGCAGTTACTGCATTATTTATGAAATCTTGCATATAGGATGTCAAAACATTGTTTCCTTGACAATTTTCTTGAGGGAAGGTTGTATGTGATACAACCGTAAGGTTTTTGACAACTCCTGAAGACGCTAACAAGTATGCAAAGCTCCATCTATCCTTCTAAGGACCGGAGTAAGCATCTCGGGAGTTGGAATGTACGCTTTGATGAGATGATCAAAGATTTTGGGTCTATACAAAGTTTATGAGAAACTTGTATTTCCAAAGAAGTGAGTGGGAGCACTATAGAATTTCTCGATGAGTATATGTTGTAGACATATTGTTGATCGTAAATGATGTAGAATTTCTAGAAAGCATATAGGGTTGTTTGAAAAGTGTTTTTCAATGGAAAACCTGGATTAAGCTACTAGAACATTGAGCATCAAGATCTATGAGGTTAGATCAAAAACGCTAAATGGTACTTTCAAATGAGCACATACCTTGACATAATCTTGAAGGTGTTCAAGATGGATCACCAAAGAAGGAGTTCTTTCCTGAGTTGTAAGGTATGAAGTTAAGAGTTAAAGCTCGACCACGGCAGAAGAGAGAGAAAGGACGAAGGTCGCCCCCTATGCTTCGTACGTAGGCTCTATAGTATGCTATCTTGTACCGCCTTGCGAAGTGTGCCCGCCATGAGTCGATCAAATACAAGAATGATCCAGGAATGGATCATTGGACATCGGTCAAAATTGTCCTTGGAGTAAATAAGGACATGTTTCTCGATTACGGAGGTGATAAAGAGTTCGGCGTAAAGGGTTACGTTGATGCAAGCTTTAACACCTATCCGAATGACTCTGAGTAGCAAACCGGATACGTATAGTGGAGCAACCATTTGCAATAGATCCAAGTGGAGCGTGGAAGCAGCATTTACAATATGACCTAGAGATTTGCGAAGTACATACGGATCTAAATGTTGCGGACCCGTTGACTAAAACCTCTCTCACAAGCAAAACATGATCAAACCCCAAAACTCATTGAGTCTTAATCACATGATGATGTGAACTAGTTTAGTGACACTAGTAAACTCTTTGGATGTTAGTCACATGGCGATGTGACCTGTGAGTGTTAATCACATGGCGATGTGAACTAGATTATTGACTCTAGTGCAAGTGGGAGATCATGGAAATATGCCCAAGAGGCAATAATAAATTAGTTATTATTATATTTCCTTGTTCATGATAATCGTTTATTACCCATGCTATAATTGTATTGATAGGAAACTCAGATACATGTGTGGGTACATAAACAACACCATGTCCCTAGTAAGCCTCTAGTTGACTAGCTCGTTGATCAACAGATGGTTACGGTTTCACGACCATGGACATTGGATGTCGTTGATAACGGGATCACATCATTTGGAGAATGATGTGATGGACAAGACCCAATCCTAAGCCTAGCACAAAGATCGTAGTTCATATGCTAAAGCTTTTCTAATGTCAAGTATCATTTCCTTAGACCATGAGATTGTGCAACTCCGGATGCCGAGGAATGCTTTAGGTGTACCAAACGCCACAACGTAATCGGGTGGCTATAAAGGTGCACTACTGTATCTCGAAAGTGTCTCGGGTTGGCACGAATCGAGATCGATTTGTCACTCCGCAAACGGAGAGGTATCTCTGGGCCCACTCGGTAGGACATCATCATAATGTGCACAATGTGACCAAGGGGTTGATCACGGGATGATGTGTTACGGAACGAGTAAAGAGACTTGCCGTAACGAGATTGAACAAGGTATCGGCATACCGACGATCGAATCTCGGGCAAGTACAATACCGCTAGACAAAGGGAATTGTATATGGGATTGATTGAGTCCTTGACATCGTGGTTCGTCCGATGAGATCATCATGGAACATGTGGGAGCCAACATGGGTATCCAGATCCCGCTGTTGGTTATTGACCGGAGAACGTCTCGGTCATGTCTGCATGGTTCCTGAACCCGTAGGGTCTACACACTTAAGGTTCGATGACGCTAGGTTTATAGGGCATAGATATACGTGGTTACCGAATGTTGTTCGGAGTCCCGGATGAGATCCCGGACGTCACGAGGAGTTCCGGAATGGTCCGGAGGTAAAGATTTATATATGGGAAGTCCTATTTTGGCCACCGAAAAATGTTCGGGATTTTTCGGTATTGTACCGGGACGGTTCTAGAAGGTTCCGGAGTGGGGCCCACCTACATGGGGACCCACATGAACGTGGGTAGTGGGGGCAAGGCCCCACACCCCTGGTCAAGGCGCACTAAGATCCCCCTTAGAAGGAATAAGATCATATCCCAAGGGATAAGATCAAGATCCCTAAAAAGGGGGGATAACAATCGATGGGGAAAGGAAAGGATGGGATTTCTTTCCTCCCACCTTTGCCAACGCCCCAATGGACTTGGAGGGCAAGAAATAATCCCCCTCCACCCCTATATATAGTGGGGAGGTGCATGGGAGCTGCACCCTTGCCCCTGGCGCAGCCCTCCCCCTCTCCCAAGTCCTCCTCCTCTCCCGCGGTGCTTGGCGAAGCCCTGCAGGATTGCCACGCTCCTCCATCACCACCACACCGTCGTGCTGCTGGTGGATGGAGTCTTCCCCAACCTCTCCCTCTCTCCTTGCTGGATCAAGGCATGGGAGACGCCACCGTCTTTGTCTGCGTGTGTTGAACGCGGAGGTGCCGTCCGTTCGGCACTAGGATCTCCGGTAATTTGGATCACGACGAGTACGACTTCTTCAACCCCGTTCTCTTGAACGCTTCCACTTAGCGATCTACAAGGGTATGTAGATGCACTCTCCTTCCCCTCATTGCTAGTTTCTCCATAGATAGATCTTGGTGACACGTAGGAAAATTTTGAATTTCTGCTACGTTCCCCAACAATATCGGCTAAGGTAGCACTGGGAGAACCACCGCGATTGTGCCCGGGTTGAGCTGGGTTGAGCACCTCAGTGGAGAAAGCTAAAACTGACCATCATGATAGGGCGAGAGCCGGTCGCTGTTCGAGAGGTTTTTTCGGGTCCCTAAAGACTTATGCCGCTTAGAGCGAGGAGCCGCATTGTCCGGCCAAGGCGTGGATAGCGCCGAACTCGGTCTTCCGAATACTAGGGGCTTCACGAAATTTAAAATTATAGAATTCTATGGCTAAGTGAGAGTGTTCAAGCACTATAAGTCCGGTTGCCTTGTTCGTTGCGTTGAGCGCCTCCTCGACGGAAACCAAGAATGGGAACAAGAGCGCTCAAGTTTATCCCGAACACCCCAAAGACTGTGGCATGGGGGCTGAAGCCAACGACTTGCCATCTCTCAAATTTGATAAAGGGCCGCATGTATAAGGCAATATTTTAAATTAACAAGCGTTGCTTAGCGATATGAACAAGTTTTCACAGACAGTGATAACAGATGCAGTCTATTAAAAAATTACATCTTTGGAGCACTCATCCGCTTATACGGCGGGCACCCTTCAGACGCCCTCATAGTACATTTCGGGCTTATGCGATGATCCTTGCCCTTCGGTGGCCCGTCTGTCACAAGCTTCTCCGCATCCAGCTTGCCCCAAAGGCACTTTAGCACGGGCAAGGCCCGACGGCACCTTCAATGCAGACGGAGCGCTTGATGACTTCAATCCGTGGATAAAGGCGTCCACCAGCCGCCAGACTAGCCCAAAGTAGCTCCTGTGCACGGCTTCCAATGGCCACAAACCAACTATGAGGCCCTTCATGGCCTATTCGGCGACCTTGTGGAGCTCGACCAGCCGCTTCACTGGTCGCCAGGCACTGGACGCTCGCCTCAAAGATACCGAGCCCAGAACACCTTCTCCGTCGAGCTCCCTCCTTGGCGCGGTAGAACGCGGCAGCATCGATACACTACGGGCAGATCTGTGAACGCCCCGAGAGCTCAATTCGGGTAAGTAATAGGTAATTCACTTTCACATGCCCGCTTTGCATAAAGAATGCCTTACCCGCCGCTATCTTCTTTAATGATTCAATTTCTTAGAGGGCTTTTTCGGCTTCGCCTTAACGGCTTTGGCACTCTCAAGAGCCGAGGCGAGCTCGACTCTCGAGTCTTCGAGTCACGCCCAAACTCTTGTGTTTTTCCACGAGGGCCTGGAGCTCTTGCTGCACCTCCGCCACCCGCCCTCCTCGCTTCTCTCGCCAGGTGCGCTCATGCCGCTTTGCTTTCGGCCGCTGACACCGCTTCCTTCAGGGTCGCCACCTCGTTTGTGGCCCCTACAATACCCATGTTATTCCTGTCATTTTTTGCAACCGAATCCTTTCTATAAGGTATTTCTTTAATAAGGTATTGCTTTCCTTCCCTGTCCTCGAGCTGCTTCTTGGCAAGGCCGAGCTCGTTCTCGGACCGCCGAGGCTCTTCTTCAATGCATTGACCTCACGCAATAAGGCGGCAGAGGTCGCAAGAGCCTGCATTCGCATATTGACATACTTATGTTAGACTCCTCGTATATCTTTTTAGATCCTTAGTCCGCTTTTCTTTTGAACACCGAACTAAGCACCGTGGGCTACCGCTTATGCGGTAATATTTTTACATATTCTAAACTTACCTCAAAGCCTGTTAGAAGGCTGGTATAGCTTCAGCCAGCCCGCTCTTGGCGGATCGAACTTTCTCGGATCACCACACTCATAATAAAGGCGGTGCTCCTCCTCGATGGAGGCGCTGTTAAGCGCCTCCAAGAAGCTATCCGGTGCCTCCTGTTGGACGGAGGACACTGGCATCTTACCCTTCCCTACGAAGGACCGCTTCACTTCGAACCGGCTGAAGGTTCCGGTGTGGAGTCCGGACAAGGGTCGGGCTTAGAGCCCCTGGGGGTCTCGCTCCCCTCGTGCCTGGAGTCCGGGAGGCTGCCTTACGGCGCCTCCTGCGCCACCTCCTCTTGACCAGGCCCCCTCGGAGCCCCACCTCAGCGTCGTCCGCAGCGTGAGGTGAGGAGGCGGCCGGAAGTGAAGTACTCTCCACTTCCGACGACCTGTGGACCCGCTCGGACGAAGCGGCGAGCTCGCCCTTTGGGTGGGCTGCATGATTGTTCGGCATTAGAGAACACTATGCAATGAAAAAAAAAGTCATGGGTATCCGGACACTTACGATCTCGCCAGGGGCTTGGCCCTAGTTGGCCACTCCTCCTCGTCGTTGTCGGCGATGGTGGAGAAGTCCGGAGGAAGGGTCCTTCCTTCTTGGACCCTCCGACCTCCCAGCTTGGGGCGGCCTTCCTTTTCTTCTCTCTTCGCCGGGAGAAGCTTTTTTCCTCCTCCTCTTCCTCGTAGGAGGATTCCGCCTCGGGGTTGTGTCGGGCGATGAGTCCGACAAAGACTGGCGCCGGAGCTCCTTCGAGTTCCCGTGGCCTCCTTCTTGGTTTTCTTCTCCCAAGACCACGTGAGGTGCCGGAGCCAGCAGCCCGGTCAATCGGCGTCCACTGGCTCTCTTGGCAAAGGGGCCGACAGCTTAATCTGTCGGGACGCCTTCACCAGTCCCGCCAAAGGTTAGGGAGTTTTAGATCCCACATAGAGTCAATCTATGAAAAACAAGAGTCCCATAAAGGGTAAAATAACTTACCTCGCTGGCTTGATGCTGCGAGCTGAATCCGCGATCTTCGGTAGCGGATGTGGGAGCCTCGGCGCCCTTCAATAGCACCTTCTAGGCATCTTCGTACGTAGTGTCGAAGAGCCTTTTAAGAGTTGGGGGCTGTGCCGGATCGAACTCCCACAATTTGAAGGCCCGTTGTTGGCATGGGAGAATCCGGCGGATGAGCATCACCTGGATAACGTTGACAAGCCTGAGATTCTTGTCCACCAGGTTTCGGACGCAGGTTTGGAGTCCGGACAGCTCGTCTGAATCCCCCCACGTCAGGCCCGTTTCTTTCCATGATGTGAGCCGTGTGGGGAAGCCAGATCAGAATTCGGGGGCCGCCGCCCATTGAGAGTCGCGCGGCTCGGTGATGTAGAACCACCCCGATTGCCACCCCTTTATGGTCTCCACAAAGGAGCCCTCGAGCCATAGGACTTTGGCCATCTTGCCAACCATGGCGCCCAAGATTCCGCTTGGCGGCCGCCCACTACCTTTGGCTCGACATTGAAGATCTTCACCGTAAGTCAAGTGGGGCTGGATGCAGAGGAAGGCATCGCATTACCACGATAAACGCCGAGATGTTGAGGATGAAATTGGGGCCGATCGTGGAAGTCCAGCCGTAGTAGAACACGAGCCCCTGGACAAATGGATGAAGTGGAAAACCTAGTCCATGGAGGAAGTGGGGGAGAAACACCACCCTCTCATGGGGCCTGGGTTGGAATGAGCTGCCCTCGCCGGGTAGCCGGTGCGCTGCGATGTTGCTGGACAAGTATCCGCCTCCGCAGCTTTCGATGTGCCCTCCGTGACGGAGGAGGCCATCCACCAGCCTCCCGCTCCCGACATAGTTGGAGACGGTAGAGGTGGGATGTGCGGACTTGGGCGCTGGAGCACGAGTGCGCGGAAATGGATGAGCAAAGGAGGAAGAAGGCGTAGGTGAAAGGGTGGATCCTTATCCCCTTATATGGAAGGACGGCTATGCGTCCCCGCTAGCCTCGGTAAAACTCGCTTATCTCCCAAGCGCCGTAATCAATGGCGCGGATGGGTTACCCACGTCCGTATTGATGGGAGTCCCTAATAAGGGGCACGATCTACGCTGATAAGACATGCCAAGGAAACCGCCTCGCTAAACGCGCTTAAGGTGGAACAAGAAGAAAACGATTCAGATGAACACCTCGCCGTGGTGTGATGTCACGCATGAATACGTCGGCCAGATCTGTGCAAAAGTTATTCTCTCTCTGGTAGTATGTGGAACTTGTTTTGCAGAGCCGACACTATCCTTGTGTTCAAAATCTTCTATGAAGTATTCAGAGGAGGAACCCGCCTTGCAATGCCGAAGACAAGATGCGCTACCGGACTCGTCGTCATTGAAGCCCGGTTCAGGCTACCGAGGGAGTCCTGGACTAGGGGGTGTCCGGATAGCCGAACTATCATCTTTGGCCGGACTCATAGACTATGAAGATACAAGATTGAAGACTTTGTCCCGTGTCCGGATGGGACTTTCCTTGGCGTGGAAGGCAAGCTTGGCGATACGGATATGTAGATCTCCTACCATTGTAACCGACTGTGTAACCCTAACCCTATCCGTGTCTATATAAACCGGAGTGTTTTAGTCCGTAGGACTAACAACAATCATACCATAGGCTAGCTTCTAGGTTTAGCCTCTACGATCTCGTGGTAGATCTACTCTTGTACAACCCATATCATCAATATTAATCAAGCAGGAGTAGGGTATTACCTCCATCGAGAAGGCCCGAACCTGGGTAAAAACATCATGTCCCTTGTCTCCTGTGACCATCCGCCTAGACGCACAGTTCGGGACCCCCTACCCGAGATCCGCCGGTTTTGACACCGACAGGGGGTGAATAGGCGATTTTTATGAAAGTCTTCAAAACACGGGGGCTTTGAAGACAAACAGTAGAAATAAACCTATTGATATGCAGCGGAAGGTAGACTACACTAGATATGCCATAGTCAAGTAAACAATGAAGTGAAAGCACGAAGACCATTAGCAGCTAAGTAGTATGGATCAGGATGGAAGATAGTATGAAGCCAAACAACAACAGTTTTCACTCAGTGAAGACAATCAGATCAGACAGGCAGGCAATGACTTCACGAAGACAAACTATATGTAAAGAGAGGTAAAGGACAGAACCGGTTGCTTGGTGAGGACAAGGATTTGTTGGCCCAGTTCCAGTTGCTGTGACAATTGTACGTCTGGTTAGCGAGGCTGAGATTCAACTCAGAAGACCGCGTCTTCACCTTATTCCCCTTGAGCTAAGGACACTTAGTCCTCGCCCTATCACTCTGGTAAGTCTTCAAGGTAGACTTCCAAACCTTCACAGACTTCGTTCACCGGCAATCCACAATGACTCTTGGATGCTCAGAACGCGACGCCTAACCGGCTGGAGGATTCACAGTCCTCAAGTGTAACAAGTCTTCAGATCACGTGGACAGAAAGACTTCAGTGATGCCTAACACGCTTTGGCTCTGGGTGTTTTGGCCTTTGTCCTCGCAAGGATCTCTCTCTCAAAAGCTTAGGAGGTGGGTTGCTCTCAAACGACAGAAGCCGTGTACTAACTCTGAGCAGCCACCAATTTATGGTGTAGGGGGTGGGCTATTTATAGCCAGGAGGCAACCCGACCTGATATGTCCGAAATGACTCTGGGTCACTAAGGAACTGACACGTGTCCAAGGTTCAGATTTCAAACACACGTGGCAGCTTGACTTGGGCTACAAGAAAGCTGACTCGTCCAGCTCTGGATAAGATTTGCTCTCATTGTCTTCGCTCGAAGACATAGGATTTGGTTGAGCATCACATCAGTCACTCTGACTTTGTTTACTTGGACCCCACTTAACAGTACGGTGGTTCCTATGACTCAACAAAGAAGAAAAGGAAACTACGAAACAACTATGTCTTCGCACTCCATAGTCTTCACGTGAATGTCTTCTCAATTCATAATCTTCGTTGTGAATATCTTCACAGACCACCATTGTCTTCAATGTGTTCACACATTTTTAGGGGTCATCTCTGGTAGGTAAACCGAATCAATATGGGACTACTACCTTTGTTATCCTGCAATTCTCACAAACACATTAGTCCCTCAACCAAGTTTGTCGTCAATACTCCAAAACCGACTAGGGGTGGCACTAGATGCACTTACAATATCCCCCTTTTTGGTGATTGATGACAAACAGGTTGAAGTTTTCAACGGGAATAAAAAGATGTGAAAGTTAAGAATTAAGTGTTTGTCTTCATATGTAGCAAAAGGCTCCCCTAAAGATGTGCATATAAGTAATTTGCTTTCGAATGCAAATGCACATGGCATGTTTTAATTTGTGGAGATCCTTTCAACTTATAAAGACAATTCATCATGCATATAAAGATATAACGAAGATAATGACATGCATAATGAAAAATGGACATCTGTGGAATGGCTTCATGCGGAATTTATCATCGCATCACAAAGTAGCAGAAAAAGTAGCAGACGACCATCGAGTTTAAGTGTTACAACTCAAAGAACCAAATGTATCAAAAGACGAGAGTTGCAAATACTTGGCAAAAATAATGCAACCACCCATAAGGACCCGCTTGAAGACTATCAACTCATATGCTTCTGCCCCTTTTGTCAGTAATGACCAAAAAGGTTTGAAGACATAGAGCATCTACTCGTTCCCAGAAGGAGCAGATGATGGAGCAGGGTCGACGTTGGAGTTTGGTGGTGCAGAAGGACCTGACGCAGTGTCGAGATGCAGTGCAACCATGGTCGGTGAAGTGGCGTCGTCTTCTTCATCGACGACTCTCGCAACAACAGTTGCAACCGAAGATGAATATTTAGAGTCTTCAATGGATGGCATGCGACTCCAGCTTTCATTTTGTGGAGGCCTGGAATCAAACTTGAAATCCTCAGTGAAGCCATCATAGCGAAGATCTTCTTCAGGACATAGTAGTGTGAGGCTCTTCCAGGACCGCTGACAGGCTTCATGGGCAACAAATGAGTTCTTGGTGGCCAAGTTTTGAATGCGATTAACATCCACCAAGATACTCTACATCTGATGCTTGAGCCAGTCATGATGCTTATCCTTCTTCTGATGTAAGGCCACAAGAAGCTCTCGGTCATTGAGTACACGAGAATGCTTCCGAGGCCTTTGGGCAATTGTACTAGCAGTGGCTTCAGTGTTGGCACGATGTGGCACATGTATATTGCCAGCCAGAGGATAAGCAGTAGTTGCAGCATTGGGGACATGAATTCCTTCTATTGGTTGCATGAAGCTTTGACGATCAACATTATGAAGATATACACGCGTCTTGGAAGGCTCGTACTGTGGTCCAGAAGCTGTGGGAGGAACCATAATGGGCAATCTCACTGTGACAAGCTGGTCATGATCATATGCATGTTCAATTGTATGAGGCCTTGGAGGTGGAACAATGGCTTTAGCATTCACAGTGGCTTCAGGTTGGACATGAGCTTCAGGCACCACATTAGCTTCAGGCTCTACATTGTCTTCAGCCATGACATTGTCAGTGGAGTCAGTGGCATTGTTTGTGGCAGCCTCAGTCTTTTCAACCTCCATTTCTTCAATAACAGGAGGGTCGGGCACGATCACATTCTCCTCGAGAATGACTGGATCAGCAGCAGGGGGTGTGGCAACTCTTTCTTCCTCTCTTTCTCCTTGATCTTCATCGGCTGATGCAACCGGAATGTCTTCAGCAACTTTAGCTTCAGACTCGGAGATATTCGCAGTAGGGGTTGTTCCAGGAAACACTTGGCGTGCTACTGAGCTGTGGTGCACTTCCCCTTTCGGAATGCTCGACATGGTGACCTGTGGCCTCGGGCCTTTGTGAAGCCTGCAAAATGCGGGTGATGCCTTTGGTGAGAGAGTGGTCTGCACCATGTAGTTGTCATCGTCAAGTACCGGAGTGGTGACTTGAGGTGATGGAGTTCTGGGTGTTTCATCATGAATGGGGGTGCCTTGCTGGGGGCGCTCAGCCCATGAGTCATCTTGAGCAATTGGCGTCAATGGACGACCAACGCTGATTAGTTCACTGCTCGTTGGAGCAGGCGATGATACCGACTGGGGCTCGAGCTGAGGAAGGACTTCATCATCATCAACATTGTCTCCATGACCAATGTCTTCAGCTGTGATGGGGTCAACAGTTGTAACTTCTTCATCTTCATGAGCCGCTATGGAAGCTGGCTCATGGATCACCAAACGACGCTCTTGGTTGTTTGAACCTGGAAGTGCAACAGAAATGGGTTCAACATTGAGGGGCTCAGAGGCAGCAACACACGCTTTCTTTGAAAACTTTGTCTTCAGCTTCTTCTTGGATGGGGCATCATTAGAAGCATCCTTGTGCTTGCGTTTCCTGGCTTCGGCTTCATCTGCCCTTGTCTTCTTTAGCTCTGATGCTGTTGTGGTGACCTTAGGCTTCGAGCCTGTCATGCTGGCAGAGAAGACAATGCGAGGTTCTTCCTACCTTGTGTTGGGGAACGTAGTAATTTCAAAAAAATTCCTACGCACACGCAAGATCATGGTGATGCATAGCAACGAGAGGGGAGAGTGTTGTCCATGTACCCTCGTAGACCGAAAGCGGAAGCGTTAGCACAACGCGGTTGATGTAGTCGTACGTCTTCACCATCCGACTGATCAAATACCAAACGCACGGCACCTCCAAGTTCAGCACATGTTCAGCCCGATGACGTCCCTCGATCTCCGATCCAGCCGAGTGTTGAGGGAGAGTTTCGTCAGCACGACGGCGTGGTGACGATGATGATGTTCTACCGACGCAGGGCTTCGCCTAAGCACCGCTATAGTATTATCGAGGAGGACTATGGTGGAGGGGGGCACCGCATACGGCTAAAAGATCAAACGATCAATTGTTGTGCCTCTAGGGTGCCCCTGCCTCAGAGCATATAAAGGAGCAAGGGGAGGTGCGGCCGACCAAGAGGGGCGCGCCAGAGGAGTCCTACTCCTACTGGAGTAGGACTCCCTCCCTTTTCCTTGTTGGACTAGGAGTGGAGGGGGAAAGAGGAGCGAGAGAGGAAGGAAAGGGGGGCGCCGCCCCCCTCTCCTTATCCTATTCGGACTAGGGGGGAGGGGTGTCGGTGTCAAAACCGGCGGATCTCGGGTAGGGGGTCCCGATCTGTGCGTCTAGGCTGATGGTAACAGGAAGCAAGGGACACAATGTTTACCCAGGTTCGGGCCCTCTCGATGGAGGTAAAACCCTACTTCCTGCTTGATTAATATTGACGATATGAGTAGTACAAGAGTAGATCTACCACGAGATCGTAGAGGCTAAACCCTAGAAGCTAGCCTATGATGGTATGATTGTAATTGTGATCGGCCTTCTAAGGACCAACCTCTCCAGTTTATATAGACACCGGAGAGGGCTAGGGTTTACATGGAGTCGGTTACAAGGAAGGAAATATAATATCCGGATCGCCAAGTTTGTCTTCCACGCAAAGGAGAGTCCCATCCGGACACGGGACGGAGTCTTGAGTCTTGTATCTTCACGCTCCAATAGTCCGGACGATGTATATAGTCCGGCAGTCCGGATACCCCCTAATCCAGGACTCCCTCAGTAGCCCCTGAACCAGGCTTCAATGACGATGAGTCCTGCGCGCAGTCTTGTCTTCGGCATTTCAAGGCGGGTTCCTTCTCCGAATACTCCATAGTAATTATCGAACACTTAAATCGTGTCCGGATCTGCAAAATGATCTTCACATACCACCGTAGAGAGAACGATATTTCACAAATGCAATATGCTGACAACTTTTTAGACAACGTGACATGTCATTACGGTCGGGTCATTATTCGAACCGTTTTCCCACAACCGGCCACAACGCATATTGAGAGGCGGTTTCCTTGACACGTCTTGTCAAAGCAGAGATCGTGTCCCCTTATCACGGGATTCTCATCAATACGGGTATGGGTAATCCCACCGCGCCATCAATCGTGGCGCTTGGGAAGCGAGCGATCCTCAACGGGTAAGTGGGGAGGCACACCGCATTCGTCGCCTCTATAAAGGGATAAGAGTTCCGCATTTTTACCCACGCCTTCTTCCTCCCTTGCTCACCCCTGCCGCCTCGAGCTCCAGCGCCCTAGCCCAAGTTTTCTCTGCACAGCTAAACATGTCCGGAGCAGGAGGCAAGTGGGTGGCTTCCACTATGAAGGAGAAGCATATCTCGAATCTTCGGGCGGCCGGATACTTGGCCGCGGACATAGCGCACCGTCTACCGGATGACGAGCAGGTAATTCCAACTCTGCTACCCCATGAGAGGGTCATGTTTGTCACCCACTTCGTCCGTGGACTGGGATTTCCACTTTATCCCTTTGTCCGTGGGCTCATGTTCTACCACGGGCTAGATTTCCATGATCTAGCTCCAAATTTCGTCCTCAACATCTCGGCGTTCATCGTCGTATGCGAGGCCTTCCTCCGCATCAAGCCTCACTTTGGCTTGTGGCTACAAATCTTCTGCGTGAAGCCGAAGATCGTGAGCGGCGAGCAAGCGGAGTGCGGAGGGGCCATGGCGGGCAAGATGCCTAACGTCACCTGGCTTGACGGCTCCTTTGCGGAGACCGTGAAAGGGTGGCAATCGGGGTGGTTCTACATCACCGAGCCGCGCGGCGCCAACTGGGCGGCGGCCCCCGAATTCCGATCCGGAACCCCTACGCGGCTCACCTCCTGGGAAAGGAAGGGCCTGACCTGGGGCGAACCTGCAGAGCTGACCGGACTCCAAAATTGCATAAAAAATATGAAGGACAAGAACATCAAGCTTGTCAACGTGGTCCAGGTCATGCTCGTCCGCCGGATTCTCCCGTGCCAAAGATGGGTATTCAATCTGTGGGAATACGTCCTGTCCGAACACCAGACACTTTGAAAGCTCTACGACATGATGCACAAAGGCGCATGGAAGGTGCTGTTCAAGGCCTCCGAAGTAACTTCCCCCCATATCCGAGGACCGCGGACTTCTTGCCGCGCGGCCCCCCGTCCGGTGAGTTTTATGACTACCACCAGATTCAGTTCTTCCTAATATATTCATGGGGGAGTCTTAAGTCATTGTGTGTATTTGATCAGATTATGTGGAGACAGCGGAGCGGATTGACTGTCCGGCTCCGCTGTCGGAAGGTCCAGCCGATGCTCTCTTGACGGAGATGCTAGTCCCGGTGCCCTACAAGGCACCGGAAAAGAAGGCCCCGGGGGCCAGGAAGGGTCCCCGGCGTAAGGTCGTACCGGACGCCTCGTCCGAGGATGACGAGGCACAATCCTATCCCGAGGAGGAGGAAGAAGAAGAAGAAGAGGTCGCCCCATCCGGAGAGGATGGGGGACCTAAGAAGGCGGACTAGGGGGCCGGAAAAGGCCCCCGACGCAAGGCCGTCATACCCACGTCGTCTGAAGACGACGAGGCAGATTCCTCCCGCGGAGGTGGGGGAAAACACGAAGAAGTTCTACCTCCCCGCAATGGGGGGGGGGGAGAAGAAGAGGAAAGCCGCCCCAGAGGGGGAGGCCAGGGCGTCCAAGAAGGGAAAGGCGTCCCAGCCAGACTACTCCACCACGGCCGCTCATAGCGATGAAGAGTGGCTGCCCAGGGGGAAGCCCCTAGCGAGATCGTGAGTCTTCGCACTCTATTGTACTTTAGCGCTACTTTGTTTCATAGTCTTGTTATAACGCCGAACATATATGCAGTCCGGCCAGGGTTCATCCCGAGGTATCGTCCTCAGATGGGTCCTTGAGTGCTTCAGCGATGAACTCGCTCCCGACGGCCACTACTCCTCAGCCTGCGGATGACACGGAGGTGTTGTCCCAAAGGTTCCCAGAGCGGGGGGAGGTGACTCTGGAGGCGCCCCAAGGCGGAATTCCAGAAGTCGAACACGTGGGGTTCAAGATCCCCATAGATCGTGTTGATGAGATCCGCAGTAAGCCGGGCTCTCAGCCGAATACTGTCCCGAAACCTCGAATGGTTCCGGACTTAGGCGGGCAGCCCCTCGTTAGGGAGGGCGAGCCGTCTGTGCCGAAGACTTATGTTACGCCCAAGGCGTCGGATTGTCTGCTGGAAGTGCTTCGCGGCGCTTCCATGGATGAAGAGCACCGTACTCTTATGAGTGCGGTGATTCAGAAGGTTATGTCCGCCAAAAGCGGGCTAACCGAAGCCTGCACCAGCCTCCTAACAGGCTTTGAGGTAAGTAATAAAAATGTGTGAGATTACCACCCGATAGGTAGTAGCCCCTGATACTCTGTTTGGTGTTCGGAAAGAAAATCCAAACGGAGGGTCAATTATAATCCGCAGGAGCCTAATAGTAAGTCTTTATGAATAAGCAGGCTGCGCTGCTTGTCACTGCTGTCCGCACAGCCGAGGTCGCCAGACTAAAACGGGACCTCGAGCAGGCGCAAGGAGAGCTCGACCTCACGAAGAGGCAGCTCGAAGAGAACAAAGGTGAGTGATTCCCCGCTCTCATGTAATGAAGGATAGATAGAATTGGTTATTATAACGACGAAGCGTCAGGCCGTGGTAACGAGGGCCACCACCGAAGTGGTGTCTCTGAAGAAAGCGCTGTCCGAGGCCGAAAACAAGGCGGCCTTGGAATGCAAGGAGCGCGAAAAGCAAGATGCTAGAGTGGGCGAGGTACAGCAAGAGCTCCAGGAGCTCGGCAAAAAGTTCGAGTCCTTGGAGCATGATCTTAAGATGAAAGAGACTGAGCTTGCGAAGGCCCTTGTTAGTGTGAAAGATGCCAAGGCCAAAGCCGAAAAGGCACAGCTCAAAATCCAGGCGGCCAAGAAGATATCGGCGGGTAAAACATTCTTTATGCAAAGCAAACATGTGGAGGAGGCGTTTCTTTTACTTACCCGAATTCGGAGCTCTCCAGGGGCTTTCGCAGATCTGCCACGCAGCGTCTCAGCCGCCACAGAGTTCTACCGTGCCGAGGAGGGGAGATCCACGGAGAAGCTGTTCTGGTCCCAGTATGCTGGAGCCGAACACCCAATGCCTCTAAGTGACCAACTGAAGCACTTGGTCGAACTCCACAGGGCGGCCGAAGTGGCTATGAAAGATTTCATAGTCCGGATGTGGCCTGGTGAGCCCCTGTCCAGTAGCTACTTCGGCCTGATCAAGCGGATGGTGAATGCCTGTCCGCGGCTTGAGGTTATCAAGCGATCCGTTTGCATTGAGGGTGCCCGCCGGGCCTTTGCCCGTGCGAAGGTGCATTGGGGCAAGCTGGATGCGGAGAAGCTGGTGAAGGACGGGCCGCCTGAGGGCAAGGCACATCGCTATCCCGAGAAGTATTACGATGGCGTTATGAAGGGTGCTCGTCATGTGGCCGATGAATGTAACAAGGACAAGATCTTTGAATAAATGTACCTTTGTCATTGTTGTAATATAAAGACGAAGTTACTTGTGCTATGTAGCATTGTTTGATTTAAAATATTACCTTATGTGCGGCTGTTTATAGAATTCTGAATGTAGGCCAGTCGTCGGCTTCCGCCCCCACGTAACTAGTACCGGGGTGTTCCTAGAAAAACCCCACACAACGCGGTTGATGTAGTCGTACGTCTTCACGATCCGACTGATCAAATACCGAACGCACGACACCTCCAAGTTCAGCACATGTTCAACCCGATGACGTCCCTCGATCTCCAATCCAGCCGAGTGTTGAGGGAGAGTTTCGTCAGCACAACGACATGGTGACGATGATGATGTTCTACCGACGCAGGGCTTCGCCTAAGCACCGCTATAGTATTATCGAGGAGGACTATGGTGGAGGGGGGCACCGCATACGGCTAAAAGATCAAACGATCAATTGTTGTGCCTCTAGGGTGCCCCCTTCCCCCGTATATAAAGGAGCAAGGGGGGAGGTGCGGCCGGCCAAGAGGGGGCGCGCCAGGAGGAGTCCTACTCCTACCGGGAGTAGGACTCCCTCCCTTTTCCTTGTTGGACTAGGAGTGGAGGGGGAAAGAGGAGCGAGAGAGGAAGGAAAGGGGGGCGCCGCCCCCCTCTCCTTGTCCTATTCGGACTAGGGGGAGGGGTGTCGGTGTCAAAACCGGCGGATCTCGGGTAGGGGGTCCCGATCTGTGCGTCTAGGCTGATGGTAACAGGAAGCAAGGGACACAATGTCTAACCAGGTTCGGGCCCTCTCGGTGGAGGTAAAACCCTACTTCCTACTTGATTAATATTGACGATATGAGTAGTACAAGAGTAGATCTACCACGAGATCGTAGAGGCTAAACCCTAGAAGCTAGCCTATGATGGTATGATTGTAATTGTGATCGGCCTTCTAAGGACCAACCTCTCCGGTTTATATAGACATCGGAGAGGCCTAGGGTTTACATGGAGTCGGTTACAAGGAAGGAAATATAATATCTGGATCACCAAGCTTGTCTTCCACGCAAAGGAGAGTCCCATCCGGACACGGGACGGAGTCTTGAGTCTTGTATCTTCACGCTCCAATAGTCCGGACGATGTATATAGTCCGGCTGTCCGGATACCCCCTAAGCCAGGACTCCCTCAAGGGGCGCGAGGTCCTGCCCTACCCGCCTCTCCTCTTCTCCACAAGGCCCACTATGGCCCATTAAGTCCCCGGGGGGTTCAGGTAACCTCCCGGTACTTCGGTAAAATCCCGATTTCACCCGGAACACTTCCGATATCCAAATATAGGCTTCCAATATATCAATCTTTATGTCTCGACCATTTCGAGACTCCTCGTCATGTCTGTGATCACATCCGAGGCTCCGAACAACCTTCGGTACATCAAAACATATAAACTCATAATATAACTGTCATCGAAACGTTAAGCGTACGGACCCTACGGATTCGAGAACTATGTAGACATGACCGAGACACGTCTCCGGTCAATAACCAATAGCGAAACCTGGATGCTCATATTGGCTCCCACATATTCTACGAAGATCTTTATCGGTCAGACCACATAACAACATACGTTGTTCCCTTTGTCATCGGTATGTTACTTGCCCGAGATTCGATCGCCGGTATCTCAATACCTAGTTCAATCTCGTTCGCAAGTCTCTTTACTCATTCCGTAATACATCATCCCGCAACTAACTCATTAGTTGCAATGCTTGCAAGGCTTAAGTGATGTGCATTACCGAGAGGGCCCAGAGATACCTCTCCGACAATCGGAGTGACAAATCCTAATCTTGAAATACGCCAACCCAACAAGTACCTTCGGAGACACATGTAGAGCACCTTTATAATCACCCAGTTATGTTGTGACGTTTGGTAGCACACAAAGTTTCCTCCGGTAAACGGGAGTTGCATAATCTCATAGTCATAGGAACATGTATAAGTCATGAAGAAAGCAATAGCAACATACGAAACGATCGAGTGCTAAGCTAACGGAATTGGTCAAGTCAATCACATCATTCTCCTAATGATGTGATCCTGTTAATCAAATGACAACTCATGTCAATGGCTAGGAAACATAACCATCTTTGATCAACGAGCTAGTCAAGTAGAGGCATACTAGTGACACTCTGTTTGTCTATGTATCCACACATGTATTATGTTTCCGGTTAATACCATTCTAGCATGAATAATAAACATTTATCATTATATAAGCAAATAAATAATAACTTTATTATTGCCTCTAGGGCATATTTCCTTCACCTTGATGCTTCAGTTTGGGTCACAACATATTTCTTCTTCTGCTTGGCAGCCATTCTGGAGTCAATGCCAGGACGCCCAAGAGCTTTGCGCTTTTCAGCTTCATTGTGTGCTTGAACACATTTCTGTGCAAAGTACTTCATGCGCTATCTTGAACCTTTAGCTTCTTCACGCTTCTTGTGAAACTCTTCCTTGAGGTCATGCAGCATTTTCTTGAAGATTTGAACATCTGCCACGCTGAGCTTGGCCATGTTCTTCTTAAAGTGAGCCTTCTCATAGTCAATCTTGTTCTTGAGTTCGACAATCTTATGAGCCAAAGCTAGTTCATTAGCAATGGCTCCGTGGAATGTGACGCTGATGTCCACAGGTAGCTGAAGATCATCAATGCTGATGCTCTGGTCATCGAACCACTCATCGATGAAGTTATTCAGAATGTCAACATCAAAGAGGGGCAGATCACTGAAGATCTCCGCCTCTTGCTTGCTCTTGACCAGCATCTCAAGGGCTTCATCACCAAGATCTTCATCGCTGGATAGATCGATGGTGTCTTCCTCATTGCACAAAACAGCAGCAGGAGTTAGTTCATGCCCAGAACTCTTCATGGGCTTCTTTGTCTTCTTGGACTTCTCAGTCTTGTTGGAGACACGAGACAAATCTTCAGACCGCACACTGGGTTCAGGAGGTGCAGTGGCCAATGGCTTCACAGTCGAAGCTTTTGGTGCGGCAGAGGGCTTCAAAGCTTTTGATTTCTTCTTTTTCTGCTTTGGTGGAGCTGGCGCATCTTCAGAATCTGCGTCATCATCTGATTGCTCCATAGTGGCCCTCTGAGCAGCTATGTGAGAGAGGAGGCCAATGAAGTTGTTGAAGGGGCCAATGACATTTGGATTGGCATCGCGTGTGCCAACAACCCTTGGAGCAGACGGACCAGGGTTGAAGTTGAGTCCAAGATCTTTCTTATTCTTCACAGCTAACTCTTTTGCAAACTGCTAGTTGCGCTTGAAAAGATTGTCTTCTCGACACCATAACATAGATGATGGGTCGGCATTCTCTGGCATCGGTCCTCGGACCATGCATGGGTAGAAGCCTTGAGCAATGGCTTCTGACTTGGACTTGGGCTGTAGATTTTTGTACAGAATATCACCCCATGGGCGCTTGATAGCATTCTTATCTGCATATTCGGCAGTGACAAAGTTATACTTGAACCACTGTTCAGCCCAATATCTTCGAATACATTGGATTCGGGTCTTGCGCTAGCCATAGCTTTCCTCAGGATCTGACTTGTACATCTCAAACAGATCTGGAGGTAAATCCTTAGCTGTATCTCCACGGCTGCCTGCCACCTTTTCTTGTTGACTTCTTATTTGCCATTATATTCAGACTGAATGGCTTCAGAACAGTGAATGGCTTCCTTTTGCTGGTCAAACAAGCGTTGGCTTCAGGGGAGTGAATATGACGTTGTAAGAACTCTGCTGTCACGCCCAAGATGCGACCCTATCCTAAAGGAACTCGAAGGTCCCACCAAGGATAGAAGCGCATCTTGAAGACGCTTTTGCAAGGTGGATATCATTACATCAACATTACATAATAGATGGGGATACATACATAAGGCACAAATGCCATAAGAATACAACATCACATCATATACAAGATCAACATCCGACTACGGATGAAACATAAATAGAAGCTCAAACGACATCCACCCTGCTAGCCCAGGCTGCCGACCTGGAACCTATCCCCTGATCGAAGAAGAAGCAGAAGAAGAACTCCAATACAAGCAAACATCGCTCTCACGTCATGATCATCGCAAACCTGTACTTGCAACTGGTGGTGTAGTAATCTGTGAGCCACGAGGACTCAACAATCCCATTACCATGGGTATCAAGACTAGCAAAGCTTAATGGGAAAGGAAGGGGTAAAGTGGTGAGGTTGCAACAGCGGCTAAGCATATATGGTGGCTAACATACGCAAATGAGAGCGAGAAGAGAAACAAAGGAACGGTCGTCAACTAGTAATAATCAAGAAGTGATCCTGAACTCCTACTTACGTCAGACATAACCCGTAAACCGTGTTCTCCTCTCGATCAACCCCGAAAAGAGACACTCACGGTTACGCATTAACGGTCGGTGTATTTTAGAAGAGTTTGCTTCAAGTTTACTACAACCGGATATTAACAAATTCTCATCTCGCCACATAACCGCTGGCACGGCTCTCGAAAAGTTTATACCTGCAGGGAGTCCCAACTTAGCCCATGATAAGCTCTCGCGATCAACGAAGGATATTCCTTCTCCCCGGGAAGACCCGATCAGTCTCGGAATCCCGGCTACAAGACATTTCGATAGTAATAAAACAAGACCAGCAAAGCCGCCCGATGCGCCGACAACCCCGATAGGAGCTGCACATATCTCGTTCTCAGGGCAACATCGGATGAGACATCCTATGAGTAAAACCAGACCCCGAGTTTCCCCGATGGGGCCCCGCAGTCTACTCTGTTCGGGCCAACACTTAGACAAGCATTGGCCCGGGGGGGGGGGGGCTAAATAAATATGACCCTTGGGTTAATTACTCCCAAGGGAAAAATAGGTGGTGGTGAGGCAAATGGTAAAACCAAGGTTGGGCCTTGCTGGAGGAGTCTTATTCAAAGCGAACTGTCAAGGGGGTCCTATAAATCACCCAACCGCGTTAGGGACGCAAAATCCGGGAACATAACACCGATATGACGGAAACTAGGGCGGCAAGAGTGGAACAAAACACTCGCATAAGGCCGAGCCTTCCACCCTTTACCAAGTATATAGATGCATTAATTAAATAAGAGATACTGTGATATCCCAACAAAATCCTGTCCACCATGGAGCAATCTTCATCTTCACCTGCAACTAGCAACGCTATAAGAGGGCTGAGCAAAGCGGTAACATAGCCAAACAACGGTTTGCTAGGAAGGGTGACAAAGGTTAGAGGCTGACATGGCAATTTGGGAGGCTTGAGCAGCAAGTGGTAGGTAGCGCATCATAGCGATAGAACGAAGCAACTAGCATAGCAATGATAGTAATGAGATCCAAGGTGATGGTCATCTTGCCTGAAATCCCGCAAGGAAGAAGAACGAGTCCATGAAGAAGACGAACGGATGAAGCCGAACCAAGCGTAGACGGACGAATCCTCACGATCGCAACGAAACAGGAACTAACAATAAGAAGCACACAACATAGTAAACACACCATACATGAACAAGGCATGATGCACAACAAGCATGATGCATGACAAAGCTACATGAAGCTACTCATGGAAAGAGATGATGCAAACAAGAACAACACATCAAGGCAAGTTTAAATGAGGCCGGAAACAACATATAACAATTCCGGTAAGTCCTCATACGCAAATTTCGAAATTGGTCCAGATCTGAATAAACCTTATGTTCAAGTTGTTAAACAGCAAGTTAAGATGCACCACGATGATCTACACGAAATTCTAGTCAAGTTACATATAAAGTTCATTAAATTCGGAGCTACGGCCTAGAAGATATGAGCAAAACAAGATAAGCATGGCATTGATACAAAATGCATCCAAACATCAAGCAAACACATCAAAACAAGGATTCAACATGATAATATGAAACTACATGCAAAATCAAGCAAGTTTCATATAGAGCACACTCAAAACGGAGCAACGGTTCAACACATACACCCTATACAAGTCATGACAACAATCTGTCCAAAACAGCAACTAGGCATATTGCAAATACCAAAACAACATGCTACAGCATCTTAACATGAAAACAAAAGGCATGGGCATGAAATAAAGGTAAAGCATGACAAAACATGAACAGTGAGCTATCTCCATAAATCATTAGAACATGCTCAAAATGACATGGCAAGATTGAAAATAATAACAGTTTCAGACTTATCAGGAAATAACCTCAGGTTGCAATGTTTAGAGCTATCAAACAACATACTAAAGGAACTTATCATGGCAAACAAAGGCATGGCATGAATCTACTAAATGCATAGAACAAAAGTCCTTTACTGACCATGAGCCAAAAGGGCACAGAAAATATGATGGCACCCATGTAAACATGGCAAGTTATATGACAGATTCATACATGGCAGGAACAACAATAAGTAGGCATGTTGATGAGCTTGAACCACTCACCACAAAGCAATACATGGCATGGAAAGGCAACTCACAGTAAGAATACATGTTTGTGAAGCTAAGAATGGAAATAGCAAGGTCATAGGGTGCATGGATCACTAGTAAAACACATGGTAACAACTGAACTTAACATTAACAGGCTGGCAGCAACATTATGAAGCAACTTTGGAGCAAGATATGAACAATCTACAGCAAGCTATAAATGCAACCAGAGGCATGAATGGATAGAGCATGACATGTGTAACATAACATATTTAGTGAACATCTCCAGATTATGCATAGAATGACTTGTAGCAGCAGGTTAACATAGCATCAGGATATAGCAGATTCAGACTAGCAAAACAGTAACAGCAAGTACCCTACTTAACAAGCTTGATGCACTCAGCAAAAGACCCAAAAAAATACATGGATGGCACCACTGTGAAGATGGCATGACATAGTTCAAAACACATGTAGAGCTCATGCTCATAGGATGCACACATCAATTATGACAAAAATGACAAAAGAGCTAGTTCTGTTAACAGACAGCAGACAACATCATGGACCACTCTTGAAACGATGATTCGGACATCAAGATGAGCTCAAATGAATATGAGTCAATGGAATGAAATGCTGTACTCGTCGAGGCGAACAATTTGACATATTACACGCACGAAACGGAGCTACAGATGCAGAGATGTGATGTGATGAAGATGCAACAAAAATTATCACAGATAAGACTTGGACGTAAAACGGGGGGAGAAGGAGAAGTCAACCGTGGATTGGATCGGATCCGGGGCGCGCGGAAGCCGAGGTCTGCCGGAGTTGAAGCTCGGGGCCGGAGGGAGGAGAGGCCGGGGCGGCCGGAGTGGGCGCCGACCGGATCCGGGCGCGGCCGGGCGCGGGAGGCGGCGGCGGGCCGCCGAGGAGGGCGGCCGAGGACTTCGGGCGGCGCTGGCGTCGCAGGGGCCGGGCGACGGCGGCCGAGGCCGGCGCGACGGGCGCGGGAGGCGGCTGACCACGGGCGGGCGCTGGAGGCGGTCGGCCGGAGATCCGTGGAGCGGGCGGTCAAGTGAGGCGCTGGGCGCTGGGCGAGGGGCCCCGCCTGGGCCCAGTGGCGCTGGGCGCGGCGGAGGACACGCGGCGACACCTAATTCGCCGGGGGCGACGGGCGGACGTGTTCGGCTTGCCCGGACGTGTCCGGCGGCGGAGGAGGAGCGGGCTAGGGTTTTGGGGATCCGGAAATTCAGGGAAGGGGCTAGTTTTATAGGTAGAGGGAGCTAGGAGAGTCCAGATGAGGAGCGGTTTTCGGCCACGCAATCGTGATCGAACGACCGAGAGCATGGAGGGGAGTTAGATGGGTTTTGGGCCACTTTGGAAGGGGTGTTGGGCTGCAAAGAGAAAGAGGCTTTACGGTTACCCGGTTAACCGTTGGAGTACCAAACGACCTCTGAATGACACGAAACTTGACAGGCGGTCTACCGGTGCTATACCAAGGCCGCTTGGCAAACCTCGGTCCATTCTGAGACCGTTTAACACCCGCACACGAAAAGAGGTAAAGGGGGGCGCCGGGAGACATAGGAGTGCCGGATTGGAAAACGGAGAACGGGGAAAATGCTCGGATGCATGAGACGAACACGTATGCCAATGCGATGCACATGATGACATGATATAAAATGCAGATGATGACATCGCAAAGTGCAACACGCAAGCACATGACATGGCAAAGACGATGAATAATTGGCGGACACCTGGCGCATCGAATCCGGGGCGTTACATCTGCAAATGAATGCAGACTATGAGAACCAAGGGATTCTCCCACGGACATGTACCTGTGACAGCATTAGAGATGCGAGGGAAGGGGAAGAGGTCATATGCATTCTCAGAAGATTTTGAAGAAAAATTGGTTTGAAGACATTGACCTCATGGAGCGAAGACATTCACTTATTTGAAGAGAGTTGATTCCAGATTTGTATGAATCCATGAATAAGTACAAGTGAGGAAACTAACTAGTTATGAAGCATAGGTGAATATACTAAGCATGATATGAGATGCAGATAAAGACAGATCCAGATTTGGAAGTGAAGAAACCACTTTTGGTTGAAGTGGATGGATCTGACGGATCAAAAAGGCGGTAAAAAGTAAGTTTTAATTACCACTGATGAACTGCTAGACGAGACAGAGTTAGAGGCCGAGCAGTTCAATCTCCCGCGCCCTAACTTGGCGGTGGAATACACCTACGGCGGCGACGGAGAGGACGAGGTCCATGGTCGGCGTGAGGATGACGTCGAAGAAGTTGCAGCAGCAAAGTGCTTCGTCTCCGGTGTCAACGCGAGCTAGCGGAGGTGCTAGGGTTTGAGCGATGCGGTCGAGGTGGAAGAAGAGATAATGACCACGGTGAGTGTATATTTATAAGGAAAGGGACATCACAGCGTAATTATGTAGGTGCCCCTGGTGGTTCACATCTGAAGGACATGTGGCTTGCATGCAACTTATTGGAAGTTGTTCCATGTTCCCACGCACGCCTGGATTGTCGGGTGGTTGTTCCGGCTTCTCCGGTATTCAGGCAATAAGCATATAGCATTAAAAATAGATGTAAACTTTTGTCTCTTTGTCTCCTGCTGACAAGGATTCAGAGAAGACAATCGACAGGTTTCAATAGAATGCATATGATTTGGATTGATAGAATTCGAGGTAGAAGCACAGAAGGGGTTAGGGTCCGATCACATTCGCTTAGATCAAGAAAAAATTCAAGCATGAAGACATAGCTATAAGTGAATGCTGTAGAAGACAGAACACGAATGTATATAGATATATCTGACCAACTCAACATTGTGATGATAAATCAATGTTGAAGATAAATCAAATGCAAAGACTATGCAATTATGACGCCAAAAGAAACGCTCCAATAATAATTTGGTGGTGGCGTTACCCACCGTATAGGAAGTATTAAACCCAGACACGGCGCACAATTATCGTGGCGCTCCATAGTCAAATTCCACATTAATGTATTCACACTTAGAGTGTATGTCTTCATTGATTGAAGATATATGTTACTTTGTGTGTTGCACATCTAAGTCATCAACATGCATAAGCGTTAGGATGTGTGTCCAATCACAAGACATTTGAGGATTCTAAGATATTTAGATCACACCGCAACTTGCAAAACCTTTTCTCATCCAAGGGCTTTGTGAAGATATCTGCCAATTGCTCTTCAGTGTTGACGTGAATGATATCAATATCTTCCTTCATGACATGATCTCTGAGAAAGTGATGACATATCTGAATGTGCTTTGTCTTCGAGTGCTGAACTGGGTTGTTGGCAATCTTGATGGCACTTTGATTGTCGCAGTAGAGTGGCACTTGCTTCAGGTGGATACCATAGTCCTTGAGAGTTTGCTTCATCCACGTAAGCCGAAAGCGCAAAGAAGATCCAAAGAAGAATGTATTCAGATTCAAAGCAATGGAGAGGGATACACAGCTTCGCTTCTTTGAAGACCAACAGACAAGAGATCGTCCAAGAAAATGACATGTGCCTGATGTGGACTTGCGATCAACCTTGTCACCAGCATAATCAGCATCTGAGAATCCAACTAGATCCAATTATGAGCATTTGGATACCATAATCCTAGTGTTGGGGTGTAAGCCAAATATCGAAGAATTCGCTTCACTGCTAAGTGATGTGATTCCTTTGGTGCCGCTTGGAATCGGGCACACATGCAAACGCTAAGCATGATATCTGGCCTAGATGCACATAAATAGAGTAAAGAACCAATCATGGAGCGGTATACCTTTTGATCGAACTCTTTACCATTGTCGTCGGGACCCAATTGATCTTTGGTTGGCATTGGCGTCGTGTACCCTTTGCAGTCTTGCATTCCAAACTTCTTCAGGCAATCTTTGAGGTATTTCTCTTGTGATATGAAGACGTCGTTGATCTGCTGACGGATTTGAAGACCTAGGAAGAATTTCAGCTCACCCATCATGGACATTTGATACTGCTCTTGCATCATGTGTCCAAACTCATCACCGTATCTCTTGTCCGTGCAGCCGAAGATAATGTCATCCACATAGATTTGGCACACAAATAGTTCACCATCATATGTCTTCGTGAAGAGTGTGGGATCCAGGGAACCAGGTTTGAAGCCTTTGCTCTTCAGGAAGTCTTTGAGTGTGTCATACCAAGCGCGAGGAGTTTGTTTGAGGCCATATAGTGCCTTGTTAAGCTTGTATACCATGTCAAGATATTTTGGGTCTTCAAAACCAGGTGGTTGTGCAACATACACTTCTTCAATCTTGCCATTGAGAAAAGCACTCTTCACATCCATTTGGTACAGGAGGATGTTGTGATGGTTGGCGTAGGCTAGTAGTATACGAATGGCTTCAAGCCTAGCCACCGGAGCAAATGTTTCATCGAAGTCAATCCCTTCTACTTGAGTGTAACCTTGAGCAATGAGACGAGCCTTGTTTCTGACAACTTGACCATGCTCATCTTGTTTGTTGCGGTAGATCCATTTTGTGCCAATGATGTTATGCTTGCGAGGATCAGGACGCTTAACCAATTCCCACACATTGTTCAACTCGAACTGTTGAAGCTCTTCCTGCATCGCTTGAATCCATTCAGGTTCCAGGAAGGCTTCAGAAACTTTCTTGGGTTTAGATATAGAGACAAATGCAAAGTGCCCACCGAAATTTGCTAGTTGTGTTGCTCTTGAACGAGTGAGTGGACTAGGTGCATTGATGCTATCAATTATCTTCTCAATATGTACTTCATTCACAACACGAGGATGAACTGGATGAAGACTTTGCCCTTGCTGATCATTGTCTTCGTGTTCAACATTGGCTTGAGGCTGAGCAGTGTCTTCAGGTTGATTAGGTGCAGAAATGATGATTTCTTCTTCAGCCCGTGCCTCTGAAGGTATGATATCTCCAGTACCCATAAGCTTGATCGATTCACTAGGTGAGACTTCATCTAGCACATTAGGCAGGTGCTCTCTTTGTGAGCCGTTAGTCTCATCAAATCAAGACATCCACAGCTTTCAACCACTTTATAGTGAAAGAGGTTGAAGACTCTGTAGGAGTGCAAATCCTTTCCGTAGCCAAGCATAAAACCTTCATGTGCTTTCTGTGCAAATTATGAAGTGTGATGTGGATCCTTGATCCAGCACCTAGCACCAAATACTCTGAAGTAACTGACATTTGGCTTCTTACCAGTTAGGAGCTCATAGGATATCTTCTTTAGAAGCTTGTGAAGATAAACACGGTTGATGACATGGCATGCAATATCAGTGGCTTCAGGCTAGAACTTCCTTGGAGTCTTGTACTCATCAAGCATCATCCGAGCATCTCAATGAGTGTTCTGTTCTTGCGCTCCACGATGCCATTCTGCTGAGGTGTGTATGGAGCTGAGAACTCATGAGTGATGCCCAATGTATCAAGATAAGTGTCGAGGCCGGTGTTCTTGAACTCTGTGTCATTGTCACTTCTGATGTGCTTGATCTTGATGCCATAGTTCGTCATGGAACGATTGGTGAATCGTCTGAAGACATCCTGCACTTCATTCTTGTAGAGGATTATATGCACCCATGTATATCTTGAGTAATCATCAACAATGACGAAGCCATAGAGGCAAGTAGTGGTAGTAAGGGTAGAGTAGTGAGTAGGGCCAAATAAGTCCATGTGAAGCAGCTCGAAGGGCGAGTCGTCATGATTGTCTTCGAGAGATGCTTGGCCCTATTCATCTTTCCAGCTTCGCAGGCACCACACAGATGATCCGTCTTGAACTTGACGCCCTCGCTGTCAATGACATGTTTCTTCTTCGCGAGTGTGTACAAGTTCCTCATGCCAGCATGCCCTAGCCTCCGATGCCAGAGCCAACACTCTGAAGCTTTTGCTAGAAGACATACGACCAACTATGGTCCTGCTGAGAAATCTACCATGTACAGATCATCTTTTCTATACCCTTCAAAGACTAGAGATTTGTCAGATTCCATAAGCACAAGCAATGATATTTTCCAAATATCACAATCATGTTCAAGTCACAAAGCATTGAGACAGACATTAAGTTGAAACCAAGGGATTCAACAAGCATCACTTTATCCATTTGCTGATCCTTTGTGATTGCAACTCTACCTAGACCCAATAACTTGCTTTTACCAGTGTCAGCAAATGTGATGTGACTCTCGTCAGATGGACGTAGGGTTGAATCCATCAGAAGACTTCTATCACCAATCATGTGGTTAGTGCATCCACTGTCCATAATCCATTCTGAAGCCTTTGGTGTCATACCCTTGGCACCACGTGCCATGAAGCAGTAGGTGGGAGCAGAGTCATCCTCATGATCAGCATCATTGTTGTTGACGGGGCCATTGTCTTCAGTGTGAAGATGGACTTGGCAACATAGGCAGTAGCTAGAGCCAGGCTCGCAATGCCTGAATCAGACTCCTCCTCAGACTCCACCTCTGCCTCCTCAGAAGCATACTCCTCCTCTGAATCCATCTCCTTGCCAACAAAAGCACGAGCCTTGCCAGATGAGCTCTTCTTGTGCGATGAAGAGTTTGACGAAGAATTTGAAGAAGACTTTGAGGATTTCTTCTTCTTCTTGTCATCAGAATCATATTCCTTGCTCTTCTTCTTCTTCTTGGTCTCATTGTCCCACTGTGGACATTCAGAGATGTAGTAACCAGGTTTCTTGCACTTGTGGAATGTTCTCTTCTTGTGATCACGGGTGGAAGCTTCATCATTTCTAGAGCTGGATCTTGGAGATTTTCCTAATCCTTTCTTCTTGGTGAACTTCTCGAACTTCTTCACAAGCATAGCAAGCTCCTTTCCGATGTCTTCAGGATCCATGGAACAGTAGTCAGATTCTTCTTCAGATGAGGAAACAACCTTTGCCTTCAAAGCGCGAGTTCGACCATAGTTGGGATCATAGATATCTATTTTCTCAGATAACTGGAACTCATGTGTGTTGAGCCTCTCAAGTATGTCAGACGGATCGAGAGTCTTGAAGTCAGGGCGTTCTTGAATCATTAGGACCAGGGTGTCAAATGAGCTGTCAAGCAATCTCAAAAGCGTCTTGACGGTTTCGTGCTTGGTGATCTTAGTGGCGCCGAGTGCGTGAAGCTCATTTGTGATATCAGTGTGGCGATCAAATGTGAGCTGGACATTCTCATTGTCGTTTCTCTTGAAGCGGTTGAAGAGGTTGTGAAGAACACTAATCCTTGAGTCTCTCTGGGTTGAGAAGCCTTCGTTGAACTTGGAAAGCCAGTCCCAGATTAGCTTCGCAGTTTCCAGAACACTCACACGACCATACTGTCAGATGACCACAGATGATGTTCTTGGCAGTCAAGTCCAGTTGAATAAACCTCTTGACATCAGCAGCGGTGACACCTTCATCGACCTTGGGAACGCCGTTCTTGATGACATACTAGAGGTCAACATCAATGGCTTCAAGATGCATACGCATCTTATTCTTCCAGTAGGGGTAATCAGTGCCATCAAAGACAGGGCACGCAACAGAGACTTTGACTATCCCTGTAGTCGACATAGCTAAAACTAAAGGTGGTTAAACCGAATCACACAAAACAAGGGAGCACCTTGCTCTGATACCAATTGAAAGTGCTAGTTATCGACTAGAGGGGGAAGAATAGGGGATTTTTATGAAAGTCTTCAAAACACGGGGGCTTTGAAGACAAACAGTAGAAATAAACCTATTGATATGCAGGGGAAGGTAGACTACACTAGACATGCCATAGTCAAGTAAGCAATGAAGTGAAAGCACGAAGACTATTATCAGCTAATTAGTATGGATCAGGATGGAAGATAGTATGAAGCCAAACAACAACAATTTTCACTCAGTGAAGACAATCAGTCAGATCAGACAGGCTGGCAATAACTTCACGAAGACAAACTGTATGTAAAGAGAGGTAAATGATAGAACCAGTTGCTTGGTGAGGACAAGGATTTGTTGGACCAGTTCCAGTTGCTGTGACAACTGTACGTCTGGTTAGGGAGGCTGAGATTAAACTCAGAAGACCGCGTATTCACCTTATTCCCCTTGAGCTAAGGACACTTAGTCCTCGCCCAATCACTCTGGTAAGTCTTCAAGGTAGATGTCGGTGTTCTGGGAACGGGGGTCCCCAGACTTGCCTGCCTGCAGCCCAGGTGTGGCTCCACCAGCAACCTGGTACGGCCCATCTTCACCAGCAAACACTCAAGACCCTCGCGAGGGGCCAAGCCTCGCGAGGCAGATGACACAAGACCTCCTCAGGGGCGGCCTCACTAGGCTGGCTCGCGAGGGGCGGAGAAATCAAGGCGTGGGGCACCTCGTGATGTTCCCGTGACGTGAGTCGTGACGACCAAGTCCAGGCGGGCGCCAGCGGGTGCAGAGTACCCATTGCCTCTTTGGTGCTAAAGGGGCAAGCGCAGGCGAGGAGTCCCGAGGCATCAGGCAAAGGTTTCCATATCGGTGCAACGAGACCAAGACCTGCAGGACGGCAGGACGGAGGTCATCGCGGAGCCCACGGCGGCGTCACCACCAGAGCCTTTGGCAGGCGAAGACCACCTTTTGTCAGGATAACTTGTACTAGTTGTCCCCCTTCAAATTGGACATTGTGGGATCCCTTCCCGCCTAACATTTGGGGAGAGGACCCGGGACTCTATAAATAGGACTAGCCACCACCTTACGGACGGAGGGACGGACGAAGGATTCAGATCATCCTCATCCTCACAAGCTCATCGAGCCCAAGAATACCTCTCCTCAGGAGGCTGTTCTTCCCTTATACTTGTTCATCCTTAGCCTACGAGGCAATCCACCACACCACACTGGAGTAGGGTATTACACCACATCGGTGACCCGAACCAGTATAAACCCTGTGTCCCTTGTTCTTCGAGTTCGAGGTGCTGAGCCTTGGGATCATGGCGAGCGTGTGAGCTAGGGAAGGCACAGATCTTCAAGCGCACCCCAGTGTTCGAACCTTAAGGGTTTTGCCGGAATCCTAAATCCAACATTTGGCGCGCCAGGTAGGGGTGCGCTGAAGCTTTCCTTTCATCGATACACGCTCCACCACTCTATCGCGCCCATGGCAGACGCACGTCGAGCACGCACCCAGCATCAGGCCGCCCTTGCTGCCCGTTTCGCTCAAACGGCCCCTGTCGGCGGGCCTCCCCATCGTTCTCCATCACCCGCTGCCAATGCCGCCACCGGCCCGGCGGCAAACGAGCAGCAAGCATCTTCGTTGCACCCCTCAGTGCGGCGAGACAGCCGCACCCCCACCCCATAACTGACTCCGGCCGGCTCATCATCCCACGCTCGTTGCGCACCCACAGACGCGCAGGCCGGCTGCTCATGGCACGCGCGCTCCTGCGCTACCGCCCAGTCGACGACCTCTACGAGGACTGGCTGGACCGCATCGCCGAGCTCGTCAGCGCCGCTAGGGGCTCGCCTGTCCCGTCTCTCTCACTACCTCGCCCTTCTCCAGCCGCGGGTGACGTAGCCCAAGGGGCGCCTCCACCACCTCCGCACCAAGACGACACCTTGGCGCCAAGTCGCGCGGCCCCCTGGCGCGACCCACCGCGCCGGGCGCCCGTGGGAGAAGAAGGAAGCTGCCAAGAAGTTTCCCGGCCGCAAGAAAACACTCCTACACTCCCGGCGCCACCACGACAAGACCGCGTGCCGCCTGCAGTGGCGGTGCGCGGACATCAAGGCTAGGCTCTGCCTCTGCAAAGGCCCCCGGTGGCCACAGCTGGCTGCTGCGCCTTCACTCCAGAGCTGCGTAGTGTTGTCTAGCCGGGCAAGCTCAAGCCAGACCTGCCTCCTTGCTACGACGACACCCCCGACCCAGTGGAGTTCTTGCAGCTATACGAGCTGAGCGTCGAGGCGGCCAACAGCGACGAGAAAGTCATGGCGAACTGGTTCCCCATGGCTCTCAAGGATGGTGCTCGCTCGTGGCTCCTAAACTTGCCCCCGGGGTCGATCTCTTCCTGGGGTGAGATGCGTGACCATTTCCTCGCCAACTTCCAGGGCACTCGCGACCGCCCTCCGACGGCGGGTGACCTGCGCCGCATCAAGCAACAACCAGAGAGACTTTGCATAAGTACATCTAGCGCTTCAACAACGTTCGCCTCAAGATCCCCAAGGTGATGGACGAGGCCATCATTTCAGCATTTTCCGATGGTGTCCGCGACGTCAAGATGAAGGATGAGCTCGCCATCCACGAGGAGCTATGCACGGCTCTGGAGCTGTTCAACATGGCGACCAAGTGCGCAAGAGCTGAGGAAGGGCGCCTTTCCCTCCTCGAGCTCCCTGCTACCGACCCAGAGGAGAAGAAAGCCAAGGCCAAGACATGAAGCGCAAGGGGGTGGCCGTGCTCGCGGCGGAGCCAGACACGAAGCACGGCCAAGACCACCCAGAGTCGTCCAAGAGCAGCTGTCCGTTCTGCGCCTTCCACAACGTACACAGCAAAACACCAATGACTGTCAGGAGCTCAGGGCCATCCGTGATGGACGCTTTGGTCGACGCCCCGAGCGCAACGACCGGGGCTACGGCAGAGGAGGAGGACGAGGTTGAGGACGCTGGGACGATCGCAGCCCCCGCCAGGAGTGGTACGACCGGCCTCGTGAGGACCGCTGGCAGGACCAGCCTCGTGAGGGCGCCTGGAGGGACCAGCCGCGCGAGGACCACCCTCAGGGCAATGCTGGTCTCCCTCCACTGCCGCAACCACCAAGAAGGAACGACGACCACCATCAGGACGAGGGGCTAGGGGCTTCCAGGAACCATGCGCTATCGCCTGCATCTTGGGCGGACCTCAGGCCCCAGCATCCCAGCGCGTCTTGAAGCAGTTTACTTGCGAGGTGAACGCGGCTCTTCCCAGGCTCAAGGACACGCGCCCGCTCAGGTGGTCCAAGTGCGCCATCACCTTCAGCTCGTCAGACCAGCTCAAGTGCGTGCCGACCGCCGGCGCCCTCCCGATGCTTTGCTCGCCTGTCATCAGCAACGTCCAAGTCACCAAAACCCTCATCGACGGCAGTGCAGAGCTTAACGTCCTGTCCGTCGAGACATTCAACAGCCTCCAAGTGCCATACGATCAACTACAGCCTACCAAGCCCTTATCAGGAGTGACCGACAGCTCCACCACCCCGATATGGCAGGTCCGCCTCCCTGTCACCTTCGGCCAGCGCAACAACTACCGCACCGAGCTCATCGACTTCGACGTCGCCCACATCCGTCTGCCATACAATGCCATCCTTGGGTATCCGGCATTAGCCAAGTTCATGGCAGTGGCCACCACAGCTACAACGTCCTCAAGATGCCAGGAAGCGGCGGAATCATCACAGTCCCCTGCGAAGAAAGAGACGCGGTGTGCTCCCTGGAGCGCGCCTTCCAAGCCGCAGCAATCGAAGACCTCGGCAGCGTGGGTGTCTAGTACCCTCCTGAGGCCACCCCCAAGAAGAAGAAGCAACTACTCCGCACAGGGCCTCAGGAGAGTGGCGTCTCCAGCGGCGCCGCCTCAGGATCAGCGCCCGCACCTGGGGCGCCTCCCTCCCTCGCATAGGAAGGCGCGCTCGGCGCACTCCTCGGGCGAGGCTTGGGGGCCCTCTTCTGGAGGGCCTCAGACCTAGCCAACATCACGAGGGAGGCGCTCGGGCACCACGTGGAGGTGTGCTTTGCGGCACGTTTCCCTCAGGGAGGGCACTGGGCGAGGAGCGCCCGACGCTCAGGAGTTCATCGTCAAGGCCACCCAGGAGCTTCAAGAAGCAAGGACCATGCGTGGCGACCGCCGCCCACCTGGCGCAGCTCCCCATCCCGGCGAGGACGGCGGGCTGCACGTCTGCATCGACATTCCAGGGCTCAACAGAGCCGCGTCTCAGGAGCACTTCTGGCCTTCGTGCGTCGGGCGCTGCGTGGGTCCACCTCACAGCTATGTGTGCATGCCATTTAGCTTGCCGAACGTGGCGGCCACCTACCAGCGTCACCTACGGAGCATCCTGGCAACTCAGGAGGCCAGGCATCACGCAGTCCTGGCGGAGATGGAGACGGTCCTCAAAGAGCCACTGAGCCCCCAGAGCCTCCCGAGGCTCAGGGTCTTGGCGGCTCATGAGGAGCGGCTCCTTCATCACGCCTCTACGGCTACCCCAACACTCCTTTGACAACGGAACCAGGTGACATTTTCCAAGTTTACTCAGCTGGGAGCGCCCCTCGAGCTGCACAATTCCTAGCTCGCATGGGCCTGTCCCTACGTCATGTATCCTTTTGCATCTTTAGCTTACTCTATTGAGGGCACCCCTCGGGCTGCGTCATCCCCAGGCCGCTCGGGTCCGTCCCAGGGCATGTATCGTTCTCGCATCTATCTAAGCTAGCTTGCCTTGCCACCGCGGGAGCCGCGTGCCGGTCGTCTTTCTTCAGGATTCTTTGCATGAGAAGACTAGGCACGGCGTCTGTGCTCGGGTCCGTCCTTGCAGCATAGATAAACCCAACAACTGAGCTCTGTCCGGCGGGCCAGTCCCGCTCACGTCACCTCCTGGGGTCGTTGGTGTCTGGCCTTCTCATGTGATCTCCTCAGGAGATTCACCCGGCGCAGGTTGCCTAACCATCTCGCAGAACCATCACCGCAATCAGGAATCAAGACCAGGCACAACCCGCCTTGAGGTAGGGCCTCGTGAGTCCCGCGCTGGCTCACGACTGCCCAGACACACCTCGTCCAGCCCTTCCGTTCAAGCCACATGTCAGGGCGGGACTGTACACGCCCCTGGGGGCTCCACTCACGGGGAGCCCTCACCCACGCACCAGTGGAAGCACCATGCTCCGCGCTGGTAGTCGACATGGTCGAGGATCGGCTATGCCCGTGCAAGTGCGGAAGTGCTATGCTCCGCACTGGTGATAAACAACTGACGGCACCCCCTAGCCGTACCAACCTCAGGGAGCCACTCGACTCGGTGTCTAGCCTCACCACAACGCTTTCCCCTCGGGAGAGCCGCGCGAGGGGGCTGGGCACGGGGGCTGCGCTCGGGTCATGCCCAAGCGTACACCGCCCTGCCAGGTCTCTCGGACCTGGTCGTCACGCGCCCTGCCGAGCGAAGCTAAGGTATGAAGGTCGTTTGGACATCAAGGGGGACTCCTGAGCATCGCGACTCAGAAGCCTAACTGGCCACATAGCCCCTCACCCCTTGGTCTCGTCCCGGTGATCCGGATGACCCAACGGCGGCTGAGGTATGCGCGGGGTCGGGCCCTGCCGATGTAGAACACTAGGCCTACTCCTGCACCTCCTTTCTGTAAGTTGTTTGCGCGTCAAGGGGGACTCCGGAGCATCGCGACTCAGGAGCCTAACTGGCCACGTAGCCCCTCACCCCTTGGTCTCGTCCTGGTGATCCGGACGACCCAACGACAGCTGAGGTATGCGCGGGGTCGGGCCCGGCCGACACAGAACACCAAGCAAATGGGAAGGAAATCGCAAAATCTCAAACAAATATTACAAAACATATTGTTATCCCAGTACCAAACACAAGTTTAAACGCCTCCACGAGGCATGGTGCATATTGCAGAAGCCAAACAAGAAAGGAGCCACCAGCAAGCCATCTCGTCATCCTTGGACGCCGCTGTCACTTGCAAGGGATGCCCCTTCCACAGCAGTGTTGCCCTCACCTGCACTGCCCGCCAAAGTTGCAGGTTCAGCAGCACCGCCAGTTGAGGGCACATGATCGAAGGCGTAGAACTTCTTCAGCAAGGCCTCCACCTGGCTCTTCACGGCTTCGGCAACAGCTGCACAACGCCCGTCGTCCACGGGCTCGAGCAGCTCATCAAGGTCAGCGTGAGGATCACGAAGATGGAGGTTGAGGGGGTCCTGGACTAGGGGGTGTCCGGATAGCCGAACTATCATCGTGGCCGGACTCCAAGACTATGAAGATACAAGATTGAAGACTTCGTCCCGTGTCCGGATGGGACTTTCCTTGGCGTGGAAGGCAAGCTTGGCGATACAGATATGTAGATCTCCTACCATTGTAACCGACTGTAACCCTAACCATATCCGTGTCTATATAAACCGGAGGGTTTTAGTCCGTAAGATCTAACAACAATCATACCATAGGCTAGCTTCTAGGGTTTAGCCTCTCGATCTCGTGGTAGATCTACTCTTGTACTACCCATATCATCAATATTAATCAAGCGAGAGTAGGGTATTACCTCCATCGAGAGGGCCCGAACACAGGTAAAAACATCGTGTCCCTTGTCTCCTGTTACCATCCGCCTAGACGCATAGTTCGGGACCCCCTACCCGAGATCCGCCGGTTTTGACACCGACATTGGTGCTTTCATTGAGAGTTCCTCCGTGGTCGTCACCTATAGGCCCGATGGCTCCTTCGATCATCAACAACGACGCGGTCCAGGTGAGACTTTTCTCCTGGACAGATCTTCATATTCAGCTTTTGGTAATCGAGGGCCAATTCAATTGGCCATCTGGAGCAGATCGAAAGCTACGCCCCTAGCCATCAGGTCAGATTTGGAAGCTTGAATTATACGGCCAACGCCCGCGGAGACTTGATCTTCGACGGATTCGACCCACAACCAAGTGCGCCGCACTGTCTCGATGGGCATGATCTAACTCTGCCGCCGAACAGTGTCCTGGAGGCCGCACTAGTGTCCGCTCCGAACATTGATTCGGAGCCGATCTCGCCGATCGAGGATGGTTGGTTGGTCACCACCTTGGGGCTGAAATCTCTACGGCGATTGAGCCGAACACAATCCCTCGCCCTTTACGAAGACCGTGACTCCAAGGTGCCGGACTCCTCTCCGGACTCGAACCCTCCGCTACCTGCCAATCAAACCCGATTGGGCGCGGTCATGGAGTTCATCCGCGGACATCTTTCAGCACTCGCCCTTTGGCGACATCCTCGATTCACTAAAGTCTCTCTCTTTATCCGGAGAGCCCTGGCGGACTACGGTCAGGAAGGTTGGGATGCGTCTGACGAAGTAATTCAACGCCCACCCACCACCCACTTTCAGAGCCACCGCCGAAAAGCTTACACAACATGCTCGATTTCGACTCCAAGACATCGACGGTATGGACGACGATGTAGGAGACAACCATGAACCAGCGCCTATAGGATGCCGGAAAACCACCTCATCCCATGATGTATACATGGTGGATACACCTAAAGGAAATGAAGAGGAGGAACAACGGACGCCACGAAGGATAAATCCTCGAAAAGCAGTCAAACGGCAACATAAACGCCGCACCAAGTCCCGCCTCAACAAAGACCCAGCCATAAAGCAGGCGAACCGGTGGATTTAACATGCTATCGAGCAACCGTCCGAACAGGACAACTTGGATAAACAACCCGTCCCCGGCGAAGATAACAGTCCAGACGATCTCACGCCGGACAAATTGTTGGAGCAGAATAACCTCCACAAAAGGCTCGTCGCCACTGTGCGTAGCCTGAAAAAGCAGAAGCGGAAGCTCAAAACAACGGAAGATGCACTCAGATTCAGATGGAGCAAAGTATTCAACACCGCAGACAAATATGACGACAGTCGCCGAACAAAGAGCTACCCAAAGAGAAAACTACTGCCCGAATTTGATGAGGAGGCCATAGAGCCCCCACAATCAAAAAGTAAGAAGGCCACCCCGTCGGATGGACGACCCCACGGCAAAAAGAGAGCGGCAAATGGCGCCGCACACAAGCCGATCTGTGATCTGCATAAGGATTCACATCAAAAGGATGGCCCAGTTAGGTCCATCTATGGGCCGAGAAAGCAAGCTCTTCAAAGCAATGCAACACGCCAAATATCCGAACATCACCAAGCACACCCAAATATAGGCGCCAGACACCCCTCGTGTTTCACCGATGAGGTGCTGGATCACGAATTCCCAGCGGGATTCAAACCCGTAAACATAGAGGCATACGATGGAACACAGACCCTGGAGTCTGGATTGAGGATTATATCCTCCACATACACAGGGCTAGAGGAGATGATCTCCACGCCATAAAATACTTACCCCTCAAGCTCAAAGGGCCAGCTCGGCATTGGCTTAAAAGCCTCCCCGAAAATACAATTGGAAGCTAGGAAGAGGTCGAGGATGCGTTTCGGGCAAATTTTCAGGGGACCTATGTCCGCCCTCCAGATGCATACGATCTAAGTTACATAACTCAACAACCCGGAGAGTCAGCCCGGAAATTCTGGAACAGGTTCCTTACTAAAAAGAACCAAATAGTCGATTGTCCGGACGCCGAAGCCTTAGCAGCCTTCAAACACAACGTCCGAGACGAATGGCTCGCCAGACACCTCGGCCAAGAAAAGCCAAGAACAATGGCCGCATTAACAAGCCTCATGACCCGCTTTTGCATCGGAGAGGATAGCTGGCTAGCATGATGCAGCACCGTGACCCAAGTACATCCAAGTCGGGGATGGAAATGGGAAACCACGACGCAACAAGGACCAAATACGGATTAAAGGGAACGGTCCAAAGAGCGCGGCAAATAACGCCGGATTCAAAAGCTCACGGCAGAACAATAAAAAACTGCCCCTTAAGGACAATACCGATGAGCTATCCAACTTAAACAAAATCTTGGACAAGATATGTCAAATCCACAAGACACCGGAAGCACGCAAACCATACCCACAGAGATTGTTGGGTCTTCAAGCGATCCAGCAGACTCAACGCCGAACACAAGGGGCTCGACACACCAAGTGAGGATGATGACGAACCCCACAAGCGAGCACCGGAAAACAAAAGAAGTTCCCACAAGAGGTTAAAATAAAGAAACTCACTTGGCGTGATAAAAGGGAAAAACAGATGGCGCCCATTAAGATGCGCTACCGCACATACTACCCTAGCGGAGTACCAACACTGGTTGTCAAAACCAATCACCTTCGACCAGCTAGACTACTCCGAAAGTATCCGGAACGCAGGATGGACTGCCTTGATATTGGATCCTATAATCGACGGCTTCCAATTTACACAAGTCCTCATGGATGGCGGCAGTGACATAAACCTGATATATCAGGACACAATCCGCAGGATGGGGATAGGCCCAACCAAAATTCGCCATAGCAACACCTCCTTTAAAGGGGTAATGCCAGGACCATATGCCCATTGTACGGGCTCCCTACTGCTAGAAGTTGTGTTCGGTTCATCCGACAACTTCCGTCGCGAAAAGTTAGTCTTCCATGTCGCCCCATTTAAAAGTAGCCATCAAGCACTATTGGGACGCGAAGCTTTGGCCTGCTTTAACGCAATACCGCATTATGCATCTCTTACACTTAAAATGCCCGGTCCACGCGGCATCATCTCATTAAAAGGGAGTATTAAGTGTTACTCGAGCACGGAAGAATGCGAGGCTACCTTGACAGCCCCACACCTACCCGGCTCCGCTAACCAAAGCACCTGAATAGGTAATTCGAACCCCGGACACGGCTAGACGAGTCCGGCGCCTACTAGCAGCATGCCCCCATACAAGGGGCCGCACGCATGTACAACAAGAGACAATAAAGCTCAAATTTATTCACCTTTCGAATCATACTCTGTTTATTTAATATAAAGTACATTTTGTGCATGATCTATTTTTTCTTTTCAACTAAGTTCCTCTCTTTTACAGATGAACAACGTGCTACACCCGTCCAGGATACGGCACAACGGAAACACAGGCGCAGACGTGCAGTAGGGACCCATTGCAAGGATTCTATTCAGATTAAGACCCTGCGTAAACCTTTTTTACTGTCTCTTGTTGATACACATCCCCTGGTTTCTAGCTATAACCGAGGAGGAGGCTGGTGTTTTGGCATCGGCCGCACCAGAATTTTTGCACGTACCTAGACACCAGGGGCTTAGGGCATCATTCTGCCCGCTTTTATAAAGACAGAATACCTTAGGGAGTGTTCGGCGTCTCGAGTTAGGCCTTATATGCATCAGCTCCGAATCATGTCTTTGGTCAAATGTTGGGTTTGCCGGCTCGTGTTTTGCTGCCTTTACGTCCCGTTCTATCGGGCTAACGCGGCACCGTGGAGAACTATCGCGATTGTGCCCCGCTTCGCCGCAAGTAGCACCTCGAGAGAAAGCCGAAAATTGACTGTCATGATATAGCGAGAGATCGTCAACTAGTCGATGACTTTATCGAATGTTTAGGATTCCTCCGCATTAACGAAGAGACCAGTTTTCGTCAGCACATACGCACCCGGATTCGGGAGAGTGCGGTGCCCTGTGGGGCTATATAGTAGCCCCACCTCGAACTCCTATGGCTAAGTGAAAGTGATAAAGCATTATAGTCCGGTTGCCTGGTTTGCTATGCTATCACCTCCTTAACAGGACCAAGACGTTGGATTAAGTGTGAAAAAGCGCTTTCTTTTCAAACACCCCGCACTATAATAATGGGGGCTGAAAGCCAAGGACTGCCATCTTTTAGGTTATATATACATACACATAAACGGCCGCGGAGAGTACTTTACTACTTGAACGCACAAGTATAAAAAGCTCTTATATTATACTGAAAACATTGTTTTCACAAATCATACATGTCATTTAAACATAATATCCTTCGAGCACTGCGTCTCTATTAAACGAGCGCCCGGCATGACTTCTTCAAAGTAGTGCTCGGCAGGTACTCGGCAGGTACTCGACTTCTGTCCGAATCTTGGGATGCAACGTTTGTGGCCTTCATCTCTGCCCAGTATGTCTTGACACGGGCCAGAGCCATCCATGCTCCCTCAATACACGCCGATCGCTTCATTGCATCGATACGCGGTACCGCACCAAGGAACTGCTGCACTAAACCAAAATAACTCTTCATTGGGTCCGCCCGGCCACAAGTGAGTCATGACATGCTGCATGGCAAGTCCGGATAGTCGATTCAGCTCGGCCCATTCAGCCAACCGATCGGTCAATGTAAGAAGACGCCCGGACTATGGAACTGCGACCAATATAGCTCTTCCCTTCGTGTCCCTTTCCGACCTCGGAAGTGCTCAACCGCTGCGTCCGCCGCTACCGCCAAGTCCAGATAAGCATCCTCCGAACTCCACAACTTGTCCAATTGAGCATACTTTGATCCAGATATTTCCTCCGCAGCAGAAACAGTTTTCCAGCCGCAATTGCCCCGGCCTGACTCAGCTCCTCCTTGGCAGCTCTCAAAGCCGAATGGGCATTCTTGGATTCGGCGGCGGCCTTTTTCAGGCCCTCGTGCTCCGCTTGACGTTCTTTTTCAAGAACCTCGCAGCTTGCTGGCCGTATCGGCCATTTCCTCTCTGCTTCGGCAGTGAGCAGCCCGCTCGGCTTCTAGCTCTTCGGTCGCCTTTATAGCGGCCACATTACTCTTTCTGGCTTACTCTTTCGCTCGGGCGAGTTCCGCCCGCAGCTCTTCCACAACAGCGGCACCATCTGCATTAAGCATACAAATAGTAAGACATGGGCGTCAAGCTCCCTTACTAGGTGTCCGCATAGAAGTCGCATACCTTGTGACTCGTCAAACCGTTTATTGACCAGAGCGATGTCCGCATCCGCCTCGTCGAGTTGCCGCTTTAGTTCGGCATATTCATCAATCCGGCTGGCCACCGGATGCCCCGCTACCTGTTTAGGGGCAGCGATATGTTATAACTAAGAATTTGATCCTCGGCTCGTTGTCAATTTTGACAACATACCGAGTCTCAGGGGCTACTATCTATACAGGGCGCATTTTATATGCATAACTGTCAGAAGGTACATCATTTTTGCGTACCTCGAACCCGTCACAAGAAGTTCTCGACGGCTTCATGCAATCCGCTTTCATGGATGCAATTCTTTCAATCACCGTACTCCATTAGAGCACGGTGATCTTTTGAGATAGCCGCCGCCTGCAGATCCTTCAGCTCCTCCGATCAAGCACACCACTTGGCGCCGGACCTTCCGCCCCGCCGACTTTGGGGAACCCTCCGTGACGACACCTCCCGGGTTGTTCGCTTCACATGAGGGTGGGACAGTGGAGGCGTTTGGCTCTCCATCATCTCCTAAGAAGATCCTCAAGACGAGCTCACTGAAAGGTGGCTGAGGTCCGAACTACAAGGTACAATTTCGGTTATCTTCATAAATAAATACAGGGATGTTCCTTATTTACAAGATCCCTTCTTTTTACTTATGGCTCGCTGGAGGGCTGACCCCCTTGGGGAAATACTGTGGCTGGGTTACTTCCCAGCGCCGGACTCTCCGACGAAAATTCCCTTCCCCTCTTTGAGGCCTTGACCTCCGGATCTTCCGAATTGGTCCTCTTCTCTCCTTGAAAGACGGGACTTTTAATCCCTCCTTCCTGGATAGCCTCCTTCATAGAGGCAGTTGCTTCCCCGCTCCCTCCTTCGCCTTCTACAAAAGGCGCGACCTTCAACATCTTGGTCAGCATGGGATCCGACGTGGTCTCCGGGAGGGGAGCCGGACACCTTATTAACTTTGCCTTGGCTATCCACTCCTGTTCAAGAAACGGTTCCTTTAAAGGACATATATATATGATAAATAAATGAACAACTTGTCCGATTACAGGACTACTTACTTGAGTATCTGGGCGATTGCAGCTTAGTCCTGCATCCTCAGTCAGGTCCGGACACTTCTCTTGTGATCCGAAGAACAGTTTATACATCTCCACGGGCGCCGTGCCCATAAAATTTTGGAGAGCTCGTGGTACCTCCGGATTAAATTCCCATAGGCGGAGGGGGCGACGCTTGCAGGGCAGAAGACGCCGGATCACCATAACCTGCGCCATCGCAACTGTGATTGATCTCTTTCCTGGAGGTCTCGAATCACGGCCCTGCAGCAAGGGCGCCCTTGGATGGCCCCCAATGAGCCCCCTTGTTGAGCCATGGCGCCACCATTTGTGGTGGACTGAGCAGAAGCGGGATCACCGCCCATTTGGTGCCCCGGGAGCGGTGGAATAAAACCACTCTGCTGCTACACGAACCAAGCTCCTCTTGAAAAGAGCCCTCGGGCCATGGAGCATCAGCACATTTGCTTATGACCGCCCTCCAAGACTCTGCTTGTTGCCCCCGGTCATCTTTGGCTCCACCTTGAAGGTCTTGAGCCACAATCCAAAGTGGGGGTGATATGGAGGAAGGCCTCACATACGACAATGAATGACGAGATATGGAGGATGGACTCCGGATTCAAGTCATGGAAATCAAGCCCATAATAAAACATGAGCCCCCGCACAAAGGGATCTGTCGGGAAGCCTACACCCCGATGGAAGTGGGACACGAACACCACGTTCGCCAGCTCGAAGTGGGAATGACCTGCCCCGGAGCAGTAGCCTATGCGAGATCTCGCCGGTCGATACCTAGCGTCTCGCAGCTTTAGCACATCTTCTTCTGTGACGGAGGAAGACATCCATCGGTCAGGCCGGGTCGGAGCCGGACATCGCCGCAAAATGCAAGTGCCTGAATCTGAAGCTTTGGGTGTTGGAACTCGAAGCGCGAGGCGAACTCGATGGAGGGTGTAAAAAGAAGAGGGCCTTGGTCTCATTATAAAGAGGTTGAATACCAAGAGCCCACCCTGTGGTCGATTAGGACTCGCCTTTGATAGAGGAGGCGTGCCAACGGGCACGGTTGGGTTACCCACGTCCGTATTGATGAAAATCTCGGAATAAGGGGGGCACGATCTATGCTTTGATAAGGCATGCCATGGAAACCACCTCGCTAAACGCGCTAAGGTGAAACGGTAAAAAACGATTCATATAAAGGCCTGGCCGTGGTGTGATGTCACGCCGCTGAATACGCCGCCAGAGATCTGTGCAAAAGTTATTTTCTCTACGGTGTTATGTGGAACTTGTTTTGCAGAGCCGGACACTATCCTTGTGTTCAAAACCTTCTATGAAGTATTCGGAGGAGGAACCCGCCTTGTAATGCCGAAGACAATATGCGCACTGGACTCGTCGTCATTGAAGCCTGGTTAATGGGCTACTGAGGGAGTCCCGAACTAGGGGGTGTCCGGATAGCCGGACTATCATCACGGCCGGACTCCAAGACTATGAAGATACAAGATTGAAGACTTCGTCCCGTGTCCGGATGGGACTTTCCTTGGCGTGGGAGGCAAGCTTGGCGATACGGATATGTAGATCTCCTACCATTGTAACCTACTCTGTGTAACCCTAACCTATCCGTGTCTATATAAACCGGAGGGTTTTAGTCCGTGAGGACAAACAACAATCATACCATAAGCTAGCTTCTAGGGTTTAGCCTCCTTGATCTCGTGGTAGATCTACTCTTGTACTACCCATATCATCAATATTAATCAAGGTGAGTAGGGTATTACCTCCATCGAGAGGGCCCGAACCTGGGTAAAAACATCGTGTCCCTTGTCTCCTATTACCATCCGCCTAGACGCACAGTTCGGGACCCCCTACCCGAGATCCGCCGGTTTTGACACCGACAGCGCCCTCCGTGCGGCAAACTCAGGCGACCTCACCGCAGCCTCGGGTCATGAAGATCTTGCCCGGGGAGACGACCTCAACCTCCGTCCCTGTCGCCGGGGCATCGCACTCGGCGTGCTGCAGCCATAGCTCGAGGGGACCCCTCGGCGGCATCTCGGCAGAGAAGAGCTGCGGGAAACGGATCCAAGTGCGCGGTGACATTGCCACCTACATCATGAGTTCTTGAGAGGAGCCCTCGGTGTGGATTCCTGGGGCGATGGCGCGCGCCACCATGACTCGGCGACCACGGTCGTGGCGCGGACAGCGTTGGTCGCCGCCTCCTCCTCCGGAATCCTTGACCTGGGCGTACAAAAGCAGCGGATACCCGGGTGGAGGCCGTTCATACCAAGGCCTTGACACCTCTGGCCTCATGACTACATCGCGGCGGTGGGCCAGCCTCTTCTTCGGCGGAAGCGGCCCCGGCTCGTCGCGGGGGGCTTTTCCCTTCTCTACGGTCGAGAATCTCCGTATCGGTGCCATGGGTGTTGCTGCTAACCATGAAGCAAGGAAGAACAAGCGGGCGGACCAGAAAGAGATGGGCGATGGGAGCTCCGCCCCCTTCCTCATTTATAGCAGGAGAAGGCCAACCGGCGACCCCCACGATCACAAGTAATGATGGTTTTCTCTACATGCACCAGGGACTCGTCAAGTCGGGCAGTTGCCGAGGCAGCGGGGGGAAACGAAGATGCCCACGCCCCGTCAGTCGCCATGTGTCAATCAAGGCCACAGCCGGTTGGGGACCACGGCGCTCCGCATTTGCCCTTTGGCTTCGCCTCAAAGCCAAGTCCGAGCACGCCTTGGGCCGGGGGCTACTGTCAGCGTTCTGAGAACGGGGGTCCCCAGACTTGCCTGCCTGCGGCCCACGGCGTGGCTCCACCAGTGCCCTGGTATGGCCCATCTTCACCAGCAAACATTCAAGACCCTCGCGAGGGGCCAAGCCTTGCAAGGCGGATGACACAAGACCTCCTCAGGGGCCTCCTCACTAGGCTGGCTCGCGAGGGCGGAGAGATCAAGGCAAGGGGCACCTCGTGAGGTTCCCGTGATGTGAGCCATGACGACAAAGGCCAGGCGGGCGCCAGCGGGCGCATAGTACCCGTTGCCTCTTTGGTTCTAAAGGGGCAAGCACAGGTGATGAGTCCTGAGGCTTCAGGCAAAGGTTTCCATATCGGTGCAACAAGACCAAGACCAGCAGGACGGCAGGACGGAGGTCAACACGGAGCCCACGACGGCGTTACCACCAGAGCCTTTGGCAGGCGAAGACCATCTTTTGTTAGGATACTAGCTGCCCCCCTTCAAATTGGCCGTTGTGGGATCCCTTCCCACCTAATATTTGGGGAGAGGACTCGGGCCTCTATAAATAGGACTAGCCACCACCTTACGGACGGAGGGACGGACGAAGGATCCAGATAATCCTCATCCACACAAGCTCATCGAGCCCAAGAACACCTCTCCTCAGGAGGCTGTTCTTCCCTTGTACTAGTTCATCCTTAGCCTACGAGGCAATCCACCACACCGCACTAGAGTAGGGTATTACACCACATCGGTGGCCCGAACCAGTATAAACCCTGTGTCCCTTGTTCTTCGAGTTCGAGGTGCTGAGCCTTGGGATCATGGCGAGCGTGTGAGCTAGGAAAGGGAGAGATCTTCATGCGCACCCCAGTGTTCGAACCTTAAGGGTTTTGCCGAAACCTGAAATCCGACAGTAGACTTCCAAACCTTCACAGACTTTGTTCACTGGCAATCCACAATGACCCTTGGATGCTCAGAACGCGACGACTAACTGGCTGGAGGATTCACAGTCCTCAAGTGTAACAAGTCTTCAGATCACGCGGACAGAAAGACTTCAGTGATGCCTAATAATCTTTGGCTCTAGGTGTTTTGGGCTTTGTCATTGCAAGGATCTCTCTCTCAAAAGCTTAGGAGGTGGGTTGCTCCCAAACGACAAAAGCCGTGTACTAACTCTAAGCAGCCACCAATTTATGGTATAGGGGGTGGGCTATTTATAGCCAGGAGGCAACCCGACCTGATATGTCCGAAATGACCCTGGGTCACTAAGGAACTGACAGTGTCCAACGGTCAGATTTCAAACACATGCGGCAGCTTGACTTGGGCTATAAATAAAGCTGACTCATCCAGCTTTGGATAAGATTTTCTCTCATTGTCTTCGCTCGAAGACATAGGATTTGGTTGAGCATCACATCAGTCACTCTGACTTTGTTCACTTGGACCCCACTTAACAATACGGCGGTTCCTATGACTCAACCAAGAAGAAAAGGAAACTACGAAACAACTATGTCTTCACACTCCATAGTCTTCATGTGAATGTCTTCTCAAGTCATAATCTTCGTTGTGAATATCTTCACAGACCACCATTGTCCTCAATGTCTTCACACATTTTTAGGGGTCATCTCTGGTAGGTAGACCGAATCAATATGGGACTACTACCTGTGTTATCCTACAATTCTCACAAACACATTAGTCCCTCAACCAAGTTTGTCGTCAATACTCCAAAACCAACTAGGGGTGGCACTAGATGCACTTTCAATCTACCCCTTTTTGGTGATTGATGACAAACAGGTTGAAGTTTTCAATGGGGATAAAAATATGTGAAAGTTAAGAATTAAGTGTTTGTCTTCCTATGTAGCAAAAGGCTCCCCCTGAAGATGTGCATATAAGTAATTTGCTTTCGAATGCAAATGCACATGGCAGGTTTTAATTTGTGGAGATCCTCTTCAACTTATGAAGACAATTGATCATGCATATAAAGATATAACGAATATAATGACATGCATAATGGAAGATGGACATCTGCGGAATGGCTTCATGCGGAATTTATCATCGCATCCCAAAGTAGCAGAAAAAGTAGAAAACGACCATCGAGTTTAAGTGTTACCACTCAAAGAACCAAATGTATCAAAAGACGAGAGTTGTAAATACTTGGCAAAAATAATGCAACCACCCATAAGGACCCGATTGAAGATTATCAACTCATATGCTTCTCCCCCTTTTGTTAGTAATGACCAAAAAGGTTTGAAGACATAGAGCATCTACTCATTCCCAGAAGGAGCAGATGATGGAGCAGGGTCGACGTTGGAGTTTGGTGGTGCAGAAGGACCTGATGCAGTGTCGAGATGCAGTGCAGCCATGGTTGGTGAAGTGGCGTCGGCTTCTTTATCGACGACTCTCACAACAATAGTTGCAGTCAAAGATGAATATTCAGAATCTTCAATGGATGGAGTGCGACACCAGCTTGCATTTTGTGGAGAGGCCTGGAATCAAACTTGAAATCCTCAATGAAGCCATCATCGCAAAGATATTCTTCAGGACATAGTAGTGTGAGGCTCTTCCAGGACCGCCGACAGGCTCCATGGGCAAAAAATGAGTTCTTGCCGGCCAAGTTTCGAATGCGATTGATGTCCACCAAGATACTCTGCATCTGACGCTTGAGCTAGTCATGATGCTTATCCTGCTTCTGATGTAAGGCTGCAAGAAGCTCTCAGTCATTGAGTACGCGAGAACGCTTCCGAGGCCTTTGGGCAATTGTACTAGCAGTGGCTTCAGTTTTGGCACGATGTGGCACACGCATATTGCCAGCCAGAGGATAAGCAGTAGTTGCAGCATTGGGGACATGAATTCCTTCTATTGGTTGTGTGAAGCTTTGACGATCAACATTATGAAGATATACATGCGTTTTGGCAGGCTCGTACTGTGGTCCAGGAGCTGTGAGAGGAACCATAATGGTCCATCTCACTGTAACAAGATGGCCATGATCATATGCATGTTCAATTGTCTGAGGCCTTGGAGGTGGAACAGTGGCTTCAGCATTCACAGTGGCTTCAGGTTGGACGTGAGCTTCAGGCACCACATTAGCTTCAGGCTCCACATTGTCTTCAGCCATGACATTTTTAGTGGCGTAAGTGGCATTGTTTGTGGCAGCCTTAGTGTTCTCAACCTCCGTTCCTTCAATAACAGGAGGGTCGGGCACGATCACATTCTCCTCGAGAATGACTGGATCAGCAGCAGAGGGTGTGGCAACTCTTTCTTCCTCTCTTTCTCCTTGATCTTCATCGGATGATGCAGCCAGAATGTCTTCAGCAGCTTTAGCTTCGGACTGGGAGACATTCGCAGTAGGGGTGGCTTCAGGAAACACTTGGCGTGCTACTGAGCTGTGGTGCACTTCCCCTTCCAGAATGCTCGACATGGTGACCTGTGGCCTGAGGCCTTTGCGAAGCCTTCGAAATACGAGGGACGCCTTTGGTGAGAGAGTGGTCTGCACCATGTAGTTTTCATCGTCAAGTACCGGAGTGGTGACTTGAGGTGATGGAGTTCTGGGTGTTTCATCATGAATGGGGGTGTCTTGCTGGGGGCGCTCGGCCCATGAGTCATCCTGAGCAATTGGCGTCAATGGACGACCAACGCTGATTAGTTCACTACTCGTTGGAGCAGGCGATGATACCGACTGGGCTCGAGCTAAGGAAGGACTTCATCATCATCAACATTGTCTCCATGACCAATGTCTTCAGCTGTGATGGGGTCAACAGCTGGAACTTCTTCATCTTCATGAGCCGCTATGGAAGCAGGCTCATGGATCACCAAATGATGCTCTTGGTTGTTTGAAGCTGGAAGTGCAACAGAAATGGGTTCAACATTGAGGGGCTCATAGGCAGCAGCACGCGCTTTCTTTGAAGACTTTGTCTTCAGCTTCTTCTTGGATGGGGCATCATCATAAGCATCCTTGTGCTTGAGTTTCCGGGCTTCCGCTTCAGCTGCCCTTGTCTTCTTTAGCTCTGAAGCTGCTGTGGTGACTTTAGGCTTCGAGCCTGTCATGCTGGTAGGGAAGTCAATGCGAGGTTCTTCCTACCTTGATGCTTCAGTTTGGGTCACAACAGACTTCTTCTTCTGCTTGGCAGCCATTCCGGGGTCAATGCCAGGACACCCAAGAGCTTTGTGCTTTTCAGCTTCATTGTGTGCTTGAACACATTTCTGTGCAAAGTACTTCAAGCGCTCTCTTGAACCTTTAGCTTCTTCACGCTTCTTGTGAAACTCTTCCTTGAGGTCATGCAACATTTTCTTGAAGATTTGAACATCTGCCACGCTGAGCTTGACCATGTTCTTCTTGAAGTGATCCTTCTCATTGTCAATCTTTTGTTGAGTTCGACAATCTTATGAGCCAAGGCCAGTTCATTAGCAATGGCTCTGTGGGCTGATGTCCACAGGCAGCTGAAGATCATCAATGCTGATGCTCAGGTCATCGAAGCACTCATCGATGAAGTTGTTCAGAATGTCAACATCAAAGAGGGGCAGATCGTTGAAGATCTCTGCCTCTTGCTTGCTCTTGATCAGCATCTCAAGGGCTTCATCACCAAGATCTTCATCGCTGGACAGATCGATGGTGTCTTCCTCATTGCACAAAACAAAGCAGCGGAGTTAGTTCATGCCCAGAACTCTTCATGGGCTTCTTTGTCTTCTTGGACTTCTCAATCTTGTTGGAGACACGAGACAAATCTTCAGACCGCACACTGGGTTCAGGAGGTGCAGTGGCCAATGGCTTCACAGTCGAAGCTTTTGGTGCGGCAGAGGGCTTCAAAGCTTTTGATTTCTTCTTTTTCTGCTTTGGTGGAGCTGGCGCATCTTCAGAATCTGCGTCATCATCTGATTGCTCCACAGTGGCCCTCTGAGCAGCTATGTGAGAGAGGAGGCCAATGAAGTTGTTGAAGGGTCCAATGAGACTTGGATTGGCATCGCGTGTGCCAACAGCCCTTGGAGCAGACGGACCAGGGTTGAAGTTGAGTCCAAGATCTTTCTTGTTCTTCACAGCTGACTCTTTTGCAAACTGATAGTTGCGCTTGAAAAGATTGTCTTCTCGACACCATAACATAGATGATGGGTCGGCATTCTCTGGCTTCGGTCCTCTGACCATGCATGGGTAGAAGCCCTGAGCAATGGCTTCAGACTTGGACTTGGGCTGCAGATTTTTGTACAGAATATCTCCCCATGGGCGCTTGATAGCATTCTTCTCTACATATTCGGCAGTGACAAAGTTATATACTTGAACCACTGTTCAGCCCAATATTTTCGAATCCATTGGATTCAGGTCTTGCGCTGGCCATAGCTTTCCTCGGGATCTGACTTTTACAGCTCAAACAGACCTGGAGGTTAATCCTTAGTTGTATCACCACGGTGCTGTCTGCCACCTTTTCTTATTGACTTCTCTATTGCCATTATATTCAGACTGAATGGCTTCAGAACAGTGAATGGCTTACTTTTGTTGGTCAGACAAGAGCTGGCTTTAGGTGAGTGAATATGACGCTGTAAGAATTATTCAAATGAATGCAGACTATGAGAACCATGGGATTCTCCCACGGATATGTACCTGTGACAACATTAGAGATGCGAGGGAAGGGGAAGAGTTCATATGCATTCTCAGAAGATTTTGAAGAAAAAATGGTTTGAAGACATTGACCTCATAGAGCAAAGACATTCACTTACTTGAAGAGAGTTGATTCCAGATTTGTACGAATCCATGAATAAGTACAGGTGAGGAATCTAACTAGTTATGAAGCATAAGTGAATATACTAAGCATGATATGAGATGCAGATAAAGACATACCCAGATTTGGAAGTGAAGAAACCACTTTTGGTTGAAGTGGATGGATCTGACGGATAAAAAAGGCAGTAAAAAGTAAGTTTTAATTACCGCTGATGAACTGCTAGATGAGACAGAGTTAGAGGCCGAGCAGTTCAATCTCCCGTGCCCTAACTTGGCGGCGAAGACACCTACGGCGGCGGCGGAGAGGACGAGGTCCGTGGCCGGCGTGAGGACGTCGCCGAAGAAGTTGCAGCAGCAAAGCGCATCGTCTCCGGCGTCGACGCGAGCTAGCGGATGCGATAGGGTTTGAGCAATGCGGTCGAGGTGGAATAAGAGATAATGACCGTGGTGAGTGTATATTTATAAGGAAAGGGACATCATAGTGTAATTACGTAGGTACCCCTGGCGGTTGACATCTGAAGGACACGTTGCTTGCATGCAACTTATTGGAAGTTGTTACATGTTCACACGCACGCCTGGATTGTCGGGTGGTCGTTCCGGCTTCTCCGGTATTCGGGAAATAAGGATATAGCATTAAAAATTCTCACAAACACATTAGTCCCTCAACCAAGTTTGTCGTCAATACTCCAAAACCAACTAGGGGTGGCACTAGATGCACTTATAGCGCGCTCCCTCCCCATCCCCACGCTCACCACACGAGGTAGAACATTGACTCTTGGGGGCATTGATTGCTTGAATGCACCATGGCAAGGTGTGTCTAGGCATTGGATGATGGAGAACTAGCTGAACAACTAGTGAAGACACAAGAAACAAATGCTAAGTATTGGCTTTTCCTTTTTAGAACGCAAGACATTCTATCTCATGCTGATTTCGTTAAGTTGGTAGTAACCCTCTAGGCATTTTGGACGGGAGATGAAAAGCTATCCATGAGGACACATTCTATCGGATCTTGGATTCCGGCAAAACCCTTAAGGTTCGAACTCTGGGGTGCGCGCGAAGTTCTTTCCCTCCTACCGATCCACACCCTAGCTCGCTAAGATCTTGCGGACGAACTCGACAAACTCACAACATAAGGGACACAAGATTTATACTGGTTCGGGCCACCGTTGTGGTGTAATACCCTACTCCAGTGTGTGGTGGTGGATTGCCTCTGGGGCTGATGAAGGACAGTACAAGGGGAAGAACAGCCTCCTGAGATTGAGGTGTTCTTGTGTTCGGTGTGGCTAAGGGTAGGCTCTCGATCAGATGAGATCCAGTCGCCCCTTGCTGTGGTGGCTAGTTCTACTTATATAGGCCCTGGTCCTCTCCCCAAATATTGAGCGGGAAGGGAGCCAACAACGGCTGCCAATTTGAAAGGGGACAGCTAGTACAAGCTATCCTGACAAAAGCGGTCTTCGCCTGCAAAAGGGCTTTGGTGATGATGCCGTCTTGGGCTCCACGGTGACCTCCATCCTACTGGCCTGCTGGTCTTGGTCTCGTTGCACTGATATGGAAACCTTTGCCTGATGCCTCGGTACTCCGCGCATGCGCTTGCTCCCTTGGCCCCAAAGAGGAAACAAGGACGCTACCCACGCTGGCGCCCGCCTGGCGCCTTTCTGGTGTCGATCATCATGGCTCACGTCATGAGAGCCTCGTGAGGTTTGCCCCGCCTTGATATCTCTGCTCCTCGTGAGCCTGCCTGGAGAGGCCGTTTCTGAGGAGGTCTTGCGTCGTCCGCCTCGCGAGACTTGGCCCCTCGCGAGGGTCTTGAATGCCTTGTTGACAAAGATGGTCCGTACAGGCCTGCTCGCATAGCCACGCCGTGGGCCGCAGGCAGGCAAGTCTGGTGACCCCCGTTCCCAAAACACCGACAGTAGCCCCCGGGCCCGAGGTGTGCTCGGGCTTGGCTTCTCGGCGAAGCCAAGGGCCAAGCGCATAGCACCGCGGGCCCCAAAAGCCTGCAGCCTCGATTGACGCGTGGCGGTTGATTGGGCGTGTGCGTCTCCACTTCCCCACGTTGCCTTTGAATCCGCCTGGCTATGCGGCCCCCGCAGCCTACATAGTTATTATTCCCTTGTCCACGCCTGGCTCCCCCAATCTATCTACTTTCTCGAGCCTGCGCTCTGCTGACCCCTGGTGCTCAATGACGAGGCCATGGACAAGGTGCGCCCCATGCTTGCTTCCAGTTTCAACGAGTGGGGAGAGATAGTGGCTTGGCCCGCGTCTCGCCCTCGCATTGCCCGGGCAGCCACTAAGGTCCCAATCTTCATAGATGCCCTCTGGGCTGGCCTGATTCCTCCCTTCGACGCCTTCTTCAATGCTGTGCTCAAGCATTATCAGATCCACAAGCTGCATCTCGACCCTCAATCTGTGACTCTTCTCACCGTCTTCTCCTTTGTGTGCGAAGCCATGGTGGGCATCGCTCCTTCGGTGGCCCTCTTCCGCCATTTCTTCTCATTGCAACTGACTGGCCCTCGGCAGAGCTTGGGGTGCGTGAGCTTCCAGGCCGTGGCTTTGACAGCGGGCACGGGGATCGACTTTGAGCTTCCTCCATCCATGAGCGAGTTTCGGACACGATGGGTGTTTGTCGATGCTGGTGTGCTCAGCCCTCTGCTCCATGCTCCGCCAGGGCCTGCTGTTCCCAACTCCAGTTGGGGCCATCAGAGGCTCGCGAGCCCCCGCCTCGTTCCCGTCTGGCTCAGGCTAAGGAGGCTGAAGGACCACGGCGTGACCACGCCTATGGTGGTGAAGGAGTTCGTCAAGCGCCGAGTCGCTCCGCTTCAAATGCCATTCCCGCCCGATGTGGGCCTTGCTTAGTAGTCAGGACCATATGAGGTTTCAGGAGGAGGGGCTTCCTCTTAAGACGCGGCAAACGGTGCTTACGATCCTGACGGGTGCCCCTCTGCCGGACGACATGCCCAGGAAGAGCTGTCAGCTGTACCGCTGCGAGAACAAGGATGAATTTGCCGAAAGCATGCCCTCCTTTGATGAGTGGGGGCTGCGCCCGCTTGGCCTATTGAGGCCCTGCGAGAACCCCGTCGAACATGGTTCCCTTCCTTGCCATCGGCGCCAAGCTCGTCGCAAGTGTGGGTGCAGGGGGGCAAGCTCGGCCTGAGTGCTGAGGAGCTTGGGCCACATGGTGATCCTGGGGCGTCGTCCTCGGGAGCTCGCAATCCCTGCCCTGGGACGTCGGTTACCGAGGCGACCCAGCATGCGGCTCCCGAGGTGAAAGCCCTGGAAGCCTCGGGAGGTCGTGGTGAGATGGCGCCTGACTGTTCACCGCAGCTGGGCACCCCTGAAGTTGTCCCTCCAAGCTCTTCCTCGGCCTCGCCTCTGCCGCCGCCACGCCCAAATGGGCTTCGGTCGGCTTTGCATGGACTTTGAGGAGCTCCGTAAGAGGAAAGGATCCCCAAGCGGCAACAACATCTTCGGGCCGCTGAAGCGAAGGAAGTACATCACCATCGATGTGTAAGTACCGTACCGCTATGGCTTCTTGTGTGTTGTTTCCATCTCCTGACGCCAGTTCTTCAGGGCTCCTTCCGTCGAGCCTGCTGCGCCTCCTGAGAAACGACCTCCTCTTTCCTCGACTTCCCCATTGGCCTTGAGCGCTCCGAGTCTGCTCGCTGCCCCTGGAGAAGGGTTGGTTGAAGGGGCGTGCTTGCCTTCATGGCGCGCTGATCCTGCGACCTTGTCGTTCTTCCCCCGCAGCTTGGCATGGAGCTTGGCGGGGGTGCCCAGGGCCCCTCCTCTAGTCATGGATAGTAGCCGGTTGGCCTCGACCTTCAGTTCATCTTCAAGCATCGGGCCCCGACTGGCTGGGCCCCCCGCGAGGACTGGCAGGCGCCTGAGGCAGCACTAGCCTCCAGTCCCCTGCCGAGAGGCGGTGCGCCACTTGATGTCCCGCCTGTAGCCCCCGAGGTGGATGTTGGATTTCGGGTTCCGGCAGACCCTTGAGGTTCGAACAATGGGGTGCGTGCGGAGATCTTCCCCTACCAGCTCACGCGTGAACGGTTAGCGAGGGATCTAAACTAGGAATGAAGAACAACACAAGGGACACGAGGTTTATACTGGTTCGGGCCACCGTTGTGGTGTAATACCCTACTCCAGTGTGTGGTGTGGTGGATTGCCTCAGGGGCTGATGATGAACAGTGCAAAGGTAGAACGGCCTCGCGAGGGGCTGTTCTTGAGCTGGTGCGATGGACTGCTTGGGTGAGTCCAGTCGCTTCTCTCTCTCTCTCTCTGTGTCTCTCTGGTGGGTTCGACCTGTTCTCTGTCCTTTGTCCTACTTGTTCTCCTCTGTCCCCTGTCCTCCTTGTTCTCCTCTTCGTTTGATGGCTAGTCCTATTTATAGAGGGAGGCCCTGGGCCTCTTCCCAAATAATGAGCTGGAAGGGCGCCAACAATTGGCCATTTTGAAGGGGAACATCTAGTACACTTACCCTGACTAAAGTTGGTCTTCGGCTGCCAAAGGCTCTGACAATGACGCCGTCCTGGGCTCCACGATGACCTCCTTCCTGCCGCTCTGTTGGTCTTGGTCTTGTTGCACCGAAGCGGTAACCTTTGCCTGATGCCTTAGCCTGTGCTCGCCTCCTTTGCACCAAAGGGAAAACGAGGACACTACACAGGTCGGCGCCCGCCTGGCGCCCGCCTGGTCTTGATCGTCATGGCTTGTGTCATGGGGCACCCTCATGAGGTACCCTGCCTTGATCTCTCCGCCTCCTCGTGAGCCTCCCTGACGAGGCTGCTCCTGAGGAAGGTTCCTGTCGTCCGCCCCGCGAGGCTTGGCCCCTCATGAGGGTCTTGAGCTTGAGCTGATGAAGCTGGGCCGCGCTGGGCCCCCGCTTGAGCCACGCCGTAGGCCGCAGGCAGGCAAGTCTGGGGATCCCCGTTCCCAGAACGCTGACAGTAGCCCCCGGGCCCAATGCGCGCCCGGACTTGGCTTAGCAGAGAAGCGAAGGGGCAAGTGCGAAGCGCCGCGTGCCCGAACAGCCTGCGGCCTTGGGCGCCGCGTGGCAATTGATTGGTCGTGGGCGTCTCCGCTCCCCACGATGCCTCGGCAACCGTCCTTCTGACAAAAAGGAGGCCCGGGCCAGACTTGGTGCTCATTCTTGCTCGTCTTGCTCCAGATCCCCTTTCTCGCCCTTCTCCTCCTTGCTCCCGAAATCCTCCAGATCTGTCTCAATCCTTCCATCCTGCAAGCCATGGTGCCTCGCAAGACCCCGCCTGAGGCCTGGTACCTTCTGGCTCTGGATCCCCCGACTGTGTCGGAGAAGAATCTAGTCCTTGTGCACCAGAGGACGGTGGCGCCGGGCGACAAGGGAGCGATTGTGCTCAAGGCTGGCTCTGGTCAGCCTGAAGGCCAGGGGAGCAGCTTCTACCCGTTCTTTGTGAGCGCCATCATCGCCGGTCTGGTCCCTCCTTTTTCCGAGTTCTTCTTTGCCGTTCTCCGCCAATACAACTTGCAAGCTCTGCATCTCCACCCCAACTCTGTTCTTCTTCTGGCAATTTTCGCCTACTATTGTGAGGCTCATGTTGGGATAAAGCCCTCAGTGGCTTTGCTGCACCATTACTTTTACCTCTGGGTCTCTCGTGGCCCTATCACCGCATGCGCAAGCTTTGTCGCATATTCCAGCTCCAACTCCATCTCCAAATCCGGGAAGAGGATCGAAGGTTTCAGGAGCAAGTGGGTCATGGTGGATGTCGGGCGCATCCACCCTCGACTGGCGCTGCCGTCCGGGCAGCCCAAGACTGTTGATGCGTGGTCTCGCGCGGAGCTCGTCGACTCTCGTGCGAAGATGGTGCTGAAGAGGATAGACGCGGACCTGAGGCCAGGCAGCTTGGGGGCGGCGAAGCTGACCGGGGCCACGCTCCTGAGGGAGTTCCTGGAACACCGGGTGGCTCCGCTCCGGGAGCATTCGCTCCCGTTGTGGAGGCTTGGGGAGGCAGGTGACACCCTTCGCCTGAGCTCCGAAGCCCTCTCTAATGAAGATCTGGTTGCGGCTCTCCATTCCTTGGTCGAGGGAGACGTGGCGAAGCCGGAGGGCGCTCCCGTCCCCCTGTTCCTTCGCGACGACTGGGAGCAAGTGGTGAGCGCCTTGCCCACCTTCAATGGTGAGGGGCTGGTGCCCGCCGGGCCTCCCGAGGATCTGATGATGCTGGCGACGGTGAACGCTTTCTCCAAAGAACTCCAAAGTGAGGTGAGGAGGAAGTAGAGGAGGTGGAGGAAGAAGAATGTGACTTCGAGGCGACTGGCGAGGAGTCGGGGGATTCCTTCCCTTGGCGCAGGTCCCACGCCCTTCGCTCCATGCCGGATGATGATGAGGACGGTGTCAGGCGAGGAGGGGATGATTCTCCCCTGGTTCCAAGGAAGGGCAGGTCGGGGCTGGTTCCCCTGTGGCCCGCCTGCTCTGGGCGGTCTCGAGGCCAGCTCCGCCTTCCCGACGCCCTCGCCTCCGGCCTCCCAAGGCTGACCCTAGCTGCAGGCTTTCAGGCTTCAAGTTCGGCCGGAGGCTGCTTGAGTCCGCGGACGGCAACCAGTAAGTGTTCGATCCGTGTTTTACTTTGCTTCTGCCGCCGAGGCTTGACATCTGTATTCTCTTAGCCAGGTCGGCACCTGCAGCAAAAAGGCCGAAGGGGGCTTCTGCGGCCCTGCTTGAGGCGGGTTCACCTGCCGGGGCTGCGGCTCCGTCTGCGGGGAAAGGAGGCAGCGAAGCTCGCGCCTCCCCTGCCCAGTCATCTTCACGAGCCCAGCAGGGGCACTCTGGCAGTGAGTCAGCCCCCGTGGCCCCGCTGACTCTAGAGGTGCCTGCGCTTGACGTTGTCGCTGAGGTGCCCAGGGCCCAGGGGGCTCCTTCTTCCCAAGCCGTGATCACGCTGTCATCTTCTACACCTGCTCCACCAGCTCCAGTCCCTTCTGATCCCTCGGCCATCCTGGACCAGGCTGCCGGCGAACTGAGCCGGCTGCAAGAGGATCTCCGGAATGCTGATCCCCCTGTGGTGGCCGGGCGCCTGGAGCTAGCTTCTGGCTGGGCCCGCTCTGCTGCCTCCGTCCGAGCGGCGCTGAGCCAAGCCGCATCAGCCTCCGATGGGGAGAAACAAGCCGCTGCCGGGCCGGGGCAGCTCACGATGCTGCCAGGCGATGCGCCATGGACGCCTCGGGACAGCTGCAAGGCGCTGGAGGTCGAAAGCTACAAGGCTCTGTGACAGGCTTCGCCAAGGAGGTCCATGCCGCCAGAGAAGGAGAAGGAGATGGAGGCTCGGGAGGCCGCTGCTCTGGGACCGGGACGCCGAGCTTGATGACTGCCGTGGCCGGTTGGAGACGCTGGAACAGTCGCTGAAAGCGGAGAGGATCGAGCTAGATAGGAAGGCAAAGATCCTGGCTGAGGATCGGGTGGCCTTCGCCAGGTTGGAGGAGAAGGCTCGCGCCGCGTTGAAGACGCTCTACAAGGGTGGCTTGGAGAAGCCGTTGGCTGGCGCAGAGGACGGCCCCGCCGAGCTGCTTCCTTTCTTGGTCCGTGCACTTGAAGATGTCACGGACAGCCTTGGCCCCACGGCCGAGGCCGAGGCGCATGCCCTGTCTTCTACAGCGCTGACGCGCGTCCTCAGCCACGTCAACCTTCGCGACCCCAGCGTCGACCTTGATGGCCTACTGGAGCTGCGTGAGGCGACCTGCTGCCGCCTGCCGAGGCCGTGAAAGGCCGAGCCGAGGCCTGCTGGGAAGTTCTGCGCCAAAGACATTGCACGGGCGTGGTGCCGCCAGCCCGCTGACCTCGGGAGGTGGGGCGCCACATGAGAGTGATCCTTCAGCTTCCGCTCTGCTTTTAATTCCTGCAACATGCGCCATGCCTCGTGGAGGCATTTAAACTTGTGTTTGGCGTTGTGAAACGACTTATGGCTTGTAATATTTGCTTTGAATTAGCATTCTTCCCTCCTAGTTATGCGTGTGTTCTCGTCGGCGGGGGCCCGACCACGCATACCTCAGCCGCCGTTAGCCACGACCAGAAACCACGACGGGACCAAGGAGAGAGGGGCTACGTGGAAAGTTAGGCTCCTGAGTCGCGATGCTCAGGAGTACCCCTTGACGCATAAACAACAAGTAGGGACAGGAGGCATAGGAGTGGTTTGAGTCGTTCTATCGCCTAAGTGGCCCATGCCCCACGCATACCTCAGCCGCCGTTAGCCCCGACCGGAGACCAGGACGAGACTAAGGAGTGAGGGGCTACGTGACCAGTTAGGCTCCTGAGTCGCGATGCTTAGGAGTCCCCCCTTGACGTTCAAACGAATTTTCATACCTTGGCTCCCCTCGGGGAGGCACGCGACGACCAGGTCCGAGGGACCTGGCTGGGTGGCATACGCTCAGGCGTGGCCCGGGCGCAGCCCCCGTGTCCAGCCCCCTCGCGCGGCACTCTGAGGGGAGGCGTTGCGATGGCACCAGACACTGAGCTCTGGGCTCCCTGAGGTTGATCTGATTTGTGAGCCGCCCTCGATTGTTTATCACCGGGGCGGAGCATAAGCGCTTTCATTATGTGCTGAAGGCATAGCCGCCTCCTCGGCAGTGTCGCCAGCCAGTCACGGAGCATGGTGCTTCCACTGGTTCATGGAGGGGGCTCCCCTCGGGAGGAGCCCCAGGCGTGTACAGCCCGCCGACATGTGGCCGCACGGTAGGGCTAGGAGAGGTGTATCTGGGCACCCATGAGCAGTAGCCATGGACTCCACGAGGCCCCTACCTCGAGGCGGGTTGTGCCTGCTCTGGGCCTTTATCATTGGTGTGTTCCTGCAGGTTAGAATGCAAATGCTCTACGTGCTCAGTCCGGCCCTCGGCGAGCTCAGCCACCGCCGGTATGACAGTCAGCGATGCCGTGGGTCAAGGCTGGGGTGAGGGCTGGAGAGCCAGTAAGAGCCCATGAGTCGCGATGCTCAGGTACCCCCCTTTTAACGTGCAAGCGCTTTGCATTAGGGCGGAGAGGCCCGCGACAGGTAGTATGCAACAATTGCGTGAATCAGGTTAAGTGCGGAGGAGTAAATCCATCTAGATAGGTGCGGAGAAAGCACACGCCACTGGGTCTAGCCCGAGCAGCTTGGGGATAGTGCAGCCCGAGGCGCAGCCCGAGGGGCGCCCCCAACAAGGTAAGTAAAAAACATAAGCAAAACGGATACATACCGCAGGGACGGACCCACGCGGCCTGGGAATGATGCAGCCCGAGGGGCGCTCCCAGCTGAAAACGGAACTTGGAAAGGTGTCACCTGATATGGTCGGAGATGGCGGGATGTTGAGGTAGCAGATGACGCGTGATGAGGAAGCCGGCCCTCACGAGCCCTCCGGACCTGGAGCCTCGGGAGGCTCCGGGGGCACGGGGGGTTCCTCAAGAGCCATCTCCATCTCTGCCAGGACAGCACGCTGTTTGACCTCTTGAGCCTCCAAAGCGCACCTCAGCAGGCGCTGACGGGCGGAGACCGTGTTCGGCAGGTCGAAAGGCATGCGAACGTAGCTGTGAGGTGGCCCCTCGCAGCGCCGCACGCGTGAGGGCCAGAGCCGTTCCTGAGACGCGGCCCGGTTGAGCCCTGGTATGTCGACGCAGATTCGCAACCCAGCATCCTCGCCTGGATGTGGGGCCACGGAGGGCAAGCGGCGAGAGCCGCGCATGACTCTTGACTCGTGTAGCTCCTGGGTGCTCCTCGTGATGAACTCCTGAGGGTTTGGCCCTCCTTGCCACATACCTTCTTGAGGGAAACGTGCCTTGAAGCACGCCTCCAAGTGGTGCCCGAGCGCCTCCCTCATGACCCCGGCTAGGTCGGTGGCTCGCCATGAAAGAGCCCCCGAGCCCCGCCTCAGGAGGGAGCCGAGCGCGCCTTCCTATGCGACAGAGGGTGGCGCCCCTTGAACGAGCGCGGGTCCTGCTGCCACGCCTCCAGAGGTGCCTGCCCCACGAGGGCTTGGACCAGGCGAAGCCTTCTTCTTCTTAGGGATCCTCTCGGGAAGTCTCCCGCTCCTGTGATCTGGGTCTTCGATTGCTGCGGCTTGGAAGGCACGCTCAAGGGAGCACACTGCATCCCTTTCCTCACAAGGCACTGTGATGACTCCTCTGCTTGTTGGCATCTTGAGGAAATTTAGCCATGGTGAGCCACTGCCATGAACTTGGCCAAAGCTGGGTACCCGAGGATGGGATTGTATGGCAGGCGAATGTGGGCGACGTCAAAGTCGATGAGCTCGGTGCGGTAGTTGTTGCGCTGTCTGAAGGTGACGGGAAGGCGAACTTACCCTATCGGGACGGTGGAGCCACCGGTGACTCCTGAGAAGGGCTTGGTCAGCTGAAGCTGATCGTGTGGCACTTGGAGGTCGTTGAATGTCTCGATAGATAGGACGTTGAGGCCTGCTCCACCGTCGATGAGGGTCCTGGTGACTTGCACGTTGCTGATGACTGGTGAGCAAAGCATGGGGAGGACTCCGACCGTTGCCGTGCACATGAGATGATCCGCTGAGCTGAACGTAATAGCGCACGACGACCACCTGAGAGGGCGTGTGGCCTCAGGCTTGGGGAGGATTGCATTCACCTCGCGAGCAAACTTCTTGAAGATGCGCTGAGAGGCTCGGGCCTGAGCGCCACCCAGGATGCAAGCGATCGCGCGCGGCTCCAGGAAGCCCCCACCCCCCTCGTCCTGATGATTGTCTTCGTACCTCCTTGGTGGATGTGGCAGAGGTGGCAGCCCTGCGTTGCCTTGTGGGCGGTCCTCACGAGGCTAGTCCCTCCAACCTCTCTCGCGAGGCTGGTCCTGCCAGCGGTCCTTGCGAGGTCTGTCACGCCATCCTTGGCGAGGGCCACGGTCTTCCCAGCGTCATGCGCCTCTTCCCCCTCCTCGGTCGTAGCCCCGATCATTGCGCTCGGGGCGTCGGCCGATACGCCCTTCTCGCACGGCCCTGAGCTCCTGGCATTCGTTGGTGTTGTGGGTGTGGAGATCGTGGTACTGCAGCATCGGCTGCCCTTGGATGACTCGGGCTGATCCACCTGCCGCTTGGTGTCCGGTTCGCCACGAGCACATCAGCCCCTTTGCGCTTCACGTCCCTAGCCTTGGGCTTCTTCTCTTCCGGATCGGCAGCCGAAGCTCGAGGAGGAGAGGCGCCTTCCTCAGCCCTGGCGCGTTTGGTCACCAAGTTGAACAGCTCCAGGGATGTGCACAGGTCTTCATGCATTGCTAGCTCCTCCTTCATCTTGACGTCACGCACGCTGTCGGAGAAGGCCGAGATGATGGCTTCCTCAGTTACCTTGGGGATTTTGAGGCGGGCGTTGTTGAAGCGCTGGATGTACTAATGCAGGGTCTCTCCTGGCTGCTGCTTGATGCGACGCATAAGCTTCACGGCCGAGGCCGATCGCAGTGCCTTGAAGTTGGCAATGAAGCGGGCGCGCATCTCGCCCCAGAGGAGATCGTGCCGGAGCCAGGTTCAGAGCCAGGTTCGCTCCGTCCTTCAGCTCCATGGGGAACCAATTACGCCATGACCTTTTCGTCCCCCATTGGCGGCTTGATGCTCAGCTCGTGAAGCTGAAGGAACTCAGCGGGGTCGGCGGTGCCGTCGTAGCGAGGCAGGTCGACTTGAACATGCCGAGCCATGCGGCCACGTGGCTTCAGCGGTGAAAGGCGCGGCAGCCTGCAGTGGCCACAGGGGCTCTCTGCTGATGCGGAGCTTGCTCTTGTGGGTTCCTGCGCACGCTGCACAGGCAGCGGGATCTTGACGCTGTGGCGCTGGGCCTTGATCGCGGCGCCCGTCTTGGGAGCACGCGAGCACCTTCTTGGGGACGAGGGATCTCCTGGCAGCTCCTTTCTTGTTGCGCGGGCGCCAGACGCGGAGGGTCTCGGCCCGGGGCCACGTGCCTTGGAGCCAGGGGGCCTTCTTGGGGAGGAGGTGGCGGGGGCACCTCAGGCTCCCTGCCTCCCGCGCGGGGTGAAGGGCGAGGCAGCGAGAGGGACGGCGCGGGGGAGCCCCCTGCGGCGCGGACGAGCTCGACGACGCGGTCGAGCCACTCCTTGTAGACGTCATCGACGGGGCGGTAGCGTAGGAGCTCGTTCGCCGCGATGAGCACGGCTCGGGCCTCCATGGGAACGCGGTGCGCGCGGGACGAAGAACCAGCAGGGGCGATCGAAGGAGTAGCGGTGCGGCCTTCTCGCCTCACCGATGGATGCAGGGATGAGGCCTGCTGCTCGTTCCTTGCTGGGCCGGTGGCGGCGTTGGCGGCAGGTGACGGAACGGCAACGGGGTGTCACTTGACGGAGCCGTCTGAGCAACTCGGCGGCGAGCAGCCAGCGCTTCGGCACGAGCTTCAGCGGCGTCGACCATGGACACGACGGGAGATCACACGCGACCAGCGGAAGAAAGATTCCGGCGCACCCCTACCTGGCGCGCCAAATGTCGGATTTCGGGTTCCGGCAGACCCTTGAGGTTCGAACTAGGGTGCGCGCGGAGATCTTTCCCCTACCAGCTCACGCGCGAATGATTAGCGAGGGATCTAAAGTAGGAACAAAGAACAACACAAGGGACACGAGGTTTATACTGGTTCGGGCCACCGTTGTGGTGTAATACCCTACTCCAGTGTGTGGTGTGGTGGATTGCCTCAGGGGCTGATGATGAACAGTACAAAGGAAGAACAGCCTCGCGAGGGGCTGTTCTTGAGCTGGTGCGATGGACTGCTTGGGTGAGTCCAGTCGCTTCTCCCTCTCTCTCTCGTGGGTTCGACCTGTTCTTTGTCCTTTGTCCTACTTGTTCTCCTCTGTCCCCTGTCCTCCTTGTTCTCCTCTTCGTTTGGTGGCTAGTCTTATTTATAGAGGGAGGCCCTGGGCCTCTTCCAAATAATGAGCGGGAAGGGCGCCAACAATTGGCCATTTTGAAGGGTAACATCTAGTACACTTATCCTGACTAAAGTTGGTCTTCGGCTGCCAAAGGCTCTGACGGTGACGCCGTCCCCGGCTCCACGATGACCTCCTTCCCGCCACTCTGCTGGTCTTGGTCTTGTTGCAATCAAGCGGTAACCTTTGCTCGATGCCTTAGCTTTGTCCTCGCCTCCTTTGCACCAAAGGGGAAAGCGAGGACACCGCACAGCCGGCGCCCTTTGGTCTCGATCGTCATGGCTTGCGTCACGGGGCACCCTCGTGAGGTACCCTGCCTTGATCTCTCTGCCTCCTCGTGAGCCTGCCTCACGAGGCTGCTCCTGACGAAGCTTCCTGTCGTCCGCCCCGTGAGGCTTGGCCCCTCGCGAGGGTCTTGAGCTTGAGCTGATGAAGCTGGACCGTGCTGGGCCCCCGCTTGAGCCACGCCGCAGGCCGCAGGCAGGCAAGTCTGGGGATCCCCGTTCCCAGAACACCGACAATGGAGGACGAGGTGGGCCGTGCATTCGAGTCTGAGCATGGGCGAAGCGTCATTCGCCATGAGCTCTTCCAGGAGGCGATGGGCGCGATGAGCCGACTTGGTGAAGAACTCGCGGGTGTCGACTCGCATCTTGAGGCGGAAGGTCTTCGGCTGGCAGAGGGGTGGCGTAAGCGGAGGGTGGCCATCAACTTGGGCCGCTACCAGCGCGATCTTGACAATGCGAAGGCCAAGGCGTCCCTCAAGGTTTCCCGCAAAGCTTGCTCTCAAGCCTTGGAGGAGGCTCGCAAGGCTGACCGCCGTCGCGAGGCTGCGGAGAAGCGCGTGTGGGAGCTCCAGGCCTGGAGTGCGTCCCTTGAGCAGCAGGTGGAGGCGCGCAGAGCTGCCCTTGCGTCGCTGAGGGGGGCACCCGCCGAGGAGGAAGAGGTCCGAAAGCATGAGGAGGCATTGGCTCTGGAGGCCGTGGAGCGCAGCCTTGAGCTTGAGCATCTAGAGACGAGGGAGCGCCAAGTTGCCCAAGCGGAAGATGGCGTCAGCGCACGTGAGGCCAGGGCTCAGGAGGAGGTTGATCATCGGGTGGCCGAAGCTCGCGCAGATATGGAGGGTAGGTATGACTTGAAGTTGAAGCTCGCGGGAACGGAGGATGCGGGCAGGGCTGCTGCCCTCAGGCCCAGGCTCGCTGATGCAGAGAGGCGCGCGGAGGCCACGGCCATCGCCCTGGCCGCGACGCAGGCGGAGCTGGCCTCCGCCCGCGCTGAATTCCTCTCCCTCCGGAGGCGGGTTGATGACACCGAGTCCATCGCGCGGCAGAGTCAGGAGGAGGTGCTGGAGAGGCGGACGCTGGAGCGCGTTAACGCTCCCATGCTTCAGGATCTTCGGAACAAGGCCAACACTGCCCTAGGCCATGTCTATGACGCGAACGCCCCCCCATCCTCAGGTGAATGACTACGCCAGTCACCTTCGCTTCTTCACCGACGTGGTGACCCGCCTGGAGGCCCGATCTGACAAAGCTCGCAGGCTCATGTAAGAGAGGAGTCGCGGCCTGCTCGAGCGCGCTTTCTCTCGTGTCTTCAGCCATCTCCTAAACGCCAACCCCGACTTCGATTTCAACGCCGCCATCGCCCCCGTACCTACGGTCGTCCGGGACGACCTGGCACGGTGGGTAGAGGACAACGTGGACGTGTTGGTCAGGGACTTCACCTCAGAGGACGACGCGGTGGTTGTCGCTGCAGACGGAGGCGACGTGGTCGATGATGGGGACGTTGGCGCTGGTGACGGTGGCGGCGACGCCGACGATGGTGACGGTGACGCAAGCGGCGCGTCCGAAGGCGACGCGGAGGACGCAGCGAGTGACATATCTGGCTAATTCCTGATCTCTTTACTGCTTCACCCTGTATGCAAAACTCGGGCATGGCCCCTAAAGATTGTGAGAGAATTTTGGGAGGGGGGCCCCTCATGTAAGCAAATCATGATTTCTACTCCTTTATGCCGAACCGAGGGGGCGTTTTGGCCAGTCATGAGTCTGACGGCAAGTTTTGCCGCTGCGGCTTACCTTAGCTGGAGCGGGCCCTGAATCGGGTTGTAAGGTCGGGAGTCGCCATGGGGCTCCTGAAGGGTCTGCTGACCCGCCCGAGAGGGCCACGTGAGGTTCCTGCGCCGATCAGCACGCGTGCTGTGCCCAGCCCCGCTCGCGAGGGGCCCACGAGGGGGAGGCGGCGAGCGTGAGCTCCAGAACAAGGCAAGAACCAGATGGCAAGAAATCGCTTGAACGAGAAAATGCACCCCCCGCACGCATCGAAAAAGCTTGACTTCAACTTAAATCCAAAACCAAGAGGCAAGGCTATAGAAAAGAGATCCAAAGTAAATGGCCGCGTTCGGCACCTAGTCTAGTCTTCTGGTCTTCGAGTCTTCTCACCAGCGCGGAGCTAAGTGCTGCCATTAGGCGTGGGAGGGAGCCCCAGGGCCTGCGGCCGGCACCCCTGAGACTCCGGGGCGTGTACAGCCCCACTCATTATTACGTGAGAGTGTCACGGGCGGCGAGCTTGACAGGCACTGGTGTTGGGGAACGTTGCATAAAATAAAATTTTCCTACGTTCACCAAGATCCATATATGAGTTCATCTAGCAACGAGAGAGAGAGATGCATCTACATACCCTTGTAGATCGCGTCTTGAAGCGTTGTCAAGAGAACGGGTTGAGGGAGTCGTTCTCGTCGTGATCCAATCACCGGAGATCCTAAGCGCCCAAGCGGACGGCACCTCTGCGTTCAACACACGTACGGTCCGCGTGACGTCTCCTCCGTCTTGATCCTGCAAGGGGGAAGGAGAGGTTGATGAAGATCCAGCATCACGACGGCGTGGTGGTGGATGCAGCAGGGCTCCGGCAAGGCTTCGCCAAGCAACTCACGGAGGAGGAGGAGGTGTAGCAGGGAAGGGAGGCGCCAAGACTTGAGGTGCGGCTGCCCTCCTCCTCCCCCTTATATAGGCCCACTGGGGCGCCCGGCCTGAGATCGAGATCTCCCAAGGGGCGGCGGCCAAGGGGAGGATTGCCCAAGGCAAGTGGGCGCCCCACCCCTAGGGTCTCCAACCCTAGGCGCAGGGGGCCTAAGGGGGCGCACCAGCCCACCAGGCTGGTTCCCTCCCCACTTCAGCCCACGGGCCCTCCGGGATGGTGGCCCCACCGGTGGACCCAGGACCCTTCCGGTGGTCCCGATACAATACCGGTGACCCCCGAATCTCTCCCGATGGCCGAAATAGCACTTCCTATATATAATTCTTTACCTCCGGACCATTCCGGAACTCCTCGTGACGTCCGGGATCTCATCCGGGACTCCGAACAACTTTCGGTTTGCATCATACTCATATTCATACAACCCTAGCGTCACCGAACTTTAAGTGTGTAGACCCTACGGGTTCGGGAGACACATAGACATGACCGAGACGGCTCTCCGGTCAATAACCAACAGCTAGATCTGGATACCCATGTTGGCTCCCACATGCTCCTCGATGATCTCATCGGATGAACCACGATGTCGAGGATTCAAGCAACCCCGTATACAATTCCCTTTGTCAATCGGTATGTTACTTGCCCGAGATTCGATCGTCGGTATCCCAATACCTCGTTCAATCTCGTTACCGGCAAGTCACTTTACTCGTACCGTAATGCATGATCCCGTGACCAAACACTTGGTCACTTTGAGCTCATTATGATGATGTATTACCGAGTGGGCCCAGTGATACCTCTCCGCAATACGGAGTGACAAATCCCAGTCACGATCCGTGACAACCCAACAGACACTTTCGGAGATACCTGTAGTGCACCTTTATAGTCACCCGATTCGTTGTGACGCTTGGTACACCCAAAGCACTCCTACGGTATCCGGAGTTACACGATCTCATGGTCTAAGGAAAGATACTCGACATTGGAAAAGCTCTAGCAAAAGGAACTACACGATCTTGTGCTATGCTTAGGATTGGGTCTTGTCCATCACATCATTCTCCTAATGATGTGATCCCATTATCAACAACGTCCAATGTCCATAGTCAGGAAACCATGACTATCTGTTGATCAATGAGCTAGTCAACTAGAGGCTCACTAGGGACATGTTGTGGTCTAAGTATTCACACGTGTATTACGATTTCTGGATAATATAATTATAGCATGAATAAAAGACAATTATCACGAACAAGGAAATATAATAATAATCCTTTTATTATTGCCTCTAGGGCATATTTCCAACAACTGGGCCTTCTTCACAGGAACCGGCCTTGCTTCATATCGCCAGACGAGGGCCCCGCCTTGCGCCACCCTCGACCACATTTGAGCCAACCGGCAACCTGGACGACACAAAGGGGGGAAAGGGGACGCCAGCGGTGCCCTCGGTGACCACGGGTGCTCTGTCGGGGGAAGGCTCCCGGCAAAGGGCCTACCTCCAGACGTTGCCTGGCTTCGCGCGAAGTGGGGAGGGGCCTTGCTCCTGGCTCCCTCCGCGTGGCCCCCAGTGTGCTTCCCCCGGTGGAAGGGATGCTGCTGCGTCGGGTTCATCGACCGATGCTGTGACGTGATTCACTTGCAGCCCACGGTTAGCGTAAGCCTGCTCCTGAGATCGGTGGTACCACATGGTTGTTGTTCTTTGGCGCGATCATTGCGATTCTCCGTCGTTTCCTGGAAGGCTTTGACTTCTAGCGCTCCTTCTTCCCAATCTTCTCCGAGGAAAGAGCCAGGGTCGTCCTCCGGCGCGTACTCCTGGTCCATCATGCGGGGCACGTAGGCTTCCGGGGCTGTTACCCCAAACACCTCGCCGTGGTGCCCCACATTCCATGTTGCCCGGCCCAGCGTGGCATCCTGAGGATGGTAGCGCGGCATCTCACTGGAACCATGGGAGGCGACGCTTGTGCCCATACTTGTCGCGGGCGGCATGGGCGCGGTGGAGCCCCCGGCGCCGCCGACCGTGCTGGTGTTGACGAAGCCCCCAGGCACACCCAGGGGTGCGTGGTTGCGGCAAGGCCCGCCGTGAGGCCCCGTAGTGGCCTGAGAGGGAAGCTGATAGCAGAAGGGCGGCGCTCCCGATGCCGCCGCATCCAGCAGCTCGGCAACGCATTCCAGCAGTGCATCCCGACTGGTCTCCATCAGCCGGCACCGCAGCAGCTCTCGCACCACCGTGAGTGTTGCCCGCATATTCGCCTGCTCCGGCCGCGTGTGTGGCGCCTTTTCTGCGGCATGGCTTGCTGCCCTTGCACCGGCTCGCACTTGGCGTGGAGTGAGGGTGGATGCCTGGCCGCGCCGCCCGCGCCCCACAGCGTTGGACGGCGCTCACGCCGCCTGGAGCGCGGGGTCGAGGTCTTCACGGGCAGGTGACACCGCTCGGGCTGGCCAACACTACAAAAAAAGACACATCCGTGACATTTTGGGCCGGACGAATTTTTTTCTGTCATACATATGACTCTTCTATGACGATAATTGTGACAAAACCCGGTATCATCATAGATGTGGTGGGCTCCTACTTCTATGAAAAAAAATCTTGACAGAAAATGGGTTTTTTGTCCTGGGCGGACCGGAGACGCAGCTGCATGACATTCTTTGGGCCGTCCATGACAGAAAAAACCGTGGTAAAAGCGAGGGGGAGGAAAATTTCGGGGAGTTCAAGGTTAAGGTGGGAGGTCGGGGCGAGTGATGCGCGTTCTCTCGTACATGTACGCTGCGTGTGTGCGGCGTTGGCTCTAATCAACCCGAAGCGAGGCGTTGGGCTCTAATCAACCCGGCGATTGCTGCTGCAGTTACGCCAGAATCGAACCCAAGCGATCGATCGATGGTGATAATCGAACCCGATCGGCGATTCGCCGCTCTGCGCTAATCAAGCCGACCGATTGGATGAATAGTGAGTGTTGCAGGGGGGTGGATGAACAGTGGCCGGTGGCGTTGCCTCTGGATGAATAGGACCCGTGGTGTGGAGGGCTGGATGAGCGATGAAGCGGTGGAGGGGTGCCCATGGAGGGGTGGTTGAACAGGAACCCGTGGTGTGGAGGGCTGGATGAACAGTAGACGGTGGAGGGGTGGTTGAACAGTTGCCGGTGGAGTAGTGCGCGTTGGAGGCTGGATGAACAGGAGCCCGTGGAGGCTGGAGGAGATCGACGGTAGCCTGTGGAGGCTGGAGGGGGTCGACGGTGGAGATGAACAGTATCCCGTGGAGTCCCGTTTTGCGGTACGCCACACCCCTCGTGATGAATAGGACCCCCGTTTCGACCGTAGGAGGTCCGTTTCGTCCGTTTTACGATACGCCACACCCCTCCCGATCAACAGGACCCCCGTTTCGACCGTAGGAGGTCCGTTTCCTCTGTTTTGCGGCACGCCACACCCCTCCCGATCAACAGGACCCCCGTTTCGACCGTTGGAGGTCCGTTTCCTCCCTTCTGCGGTCCGCCAGGCCTCATTTCCGTTGCCTATTGCATCCAAGCCCTCCCGATAAACACGACCACGCATTCCGTTCCGACCCAGCTGGTTGGCTCCCACACGTTCCGTTGCCTCCCGATGAACACGACGCATTCCGTTGCCTCCCGATGAACACGACGCATTCCGTTTCCTCCCCATGAACACGGCGCATTCCGTTGCCTCCCCATGAACACGACAACGACGCTGTTTCTCCGTTTCGACCCAGCCATGTACATGAGCCTTCGCCGTACATATGCGCGAGTAGGCGTTCGAGACCCCGCCCGTATGTACACATACGTGGCTGTATTTTCTTTCTTGCACCCTGGCCGCTGTACGTACGTGTACACGCTACGTGCGCGCCTCTACTTCCACGTGCGCGCCTCCACATCCACCATTATGTATGTACGTACACGTTCGCGACCAGAATGACAACGCTACGTACGCTTCGACCATGTGGGTCCCGACTGTTAGGCACTTCCTTGCGTGCGAAGATGTAGCTGGTGGGTCCCAGCGATTAGGGGCGAATCGCTTTTTGCCGGACGCACTTCCTTTGCGTGCGAAGATGTAGCTGGTGGGTCCCAGCGGTTAGGGGAAAGCGTTTTTCGCGAAATATAGTGGCCCGTCCGGTGGGTCCCAGCTGTCAGGTGGAGGAACCATTATTTTCCGCGTAATAAGGAGGCACTTCCTTGCTGCGGCCGTGGACCCAGCTGTCAGCCTCTCCACGTACAGTCCACGTCTGATGGAAGTCATTCCTTGACCACGTTGACCACGCCGCGCCGAGAGCACCAGGGCGGTGGACGACAGCGAGGCCTAGTGTAATGCCCCGGATACAACTTTCCATATTCGTAACTCCAACTCTTGCCTTTTCCGGAGATGTGATATATTATTTCCTCCGTGGTTGGGTTTTTGTCTTTTGTTTTGCATTTTGTTCATGTCATGCATCTCATCTCATAGCATCATTTGCATTGCATCAGCACTCGTTGCTGCCATTGTTTTTAAAACATGCATTTGCTCGTAGTTGCCGCGTCCCCCCTTGCTTTTGTTGACCGTTTTGAGACCAACCTTGTTCTTCGTTTTTCCCTCTTGCGTAAACCGGAGTCTCTCTGTAAAGTGCTCAAGCCCCCTCGCTTGCGCGCCCGAAAACTGCTCCGAACCTGAACCTGGTTATCGTTACCGTTGAATTCATATCATCCCCAAACATCTATAAGATATCTGCGTTTAGTTGTTGGACTCCCCTAAGCCATTTATCTCGACCGTTCGATTTTAATCTGATGATCCAAATGCCACTCGTCCCTACCACCTATACTATATAAATAGTCCTAACCCTAAAATCTAGGGACTTTGTCCCTTCACCAGCCAGCCGCCGCCGCCACTCTCTCCAAAATCTCCCTCGGGATCCTCCCAGATCGCATTGACCAACCACCGCAGCTTCCACCCTCTGCCTCCCGCGTTTGATCTAGAGGAGTGGAGTTCCTCTTCTGCTTGATCTCCCCTGTGACCCAATCCGTCGATCCCCCCTCCAACCTCCTGTCCGAGGCCTCCCCTCGATCCAACCCTCCTCGCTCTCCTCGTCGACCAGGGAGACAAGCTCCTCACGAGCACCCATGGCCTTGTGCCCCTGTCATCCTAGCAGCAGCAACAACAACCTCGCCGTCGCTGCCACAGATGAGCAAAACACCGTCCCTTCCTTCCTCTGGTTCCTTCCTTCTCCTCTCAACATCTCTGCCTCCCTTTCTCTCCAGGAGCTTCGCCTGCGCGGCCGCCATGGACTGGGCCGTCCCTGCTCTTCCGCCTCACCTCCCGCCTGGCTGCAAGCCACCGCCGCCCGGTTCCTCCTCGAGCTCCAAGCCCCAGCGTCGTCGTCCCCTGCCTCGCCATCCCCCTGCGGCCTCTGCTTCCTCTACAACGGACCAACACCTCCTCCTCCTCCCGTGCGCCTCGTCCGCCCCGCCAGCAGCCGACCAACCAACGGGAACCGCCTCGACGCCGTCCAAGCTCCTCCATCGGCCACCTCTACGAGAAGAGCCGCCGGACCAGCAGGCCTGTGCCTCACGCCTTCTCTTCTCCTTCTATCTCTTGTCCTCCCTCTCTGTATCTTCTCTGAATTTCCCCCGTCATGGTCGCCTCTCCGCAGGTCGCCGATGCTCCGATGGGATCAAGCCACCGGAGCTCATGCACCAGCCCTGCCGTCGCCGCTCCACGCCCCCAAGTCCCCGGCCTCGTCCACAGCTCCAGTCGTCGCGCCTTGCGGCCGGATCTGCTCGTCCTCGCCGTCCCTCCGGTCGACCAAACCTGCTTCCCCCCTTTGGCGGGTTCAGAATCGCTTGAAACACGCTTCGCCCGCTCGTTGACAGCGTCGCGCGTGGGCCTCCTTGCCTCGCCAAGGCCCAACGCCCACCTCTGCCTCCCCTCCAACCGGCCTGCCTAGCCTACCGCATCGACCTGGGTCGAGCCCAGCTAGGTGAGCATCCCAGCCAACCCAGTTCGATCCAGATTCGGCCCGCATCATTTTTTTTCCTGTTCTGGACGTTTTGTTAATTATCCAGTGATTTACAGTTTTGCAGAAAACCCCCTGCTCTTCATGCATATAAAAACTCATTAACCGTGCATCATAATAAAATGTTTTAAACATGTAAAATGCTTAGAATTCTGTCTAGTTTCACAATATGCCACTTTCATCCATGTTTTAAATGATTTAAATGTTGTTTGTTTAAATTTGTTCAAATGCCATGTTAAAATGATTTATTTCATAACTAAATAACCGTAGCTCCAAATTTAATAAACTTTATATGTAAATGGGGTGGAAAATGCCTAGTTTAACTTGGTGCACTTTATTTTGCTGTTTAAAAACATTAAAGTTGTGCTTAGGACAGAACAGTACCAAATCTAAAATATGCACATGAGGATTTTCCGGAATTGTTGTTTGTTGTTCCGGCCTCATTTAAACTTGCCTAGATAGGTAGTTTAATTATGCTTCACCTCTTGCCATGTTTAACAACAGTTAATATTGTTGAGTAGCTTATAACGAGATCAAACTAAATAATTGCATGTGGTGTTTTGTCAATATGAAACTCGTTGCATATTGAGCTCCACTTAACTTGTAGTATTGTTTATTGCACCTTGCCATGCCATGCCTCATTAAACCGGACATGCATCATACTGGGTTGAGCATCATGCCATGATTATGCTTGCGCGTTTACCATGTTGTTTGTTTCTTTCCGGTATTGCTTCTTCTTGTTAGTTCTTGTTTCGTTGCGATCGTGAGGATTCGTTCGCCTACGCTTGGTTCGTCGTTGTGGCTCCATCTTCTTCATGGACTCATTCTTCTTCCTAGCGGGATTTCAGGCAAGATGACCGTCACCTTGGATCTCATTACTATCATTGATATGCTAGTTGCTTCGTTCTATCGCTATGCCGCGTTACCTACCACTTAATTATCAAGCCTCCCAAATTGCCATGAACCTCTAACCTTTGTCACCCTTCCTAGCAAACCGTTCTTTGGCTATGTTACCGCTTTTGCTCAGCCCCTCTTATAGCGTTGCTAGTTGCAGGTGAAGATGAAGATTGCTCCATGTTGGATTATGTTTATGTTGGGATATCACAATATCTCTTATATTATTAATGCATCTATATACTTGGTAAAGGGTGGAAGGCTCGGCCTTATGCACGGTGTTTTTTCCACTCTTGCCGCCCTAGTGTCCGTCATATCGGTATTATGTTCCCGGATTTTGCGTCCCTAATGCGGTCGGGTGATTTATGGGACCCCCTTGACTGTTCGCTTTGAATAAAACTCCTCTAGCAAGGCCCAACCTTGGTTTTACCATTTGTCTCACCACCACCTATACCCTTTCCCTTGGGTCGGCCAACCCGAGGGTCATCTTTATTTTAGCCCCCCCGGGCCAATGCTTCTCTAAGTGTTGGCCCGAACCGAGCCGCCTGCGGGGCCACCACGGGGAAACTCAAGGCCTGGTTTTACTCGTAGCCTGTCTCATCCGGTGTTGCCCTGAGAACGAGATATGTGCAGCTCCTATCGCGATTATCTACACATCGGGCGGTCTTGCTGGTCTTGTTTTACCAATGTCTTGTAAACCGGGATTCCGAGACTGATCGGGTCTTCCCAGGAGAAGGAATATCCTTCGTTGATCGCGAGAACTTATCATGGGCTAAGTTGGGACACCCCTACAGGGTTTGATCTTTCGAAAGCCGTGCCCGCGGTTATGTGGCAGATGGGAATTTGTTAATATCCGGTTGTAGTAAACGTGAAGTAAAACTCTTCTAAAATACACCAACCGTGTGCGTAACCGTGAGTGCCTCTTTTCGGGGTTGATCGAGAGGAGAACACGGTTTTTTGGGTTATGTTCGACGTAAGTAGGAGTTCAGGATCACTTCTTGATCATTACTAGTTGACGACCGCTTGCTTTTCTTCTCTCCTCGCTCTTATTTGCGTAAGTTAGCCACCATACATGCTTAGTCGCTACTGCAACCTCACCACTTTAACCCTTCCTCACCCATTAAGCTTTGCTAGTCTTGATACCCATGGTAATGGGATTGCTGAGTCCTCGTGGCTCACAGATTACTACACCAACAGTTGCAGGTACATGTTATGCGATGATCATGACACGAGGCGATGTTTACTTGTTTTGGAGTTCTTCTTCTCGCTTCTTCGATCAGGGATAGGTTCCAGTCGGCCTTTGGGCTAGCAGGGTGGATATTGTTTGAGTTTCTGTTTCTGTTTAATCCATAGTCGGATGTTGATCTTGTATATGATGTATTGTTGTATTCATGTGACAATGTATGTCTTGGTTGTATCCCCACTATTATGTAATGTTGATGTAATGATATCCACCTTGCAAAAGCGTCTTCAAGATGCGCTTCTATCCTTGGTGGGACCTTCGAGTTCCTTTAGGATAGGGTCGCATCTTGGGCGTGACAAGTTGGTATCAGAGCCTCGACCGACCATAGGAGCTCCCTTGTTTGTTGGCCGTTGTTGAGTCTAGAAAAAAAGTTTTGAGTCTTAGGATTATATATATATCGGAGAGTAGGATTCTTTTTACTCCTCGGTCCTTAAATACGCTCTGGTGAGGCCTCCTGACGTAGATGTTTTGTCTTTCCTCTCCTCAAATTTCATGAGTTTTTTTTAGGATCACGCGGGTATCTTGGGATCGTTCCGATAGTATTGTGATGAGAACATTGTTCTTGGTGCCTCCTGACATTTAGGGGTTGTGGCAGTGTCCCGGGGAGTTGAGCTCCGAGGTGTTGTCGTCATAATTTTATCGTTGCAGTTCTGGAATACCTGAGTTTTGCCGACATCGAAAATCTCTTTTATGCAGTTGTTGGTGAGATAACCTCGACGCCACCCAGTACTGGGGAGTTCGGGAGTATTGCCATAGCTTGTATAACGGATGCTTTTTGAAGGTTGAGGTACACGATTTCGGAGTTCTCTTGGTTATGTGTTGAAGGATGGATACAATTTGGATCTAGGTATTATTAGTTTGGGTGATATATTTTGTGTCCCCTGTATCCCCAACACCAGATTGCATAACCAGAAAGTTTCAGTTTATAGGTGGGAATTCAAGTAGCTCCTAGAATATCTTTCCGACAGATGCATGATATGGGATTAGGGTAAATCTCTATCATATGTATTTGTTCCGCTTTTACGCAAGCCAATCCTTTGTTTTGTTTTGAGTTGTGGTATTTGAGTTGCTACAATGTCAAGTGTTGATTCCATACCTTTCAAGCGGTGTTCTCATATTGCTATGTGAATACTAATCCTTCTTGATCATCGAGGTCGTCATGTTAATTCTTTTCCCAACCGGCGTGCTTCTCTTCAAGTGGATCCGATCATTTCAACATCCGCAAGATAAATTCTAAGTTTTTCTCAATGGTGTCCGTTTCATCTGTCACAAGTTGTTTTGTTTTCCCGCCCTCCCACCCTTTTCTGCAAGGACTTATATATTTTAATCATGTATCCTTTTATTTGTGGGAAGTCTCTTCATTCTTTTCTTTCAATGTTCTTATCCGGTGATTTCCCATGAAGATGCTCAGCAGTTTCAAGTTCATCATCCTTCTTTGTTGTTTCTTCTCCGGTGGACCCAATTCAAGCTCTTGATATTCATCATATTCCTTTTCTTGTTTCTAATGCTTTGTCATGTCGGTGCACCTCTTAATTTTTCATCTCTCTCTATTCTTATCCGGAGTGCTCAAGATATCTCAGAAGTATCTTGGTTCCATTCTTAATCCGTTCGAGTTACTTCAAGGTTTTTCTCTCATTCAAGCTATTTAATTCTACCGGTGCAATATCTATTTCAAGCAATCCTTCAACGATGTTTCTTTCGAGTGGGCCCTAACCCACAGGTCTTTTCCCAGGATCTTACCTGACTCTTCTAATTTCCCGGAACTATTCTCAAATTCATTTCAAAGTTTGACGTAAGAATGAATTATCATCAGTCACATGCCTTCTCCTAGGCCGCTTTCAAATTCTTTTCATCTTTGGCTCAACCTTTCCTCTTTTAATCCTTCCGGAGTTTTTCAACAATTTGGTGGTGTTTCTCCTCGACATTCTCAAGCATGTGAAGACCAAGAAGAGTTCCTCTTAAATCCTTACCCGTTCTTCCAAAGATGCGTAGTTCAAGTTTGATGCCATCCTCTCATAATTGTTTTCGATTGTAGAATTCTTTTCACCCATCCGAGCATTTCATGAGTTGTTTCCATTTCTTTCCTCTGAAGGCTATCATGTCATAATTCTTCATTCTCAGCGTGTAGCTACCGTTCTCCAAATCTTACCAGTGAATCGTTCAAATATCCTCTAATCATTTCATGATCTCTTCATTCTCTTGTATCTAAATTCTCTCAAGCATCTTCATTCATTTTCCAATTCTTCCCGGTGAATTGTGCCTTTGCTACGTTCATTTTCAATTCTTACGGTGGTTCGTTCAATATTTCTTTTCCTTGATTATCGTATCAATTCATTCGTTCTTTTCAATTCCACCGGTGGTTCCATCAATACCTTCTCAAGTTTGCGCTATATCTCTCTTAATCCTTTCTACGAGAATAAGTAGTATGCCAAATCCATTGCTTGTCATCAATTTAATTTGATGAAGGATAAGCATACAATAAATCTTATTCTTATTTCCTCGAGGTGATTCACTTCTTTTCTTTCGGAGATTGTTCATGATGAAGTAATTCTCGTTTCTAGTGTTTCATCTTTTCTTTTTCCGGAGTTCCAAGTTTTCTCGATTATATCGTCGCGAAGCGCCATCTAAATCATTGCAAGGCTTCACCTTGTGTTGTCAACCTCTCTTTCTTTCTATCATCCTTCTATTACCGGAGCTCTTCATGGAGGCTCTACATGATGGTTCGTCAAGGATTCTTTTAATTATTCAATTGTTCTTCAAGATTTCTCTCGAAGTTATGACCCGCCAAACTATACTCCAAAATAAACATGGTGCCCAACACATGTTTTGTTTTGAGGAGTTCAAGTTTTCTTCTTCTAGCATTTCGAAGTGCAATTCGTTCTACCTTGTCATTTGAGGTGGTTTTATGTCATTCTTGACAATTTGAGTTCGTGTTTCATGATTCACATGTTGTCAAGAATGAGGTATTTAAATCCATCAATCTCTTCATTGGAGTTATCTTGGGTTATATTTCACCTAAAGCTTTCCCTAAGGATTGTTGCTATTTATGGTGCTTATAAATGACCCAAGTTCTTCATTTGTCCTCCCGGTGAAATAAGTTTCTCGTCTCCTTGTTGATATCAATCCAATCAGCTGTTTCCGTTAGTGGCGGGTTCTCTCCTCATAATTTAGAGATGTGTTCCATAAGCCCACAACAAGCTTGTTCTTTTCGTTGTTGGTTTTCCAACAACTCCGTTATAACCTTCTTGGAAGGGTGCTTTCCAAGATCATTTGTGGCAGAAGTTGGCATTTTCTTCTCCATTCTTTTATTCTAGTGATCTATCTTCTTTTCGTTCTTCCGGAGGCATGGTGATGTTGCTCTCTTCACTCATCATCTCGAATTGTGAGGATCGTGTCCTTTTCATGCTTATCCATTTAACCGGAGTGTTGTGTCATCTCTTCAAGTTCTTTTCATCTCATCAAGTTTTCTTCTCTTTTCTACCGGAATGCTGTCCAAATTCTGTCATTCTTGTTCCTTGGCTATCTCATTATACCGAGGTGGTCATATTCTTTTCGTTTGTGAAGCTCTTATTTCCAAGTCTTTCAACCTTCAAGTTCTCGTAATACTCCTTGTTCCTCTTTTCTACCGGATTGTTTGCAATCTCGTTCATCTCTGTTGTACTCTTTCTTTTAAATTGCTCAACCTCTCAAGGTTCGTGGTTTCACTCGTTCGTCAAAGAAGCAACTTAGTTTACCTCTTATCTTCCTCTTCCTTTTCCCTTCAGTGCCATCCTAGATCTCGGGACGAGATCCTCTCGTAGTGGTGGAGTGTTGTAACGCCTCGGATACAACTTTCCATATTCGTAACTCCAACTCTTGCCTTTTTCGGAGATGCGATATATTATTTCCTCCGTGGTTGGGTTTTTGTCTTTTGTTTTGCATTTTGTTCATGTCATGCATCTCATCTCATAGCATCATTTGCATTGCATCAGCACTCGTTGCTGCCATTGTTTTTAAAAGATGCATTCGCTCGTAGTTGCCGCGTCCCCCTTGCTTTTGTTGACCGTTCCGAGACCAACCTTGTTCTTCATTTTTCCCTCTTGCCTAAACCGGAGTCTCTCTGTAAAGTGCTCAAGCCCCCTCGCGTGCGCGGCCGAAAACTGCTCCGAACCTGAACCTGGTTATTGTTACCGTTGAATTCATATCATCCCCAAACATCTATAAAATATCTGCGTTTAGTTGTTGGATTCCCCTAAGCCATTTATCTCGACCGTTCGATTTTAATCCGATGATCCAAATGCCACTCGTACCTACCACCTATACTGTATAAATAGTCCTAACCCTAAAATCTAGGGACTTTGTCCCTTCACCAACCAGCCGCCGCCGCCACTCTCTCCAATATCTCCCTCGGGATCCTCCCAGATCCCATTGACCAACCACCGTTGCTTCCTCCCTTTGCCTCCTGCGTTCGATCTAGAGGAGTGGAGTTCGTCCTCTGCTCGATCTCCCCTGTGACCCAATCCATCGACCCCCACTCCAACCTCCTGCCCGAGGCCTCCCCTCGATCCAACCCTCCTCGCTCTCCTCGTCGACCAGGGAGACGAGCTCCTCACGAGCGCCCATGGCCTTGTGCCCATGTTGTCCTAGCAGCAGCAACAACAACCTCGCCGTCGCCGCCACAGATGAGCAAAACGCCGTCCCTTCCTTCCTCTGGTTCCTTCCTTCTCCTCTCAACATCTCTGCCTCCCTTTCTCTCCAGGAGCTTCGCCTGCGCTGCTGCCATGGACTGGAGCCGTCCCGGAGTGCTGTTCTGCCTCACCTCCCGCCATGGCTGCAAGCCACCGCCGCCCGGTTCCTCCTCGAGCTCCAAGCCCCAGCGCCGTCGTCCCCTGCCTCGCCATCCCCTCTTGACCTCTGCTTCCTCTACAACGACGACCAACACCTCCTCCTCCTCCCGTGCGCCTCGTCCGCCCCGCCGCAGTGCCAGACCAACGGAACCGCCTCGACACCGTCCAAGCTCCTCCATCGGCCACCTCTATGAGCAGAGCCGCCCGGACCAAAGACGCCTGCGTGCCTCACGCCTTCTCTTCTCCTTCTATCTCTTGTCCTCCTCTCTGTATCTTCTCTGAATTTTCCACCTGTCGTGGTCGCCTCTCCAGTCGCCGATGCTCCAACGGGATCAAGCCACCGGAGCTCATGCACCAGCCACTGCCGCCGCTCCACGCCCCCAAGTCCCCGGCCTCGTCCACGGCTCCAGTCGCCGCGCCGCCCGGCGGATCTGCTCGTCTTCGCCGTCCCTCTAGTCGACCAAGCCGCTTCCCTGCTTTAGCGGTTCGAATCGAGCGAGCTCGCTCGCCCAGCTAGATTGACCGCGTCGCGCGTGGGCCTCCTTGGCTCGCCAAGGCCCAGCGCCCACCTCTGCCTCCCCTCCAACCGGCCTGCCTAGCCTACCGGACCGACCTGGGCCGAGCCCAGCTAGGTGAGCATCCCAGCTAACCCAGTTCGATCCAGATTCGGCCCGCATCATTTTTTCCTGTTCTGGACGTTTTGCTAATTATCCAGTGATTTACAGTTTTGTAGAAAACCCCTTGTTCTTCATGCATATAAAAACTCATTAACGAGATCAAACTAAATAATTGCATGTGGTGTTTTGTCAATATGCAACTCGTTGCATATTGAGCTCCACTTAACTTGTAGTATTGTTTATTGCACCTTTCCATGCCATGCCTCATTAAACTGGACATGCATCATACTGGGTTGAGCATCATGCCATGAATATGCTTGCGCATTTACCATGTTGTTTGTTTCTTTCCGGTATTGCTTCTTCTCGTTAGTTCTTGTTTCGTTGCGATCGTGAGGATTCGTTCGCCTACGCTTGATTCGTCTTCGTGGCTTCATCTTCTTCATGGACTCATTCTTCTTCCTAGCGGGATTTCAGGCAAGATGACCGTCACCTTGGATCTCATTACTATCATTGCTATGCTAGTTGCTTGGTTCTATCGCTATGCCGCGTTACCTACCACTTGCTTATCAAGCCTCCCAAATTGCCATGAACCTCTAACCTTTGTCACCCTTCCTAGCAAACCATTGTTTGGCTATGTTACCGCTTTTGCTCAGCCCCTCTTATAGCATTGCTAGTTGCAGGTGAAGATGAAGATTGCTCCATGTTGGATTATGTTTATGTTGGGATATCACAATATCTCTTATATTATTAATACATCTATATACTTGGTAAAGGGTGGAAGGCTTGGCCTTATGCCTGATGTTTTGTTCCACTCTTGCCGCCCTAGTTTCCGTCATATCGGTATTATGTTCCCGGATTTTGCGTCCCTAACGCGGTTGGGTGATTTATGGGACCCCCTTGACAGTTTGCTTTGAATAAAACTCCTCCAGCAAGGTCCAACCTTGGTTTTACCATTTGCCTCACCACCACCTATACCCTTTCCCTTGGGTCGGCCAACCCGAGGGTCATCTTTATTTTAGCCCCCCCGGGCCAATGCTTCTCTAAGTGTTGGCCCGAACCGAGCCGCCTGCGGGGCCACCACGGGGAAACTCGAGGCCTGGTTTTTCTCGTAGCTTGTCTCATCCTGTGTTGCCCTGAGAATGTGTTATGTGCAGCTCCTATCGGGATTGTCGGCGCATCGGGCTGTCTTGCTGGTCTTGTTTTACCATTGTCGAAATGTCTTGTAAACCGGATTCCGAGACTGATCGGGTCTTCCGGAGAAGGAATATCCTTCGTTGATCGCGAGAGCTTATCATGGGCTAAGTTGGGACACCCATGCAGGGTTTGATCTTTCGAAAGCTGTGCCCGCGGTTATGTGGCAGATGGGAATTTGTTAATATCCGGTTGTAGTAAACGTGAAGTAAAACTCTTCTAAAATACACCAACCGTGTGCGTAACCGTGAGTGCCTCTTTTCGGGGTTGATCGAGAGGAGAACACGGTTTTTTGGGTTATGTTCGATTTAAGTAGGAGTTCAGGATCACTTCTTGATCATTACTAGTTGACGACCGCTTGCTTTGCTTCTCTCCTCGCTCTTATTTGCGTAAGTTAGCCACCATACATGCTTAGTCGCTGCTGCAACCTCACCACTTTAACCCTTCCTCACCCATTAAGCTTTGCTAGTCTTGATACCCATGGTAATGGGATTGCTGAGTCCTCGTGGCTCACAGATTACTACACCAACAGTTGCAGGTAAAGGTTATGCGATGATCTTGACGTGAGAGCGATGTTTAGTTGTTTTGGAGTTCTTCTTCTGCTTCTTCGATCATGGGATAGGTTCGGTCGGCAGCCCTGAGCTAGCAGGTGGTGGATATTGTTTGAGTTTACATTTTGTTTCATCCGTAGTCGGATGTTGATCTTGTATATGATGTATTGTTGTATTCATGTGACACTGTATGTCTTGGTTGTAGCCCCACTATTATGTAATGTTGATGTAATGATATCCACCTTGCAAAAGCGTCTTCAAGATGCGCTTCTATCTTTGGTGGGACCTTCGAGTTCCTTTAGGATAGGGTCGCATCTTGGGCGTGACACCTAGGAAGGGGACGACGCGGAGCCGGGGAAGACGCGAAAGTGGAAGCCCGCGCGGAGAGGAGTACGAGGGTTCACTGGTTTGGCTGTGGTGTGAGGCTGCCGTCGCAGCAGGGCCTGGCCAGCGGTGGGAATATGTAACGCCCCCGATGCGGCTATATCTCCCACGTGTCGAGGCACGACTTAGAGGCATAACCGCATTGAAAGCAATGTTGCAAGTGAGGTAATCTTCACACAACCCATGTAATAAATAAGGGAAAGAGATACATAGTTGGCTTACAATGCCACTTCACACAAAGACATAAATAAACATCCATCATTCAGAGTACACTCAAGGTCCGACTACGGAACCAAAATAAAGAAGATACCCCAAATGCTACAGATCCCCGATCGTCCCAACTGGGCACCACTCATCGATCATCTGGAAAAGACACGTAGTAACGACCACGTTCCTCGTCGAACTCCCACTTGAGCTCGGTTGAGTCACCTGCACTGGCATCGTTGGCAACTGCAACTGTTTTGGAAGTATCTGTGAGTCACGGGGACTCAGCAATCTCACACCCGCGAGATCAAGACTATTTAAGCTTATAGGAAGGACAGAGTAGTAAAGTGGAGCTGCAGCAAGCGACTAGCATATATGGTGGCTATTTCGCAAAAGAGCGAGAAGAGAAGCAAAGCACGGACGTGAAGCTAGTAGCGATCAAGAAGTGATCCTGAACTACTTACGTCGGACATAACTCCAACACCGTGTTCACTTCCCGGACTCACGAGAAGAGACCATCACGGTTACACCACGCGGTTGATGTGTATTTTATTTGAGGTCAACTTGGGTTTTCTACAACCGGACATTAACAAATTCCCATCTCGCCTCATAACCGCGGGCACGGCTTTGAAAGATATTACCCTGCAGGGTGTCCCAACTTAGCCCATTATAAGCTCTCACGGTCAACGAAGGATATTCCTTCTACCGGAAGACCCGATCAATCTCGGAATCCCGGACTACAAGACATTTCGACAAAGAATAAAACAAGACCAGCAAAGCCGCCCGATTGTGCCGACAAATCCCGATAGGAGCTGCACATATCTCGTTCTCGTGGCACATCCGGATAGGTCAGCCTACGAGTAAAACCAGACCTCGAGTTGCCCGTGGTGGCCCCCTTGATCTGCTTGATTCGGGCCAGCACTCGAAGGAGCACTGGTCCGGGGTTAAAATAAAGATGACCCTCGGGCTCGCGAAAACCCGGGGGAAAAAGGCTTAGGTGGCAAATGGTAAAACCAAAGTTGGGCCTTGCTGGAGGAGTCTTATTCAAAGCGAACCAAAGTAAGGAACGCGAAATCAAGGAACATAACACCGGTATGACGGAAACTAGGGTGGCAAGAGTGGAACAAAACACCAGGCATAAGGCCGAGCCTTCCACCCTTTACCAAGTATATAGATGAGTTAATTATAGCAGATATATTGTGATATCCCCAACAAGTAAACATGTTCCAAAAGGAACAACAACTCCATGTTCCAACAAGGAACAAACTTCAACTTCACCTGCAACTAACAACGCTATAAGAGGGGCTGAGCAAAGCGGTAACATAGCCAATCAACGGTTTGCTAGGAAAGGATGGTTAGGCGCCGACATGGCAATATGGGTGGCATGATACAGCAAGTGGTAGGCATCGCAGCATAGGCATAGCAAAAGAGCGAGCATCTAGCATAGCAAAGATAGAAGTGATTTCGAGGGTATGGTCATCTTGCCCGAAATCCCGCAAGGAAGAAGAACGAGTCCATGAAGAAGTCAAACAGACGAAGTCGAATGAATCATCACCACTCGGAGCAAACCGAATCTAACGAGGGAAGCAACCCGGAAAGAAGCAAACAACATGGTAAACCAACAAGCACAAACATGGCATGATGCGCAACCAAGTATGATGCATGTCCGGTTTAAATAGCATGGCATGGCAATATGCATAAACAAAACTACAGGTTAAGTGGAGCTCAAAATGCAAAACACCACATCAATTATTTAGTTCACTCTCGGTTAGGTACCCAACAATATTAAATGTTATTAAACATGGCAAGAGGTGAAGCATAAGTAAACTAACTATTTAGGCAAGTTTAAATGAGGCCAGAACAACAAACAACAATTCCGGTAAAACCCCATATGCATATTTCGAATTTGCTACTGTTCTGCCCTAAACACAATTTTAATGTTGTTAAACATGCAAAGTAATGCTACCATGTTAATCTATGCATTTTTCTACCCCATTTACATATAAAGTTTATTAAAATCCGAGCTACGGTTATTTAGTTATGAAATAAATCATTTTAGCATGGCATTATGCAAAATAAACACAAACAGCATGTTAAATATTTTTAACATGGGATGAAAGTGGCATATTATTAATCTACACAATTTTCTGAGCATTTTACATATATAAAACATTTTAATCCGATGCACCAATTGTGAGTTATTAAATGCATGATGTAAGAGGGTTTTTACGTAAAGCTGGTAAATCCTGGTTAATTAGCAAATTACAGAATCTAAAAAAACCACTACTGGGCGAAACTGGCTAGCCCCATAGAGGAGAGGCCAGGGGCTGCTCACCATGGGCTTGGCCCAGTTCGGTGGAGGAGGGAGAGGCTCATTTGGGCTGGCGGCGCGGAGGAGGCTGAGCCCTCTGGCCGGGCGACGCTGCCCAGAGCGACAGTCGTGTCCTCTCCCGAACGAGGACAGGTGGCGGCGCCAAAGAACCGACAGCAACGGAGGACGGCGGTCAACGGCGATGGGGAGGCGCGGGAGGTCGGAAGGGTCGCAGGTGGCGGATCCGGTGGAGGTCGTGGTCGGGGACCCATTCCCGGCGTCGGCGGCGAGACCTAGGGTGGCGGCGGCAGTTCCTGGAAAAGGAGAGAGAGGGATCTGAGAGAGAGAGAAGGAGAGGAAGGAGACGGGAGAGAGAGGGAGGCGGCGACCTGGCAGGCGGCAGGCGCCCCGGCGGCCGGAGGAGGCCCGGGATCTTCAGGTTGCAGCCCGGCGGGCGGAAACGCCGCACCGAAATGGAGGTGCGGGCGAGGTGGAGAGGGCGGCGGCTGGGTCGGGCCGACCCGGCCAGATGGGCTTCTGCTGGCCGTCTGCCGAAGCGGATGGGGGCGCCTGGAGGAGGCAGGGCGACGCGTGGCGCCGTGGGAGAGGCCGAGGCGAAGGGCGAGGTGGCGCGCGCTGGTTGGGCCAGTGATGGCGGCGCCAAGTGGCTGCGGGCTGTGGTCGGGCGGAATCTGAGGTGGAGGGGCTAGGAGGTAGGGGAAGGGCTAGGAGATGCCCAAAATGGACTAGGGGTTGATTATATAGGGTAGGTGGCTAGGGTTAGAGGGGTTAGGAGGGTTTCGTGAACCTCGGATCGCGATCGGCGGTTCCTGACGCCGAGGGGTTAGATGGCTGCAGGTGGACTGTGTAGAATGCCTCGAGCTGAGAAGAGAGAGAAACAGGCGACCGGTGGCAGCTTCCGGATACCGAAAACGTCGACGCTAGGCCGACTATATCATGATTATAAATATAACGGTTGGGCGATCAAGCGAACCCCGAATGCGTGAAACTTGGCGGTGCCTGTCTACACTATAATAAGACCGCATGACAAGTTGCAACCCATTCCGAGAACATTTTATGCCACTAATAAAATAATATTTAGGAGGTGCAGCGGTAGCGTGCAAGTGTGGACGGGCTCAGGCGGACAACGGAGAAAGCGGTGGAACACGAACGGATGCAAGTTTTATGAAAACGATGCCGATGCAAAGCGCATGATGTTATGAGATAAGATGCATAACAAGAACAAAATGCAAAACAACAGACAAAACCCAACCACGAAGGAAAATCATATAGTATCTCCGGAAAAGGCAAGAGTCGGAGTTACGAATATGGAAAGTTGTATCCGGGGCGTTACAACACTCCACCACTACGAGAGGATCTCGTCCCGAGATCTAGGATGGCACCGGAGAGAAGCGGAAGAGGAAGAGCAGAGGTAAAACTAAGTTGCTTCTTTGACGAACGAGTGAAACCATGAACCTTGAGAGGTTGAGCAAATTGAAAGAAAGAATGCAATGGAATGAACGAGATTGCGAACAGTCCGTTAGAAAAGAGGAACACGGAACATTATGGGAACTTGAAGGTTGCAAAGACATGAATCAAGAGTTTAAGGGATAAGAAAGAATTCGAAACCACTCCGGTTGAAACAAGATAGAGTAGGATTAAGAATGATATAATTTGGGCAGCACTCCGACTGAAAATGGAAGGAATTGAACATGATCTTGACAAGATGAGAGGATACTTGATGAAAGAAAAGAGGATACTTGATGAAATCAACAAACACCGCCTCTGGAACTATTGAAAAAATGGCCCAAGGGGTAAGAAAGATTTCAGACAACACTCCGTTAAGAAGGGAGGCAAAACTTGATAAGATGAGAGAACTCGAATGAAAACATGACACTCCGATTAAATCGATAAGCAAGGAAAAGGACATGGTCTTGACAAAACAAGATGATGGGTCGAAGAGAGCAACAACACAATGCCTCTGGAAGAAAAATTGAAGATAGACCATTGGAATAATAGAATGGAGAAGAAAATGAAAACTTCTACCACAAATGAGCTTGGAAAACACCCTTCCAAGAAGGTTATAATGGAGTTGTTGGAAAACCAACAACGAAAAGAATAAGCTTGTAGTGGGCTTATGGAAACATCTCAAAATTATGAGGTGAGCTTCTGCCACCAACGGAAACAATTGATTGGATTGATATCAACAAGGAGACGAGAAACTTATTTCACCGAGAGGACAAATGAAGAACTTGGGTCATTTATAAGCACCATAATTAGCAACAATCTTTAGGGAAAGCTTTAGGTGAAATATGACACAAGATAACTCCAACGAAAAGATTGATGGATTTAAAATACCTCATTCTTGACAATTTGTGAATCATGGAACATGAATGGAAATTGTCAAGAAGGACCTCTTTACCACCTCAAAAGATATTGTAGAAAGAATTGCACTTTGAAATGCAAGATGAAGAATGCTTGAACTCCTCAAAACAAAACATGTGTTGGAACACCTTGTTTATTTTGAAGTAAGGCTTGACGGATCTTAACTCCGCGAGAAATCTTGAAGAACAATTTAAGAATGAAAAGAATCCTTGACGAACCATCATGTAGAGCCTCCATGAAGAACTCCGGTAAGAAAAAGATGATAAAAGAAAGAGAAGTTGAAAACACAAGGTGAAGCCTTGCAGTGATAAGATGAAGCTTTGAGATGATATAACCGAGAAAACTTTGAACTCCGGAAAGAAAAAGATGAAGCATCTCGGACCGAGAATGTGATATGATGAACAAACTCCGGAAAGAAAAGATGAACAACTTAGAACTGAGAAATTGATACCATTACGAACTCCGGAAGAATGAATCAATCACTTGGATGAAACAAGAACAAGAATTATGTTATCGTATCCTTCACCAATTTAGATTGATGACAAGCAACGGATTTGGCATACTACTTATTCTCGTTGAAAAATGATTACAGATAGAGATATAAGCGCAAACTTAAGAAGGTATTCAACAATTCACGGTAGGAATCGGAAAGAACGAATGAATTGATACGATAATAAAGGAATAGGAATGTTGAACAAACCACGGTAGGATTATGAGAGAACAAATGAATCTATATGATAACGAAGGAAGAGAACTCTTGAGCGAACCACCGTAAGAATTGAAGATGAAAGTAGCAAAGGCACAATTCACCGTGAAGAATTAGAAAACGAATAAAGATGCTTGACAGAATTTAGATACATTAGAACGAAGAGATCATGAACTGATTAGAGGATATTTGACGATGCACCGGTGAGATTTGGAGAACGATAGCTACACGCTGAGAATGAGGAATTGTGACATGATGGCCAATCTGAGGAAAGAAATGGGAACAACTCATGAAATGCTCCGGATGGGTGAAAAGAATTCCCACAACTGAAAACAATTATGAGAGGATGGCATCAAACTAGAACCATGAATCTTGAAGAGAATGGAGCAAGATTAAAGAGAAACTCTTCTTCGGTCTTCAAAATTCGAGAATGACGACGAGAAACACCACCATGAATTGTTGAGGCACTCGAATGAAAATTAGAAAGGTTGAACCAACGATGAAAAGAATTTGAAAGATCTTGGAGAAAGACATGACTGATGATAATTCATTCTTACATCAAACTTAGAAAAGAATTTTAGAAGCTCCGGAAAATTAGAAGAGTCGTAAGATCCTCGAAAAGACCTGTGGGTTAGGGCCCACTCAAAAGAAACACCGTTGAACGATTGCTTGAAATAACGATTGCACCGGTAGAATTAAATGGGTTGAATGAGATAGCATCCTCAAAAGAACTTGAGTAAATTGAGAATGGAAACTTGAATCTTCTGAGATATCTTCATCACTCCCAACCAAATGAATAGCGAGAAGTGAATGATTACGAGATACACCGGCATGAGAAAGCATTATGAAAAGAGGAAAAGGGATAAGATCAACAATCAAATCTTGAACTAAATCCACGGAGAAGAAAATTAGAATGGAACAATGATAAGCTTGAAACTTCCTTAGCGTCTTCATGAGAAATCACCGGATAAAACATTAAAAGAAAAGAATGAAGAAACTTCACAGCAGTAAAATGGATGCTTGATTAAGAAATCTGAGTCCTTGAAGAAAAAGGGGTGGGAGGGTGGGAAAACAAAAACAACTTGGGACGGATGAAATGAACACCGTTGAGAAAAATCTTAGAATTGATCTTGCGAATGTTGGAATGATCGGATCCACTTGAAGAGAAGCACGCCGGTTGGGAAAAGAATTAACATGACGACCTCGATAATCAAGAAGGATTAGTATTCACATAGAAATATGAGAACACATTTAGAATAAGGTATGGAATCAACACTTGGCTTCGAAGCAACTCGAATACCACAACTGAAAACAAAAGATTGGCTTCTAGAATGAGCCGGAACAAACACATGATGTAGATTTCGCCCAAAGTGTTGTGGTGGGGCCCTGCACGGGACACGACGTATAGCGGCCACGAATGACTAACAAGACGTCCCCGAATCAGCATAGCCAAGGATTCTTTAAGACGCCTCGCGACCACCGTGAATCGACCGTGAATGGGCGGACCACTGAGACGTTGGACCCCAATCTCAAATCACACATCCGTCGGAAAGATATCCCGTAAGCTACTAGAATTCCCACCTATAAACTCCGAAACTTTCTGGTTATGCAATCTGGTGTTGGGGATACAGGGGACACAAAATATATCACCCAAACTAACAATACCTAGATCCACCATATCCATCCGTCAACACATAACCAAGAAATCCTCGGAAATCGTGTACCTCGACCTTCGAAAACATCCGTTATACAAGTCATGGCAATACTCCCTTTTCGCCTCGATCGGGCTATCGGGGTTATCTCACCAACAACCGCACAAAAGAGATTTCGATGTCGGCAAAACTCGTGTATTCCAGAACTGCAGCGATAAAATTGTGACGACAACACCTCGAGCTCAACTCCCCGGGACACCGCCACAACCCCTAAATGTCGAGGCACCAAGAACAATGTTCTCGTCACAAAACCATCGAACGATTCCAAGATACCCACGTGATCCTAAAAAAAATTTAGTGAAAATTGAGGAGAGAAGAGTCAAAACACTACGTCGGGATACCTCACGAGCGGCGAAGGACCGGGAAGTAAAAAGAATCCTACTCCGATATATATAATCCTAAGACTCAAAACATTTTTCCATTCTAGACTCAACAACGCCAAAGCAAACAATCAAGTAGGGGCTCCTAAGTCGGAAGGCTCGATTACCAACTTGTATCGCCCGATGCGGCTATATCTCCCACGTGTCGAGGCACGACTTAGAGGCATAACCGCATTGAAAGCAATGTTGCAAGTGAGGTAATCTTCACACAACCCATGTAATAAATAAGGGAAAGAGATACATAGTTGGCTTACAAATGCCACTTCACACAAGACATAAATAAACATCCATCATTCAGAGTACACTCAAGGTCCGACTACGGAACCAAAATAAAGAAGATACCCCAAATGCTACACGGATCCCGATCGTCCCAACTGAGCACCACTACCGATCATCTGGAAAAGACACATAGTAACGACCACGTTCCTCGTCGAACTCCCACTTGAGCTCGGTTGAGTCACCTGACCGCATCGTCGGCACTGCAACTGCTTTTGAAGTATCACGTGAGTCACGGGGACTCAGCAATCTCACACCCGCGAGATCAAGACTATTTAAGCTTATAGGAAGGACAGAGTAGTAAAGTGGAGCTGCAGCAAGCGACTAGCATATATGGTGGCTATTTCGCAAAAGAGAGCGAGAAGAGAAGCAAAGCACGGACGTGAAGCTAGTAGCGATCAAGAAGTGATCCTGAACTACTTACGTCAGACATAACTCCAACACCGTGTTCACTTCCGGACTCCGCCGAGAAGAGACCATCACGGTTACACACGCCGATTGATGTGTATTTTATGTGAGGTCAACTTCGGGTTTTCTACAACCGACATTAACAAATTCCCATCTGCCTCATAACCGCGGGCACGGCTTTCGAAAGATATTACCCTACTGTGGTGTCCCAACTTAGCCCATTATAAGCTCTCACGGTCAACGAAGGATATTCCTTCTACCGGAAGACCCGATCAATCTCGGAATCCCGGACTACAAGACATTTCGACAGCAATAAAACAAGACCAGCAAAGCCGCCCGATTGTGCCGACAAATCCCGATAGGAGCTGCACATATCTCGTTCTCAGGGCACATCCGGATAGGTCAGCCTATGAGTAAAACCAGACCTCGAGTTGCCCCGTGGTGGCCCCGCAGTCTGCCCGTTTTGGACCAACACTCGAAGGAGCACTGGCCCGGGGGGGCTAAAATAATGATGACCCTCGGGCTCGCGAAAACCCGGGGGAAAAAGGCTTAGGTGGCAAATGGTAAAACCAAAGTTGGGCCTTGCTGGAAGAGTCTTATTCAAAGCGAACTGTCAAGGGGGTCCCATAAATCACCCAACCGTAAGGAACGCGAAATCAAGGAACATAACACCGGTATGACGGAAACTAGGGTGGCAAGAGTGGAACAAAACACCAGGCATAAGGCCGAGCCTTCCACCCTTTACCAAGTATATAGATGTGTTAATTATAGCAGATATATATTGTGATATCCCCAACAAGTAAACATGTTCCAAAAAGGAACAACAACTCCATGTTCCAACAAGGAACAAACTTCAACTTCACCTGCAACTAACAACGCTATAAGAGGGGCTGAGCAAAGCGGTAACATAGCCAATCAACGGTTTGCTAGGAAAGGATGGTTAGGCGCTGACATGGCAATATGGGTGGCATGATACAGCAAGTGGTAGGCATCGCAGCATAGGCATAGCAAAAGAGCGAGCATCTAGCATAGCAAAGATAGAAGTGATTTCGAGGGTATGGTCATCTTGCCTGAAATCCCGCAAGGAAGAAGAACGAGTCCATGAAGAAGTCAAACGGACGAAGTCGAATGAATCATCACCACTCCGGAACGAAACAGAAGCTAACGAGGAAGCAACCGGAAAGAAGCAAACAACATGGTAAACCAACAAGCACAAACATGGCATGATGCGCAACCAAGTATGATGCATGTCCGGTTTAAATAGCATGGCATGGCAATATGCATAAACAAAACTACAAAGTTAAGTGGAGCTCAAAATGCAAAACACCACATCAATTATTTAGTTCACTCTCGGTTAGGTACCCAACAATATTAAATGTTATTAAACATGGCAAGAGGTGAAGCACAAGTAAACTAACTATTTAGGCAAGTTTAAATGAGGCCTAACAACAAACAACAATTCCGGTAAAACCCCATATGCATATTTCGAATTTGCTACTGTTCTGCCCTAAACACAATTTTAATGTTGTTAAACATGCAAAGTAATGCTACCATGTTAATCTATGCATTTTTCCACCCCATTTACATATAAAGTTTATTAAAATCCGAGCTACGGTTATTTAGTTATGAAATAAATCATTTTAGCATGGCATTATGCAAAATAAACACAAACAGCATGTTAAACATTTTTAACATGGGATGAAAGTGGCATATTATTAATCTACACAATTTTCTGAGCATTTTACATATATAAAACATTTTAATCCGATGCACCAATTGTGAGTTATTAAATGCATGATGTAAGAGGGTTTTTCAGAAAACTGTAAATCCTCGTTAATTAGCAAATTCAGAATCGAAAAAACACCACTCTGGGCCGAAACTGGCTAGCCCCATAGAGGAGAGGCCAGGGGGGCTGCTCACCATGGGCTTGGCCCGGTTCGGTGGAGGAGGAGAGGTTCACTGGGCTCGGGCGACGCGGAGGAGGCTGGGCCCTCTGGCGCCGGGCGACGCTGCCCAGAGCGACGCGGTCGTGTCCTCTCCCGAACGAGGACAAGGCTGGCGGCGCCAGCAACCGACGGCAACGGAGGACGGCGGTCAACGGCGATGGGGAGGCGCGGGGAGGTCGGAACGGGGTCGCAGGTGGCCGGATCCGGTGGAGGTCGTGGTCGGGGACCCATTCCCGGCGTCGGCGGCGAGACCTAGGGCGGCGGCGGCAGTTCCTGGAAAAGGAGAGAGAGGGATCTGAGAGAGAGAGAGAAGGAGAGGAAGGAGACGGGAGAGAGAGGGAGGCGGCGACTGGCAGCGGCACTGACGCGCCCGGCGACGGCCGAGGAGGCCGGGCAATGGGATCCATTGGTTGCCGGGCCATGACGGAAACGCCGGCACCGAGCTGGAGGTGCGGGCGAGGCAGGGAGCGGGCGGCGGCGCTGGGTCGGGCCGACCCGCCCAGATGGCTTGCGCGGCCGTGGCGCTGGCTCGGGCGGATGGGGGCGCTGGAGGGAGGCGGGGCCGACGCGTGGCGCCGTGGGAGAGGCCGGAGGGCGCCAAGCGGGCGAGGTGGCGCGCTGGTTGGGCCAGCGCGGATGGCGGGCGCCAAGTGGTCATGGGCTGTGGTCGGGCGGAATCTGAGGAGGAGGGGCTAGGAGGTAGGGGAAGGGCTAGGAGATGCCCAAAATGGACTAGGGGTTGATTATATAGGGTAGGTGGCTAGGGTTAGAGGGGTTAGGAGGGGTTTCGTGAACCTCGGATCGCGATCGGGCGGTTCCGGACGCGAGGGGGGGTTAGATGGCTGCAGGTGGACTGTAGAATGCCTCGAGCTGAGAAGAGAGAGAAACAGAGCGACCCGGTGGCAGCTTCCGGATACCGAAAACGTCTGACGCTAGGCCGACTATACCGCGGTTATAAATATAACGGTTAAGGGCCAAACAAACTCCGAATGCGACGAACTTGGCAAAGCGGCCTGTCTACACTATAATAAGACCGCATGACAAGCTGCAACCCATTCCGAGAACATTTTTATGCCACTAATAAAATAATATTTCAGAGGTGCCGCGGGCGCGTGCAAGTGTGGACGGGCTCAGAACGGACAACGGAGAGAAACGGTGGAACACGAACGGATGCAAGTTTTATGAAAACGATGCCGATGCAAAGCGCATGATGTTATGAGATAAGATGCATAACAAGAACAAAATGCAAAACAATGCATAAAACCCAACCACGAAGGAAAATCATATAGCATCTCCTAAAAGGCAAGAGTCGGAGTTACTTAATATGGAAAGTTGTATCCGGGCGTTCTGAGAATAGTAGGGGCGGTGAGGCCTCCGCGCAAAGACATCCGGCCACGGGATGCAGGAGCATGCGACACGACCGGCGCTGCTTTGGGCGGCTGGAGCAAGAAGACCAGAGGTTGAAGAAGCACTACGGCCGTTGGATGGACATCGTACGGTCACTGGATCAAGAATCATTTATATTGACTAAGTTGACAAAGACCTCCGTCCCCATCAACTTAGTAGGCCCACAAGTCAGCCTCCCACCAAGGTGGGTCCCAGCTAGCAGGGGGTATTCATTTTTTTGTGCGTAATAATGAGGCACTTCCGGTGGGTCCGAGCTGACAACAGGGGGAACGTTTTTTCGCAAAATACGGTGGCCCGTCGGGTGGGTCCCAGCAGTCAGGGGCAAGCGTTTTTTTCGCAAAATACTGGTGGGCGTCCGGTGGGACCCTGCTGTCAGGTGGAGGAATAATTATTTTCCGCGTAATAAGGAGGCACTTCCTTGCGGCTGCCGTGGACCCAGCTGTCAGCCTCTCCACGTACAGTATTATTTCGATAGAATTCGGTCGTTGACCATATTGACCACGCCGCGCCGGGAGCACCACGGAGGTGGACGATGGCGAGGCCTAGGAAGGGGACGACGGGGAGAGGAGTACGAGGGTTCATTGGTTCGGGTGCGCTACCGTCGCCGCAGAATAACAGGGGGTGTGGGTGAGTGGAGTGGAGGGATGGCCTGGCCAGCGGTGGGAGTAGTATGGGGCGGTGAGGCCTTCAAGGGCAAGACAACCGCCACGGGAGGCAGGAGCAGGAGGCACGACCGGCGCTGCTTTGGGCGGCTGGAGCAAGAAGACTAGAGGTTGAAGAAGCACTATGGTCGTTGGATGGACATCGTACGGTCAGTCGAGCTAGAATCGTGCATATTGACTAAGTTGACAAAGCCCTTCGTCCCCGTCAACTTAGTAGGCCCACTATACTGGGTCCCAGCTAGCAGGGGAGTATTCATTTTTTTGTGCGTAATAAGGAGGCACTTCCTTGCGTGCAAAGATATAGCTGGTGGGTCCGAGCTGTCAGCGGCGGTAATGTTTTTACGCGAAATACAGAGGCCCTTTAGGTGGGCCCCAGATGTTAGGTGGAGGAATCATTATTTTGCGCGTAATAAGGAGGCATTTCCTTGCGTGCGGCCGTGGACCCAGCTGTCAGCATCTCCACATACAGTCCATTTCAGATGCATGTCGGTCGTTGACCAGTTGACCACGCCACGCCGAGAGCACCAGGGCGATGGACGACGGCGAGGCCTAGGAAGGGAACGACATGGAGGCTGGGAAGACTCGGCAATTGTTTTTTTCCCACACGGAGGGGAGTATGACTGCATGAGGGTTTACTTGTTCGTCTGCCGTCGCCGGATAATAACAGCAGGTGTGGGTGAGTAGAGGGATGGCTAGGCCAGCGATGGGAGTACGATGGGGCGGTGAGGCTCACAACAACCTGACAACCGGCCATGAGGAGGAGGGAGCAGCAGTCCACTTGACGCTTGTTTGAGCGGCTGGAGCAGGAAGAGCAGATATTGAAGAAGCACGACGGCCGTTGAATGGACATCCAACAGTATACATGCCATCTGTGGAAAGCCTCAAATATGTGGAAAATAGCATACAACCCATCTGCCATTATTTCAAATAATTTATAGCCCATTTGCTAATTCTTACGGGTTTTTTTGGAGCACATATTCTTTTTGTTAGCATTACAGCCCATATTGTGGCCACGGTTAAAAAATTATATGAAATTTTGCATATGTTGGTGTGGTCTGAACTGTTTTTAATCCCGAAATTTCGAGTCACCTTCAGACTGATTTTAAAAATAAATGTATATCAATATAAAATCCAATAAATTGTCCACGCATAAAAATAAATGCAATTTAAAATCTCGAAATGAAAAAAAGATATTTGAAACTAATTGCCGGTTTAATGTGTTTTAAAAATGTACAACCCATTTCTCATTACTGATAGGCCATTTTCTCGGCCAGCCGAATGAAGCTCTCCTCGTCTTTAAATATTGGTAGCCAAACTGGCCTTATAAAGACACTTACTTTACAAATCACAAAAAAACTGGGCTAGCCATTTTCAGAAAGAAAAAAAAATTCTGGGCCGGTCTGTGGTAAACATAAAAGAAAAGGCTGTCTAGACAGGCCAGAGTGTCCCGCACAGCCCAGTTGACACCCTGCTTCCGTCTCAAAAATAAATTAGATAAATGCCACTCCAATTATGGCGATTCATAAAAATGCCACTGCAATTTCCAAACTATGAAAAATGCCACTGCAATTTTTGCAATCTTTGAAAAACGCCACTATTGGCGTTCTGGGAACGGGGGTACCCAGACTTCCCTGCCTGCGGCCTGCGACGTGGCTCAAGGGGTGGCCCAGCACGGCCCATCTTCATCAGCGCAAGCTCAAGACCCTCGCGAGGGGCCAAGCCTCGCGGGGCGGACGACATGGAGCTTCCTCAGGCACGGCCTCGTCAGGCTGGCTCGCGAGGAGGCGGAGAGATCAAGGCGGGGTACCTCACGAGGTGCCCATGACGCAAGCCATGACGACCAAGGGCGCCAGGAGGGTGCCAGCCCTCGCAGTGTCCTCCGTTCCTCTTTGGTGCAAAGGGAGTGAGGGAGTCCTGGATTAGGGGGTGTCCGGATAGCCGAACTATCACCGTTGGCCGGACTATGAAGATACAAGATTGAAGACTTCATCCCGTGTCCGAATGGGACTTTCCTTGGCGTGGAAGGCAAGCTTGGCGATACGGATATGTAGATCTCCTACCATTGTAACCGACTCTGTGTAACCCTAACCCTATCTGATGTCTATATAAATCGGAGGGTTTTAGTCCGTAGTACTAACAACAATCATACCATAGGCTAGCTTCTAGGGTTTAGCCTCTCTGATCTCGTGGTAGATCCACTCTTGTACTACCCATATCATCAATATTAATCAAGCGGAGTAGGGTTTTACCTCCATCGAGAGGGCCCGAACTCGGGTAAAACATCGTGTCCCTTGTCTCCGTTACCATCCGCCTAGACGCACAGCTTCGGGACCCCCTACTCGAGATCCGCCGGTTTGACAATCGACATTGGTGCTTTCATTGAGAGTTCCTCTGTTCGTCATCCTTAGACCCGATGGCTCCTTCGATCATCAACAATGGCGCGGTCCAGGGTGAGACTTTTCTCCCGGACAGATCTTCGTGATTCGCGGCTTTGCACTGTGGGCCAATTCACTTGGCCATCTGGAGCAGATCGAAAGCTACGCCCCTAGCCATCAGGTCAGATTTGGGAGTTTGAACTACACGGCCGACATCCGCGGAGACTTGATCTTCGACGGATTTGAGCCACAGCCGAGCGTGCTGCACTGTCTCGATGGGCACGATCTAGCTCTGTCGACGAACAGTGCCCTAGAGGCTGCACCAGTGTCCGCTCCCACCCTTAGCTCGGAGCTGACTCCGCCGATCGAGGATGAGTGGTTGGACACCGCCTCAGGGGCTACGATCTCTACGACGATTGAGCCGAACTCCATCGCTGTCCTTTGCGAAGACCGTGACTAAAAGGTGCCGGACTCCTCTCTGGACTCCGAACGCTCCGCGCCCCTGCAAATCGAATCCAATTGGGCGCCGGTTCTGGAGTTCATCGCCATGACATCTTTCAAAGACTCGCCCTTTGGCGACATCCTGAATTCACTAAAGTCTCTCTCTTTATCGGGAGAGCCCTGGCGGACTACGGTCGAAGGTTGGGATGTAGGAGCGGCGAAGAAATTCAACACCCACCCACCACGCACTTTGTAGCCATCGCCGATGATTTAACCGACATGCTCGACTTCGACCGAAGGCATCGGACGGTATGGACGATGATGCTGGAGACGACCAAGAACCAGCGCCACAGGCAATCGGAAGGCCACCTCGTCATACGACATATACATGGTGGACATCCCAAAAGATGGGAACGACGATGGAACAACGGAGGATAACCCTCCAAGAAACAGCCCAAGCGCCAAGGCGTCGGTGGCGCCCGCTCTAAATCCCGCCACAAAGCAAAACGGTGATTCCGGCATGGGAGATAATAACACCACGGGCAAGGTGCGAAGACAACCCCTCCAAAGCAGGATTCAGCACAGAGGAGGGAGAAGCCAGCCTCACGATAGAGCGGCAGCAGGGAGGTGGAGGACGATAATTATATGCCTCCCTCCGAAGATGAGGCAAGCCTCGACGATTTACCAATTTGTCGTGCTGAGGATCCCGCCGAGCAGAGCGGTTCAAACGCAGGCTTATGGCCACGGCAAGCAGCCTCAAGAAAGCGACATCGCCTTAGAGCTGACCAAGACTTGCTAGTCGACAGATGGATCAAGTCCTTGCACCAAGAGTACGAACTCGAACGCCCCTCCAAGAGATACCCAAAACGCAGGCTGCTACCCCAATTAGAGGAAGCAGCACCCAAACCTACATCACCAGCGCATGATGCGGCCGACCGGCCACCCCGTGGTCGCGACAGAGAGGCCTCTAGGCCCTGCATTCAAGCCGCACCCCGGCGTCGCTCGAAAAGTATCAAGGCACGGGGAAACGCGCCAGACCTGCGAGACATATTGGAGGACAAGGCAAGGCAAACAAGATTGATCTACGGATCGCGTGGGCGCCCCACGCCATGTGATGATAACCGTCACGCCGGATACAGCAATTCCGGCCGGGCCGAACACAGTAGACAAAGCTCATTTGAGCTGCGTCGTGATATAGCTCAATACGTAGGCGCCAAGCACACCCCTATGCTTCATGCACGAAGTGATGGATCATCAAATCCCGAGGGTTTCAAACCCGTAAACATCGAATCATACGATGGCACAACAGATCCTGCGGTTTGGATCGAGGACTACCTCCTCCATATACCCATGGCCTGCGCTGATGATCTACACGCCATCAAATGCCTCCCACTCAAGCTTAAAGGACCAGCTCGGCATTGGCTTAACAGCTTGCCGCCAGAATCAATTGGTTTTGGGAGGACCTGGAAGCCGCATTCCTTGATAACTTCCGGGGCACATACGCATGCGACCACCGTGACGCCGATGACCTCAGCCACATAATTCAGCAGCGGAAGAATCGGCGGACAATTACGGACACGGTTCCTAACCAAGAAAAATCAAATCATTGACTGTCCGGATGCAGAGGCCCTTGCAGCCTTCAAACATAACATCCGCGACGAAGTTGCTTGCCCGGCACCTAGGACAGGAAAAGCCGAATTCATGGCAGCCCTCATTAACGCTTCATGACCCGCTTTTGCGCGGGAGAGGACAGCTGGCTAGCTCGTAGTAACAACTTGACCAAAAACCCTGGTAGTTCGGATACCAAGGACAGCAATGGCAGGTCGCGTCGCAACAACCACAAGCGCCGCATTAACGGCGATAATGCTGAAGATATGGTAGTCAATGCCGGATCCAGAGGCTCTAAACCCGGTCAGCGGAAAAAGCCGTTCAAAAGAAATACTCAGGGCCCGTCCAATCTGGACCGAATACTTGATCGCTCGTGCCAAATACATGGCACCCCCGAAAAACCAACCAAAAACACCAACAGGGATTGTTGGGTCTTCAGACAGGTAGGCAAGTTAAATGTCGAACTCAATGACAAGGGGCTGCATAGCGATGACGAGGAGGAGCCCCGGCCGCCGAACAATAGAGGACAGAAGGGCTTCCCCCCACAAGTGCGGACGGTGAACATGATATATGCAACCCACATACCCAAAAGGGAGCGGAAGCATGCACTAAGGGACGTATATGCGATGGAGCCAGTCGCCCCGAAGTTCAACCCATGGTCCTCCTGCCCGATCACCTTTGATCGAAGGGACCACCCCACAAGCATCCGGCACGGCGGATTCGCCGCATTGGTTCTTGACCCCTCACTAGAGTCCTGATGGACGACGGTAGCAGCCTGAACCTGCTTTATCAGGATACAGTGCGTAAAATGGGCATAGACCCCTCAAGGATTAATACCACAAAGACGACCTTTAAAGGCGTCATAACAGGTGTAGAGGCGAATTGTACAGGCTCAGTTACACTCGAAGTGGTCTTCGGATCCCCGGATAACTTCCGAAGCGAAGAGTTAATCTTCGACATAGTCCCGTTCCGCAGCGGCTATCACCCACTGCTTGGACGAACCGCATTTGCAAAGTTCAATGCGGTGCCGCACTATGCATACCTCAAGCTCAAGATGCCAGGCCCTCGAGGAGTAATCACGGTCAATGGAAACACGGAACGCCTCTCCCGAACGGAGGAGCACACGGCGGCCCTCGCGGCGGAGGTGCAAAGCAGCCTCTCACAGCAATTCTCGAGTCCGCTATTAAACGCCCGACATCGCTGCGCGCCGGAGTAACCTACAACAAGACCGCTGGCACGATCCGGAAAGCACTCGTGAGTAATTCGCCCCAACCCCAGCCCTCGCGAACTTTTGAAGCCAAGATTACGCTGCATATAACTACGCCCGAGATACCATGGGAATAAGGGAGGGGCACGACCACTCAAGACGCCTGCACGCGGCTCAACCGCACCAGGGGCTCCCGATTGTTTCATTCGTTTCCTTTCTTCTTTTCTCTTACTTTCAGGACTCGTTTTCCAGAAGTCATGTCCGGCACTAGAATTGCCGAACTCACGATGCAACAGCCAGGGAAGCAGAAAGCTACGTCGAGTGTCCAAGTGGTCTCTACTACGAGCATTATACCTGTTTTACATACCATCTCGCAGCTTACCCCTGGAGGGGACATGTTAAATAGTCCCATCCCTTGCTTATCGCACTATTTGTATCGCTCGCTTTCATTGCAGTACCTTTTTTAATAAACAATACATAGCTTTTGCCTATTATTGCACTCCTTTCTTTATCTATATATATGTTCATTCATGACATGTTGCACCCGTACACTTTGGTACGGCCAATACACCAGGGGCTTAAGTACCTGTCAGGACCCCGATTCCAAGTCACATCGATCTAGCCGGTAACACCTCATATCACTTTGCGGCCTCACGCACGGTATTCCCACGGGTGTCGCCTTCCCATGGCCCGGGACCGTTTGCGCCTTTTGGCTCACGTATATGATAGTGTCGCTAGCATCCACATGATAGAGAACCCGGGCCGACATGGCTAGTCGTGAACCCAAAGCGGCACTAACCCATGGGGACAGGCATACATGAATCACATCGAGCATGTCGGTCAAGCCGTGTGAATTGGGCTGTAGCACTGGCTACAGGACTCGAACCCGGCTGTAGCAGTTAGGCAGGACTCCGGATGTCACCGCGTGACATTTCCTCGAAGGCGATGCATACAGAACGAAGTGAAACACATGCCGGCCAATCAAGTGTCCCGAGCAGTAGTTCTGGCTACTGTGACTCCGTGAACCGGGTCAGAAGCGGACTACTATGGCTCAAGAAAGCACTAGACTACATTTCCCCGTAAGAGAGGCTGCCAAGGATAAACAACTAGATTATCGGATCCCACACATACCAAGCATTTCAAACATACACACAATATGCTCGATATGTGTAAATACAACATGGCATCACAACATAACTCTACGACTCAAAGTATTTATTCATTAGGCTCGAGGAGCGAGATATTACAAACATGGGTCTCATGACCCAACATTCAGAGCATACAATTCAAAGCACATGCGGAAGCTTAACATGTCCGAGTACGTACATCTACAAATGAAAAAGGCTTGGAAGCCTGACTATCTACCGCATCCGCCGAGGGCACAAGATCGTAGCTGAGGTATCAAGCTAAACGTCAAGTCCACGCTGAACTACTAGTGAGACCAAGTCTCTGCAAAAACATAAAATAGGCAAACGTGAGTACAAATATACTCAAAGAAGACTTACATCGTAACTAACTACGTATGCATCATTATCAACAAAGGGGTGGTGGAGTTTGACCGCAGCAAGCCAGCTTTGACTCGGTGGCTATCCCTGAACTCATTGAAAGTAACTCTTTTGAGGTGGCGCACACGAGTCCACATATTCACCATATCAATACACCACTATGGATCCGCCTCCGTCTCCCTACGAGAACGCCATCCATAGCACTCACGCTATCTTGCGCATTTTAGAGTATCCACTTTCACTTGTCTATGAACTGTACAGCAACCCATAAGTTCTTTACATGAGACACGGCTATTCAATAGATAATGTTAACCCCGCAGGGTATACTTCTTCACACACGCTCTCGCCACTTACCACCATGTACACGTCGTGTATCTCGGCAACCTTCAAGCGGAAGCCTGGCGAGGGAGTCGGCCACAACCTGACTAACCACACAAGTCTCTACTCTAGGTTTATCGCCTATTCGGGTTCCATCCGCAAGGAGATCCGGCCGGGGTGTCACTCACGGCCCCAAACGATGTGTGCAGGGGTCCCGAGACACCAAAGCAGGCGCCGGTACATCCATAGTGTATCTACCGCATCATAGCTCACCCCTAGGGTCGCCGCTATGCACGGCCTCCAACACATATCCTACAAACACCGTAAACTAGTTGCAACTCCCGGACAGAGATCGAGGCGATTAATAAGCCGAGAGGGGCCGAGTTAATGAACCCAATGTGTGGTAGTAACTGTTTCATGGATCACAAACACAAAACTCAGTTCGAGGACGATCGCAATGAGACAACCCACCATGTACTCCTACATGGCCTCTCACCGCTACCTTTACCAAATCGTGTTCACACACTTAGCTCACACACAGTGGGACATGTTCACACACCTCCGATTCATCCTCGATGAATCGGACCTGACTCAACTCTAAGTAGTAGCAGGCATGACAAACAAGCATGTATGAGTAGGCACATCAGGGCTCAAATAACTCCTACTCATGCTAGTGGGTTTCATCTATTTACTGTGGCAATGACAGGTCATGCAAAGGATAAAGGGGTTCAACTACCGCAGCAAGTAACAGATGATTCGTTGTTGTCCTAATGCAGTTAAAGGGAGCATGAGCGAGAGAGTGGGATTGTATCAGAATGAACAAGGGGGTTTTGCTTGCCTGGCACTTCTGAAGATAGCATGGAGTCCTCATCAGTGTCAACGATCACAACGTCGGTACAACGTCTATCGAGGGGGAACAACACCGGCAAACAGAGAAGAAACACGATCAATGCAATGCACAATATGATGCATGCTATGACATGGCAATATGAATATGTTTTGGGCTAATGCAAGCTAGAACATGTTAAATGGAGTTGGTTTGAATCCAAGATTCAAATTCAAACTCCATATATGACATTTCAAATGCCATTAATTCAAATTGTCTTATACAGCAACTTTAAGTTGTTCAAACATGCATGAAAAAGGTACAGATGGATAGATTGGATTTTTCTGATCATTTTTCATATATAATTTATCTTATTTGGAGTTACGGTTGAATTTCTATGATTTTTAGAAGTTAGCACTATTTTTTCTGAAATTTCCTGAATTATTTTAAATCCGGAAAACAATTATCAAGGCCAAAGATTAAGGCCATGTTGACCTCAGTAGGTCAACAGACCCGGTCCAGGTCAAACCTGATGCATGGGGCCCGCCGGTCAGTGAGCCAGTGCTGCCTACGGTCACAGACAGTTGGGCCTGGTCAACGGCCACGTCAGCGGAGCCAACACTGACGCGTGGGCCCACTGGGGTTAGTTAAAACTAAGCAGAAAATGTAATCTATGTTAATTAGGGCATGGGGGCCCATGAGTCAGTGGCCTAGGGAGTTGGTTAGTGTGGGGAGGTTAGCCGCTAACGACGGCCACGCCGGATTCGCCGGCGGTTACATGACGGCGACGACCCAGAGCGGCGGTGGCTCGCCGGAGTGGCGCAGGGGCCGCAGTTGGGTGTGCTAAGGGCACCTGGAGGTAGCCCACGCTCCCGCGCATCCAACGCAGGCAGCAGCAGGTCACGGGGTGGTCGGAGCTCGCCGGAAGTGAGCTCGCGGTGGCGCCGGAGTTCGGGCGTTGATGCAACCGTCGCTATGGTGCACGGCAGGAGCAACGGGTGGCCTCTACGTGCTCCTGGAACTTTGCTGGGCACGGAAACGCGCTCAGCTTCGAGCCCGACCAACTACGGTGACGGCAGTGACATGGCCGGCGGCAGAGGCTTTCGGCTCCGAGGAAAACCACGGCTAGGGAACGCGGTCGGCAGCGAGAAGAGAGGGGAAAGATGGCAGGGCTCACGGTGATGTCGGTAGGGTGGTCAGTGGGCTCAGGGACGACCTGGAGACGGTGAATCGGTGCCGGCGATCTTCGGTGCCCGTCGGTGAAGACGACGGCGATGGCGTCACTGCAGGGCTCCTGGCGTCGCTTGGTGCGGTGAGGAGGAAGAGTAGGTCGAGGCGGAGCTTTGGGATGCGTCGGGGAGGTGAGGCGGTGGCTGTGGCCGCGGCAACGGCGAGCGGCGGCGACCGGCGTGTTCGGGAAGAGAGAAGAGGGGGGGGGGGGGAAGAGAACTGCGAGGAGGGAGGAGGTGCAGAGGGTCGAGGGGGGGGGGTGCGTGGCGACGTCCTGGGCGACGAGGGGGTAGCCAGGCAGGCAGCTGCCGGCGTGTGGCCATGGCGCCGTGGTTGTCTTCTCCTCTGCCTTCCGCAAGAGGAGGGGATGACTGGCAAGTGGTGGGTTGGTGGCTGGTTAACTGGGCCAGCCTGTGTAAGTGGCTGGGCTTCTCTCTCTCTCCTTTTTAATCTTTTCTGTTTTCTATTTTCTGCAATTATTTTGGCTTTATTAAAAATGCCAGAGCATTTTCAAAAATCCTGAAAATATTTGTGGGCACTGCTTGGATTATTTCCAACAGCCCTCATTTACCTTCAAGATTATTTGGACATTTAAAATTATTTATAGCATTTAAATGTCCAAGAAAAAATACCGTATGATTTAATTCAATAATCCAGAATGGCCTAGAAAAATGTGCACCATTTTTGGGAGAGGTTCTAGACCAATTCAAAAATGATGAAATTTTATGAAGGGCATTTTGGGTTCATTGAATTTTTTTAGTAAACCCTAGTTGGTTAAAAGGAGGGGGGGTGCTGGGGGTTCTGTCATCCCCATTTCATCTTTCTGGAAAAAGTAAACATGATGCATCACCAAAAAGCTAGCATAGGTCAGACCAGAATTAGGGATGTGACAGTACCCCAAAAGTATGGTGTGATAAGTCCAAACACTTTCACAAGTGCGGCACCCCTAACTTATAGCATTATATGCATCGGCTCCGAATCATGTCTTGAGTCAATAGTTGGGTTTGCTCGGCTCCCATGTTTTGGTTCGTTACGGTCCGTTCTATCGGCTAAGGTAGCGCTGGGAGAAGCACTGCGATTGTGCCCCGGTTGAGCTGGGTTGAGCACCTCAGTGGAGAAAGCTAAAACTGACCGTCATGATAGGGCGAGAGCCGGTCGCTGTTCGAGAGGTTTTTTCGGGTCCCTAAAGACTTATGCCGCTTAGAGAGAGGAGTCGGCATTGTCCGGCCAAGGCGTGGATAGCGCCCCGAACTCGGTCTTCCCAATACTAGGGGCTTCGCCGAAATTTAAAATTATAGAATTCTATGGCTAAGTGAGAGTGTTCAAGCACTATAGTCCGGTTGCCTTGTTCATTGCGTTGAGCGCCTCCTCAAGGACCCAAGAATGGGAACAAGAGCGCTCAAGTTTATCCCGAACACCCCAAAGACTGTGGCATGGGGGCTGAAGCCAATGACTTGCCATCTCTCAAATTTGATAAACGCCGCACGTAAGGTAATATTTTAAATTCACAAGCGTTGCTTAGCGCATATGAACAAGTTTTCAGCATACAGGATAACAAATGCGAGTCTATTCAAAAATTACATCTTTGGAGCATTCACCCACTATAAGGCAGGCACCCTTCAGGACGCCCTCATAGTACATTTCGGGCTTGCGATGCTCCTTGCCCTTCGGTGGCCCGTCCGTCATAAGCTTCTCAGCATCCAGCTTGCCCCAGTGCACTTTAGCACGGGCATGGGCCCGACGGGCACCTTCCATGCAGACGGAGCGCTTGATGACTTCAATCCATGGACAAAGGCCCACCACCGCCGACTAGCCCGGCGTAGCTCCTGTGCATGGCTTCCAATGGCCACCGCCGAATTATGAGGCCCTTCATGGCCTGTTCGGGCGACCTTGTGGAGCTCGACCAGCCGCTTCACCGGGTCGCTCAGGGCACCGGATGTCCGCCTCGATACTGAGACCAGAACACCTTTTCCGTCGAGCTCCCCTCCTTGGCGCGGAAGAACACGGCAACATCAGACACACTACGGGGAAGATCTGCGAATGCTCCTGGAGAGCTCCGGATTCAGGTAAGTAATAGATAATTCACTTTCACATGCTTGCTTTGCATAAAGAATGCCTTACACGCCGCTATCATCTTTAATGATTCAATTTCCGGGAGGGCTTTTTGGGCTTCGGCCTTAGCGGCTTTGGCACTCTCAAGAGCGGAGGCGAGCTCGGACTCTCGAGTCTTCGAGTCACGCTCCAAACACTCGTGTTTTTCCACGAGAGCCTGGAGCTCTTGCCGCACCTACGCCACCCGCACCTCCTGCTTCTCTCGCCGGTGCGCCCGGGCCGCTTTGAGCTGGGCCGTGGACACCGCTTCCTTCAGGGTCGCCACCTCGTTCGTGGCCCCTACAATACCCACGTTAGTCCCGTCATTTTTGCAACCAAATCCTTTCTATAAGGTATTACTTTAAGAAGGTATTACTTACCTTCCTTGTCCTCGAGCTACTTCTTGGCAAGGCCGAGCTCGTTCTCGGACCGCCGAGGCTCGCTTCAATGCATTGACCTCCGCAAGGTCGGGCAGAGGTCAAGCTGCAACCTGCATTCCCATATTGACATACTTATGTTAGACTCCCTCAGATATCTTTTTAGATCCTCACCAGCTTTTTCTTTCCGAACAATCGAACTAATCATCGTGGGCTACCGTCTATGCGGTAATATTTTTACATATTCTAAACTTACCTCAAAGCCTGTTAGAAGGCTGGTACAGCTTCACCAGCCCGCTCTTGGCGGACTGAACTTTCTGGATCACCACACTCATAACAGTGCGGTGCTCCTCATCGATGGAGGCGCCGTTAAGCGCCTCCAGCAAGCTATCCGGTGCCTCCAGATGGACGGAGGTCACCGGCGTTGCAGTCTCGCCCTTCTTACGAAGGGGCCGCTTGCCGGACTTCGGAACCACTGAAGGTTCCGGTACAGAGTCCGGCACAGGGCCGGACTTAGAGCCCTCCGGGTCTCGCCTTTGTGCCCAGAGTCCGGAGGTCGCCTTGCGGCGCCTCCAGACCACCTCCTCCTGGCTGGGCCCCTTTGGGACTCCGCCGCAGTTGTCGCTCAAGGCCACGAGAGAGGAGGCGGTCGGAAGTGAAGTGCTATTCACGTCCGACGAATCCGAGGAGCCGCCGACGAAGCGGGCGAAGCCTGCCCTGGGCGAAGCTACATGGTTATATTCGGCGTTAGAAGACACTATGCGACAAATAAAAAGTCATGAGCTGTTCCGGAGTCCGAACACTTATGATCTCGCCAGGGGCTTGGCCCTTGGTGGCCACTCCTCCTCGTCGTTGTCGGCGTTGGTGGAGAAGTCCGGAGGAAGGGTCCTTCCTTTCTTGGACCCTCCGGCCTCCCCAGTCGGGGTGGCCTTCCTTTTCTTCTCTCCCCCCGTTGGGGGAGAGGCTTCCTTTTCCTCCTCCCCGTCTTCAGGGGAGGATTCTGCCTCAGAGTCTTCGGACAATGAGTCCGACAACACCTGGCGTCGGGCGCTCTTTCGAGTCCCCGTAGCCTTCTTCTTGGCCTTCTTCTCCGGCACCACGTGAGGTGCCGAAGCCAGCAGTCCCGTCAAGCGGGCGACCGCTGGGTCTTCTGGCAAGGGAGCCGGACAGTTAACCTGCCCGGACGTGTTACGTTAGTCCTGTCAAAGGTAAGGGAGTTTAGATCCCACATAGAGTCAAAATATGAAAAACAAGAGTCTCGTAAAGGGCAAAATAGCTTACCTCGGTAGCTTGGCGCTGCGAGCTGAATCCGCGATCTTCGGTAGCGGATGTGGGAGCCTCGGCGCCCTTGAACAGCACCTTCCTGCATCTTAAATGCGTGAGTGTCGAAGAGCCTTTTCAGAGTTTGGTGCCGCTGGATCGAACTCCCACAATTTGAAGGCCCGTTGTTGGCATGGGAGGATCCGCGGATGAGCATAACTCGACTACATTGACAAGCCCGAGATTCTTGTCCACCGTGGTTCTACGCAGGTTTGGAGTCCGGACAGCTCTTCCGAATCACCCCACGTCAGGCCCGTCTCTGTCCATGATGTGAGCCATGTGGGGAAGCCGGATCGGAATTCGGGGGCCGCCGCCCATTGAGGGTCGCGCGGCTTGGTGATTTAGAACCACCCCGATTTCCACCCCTTTATGGTCTCCACAAAGGAGCCCTCGAGCCATAGGACTTTGGCCATCTTGCCAACCATGGCACCTCCGCACTCTGCTTGGCGGCCGCCCACTACCTTCGGCTTGACATTGAAGGTCTTCACCATAAGTCAAGTGGGGCTGGATGCGCAGAAAGGTTTCAGCACACGACGATAAACGCCGATATGTTGAGGATGAAGTTCGGGGCCAGATCGTGGAAATCCAGGCCGTAGTAGAACATGAGCCCCCGGACAAATGGGAGAAGTGGAAGACCTAGTCTGCGGAGGAAGTGGGTGAGGAACACCACCCTCTCATGGGGCCTAGGGGTGGGAATAAGCTGCCCCTCATCGGGGAGCCGGTGCGCGATGTCGCTGGAAAAGTATCTGGCCTTCCGCAGCTTTTTGACTTGTCCCTCTGTGACGGAGGAGACCATCCACTTGCCTCCCGCTCCGGACATGGCTGGAGAAGGTTGAGGAGGGATGTGCGAACTTGGGCGCTGGAGCTCGAGTGCGTGGAAATGGATGAGCAAAGGAAGAAGAAGGCGTAGGTGAAAAGGTGGATCCTTATCCCCTTATATGGACGGACGAAGCTATGCATCTCCCGCCAGCCTGGTAAAACTCGCTTATCTCCCAAGCGCCGTAATCGATGGCACGGTTGGGTGACCCACGTCCGTATTGATAGGAATCCCGGAATAAGGGGGCATGATCTCCGCTTTGATAAGACGTGCCAAGGAAACCGCCTCGCTAAACGCTACCGAGGTGGAACAAGAAAACGATTCGTATAAAGGCCTGGCCGTGGTGTGATGTCACGCCGGAATACGCCGCCAGATCCGTGCAAAGGTTATTCTCTCTACGGTGGTATGTGGAAGTTGTTTTGCGTAGCTGGACACTATCCTTGTGTTCAAAATCTTCTATGAAGTATTCGAGGAGGAACCCGCCTTGCAATGTCGAAGACAATATGCGCGCCGGACTTGTTGTCATTGAAGCCTGGTTCAGGGGCTACTGAGGGAGTCCTGGACTAGGGGGTGTCCGGATAGCCGAACTATCACCGTTGGCTGGACTCCTGGACTATGAAGATACAAGATTGAAGACTTCATCCCGTGTCCGGATGGGACTTTCCTTGGCGTGGAAGGCAAGCTTGGCGATACGGATATGTAGATCTCCTACCGTTGTAACCGACTCTGTAACCCTAACCCTATCCGGTGTCTATATAAACCGGTGGGTTTTAGTCCAGAGGATCTAACAACAATCATACCATAGGCTAGCTTCTAGGGTTTAGCCTCTATGATCTCGTGGTAGATCCACTCTTGTACTACCCATATCATCAATATTAATCAAGCAGGAGTAGGGTTTTAACTCCATCGAGAGGGCCTGAACCTGGGTAAAAACATCATGTCCCTTGTCTCATGTTACCATCCACCTAGACGCACAGTTCGGGACCCCCTACCCGATATCCGCTGGTTTTGACACCGACAGGGAGCAAGCGCAGGCGAGAGCATCAAGCATCAAGCAAAGGCATCCGTTTCGGTGCAACGAGACCAAGACCATCGCAACGGCAGGAAGGAAGTCATCGTGGAGCCCAAGCCGGCGTCACCACCAGAGCCTTTGACAGGCGAGGACCAACTTTAGTCAGGATAAGTGTACTAGATGTTCCCCTTTAAAATGGCCAATTGTTGGTGCCCTTCCCGCTCGATATTTGGGAAGAGGCCATGGGCCTCTGCCTATAAATAGTACTAGCCTCCCACAGGGTAGAGGGATCAGGAATCCAGAACAGGGTAGAGGCATCTAGAAATCTGAGAGAGAGGACCAGGCATCTAGAAATCTGAGAGAGAGGATCCGGCATCTTGGATCAGCAGAGAGAGAGCGACTGAACTTCCCTTAGCAGTTCATCGCACCAGCCAAGAACAGACCCTCGCGAGGCTGTTCCTTGTATTGTTCATCATCATCAGCCCAAGAGGTAATCCACCACACCACAAACTAGAGTAGGGTATTACACCACAATGGTGGCCCGAACTAGTATAAACCCTGTGTCTCTTGTGTTGTTCCTTTCATAGCTTTAGATCCTAGCGAGGCGGCGAGGCGCAGGTTGGTAGAGGGCGAGATCTCCGCGCGCACCCCAGTGTCTGAACCTAGAGGGTCTGCCGAAACCCGAAATCTGACATTTGGTGCGCCAGGTAGGGGCGCGCCTGAATTCGTCTTCCGCCACCCTGTTCTTGGCCGACCACCGCATCCATGTCAGATGCTCGTCGGGCCCGCGCCGAGCGCCGAGTCGCTCTCGCTTCGCATCGCTTCAGACGGCCCCCTGCCGGTGGCCGCTTCGCCGTTCCCGCCGCTGGTCAACGCCGCCACCGCCCGGCGGGTAATGAGCAAGAAGCATCGCCCAAAGATCCGTCTGCGGAGGCGAGACGGCCGCACCGCCACTCCTTCACTCGCCTCCCGGTTCTTTTCGCGCGCTCGCGCTGGCATGGAGGCTCGAGCTGTGCTCATCGCGCAAACGAGCTCATGCGCTACCGCCTGCCGACGACGTCTATGAGGAGTGGCTCGACCGCTGCCGAAGCTCGTCTCAAGGCCGCAGGGGGCTCCCCGCGCTGTCCTTCTTGCTGCACCGCGCCACGCCCTGCGCGGGCGATGAAGCTCCGGGGGCGCCTCAGCCGCCTCCCCCTCAAGAAGGCGCTCTGGCCCCAAGGCGCGTGGCCCCGGGGCGGAACCCACTCCGTCCGGCGCTAGCGCAGCAAGAGCAGACCAACCAAGAGGTCCCACGACCCCAAGAAGCTGCCCGAGTGCTCCTCGCACCGCTCGTCACGACCACGCCTCTGCTTCCAAAGACGCTAAGACCCGCGCCGCTCCTAGCTGCAGCGCATGGGGACCCGCAAGACCAGGCTCTTCGTCACCAAAGGCCTCCCGTGGCCACAGCAGGCTGCCGCGCCTTCACCATCGAGCTGCGCAGCATCGCGTGGCCCGGCAAGTTCTAGCCAGACCCGCCTCCTTGCTATGACGGCACGGCCGACTCTGCGGAGTTCCTCCAGCTCTACGAGCTGGGCATCGAAGCCGCCAACAGGGACGAGAAGGTCATGGCGAACTGGTTTCCCATGGCACTCAAGGACGGAGCCCGCACCTGGCTCCTGGCACGATCTACTCCTGGGACGAGATGCGCACCCGCTTCATTGCCAACTTCCAAGGTACTCGCGACCGGCTTCCTGCCGTGAGCGACATGCGCTGCATCAAGCAGCGACCAGGGGAGACCCTGCAGAAGTACATCCAGCGCTTCAACAACGCACGCCTCAAGATTCCCAAGGTGACCGAGGAGGCCATCATCTCAGCCTTCTCCGACGGTGTGCGCGACGTCAAGATGAAGGAGGAGTCATGGCGATGCATGAAGATCTGTGACTTCCTTGGAGCTGTTCAACTTGGCGACCAAGTGCGCCAGGCTGAGGAAGGGCGCCTTTCCTCCTCGAGCTGCCAGCCACGTACCCGTAAGAGAAGAAATCCAAGGCCAAGGACGTGAAGCGCAAGGGGCTGCCGTGCTCGCGTGAACCAGACACCAAGCGGGGCAGAGATCAGCCCGAGTCTTCCAAGGGCAGCCGGTACTGTGTGTACCACGACCTCCACACCCACAACACCAACGAATGTCAAGAGCTCCGAGCCGTGCGAGAAGGGAGGATCGGCCGATGCCCCGACCGCAACGATCGAGGCTACGACCGAGGAGGAGGATGGAATGCAGGACGCTGGGAAGACCGTGGCCCTCGCCAAGGGTGGCGCGACCGACCTTGCGAGGATCGCTGGGAGGATCAGCCTCGCGAGGATCGCCCGCAAGGAAATGCAGGCCTCCCTCCTCTGCCGCCACAGCCAAGGAGAAATAAGGACCATCATCAGGACGAGGGGGCTGGGGGCTTCCGTGAGCCGCTGCCATGATCGCAGCATCCTGGGCGGAGCTCAAGCCCCAGCCTCTCAATGCATCTTCAAGCAGTTCGTTCGTGAAGTGAATGCAATCCTCCCCAAGCTCGAAGCCACACGCCCTCTCAGGTGGTCAGCGTGCTCCATCACGTTCAGCTCAGCGGATCAGCTCAAGTGTGCGGCCACAGCCGGAATCCTCCCGATGCTTTGTTCCCCAATCATCAGCAACGTGCAAGTCACCAGGACCCTCATCGACGGCGGAGCAGGGCTCAACGTCCTGTCCGTAGAGACATTCAACAATCTCCAAGGTCCTTACAATCAGCTTCAGCCAACCAAGCCTTTCTCCGGAGTCACCGATGGCTCCACGGTTCCGATTGGGCAGGTCCGCCTCCCTGTCACCTTCAGGGCGCGCGACAACTACCGCACCGAGCTCATCGACTTTGATGTCGCCCACATTCGCCGCCATACAATGCCATCCTCGGGTACCCAGCTCGGCCAAGTTCATGGCCGTGACTCATCACGGCTACAACGTCCTCAAGATGCCAGGAAGCGACGGAGTCATCACGGTGCCTTGCGAAGAGAGAGACGCAGTGTGCTCCCTGGAGCGAGCCCTTCAAGCCGCATCACTTGAAGACCCAGATCGCACGAGCGTGAGGCTCCCTGAGACCACTCCCAAGAAGAAGAAGACATTGCCAGGCCCGACCCTCGGAGGCAGGCCCCTCGTGGTCCGCGCCACTGTGGGGTACCTCCATCTCTGTCGCATAGGAAGGCGCGCCCGGCGCCTCCTCAAGCAAGGCTCGGGGCTCTCTCCCGAGGGCCACCGACCTTGCTAAGGTCACGAGGGAGGCGCTTGGGCACCACTTGGAGGCGTGTTTCAAAGCACGTTTCCCTCAGGAAGGAGCAAGGCAAGGAGGGCCAAACCCTAAGGAGTTCGTCAGCCAGATCACGCAGGAGCTGCAGGAGCCAAGAGTCATGAGTGGCAGCCGCCTCTTACCCGCTGTAGCTCCCCATCCAGGCGAGGATGGTGGGCTGCGCGTCTGCATCGACATCCCAGGGCTCAACCGAGCCGCCTCTCAGGAGCGCTTCTGGCCCTCACGCGTAGGGCGTTGTGAAGGTCCGCCGCATAGCTACGTTCGCATGCCCTACAGCGTGCCGAACGCGGCCGCCACGTACCAGCGCCTCATGAGGAGCATCTTGGTGGCTCAAGACGCCAGGCGTTCCGCAGTCCTGGTGGAGATGGAGATGGTCCACGAGGAGCCACCAGCGCCTCCGTAGCCTCCCGAGGCTCCTGGGCCTGGGGGCTCGTGAAGATCGGCTTCCGCAGCCCACGACGTCCGCTACTTCAACATCCCTTCGGCCTCAACGTTATCAGGTGACATCCTTCAAGTTTCATTTCTAGCTGGGAGCGCCCCCAGGGATGCATTATTCCCAGGCTGCGTGGGTCCGTCCCTGCGGCATGTATCCCCTTTACTTCATGTTCCTAGCTTACTTTGTTGGGGGCGCCCCTCGGGCTGCATCATCCCCAAGTTGCTCGGGCCAGACCCAGCGATGTATGCCTTCCCTACATCTATCTAAATGAACTTGCTTTTTCATGACTAACGTGCTTGACCAAGTTGCCCGCTCAACTGATGTCACTGATGAAGCTGCTCCCCAACGGCACGACGCTTGCGCATGGGTCCGTCCCTGCAACACCGACAAACCTGAATGGCTGAACTCTGGCCGCGACAGCCCCGCACAGCGCCAACTCGTCGGGCCTTCAGTGCCTCGTCACCTCTCCAAAGCAACCAACGGCTGACCATCGCTTGTCAAAGCGGACTCTTGTTCTTTTTGTGGTGATCCTGCAGGATCCCTTCAAGGCGCAGCGCCAAGCAAGGCCCTTGCGACGTCTTCTCCACTCTCGTCCTCGCGAACCGCTTGCACGTTAAAGGGGGCGGTACCTGAGCATCGCGACTCATGGGCTCCTACTGGCTCTCCAGCCCTCACCCTCTGGCCTTGTCCACGGCATCGCGACATTGGCATACCAGCGACGGCTGAGACCCGCTCGAGGGCCAGGACTCGAGGACGTAGAGCAGAAAGGGGAGCAAAGGCGAGAGGGAAGAGGCACGCGGGGACCTCACCAGGCAACCCCTCGCCTGCCGATGCGCGAACCTAGCGTCGCACTAGGAAGCGGTTCCTGACTCTCGAGATAAGTCACCTTCCGGAAACACTAGCTACCGCAGCACCGTCCCCGCACCCAGTGCAATCCCGTGTTAGCAGCGTTGCGCTCCTTTCTCACCGAACAATGGCTGCTTGAGCGCTAAAGGGGACCTCCTGAGCATCGCGACTCGTGGCTTTCATCGACCCGGCCGCTCACCTCCTAGCCTTGACCACGGCATCGCGACCTGGCATACCAGCGACGGCTGAAGCCTGCCTTGGGACCGGGACCTGTCGGCGCAGAGCACCAAGCCCTCGTGAGGTTCGAAAGGAAGGACTAAGCTAAGACGGAATGAGCATCTCGCACTACTTCATGGCAAGGACTATATTAACAAACAGAACCACAGGCACCTTACAAGCCCCCACGGGGCGCGCTTTTCGATTCCTTGCAGGGAACATATCCTAGAGAACGCTAACTACGCGTGCCTCCTCAAGAGATGCCATCATCAACAGTGGGCCATCAAGCACCGGCGCCAACCTCATCCAGATCAGAGGCGGCGGCGGCCTGACGAGCCTGCCCTGCTCCGAGAGTGGCGCAGGCTCGGGGGCTCGTAGCTGTCATCGCTCGTCTCCGGAGTCACGAAGAGCTCGGCGGAGTCGCTGGATCGTCCGACGGCCCCGCCGTCTGAGGAGCTGCTGAGGGAGCGGTCGGCGAGCCTGGTCCTCGCCGCAGCAGGGCCCCGACCACCTCTCTCAGGGCAGCACTCCAGCCGGCGTCCGTCCGCGTCGAAGACCTTGAAGAGCATCATGGAAGCGCCTCAGACTCCTGTGTGGATCGCGAGGGCGCCGACCTGCAGACCAGGCGATCTCGCCCCAGCCTCGAGTCATGAAGACCTTGCCCGGGCGACGACAGCGACCTCCGCTGTCATGAGGGTGTTGCAGCCATGTCTGCAACCAGAGCTCAAGTATCCCCCCTACGGCATCACAAAGGCGAAGGAGGGAGGAAGGCGAATCCAAGACTGAGGAGGCATGGCGGCGTGGAGCACAAACACTCGGGAGGAGCCCTCGGCATGAACTCTAGGAGGGACAACCCGCACCGCCGTGACCCGCCGACACCGGCGGTGGCGTCGTCCATGGCGCTCGACATCAACTCCTGCAGGGCCCTCAAGTTGGGCGTACAAGGGCAGCGGGAACCCTGGCGGCAGCCGCTCGCACCAAGGTCTCGTCACCTCCTGGCGGGTGCCCTCATCTCGACAAAGATAGGGCTAGCTGCTTTTTCGGGCGGAAGCGGGTCGGGACCCTCTCGAGGAGCCTTTCCTTTCTCTTCCGCGGAGAACCGGCGGATCGGAGCCATTGCGGCGAGATGGAGCAAGGATGGAGAAGGAGAAGCAAGAAGAGATGAACTGGAAGGGCACACGCCGTTCCGTACTTATAGCCAGAGGAGGCCAACCACCGGCCTCCACGATCGCAGGTAATCATGACCCGCTTTGCATGCAGGGACTTGTCAATTCATGCAGTCGCCGAGGCGTCATGGGAGAGCAGGGCCGCCCACGTCCAATCAACCGCCACGCCCGCGCCCCTTCGCCTCTCTTCTCACCCAAGTCCGGGCGCGCCTTGGGCCCCGGGTTACTGTCGGCGCTCGGGAACGGGGTACCCAGACTTGCTCGCTCGCGCTCGCGGGCGTGGCTCAAGGGTGGCCCAAAGACGGCCCATCTTCATCAGCACATGCTCAAGACCCTCGCGAGGGGACAAGCCTCGCGGGGCGGACGACAGGGAGCTTCCTCAGGCACGGCCTCGTCAGGCTGGCTCGCGAGGAGGCGGAGAGATCAAGGCGGGGTACCTCAAGAGGTGCCCATGACGCAAGCCATGATTTACCAAGGGCGCCCGGGCGCCAGCCCGCGCAGTGTCCTTCTTTCCTCTTTGGTGCAAAGGGAGCAAGCGCAGGCGAGAGCATCAAGCAAAGGCATCCGTTTCGGTGCAACGATACCAAGACCGTCGCAACGGCAGGAAGGAAGTCATCGTGGAGCCCAAGCCAAGCGCCACCACCAGAGCCTTTGACAAAGCGAGGACCAACTTTAGTCAGATAAGTGTACTAGATGTTCCCCTTCAAAATGGCCAATTGTTGGCGCCCTTCCCGCTCGATATTTGGGAAGAGGCCCTGGGCCTCTGCCTATAAATAGGACTAGCCTCCCACAGGGTAGAGGGATCCGGAATCCAGAACAGGGTAGAGGCATCTAGAAATCTGAGAGACAGGATCAGGCATCTAGAAATCTGATAAAGAGGATCCAGCATCTTGGATCAACAGAGAGAGAGAGCGACTGAACTCCCCCTAGCAGTTCATCGCACCAGCCAAGAACAGACATTCGCGAGGCTGTTCTTCCTTGTATTGTTCATCATCATCAGCCCAAGAGGCAATGCACCACACCACAAACTAGAGTAGGGTATTACACCACAATGGTGGCCCAAACTAGTATAAACCCTGTGTCTCTTGTGTTGTTCCTTTCATAGCTTTAGATCCTAGCGAGGCGGCGAGGCGCAGGTTGGTAGAGGGCGAGATCTCCGCGCACACCCCAGTGTTCAAACCTAGAGGGTCTGCCGGAACCCGAAATCTGACAGCCACTTCAGCTTGCAAACTTTGAAAAGCGCCACTCCAGACTTCGAAAAATGCCACTAGAAATGGCATGAAATGGCATTTTTCAAAGTTTGGAAATTGCAGTGGCATTTCTTGGATACACCAGATTTGGAGTGGCATTTATCAAATTAACCAAAACAAAAATAATCTGAAGCTGCTGGGTCCCTGTTGTCACCGCTCACAGTAATTCTCTCGCTTATTGACTACGTTGACAATGGCATGGGACCCAGATGTCAGAAATCCACTAGGAGGAGCCATTTTTTATTGGCTTGAAATTAGGAGGCACTTGCTTGCGCACTGCCATGACCTTGGCGGGTCCCTGCTGTCATCCTCGCCACGCACAATCATCTCCTGATTGTGTACGCGTCAACTTGCAAGGCCCACAAGTCAGCCTCTAAACCCGTGGAGGACAAATACAACCTATTTAAAAAAATAACAACCACTTCCATACATTCAAACGGAAAGTTCAACATTCAGAGCAAAGTAACAGGTCTGATCCACATATAGAGTACTGAACTTCCATGTTGACAACCATCATAGCCAAGTTAACTATCTACTCCCACTAATACTCTAGTAGCATACAAGTACTAACTTACTCTTAGCTAACTAGACGGTGCCGCCGCCATCCGTGGTACACGCTTAAACGCCGGCACCGGCGCCGCAGGCGCCGCCGACTTGCAAGTGAAAGCGATAGGGCGTTGCTGTTTCGCGCCCGTTGGCCCTTTCCATGTCGGCGTGGTCCACCGAAGCTTCGCCTTCCGAGCGGGAAACCCACTTGACGAGCTGGTAGTAAAAATCAGCGTCGCGAACGCGTGCGTGCCCGACAGCCTCCAGGGCTATTTGCCGGGCGCTGGCCTCCACGTAGTCGGCATACGCGATTCTGGGCGCTTCGCCGCGACTCAGGCGTCGGTGCGCTGCTGCTCCATGTCCCGCTGGCGGCGCGCAAATCGGTGATACATCGCTTCCGCCAGCGGTTGCGCTCCAACAACTCCTGCTCCTCCGCCATGCGGTCGCGCTCCAACAACTCCTCGATCTCCGCTTTGCCATCTAAAGACAGATAGAATGCCTCCTCCCTCCGTCTGCCTTTTGGTGAAAACCCGAACACTAGTTCCGTCGGTGACCGCCTCCGGCGTCGCCTACCGCGGGCGGGCGGGGGCATGGCAGACGTGGCGAGCGACATCGGGCAGGTGGGGGCTTATGAGGATATGGCGAGTTGGGTCACGGTGGCACCGGAGAAGGCCGGGAAACAGTACTTATAGGCGGAAGGTAGCGTGACGGTCATCGGAATTCAATGCATAATGGCTTAGCGCGCCAGCTAGCCGTCGAAAACTAGAGAAACTGAAATTATGACCGTGTCGTGTCGTCCCGTCTAGGTCGCACGCCGGCATGGCAGTCAAACGAGTGCACTCGAATCATCTCCCTACTTGTCAATAATGATTCCACGGATTTAAAAAGCCCGCAACTATCAAAGCGTATCTTTTTCACATTAGTTAGCTGCCTTAATTACGGCTGGCTGCATGCAGCACTCGTAATCGCCGCAGGCAGCAAGACGCGGGCAAAGCATGCAACGAGTCGCAGCCGAGGGCACGCATGCAGCCACTTAAATCACTGGAATTAATTAGGCTTAAACTTTTGCATGCCGTTAATTATTGTCATGCCTTGGTCTTGCTGCTTTGTTCACGGGACTAATAAACCCGTACGAAGGGAGTACCTTGGTTGGTGAGAGGTTTGAATTAAGCCCTGCAAACCGGAAAGGAGGTACTAGTACGTGCGTGATCCGATATTTATTCCTGTAGGATCGAGTAGGTCGTTTCTTGAATTGAGCCCTGCAAACCGGAAAGGAGGTAGTACGTGCGTGATCCGCTATTTATCCGTGTAGTATTGATAGTGTAGCTTGTCAGTTTCTTCAGAGGTAGGCATTTTTATCCGTGTAGGATCGATAGTGTAGATTGTCAGTTTCTTCAGAGGTAGGCATTTTTATTCAAAAAACTGCCACTTCGCATCTTGCCTCGCAAATAAAACTGCCAGGAGCGCATTTGTAGGCTAGCTAGTGATCGATTAGTAACTTGTAAACACTGAGCAAACAGAAATAAGTAATTGTTAATGCATCTCAATGATTCACAGATCATATACAAATATGTAGCTCCAAACGCAAAGATCAGCCATTTTGGATCTTGCGTCGCAACTAAAACTAACTAGTATGATTCCCATACATAAGATCAACATGTTAATGCATCTCAATGATTCACAGATCATATACAAATATGTAGGTCCAAAAGCAAAGATCTAGAAAAAACATCTATTCTTCCTACTAACATGGATGCTTCTCTTGGCCAACATTCAGTATAGACTGAAAGACAAATTTGTTTGTGAAGTCTACAATTCCTCTTGCAAACGTAAGTGGTTTCACCAAAAACTGGAACCATGAGAATGAACCACACATAATGGACAAACATCCACTGCAATATGATTTGGTCTTCTCTCGATCACACCGCAAGACTATTTTTGGAATACAAACTTTAACTTAGGCAAAATGATGCCCATTGTATAATCAGACCAAAGCAATGAAGCACCTAGTGTTGGCCAATAAATAGTACAATACTACTTTTCTGCAGTCCATGAAGTGACTATCCATTCTTTCTGTGTCTATTTTCAAATGGCACTGCATGCAGTGACTATACTATTCTCTTGTGCAGTTCAACCAAAATTGCAGACACTATGTTTGTTTGCTTGCCAAATATAGCAGGCGTACATCTCTGTCTGCACAAATATCAAGCAGCTAGTAAACATATACCACACCTTGTATTTTCGGTTTAAACATGTCTCTTCCGCTTAGCATCTATCATGTTCTCGTGACCGACAATCTGACATGCTTATGTTTTGCCCTAGACAATTTCATACTGAATTGATTTGCTGGTTCAGAGCAGAAATATAGCGCCTATTCTTCATCAGACCAAGGATATCCATGTTCGCAGTGATGGAAGAGGTGAAATCGATACAACCGAAATTGAGCATCCAATCATTGAATCCTGTCCTGCACCTCCAATGTAGGTCCACCATGCCAATAAATTCACATGCAAACCACTAGTATTACTATCTAATGACAGTACAAAAAGATTAGCAAGATAGTAGCAAACCATGTACCTTCGTAATGAATAGCTCATAGTGCCACCAATTGGATATAAAGGTTAAAAAAACATGCTCCTAATGTAGAACCAGTTGGACTTTTTGTGCAGTTTCACTAAAATCGAGCATCCCTGTTTGCATAGATATTGAAAGTGTGATTACTCTAAAAGTGGCACTAGTTGAAGCATAGACTCACAAATATAAGCATTCCAATTTCTTAATGGGAAAAGGTAGCAAGACTGTTTCTAACCACCTGTTTGAAGGAATAACTAAAGCAACAGCGGCTGATGTCAGGAAAGCATACATAGTTTTTTCTGAAAAACTGAGCCATTCCTGACCTTTCCTCTTCTTTTAATAATATTTTGTGAAGTTATACTAAAATAAAATGCCATCACCGCCTTGACAATTCAGTGAGACTGTACAAAAGGAAATGACTTAACATTACATCATGATGTCGTATGTAGTCGATGCATATTAGAGACAAACATACGAGACCTCCTCCGATAACATAATGAACATTAATTTTAACAAAGGGGTGACTAGCTTTACGAGGATAATTTGAGTGAACTCTACACCCTTTGTTCCTTAATATAAGACGTTTTAGCGGTTCAATTTAAAGTACCCAAACGCCTAGTATTTAGAAAAACAGGTAGTAGTTTTCTTGAGCACATATCTAGGAAAGCTTGCCACACTTTATTTATGTCCATACGCTAATGCAACACCATTCGAATACTACAAATATACACTAATCCAGTGGCTAGTGCAACAGTAGAGTAGTTAGTTTATTACAGCGTACAATACAATGGTTTTACTGAACAGATTTCAATAAACTCTAGCATTGGAAGGTTTCTATAAGAATTAACAATACAAAATGTAAAGGTAACAAGTTTCAGCATTGGTATACTATCTGTGCATGAACATTAAACCAAATACGAAAGTCTGAAGGTAACTAGCATTATTAACTAATGACAGTATAAAAAAATTGCAAACCATGTACCTCCAAGGTAAATATCATTTCAAACTCGGGGACCTTAAAATTGCTATCCCATTCTTGATAATCGATCAAACATAAAAACTTGATCGAGCGAATCAAGAGAACAGCCGGAGGAGGAGGTGCCCACTCTTGACCTTTCCTCTTGTCTTCATAATTGTCTGTGCAGTTTAACCAAAATAAAATGACATCAGCGCCTTGGCATTTTTGTGACACTGTACAAAAAATTAACTTATCTCGTGAAAGTGAGGTATGTAATCCATAAGCATTAATAGTGCAAAAATCTGAGGTAGTAACAAGTTTCATCGTTGGTATATCGGGTCATGACAAAGATTAGAATGCCTTAGCTGAAAAATCTTTAATACATTCACAATCAACACCTAACCCTGAAATAATCCAGTGACATTAAATGGCATTGCTTAAATTTATCGGTGGCATTAGACTGAGAGCGGCATTAGTTAAATGTGGCATCACTTTAGCAGTAGCATTGCTTGACTTGACTGCTGGCGTTATACTAATAGCAAAAAAAAGTGGCAATAAGAGCATGGGAGGCCCAATCGGACAGTGGGCGCACCAGTACGATGTACCTCCACGGATGCAGAGTGGTGAGGGAGGTATGGTTGCCCATAGCAACAAATATCCAGGCAGCATATGTGGATTACGTCCCATTTTTGTTCTCTTTAGCCACCTTTTTCCTATGCGAGGACAACAAACCGATCGACCTAGTCATTCTCTATTGTGTTCTCATGCCTTTCTACCCTTCTTCAACCAAGAGACACGAAACTCGTTCCTTAGCTACTGATTTTCCCCTTTTCAACCTAGATGCGGGTTCGATGCCTACTCTCTTGGACAGCACAGTCTCCCTTCCTTTCCTTATTCAACCCAGACATGGATTAGTCTGCATGAATTAGGGTTTCCTTTAATAGTGCAAATTATGGTTTTCGCCTCATGGTACAGCAGAAAGCGAGAGGATAGCAAATTGGGAAGATGGTGGAGTGGAAAAAGATCCACATGCAACGACGTGGCAGATGGGGCAATAGAACAAGGTTATGGTTCGAAAAGAGGTAGCATACCTGAGGGTTGGCGGGAAGTGGCTTCGCTCGTGGTCGTCGTCCTCCACACACACTACGGTAGCGAGCTTGGTGACGAAGGCCATCCCGCGGGCGCTTAGGTCCGAGAGGACGGCCTTGTCGTCGCTAAGTGACTCGCCGACGACGAAAAGGCCAACGTTGCACGTCCTTTTCTTCCCCGGTGGATCTGTGACCACCGGTGAGGAGGGAGAGAGGGGCCATATTTTTTAGATCTGGAGAGAGGGTGGTAGTGTGATAAGCAAGTGGACAGTCCTTAGCAAGAAAGCGCTGAAGCTCCAGCCTATGTATCTTTTTTATACTACTAGTAATGGAGGTGGAGTAGTGGTAGAGTAGTTTATATTTTCTCTGTGTACAGTACCAGTTAGTCGTGCTTCAAAACTGATTGGCACGCCATTAAAAAAAGGCCGATAACTAATGCGGCACCTCGGGCCAACGCGGCCAGAGCATTTTGCACGAGAAATTACACACCATGTTTCGTTGACATGTGGTCCCGTTCCAACATATCAGTGAGACGACGACGAGTAGTAGGAGTATTTCTGAACGGACGTGTAGGCCGGGGCGCCTCTTCGTGAACCGTGGCAAACTTGCAACCGTCCACCGACTCTTCGCCTTTCCCTCTCGATTTGGAACTGCTGTCACACGCTCTTCCTCTCCCTCCTCCATTTTCCTTCAGCCCTTCACCCTTTCTTCTGCCATTGTTCAATCGTCTTCTCCATGGAGGGAACATGCCGAAAACGACCCCGTTATTCTTGCCCCGATGTGAAAGATGACGCGGTGGAGGAACTCATTGATCGGTGCGACGTCATCACCATGGCTAGCATGGCAGGTTCGTTCAAGCCCATTCACGAATCAACTAATAACATCATTACAAGGAACCCAAGAGTCAAGGAGCGGTTTGATCTCCCCTATGTTCTTCACCGTGACCCTGATGACTGGCGCCGGCACGACGGAGGCCTCGCCCTGTGCAAGTTGATGCCGCTTGATAATGATACATATGATGTTAAGATGCCATCGCTTGAGGGAAAGGCTTGGGCGGGCGCAAATGGAGATTGGGTTGTTTACATTGGGTCCAATCATGCGGTGGGAACTTGTGAATGTGTACACTCGTGACCGGTTCCACTTCCAAAATCTCAGCAGATCGCCCAGAGGTTGAGCACAACGGTATTGTACGCATGTTCAAATACGTTCATGGTGACTGTCTTCTACGGAAGATAGCAATTTGTCGAGTTCCAAACCGCTCTTGGAATTACAACAACTATGAAGTTGTTGCTATCTTCGACAAGCTTGTTGCGGTCCTTGGTGGTTTGACTCGATGGATATTGCTTAAAAAGCAGTTTCTGTTCACGGATGAGTACTGGATGCAATTCAATACGAGGGCCTTGTGTTTGCTGCCACCACTCGTGGCACTGTTTTTGCATGGGATCCTCGTAGTTTCAGTACATTTGTCTTCCACCGTAATTATAATTGTTTCGTCCACATGCATGCGGGTTAGAAAGTTTCCCTTTACTAATTAACCTTCTTCTTGTGTTTCCAAGGTCCTGTGAACATCCCACCACCTATACTTGAAAATTTTTATAACCAAGGGGGAGATGACTATGGTGATGATCACGAGCATGAGGACGAGCAGCGCCCATATACTATGTGGCGCCTGGTAACTAATTCCGATGGATCACCTCTTCTTGTGTGTATACAGCCCATCGATGATGTTATCGCTAAGGAAGCAGGTGTAGTCTCCCATGGTCGCACTCTCCGGACCTATTCCAACACCCGTTGCATGGTATTCGGGATGGATACTAGTGTGCTAGCGCCAACTCCTTCTCCCTGGTATAGAATTGATAGTCTTGGAGAAAACTCGCTCTTCCTTGGACAAAACTATCCGATGATGGTGAAAGGCGATCCAACTGATGTTGACACAATGTTACTAGTACCATTTATGAGAAGCAACTGTGTCTATACCTCGGACATTTGGGTGGTTCCCTACCCTGGTACTGATATAGTAGGCTGCTTCAGCCTGGATGATCAGTCCTGCGTTGGTCTCCAGATCGACAATGGATGGCCCGTCCCAGAGAATCACTTGTGGTTCAAAGCAAGCGTTTCCAACACCGAGGAATAGTTGAGTTGAAGTTCATTTCATGCTTGTTATTTGTTGTGTGGTGAAAACTTTAGTATTTATAATGTATCCTCGTTGTCGATGTGGGTTGATGACCTGTTGTATGTAATAAAATGATATGCCAGTGATAAACTTACTAAATTTATGAATGGCTTTGAGTCGCTTCTCCGAGTGAGTGGTGCGACGAGGCAAAAAATATTTTTCAATACATAATTGTAATGCATTGCAACAGGTTATCGGATGAGGCCAATCAACAATAGTAGTACACTATTTGTACTAGCTTCACATGCTTCAGCCGGGCGGGTGTTTTTATCAGAGCCATATGTTAATGTGTTCGTTGTATGTAACCAACACCTCGAATCCTCGATACTAGTACTATATAGTAGGAGTAAGTAGTAGGAGTAGTAGGGTGGCATGGGCCAGAACAAGCATTCACGTCCAGGAGTACGGCACACGCCACCACCACGACATCCATCTCGACACCATATTATTTCTTGGAGTCCGTATAGAGCAATCTCTTCAACCTCGCTGCTTCTCTAATCTCAGTCATCATACGCGGGCGAGCTGGGGTTTGCCGATAGTCGGTTTCCTTAACTACGGTCCCACTTGTAAGGCCAACTCCAACGCATCGACCCCAAACGGACCTCCGCTTTGCATGAACTCCAACGATAATTTTGACTAGAAAAGCAAGACCAAAGAAAACAAGAACCACAAGAATACATTTTACTACTCCCGTAAGTTGGATTAGTGCCTTCTCGATGCATTCATTGTTGATCTCATGAGGCTCGATCTTGTGTGCTTCTTTCTTCTTCGAGTGTAAAGAAGTAGACGTTGCTTCCTCGCATCTAGTCTCATGTCTAGCCACTATTCTAGTTGGAGTATCAACAAGTGCACTAATCTCATCTCTAGCCTCTGTGCTAGCTAAAAGTGATAGACCATCTACTAAATTGCGCTCTATCAATATATGGATGTACTCTTCTTCCCAATACAAAAACTTGCATCCATTCTACTCCCTCCGTTGCACAATACATGCCTTCTATTTGTCAAAATATATATGTATCTAGACATGTTTTAGTATATAGGTACATCCATTTTTGGACAAATGGAAGTCAAGTATTTTGGAACAGAGGGAGTACAAAATAAATTTTTTAAGTTAGCACAACTAGTCTAATCCGAGAGCACAACAGAAGATTTGGTCGGGTTCTTCCTCCTTTTGCCGACACGTGGGACATCCAGCATCCAGGCTGTGTCATGAATGAAAATAGAGTGGTAGTTGAAGACACGAGATGTGCATCTTGTGTTAAATCAGAAATGTAATCTTACTACTCTTGAGTAACTCCAAAAGCCGCCAATCAAGATCTTTATTGGATTTGTTTTTCATCACCAAAGACGCCGAGGTGAAAGATGTGCAGGTTCGGGTCCTCTTATGCGTTTTCAACGACATGTGGAGCCGCATGTGAGCTAACAGACGATGGGCTCCAAGCGTCCGTCATTGGCTGAGAAGAGAGATAGAGGAGGGCTGAGCATGGACTGCAGGAAATTTGTTCTACGTACCTCGATATAGGCTCGATATAGTGGGGTGGCATGGGCCATAACTAGCATTCACGTCTAGAAGTACGGCACACGCCACCCACACGAGTCCCATCCGACACACATTTTCTTGGAGTCCATGCTACAACCATCTCTTCTCCCTCCTGTTTTCTCAGCCATCGCACGGTGGGCGGGGTGGGGGTTTGCCGATAGTCGGATTGCTCAATTGCGGTCCCACTTGTAAGTGAAAATGCAACACCGCACGCATTCCCGCCTGAGCGGTGTGCCGGACCAACCGTGTGGGGGTGCGACGTGAACACGGCAGGCTTTTCCTTTTGAACTCGTAACTTGTAAAATTTGGTTCTGCTCCATGGCGCGACCGATAGATAGAAAATAACGATTTTGCCTAGAGTAATGAGAAGTTTGGTTCTGGCGCCGTTCATGCATGGAGTACGTACGAAAATTATAAAGTTGATGCGAAAGGTAAGATAATTACTGTAGTATCATATACTACTACATGGATTTGACGGAAAGATAAAAATACATACGGATCCATCAACGACATCCTCACGCCCTAGTGCACCAAGTCACCAACTGACGTGTGAGGAGCAGCGGCGTTGGCGGCGATCTCAACGTGCTTCTGAACAGTGCCGTCCAAGGTTGCCCTGCGGTCCAAGAAGGCCAGGGTCCTATCGTCCTCCTCTTGCATGCAGTAGTCCTTGTGGATGATTTGCGCGTAGACGTGGGTGATTATGTCGATGGTGTCTTGCTGCGCCAGGCGCTGCGCGGCGAGCACGACCTCGACGTGGACATTCTCCGGCGCGATGGCGGGCAGTCGCAGGGCCACCAGTGTGTTGAAGAGGTTGTCACCATAGTGGCCGTTGAGGGTGGCGGGCTTCGCAGAGCCTGGGCGCGTTGACTGGAGGCTTACGTCAAAGTCATCCGCAAGCTTCTTGACGACGGTGAACTTGTCGAGGAAACCGATGAGGACCTCGTCGAACAAGGAGACGGTTGTCGTCCCAGCGCCCTCGCCTCGGGCGGCCTCAAGAAATACTACCGAGACGCTCTCCTGCCGGGTCGCAGGCCGACGTCGTGGACCATCTGGCACAGCCGGCTGATGCTCGCGCTCATCGCCTCCATGGGTCTAGCTTAGCTTCTAGTCAACTGATCTTGCGATTCGAGTGATCACTCTTGCCCTTGGTTAGCGTGCGTAGGTGCGTAGGATTTCATTACCTCGCCCTCTTCTATTGACCTCGCCTTTGGTCAGTATGATAGGTGGGCCAGCCACCCTCGGGCCCACGTGTCATTCACCCAAAGGCAGTTGTCGAAGTCAATGAAGTTGCGTCCTCTCGTGCGGTCTTGGGCAAGATAGTCATCTCACCTGAGCTCTAGTTGGGGCCAAACGAGAGAAGTTTGATGTTTACTGGTTTATTGGTCCCCTTTGCATTTTGCGCCAAGTTTTGCCCTTTCATTTAACTAATAAAATGTTAATGCATGTAAACAAAAATGTTTTGTAAGTCACCTTACGAAAACCAAATAATCCCAAAATACTTAGGCACGGTGCATTAACTCCCTCCTTGTTTCTAATTTCGTGACATATCAACCAATGAGAGATGTGGGCCGTGCATGCTTTCAATGACTTGAGACTACCAAACATGACATGCAAAGTGTTTAGTTCATTGCATGTAATCCTATTAGTACTCTAGTTAGCAAAAAAACATTAAGTTCTCTCGCCGATAGGACTAAAACACCATGTATTTATTTACAGAGGGAGTAGTACATTTTTTGTGACATGCATTACTAGATATTGCTAGTCAAATATTAAAATCCAGATGGACGTGGCAGTACTCCTAAATCCAGACGGTGGTGCTACTAGTACTAGTAGTAGTACTACCAATGTAGTAGTAGGAGTACTAGCGTTGTACTACCCGTTGGTAAAATTATTACGTGCTGCTCCTCACAATGAAGTGACAAGACCCTGTGCCGGAGATGACACCTGAGTATAGGCGCCGTGTTCGGCATACCATAGTCAGCCTCACCGTCTGCAGTCACTATCATCATGGCTGTAGATCTAGCCTGCTTACAACTAGCCCTGTTCGACATAATTTCCCATGCGTAGATGCCCGTGCATTGCACCTTAACACCAAGATTGGGGTGGACGGCTCCGGAAGAGGCCATCGCGCCAGATTTTTGGCCTTCTAGATGTGGTGGGGAGGAGATAAGGCTGATTGTGAGAGACAATGAGTTGTTTGTAAATAGGGAACAAGTGCGGGCATTGAGGGAGTCCTGGATTAGGGGGTGTCCGGATAGCCGAACTATCACCGGTGGCCGGACTCCTGGACTATGAAGATACAAGATTGAAGACTTTGTCCCGTGTCCGGATGGGACTTTCCTTGGCGTGGAAGGCAAGCTTGGCGATACGGATATCTAGATCTCCTACCATTGTAACCGACTATGTGTAACCCTAACCCTATCCGGTGTCTATATAAACCGGAGGGTTTTAGTCTGTAGGACGAACAACAATCATACCATAGGCTAGCTTCTAGGGTTTAGCCTCTCACGATCTCGTGGTAGATCCACTCTTGTACTACCCATATCATCAATATTAATCAAGTAGCAGTGAGGGTTTTACCTCCATCGAGAGGGCCCGAACCTGGGTAAAAACATCGTGTCCCTTGTCTCCTATTACCATCCGCCTAGACGCATACGATTCGGGACCCCCTACCCGAGATCCGCCGGTTTTGACAATCGACATTGGTGCTTTCATTGAGAGTTCCTCTGTGTCGTCATCCTTAGGCCTGATGGCTCCCTCGATCATCAAGAACGACGCGGTCCAGGGTGAGACTTTTCTCCCCGGACAGATCTTTGTATTCGGCGGCTTTGCACTGCGGGCCAATTCACTTGGCCATCAGGAGCAGATCGAAAGCTACGCCCCTAGCCATCAGGTCAGATTTGGGAGTTTGAACTAAACGGCCGATATCCACGGAGACTTGATCTTCGACGGATTCGAGCCACAGCCAAGCGCGCCGCACTGTCTCGATGGGCACGATCTAGCTCTGCCGCCGAACAGTGCCCTGGAGGCCGCACCAACGTCCGCTCCGACCCTTAGCTCGGAGCCGACTCCGCCGATCGAGGACGAGTGGTTGGACACCGCCTCGGGGGCTACGATCTGTACGGCGATTGAGCCGACCTCCATCCCTGTCCTTATCGAAGACCATGACTCCAAGGTGCCGGACTCCTCTCCGGACTCCGAACCCTCCGCGCCCCTGCCAATCGAATCCAATTGGGCGCCGGTTATGGAGTTCATCGTCATGACATCTTTCAGACTCGCCCTTTGGCGACATCCTGAATTCACTAAAGTCTCTCTCTTTATCAGGAGAGCCCTGGCCGGACTACGGTCAAGAAGGTTGGGATGCGGACGACGAAGAAATTCAACGCCCACCCACCACCCACTTTGTAGCCACTGTCGATGATTTAACCGACATGCTCGACTTCGACTCCGAAGACATCGATGGTATTGACGACGATGCTGGAGACGACCAAGAACCAGCGCCTACACGGCACTGGAAGGCCACCTCCTCATACGACATATACATGTGGACATCCCAAAAGATGGGAACGGCGATGGAACAGCGGAGGATGACCCCTCCAAGAAACAGCCCAAGCGCCGACGTCAGCGGCGCCGCTCTAAATCCCGCCACAGCAAAAATGGTGATTCCGACATGGGAGATAATAACACCCCAGACAGTTCCGAAGACAACCCCCTCCAGCAGGATTCAGCACAGGAGGAGGGAGAATCCAGCCCTCATGATAGAGCGGCAGACAGGGAGGTGGAGGACGATAATTATATGCCTCCCTCCGAAGATGAGGCAAGCCTCGACGATTTACTTAATTTGTCGTGCTCGAGGATCCCGCCGAACAGGAGCGTTTCAAATGCAGGCTTATGGCCACGGCAAGCAGCCTCAAGAAAAATCAGCAGCAGCTTAGAGCTGACCAAGACCTGCTAGCTGACAGATGGACTGAAGTCCTTGCAGCCGAAGAGTACGAACTCGAACGCCCCTCCAAGAGATACCCAAAACGCAAACTGCTACCCCAATTAGAGGAAGCAACACCCAAACCTACATCACTAGCACATGATGCGGCCGACCGGCCACCCCGTGGTCGCGATAGAGAGGCCTCTAGACCCTCCATTCAAGCCGCACTCCGCTGCCGCCGAAAAGTACCAAGGCACGGGAAACGCGCTGCACTGCGAGACATAATTGAGGACAAGGCAAGGCAAACAAGATCGATCTACGGATCGCGTGGGCGCCCCACGACACGTGATGATAACCGTCATGCCGGATACAGCAATTCCTGAAGGAAATATGCCCTAGAGGCAATAATAAAGTTATTATTTATTTCCTTATATCATGATAAATGTTTATTATTCATGCTAGAATTGTATTAACCGGAAACATAATACATGTGTGAATACATAGACAAACAGAGTGTCACTAGTATGCCTCTATTTGACTAGCTCATTAATCAAAGATGGTTATGTTTCCTAACCATAGACATGAGTTGTCATTTGATTAACGGATCACATCATTAGGAGAATGATCTGATTGACTTGACCCATTCCGTTAGCTTAGCACTTGATCGCTTAGTATGTTGCTATTGCTTTCTTCATGACTTATACAAAGTTCATGCAACTATGAGATTATGCAACTCCTGCCACCGGAGGAACACTTTGTGTGCTACCAAACGTCACAACGTAACTGGGTGATTATAAAGGTACTCTACAGGTGTCTCCAAAAGTATATGTTGAGTTGGCATGATTCGAGATTAGGTTTTGTCACTCCGATTGTCGGAGAGGTATCTCTGGGCCTTCTCGGTAATACTCATCACCTAAGCCTTGCAAGCATTGTAACTAATGAGTTAGTTATGAAATGATGTATTACAGAATCTAGTAAAGAGACTTGCCAAGAACGAGATTGAACTAGGTATTGGATACCGACGATCGAATCTCGGCAAGTAACATACCGATGACAAAGGGAACAACGATGTTGTTATGCGGTTTGACCGATAAAGATCTTCGTAGAATATGTAGGAGCCAATATGGGCATCCAGGTTCCGCTATTGGTTATTGACCAAGAATAGTTCTAGGTCATGTATACATAGTTCTCGAACCCGTAGGGTCCGCACGCTTAAAGTTTCGATGACAGCTATATTATGAGTTTATGAGTTTTGATGTACCGAAGGAGTTCGGAGTCCCGGATGAGATCGGGGACATGACGAGGAGTCTCGAAATGGTCGAGACGTAAAGATCGATATATTGGACGACTATATTCGAGTTCGGAAAGGTTCCGAGTCATTCGGTATTTTTCGAGTACCGGAGAGTTACGGAATTCGCCGGGGAGAAGTATTGGGCCTTATTGGGCCCTGCGGGAAAGAGAGAGAGGATGCCTAGGGCAGGCTGCGCGCCCCTTTGCCCTAGTCCGAATTGGGCTAAGGGAGGGCCGCACCTCCTTCCTTCCCTTCTCTTTTCCTCTTCCTAGTCTCCTACTCCTAATACATGGAAGGATCCCTAGTTGGACTAGGAAAGGGGAATCCTACTCCCGGTGGGAGTAGGACTCCCCTATGGCGCCGCCTCCTCCCTAGGCCGGCCTCCTCCTCCCTCCCTCCTTTATATACGGGGCAGGGGCACCCCATGAACACACAAGTTGATCTACGGATCGCTCTCAGCCGTGTCGGTGCCCCCCTCCACCATATTCCACTTCGTCATATCGTCATGAGCTTAGGCGAAGCCCGCGCCGGTGAAGTCATATCGTCATGAGCTTAGGCGAAGCCTCGCGTCGGTGGAGCATCATCATCGCCACCACGCCGTCAGATCGACGGAACTCATCCCCGACACTTTGCTGGATCGGAGTCCGGGATCGCCATCGAAGCTAAACGTGTGCGTAACTCGGAGGTGCCGTGACGCTCGGTACTTGGATCGGTCGATCGTGAAGACGCACGACTACATCAACCGCGTTGTTATAACGCCCGCTTTCGGTCTCACGAGGGTACGTGGACGGACACTCTCCCCTCTCGTTGCTATGCCATCACCATGATCCCGTGTGTGCGTGGGAAATTTTTGAAATTACTACGCTCCCCAACAAAGGGCATCCGAGCCTGGTTTTATGCGTTGATGTCATATGCACGAGTAGAACACAAGTGAGTTGTGGGCGATACAAGTCATACTGCCTACCAAAGATGTCATACTTTGGTTCAGCGGTATTGTGAGATGAAGCGGCCCGGACCGACATTACGCCAGACGCTTACGCGAGACACGCTTTCACCGTTATGAGCATTCGTGCTTAAAGGTGGCTGGCGGGTGTCTGTCTCTCTCACTTTAGTTGAACCGAAAAGTGGCTACGCCCGGTCCTTGAGAAGGTTAAACGGAGTCTATTTGACGAAGTATCGCTGTGGTTTTAATGCGTAGGTAAGAACGGTTCTTGCTCAGCCCGTAGCAGCCACGTAAAATTTGCAACAACAAAGTAGAAGACGCCTAACTTGTTTTTGCAGGCATGTTGTGATGTGATATGGTCAAGACGTGATGCTATATTTTATTGTATGAGATGATCATGTTTTGTAACCGGTTATCGGCAATCGGGTGGAGCCATATGGTTGTCGCTTATTGTATGAAATGCAACGCATCTGTAATTGCTTTACTTTATCACTAAGCGGTAGCGATAGTCGTAGAAGCAATAGATGGCGTAAACGCACAACGATGCTACGATGGAGATCAAGGTGTCGCTACCGGTGACGATGGTGATCACGACGGTGCTTCGGAGATGGAGATCACAAGCACAAGATGATGATGGCCATATCATATCACTTATATTGATTGCATGTGATGTTTATCCTTTATGCATCTTATCTTGCTTTGATTGACGGGTAGCATTATAAGATGATCTCTCACTAAAATTATCAAGAAGTGTTCTCCCGAGTATGCACCGCTGCTAAAAGTTCAGAGTACCTGCACACCACGTGATGATCGGGTGTGATAAGTTCTACGTCCATCTACAACGGGTGCAAGCCAGTTTTGCACACGCAGAATACTCGTGTTAAACTTGACGAGCCTAGCATATGCAGATATGGCCTCGAACACGGAGACCGAAAAGGTCGAGCGTGAATCATATAGTAGATATGATCAACATAAGATGTTCACCATTGAAAACTACTCCATCTCACGTGATGATCGGTTATGGTTTAGTTGATTTGGATCACGTAATCACTTAGATGACTAGAGAGATGTCTATCTAAGTGGGAGTTCTTAAGTAATATGATTAATTGAACTTTAATTTATCATGAACTTAGTCCCGGTAGTATTTTGCAAATTATGTTGTAGATCAATAGCTCGCGTTGTTGCTTCCCTATGTTTTTATATGTGTTCCTAGAGAAAATTGTATTGAAAAATGTTAGTAGCAATGATGCGGATTGGATCCGTGATCCGAGGTTTATCCTCATTGCTGCACGTAAGAATTATGTCCTTAATGCACCGCTAGGTGATGACCTATTGCAGGAGCAAATGCATCGTTATGAACGCTTTGGGGGCTCAATATGATGACTACTTAATAGTTTAGTGCACCATACTTAAACGGCTTAGAATCGGGACTTCAAAGACGTTTTGAACGTCATGGACCATATGAGATGTTCCAGAGTTGAAGTTAATATTTCAAGCAAATACCCGAGTTGAGAGATATGAAAACTCCAACAAGTTCTATAGCTAAAAGATGGAGGAGAATCGCTCAACTAGTGAGCATGTTCTCAGATTGTCTGGGTACTTCAATCGCTTGAATCAAGTGGGAGTTAATCTTCCGTATAAGATAGTGATTGACAGAATTTTCTAGTCACCATCACTAAGTTACTAGAACTTCGTGATGAACTATAGTATGCAAGGGATGACGAAAACGATTCTTTGAGCTCTTCGTGATGTTGAAATCGACGAAGGTAGAAATCGAGAAAGAGCATCAAGTGTTGATGATTGACAAGACCACTAGTCTCAAGGAAAAGGGCAAAGGGAAGAAGGGGAACTTCAAGAAGAACGGCAAGCAAGTTGTTGCTCGAGTGAACAAGCCCAAGTCCGGACCTAAGCCCGAGACTAAGTGCTTTTGCTGCAATGGAACTGGTCACTAGAAGCGGAACTACCCCAAGTTTTTGGCGGATAAGAAGGATGGCAAAGTGAACAAAGGTATATTTGATATACAGATTATTGATGTGTATTTTACTAGTGTTCGTAGCAACCCCTCGGTATTTGATAACGGGTTCAGTTGCTAAGAGTAGTAACTTGAAACGGAGTTGCAGAATGAACAGAAACTAGTTGAAGGGTAGTGACGATGAGTGTTGGAAGTAGTTCCAAGATTGATATGATCATCATCGCACACTCCCTATACTTTCGGGATTAGTGTGGAACCTAAATAAATGTTATTTGGCGTTTTCGTTGAGCATAAATATGATTTGATCATGTTTATTGCAATACGGTTATTCATATAAATTAGAGAATAATTGTTGTTCTGTTTACATGAATAAAGACCTTCGATGGTCGTACACCCAATAAAAATAGTTTGTTGGATCTCGATCGTAGTGATACACATATTCATAATATTGATGCCAAAAGATGCAAAGTTAATAATGATAGTGCAACTTATTTGTGGTAATCGCCGCTTAGGTCATATTGGTGTAAAGCGCATGAAGAAACTCCATGCTGATGGGTTTTTCAAATCACTTGGTTATGAATCATTTGATGCTTGCGAACCGGGCCGCTTTGGGCAAGATGACTAAAACTCCGCTTCTCCGAACAATGGAACAAGCTACTGACTTATTGTAAATAATACATACCGATGTATGCGATCCAATGAGTGTTGATGCTCGTGGCAAGTATCGTTATTTTCTAACCTTCACAAGATGATTTGAGCAGATATGGGTATATCTACTTGATGAAACATAAGTCTGAAATAGTTGAAAGGTTCAAAGAATTTTAGAGTGAAGTGAAAATCATCGTAACAAGAAAATAAAGTTTCTGCAATCTGATCGTGGAGAGGAATATTTGAGTTACGAGTTTGGTCTTCAATTAAAACAATGTGAAATAGTTTCACAGCTCACGCCACCTGGAACACCACAACGTTATGGTGTGTCCGAACGTCGTAACCGCACTTTATTGGATATAGTGCGATCTATGATGTCTCTTACAGACTTACCAATATAGTGCGTCTTCATAGAATACCCAAAGGTAACTATTGGGTACACCTTATATCACAGATCCGAAGGCAAGTTTTTCGTTGCTAAGATGGATCCTTTCTAGAGAAGAAGTTTCTCTTGAAAGAAGTGAATGGGAGGAAAGTAGAAACTTGATGAGGTAATTGTACCTTCTCCCTTATTGGAAAGTAGTTCATCACGTAAATCAGTTCTAGTGATTCCTACACCAATTAGTGAGGAAGTTAATGATGATGATCATGAAACTTCAGATCAAGTTGCTACCAAACCTCGTAGGTCTTCCAGAGTAAGATCCGCACCAGAGTGGTACGGTAATCATGTTCTGGAAGTCATGTTACTAGACCATGAGGAAGCGATGATGAGCCCAGATTCCGCGAAATGGCTTGAGGCCATGAAATCTGAGATATGATCCATGTATGAGAACAAAGTATGGACTTTAATTGACTTGCTCGATGATCAGCAAGCCATGTTAAATAAATGGATCTTCAAGAGGAAGACGGACACTGATAGTAGTGTTACTATCTACAAAGCTCGACTTGTCACAAAAAGGTTTTCGACAAGTTCAAGGTGTTGACTACAATGAGATTTTTTCTCAACCGTAGCGATGCTTAAGTCTGTCCGAATCATGTTAGCAATTGCCACATTTTATGAAATCTGGCAAATGGATGTCAAAACTACATTCTTTAATGGATTTATTAAAGAAGAGTTGTATATGATGCAACCGTAAGGTTTTTTCAATCCTAAAGGAACTAACAAAATGTGCAAGCTCCAAATGATCCAACTATGGACCGGTGCAAGCATCTCGTAGTTAGAATAAACGCTTTGATAGTGTGATCAAAGCATATGGTTTTATACAGACTTTTGGAGAAGCCTCAGATTTACAAGCAAGTGAGTGGGAGCACTACAACATTTCCGATAAGTATATGTGAATGACATATTGTTGATCGGAAATAATGTAGAATTATTCTGCAGCATAAAGGAGTATTTGAAAGGAGTTTTTCAAAGAAGGACCTCGGTGAAGCTGCGTACAAATTGAGCATCAAGATCTATTGAGATAGATGAAAAACGCTTGATAAAGTTTTCAATAAGTACATACCTTGTCAAGATTTTGAAGAAGTTCAAAATGGAACATTCAAAGATAAGTTCTTGCCTGTGTTGCAAAGGTGTGAAATTGAGTAAGACTCAAATCCCCACCACAAAGCAGAAAATAGAAAAGAGAATGAAAGTCATTCCCTATGCCTCAGCCATAGGTTCTATAAAGTATGCTATGCTATGTACCAGACCTATTGTATACCTTGCTCTGAATTTGGCAAGGGAGTACAATAGTGATCTAGGAGTAGATCACTGGACCTTGGTCAAGAACATCCTTAGTGAGGACTAAGGAAATATTTCTCGATTATGGAGGTGATAAAAGAGCCCGTCGTAAAGAGTTACATCGATGCAAGCTTTTCACACAGATCCGTATGACTCTAAGTCTCAATCTGGATACATATTGTAAGTGGGAGCAATTAGCTAGAGTAGCCTCAGCAGAGCATTGTAGACATAGAATATTTGTAAATACATACGGCTCTCGAATGTGACAGTAATCTGCTGACTAAAATTATCTCACAAGCAAAACATGATCACACCTTAGTACTCTTTTGGGTGTTAATCACATAGCGATGTGAACTAGATTATCGACTCTAGTAAACCCTTTGGGTGTTGGTCACATGTCGATGTGAACTATGGGTGTTAACCACATATAGATGTGAACTATTGATGTTAAATCACATGGCGATGTGAACTAGATTATTGACTCTAGTGCAAGTGGGAGATCAAGGAAATATGCCCTAGAGGCAATAATAAAGTTATTATTTATTTCCTTATATCATGATAAATGTTTATTATTCATGCTAGAATTGTATTAACCGGAAACATAATACATGTGTGAATACATAGACAAACAGAGTGTCACTAGTATGCCTCTATTTGACTAGCTCGTTAATCAAAGATGGTTATGTTTCCTAACCATAGACATGAGTTGTCATTTGATTAACGGGATCACATCATTAGGAGAATGATCTGATTGACTTGACCCATTCCGTTAGCTTAGCACTTGATCGTTTAGTATGTTGCTATTGCTTTCTTCATGACTTATACAAAGTTCCTGCAACTATGAGATTATGCAACTCCCGTTTACCGGAGGAACACTTTGTGTGCTACCAAACGCCACAACGTAATCGGGTGATTATAAAGGTACTCTACAGGTGTCTCCAAAAGTATATGTTGAGTTGGCATGATTCGAGATTAGGTTTTGTCACTCCGATTGCTCGGAGAGGTATCTCTGGGCCTTCTCGGTAATACTCATCACCTAAGCCTTGCAAGCATTGTAACTAATGAGTTAGTTATGAAATGATGTATTACAGAATCGAGTAAAGAGACTTGCCAAGAACGAGATTGAACTAGGTATTGGATACCGACGATCGAATCTCGCAAGTAACATACCGATGACAAAGGGAACAACGTATGTTGTTATGCGGTTCGACCGATAAAGATCTTCAGAGAATATGTAGGAGCCAATATGGGCATCCAGGTTCCGCTATTGGTTATTGACCAAGAATAGTTCTAGGTCATGTATACATAGTTCTCGAACCCGTAGGGTCCGCACGCTTAAAGTTTCGATGACAGTTATATTATGAGTTTATGAGTTTTGATGTACCGAAGGAGTTCGGAGTCCCGGATGAGATCGGGGACATGACGAGGAGTCTCGAAATGGTCGAGACGTAAAGATCGATATATTGGACGACTATATTCGGAGTTCGGAAAGGTTCCGAGTCATTCGGTATTTTTCGGAGTACCGGAGAGTTACGGGAATTCGCCGGGAGAAGTATTGAGCCTTATTGGGCCCAGCGGGAAAGAGAGAGAGGATGCCTAGGGCAGGCTGCGCGCCCCCCTTTGCCCTAGTCCGAATTGGGCTAAGGGGAGGGGCCGCACCCCCTCCTTCCTTCCCTTCTCTTTTCCTCTTCCTAGTCTCCTACTCCTAATACATGGAAGGATCCCTAGTTGGACTAGGAAAAGGGGAATCCTACTCCCGGTGGGAGTAGGACTCCCCTATGGCGCCTCCTCCCTAGGCCGGCCTCCTCCTCCCTCCCTCCTTTATATACGGGGCAGGGCACCCCATGAACACACAAGTTGATCTACGGATCGTTCCTCAGCCGTGCGGTGCCCCCTCCACCATATTCCACTTCGTCATATCGTCATGAGCTTAGGCGAAGCCCCGCGCCGGTGAAGTCATATCGTCATGAGCTTAGGCGAAGCCCCGCGCCGGTGGAGCATCATCATCGTCACCACGCCGTCGTACTGACGGAACTCATCCCCGACACTTTGCTGGATCGGAGTCCGGGGATCGTCATCGAGCTAAACGTGTGCAGAACTCGGAGGTGTCGTACGTTCGGTTCTTGAATCGGTCAGATCGTGAAGACGTACGACTACATCAACCGCGTTGTTATAACGCTTCCGCTTTCGGTCTACGAGGGTACGTGGACAGACACTCTCCCCTCTCGTTGCTATGCCATCACCATGATCCTGTGTGTGCGTAGGAAATTTTTTGAAATTACTACGTTCCCCAACAATTCCGGCCGGGCCGAACACAGTAGACAAAGCTCATTTGAGCTGCGTCGTGATATAGTTCAATACAGAGGCGCTGCACACCCACTATGCTTCAGAGACGAAGTGATGGATCATCAAATCCCCGAGGGTTTCAAAGCCGTAAACATCGAATCATACGATGGCACAACAGATCCTGCGGTTTGGATCGAGGACTACCTCCTCCATATCCACATGGCCCGCAGCGATGATCTACACGCCATCAAATACCTCCCACTCAAGCTTAAAGGACCAGCTCGGCATTGGCTCAACAGCTTGCCAGCAGAATCAATGGGTTATTGGGAGGACCTGGAAGCCGCATTCCTTGATAACTTCCAGGGCACATACGTGCGACCACCAGACGTTGATGACCTCAGCCACATAATTCAGCAGCCGTAAGAATCGCCGACAATTACGGACACGGTTCCTAACCAAGAAAAATCAAATCGTTGATTGTCCGGATGCAGAGGCCCTTGCAGCCTTCAAACATAACATCCGCGACGAGTGGCTTGCCCGACACCTAGGACAGGAAAAGCCGAAATCCATGGCAGCCCTCACAACGCACATGACCCGCTTTTGCGCGGGAGAGGACAACTGGCTAGCTCGTAGTAACAACTTGACCAAAAACCCTGGTAGTTCGGATACCAAGGACAGCAATGGCAGGTCGCTGCCGCAATAAGCACAAAGCGCCGATTAACGGCGATAATGTCAAGATACGGCAGTCAATGCCGGATTCAGAGGCTCTAAACCCGGTCAGCGGAAAAAGCCGTTCAAAAGAAATACTCAGGGCCCGTCCAATCTGGACCGAATACTCGATCGCTCGTGCCAAATACATGGCACCCCCGAACTCAATGAAAAGGGGCTGCATAGCGATGACGAGGAGGAGCCCCGGCCACCGAACAATAGAGGACAGAAGGGCTTCCCCCCACAAGTGCGGACGGTGAACATGATATACGCAACCCGCATACCCAAAAGGGAGTGGAAGCGTGCACTAAGGGACGTATATGCAATGGAGCCAGTCGCCCCAAAGTTCAACTCATGGTCCTCCTGCCCGATCAACTTTGATCAAAGGGACCACCCCACTAGCATCTGCCACGGCGGATTCCCCGCATTGGTTCTTGACCCAATCATCGACGGATTCCACCTCACTAGAGTCCTGATAGACGGCGGTAGCAGCCTGAACCTGCTCTATCAAGATACAGTGCACAAAATGGGCATAGACCCCTCAAGGATTAAACCCAGAAAGACGACCTTTAAAGGAGTCATACCAGGTGTAGAGGCCAATTGTACAGCTCGCCATATCAAAGTGGTCTTTGAATCCCCGGATAACTTCCGAAGCGAAGAGTTAATCTTCGACATAGTCCCGTTCCGCAGTGGCTATCACGCACTGCTTGGACGAACCACATTTGCAAAGTTCAATGCGGTGCCACACTACGCGTACCTCAAGCTCAAGATGCCAGGCCCTCGAGGAGTAATCACGGTCAATGGAAACACCGAACGCTCTCTCCGAACGGAGGAGCACACGGCGCCCCTCGCGCGGAGGTGCAAAGCAGCCTCTCACAGCAATTCTCGAGTCCGCTATTAAACGACCGAACATCGTCTGGCGCGCCGGACTAACCTACAACAAGACCGCCCGCACGATCCGGAAAGCATCGCCAGAGCAATCCGGCCCCAACCCCAGCCCTCGCGAAATTGCGAAGCCAATACTACGCGTACATAATTACGCTCTGGAGATACCATGGGCATAAGGGGAGGGGCACGACCACGGCACGCCTAGTATGCGGCTCAACCGCACCAGGGGCTCCCGATTGTGTCATTATTTTTCTTTCTTATTTTCTCTTACTTTCAGGACTCCATTTTCCAGAAGTCCTGTCCGGCACTAGAATTGCCGAACTCACGATGCAACACCAAGGGAAGCAGAAAGCTACGTCGAGTGTCCAGGTGGTCTCTACTACGAGCATTATACCTGTTTTACATACCATCCCGCAGCCATTACCCTCGGAGGGGGACATGTTAAATAGTCCCATCCCTTGCTTATCGTGACTATTTGTATCGCTCGCTTTCATTGCAGTACCTTTTTGAATAAACAATACATAGCTTTTGCCTATTATTGCACTCCTTTTTTTATCTATATATATGTTCATTCATGACATGTTGCACCCGTACACTTCGGTACAGCCAATACACCATGGGCTTAAGTACCCCAAAAGTATGGTGTGATAAGTCCGAACACTTTCACAAGTACGGCACCCCAAACTTATAGCATTATATGCATCGGCTCCGAATCATGTCTTGGGTCAATAGTTGGGTTTGCCTGCTCCCATGTTTTGGTACCTTACGCCCGTTATATCGGCTAAGGCAGCGCTTAGGAGAACCACCGCGATTGTGCCCCGCTGAGCTGGGTTGAGCACCTCAGTGGAGAAAGCTAAAACTGACCGTCATGATAGGGCGAGAGCCGGTCGCTGTTCGAGAGGTTTTTTTGGGTCCCTAAAAACTTATGCCGCTTAGAGCGACGAGTCGGCATTGTCCGTCCAAGGCGTGCATAGCGCCCCGAACTCGGTCTTCTGAATACTAGGGTGTCACGCCCAAGACGCGACCCTATCCTAAAGGAACTCGAAGGTCCCACCAAGGATAGAAGCGCATCTTGAAGACGCTTTTGCAAGGTGGATATCATTACATCAACATTCCATAATAGATGGGGATACATACATAAGGCACAAATGCCACAAGAATACATCAACATCATATACAAGATCAACATCCGACTACGGATGAAACATAAACAGAAGCTCAACGACATCCACCCTGCTAGCCCAGGCTGCCGACCTGGAACCTATCCCCTGATCAAAGAAGAAGCAGAAGGAGAACTCCAAAACAAGCATGCATCGCTCTCGCGTCGTGAGCATTGTATAACCTGTACCTGCAACTGTTGGTGTAGTAATCTGTGAGCCACGAGGACTCAGCAATCCCATTACCATGGGTATCAAGACTAGCAAAGCTTAATGGGAAAAGAAGGGGTAAGGTGGCGAGGTTGCAACAGCGGCTAAGCATATATGGTGGCTAACAAACGCAAATAAGAGCGAGAAGAGAGCAAGCGGAATGGTCATCAACTAGTAATGATCAAGAAGTGATCCTGAACTCCTACTTACGTCAGACATAACCCAGAAACCGTGTTCACTTCCCGGACTCCGCCGAGAAGAGACCATCACGGCTACACACGCGGTTGATGCGTTTTAATTCGTATCCGTGTCAAGTTATCTACAACCGGACATTAACAAATTCCCATCCGCCACATAACCGCAGCACGGCTTTCGAAAGTTCAAACCCCGCAGGGTGTCCCAACTTAGCCCATGATAAGCTCTCGCGATCAACGAAGGATATTCCTTCTGCCCGGGAAGACCCGAGTCTCGGAATCCCGGCTACAAGACATTTCGGCAGTAATAAAACAAGACCAGCAAAGCCGCCCGATGTGCCGACAAATCCCGATAGGAGCTGCACATATCTCGTTCTCAGGGCAACACCGGATGAGACTAGCTACGAGTAAAACCAACCCTCAAGTTGCCCTAAGGTGGCCCCGCAGGCATCTCGGTTCGAACCAGCACTTAGAGAAGCACTGGCCCGGGGGGGGGGGGGCTAAATAAAGATGACCCTTGGGTTGGCCGACCCAAGGGAAGGGTATAGGTGGTGGTGAGGCAAATGGTAAAACCAAGGTTGGGCCTTGCTCGAGGAGTTTTATTCAAAGCTTAATCGTCAAGGGGGTCCCATAAACCACCCAACCGCGTTAGGGACGCAAAATCCGGGAACATAATACCGATATGACGGAAACTAGGGCGGCAAGAGTGGAACAAAACACTGCATAAGGCCGAGCCTTCCACCCTTTACCAAGTATATAAATGCATTAATAATATAAGAGATATTGTGATATCCCAACCAAAATCCTGTCCACCATGGAGCAATCTTCAACTTCACCTGCAACTAGCAACGCTATAAGAGGGGCTGAGCAAGCGGTAACATAGCCAAACAACGGTTTTGCATAGGAAGGTGTCAAAGGTTAGAGGATGACATGGCAATTTGGGACGGCTTGATAAACAGGTAATAGGTAGCGCAGCATAGCGATAGAACGAAGCAACTAGCATAGCAATGATAGTAATGAGATCCACAGACGGGTCATCTTGCCTGAAATCCCGCAAGGAAGAAGAACGAGTCCATGAAGAAGATGAATCCATGAAGACGAATCAAGCGTAGACGAACGAATCCTCACGATCGCAACGAAACGGGAACTAACAAGAAGCACACAACATAGTAAACACTCCACACATAGACAAGACATGATGCACAACCAAGCATGATGCATGACAAGACTACATGAAGCTACTCATGGCAAGAGATGATGCAAACAAGAACAACACATCAAAGCAAGTTTAAATGAGGCCGGGAACAACATATAACAATTCCGGTAAGTCCTCATATGCAAATTTCAAAATTGGTCCAGATCTGATTAAACCTTAAGTTCAAGTTGTTAAACAGGAATTTAAGATGCACCACGATGATCTACACGAAATTCTAGTCAAGTTACATATAAAGTTCATTAGATTCGGAGCTACGGCCTAGAAGATATGAGCAAAACAAGTTAAACATGGCATTGATGCAAAATGCGTACAAACATCAAGCAAACACCTCAAAACAAGGATGCAACATGATAATATGAAACTACATGCAAAATCAAGCAAGTTTCATATAGAGCACACTCAAAACGGAGCAACGGTTCAACATACTCTATACAAGACATGACAACAATCTGTCCAAAACAGCAACTAGGCATATTGCAAGCATCAAACAAATATGCTACAGCACCCTAACATAAAAACCAAAGGCATGGACGTGATGTACAGGTAAAGCATGACGGAACATGAACACTGAGCTATCTCTAGAAATCACTAGAACATGCTCAAACACACATGGCAAGATTGCAAATAATAACAGTTTCAGAATTATCAGGAAATAAAACTAGGTTGCAATGTTTAGAGCTATCAAACAACATGTTACAGGAACTTATCATGGCAAACAAAGGCATGGAATGAATCTACTAATTGCATAGAACAAAAGTCCTTTAGTGACCATGAGCCAGAAAGGATCGGAAGATATGATGGCACCCATGTAAACATGGCAAGTTATATGACCGATTCATACATGGCAGAAACAACAATAAGTAGGCATGTTGGTGAGCTTGATCCACTCACCACAGATTAATACATGGCATGGCAAGGAAACTCACAGTAAGAAGACATATTTATGAAGCTAATCATGGTAAGAGCAAGTTCATAGAGTGCATGGATCACTAGCAAAACACATGGCAACAACTGAATATCATGTTAACAAGCTGACAGCAACATTATTTAGCAATTTGAGAGCAAGATTACAACAAGCTACAGCAAGCTATAAATGCAACCAAGGGCAATGGATATATCATGACATGTAGAACAAAACACCCTTAGTGAACATCTCCAGATTATGCATAGAATGACTTGTAGAAGCAGGTTAACATAGCATCATGATATAGCGTAATCAAATTTCTAGCAAAACAAAGAACAAAGAAGTACCCTACTAAACAAGCTCGATGCACTCACTACAAGACCCACAAAAATCCATGGATGGCACCACTGTAAAGATGGCATGACATAGATCAAAACTCATGTAGACATCAACCTCATAAGATGCACACACAAAATGCAATGAAAAAGACAAAACAAAGAAGTTATAACAGCCAAAGCAGATTAACATCATATAGCACTCTTGCAACGATGATTCAGGCATCAAGATGAACTCAAATGAACATGATGCAGTGGAATGAAATTTAGAGCATCTCACAATTAACATTTTGACATATTATATGCATAAAATGGAGCTAAAGATGCAGAGTGTTATGATGCGATGAACATGGCACACAAAATGCTGAAAACTTAGGGACTTGGGATATTTTCGGGGTCAACCTGACATATCTGCACGGACTTCGAGGCGAGGCGGATCTTGCCGGAGAACACACCGGAGACGGGGGAGACGGTCGGAGACGAGGAAGGGAGGTCGTCGGAGAGGGGGCCGGTGAGGGGGGCGCCGGATCCGGGACGGCGTGGTCCGGATCTGGCCGGAGACGACGCTGGGCGCTGGCACCGGCGGCGAAGTAGTCGGTGCCGGGCGTCGCGGAGGAGCGGGTCGGGAAGGCCGAGGCGGGCGGCGAATCCTCCGGGCGGCGGCGGCGGGATCCGCCCGGCGAAGGCGGTGGGGACGGGAGGCGAGGCCGGGCGGCGGCAATAAGACGGGCGCCGGCGGGGCCGCGCTGAGGTTGGGGCAGCTGGCGGCGCAGGGTCGCCGACGGAGACGAGGAGGCGGCGCCGGGCGACGGGCGGCGCAGGTGGCGGGCGGCCGAGGGCGCGCTGGCGGCGGCGGCGTGAGCGCTGGCCGCTGGGCCCCGGATGGGTTCGGGCGGTCAGCGCGCGCTGAGGGACGGCGGCGGGGCCACGTGGTGCATCGCGATAGGGCGCTGGGCGGCGCGCGATTTGTCCGGGCGGGCGCGACATGTCCGGCAAAGCGGGGCGATTAGGCTAGGGTTTGATGTGCGGAATTTTCGGAGGGGATCACATATTTATAGGTAGAGGGAGCTAGTAGAGTCCAAATGAGGAGCAGTTTTTGCCCACACGATCGTGATCGAACGACCGAGAGCATGGAGGGGAGCTTGCTAGGTTTTGGGCCACTTTGAAAGTGGTGTTGGACTGCAAAGAGAAGGGGCTTTTGCGGTTACCCGGTTAACCGTTGGATTATCAAACGACCTCCAAATGGCACGAAACTTGACAGGTAGTCTACCGGTGGTGTACCAAGGCCACTTGGCAAGCCTCGGTCCATTCCGAGAACGTTTAACACCCGCACACGAAAAGAGGCAAAAGGGGGGCGCCGGGAGACATAGGAGTGCCGGATTGCAAAACAGACAACGGGGAAAATGCTCGGATGCATGAGACGAACACGTATGGAAAATGAGATGCACATGATGACATGGGAAAAATGCAACACGCAAGAAAATGACATGGCAACAACGGCGAATAACTGGCAGACACCTGGCGCATCGAATCCGGGGCGTTACAACACTCCTCCACTAACAAGAGATCTCGTCCCGAGATCTTAGGACCGAGACGGAAGGAAAAAGGGATGAGGTGAAACAAGAACTCAAGAGAAGAAGCCAAGAATCGAGAGCACTCGAGAATAAGAGAGGACCGACGAGAATGACGAGAATCGAAAGCTCACGGAATCAGATAGGCTATGAAACCACTCCGGTTAGAACGAGATAAGAAACGAATAAGACTGAAAGATTTAGGCAGCACTCCGGCTGAAAATGGAAAGAATAGAACACGAGCTAGAGAGGATGGAACGACACTTGATGAACTCTTGAAGAATGAATTAAATCATGAAGAACCACCATGAAGAACTCCGGTAACAAAAGGTGACGAGATAGAATAAAGGATGAAAGAATAGATGAGCCTTGCAATGATTTAGATGGAGGTTCCGACGAAATGGCTGAGGAAATTTGAACTCCGGAAAAGAAAAGATGAAAACACTTGGAACTAGAATTTATTCATCAAGAACAAACACCGAAGAAAGGGATTAATCACTTGATGAAAGAAGAATAAGAATTACGTTATGCTATCCTCACCAAATTAAATTGATGACAACCGGATTTGGCATGCAACTTATTCGCGTTGGAAAAGATTAAGGGAGGATATAGCACGAAAATTTGAGAAAGTCTTCATGAACCACCGGTAGGATTGAAAAGAACGAATGGATTAATATGATAAACAAGGAAAATAATCTTGAACGAACCACCGTTAGAAATGACAATGAACGAAGAAAAGAGAAAGAATCGCCGGGAAGAATTAGGAAAGCACGAAGATACTTGAGGGAATTAAAATGCAAGCGAACGAAGAGATCGCGAACTGATTGAAGAATACTTGAACGAAGCACCGGAATAATTGGATAACGGTAACTGGAATGATGGCCTCCGGTGAAAGAAACGGGAAAACAACTCCTGACATACTCCGGATGGGTAAGAAAAGAATATCTGACAAATGAAATAATATGAGAGGATAACATGAAGCTAGAACCATGAAACTTCGAGAGAACGGGCAAGATTTAGAGGAAAAACTCTTCTTCGTTCTTCAAAAGTTAAGAATGACGACGAGAAACAACACCAAAATTACTGAGATACTCCGGAAGAATGGAAAGCAAAGGGGTTGAACCAATAATGAAATGATTTGAAATCGATCTTGGAAAGGCATCTGACTGATGGGATCCATTCTTACGTCATACTTGAAAAGAATTGAGAATAACTCCGGGGAAATTAGAAGAGTCAGGTAAGATCCTGGGAAAAGACCTGGGTTAGGGCCCACTAAAAGAAAAAAACTCCGTTGGAAAGGGGTGTTGAACAGATAGATGATGCACCGGAAGAACTGAAATATTTGACTGAGGTGACAACCTCGAATTAATTGGAACACAGACGAATCTCCTGAGATATCTTCGGAACTCCGGAATGATTGAATGGCGAGAGGCAAATGAGCAAGGAGAACACTTGATCCAAGGAAAAAATATAATCACTACCGAAAATTATAATTGAATCCACCGGAGAAGAAAGGGATGAAGAATCTCAAACAAAAGAGAATTCATCAGTTGAAATGATTGAGCGAAGACTGAAGAGGCTCCGTACGAATGAAATTGATGGTCGAAACAGACTCAGGCTCCGGAAAGAAAAAGGGTGGGAGGGCGGGAAGAACAAAGACAACTTCGGACAGGGAAAAAACATCGATCGATAATAGCTGAGGATTGATCTCCCAAAGACAAAGAGGTTCGAGTCGACTTGATGAGAGATGCACCGGACAAAAGAGGATGGACAACTCACGAAACTAACCACGTGACCCTAAAGAAATATTCGAACGGGAAGAGGAGTAATTCAAAACACCTATGTCAAGATTCCTCACCAGAGCGACGAAGGGGCTGAGGAGTAAAAAGAATTCCTACTCTTCGATATAACTAGACTCCAAAAACAGTTTTCTTCTAGACTCAACAACGGCCAAACTACACGATCAATCAAGGGGGCTCCTAGGGTCGGTCGAGGCTCTGATACCAACTTGTCACACCCAAGATGTGACCCTATCCTAAAGGAACTCGAAGGTCCGACCAAGGATAGAAGCGCATCTTGAAGACGCTTTTGCAAGGTGGATATCATTAAATCAACATTACATAATAGATGGGAATACATACATAAGGCACAAATGCCACAAGAATACATCAACATCATATACAAGATCAACATCCGACTACGGATGAAACATAAACAGAAGCTCAACGACATCCACCCTGCTAGCCTGTGCTGCCGACCGAACCTATCCCCGATCGAAGAAGAAGCGTATGAGAACTCCAAAACAAGCAAGCATCGCTCTCGGCCATGAGCATCGCATAACCTGTACCTGCAACTGTTGGTGTAGTAATCTGTGAGCCACGAGGACTCAGCAATCCCATTACCATGGGTATCAAGACTAGCAAAGCTTAATGGGAAAAGAAGGGGTAAGGTTTTGAGGTTGCAGCAGCGGCTAAGCATATATGGTGGCTAACAAACGCAAATAAGAGCGAGAAGAGAGCAAGCGAAACGGTTGTCAACTGGTAATGATCAAGAAGTGATCCTGAACTCCTACTTACGTCAGACATAACCCAGAAACCGTGTTCACTTCTCGGACTCCGCCGAGAAGAGACCATCACGGCTACACACGCGGTTGATGCGTTTTAATTCGGATCTGGTGTCAAGTTATCTACAACCGGACATTAACAAATTCCCATCTGCCACATAACCGCGGGCACGGCTTTCGAAAGTTCAAACCCTGTAGGGTGTCCCAACTTAGCCCATGATAAGCTCTCGCAATCAACGAAGGATATTCCTTCTCCCCGAAGACCCGTCAGTCTCGGAATCCCGGCTACAAGACATTTCGACAAGACAAAACAAGGCGGCAAAGCCGCCCGATGTGCCGACAAATCCCGATAGGAGCTGCACATATCTCGCTCTCGTGGCAACACCGGATGAGACTAGCTACGAGTAAAACCAACCTCAAGTTGCCCCAAGGTGGCCCTCACAGTAGCTCGGTTCGAACCAAAGACTTAGAGAAGCACAGTCTGGGGGGCTAAATAAAGATGACCCTTGGGTTGGCCGACCCAAGGGAAGGGTATAGGTGGTGGTGAGGCAAATGGTAAAACCAAGGTTGGGCCTTCTTTGGAGGAGTCTTATTCAAAGCGAACCGTCAAGGGGGTCCCATAAACCACCCAACCGCGTTAGGGACGCAAAATCCGGGAACATAATACCGATATGACGGAAACTAGGGCGGCAAGAGTGGAACAAAACACCAGGCATAAGGCCGAGCCTTACACCCTTTACCAAGTATATAGATGCATCAATAATATAAGATATATTGTGATATCCCAACCAAAATCCTGTCCACCATGGAGCAATCTTCAACTTCACCTGCAACTAGCAACGCTATAAGAGGGGCTGAGCAAGCGGTAACATAGCCAAACAACGGTTTGCATAGGAAGGTTTCAAAGGTTAGAGGCTGACATGGCAATTTGGGACGGCTTGATAAACAGGTAATAGGTAGCGCAGCATAGCGATAGAACGAAGCAACTAGCATAGCAATGATAGTAATGAGATCCAAGGTGACGGTCATCTTGCCTGAAATCCCGCAAGGAAGAAGAACGAGTCCATGAAGAAGATGAAGCCATGAAGACAAATCAAGCGTAGACGAACGAATCCTCACGATCGGAACGAAACGGGAACTAACAAAAAGAAGCACACAACATAGTAAACACTCCACACATAGACAAGACATGATGCACAACCAAGCATGATGCATGACAAGACTACATGAAGCTACTCATGGCAAGAGATGATGCAAACAAGAACAACACATCAAAGCAAGTTTAAATGAGGCCGGGAACAACATATAACAATTCCGGTAAGTCCTCATATGCAAATTTCGAAATTGGTCCAGATCTGATTAAACCTTAAGTTCAAGTTGTTAAACAGCAATTTAAGATGCACCACGATGATCTACACGAAATTCTAGTCAAGTTACATATATGGTTCATTAGATTCAGAGCTGCGGCCTAGAAGATATGAGCAAAACAAGTTAAACATGGCATTGATGCAAAATGCATACAAACATCAAGCAAACACCTCAAAACAAGGATGCAACATGATAATATGAAACTACATGCAAAATCAAGCAAGTTTCATATAGAGCACACTCAAAACGGAGCAACGGTTCAACATACTCTATACAAGACATGACAACAATCTGTCCAAAACAGCAACTAGGCATATTGCAAGCATCAAAACAATATGCTACAGCAACCTAACATAAAAACCAAAGGCATGAATGTGATTTAAAGGTAAAGCATGACAAAACATGAACACTGAGCTATCTCCAGAAATCACTAGAACATGCTCAAACACACATGGCAAGATTGCAAATAATAACAGTTTCAGACTTATCAGGAAATAACATCAGGTTGCAATATTTAGAGCTATCAAACAACATGTTACAGGAACTTATCATGGCAAACAAAGGCACGGAATGAATCTACTAATTGCATAGAACAAAAGTCCTTTAGTGACCATGAGCCAAAAAGGATCAGAATATATGATGGCACCCATGTAAACATGGCAAGTTATATGACCGATTCATACATGGCAGAAACAACAATAAGTAGGCATGTTGGTGAGCTTGATCCACTCACCAAAGAGCAATACATGGCATGGGAAGGAAACTCACAGTAAGAAGACATATTTAGGAAGCTAAGCATGGCAAGAGAAAGTTCATAGAGTGCATGGATCACTAGCAAAACACATGGCAACAACTGAACATCATGTTAACAGGCTGACAACAACATTATTTAGCAATTTGAGAGCAAGATTACAACAAGCTACAGCAAGGTATAAATGCAAACAAGGGCATGAATAGATAAATCATGACATGTAGAACAAAACACCCTTAGTGAACATCTCCAGATTATGCATAGAATGACTTGTAGAAGCAGGTTAACATAGCATCATGATATAGCAGAATCAGCCTAGCAAAACAGCTACAGCAAGTACCCTACTAAACAAGCTCGATGCACTCACTAAAAGACCCACAAAAATCCATGGATGGCACCACTGTAAAGATGGCATGACATAGATCAAAACTCATGTAGACATCAACCTCATAAGATGCACACACAAAATGCAATGAAAAAGACAAAACAGCAAGTTATCACAGTTTCAGCAGATTAACATCATATAGCACTCTTGCAACGATGATTCAGGCATCAAGATGAACTCAAATAAACATGATGCAATGGAATGAAATGTAGAGCATCTCACAGTGAACATTTTGACATATTATATGCATAGAACGGAGCTAAAGATGCAGAGTGTTATGATGCGATGAACATGGCACACAAAATGCTGAAAACTTAGGGACTTGGGATATTTTCGGGGTCAACCTGACAGATCTGCACGGACTTCGAGGCGAGGCGGATCTCGCCGGAGAACACACCGGAGACGGGGGAGACGGCCAGAGACGAGGAAGGGAGGTCGTCGGAGCGGGGGCCGGCGAGGGGGGCGCCGGATCCGGGACGGCGCTGTCCGGATCTGGCCGGAGACGACGCTGGGCGCGGCAACCGGGCGAAAGCAGCCTGGCGGCCGGGCGTCGGGCGAGGAGCGGGCCGGGAAGGCCGAGGCGGGCGGCGAATCCTTGGCTGGCGGCGGCGCGATCTGGCTTCCGCGAGGCGGCGGGGACGGAGGCGAGTGCCCGGGCGGCTGCGAAGACGGCGCGTATGGGGGCCGAGCCGAGGTCAAGGCGGCGCCGGCAGCGAGGGTCGCCGACGGAGACGAGGGAGGCGGCGCTGGGCGGCGGGCGGGAGGCGGCGGATGCCGAGGGCGCGCTGGCGGCGGCGGTATGGCGCTGGGCCGCGCTGGCCCCGGATGGGTTTCGGGCGGTCAAGGGCGCCGAGGGGACGGCGGCGGGGCCACGTGGCGCACTGCGATAGGCGCGGGGCGGCGGCGCGATTTGTCCGGCGGGCGCGGACATGTCCGGGTGCGGCGGGGGCGATTAGGCTAGGGTTTGATCTGCGGAATTTTCGGAGGGGATCACATATTTATAGGTAGAGGGAGCTAGGAGAGTCCAAATGAGGAGCGGTTTTCGCCCACACGATCGTGATCGAACGACCGAAAGTGGTGTTGGACTGCAAAGAGAAGGGGCTTTTGCGGTTACCCGGTTAACCGTTGGATTATCAAACGACCTCCAAATGGCACGAAACTTGACAGGTGGTCTACCGGTGGTGTACCAAGGCCACTTGGCAAGCCTCGGTCCATTCCGAGAACGTTTGACACCCGCACACGAAAAGAGGCAAAAAGGGGGGGCCGGGAGACATAGGAGTGCCGGATTGCAAAACGGACAACGGAGAAAATGCTCGGATGCATGAGATGAACACGTATGCAAAATGAGATGCACATGATGACATGGAAAAAATGCAACACGCAAGCAAATGACATGGCAACAACGGCGAATAACTGGCAGACACCTGGCGCATCGAATCCGGGGCGTTACATAGGGGCTTCGCCGAAATTTCAAATTATAGAATTCTATGGCTAAGTGAGAGTGTTCAAGCACTATAGTCCGATTGCCTTGTTCGTTGCGTTGAGCGCCTCCCTCGAAGGACCCAAGAATGGGAACAAGAGCGCTCAAGTTTATCCTGAACATACCAACACTCGTGGCATGGGGGCTGAAGACAACGACTTGCCATCTCTCAAATTTGATAAACGGCCGCACATAAGGTAATATTTTAAATTCACAAGCGTTTCTTAGCGCATATGAACAAGTTTTCAGCGTACAGGATAACAAATGTGAGTCTATTCAAAAATTACATCCTTGGAGCATTCACCCGCTATAAGGCGGGCACCCTTCAGGACGCCCTCATAGTACATTTCGGGCTTGCGATGCTCCTCGCCCTTCGGTGGCCCGTCCGTCACAAGCTTCTCAAGATCCACCGCCCCAAAGTGCACTTTAGCAGGCAAGGGCCCAACGGGCACCTTCAATGCGCATTTAAGCGCTTGATGACTTCAATCCATGGATGACGCCCACCACCGCCGCACTAGCCCAAAGTAGCTCCCGTGCATGGCTTCCAATGGCCACAGCCTGAATTATGAGGCACTTCATGGCCTGTTCGGCGACCTTGTGGAGCTCGACCAGGCTTCACCTGGTCGCCGAGAACTGGATGTCCGGCCTCAAAGATACCGAGACCGTAACACCTTTTCCGTCGAGCTCCCTCCTTAGCGCCAGCAGAATGCGGCAGCATCAGACACACTACGGGGCAGATCTGCGAATGCTCCTGGAGAGCTCCGGATTCGGGTAAGTAATAGATAATCCACTTTCACATGCTTGCTTTGCATAAAGAATGCCTTACCCGCCCTATCTTCTTTAATGATTCAATTTCCTGGAGGGCTTTTGGGCTTCGGCCTTAGCGGTTTTGGCACTCTCAAGAGCCAAGGCGAGCTCGGACTCTCGAGTCTTCGAGTCACGCTCCAAACTCTCGTGTTTTTCCACGAGAGCACAGAGCTCTTGCCGCACCTCCGCCACCCACGCCTCCTGCTTCTCTCGCTCGGTGCGCCTCACGCCGCATTGCTTTCGGCCGTGGACACCGCTTCCTTCAGGGTCGCCACCTCGTTCGTGGCCCCTACAATACCCACGTTAGCCCTATCATTTTTGCAACCAAATCCTTTCTATAAGGTATTACTTTAATAAGGTATTACTTACCTTCCTTGTCCCCGAGCTGCTTCTTGGCAAGGCCGAGCTCGTTCTCGGACCGCTCGAGGCTCTACTTCAATGCCCTGACCTCCGCAGCCAAGGCGGCAGAGGTCGCCAGCTAGCCTGCATTCCCATATTGACATACTTATGTTAGACTCCTCACAGATATCTTTTTAGATCCTCAGTCCGGTTTTTCTTTCCGAACACCGAACTAAGCATCAGGGGCTACTGTCTATGCGGTAATATTTTTACATATTCTAAACTTACCTCAAAGCCTGTTAGAAGGCTGGTACAGGCTTTAGTAAGCCCGCTCTTGGCGGACTGAACTTTCTGGATCACCACACTCATAACAGTGTCGTGCTCCTCGTCGATGGAGGCGCCGTTAAGCGCCTCCAACAAGCTATCCGGTGCCTCCGGATGGACGGAGGTCACCGGCGTCGCAATTTTGCCCTTCTTACGAAGGGGCCGCTTGCCGGACGTCAGAACCACTGAAGGTTCCAGTACGGAGTCCGGCACAGGGCCGGACTTAGAGCCTCTGGGGTCTCGCCCCCTTTGCGCCCAGAGTCCAGGAGGTCGCCTTGCGGCGCCTCCAGGACCACCTCCTCCTGGCTGGGCCCCTTTTGGGACTCCACCGCGATGTCGTCTGCGTCACGAGGAGAGGTGGCGGTCGGAAGTGAAGTGCTATTCACATCCGACGAATCCAGCGAGCCGCTCGACGAAGCGGCGAGCTCGTCCTTGGGCAGGCTACATGGTTATATTCGGCGTTAGAAGACACTATGCGACAAATAAAAAGTCATGAGCTATTCCGGAGTCCGGACACTTACGATCTCGCCAGGGGCTTAGTCCTTGGTGGCCACTCCTCCTCGTCGTTGTCGGCGTTGGTGGAGAAGTCCGGAGGATGGGTCCTTCCTTTCTTGGACCCTCCGGCCTCCCGGCCGGGCGGCCTTCCTTTTCTTCTCTCCCCGTTGGGGAGAGGCTTCCTTCCTCCTCCCGTCTTGGGAGGATTCCGCCTCAGAGTCGTCGGACGATGAGTCCGACAACACCTAGCGTCGGGCGCTCCTTCAAGTCCCCGTGGCCTTCTTCTTGGCCTTCTTCTCCGGCACCACGTGAGGTGCCGGAGTCAGCAGCCCCGTCAAGCGGGCATCCGCTGGGTCTTCTGGCAAGGGAGCCGGACAGTTAACCTGCCCGGACGTGTTACGCCAGTCCTGTCAAAGGTAAGGGAGTTTAGATCCCACATAGAGTCAAACTATGAAAAACAAGAGTCCCGTAAAGGGCAAAATAGCTTACCTCGGTAGCTTGGCGTTGTGAGCTGAATCCGCGATCTTGGTGGCGGATGTGGGAGCTCGGCGCCTTGAACAGCACTCTTCCGCATCTTCGTGCGTGGTGTCAAGAGCCTTTTCAGAGTTTGGTCTTTGTGCGGATCGAACTCCCACAATTTGAAGGCCCGTTGTTGGCATGGGAGGATCCGGCGGATGAGCATAACCTAGACTACATTGACAAGCCCGAGATTCTTGTCCACTGTGGTTTGGATGCAGGTTTGGAGTCCGGACAGCTCTTCCAATCACTCCCACGCCAGGCCCGTCTCTTTCCATGATGTGAGCCGTGTGGGGAAGCCGGATCGGAATTCGGGGGCCGCCGCCCATTGAGGGTCGCGTGGCTCGGTGATGTAGAACCACCCCGATTGCCACCCCTTTATGGTCTCCACAAAGGAGCCCTCGAGCCATAGGACTTTGTCCATCTTGCCAACCATGGCACCTCCGCACTCCTCTTGCCGGCCGCCCACTACCTTCGGCCTGACATTGAAGGTCTTCAGCCATAAGCCGAAGTGGGGCTGGATGCAGAGGAAGGCCTCGCACACGACGATGAACGCCGAGATGTTGAGGATGAAATTCGAGGCCAGATCGTGGAAGTCCAGGACGTAGTAGAACATGAGCCCCCGGACAAATGGGTGAAGTGGAAAACCTAGTCCACGGAGGAAGTGAGTGAGGAACACCACCCTCTCATGGGGCCTGGGGGTGGGAATGAGCTGCCCCTCATTGGGGAGCCGGTGCGCGATGTCGCTGGACAAGTATCCGACCTTCCGCAGCTTTTTGACTTGTCCCTCCGTGACGGAGGAGACCATCCACTTGCCTCCCGCTCCGGACATGGCTGGAGGAGGTTGAGGAGGGATGTGCGGACTTGGGCGCTGGAGCTTTCGAGTCTTGTGAAATGGATGAGCAAAGGAGGAAGAAGGCGAGGTGAAAAGGTGGATCCTTATCCCTTATATGGACGGACGGTTATGCGCGCCCCCGCCAAATTTTGTAAAACTCGCTTATCTCCCAAGCACCATAATCAATGGCGCGGTTTGGTTACCCACGCCCGTATTGATGGGAATCCCGGAATAAGGGGGCACGATCTCCGCTTTGATAAGACGTGCCTAGGAAACCGCCTCGCTAAACGCGCTGAGGTGGAACAGTAAAAACGATTCGTATAAAGGCCTGGCCGTGGTGTGATGTTACGTCGCGGAATACGTCAGCAGATCTCTGCAAAGGTTATTCTCTCTACGGTGGTATGTGGAACTTGTTTTGCAGAGACGGACACAATCCTTGTGTTCAAAATCTTCTATGAAGTATTCGGAGGAGGAACCCGCCTTGCAATGCCGAAGACAATATGCGCTGGAATCGTCGCTGTCATTGAAGCCCGGTTCGTGGGCTACCGAGGAGTCCTGGATTAGGGGTGTCCGTATAGCCGAACTATCACCGTGGCGGACTCGGACTATGAAGATACAAGATTGAAGACTTCGCCCCGTGTCCGGATGGGACTTTCCTTGGCGTGGAAGGCAAGCTTGGCGATACGGATATGTAGATCTCCTACCATTGTAACCGACTCTCTTTTAACCCTAACCCTATCCAAAGGTCTATATAAACCGGAGGGTTTTAGTCCGTGAGGACAAACAACAATCATACCATAGTCTAGCTTCTAGGGTTTAGCCTCTCGATCTCGTGGTAGATCCACTCTTGTACTACCCATATCATCAATATTAATCAAGCGGAGTAGGGTTTTACCTCCATCGAGAGGGCCCGAACACAGGTAAAAACATCGTGTCCCTTGTCTCCTGTTACCATCCGCCTAGACGCACAGTTCGGGACCCCCTACCCAAGATCCGCCGGTTTTGACACCGACAGGCATCTTTTTGCAAAAATGGAGAAGCTTGGTTCCAACGGCCATTGGTGAAAGATGGGAGGCACAAAATCATCACCAACTCAGGACCTGTTTGATTCGTAGGATTTTGAAAACGCAGGAATAGGACACGGCAATATTACAAGTTTCAAAATGATATTACAAATGTTAGGAGTTATGCTGCACCTACGAAGAGGGAATTACTAGGAAGTTTACGTAAGAACTTTCATTACTTTAGGTGGATGCAACATTATCGTACAAACTAAAATCCACCGCCCTGACAAGTCACTAATGGGCAAATAAGTGTTCGAGTCTCTGGCCACTTGATGTTTCAAAAACAAATTCAGGTTCTGCCGAAACTTTTTCATTTAGGCTTAGACGCTTGCGGTGATCAGCACGCCATTCATTGTTGCGCCAGAGAACGCCAAACCTCATTACCTTGAGCACACTTGCCTCTAGAACAAAGAACCTGGCCAATTTAATCTCAGATGTGCTACTTCGGTAGTTGATCTAATCAATTTCTGTAAGATGGAGATCAAGGAATTTGATGAGATTGTTATAGTGCAACACATTTTTCACTTTTGGGTCTTTTTTTATCTGCAAAAGAAGGGAACATATTAGAGCAGCTGGCTGCATAAGATTTCCGTGTCATCAAGAGGTACCAATATCATTCGCTCATACGATAGGGTTGGCTGGCTAGTAATATTTTCTCTCTCTCTCTCTCTCTCTCTCTCTCTCTCTCTCTCTTTCTGTTTCCTCTCATTTAACTAGGAGCGCGTGAAGAGCTTGGGAATTTGTTGCCTTCCACTATGTGGCCGATGCCATATTTCACAAAAGTATGCCTGATAATACGCATCGATGTCAAATCAAAAGATTTTGGCACCGCTCTCGCGATGTGAGAGAGTTGGCACCGCTGTGCACACAGACCCACATGTATAAACAAATCAATCAAACCAACTACACCAGCCTCTCACTCTCCCAAACAAGTGTTTTTTTATTGCCTTAGTCCTCTCTCTCTCACATGCAGTGTTTTTTCATTGCGTGAGTTAATTTGGCACCGGAGCAAAGTAGGTGATCCAGATTGGGGCACCAGGTGAGCAATGGAGGGGCATTGATGCCAAATGCATCACAAGTGAATTTGGCACATGTTTTGGCCTACATAGCCCACTTTTGTACTCCCTCCGTCCCAAATTCTTGTCTTAAATTTGTCTAAATACGGATGTATCTAGTTACATTTTAGTTTTAGATACATCCGTATCTAAACAAATGTAAGACAAGAATTTTGGGACGGAGGGAATACTACTCAGATTTAGTATAAAATTTTGACCATAGATTTACCTAAGAAAATGCCAATGCATGTCACTAAAAATTACACCATTTGAAATTATGTTCAAATACGAATCCAGCGATATAGTTCTTAGTGACATGCATTAACATTTTGTCAGTTAAATCTATGGTCAAATTTTGATACTACAAAATTGGAAGAGTAAACCAGGACGGAGGTGGTACTTGCGCTTAGGGTAACCATAGAGTTACTGGAGTAGTCTAAGTTACTTTCCACTATGACAAGCCTAGGCTACTATAGTAGTACATCATAAAAACGATGCAGGTGATCACGTGAGAAAAAAATACTAAAAGCATTTCTTTCGGTGTAGTGCGTAGATGCAGTTTTAAACACTACACTTGTCATCGTAATTTGGGAAAATTACAAAAAAAATTGAGCTACGTTGTGATTACCGTTTACTTATAGGAAAGAAGTTTCACCTCGATGAGTAGCTTCTCCGTGCACGGAAAGCATGTAAGGAATCCAACAACTTGATCCAGATTGGGGCGATAGATTTTAGTGCTAAGATCTTCACTGTGCGCATGGACTGGGTCAAGCTTGTGGGAATCATTTTCTGGAAGACGGTCGTAAATACATCAAGAAGAAATTTAAAAATGTGAATTACAAGAAGACGGAGAAGAAGATGAGTGTTGTACCGGAATGATTACGGATCCAATAAAGAGTTCGGAGAATTTGGCAGACGAGTACACCGACGCTGTCAATTTCGGCGCGTCAATGGCCCTGATTTTTGTTGGACCTTCTAGATCTGATACAAGCAATCTCTCAAGGAAAGGCGCATTCTCAATGACCATAACGTGGAACAGCTGGAGTGATCTCTTCCCAATTGATGTCTTGTTGCGGGGCCAGGAAGACACATAAATCCATCGGAGATTCGTCAAGGCGATGTGGAGGCTAATGAACCCGTGGATCTGCTCAAGACGAAGGTACTCGAGCACAAGATACAGCTGCGGAGCAGGTGCTCCATAGCCTTCTTCGAGATGACAACGTCAAGAGGTTGAGCTGCTTGAGTTGAGGGAGAAGAAGAAGTAGCGACATTAATCTAGGGAAGATAGCAGGAGCTGAAGTCGGGCGCGGCGCAATACAGGTGTGAGGCGGAGCACGGACGGGCGGCAGAGAGCGACATCGTCCAGCTTCAAAGCTGAGCTCCTCGAGCTGATCTAGGGCGGGGGATAAGAACCACTCGTCGAACTTGGGTTGGACCTTGCAGCTGGTACAGAACATGCAGATGTCAAGGCGTCTGGCTGGCCCAGGGTGCGATGAAAGGATCTTGGAGACTGCGGCCATGCGTTTGCAATCCCCGTCGCAGAGGCAGCTATCGACGGTGAGGTTGAGGGGGACGCAGCGCTAGAGGGGGCACCACCGCCGGGAGAGCAGGGCGGTCCGCACGGCAGATGGTGGGGAGGAGGCCGATGATGACGAGCAGCATGTCATTGGGGAGGCTGCTGATGATGTCCAGGCTCGCCGGATACGGTTTTGGCTCGAGACTCCTCTGCTTGTTGGCTGCCTCTCCGTCCAACTCAACCGGCGGCGACGCCCGTGTACACGTGTGCTGGTGTGTGTGTGTGTTGTGTGTTGGGTGTCGAAAAGGCCCTTCTCATGCATGCCGCCGCCAAGAATGGTGAATTGTGCGCGAAAAGGCCCTTCAAGCGCAAGAAGTTTGTCCTCACGCGCCTCAATTTAGTAGCGTGCGGGTGCTACCCCGAGTGGTTTCAACTTTGTTTACTTCACCGTGTCGATGGGCCTCTAGTTTACTTATTTTCACCCCCGCCACATGGGCCAAAGACACGAAGATACAGTAACACGAGCCGACAAGGCAGCATGTGGATTGGTTGACCGTCAACTAAACAATATACAGAGCTATACTGGCTACCACGTTGAGCGTATAATCCGTCGGTATAGAGAGTTCGAGTGAGAGGGGAGGCATGTGAGAGATAGCAGAGAGAGAGAAAGAGCTACTCCCTCCGTTCGATAATGTAGTTCCAACATTTTTTTAAGTCAAACTTTTGAAACTTTGACCAAGTTTATAAAGAAATTACTTATATCTAATATACCAAAGATAAATGATAGTATGAAGTAAGTACATGTTGTGATGAATCCAATGATCGTTCCAGATGTAAATGTTTTTCTCCACATATACCTGGTCAAACTTTTCTGAGGTTTGACTTTTCAAAACATCCATATGCTTATGGACGTGACAGAGTCCCTAACTAGAGAGAGAGAGAGAGAAAGAGAGAGAGAAAAGTGTGTGTGCGTGTGTGAAAGAGACATGGACAAAACACGATAAAAGTAGAGAAAAAGCGTGCGTGTCTTATGCAAACATATCACACACGCATCTTCAACAACGGAGGCAAGGTGAGAACATAGTGTGTGGTTGTTTGGAACCGAGAGAGAAAGACCCATAGCACGTGGCCAAGAGGGGTCTGACAAACAAGGGAGAGAGGTCGAGAGAGACGTATGGAGAAAATGCAGACATGGGGAGGAGAGAGTGTATGTTTGTCATAGAGAGATCCCCTGGAGATCGTGATGGGACTACATGGGTGGGAGATCGAGTGACAAGGTGTGTGCGCGATAGAAGATGCCCCGAGAGATATCGAGATAGACATATGGATGGAAGGAGACAATACGTGTGTTCCTGATGGATACTAAGAGATAATCATACTTAGGAGGGGGGGGGGGGTTGAGGGAGTCCTGGATTAGGGGTATCTGGACAGCCGGACTATATACATTGTCCGGACTATTGAAGCGTGAAGATACAAGACTCAAGACTTCGACCCGTGTCCGGATGGGACTTTCCTTGGCGTGGAAGGCAAGCTTGGCGATCCGGATATTATATTTCCTTCCTTGTAACTGACTCCGTGTAAACCCTAGCCCTCTCCGGCGTCTATATGAACCGGAGAGGTTGGTCCTTAGAAGGCCGATCACAATTACAATCATACCAACATAGGCTAGCTTCCAGGGTTTAGCCTCCACGATCTCGTGGTAGATCTACTCTTGTACTACCCATATCTTCAATATTAATCAAGCAGAAAGTACGGTTTTACCTCCATCGAGAGGGCCCGAACCTGGGTAAACATTGTGTCGCTTGCTTCATGTTACCATCAGCCTAAGACGCACAGATCGGGACCCCCTACCCGAGATCCGCCGGTTTTGACACCGACATTGGTGCTTTCATTGAGAGTTCCTCTGTGTCATCGGTGCGGGGCTTGATGGTGCCTTCAATCATCGTCAACAACACAGTCCAGGGTGAGGCTTTTCTCCCCGGACAGATCTTCATGTTCGGCGGCTTCGCACTGCGGGCCAATTCGCTTGGCCATCTGGAGCAGATCATCAAACGCCTCGCCACCGTGATCAGGTTCGGAAACCTGAACTACACAGCTGATATCCGCGGAGACTTGATCTTCGACGGATTCGGGCCTACTCCGGCAGCACCGGACAGTCACGACGGGCACGGCTTAGACCTGCTGTCGGACAATGCTCGGGGTATCACCCCTGCAGTAGCCCCGGACTTAAATCCGGAGCAGGCTGCATTGCCTAAGGACGGAGGGATGGACCCGCCTCGCTGGTCATACACTCATCGGCGGTGAAGCTTAACGCAGGCCTCACTTCTCGTGAAGCCCGTGACTCCGGACCCTCGGATTTGTATCTGGTTGTAAGTTCCGGTCACAGGCTCCCGAGCCCGCCAATCTGGTTGGGCTCCGTAATGGAGTTTATCACTGCGGACATCTTCCAAAGGTTTCGCCCTTTGGCGACGCACTGAACTCGCTAAAGTCTCTATCTTTATCAGGAGACTCGCGGCCGAACTATGTCTGGCCCGAGTGGGGAGCGGGCGACGAAGGAATTCGTGGCCCACCCACCACCCACTTCATTGCCACGATCAATGATCTAACCGACGTGCTTGATTTCGCTTCTGAAGACATCGACGGTATGGACGACGATGCAGGAGAATTACAGGAGCCACCGCTCACAGCGCGGTGGACGGCCAGCTCCTTATACGATATATACATGATGGACACTCTGAAGGAAACCAATGGCGACGAGGCAAAGGAGGATAACCCCTCAGGAGGAAAAGCAAACCATGGGTGTCTTCGGCGCCGCTCCAAGCCCCGCCACATCAACACCGGCCCCGGAGATGCAAGCAATCTGGATGGTGCCGAAGAGGAACACAGCCCTGATCAGCCTACCTTCAAGCAGGCCGGACCGGCCACGGTGGGATACCTGGAGAGGGACAACTATACACCCCCCTCTGAAGACGAGGTAAGCCTCGGCATAGATGAGTACGGCGTGTCTGAAGATCCAGTGGAACAAGTTCGCTTCAAGCGACGGCTCATGGCCACGGCAAGGAGCCTGCAAAGGAAGCAAGAGCAGCTTAAAGCTGACCAAGATCTGCTAGTGGATAGGTGGACCAAGATCTTGGCCACCGAAAAGTACGGACTCGACCACCCTAACAAGGGGCATACGCGGCACAACTGGTTACCTCAACCTAAGCAGAACCAAAGGCACACACCCCGACGTCCACACATCACTACGGTCCAAGATAGTAAGAAGGATACACGAAGAGGCATCCTAAAGCCCCGGCGCAATGGTCATAAATGTAAAGTCAGATAATCTAGTGCCAAGTCCAACAATTCCCAGTCCGGTCAGCGGACAAAGAACAACTCAAACCTATCCAGCCCGAGCCACACACTCGATCAACCATGTGAAATTCATGGTACTCCTAGAAGGACGGCAAAGCATACCAATAGAGAATGCCGGATCCTCAAAACAAAGCGGCTGGTCGTGTGCCGGAAACAATGAAGGGAGGCGTCTGGTCAAGAGACCCCCCCTGCCCTATAGCATAAAAGTACGGCCGATCGCCCCCGACCGCATTAACCACAACAATCAATTGCAGTACCTCTAGACATAGCAAACCGGGGGCTCCGTAACACATAAAGCCCCCGCAGGTGTGAAACCACAAACAACATCTTCTAAAAGATGCTAGGGGCAAAGGCCAAGTTTTACTGGCCCACCACTCTAACAGTTGTCTTCGGATCTCCAAAAAATGCTATGCCAAAGAATAAATCTTCGGCACCTTCCCACCATGCGGTAATTTACCGTATGCTAACGGGATGAACCACGTTGACTAGATTCCACGCGGTAGATCACTCAGGCCAACACCGTGTGATGCAATCACACCTATGGGCAAGGCCGAACCCCACCCTCAGAGCGGAAATCATACAGCTACCGGAGTAGCGAGTCCAGCATGTCTATCAAAATTTTGATATGACAACCAACTATCCGGACACCAATTGAGGAGTCCACGCTATTTCACGGTATAACGGCTGGGTTTACCAGGGCCCGATCAGGAACCCTTAGACCAACTAAAAGAGGACGTTCAGCTGCCTCCAAGCATTTTCCTTTACAAACTAACTTTGACGCGGAACAAGATTGGCGGCGTGGAATCAGCCCAGACACACAATGGCAGGAACATGCAGTTAGAAGGCGGTTTGGATTCGCTCTTGATCCACTAACAACCCCCTCCAGTCTGGCCATCACAGGTTTCGTCAAAAAACACCTCTTTTCATAATCATACATCGTACTCATATGCATAGACATATCATCTTACGACAATGCGTAGACCTAAATAACACTTACCGGCCGTCGCTTTTCATCGACACCTCGTGTTACGCCTGATTATGCCAGGGGCTTCACAATACGGCAATAAAGTCCGACCACCTTCTCGGTCGCCGCACCCGAACTTATAGCACTATACGCATTAGCTCCGAATCATGTCTTGGGTCATTGGTTGGGTTTGCCCGGCTCCCTTGTTTTGGTACCTTACGTTCCGTTATATCGGCTAAGGTAGCGCAGGGAGAACTATTGCGATTGTGTCCCGGATCTGCCGGACGAGCTGTTGGAGATATGCCCTAGAGGCAATCATGTATGATGATATTTCCTATGTGTTTATGAATAAAGATAGTCCTTGGACATTATCAATGATGTGTATCAGCAAGTATGTGACATGTTTGTGGGACTATGCATTGTATGATGACCGTCCTAAAAGGTCCCTAGTCAAAAGGGTTGTGTGGACGCGCAGCCGACTAGACTGGCATATGACACGGTCGATGGCTTGGTCTTACTAGCCATGGAGCATTGGATGCTAACCGGATAATATGGACTTGGAAAGGTCTGGCCGGATTCGACATAGTCGGATCCGAGTCGAGATAAGGTCTGAGTCGGACAGACCCAACTATGAGACGCAGCGATATGTCATTTGTGAGTCTCTAGTACAACATACGTTCTATGTCCTAAGACCTGAGCTGACACATGTACTCTGGATAGTGACAGAGTTGCTTTGGGCCGACCAAACGCTACTCGTGTATCGGGTAGTTACAAAGGTAGGTTTCGGGTTTCTCCGGTCCCATGCTTATAGACACGGTCGAAAGCAAGATGGGATTTGCCCTCCGATCAGAGAGATATACTTTGGGCCCCTCGTGTGATCTCGACCAGGAATAGCATGGCCATGCGACAAGGATTATGAGATAATCCGGATTGTGGTCGGTATCACCGAACGAGAAAGAGGTCGGTTAGCACAAGGATGATGGGCTCGCCTTTGAGCCCGACAACATATATCGTGCAAAGAAAGGGGAACAGAAGTGTGACACGTTGTACAGGTTCGCTTAACCAGCTTCATCGCTCGCTTGGTGGTCAAGACGCCTTGCTAGAGGCCGCTACCAACCGTGCAGGTCGGAGGTGATCCGGACCGGTGACCAAGCGGACTTGAACCTAAGGGGTCGCGCGCTTAAGGGAAGGAACCTATGAGGTCAGTTCAGGACACCGGGTCGGATGTGATCCGAATCGACTAGGAACGTGACCGAATAGACTTTGTTTTAGGGTCCGTCACGAGGCCCAAGTGTTGAGCCCGCGACGGACGCCTATATAAAGTGGAGGTGCGGCACACTCGTGCAGTTGATCGCTTCGCGCTGCGACTAGGGTTTGCATGTGTTGCGAATAGCCACCTCCACTCGCCGCCGATCGTGTGATCGGACTTAGCAGTCCGCCGCGACGACGTTCCTCCCGCACGCCGGATACCGTTAGAGGCGGTGCACTTGCGCCACTCCGCGAACTCGTGACGTGGGATCGGACGACCGGCCGCTCGAGGGAGATCGAACGAGGAGGAGACGATCCATGCAGACGCGCTGCCCCAACTCTTCTTCCGCTGCACGGCACTGCGCGTCTAATGGTAACGAACTGTGATCCATCTCCCGTAGCATGTTCCTGGATGTTCTGCGCGTAGGAATTTTTAATTTGCAGTCGACGCACCCTACCGTAGAACCAACACGAGCACCTCAGTAGGGAAAGCCAAAAACCGACTGTCATGATACAGCGAGAGCTGGTCAGCTGTTCGAGTGGTTGTAAAATCCTTGAAGATTTATTCCGCACAACGCTATTTTAAATGCAGAGTGCGACGGATCGGTCTTCTGATCAGGCGCCAATAGAGCCCCTAGTTCGGCCTTCCGAACACTAGGGGCTGCACCGACCATACTCAAATTCCTATGGCTAAGTGAGAGTAATAAAGCCTTATAGTCCGATTGCCTGGTTCGTGGTGAGAAACACCTCCTTAAAAGGACCCAACTATGGGATAAAGAGCGTTCAGATATATCCCGAACACCCCCGTATACTTTTTACGTGGGGGCAGAAGCCGATGACTCCCCAACTCTCAGGATTTACATACAATAAACAACCGCACAGGAAGAACATATGTTCAAAAAAACAGGCAATATATAATAAAAATGCCATCATCCCATATTACAAATAGTGGCACGAATGCCCTCAGGGAAATATAATGTCTTTGCCACACTTATCCGCCGCAAGGCGGGCTCCCTTCAGTACACCTTCATAGTACAGTTTGGGCTTGCGGTGCTCCTTACCCTCTGGCGGCCCCTCAGTCATCAGCTTCTCCGCGTCAAGCTTCCCCCAATGCACTTTTGCACGGGCAAACGCCATACGCGCACCCTCTATGCGCACCGATCGCTTAACAGCATCAAGCCGAGGACAAAGCGCCCACAATCCGCTTCACGAGCCCGGTAATCGCTTGGAATTGGCTCCGCCGCCACAGCCGGACAACCAAGTCCTTCATGGCTAGTTCGGCCGCCTTGCAGTAGCTCGACCATTGCTTCACCGATCGATAAAGGGCACCGGATAGTTCGGTGCCAAATACTGCGACCAGAAATCCCTCTCCGCAGACTTCTTTTCCTCGGTTTGGTAGAATTGGGCGGCATCTGATATGCTGCGAGGAAGATCCGCAAACGCCCCTGGAAAAATAAGAATTCAGCTTGCCGCTTAGAATTCTTCCCATTATCATGAACAAATGGCTAAGAATACAGAAGGCCTTACCAGCCGCAACTTTCCGGGCCTCCTGAATGTCCCAGACAAAGACCTCGGGCTTCTTCCCGAGCATCTTCCACGGCTTGGAGCGCTTGGGCGAGTTCGGGTTCTTTCCCTATTATACTCTGCTCCAAGCCCTCGCTTTTCTTCACAGCCTCCTGGAACTCCCGCTCAGCTGTGACAACCCTGGCCTCGTGTTTTTGACGAAGTGCCTGTTCGGCGGCAGCCTTCTCGTTGGCATCAGCCACAGCCTTCTTCAGTGCCTCATATTCAGCACTCACTCCTAGGGCATACAACACAAATACTTTTCAATAAGCACAATTACTTATTCGTGCCTAATGCAAGACAATGTTTCAACATACCTTGCTTATCCTCTAGTTGCTTCCTCACGCGGCCAAGTTCTTCCTCGGCCCGTTCCTCGCTCCGCTTCAGTTCGGACACTTCTGTATTATGAGCGGCCTTCTTCTCCGCAGACGCCTGTTTTCAAACAAAGAGGTACTCGTCATTAACAAAAGTTCCCACGAAAAAACAGGATTTGATCCCCTGCCCGGCACTCTCTCTTTCGCTGGACAGTGTATCAGGGGCTACTACTCATATTATGACGATTCCTCAAAGGTTTCTTAGGAAACATACCTCAAATGCCTTTATAAGGCCAAGGCAGGACTCGTTCAGCCCGCTCTCGGCGGACTGAATCTTTTCAATCACCGCACCCATAAGGGTCCTATATTCATCGACGATAGACGCGTTGTTTAACGCTGTCGATAGACTGCCTGGCAACTCTTCTTGAACAGAGATTGCCGGCGGAGTAGGCAGGCCTCCCGCCGTCGAAGGTGGTTGCTCGCCCGATCCGGGAGCCTTAGAGGTCTCCTGGACCTTGTCCGATCAGGGCGAACCCAAGACCGCCTCACGACGGCACACTCAGGGCCATCACTCCCCGCCCGTCTGCCCAAAGTGATATGCCCCGCTAGTCCGGGCCCCGTTGAGACGACACCTCAGTGTCACAGCGGGACTTTGGGGAACGGGCCTCTGGAGGCGTCTCGCTCGCCAAGGCACCCGAGCTCAGTGAATCCTCGGATGAGGACTGTCCGGCGCGAGACCTTGCTGAACTGTGCAAAATATAACAACAGTTAGAACTACTATACCCAAAAACAATCCCGGACGCATATGCGTGTTCAGATTTCGTATACTTACGACTTCTCCAGGGGCTGGGCCCTGGAATCCCACTCCGGGCTGCTATCGGCAGCCGTGGTGGATGCCTCTGGGAGGGAACCTTTCCTCCTCTTGGGTGATTCGGCCTCCAGGGACGAGGAAGCTGCACGCTTCTTCCCACCTTCAGAGTGAGTCTCGTCCTCCTCTTCGTCTTTCCAAAAAGGAGCGTCGCTTGAGTCTTCGGATTTTGCGTCCGAAGCCTCACGGCGACGGAGGCCACTCCGGGTCTTCTGGACCTTCTTGGAGGCCTCCTTCTTTGGCGCTTCGTAAGGCGCGGGGACCAGCATCTTTGTCAGAAGAGGTCCGGCCGGTTCCTCCGGCAGCGGGGCCGGACAATGAATCCGCTCCACCTTCTTTATCCATCCCTGAGGTCATGACGAAACACGATTAAGATGTCTCCCTCATGACATGCCAACCGAAGCGTGGATGGACAGAGCGTGGCTGTAACTTACCGGGCTTGCGTATCGGGATAATTGATACCCACGGTCCTCGGCGGAGCCCGCCACGATTTGCCGGACTTGAAGAGCACCTTCCAGATATCCTTGTGGGAGGAGTCATAGAGCTCTCAAGGGTTTGGTGATCGGTTGGGTCGAACTCCACAGAGTGCGTGCTCGGTCGACAAGGGAGAACCAAAGTAACTAGCATCACCTGGACCATGTCGACGAGTTTGACGTCCCTGTCAACCACACTCTGGACGCACTTCTGGAGCAATGACAACTCATCGGACAAGGACCAGTTCGGGCCCTTCTTGGGCCAGGATGTGAGCCGCAGTGGAGCTCCGGATCTGAAATCAGGAGCTGCAGCCCACTTTTTGCCGCGTGGTTCGGTGATATAAAACCACTGCTGCTGCCACTCCTTGATGGAGTCGTTGAAAGCGCCCTTCGGCCAAACGGCCTTGGGCATCTTTCTCACCATGGCGCCGCCGCACTCAGCATGTTCGCCACTCACCGCCTTGGGATTCACATTAAAAATATTCAGCCATAGGATGAAGTGAGGTGAGATCCGAAGAAAAGCCTCGCACACGAAGATGAACGTCGAGATATTGAGGAAGGAGTTGGGGGAAAGATCATGAAAATCAATCCCGTAGTAATACATGACTCCATGAACAAATGGGTGAAGGGGAAACCCAAGCCCGCGGACAAAATGGGGAAGGAACACGACTCTCTTGTGAGGTTCCAGAGTGGAGACGACCTGTCTCGCCGATGGGAGACGGTGGCCGATCTTCTGGGCCAGATACCCGGCGTCCCGGAGCTTCTTGATATACTTCTCCTGGACGGTAGAGGCCATCCATCTGCCTCCTGCTCCGGATCCGGACATCTTTGGAAAACCTCTCTTCGGTGGAAAAGAAGAGTGCTTGGGCGTTAGGTTTCGAACAGAGGGAAATGAGCTAGCGGAAAGAGAAAGGTGTGGGTAAAGAGAAAGAGGCCTTGTCTCTTTATAGGGGCGGTAAATGCTTTTTGCGCCTCCCCACTTGCCTGGTGGAACCCGTTTGCCTCCAGCTCGCCGCGATTAGCGGTGCGGTTGGATTACCCATACCCGTGTTGATTAGAATCTCGTGATAACGGGACATGATCTCTGCTTTGACAAGACGTGTCAAGGAAACCACCTCGCAATATGCGCTGTGGCTGGTTGTGGGAAAACGGTTCGAATAATGACCCGACTGTAATGACACGTCGCCTTGCCTAAAAAGTTGTCAGCAGATTGCATTTGTGAAATACCATTCTCTCTACAGTGGCATGTGAAGATCATTTCGTGGATCCGGACACGGTTCAAGTCTTCGATAATTACTTTGGAGTATTCGGAGAAGGAACCCTCCCTGCAATGCCGAAGACAAGACTGCGCGCCGGACTCATCGTCATTGAAGCCCGGTTCAAGGGCTACTGAGGGAGTCCTGGATTAGGGGGTATCCGGAAAACCGGACTATATACATCGTTCAGACTATTGAAGCGTGAAGATACAAGACTCAAGACTTCGACCCGTGTCCGGATGGGACTTTCCTTGGCGTGGAAGGCAAGCTTGGCGATCCGGATATTATATTTCCTTCCTTGTAACCGACTCCGTAAATTCCTAGCCCTCTCCGGTGTCTATATAAACCGGAGAGGTTGGTCCTTAGAAGGCCGATCACAATTACAATCATACCAACATAGGCTAGCTTCCAGGGTTTAGCCTCTATGATCTCGTGGTAGATCTACTCTTGTACTACCCATATCTTCAATATTAATCAAGCAGGAAGTAGGGTTTTACATCCATCGAGAGGGCCCGAACCTGGGTAAACATTGTGTCCCTTGCTTCCTGTTACCATCAACCTAAGATGCACAGATCGGGACCCCCTACCCGAGATCCGCCGGTTTTGACATCGACAGGGGGGAGTGCTTGCGCCTATGATGGAGTGAGGGATTATTGTACTTAGGGGGGGTGCGTGTCACATGGAGAGAGAACAAGGGCGGAGAGTGTTGGATGGGTCTATATGTATAGCGCGAGCGAGACATGTGTATGTGTGAACCAGGGACATATAAAGCCAGTTTGGCTTGCGTCCTGAGCATCTTTTGCCTGGCCTGGGGTTGTGGCTGGATTTCATGCACGATTGTTTGGTTGCTACCCTGTGAAAAAGAAAGCATGCCTGGCCTGGGTTCTCTTGCACTTTAATTAGCCTGGCTAAACTCCAGACACTGCAAGTAGCCTGGCCCAGGCGACCGATTTCGAACGCCTGGTCGTGCCTGGTCGTGTGGCTACGAGGCTAATAGCAACATGGATGGATATTAGCATTAAATAATTGATGCATGGATAGATTGATGGGACGTTGATGCTTTGCCTAGCCCAGGCATGAACCAAACGCTTCAATACCACATAAGCCCTGGCCAGCAGATATATTTTACATCTCACGTCCACACCAGCAAAAGACCGCCATCAAGGGATGAGGGTCAGTCACGAACTAAACTGACCAATAAAGTTTGAGAGAGATTGACGAGCCCCGATAAGGCTGAGTGGTGCGTCAGAAATCTAATAGGGGGAAAGAGATATTCCATCCGCTCGATAATGTAGTGCATGTAAATTTATTAGAAGTCAAACTTTGGAAATTTGATCAGGTTTACGCAAATGTTATCTATATCTACAATACCAAAGATACATCATACAAAATTACATCTCATGGTGAATCTAATGGTATATGTTTGTCGTACTAGATGTAATTCTTTTTCTCCACGTACATGGTTAAACTTTGTGATGTTTGACTTTTCAATAAATCTATATGCTATGGACCGAGGAGAGTGCCTCAGTCGAGACAGATCAAGTGCGTGTGAAGGAGAATGAGTAAGTGTGCAAAAAGAGTATGTGTGTGAAACAGAAAGTGACAACAAACGGACTGCATGTGCCTACAATTGAGTGAGAGACCATTATACTTGGCTAGCTAGGCATGAGATTGTGTGTGTGCACGTGTGAGATGGAGAGAGAATGAGGGGGGAGATAGAGTTTTAGATGGGCCTATCGAGTGCGAGTGAGATATGCATGTGTATGTGTGACCCAGGTGGATGGAGAGTTTGAGAGAGGGGGGAAGAGTCTGATACGACATAGTGGTGCGTGAGACAGCTTACGGGCAAAGAGCCAAGGAATTTGTGTGCGTTATGAGTGCACCCAAGATATCTAGCTTTGACTAGCTAGAGTATCATACATAGTGTGCGAGAGAGACCTATAGATGGTGTATATATGCATGCGACCTAGAAAGACCCCCCACACACACACACAAAGAGAAAGAGAGAGAGGGAGATAAAGGGAGAGGGACCAACAAGGTTTTTGTGTCGGATGCGTGCGACAAAATTGAAGATTGTCGGCGAGAGAGAGATAGAGAGAGAGAGAGAGAGAGAGAGAGAGAACAGGAGTCCGGGAGAGGGGGAGGTCGCGTTTTATGCATCAAAGACTGATATAAACCATGTTTCGATATAAACTTGCATTCAAATATTTAAATTGGAGAAAATGTCTTATTCAATCCACACATGAACGGATATATGCGTATATCAAACAAGTTCATTAATTTGACTTTCAACATGTTCATGGAGTACTATAATACTGTACAACATGCTACTCGATTGAGGTGTTAAATTTTGGATTTAGTTCACTATTTTGACCTACTGAACGAACTATTTCATTGAATCGAGATATTTCATTTTGGGTTGGATTCGCGTTTTTGAGTGGGTCAACTATTTGTCATATAGTAAACTATTTGTCATATAGTAAATCGCTAGCAACGAGCATGTAAAAACACATTACTCCCGAGCATCATTTCTCCATCTAAAAAAGAAGTGGCAAGCTAATATTTCAAAATATTATCCGAATCGACTTGGTAAGGTAGACGTGGATGCTCGTTCTCCCAAAATTTGAACAAACCATTAAACATCCTCTCTGCTCGGTGGAATTCGCCCAAGCAAATAAATGGGAAACGCGAAATTACCGTCCTATGTGGGACACGCATCAATTGGCCCGTTGTACATCGAGGGTAGGTTCGTAATTTCATCCAAGTGCGCCTTCTCCTCGGCCAAAATGACATGTGCCGAATAATTCATAAACCATGGTCGGCAAAACACGCTCTCCTTGCCCGAAATAGCTCGCGCCCACTATTTCAAAACATGCTCTCCTCACCCGAAATCGCTCGCTCCCACTAAAGTTCAAAACACGCCCTCCTCGCCCGAAATCGCTCCCGCCAACTATTTGGGGACAAGCAAAGTTACTCTACTATCCCCGACCCTCAAGACATTGCACTCCAAGCCGAGAAGCCTATAGGAAAGGGTAGAACTGTAACTTCGCCCTCACATTTCGCATAAATGCGTCCGTAAAACATGGTTCCACTCCCCTCCCAAGGCCCCCCCCCCCCGCCCGCCCCCATTCATACATCATGGGCGCCAAATCACCTTCTCCCCGGGAAGCTCCCTTCTCCCGAGCCACGAAACCTCAGCCCCACCTCCATGGCGCCCCCATCGCACCAATTTCATAGCCGCCCTCCTCCCTAATGCCGGAGACGCTGTCCATTTGCCGCCGCGCACTGGGCCATGTGCCTCTTACTCCGTGCTGCTGGTGCTGCCTTGACGACAGCCGTGTGAACCGTACCGGAGCCTATTCACCCCCGCCGTTGTTCACGGTGCCGGAGCGGCTCCAACTTCGGATCCGTCCAGAGTCCTGGCGCTGCTTCACAGAGTCAATCGACCGTCGCGACATCGCTCTTTCCCTCGTCCGCCGGTCGCCATCAAGAATCACGCTGGCCTCACCGACTCGGCAATGGACCTGCCTACTTCACCATGCCGCCAGATAGGTCGCACCCTCATCTCAAATCACTGTATTTAGGCCTCACTTGTCTGAATTTTTATTCTGGGCCAATCGATTCCCAATGGGAAGCAGCACCCCTCGAGGCGACAGAGCTCCTAGGCTGCTGGTTGGCTGGTGTCTAACGTAAGGGTGCGGGGCCGCAAGTTTGTCGCGGAAGCAGTGCTTAGATGGCTATCTTTTAGAGTTGTGTGGGTTGAAGGTACTGCCGCCGCCGGATCTGGATGACGGGGAGTCTTTGTGGATTGTCCCCGGGGCGGCGCAACCACGGCAGTGCGGTGGGGCGGGGAGCGGGGTTTTGGCCAGGGCCACGGACGGCGGAGGCAGGCTGCTCTGCCGTTGGTCGCTGGCTCTTCGGGGAAGATTCCGAACAGTGTCAGCCGGGAGGCACAAGACGGCCAGCCATCCGGCGTAGATCGAACAGTACCAAAATAAAATAAAATCGTGTGACCCCAATTTAGACTTCAGTCAAAAGACGTGTGACCACTCTCGTACCTTGCTTCTGATCTCTTAGTGTATTTCTTCAGATCAAAGAGATATGTCGTTCTTAACATTATGCGTTATCTGCATCTTCAGACACACCGTCTTCCGACTCACCGCAGCTGCTCCAACAAGGGAAGCATACACCAGAAGGGAGCTATAGTCCCCACTCAACAGTTCCCTGCATCGAATGCGCGTGCCCGACATGGACAACCACAACAACTACAGGGCCATCGACAAGTCAGCACATGATGCTCACTCCTATGGATGGCAGCCAGATAGGTTGTACCTCATCTTACTTGTGTGCAACATTTATGGCTTTGTTATTCATCTAAGCATGGAAAATAGATCATCACATTTCATTGTATATTCATGCTGATCTCTTACGGGTCTTGTTCAGGAGTTAACGTTGTTCCATATTTCAGCTAAGATACTTGTTCTTTAGGTAATGATGTTCCATAGTTATTGTCGTGGTATTCTCACGGGGGGCTTGCGAGGCGACAGATGCCACAAGGGCTTAGTGTGAGGGTAAGACTGCTGCTGATAGGCCCGGGAGCGGGTATGCGAGTAGCACGCGGTGGTTTACCCAGCTTCGGAGCTCTCCTGAGAGATAATACTCCTACTTCTGCATGTCTGTGTGTATCTGATATATCTAGTACAGTCTGAGTTGCTCACGGAGCTGTATTCGAAACAGTGCTGGGCATCCGGTTTCAGATATGCATGTATGTGGTATGGTGGCCATTGCTCTTGGCCGAATGGGTGTGCCTGGGCATGTATGCATGCGTGTGAGCATGTGTGAGGGTGAGTCCATCCCCTGGATGGATGGATGTGTGCCCCTTTATATAGTCTGAGGCTAGCTTCGCATGTAAGCTATGTGGTGGCAGCGTTGGTTGTAAGCTACCTTAGGTAGCTTACAAACCATGCTATGTAGTGGCATGGCCTAGGCATGGTGCATGGAATGCTTGTCCCCTGGGGTACTTTATAAATCAGTACCCAGGGGACACGGTACACTGTAGATGACGTCGTGGTACGATCGTCCCGTCGGTGTCTTGTCGGCGGTATGGCCACCACGTCGGGGTCTTGTCGGGTCGGGCTGCAGTCGGCAGCCGGCTGGTTGGTGCAGTCGGCAGCCGGCAACCGGCCGGGTAGGGCAGTCGGACGGGGAGCCGGCAGGAGCAGCCGGGCTGTCGGACTGAGGGGCTTTGCTAGCCCCGATGTCTTGAAATATCGTCTTGCCGTCTTCGGGGTATCCGTGTCCCATTACTCCGACAGTAGCCCCCAAGCCTCTGGGCAACTTGGCAAAGTTGGGCGGAGGTTTTTTGGCAAGTGTTCATGGAAATGATCATGAAAAAGACAAAGTTAGTCCACGCAGATATATCAAATGTTTGCTTTTAGCACTGCAAATTTTATGCGGAGGGTGCCGACTCGGTTTCGTCTGAGCCCCCTTCAATCTTTTTCATGTTCCCTCCACTCTTTGGCTTGTGCTCGCTGTTTTTGGACAGCCGCTCTGCGATGCGTGGGTCGAGGTGGGCCGTGGAGCGGAGTGTACAGTACTCCGACTCTGGGAGAAGATTCGACCGAGCTGATACTCATAAATGAAACGGCCGGGTCACCCAAACCGTTTTTCTTCCCGGGCGTTTTTCGCATGGGTGGCCTCTAGCGTTCACCCTTGCTAGCCGGACAGCCGCTCTGCGGTCTGTGACTAAGAGTGAGCTCTTTGTATCACAGATGCTACTAAGCCGTCTGCGGAACAAACGTCTCAAATGAAAGCGGCCAGCCCCGGCTAACTCTCGCCGGGCGCCGGGCGAAAAGTGATGCAACTTTAATTAAAATGCGGAGATGGCCCTCGAGCATCGCTTGGGGTTATCCGTGCTTGCGTTATGCAAAAATATGCGGGCGAGGAGCTCACATTGATTTTCGTGTAGTCGCGGTCGTCGAATACAGCCGGCGCGAGTCGGCGCTCGCGGAGCGTGTTGGCGCACCCACTGGATGTAGCCTTCGAGCCCCCGGGTGCTTGAAGGGGGGTCCCGGCGGGTCAGGCTTGACCGGCCAGGCGGCGAGGTGTCTTGCAACGCCCTTCTTCTTCTTTTTTCTCTTCTGCCGGGTGCTGGCAACCGGACAAAACTCTTCTCTTGTCTGCAATCTTGGCGCGCCAACAGACTCATTGGAAGCCCCGAGATCCGGGCCGATCACGAAAGGGCTGGCCGGATCTCCCGGCAACTACTTTGTCTTCTTCTTGGCGGGACGCCACAAGACACCCATTGGTAGCCCCAGATCCGGGCCGATCACTGAGTAGTCGGGCGGATCTCCCGCAACTACTTTGTCTTCTTTTTCATAGCGTCACAACAAGACTCTTAGGTGTAGCCCCCGAGATCTGGGCCGACTGCTGAGCAGTCGGGCCGGATCTCCCGGCAACTACTTTGTCTTCTTCTTCGCGGGGGCGCGTCAGCGCACCCGCTGGGTGTAGCCCCCGAGATCTGGGCCGACTGCTGAGCAGTCGGGCCGGATCTCCTTGCAACTACTATCTCTTCTTTCTTATTCTCTTTGTCCAGCTGCGGATAGCCGGACGCATATTTCTTTCCCATCCGGCTGGGTAGTCGGAGTTCTGGAAACGAGCAGCCGGCTCGCATCCTATCTCTCTCTCTTTTTTTGGCACTTGGCCCTTGACTTTTCTTCTAGCCGGCGATTGGGCAGCCGGCCTTTTTCTTTCTTGTCCTGGCCATCCTCTGATTCTCTCTCTCTCTCTCTCTCTCTCCTCCAGCTGGCCCAAGGGCGCAAGTGGTGGGAGCCGACCGGGGCGCAAAGGGGGAGCCGGCAGAGGCGCGCGGAGCCAGCGTGAGGTGGCAGCTGGTCGGAGCGGCCAGGGAGTGCGGGGCGAGGCCGCTGGCCCCGGAGGCGGCCAGCGCCGCCGACGGAGGCGCCAAGGCAGAGCCGATGCGGGAAGTCGGCGTCATGGGATGCTCTGCGCGGAGGCAGCACCGTGAGGCGGACGGACAGGCGGGTGAGTGGCAGGCGGCCGCGACGCAGGGGCTCGGGCGCGACCAGTCGGTGGAGGACCCGGATGGTCGAGGCGGTGAGGTGGTGGAGCTGGCGCACGGGCCCCGCGAAGCACCATCCGGATGATGGGGAGGCCGAGACGAGGCGAAGGCGGGGCCCCGGCCGCGGAGCAGCCGGCCGAGCGCAGAGAGGCTCCGGGCGCAGCTGTGTCTCGGGCCGTCGCATCGTGGGCAGCCGGACGGAGCCGGCGGAGATGAGGTAGAGCCGGGAAGCGCTAGCGCGTGGCCGGGCGTGGAGCCAGCCGACGATGAGGAGGGTCGGGCGCGGTCGGGCAGAGGTCATGGCGGAGCTGCATCGGCAGCGCGGGCGAGGCGGACGTGGCATGGGGCGGAGGCGGAGACGGCCGGCGGAGAAGTCGACGGGCGCGGAGTTGAGCCTGGACGAAGCCGAGGCGGCGAGCCGCCGTGGGCGGAGCTGCCGCGCGGGCGTAGGCCTCAGCGGCGCAGCCGGGCGGGCCGAAGTCGGGCGAGCCTGGGCGGGGCGAGGAGGAGGGCGATAGCTGGGGCGGCAAGCCGGAGGCGGACCCGCCGTCTGCTTGGCGGAGGCGGGAGTCGCGAGGCGGCGACGGGAAACCGCCCAGGGCAGACGCCAAGGCGGGGTGACGGAAGCGAACGGACCGCGAGGCCGGACACGGAGGGGGCGGAGCAGGGGAGGCCAGAGGGCGACCCAGCCAGGGGATCGGAAGGCCGGCAAGGGGGCGCGGGAGGCCGGGCGCGGCGCAGCCGGCATGGTCCTGGTCCCAGAGACGGCCGAGGGCGAAGGCGGCCCGACGGGGCGGAGCAGGCGGACGCCGGCTGGGACGAGCGCGGGCGAGGGGGGCTGAGGGAGTCCCGGATTAGGAGGTGTCCGGGTAGCCGAACTCTTACCGTTGGCCGGACTCCTAGACTATGAAGATACAAGATTGAAGACTTCGTCCCGTGTCCGGATGGGACTTTTCTTGGCGTGGAAGGCAAGCTTGGCGATACGGATATGTAGATCTCCTACCATTGTAACGGGCTCTGTGTAACCCTAACCTATCCGGTGTCTATATAAACCGGAGGGTTTTTGTCCGTGGGGACTAACAACAATCATACCATAGGCTAGCTTCTAGGGTTTAGCCTCCTTGATCTCGTGGTAGATCTACTCTTGTACTACCCATATCTTCAATATTAATCAAGCAGGAGTAGGGTATTACCTCCGTCGTGAGGGCCCGAACTGGGTAAAAACATCGTGTCCCTTGTCTCCTGTTACCATCCGCCTAGACGCAGTTCGGAACCCCTACCCGAGATCCGCCGGTTTGACACCGACATTGGTGCTTTCATTGAGAGTTCCTGTGCGTTGCCGCCATCAGGTAGGATGCCTCATCTCGCCTTTAAAGATGATACCATCGCCAAAGAAGCCTTGGCCATCGGGTCGACTCTCCGGCTAGGGCGGTTTTCTCATGACCGCTAGTTCGCCGCTGCTACCGACGATGACCTCTCGAGTCATCGAAACCAATCTCCATGTTAGTTCAGAACTTGCCAAACAGTGAGATCCGATCGAGCTCTCCTCCATAAACGAGCTCTTGGATCGCATCGCCGCCCTGGGAGTCGCCACAGATTACGACTGGATCGGGCCTAAAACCGATCTGAGAGAGATCAACTCTCCCCAGACTACCCATCATGTTGCTGTGATAGAGGAGCAATGCGGCGATTCTTCTTCTATCTTATGGACTAGCTACGTCCGGATTCCCGATCCCTCCATGCCGGATTCCTGCGGAGGGACGGATGTCGATCAAGCCCTGAACTTAAAGTCAGGCGGCGGGTCGGACTTGTTGGATAGCACTCAAAAATCCGAACTTCCGAGTTCGGAAACTTCTCGGCCCTTGAGTCCTAAATTGGACGAGGTTCCGGATTTAGTGCCACCCGCCCGCCCAAACATTAGCGATCTCTCTCGAATTTGGCAAGAGCCCGCCGAAACAGTACATCATTACTGGGCCAGATTCCTCCTGGTTATGAACAGGATAACGGACTGCCAAGAGGAGGACGCAATCCCAATTTTTTGCAATAATTGCACGGACAAGGGAATCCTAAATGCCATAAGTCATCGCGAAATTACACGCTTTGCTGACTTGGCGACCATAGTACAAAAGTACTGTGCAATGGAGAGCGCGTGGAAAACCGAAAGTAAATTTTGGGATAATCCGGCCCCGAATACATCCCTAGTCCGGAACAAAAGGGTGCATCATTATCAAGCACCTGGGTTGAATACCAAAAAACCAAAACCCCCTAAAGGGTAATGGAACCGTCATCGAGGGTTGGCTAAACGGACCCTGGAAAATTCATAGCACAGAGGGCGCCACTCCAACTCATAGCCTTCGAGCATGTTGGATACTACGGCAGGTGGCCAAAAGTGGCGACAAGCTTCTAGCTTCGGAATCCCAACCCAGCAACACCAGTACGGTGTTAACAGTCTTCGAGACTTTCGCATCAAATAACATGCGAAAACGAACACTCCGCAACCTTGCCGAAGTCTACCAAGTAGCAACAATAAATCCATGGAGTGACACGGCTATTACCTATAACGCCAGTGACGAACCTAAATTCCGAACTGCCCGGGCACTAGCCGCATTGGTCCCCAGCCCGATAGTGGACGACTTTCGCCTTACTAAGGTACTCATGGATGGCGGCAGCGGACTAAACCTCATCTATGAGGAAACCCTCCGAAAAATGGAAATAGACTGGAACCGCATTGAGCGAAGCAGCACAACCTTTAGAGGAATAATCCCCAGCCAGAAGCATGCTGCAGGAAAAATCACGTTGGACATAGTGTTCGCTCAACAATTACAGGTCCGAGGAGGTCACATTTCAAGTGGCCCTGCTCAACAATGGATATCATGCTTTATTAGGACGAGAGGCATTCACAATTTTTCAAGCTATACCCCATTATGGGTACATGAAGCTTAAAATGCCCGGACCTAACGGAATCATCGCGCCGAAAACAAGACAGCCGCACTAGCCCTCGAGGCACTATCCGAAGCCCTAGCGGCCGAGGAACTCACCGCGAAGCGCTCCACGGTGAACAGGGACGACGTGATACTTGATAAAAGATCCAAGTCCTCCTCTTTTAAACCAGCGGATGAAATAGTCAAATTTGTGTCCACCCAACGGACCTCGCAAAGACAGCCTCCATTGGGGCACAATTAAACCTCGATGTAGACGCCAGACTACGAGAATTTCTACAAGAAAACTAGGATATCTTTGCCTCGCACCCTTCGGACATGCCAGAATCCCATGTCACCGGCGAGCACAGCTTAAATATCCTAAAAGGATTCAAGCCACCAAACAGGCTCTCCGGCGCTTTTCCAACCCAAGAGACAGGCCATGGGAGAGGAGCTAGCCAAACTTTTGGAGGCCGGATTCATCGTGAGATATAAAACATCCGGACTGGCTAGCAAACCCGGTGATGGTACCAAAGAAGGATAAATCTGGCGCCTATGTGTTGATTTCAAGGACCTTAATAGGTCTTGCCCAAAGGATCCCTCCTCTCCCTCGAATTGATCAAATCATTGACGCTTCTGACGGGACACGACTCATTGTGCTTCCTCGACGCTGCTCTGCTACCACCAAATCAAGATGGTGGAGCCAGACCAAGCTGCAACAGCATTCATCACTCCATACGGCCCGTTCTGCTTCTACATAATGCCCTTTGGGCTCAAAAACGCCGGCGCAACATATCAGCGCATGATCCAGACATATGTCCGCAAACCAGATCGCGTAACGGTGGAAGCATATGTAGATGACGTGGTCGTCAAAACCAAGCACGTTGAAACTCTAGTAGATGACTTGAGGCTCACATTCGACAATCTTCGAAAATATGACATCAAGCTCAATCCGGAAAAATGCGTCTTCGGCGTTCCAGCCGGAAAGCTCCTAGGCTTCATTGTGTCCGGTAGAGGAATTGAAGCAAACCCAGCCAAGATTCGAGCTCTGTCACAATTGGATATTCCAAAAGACCTCAAACAAATACAAAAATTGACGGGATGCGTAGCGGCTCTAAGCCGCTTTATCGCCTCCTCCGCAGCACCGAACACTTCGAGTGGACGGATGCCGCCACGGCCGGACTCGAAGAAATAAAGGCCATTTTGGCAACAAATCCGGTCCTGGCCACGCCCAACGTGGGCGAACCAATGCTATTATATATCACCGCAACACATCAAGTTGTCAGCGCTGTGCTCGTTGTCGAACGAGAGACGGACGGACGCCGGTTCCCTGTTCAAAAACCGGTTTATTATGTGTCCAATGTCCTAACTCCATGCAAGTCCCGGTACCCACACTATCAAAAGATAGCATATGCGGTGTTCATGGCATCCCGGAAGCTGCGACACTACTTTCAAGAGTGTTCGATAACGGTAGCCTCGAAGTACCTCTTAACGACATTATAAACAACCGCGACGCGACGGGCCGGATTGCTAAATGGGCCATAGAGCTCCTTCCATTCGATATAACTTATAAGCCACGACGAGCTATTAAGTCGCAGGTTTTGGTCGACTTCGTGGCCGAATGGACCAAAGCCGAACTCCCTAAAGAGTACGGCGCATACTCCAATTGGATCATGCACTTTGACGGCTCCAAAATGTTGGCCGGCCTGGGGGCTGGCGTCGTCCTGACGTCCCCAACCGGGGACACAGTCCAATACGTCCTTCGGATAATGTATACGGACTCCAACAACGCAGCCGAATACGAGGCCCTTCTGCACGGCTTCCGGATAGCAGTCTCCATGGGCATTCAACGCCTAGAGGTGCGCGGGGATTCGAATCTCGCAATATCTCAAATAAACGGAGACTTTGATGCCAACGATCCGAAAATGGCAGCATACCGCAATGGGGTCCTAAAAATGTCAGCACGGTTCGAAGGGCTCGAATTTCATCATAAAGCCCGGGACAACAACCACGCGGCGGATATATTGGCACGCATTGGTGCAAAACGCGATGCCGTCCCACTCAATATCTTTCTGGAACAGCTGTTCAAGCCATCCGTACTATGGGAAGGCGAGTCCGACAATATCAATCCGGACCCAACCGCACTGCCTGACACCGAACACTCTGACATAACCGGAGGCTCTGCCCCCGAGATAACACCCTGTGCTCACGAAATAATGGCGGTTATCGCCCCGTGGACGGAACCATTCCTAGCCTACCTAACTAGGAAGGAACTCCCCGAAGACCAAAATGAGGCTCGCTGCATAGTACGGCGCTCTAAACCCTATAAAGTCCATGAGGGAGAGCTTTATAAGAAAAGCACTACCGGAGTCCTTCAAAGGTGTATCTCCGAAGAGGAAGGGCGAAACCTCCTGGTTGAAATTCATGCCGGACTGGGTGGGCACCACGCCGCAGCCCGGGCCCTTGTAGGCAAGGCCTTCCGTACATGATTTTATTGGCCGACGGCCCGGGCAGACGCGCAGGACTTAGTCCAACAATGTGTCGGTTGCCAGCTCTTTGGTAACCAAAGCCACATGCCACCCACCGCCCTTAAAACTATACCCATCACCTGGCCGTCATGGGTCCTGGGGCGTGACATGGTTGGACCCATCAAGGGAGGAACCCACAAGCAAAAATACCTATTGGTAATGGTGGATAAATTCACCAAATGGATAGAGGCCAAGCCTGTTAAAACGGCTGAATCCGGACCAGTGATAGACTTCATATCAGGGGTAGTGCACCGTTACGGTGTCCCCATGATATCATCATCGATAATGGCACCAACTTCACGGCCGATGAAGTCAAATCATGGTGCAAAAACATGGGCATCAAGCTCGATTACGCCTCAGTCTATCACCCTCAAACCAACGGCCAAGTCGAACGAGCAAATGGTCTAATAATGAGCGGCATCAAACCCAGACTAGTGCGGTCCCTCAAGGAATCTAACACGCACTTGGTTGAGGAGCTCGACTCCGTACTCTGGGGGCTGCGGACCACGCCGAATCGTACTACCGGATTCATACCATTCTTCATGGTGTACGGCGCAGAGGCACTCTTGCCCTGCGACATAATACATGACTCACCTCGCGTGCACATGTATGAAGAAAGAGAAGCCGAGCTTGATCGGCAGGACAGTTTGGACGCATTGGAGGAGGAGCGACGTGGCAAAAGCTCGCTCCGCATTCTATCAACAGAAGTCTCGAAGATATCAAAGCAGGGAAGTACGGGCCAAAGCTTAAAACGTTTGCGAACTAGTTCTACGCCTGCCGGAAAAGAAAAAGGACAAACTCAAGCCCAAATGGGAAGGTCCCTTCATCATCGACCAGGTCCTGACCGGCGGAGCATACCGTCTATGAAACGCATCGGATAACCGACTCAAGCCGAACCCATGGAACGCAGCCCGTCTTCGAAGATTCTACGCCTAAGTACCGGACTCCAAGTTCGTCTCCTTCCTCCGTCCACTTTTTTTTGCTGTCTTTTGTTTCTCTCCTTCCTCCTTCTTCTTATTGAAGCATCTAGAGGCTCGTTTGCGCTTTTTTCGCACACACTTGATGCGCTGTCCGCGCTCATTATACCTGGGGGCTTCTTTAACAGAAGCTTATTTATACGGGCTTTCATGCCCAACACATGCGTTAAACTTCCGCATGTACTTTTTATTCACCATTATATGCATCGATATGACTTAAGTTTTGGCCAAGCTGGGTTGCCTGGCTCCTGTGTTTACCCCTACGTTCTCGATTGTTCGGCTAGGTGGTAAAGGGAGCACCTCTGCGATTGTTACTGCCGGGTCACCCGGATGTGTACCTCAGACTGGGTGAAGCCGAAAGCTAGCGTTCTTAAGGGAATATTCGGTCGGTGAACTGAAAGATGATTTTTAACTATTTACCCATCTGCCCCCAGATGATTTTCTGCTTTTATAGCAGCTTTGACATGCACTTTAGGGCATGCATCCCAGCGAAAGGAACCCTTAACGGAACTATTCTCCTGGAAGATGTTTCTTACTACCCATGTAATATAACATAACTAGTTGGGAACTTGTCTGATACAGCAACAATGACCCCTACACTTGGTCTCCATGCATACCACAGTTCTTATATAACCACGAAGGTATTCGGACACACTCTGGACTATTGGGTCCGGAGGTCGGGTTAAAAGGTCCGCTATGACAAACGATCTACAATCCGCTAGAAGACATTCTTTCATGTCATATTTTTACATAGTCAACTCGACTCATTGTATTCCTCCTCAATGCCATCTAATAGGCTATCTAATTTACAATCTTCTTGCTGGGAATACTTGGCGGCCAATTCTACTTGGTCAGAACTAAGCTTACAGGGATCTCCATCCCATCCGGCCCCACAGGTCCGACCTCGGCCATCTGGTTTGGGTCAGCCTTCGTGTACCGCGTCTTTACCATGGCCCAGGCTTCCCTAGCGCCTTGACGGCTGGCTGATATCTTCCATAGCAGGAAGCGCCGCCGTGCTCCTTGAAGCCGCTCCGCCAGCTCCCCAATGCCTTCGGGCAGGGAGATCGATGGCCACAAGGCCTGGCCGATGCCTTTCATCACCTGCCGGACTCGTTCGTGCAACTGACGCGGTTCGGGAAGAAGATCACCCGAAGAACTGGGCATCTCCTCCTCAGGACGACCTGTGAGCAAACCTACATACATGTTTATGTTAGTCGCCTTCCTCGCCAAACTCTTTCAAAGTTCGCTCAAGCACTTACTAGAAATGCCACGACGAAGCCGCCGATTCTCCTTTACGGAGTCAGCTAACTGGGCACGAACGTCCTTTAGTTCCTCACCCAGCTTGGTGTTGGCGTGTTGGAGGTTATTCTTATCCTGCCGCACCCTCGTAAGCACGCTCGCCGCCTTTAATCGGGCGTAGAGCTGTTGCTTGTCCGGATTTAGTCTGGCGCCATCTCGCAATGTTTTTGTCGATTTACACCCGCCGCACTTCATAAATTATTTATCTTCAAGCGTATACTACCGAGAGGGGGTCTCTGTGGCTCCCCGTGGCGGCTAGTGCTTGACCTCAAGTTGGGCCTCTGCACTCTTCCGACCACAGGACAATCGGGTATTCTTTTACAGAAGATCTGCATAACAAATGATCCTTAAATCAGTTATTCTAACTATTTTAAGTCTCGGGGGCTACTCGCATATATAACTGTCTAATTTCCTTACCTGTATGTCCTTCAGATACTGCTCCGTGGCTCTGGCTAGACCATCTTGAGCGGCACGGAGATGTGCATCTCCCAAATCAAAGGCATTCAGGGCCTCTGGGGAGAAACATGCGTCACGAAGAACTGTCCGGCGGCGCCTGTGATTCAACGCGCTCTCCACCTCGGAGTTGGTGGCGGACAACCTGTCGGCATCCTCTATCGGAGGAGCATCCGACGCACGTCTCGTGCTCGCCTCAGCCTCTGGACCTGGCTTTGAAGCTTGTCCGGTGAAGGTTCGATCGGCAGCCTCTCCGGACTCAGTCCGGCGAGCGCTCTTTTTCCTGAAAAGAGCATCAGCGTTAATCGCCTTCCAGGAATCAATCACGGAAGTATGGTGACATGCCATACCGTTCTTGGCGGAGTTTCGATCCGGACCGCACTTCTTTTTTAACTGAGGCCGCACTGCCCTTTGTTGGCCGATGCATGCGGGCTCGCTTCTGCCTCGAAGGTACCCCTACTTGAAGCACCATTGGTATACGGTGATAAAAAATAAGCATGGATGGGTCGTTATCAGGATTTTTGGGATCTCGGTCTCAGTTACCTGTGGGGCTGGAAGTATTCCGGGGTAATCGGCCGTAATGGCTACCAAAGCTTTGTCGATGCTAAGTTGGTAGAACACCCCGTCGATCAACTCCACCGTTATATCCGGATCCTCTTCGGAGGTCGGATCGAGGGACCGCTCCGGATCCTCGGGTTGTCGGGGCGGGCTGTGTATCTTCTCCACAGTCCGGCGCAGTTCCTGTGCAAAAACCATGAAATGAGATATTTAACTACGCGAACATGGATCAGACAGGTCAGAAGGATGTTTGCTTACCCAGCTTCGAGGATTATTCAAAGAAAACTCCTTCAGTGGGTTGACACGGAGGAAATCCTCCTCCTCTCCTTTGTACATGGCAGACAAGATCTTCACCAGTTCGGTGACCGATCCCTGCCCTTTGCAGCCATGACGGGTGGCATCGTCCTCCCGTTGAAGTCCCACATGGGATGGCCCATGTATTGGAGCTGCTGCACTCCGCTCATAATGCTGATTGCCATGACTCCTGTCATGGTCAATACTGCATGAGACAGTAACCTTATTCGGCTCATCAAATAAAGGACATCCCGGTCATCTTCTCTTCGGGGGCTCCGAGGGCGCCAGCTTAGGCGCTTCTTCAGAGGAGCATTGCTGAACTCCGGAAGGCCGATCGGAACAGGATCCGGCGGGACGTCCTCCATGTAAAACCATTCAAGGCCGGTCTTGAGCGCCTTCTTTGGGGTTCGGATAGGTATCCGGTCTCGGTGATGCGCCATAGCTCGGCTCCGCCCACTTGATATATTGACCCCTCATGAGAACGGGGTACTAGGCAGAATATTCTCTTCCACAGCCCGAAATGAGGGTTCGATGCCCAAGAATAGTTCGCAAAGGGCCACGAAGCCCGCGATGTGCAAGATGGAGGCAGGAGTAAGATGGTGCAACTGGAGGCCGTAGAACTCCAGGAGCCCCCGGAGAAACGAATGGATTGGAAATCCGAGTCCTCTTACTAGATAAGGGATGAAGCATACCCGCTCTCTTTTAGAGGGATCAGGGACGCTCTCCGCTTTCTTTCCGCCCTTGTAGGTGGCAAGTCCGGCTCGAACCGGGACCATCAAGGCCGGGGGAAAAATCCCTTGGCTTGGAGTATAACTAGCTCGCTATGCGGGACTGAGCATCTCTCCCAATTTCCTGGCTGAGGGCTGGGAGCGCGAGAAGAGGAGCCGCGTCGACTGTCCATGATGGAATGGGCTTTGGTCAGAGGCGCTCTGATGAAAGCTTGCAAAGGGGGGATGGTGTGACTCAGATCTAGATCCTTGCCCCTTTTATAGGCAGCTCATTTGCGCGGCTAGGGGGTAATTGTAAAAATACCCTGGTTGTCCGTATTCATTCAAACACGTGGAAGATGGCCATTATTGGGCATAGAAGCCGAGGAGCGCAGCATTTATCAGAAGCCGGACACTATTCGACAAGTATATGGAATTTGGAGAATAACCCGCCTCATAATGTCAAGACAATCAACGCGCCGGAATCATCGCTCATTGAAGCCTGGTTGGGGCTACCGAGGAGTCCCGGATTAGGGGTGTCCGGATAGCCGAACTCTTACCGTTGGCCGGACTCCTGGACTATGAAGATACAAGATTGAAGACTTCGTCCCGTGTCCGGATGGGACTTTTCTTGGCGTGGAAGGCAAGCTTGGCGATACGGATATGTAGATCTCCTACCATTGTAACCGGATCTGTGTAACCCTAACCTATCCAATGTCTATATAAACCGGAGGGTTTTAGTCCGTAGGACGAACAACAATCATACCATAGGCTAGCTTCTAGGGTTTAGCCTCCTTTATCTCGTGTTAGATCTACTCTTGTACTACCCATATCATCATTATTAATCAAGGTGAGTAGGGTATTACCTCCATCGAGAGGGCCCGAACCTGGGTAAAAACATCGTGTCCCTTGTCTCCTGTTACCATCTGCCTAGACGCACAGCCGGGACCCCCTACCCGAGATCCGCCGGTTTTGACACCGGCAGGGGCCGAAAGCGCAGGCGGACGGGCGAATCCGGGCGGAGGCGGCGCCGGGGATGCCATTGAGCGGAGCGGCTCACGCTACGAGGTGCCGGGGCGAGCGGCAGCGCCATGAGCGAGAGGCAAAGCGGCAGGCGAGGCCGGCCGGTGCAGGAGCCGCAGCCGGCGGGGGCGGCGGTGGTCGGCTACAGCTGGGCGTAGGCGGATAGGCCTCCCGCCGAGGCGGCAAGCGTGGGGAAGCCAGACGGGAGGAACTGCTCGGTGTAGAGGACGGCAGCAGCTCGGGTGACGCTAAGGAAGCTGGAGCCAGCCACGTGGCGAGAGCAGACGGGCCGAAAATCTTTGGAGAGGCCGGAACCGTGCGTCGAGGTACAACAATGCGGCGTGAAGCAGCTCGGCCCAGCGGAGCGGAAGCGAGGCGAAGCTGGGGCAGCGGCAAGGCGTCGGAGAAAGAGTTGAGACGAGCTAGTGCAACGCCATTATCCGCTAATGTCCGCTCATTATTCGACCAATGCACATCCCCTGACCAACTCATATCTGGTTGATGTACGGGAAGTGCCTGACTTGTGTGCTAGAGATTTTTTGGTAGCGTATGGAAAGTGTACGGGCATTATACGAGGAGTATCCGGCCATGGTTTTGGTGGTGTATGGTCGTTGTCTGGCATTTGCCTCGGAGGAGTGAACCGAGGAGCGAGAAGCAGCGCAAAGAGGGTCGGACGCGCGGCCGGGCGGCCAACCGAGGCGCGGATGGACGCGGCCGACGCCAGCGAGGCGGCGCGGCGTGCACAGACGGACGCCCGGTGTCGCAGCGGTGGGAAAGAAGAGGGCGAGGCCGACGACGAGGTCACGCCGCCCCTCACGGCCATTCTGGGGGCATGTCGATGTCGAGCCCCCGACCGTTATCGGAGAGGCGGCGCGACGCCGTGATGATGAAGATGAAGAGGCCGATGGCGAGGACGCGCCGCCCCTCGCGGCTGCTCTGATGGCGTGTTGACGTCGGGCCCCGAAGCGCCATCGAGAGACGACGGCGACGCCTGGTGATGAAGAAAGTGGTCCCGCCGGATCGCGAAACTAGCAGCAGCGTGGTAGCATAGTAGTAGTACCACCCCACGTGGGCGCCAACCGCCGTGGTATTCTCACGGGGGCTTATGAGGCGACAGATGCCACAAGGGCTTAGTGTGAGGGTAAGGACTGCTGAAAGGCCCGGAGCGGGTATGCGAGTAGCAGCGGTGGTTTACCCAGCTTGAGCTCTCCGGAGAGATAATACTCCTACCGCTGCATGTCTGAAAGTGTATCTGATATATCTAGTACTGAGTTGCTCTGAGCTGTATGTCGAACAGTGCCACAGGCATCTGGTTTCGTATATGCATGTATGTGATATGGTGGCCGTTGCTCTTGGCCGAATGGGTGTGCCTGGGCATGTATGCATGTGTGTGAGCGTGTGTGAGGGTGAGTCCATCCCCTGGATGGATGGATGTGTGCCCCTTTATATAGTGTGAGGCTAGCTTAGCATGTAAGCTATGTGTTGGTAGCGTTGGTTGTAAGCTACCTTGGGTAGCTTACAAACCATGCTATGTAGTGGCATGGCCTAGGCATGGTGCATGCCATGCTTGTCCCCTGGGGTACTTTATAAATCAGTACCCAGGGGACACGGTACACTGTAGATGACGTCGTGGTACGATTGTCCCGTCGATGTCTTGTCGGTAGTATGGTCGCCACGTCGGGGTCTTGTCGGGTCGGTTGGCTGCAGCCACCGGGTTGGCGCGATCGGCAAAATGGCCGGGCAACGAGCTTGGACGGGAGCCGCAGGAGCATCCGGCAGTTTGGATCGAGGGGCTTTGCTAGCCCCGATGTCTTGAAATATCGTCTTGCCGTCTTCGGGGTATCCGTGTCCCATTACTCCGACAGCTATCATCCATCAGCCAATGCTATCCCACAGGCTAGTGATTATAGTATGATACCACTTCTAGTATTACCTATGTTGTTCTTTAATACTTTTGTGTGCCATCTAGTTAATCTCGAGTACAAACGATACATATTCAGTAGCTTTCATCTGTGTTCTCCCTTTAGTTTATGAGACCTGTTGCTGCTAGTTAACCCCAGTCCTACTATTTATGTCGTCTCCTACAGGCACTCATTACATAAATCTAACTACTAGTTGCCTTCCATGCATGTCAGATATAATTGCACACACTGATATATCCACAAGAACCTCACGGAGCAATGTAAAGGCCAATAAACTTGATGTCAATGATACCCAATATGTTGGAACATGTAAAGGCAGTTCTTCAGAAGACTTGCAGAAAGATGATGAATCCTATTCACCCCACAAGGTCCTTGCTCTAACTTGGCCTGTGATATGGGTACACCATGCACATAATGTCCTGGAGTGTATCTACTCATTGCAATGCCATGTGCTTAGCATGTTGATCATGCATGTAAATATGTCATGCCTTCCTGTTTTCAGTACCTATTCCATTCATGATAACATGTTTTCAAATTCAAGTCTTGTCATTCTACTCTATCGCAACGCCATCTCGCTTAATTTGGACATCATGCTTATGAATATCTTATGCATTGTTATTCATCAAGATGTACTTCATCCGCCTACCATACCATGTTTTTTACATTGAAGTGTTGTTCTAGTGCTCTGTTGCAATGCCATCTTATTTTCCCAATCATACACGTGTATGTTGCCTTAGTTATTTTTATGCGTATTCCGCTAGCATACAGTTTACATTCAACTAGTGTTTTTTTGCTGTGTTGTCCTGTCAGATCCCTAGCTCTTACACCATACTCCCTCCGTCCGGATTACATGTTGCGAAATGGATAAAAAGGATGTATCTAGAACTGAAATATGCCTAGACCCATCCATTTTTTCCGGATGGAGGAGTACATGTCAATATGTCATGCCTTTCTATTCTTCAAGACCTATTCCATGTCTCTCGCTATGCATGTTTTATAATTAAAGCACCATTCTTCTATACAAGGCATGCAAGGGAAGACGACTATGTTAGAATCTGAAGGGTTACAAACAAGGCCTTTGCAAAAGATCCAAACGCCAGGAGATAATAAACCAACTCCAGCTTTTATAGATATCGCTTCCAAAGACAGTAGAAACCCAACTCCCTCGATAATAAGCAGATTCCAAAGTACCAAAGAACTAGTCCGCTCCAGTCTAGCAAAAATATGTCAACTCAATTCTAAGAAGCGTGTGTGTATCCTTGCATCATAAAATTTTATAGCATGCTGATCATATTTTCTACATGTTTCTTACCCATCTCTCTTTTAGAAAATAAGCTTAACAGATAGAAGAATTTCTGCAATGGTATCGTTATGAGGAAAGATTCTTGCAGGAATTATCTATGCTCCAATGTAGATGTAAGTACCTGTTGTATATCACTATATTTTTACATCAGCATGTATTTGGTTAATTGGCGTGAATCCAACCTTTATCTGATCTAAATTTAGTTGTAGCAAAATGTACGATTAAAGGCCACAATGTTGATTTTTGCAAGGAAAACTGACTGGTAGTTTTGCATCCTGAGCTGCATGAGTGTACTATCTCATATCAGTGGGTTTGAATACTTTGGTTCTGCAGTGGGTTTTTTAGTGTTTTTTTACTGTATTGTCCTGTCGTATCCCTAGCTCTTACATCATACTCCCTCCATCCGGATTAAATGTCATAGAAATGGATAAAACTGGATGTATCTAGAACTGAAATACGCCTAGACCCATCCATTTATTTTCGGATGGAGGGAATACATGTCAATATGTCATGCCTTTCTATTCTTCGGTACCTATTCCATCTCTGCTATAGCATGCTTTATAACTGAATCACCATTCTTCTATATAAGGCATGCAAGGGGAAGACGGCTATGTTAGAATCTGAAGGGTTACAAACCAGGTCTTTGCAAAAGATCCAAACGCCAGGAGATAACAAACCAACTCCATTTTTCATAGATACTGCTCCAAAGACAGAGAAACCCAACTCCCAATCGATAATAAGCGATTCCGGTGGCCAAAGAACTAGTCCGCTCCAGTCCAAAGAAAAGAATGTCAACTCCATTCTAAGAAGCGTGCGTATCCTCGCATCATGATATTTTATAGCATTCTGATCATAGTTTCTACATGTTTCTTACCCATCTCTCTTTTAGAAAATAAGGTTAAACGATACAAGACTTCCTCCATTGGGATCGTATTCGAGGAAAATATCTTGCGGGAATTCTCTGTGCTCCAATGTTGATGTAAGTACCTGTTGTATATCACTATATTTTTACATCAGCATGCATTTTGTTAATCGGCGTGAATCTAACCTTTATCTGATCTAAAATTAGTTGTAGCAAAATGTTAAAGGCGCCAATGTTGATTTTTGTAAGGAAAACTGCTTGGTAGTTTTGCATACTGAGCTGCATGAATGTACTATCTCATATCACGCACATTACTGAATTGTAGTGCTTCTCTGGTTGCCCATTCATTCATTGTGTCAATGTTGCTTTCGTATTACCTTACCTGGCTGATGATAGTTGTGCCATATTGTGTTAATTTGGTGTAGGCTAGTTGCCCAAATGTTCGTTGTGTCAATGTTGCTTTCCTATTATCTGACTTGGCCAATGATAGCAATGCTAGTGTGTTAATTTTGTGCAGGCTGCTAAAGATAAGAAGACAGACTCTGAAAACAGCAAGGCAACCCCATTGTTTCTTTCTAGTCAATCTAGGCTAGGTAATATGGCAATAACTCATGATTAATCTGTTTGGTTCCCGTCCTAATTTATGTTATGATGCAAAGGGTTTGAGACACTCTCCACTATCAATAATACAAGCCTGCCAAAATCACCATCTGAATCTGTTCAGTATCCTCTGTCCCGAATGCAACGGAATATATGTATGTTTGTGAACCAATTAATGGTTGAAGCAATGATGGAAATGGTGGATGAATCAGAGGTGCAGAGTCGTGCGACACAACAACTGATCAATGTTTTCAGAGACAGTGTAGCAAAGCAGCAAGAACTTGCCCACATGCTTATGGGCGTCATCTGTGCTGAGGTTGCAGATTGTGACATTGTAGCTGGTTAGGTTCTGCTCATTTATTTGCACTGGCATCAATCTTTGATTGCCCAGTGCATGTAATTTCATGTAATATATGCTGGATGTGGAACGTCATTCCTTGTATGTCGTACCTTTGCTTGATCGGTTTTGGTCCTGTGCATAATTGCTCGTCGTAATGGGCTCAAATTATCTAATTTGGCCTAAAGACATGAACAAACTTTAGTGGGCCCATTTAGTTAACGGGCCGTTACTAGGCCGAAAGTTAATGGTCGGCCCTCTTACCTCCCGGGTCGTTAACAGGCCGACATCAAAGCGGGCAACAGGTGGCCCTAATTTATTTCACGGGCCGTTAACAGGCCGTTACTAAGTTTGGGCTACATATGGCCCAACTATCTTTATCCGGCCTTTAGCAGCCGAAAGAGATCAAGGGCTTGTATCGACCATGAAGAGCATGGGCTGCTAAGAGGCCAAAAGTCGTCGTCAGATTGTAAACGCCCAATCAGGTTGTGGGCCTTTACCAGCCGAAGAGAAACCGAGCTGGTATTGGACCATGAAGGGCATGGGCCGTTAAAAGGCCAAAACTAAGGTTCGACTACAAATGGCCCAACTCATTTATGGTCCGTTAATGTGACGAAGGCACATGTACGCGAATTGGCCCAACACTTAAATGGGTCGCTAAAAGGCCAAAACTCAGGTCCGACTACAAATGGCCCAACTGATTTATGGGTCGTCAACAGGCTGAAAGTGACATCGGGCCAGAAATTGGCCCAACACTTAAATGGGCCGCTAAAAGGCCGAAACTCAGGTCCGACTACAAAGGGCCCATCAGATTTATGGGCCGTCAACAGGCTGAAAGACACACTGGGACGGAAATCAGCCCAACATTTAAATGGGTCGCTAAAAGGCCGAAAGATGTACATCCTGCAAATTGGCCCATCCATTAAATGGGCTGTTAACAGGCCGAAATCTCATCGGGCCAATATTGAGCCCAAATATATAGCGGGCTGTTAACGGGCTCGAACTGGCGATGGGCTGCAATGGTGTCAAATCTTTAACGGGCCGTTGATGGGCCGAATTGGCACATCTCGTATGGTCCGTGGGCTTAAATGGACCTGACACAAGTAGGCCTTATATGGGCCGGCCTGCTAATTTTTACTGGGCCGGCCTTTTTCACCGGAATGGGCCACTGTTGGGCCGTGCCACGTGTCGACCTATCATAGGCGCCTCCTGTCCAATGAGTGGATGACATCTATCCCAACGGTGAGGCAACACGTGTTTCCTGCGGCCAATGATGATTTTACACGTGGAAAATCCCCATTGGTCCGGGGTTACATTAAGTTATCGGATCCAAAACCGGACCCGATAGCTTAACGACGTTCGTTATGGTGGATGCCACGTGTCGGTCACCCTTGACGAAAGCACTTCTGTGACGGCGATTTATTGTCATGGAAGTGGACACTTCCGTGATGATAATTTTGGTAATGTCATGGAACACTTCTATGACAGCACAGGTATGACTATCTTGATTCTGTCATAAAATCGTCATGGATGTACATGCATGACAAAAAAACGCGACCTACTGTGACAAGCTGCCCAGTAAAAACCCTTAAGGCCAGACCCCGACCGCTGGGCAGCTTGCACTACAAAAAAAATACACCCCAGCGGTCAGGGTCTGGCCTTGGATTGTCGGACATCGGGGCGTGGAGCGTCCGTGGATCGATCGGCGGGGAAGAGGCTCCGGTGCACCCCTACCTGGCGCGCCAAATGTCGGATCTCGGGTTCCAGCAAACCCTTAAGGTTCGAACTCTGGGGTGCACGTGAAGTTCTTTCCCTCCTACCGATCCACGCCCTAGCTCGCTAAGATCTTGCGGACGAACTCGACGAACTCACAACACAAGGGACACAAGATTTATACTGGTTCGGGCCACCGTTGTGGTGTAATACCCTACTCCAGTGTGTGGTGGTGGATTGCCTCTGGGGCTGATGAAGGACAGTACAAGGGGAAGAACAACCTCCTGAGGTTGAGGTGTTCTTGTGTTTGGTGTGGCTAAGGGTAGGCTCTCGATCAGATGAGATCTAGTCGCCCCTTGCTGTGGTGGCTAGTTCTACTTATATAGGCCCTGGTCCTCACCCCAAATATTGAGCGGGAAGGGAGCCAACAACGGCGGCCAATTTGAAAGGGGACAGCTAGTACAAGCTATCCTGACAAAACCGGTCTTCGCCTGCGAAAGGGCTCTGGTGATGACGCCGTCTTGGGCTCCACGGTGACCTCCGTCCTGCTGGCCTGCTGGTCTTGGTCTCGTTGCACTGATATGGAAACCTTTGTTTGATGCCTCGGTACTCCATGTCTGTGCTTGCTCCCTTGGCACCAAAGAGGAAACAAGGACGCTGCATGCGCTGGCGCCCGCCTGGTGTCTATCGTCATGGCTCACATCATGAGAGCCTCGTGAGGTTTGCCCTGCCTTGATATCTCCACTCCTCGTGAGCCTGCCTGGAGAGGCCACTCCTGAGGAGGTCTTGCGTCGTCCGCCTCGCGAGACTTGGCCCCTCGCGAGGGTCTTGAATGCCTTGTTGACGAAGATGGGCCGTCAGACAGCTCGCCGTCAGCCACGCCGTGGGCATTGGCGAGCAAGTCTGGGACCCCTGCTCCTAACGCTGACACAATCCAGAAGCCCATTGTTGACACATTTTGTTGTTGTGAGATTTATTTCTGAACTGGAATCCATTAAGGAGACAACAAGAACTGACAGGCCTCTTCAAAATACTCAACAAGTGATGCAATCCACTTCTTAGAAGTGCTGGGGAACGCAGTAATTTCAAAAAAAAATCCTACATTCACGCAAGATCTATCTAGGTGATGCATAGCAACAAGAGGGGAGATTGTTGTCCACGTACCCTCATAGACCGAAAGCGGAAGCGTTATGACAACGCGGTTGATGTAGTCGTACGTCTTCATGATCCGACCGATCCTAGCACCGAAGGTATGACACCTCCGCGATTTGTATACGTTCAGCTCGGTGACGTCCCGCGAACTCTACATCCAGCTGAGGTTGAGGGAGAGTTTCGTCAGCATGACGGCGTCATGACGGTGATGATGAAGTTCGCAGCCCCTCTCTCTCTCCCCTAGGCCCAATAAGGCCCATTACTTCACCGGTGGTTCCGATATCCCTTCTAGCAATCCGATATATATCCGGTGACCCCCGGAACTCATCTGGTGTCTGAATTGAAGGAAATATACCCTAGAGGCAATAATAAAGTTATTATTTATTTTCTTATTTCATGATAAATGTTTATTATTCATGCTAGAATTATATTAACCGGAAACTTAGTACATGTGTGAATACATAGACAAGTAGAGTGTCCCTAGTATGCATCTACTTGACTAGCTCATTAATCAAAGATGGTTAAGTTTCCTAGCCATAGACATGTGTTGTCATTTGATGAATGGGATCACATCATTAGAGAATGATGTGATGGACAAGACCCATTCGTCAGCTTAGCATTATGGTCGCTTCAGTTTCATTGCTACTGCTTTCTTCATGACTTATACATGTTCCTCAGACTATGAGATTATGCAACTCCCGAATACCGGAGGAACACCTTGTGTGCTATCAAACTTCGCAACGTAACTAGGTGATTATAAAGATACTCTACAGGTGTCTCCGAAGGTGTTTGTTGGGTTGGCATAGATCGAGATTAGGATTTGTCACTCCGTGTATCGGAGAGATATCTCTAGGCCCTCTCGGTAATGCACATCACTATAAGCCTTGCAAGCAATGTGACTAATGAGTTAGTTGCGGGATGATGCATTAAGGAACGAGTAAAGAGACTTGCCGGTAACGAGATTGAACAAGGTATGGTGATACCGACGATCGAATCTCGGGCAAGTAACATACCGATGACAAAGGTAACAATGTATATTGTTATGCTGTTTGACCAATAAAGATCTTCGTAGAATATGTAGGCCAATATGAGCATCCAGGTTCCGCTATTGTTATTGACCGTAGATGTGTCTCGGTCATGTCTACATAGTGCTCGAACCCGTAGGGTCCGCACGCTTAACGTTCAATGACGATTTGTATTATGAGTTATGTGATTTGATATACCGAAGGTTGTTCCGAGTGCCGGATGAGATCACGGACATGTCGAGACATAAAGATTGATATATTGGAAGGCTATATTCGGACATCGGAAAGGTTCCGAGTGATTCGGGTATTTTTCGGAGTACCGAAGAGTTACGAGAATTCGCCGGGGGAAGTAGTGGGCCTTAATGGGCCATACGGGAAAGGAGAGAAGGGCCTCAAAGGGTGGCCGCGTGCCCCCCATGGCAAGTCCGAATTGGACTAGGGAGGGGCGGCGCCCCCTCTCTTTCCTTCTCCCTCTCCTACTCCTTCCCTCTCTCCCCTCTTGGAAAAGGAAGGGGACTCCAACTAGGATTGGGAATCCTAGTTGGACTCCCCCTATAGGCGCGCCCCTCCTAGGCCGGCCTCCTCCTCCTCCCTTCTTTATATACGTGGCCAGGGGAGCACCCCAAAGCACAACAAAAAATCTCTTAGCCGTGTGCGGTGCCTCCCTCCATAGTTACACACCTCGATCATATCGTCGTAGTGCTTAGGCGAAGCCCTGCGCCGATAGCTTCATCATCACCATCGCCACGCCGTCATGCTGACGAAACTCTCCCTCGACCTCAGCTAGATCTAGAGTTTGTGGGACATCACCGAGCTGAACGTGTGCAGATCGCGGAGGTGCCGTGCATTTGGTACTTGAGAGGTTGGATCGCGAAGACATTCGACTACATCAACCACATTACTAAACGCTTCCGCTTTCGGTCTACGTGGGTACGTTGACACACTCTCCCCGCTCGTTGCTATGCTTCTCCAAAATAGATCTTGCGTGATTGTAGGATTTTTTTTTTGAAATACTACGTTTCCCAACAGTGGTATCAGAGCCAGGTCTATGCGTAGATGTTATATGCACGATGTCGGTGTCAAATCCGGCGGATCTCGGGTAGGGGGTACCGAACTGTGTGTCTAAGGCGGATGGTAACAGGAGGCGGGGGACACGATGTTTACCCAGGTTCGGGCCCTCTTGATGGACGTAATACCCTACTTCCTGCTTGATTGATCTTGATGATATGAGTATTACAAGAGTTGATCTACCACGAGATCGTAGAGGCTAAACCCTAGAAGCTAGCCTATGGTATGATTGTTGTTATCCTACGGACTAAAACCTCCAGTTTATATAGACACCGGAGGGGGCTAGGGTTACACAGAGTCGGTTACAAGGAAGGAGATCCACATATCCGTATTGCCAAGCTTGCCTTCCACACCAAGAGAGTCCCACCTGGACACGAGACGAAGTCTTCAATCTTGTACCTTCATAGTCCAACAGTCCGGCCAAAGGATATAGTCCAGCTATCCGGATACCCCCTAATCCAGACTCCTCAAGAGTCCCTCGAACCAGGCTTCAATGACGATGAGTCCGGCGCGCAGTTTGCCTTCGGCATTGCAAGGTGGGTTCCTTCTCCGAATACTCCATAGAAGATTTTGAACACAAGGATAGTGTCCGGCTCTGCAAAACAAGTTCCACATACCATCGTAGAGAGAATAATTTTTACACAAATCTAATCTGTGACACACTCAGTAGCATGACATCACAGCACGACCCGGTCATTATCCGAACCGTTTTTCTCAAACAGCCTCGGTGCATATTGCGAGGCGGTTTCCTTGGCACGTCTTGTCGAAGCAGAGATCGTGTCCCCTTATCATGGGATTCTCATCAATACGGACGTGGGTAACCCAACCGCGCCATCAATTACGACGCTTGGGGAATAAGCGAGTTTACTAGGCAGGTGGGGGCGTATAGTTTCGTCCGCCCTTATAAAGGGTAAGGGTTCACCCTTTTCACCCACGCCTTCTTCCTCCTTGCTCATCCATTCTCGCGCACTCGAGCTCCAACACCCAAGTTTGCTTCTTTCTCCTCAAACCGTTCCAAGCATGTCCGGGGCAGGAGGCAAGTGGATGAAATCCTCCGTCACGGAGGAGGACATCAAAAAGCTGGGGGGAGCCGGATACCTGGCCGCGGATATCGCGCATCGGCTGCCCAACGCGGGGCAGATCGTCCATACCCTGGAATCTCATGAGAGGGTAGTTTTTCTCACCCACTTCGTCCGCGAACGGGGATTTCCCCTCCGCCCGTTCATCCGCGGCCTCATGTTTTACTACGGGCTGGATTTCTATGATCTGGCCCCATACTTTATCCTCAACATCTCGGCGTTTATCGTCGTGTGCGAGGCCTTCCTTCGCATCCGGCCCCACTTCGGCCTATGGCTGAAGACCTTCAATGTTAAACCGAAGGTAGTAGGCGGGCAGCAAGCGGAATGCGAAGGCGCCATGGTGGGCAAAATGCACAACGTCACATGGCTCGAGGGCTCCTATGTGGAGACCATAAAGGGGTGGCAATCGGGGTGGTTCTACATCACCGAGCCGCGTGACACCAACTGGGTGGCGGCCCCCGAGTTCCGATCTGGAATCCCGACGCGGCTCACCTCCTGAAAAGAGAAGGGCCTGTCCTGGGGTAATCCGGTAGAGCTGACGGGACTCCAGACCTGCATCAAGAACATGATGAACAAGAAAATCAAGCTCGTCAACATGGTCCAGTTCATGCTCTTCCGCCGGATCCTCCTGTGTGAACAACATGCATTCAATTTGTGGGAGTTCAACCCGGCCAAGCACCGCATCTGCATGAAGCTTTTTGACACGACGCACAAGGACGTCTGGAAGGTGCTGTTCAAGGGCGCCGAGGTGCCTCCTTCCCTTACCGAAGACCGCGGACTCAGCACACAGCGCCATGCTAGTCCGGTAAGTTCTTTATACCTTATAGGGTATTTATTTTCCCCAGTTTAATCATGTTCGGCATCTAAGCTCCCATGCCTTTAACAGGACTGGGTGGAGACGGCGGAGCAGATTGACTGTCCAGCTCCCCTGCCTGAAGATCCATCAGATGCTCTCCTAACGGAGATGCTGGCTCCGGCACCTTATGCAGTGCCGGAGAAGAAGACCACGGGGACCCGCAAGGGTCTTCGGCGCGTGGTCGTGTCGGACTCATCGTCCGAACACTCCGAGGCGCACTCCTCCTATGAAAACGAGGAGGGGGAGGAGGAAAGTTCTCCCCCCCCCCCAACCGGGGGAGATAAGAAAAGGAAGGCCGCCCCAACCAGGGGGGGGGCAAAGGGTCCAAGAGGGGAAGGACTCTCCCTCCGGACTGTTCCACGACCGCGCTTATAGTGAAGACGAGTGGTTGCCCAGGGAGAAGCCCCTAGCGAAATCAGAAGTATCTGGATACCATAGTAATTCATGATATGTTTCTATAGCACTGCTTCACCTTACGCCGAACATGAGTATGCAGTCCGTCCCGAACCCGTATCGACGTATCTTCGTCGGACGGTTCTTTGGACCCGTCGGATATGAGTGGTGGTTCTCTTCCGACCGCCTCCACCCCTCGCCCTACGGACAACATTGAGGTGTTGTCTCAGAAGGCACCGGGCTGAGGGGAGGTAGTCCTGGAGGTGCCTCAAGGCGACCTTCCAGACCCTGGGCACAAAGGGAGCAAGACTCCCACGGGCTCCAAGTTCGGCCCCCAGCCGAACACTGCGCCAGAACCTCCGGTGGTTCCAGACTCCGGCAAGCGACCCCCTATTAAGAGGGGCAAGCCGCCCGTGGCGGTGACCTCTGTCCATCCAGAGGCACCGGACAACTTGCTGGAAGCGCTTCGCAGCACTTCCATCGACGAAGAGCACCGCACTATCATGAGTGCGGTGATCGAGAAGGTTCAGTCCACCAAAAGAAGACTAACTGAAGCTTGTGCCAGCCTCCTAACAGGCTTTTAGGTAAGTAATTAAATTGTAGGAAAATAGTACCGCATAGACAGTAGCCCCCGATGCTCTGTTTGGCATTCGCAAAGAAAAGCCGAATAGAGGATCGAATAATAATCACAGGAGTCTAATCATAATATGTCTATGTGAATATGCAGGCTTCACTGTTGGCCGCTGCCGCACGTACTGCGAAGGTCGCTGCACTAAGGCAGGACCTTGACCGGTCTGAGGAAGAGCTCGGCCATGCCAAGAGGCAGCTCGAGGAGAGCAACGGTAAGCAATACCTTGTCTATATGAAAAAAGATTTGGTTGCAGAATAATAGGATCATCATGAATGTGCCAGGAGCCACGACCGAAGTGGCGACCCTGAAGAAGGCGATGTCCAAGGCTGAAAACAAAGCGGCCTAGGAGCGCATCGAGCGAGAAAAACAAGAGGCCCGAGTAGGCGAGGTATAGCAAGAGCTCCAGGCTCTCGTCAAGAAGCACGAGGCCCTGGAGCTTGACTCAAAGACGCGAGAGTCCGAGCTTGCAAAGGCGCCGACAGTACAAACATGCCAAGGCCGAAGCCCAAAAGGCCCTCCAGGAAGTTGAGGCGGTTAAGAAGATAGCGGCGGGTTAGGCATTCATTTTGCAAAGCAAGCACGTGAAAGAAAATTTCTTTTACCTACCCGAGTTCGGAGCTCTCCGGGAGCGTTCGCAGATCTGCCCCGCAGTGTGTCTGATGCCGCGGAATTCTACCGGGTCGAGGAGGGGAGCTCAACGGAGAAGTTGTTCGGTCTCGATATCTTTGGGACCGAACACCCGATGCCCTTGAGCGACCAGCTGAAGCAACTGGTCAAGCTCCACAAGGCGGCCGAACAGGCCATGAAGGGCCTTATAGTCCGGATGTGGCCTGGCGATCCCCTGCCCAATGATACGTCTCCAACGTATCTATAATTTTTTATTGCTCCATGCTACTTTATCTACTGTTTTGGACTATATTGGGCTTTATATTCAACTTTTATATTACTTTTGGGACTAACCTATTAACCAGAGGCCCAGCCCAGAATTGCTGTTTTTTTTATCTATTTCAGTGTTTGGAAGAAACGGAATATCAAACGGAGTCCAAATGGAATGAAACCTTCGGGAACGTGATTTTCCAACCGAACGTGATCCAGGAGACTTGGACCCTACTCCAAGAAGTGCCAGAGGTGGTCACGAGGGTGGAGGGCGCAACCCTTGGGCGCGCCCCCTGCCTCGTGGGCCCCCCGACGCCCACCGACGCATTCCTTCCTCCTATATATACCTACGCACTTCAAACGATCAGAACAAGAGCCAAAAACATAATTCCACCGCCGCAACTTCCTGTATCCACGAGATCCCATCTTGGGGCCTGTTCCGGAGCTTCGCCGGAGGGGGCATCCACCACGGAGGGCTTCTTCATCAACACCATAGCGCCTACGATGAAGTGTGAGTAGTTTACTTCAGACCTTCGGGTCCATAGCTAGTAGCTAGATGGCTTCTTCTCTCTTTTTGGATCTCAATACAATGTTCTCCCCTCTCTCGTGGAGATCTATTCGATGTAATCTTCTTTTTGCGGTCTGTTTGTTGAGACCGATGAATTGTGGGTTTATGATCCAGCTTATCTATGGAAAATATTTGATTCTTCTCTGAATTCTTTTATGTATGATTGAGTTATCTTTGCAAGTCTCTTCGAATTATCCGTTTGGTTTGGCCAACTAGATTGTTAGTTCTTGCAATAGGGGAAGTGCTTAGCTTTGGGTTCAATCTTATGTGTCCTTACCCAAAGGATGTAAAGGGTTGCAAGGCACGTATTGTATTGTTGCCATCGAGGATAACAAGATGGGTTTTTATCATATTGCATGAATTTATCCCTCTACATCATGTCATCTTGCTTAAGGCGTTACTACTGCTTTTTAACTTAATACTCTAGATGCATCTTTGGATAGCGGTCGATGAGTGGAGTAATAGTAGTAGATGCGTAATCGCTTCGATCTACTTGTTTTGGACGTGATGCCTATATACATGATCATTGCCTAGATATACTCATAACTATGCTCAATTACATCAATTGCTCAACAGTAATTTGTTCACCCACCGTAGAATATCTATGCTCTTGATAGAAGCCACTAGTGAAACCTATGGCTCCCGGGTCTATTCTCATCATATCAATCTCCATCACTTTTATACTTCCTTTGTTTTACTTTGCCTTTACTTTTCACTTTGCATCTTTATATCAAAAATACCAAAAATATTATTTATCATCTCTATCAGATCTCACTATCATAAGTGAACGTGAAGGGATTGACAACCCCTAATCGCGTTGATTGCGAGTTGCTATTGTTTTGTGCAGGTACGAGGGACTTGTGCGTGGCCTCCTACTGGATTGATACCTTGGTTCTCAAAAACTGAGGGAAATACTTACGCCATCGTGCTGCATCATCCTCTCCTCTTCGGGGAAAACCAACGCAAGCTCAAGACGTAGCGAGAAGGATTTCTGGCGCCGTTGCCGGGGAGGCTCACGCAAGCAAGTCAACCATACCAAGTACCCATCACAATCCCTATCTCTCGCATTACATTATTTTCCATTTGCCTCTCGTTTTCCTCTCCCCCACTTCACCCTTGCCGTTTTATTCGCCCTCTCTTTCCCAATCTCCTCCTCTTTTTCCCGTTGCCTTTTTCCTCGTCTTCTTGTTTGCTCGTGTGTTGGATTGCTTGTTTGTTGCGATGGCTCAAGATGCTACCAAATTGTGTGACTTCACCAATACCAATAATAATGATTTCCTTAGCACTCCGATTGCTCCTCTTGCGAATACTGAATCTTGTGAAATCAATACTGCTTTGTTGAATCTTGTTATGAAAGATCAATTCCCCAGCCTTCCTAGTGAAGATGCCGCTACTCATCTGAATAGCTTCGTCGATTTATGTGATATGCAAAAGAAAAAAGATGTCGATAATGATTTCGTTAAATTGAAGCTATTTTCTTTTTCACTTAGAGGTCGTGCTAAAGCGTGGTTTTCATCTTTGCCTAAAAATAGTATTGATTCATGGAACAAGTGCAAAGATGCCTTTATCTCTAAGTATTTTCCTCCCGCCAAGATTATCTCTCTTAGAAACGATATTATGAATTTTAAGCAACTTGATCATGAACATGTTGCACAAGCTTGGGAGAGAATGGAATTAATGATACGTAATTGTCCTACTCATGGTTTGAACTTGTGGATGATTATACAAAAAATATGCCGGATTGAATTTTGCTTCTAGAAATCATTTAGATTCGGCCGCGGGAGGCACTTTTATGGAAATCACTCTAGGAGATGCTACTAAACTTCTAGATAATATTATGGTTAATTATTCTCAATGCATACTGAAAGATCTACTAATAAAAAAGTGCATGCTATAGAAGAAATTAATGTTTTGAGTGGAAAGATGGATGAACTTATGAAATTATTTGCTACTAAGAGTGTTTCTTCTGATCCTAGTGATATGCCTTTGTCTACCTTGATTGAGAATAATAATGAATCTATGGATGTGAATTTTGTTGGTAGGAATAATTTTGGTAACAACGCCGTATAGAGGGAATTTTAATCCTAGGCCTTATCCTAGTAATCCTCCTAATAATTATGGAAATTCCTACAACAACTCTTATGGAAATTTTAATAAGATGCCCTCTGAATTTGAGAGTAGTGTTAAAGAGTTTATGAATTCACAAAAGAATTTTAATGCTTTGCTTGAAGATAAATTGCTTAAAGTTGATGATTTGGCTAGGAACGTTGATAGAATTTCTCTTGAGGTTGATTCTTTAAAGCTTAGATCTATTCCTCCTAAGCATGATATCAATGAGTCTCTCAAAGCTATGAGAATTTCCATTGATGAGTGCAAAGAAAGAACCTCTAGGATGCGTGCTTCCAAAGATGCTTTTATTAAAGCGTGTTCTTCTAATCCCTATGAAAATCAAGATTAAGATGTAAAAGTTATTGATGTATCCCCCATTAAATCTTTGATTTGCAATATGAATCTTGATGAAACTGAATATGATGTTCCCTTACCTAGAAGGCATTTTAAGAATTCAGAGTTTTTAGATCTTGATGATGAAATTGATAAAAGTGGGATTGAAAGAAATAAAAATCTTGATATTGCTAAACCCACTATATTGGATCTCAAGGAATTTAATTACAAAAATTGCTCTTTAATTGATTGTATTTCCTTGTTGCAATCCGTGCTAAATTCTCCTCATGCTTATAGTCAAAATAAGGCCTTTACCGAACACATTGTTGATGCCTTGATGCAATCTTATGAAGAAAAACTTGAGTTGAAAGTTTCTATCCCTAGAAAACTCTATGATGAGTGGGAACCTACTACCAAAATTAAAATTAAAGATTATGAGTTTCATGCTTTGTGTGATTTGGGTGCTAGTGTCTCCACTATTCCCAAAACTTTGTGTGATTTGCTAGATTTCCGTGATTTTGATGATTGCTCTCTAAACTTGCATCTCGCGGATTCCACTATTAAAAAGCCTATGGGAAGAATTAATGACATTCTTATTGTTGCAAATAGGAATTATGTGACCGTAGATTTTATCGTTCTGGATATAGATTGCAATCCTTCATGTCCTATTATTCTTGGTAGACCTTTCCTTAGAACAATTGGTGCAATTATTGATATGAAGGAAGGGAATATTAGATTCCAATTTCCATTAAAGAAAGACATGGAAAACTTTCCTAGAAATAAAATAAAATTACCATATGAATCTATCATGAGAGCCAATTATGTATTGCCTACCAAAGATGGCAATACCTAGATCTATCCTTGCTTTTATGCCTAGCTAGGGGCGTTAAACGATAGCGCTTGTTGGGAGGCAACCCAATTTTATTTTTAGTTTTTTTTGCTTCTGTTTAGGAATAAATAATACATCTAGCCTCTGTTTAGATGTGGTTTTATCTTTTAATTAGTGTTTGTGCCAAGTTAAACCTATTAGATCTTCTTGCATGATAGTTATTTGATCTTGCTGTAATTTCCAGAAACTTTGCGCTCAGTGCCCGAATTGTTAAAAATCACCAGAACGTGATAAAATATTGATTCCAATTGCTGCTGGTCAATAAACAAATTTTCCAGGTCTTATAACTTTGGTAGAATTTTTTGAGTTCCAGAAGTTTGCGTTAGTTACAGATTACTACAGACTGTTCTGTTTTTGACAGATTCTGTTTTTCGTGTGTTGCTTGCTTATTTTGATGAATCTATGGCTAGTAAAATAGTTTATGATCCATAGAGAAGTTGGAATACAGTAGGTTTAACACCAATATAAATAAAGAATGAGTTAATTACAGTACCTTAAAGTAGTCTTTTGTTTTCTTTCTCTCACGGAGCTCACGAGATTTCTGTTGAGTTTTGTGTTGTGAAGTTTTCAAGTTTTGGGTGAATTCTTTTGATGGATTACGGAACAAGGAGTGGCAAGAGCCTAAGCTTGGGGATGCCCATGGCACCCCAAGATAATCCAAGGACACCAAAAGTCAAAGCTTGGGAATGCCCTGCAAGGCATCCCTCTTTCGTCCACTTCCATCGGTAATTTACTTGGAGCTATATTTTTATTCACCACATGATATGTGTTTCGCTTGGAGCGTCTTGTGTTATTTGCGTCTTTGCTTGTTAGTTTACCACAATCATCCTTGATGTACACACCATTTGATAGAGCCATACATGAATTGGAATTTGATAGAATACTCTATGTGCTTCACTTATATCTTTTGAGCTTGATAGTTTGCTCATAGTGCTTCACTTATATCATTGAGCGTGATAATTTTTGCTCTAGTGCTTCACTTAGATCTCTTAGAGCATGGTGGTGGATTTTTTTTAAAGAAACTTGATCTCTCATGTTTCACTTAGATTATTATGAGAGTCATTAATAGCATGGTAATTTTCTTAATGTTAATATACTTGGTATTCAAGATATGTGAAACTTTCTTTTGAGTGCGTTGAATACTAAGATAAGTTTGATGCTTGATAATTGTTTTGAGATATGAAGATGATGATATTAGAGTCATGCTAGTTGAGTAGTTGTGAATTTAAAGAATACTTGTGTTGAAGTTTGTGATTCCCGTAGCATGCACGTATGGTGAACCGTTATGTGATGAACTCGGAGCATGATTTATTTATTGATTGTCTTCCTTATGAGTGGCGGTCGGGGACGAGCAATGGTTTTTTTCCTACCAATATATCCCCCTAGGAGCATGCGCGTAATACTTTGCTTTGATAACTTCTAGATTTTTGCAATAAGTATATGAGTTCTTTATGACTAATGTTGAGTCCATGGATTATACACACTTTTTCCCATCCTACCACTATTGCTAGCCTCTGTAATACCGCGCACCTTTCGCCGGTATCATACACCCACCATATACCTTCCTCAAAACAGCCACCATACCTACCTATCATGGCATTTCCATAGCCATTCCGAGATATATTGCCATGCAACTTTCCACTATTCCGTTTATTATGACACGCTCCATCATTGTCATATTGCTAGCATGATCATGTAGGTTACATCGTATTTGTGGCAAAGCCACCGTTCATAATTCTTTCATACATGTCACTCATGTTTCATTGCATATCCTGCACATCACGGAGGCGTTCATATAGAGTCATATTTTGTTCTAAGTATCGAGTTGTAATTGTTGAGTTGTAAGAAAATAAAAGTGTGATGATCATCATTATTAGAGCATTGTCCCAAGTGAGGAAAGGATGATGGAGACTATGATTCCCCCACAAGTCGGGATGAGACTCCGGACGAAAAATAAAAAAATAAAAAAAGAGGCCATAAAAAAGAGAGAAAAGGCCCAAATAAAAAAATGAGAGAAAAAGAGAGAAGGGACAATGTAACTATCCTTTTACCACACTTGTGATTCAAAGTAGCACCAAGATCTTCATGATAGAGAGTCTCTCATTTTGTCACGTTCATATACTAGTGGGAATTTTTCATTATAGAACTTTGCTTGTATATTCCAATGATGGGCTTCCTTAAATGCCCTAGGTCTTCGTGAGCAAGCGAGTTGGATGCACACCCACTTAGTTTCTTTTGTTGAGCTTTCATATACTTATAGCTCTAGTGCATCCGTTGCATGGCAATCCCTACTCACTCACATTGATATCTATTGATGGGCATCTCCATAGCCCGTTGATATGCCTAGTTGATGTGAGACTATCTTCCCTCTTTTTTGTCTTCTCCACAACCACCATTCTATTCCACATATAGTGCTATATCCATGGCTCACGCTCATGTATTGCGTCAAGATTGAAAAAGTTTTGAAAATGTTAAAGTATGAAACAATTGCTTGGCTTGTCATCGCGGTTGTGCATGATTTAAATACTTTGCGTGGGGAAGATGGAGCATAGCTGCACTATATGATTTTGTAGGGATAACTTTCTTTGGCCATGTTATTTTGAGAAGACATAATTTCTTTGTTAGTATGCTTGAAGTATTATTATTTTTATGTCAACATGAACTTTTGTCTTGAATCTTTCGGATCTGAATATTCATACCATGATTAAGAAGATTTACATTGAAATTATGCCAAAGTATCACTCCGCATCAAAAATTTTTTTTATCATTTACCTACTCGAGGACGAGCAGGAATTAAGCTTGGGGATGCCTGATGCGTCTCCAACGTATCTATAATTTTTGATTGCTCCATGCTACTTTATCTACTGTTTTGGACTATATTGGGCTTTATTTTCCACTTTTATATTACTTTTGGGACTAACCTATTAACCGGAGGCCCAGCCCAGAATTGCTGTTTTTACCTATTTCAAGAGTTTCAAGAAACGGAATATCAAACGGAGTCCAAACGGAATGAAACCTTCGAACGTGATTTTCCAACCGAACGTGATCTAGGAGACTTGGACCCTACTCCAAGAAGTGCCGAGGCGGTCACGAGGTGGAGGGCGCGCTTCTGGCGCGCCTCGGCGCGCCCACAGGCGCGCCCCTGGCGCGCCCCACCTCGTGGGCCCCCTGACGCTCCACCGACGTACTCCTTCCTCCTATATATACCTACGTACCCCCAAATGATCAGAACAAGAGCCAAAAACCTAATTCCACCGCCGCAACTTCCTGTATCCACGAGATCCCACCTTGGGGCCTATTTCGGAGCTCCGCCGGAGGGGGCATCTACCACGGAGGGCTTCTAAATCAACACCATAGCCCCTCCAATGAAGTGTGAGTAGTTTACTTCAGACCTTCGGGTCCATAGCTAGTAGCTAGATGGCTTCTTCTCTCTTTTTGGATCTCAATACAATGTTCTCCCCTCTCTCGTGGAGATCTATTCAATGTAATCTTCTTTTTGTGGTGTGTTTGTTGAGACCGATGAATTGTGGGTTTATGATCCAGCTTATCTATGGAAAATATTTGATTCTTCTCTGAATTCTTTTATGTATGATTGAGTAATCTTTGCAAGTCTCTTCGAATTATCCGTTTGGTTTGGCCAACTAGATTGGTAATTCTTGCAATAGGAGAAGTGCTTAGCTTTGGGTTCAATCTTGCGGTGTCCTTACCCAGTGACACAAAGACTTGCAAGGCACGTATTGTATTGTTGCCATCGAGGATAACAAGATGGGGTTTTTATCATATTGCATGAATTTATCCCTCTACATCATGTCATCTTGCTTAAGGCATTACTCTGTTTTTAACTTAATACTCTAGATGCATGCTTTGGATAGCGGTCGATGAGTGGAGTAATAGTAGTAGATGCGTAATCGCTTTGATCTACTTGTTTTGGACGTGATGCCTATATACATGATCATTACCTAGATATACTCATAACTATGCTCAGTTCTGTCAATTGCTCAACAGTAATTTGTTCACCCACCGTAGAATATCTATGCTCTTGAGAGAAGCCACTAGTGAAACCTATGGCCCCCGGGTCTATTCTCATCATATCAATCTCCATCACTTTTAGACTTGCTTTGTTTTACTTTGCCTTTACTTTTCACTTTGCATCTTTATATCAAAAATACCAAAAATATTATTTATCATCTCTATCAGATCTCACTATCGTAAGTGACCGTGAAGGGATTGACAACCCCTAATCGCGTTGGTTGCGAGTTGCTATCGTTTTGTGCAGGTACGAGGGACTTGTGCTTAGCCTCCTACTGGATTGATACCTTGGTTCTCAAAAACTGAGGGAAATAGTTACGCTACTGTGCTACATCATCCTCTCCTCTTTGGGGAAAACCAACGCAAGCTCAAGACGTAGCACCCAACAGCTACTTCGGTCTGGTGAGGCGGCTTGTGGATGCCTGCCCCTGGTTTGAAGTCATCAAGCGGTCCATCTGCATCGAAGGTGCACGCAGGGCTTTTGCCCGTGCGGAGGTGCACTGGGCGAAGATGGACGCCGAGAAGCTGGTGAAGGAGGGGCCGCCGCAGGGCAAGGAGCATCGCCACCCCGAAATGTATTATGACGGTGTCCTGAAGGGTGCCCGCCTTGTGGCGAAGGAGTGTACCAAAGATGTAATTTTTGAATGAATTTGCTCATGTGATCCTGTAACATGAAAACTAGTTCATTTGCGCTATGCAACGCTTTTTGAATTTAAAATATTACCTTCTGTGCGGCCGTTTATCAAATCTGAGAGTTGGCCAGTCGTCGGCTTCTGCCCCATGCAGCTAGTACTGGGGTGTTTGGGATAAATCTGAGCACTCTTTTTCCCATTTTTGGGTCCTCCAAGGGAGGTGCTCAGCGCAACGAACCAGGCAATCGGACTATAATGTTTTATCATTCTCACTTAGCCATAGAAGTCTACAATTTTAAATTTTGGCGAAGCCCCTAGTATTCGGAAGGCCGAATTTGGGGTGCTATGCACGCCTAAGTCGGACAAGGCCGACTCGTCGCCCAAAGCGGAAAAAGTCTTTCAGGACTTGAGACCTCTCGAACAGCGACCAGCTCTCACCTCATCATGACCGTCAGTTTTGGCTTTCTCTACTCAGGTGCTCGTCCGGAAGAACCGGGACACAATCACAGTAGTTCTCCCAGTGCTACCTTAGCCGATATAGCGGAACGTAAGGTACCAAAACATGGGAGCCGGGCAAACCCAACTATTGACCCAAGACATGATTCCGAGCTGATGCATATAGTGCTATAAGTTCGGGGTGCCGCACTGTCGAAAGTGTTTGGACTTCTCACGCCGTATTATGGGGTATGCGAAAGCCCCTGGCGTATTGGCCGTACCAGAATGTATGGGTGCTGATTGTCATAAATAAACATATAAGAAAAAGAATAGGTAATGCAATAATAGACTAATGCTATGTATTGTTATTAAATAATACGTCGAAGCATACTGATACAAATAGTGCAATAAGCAAAAAATAGGACTATTTGACATGTCCTATCCAAGGGCAAGCTGCGGACTGGTATTTAAAGTAGGTATTTCGCTCGTTATCAGAGACCACCTGGGATTCCTTTATGCACGACGTAGCTTCCCGCCTCCTTGGTTGTTGTATTATGTGTCCGCAATCGCCTTTGCCGGATAGGCTTCCAGAGAATAAGGTCCTGAAAGAGAGAAAATGGTAAAGGTATTCAACCCCTAGGGCGGTTGAGCCGCACTGTGGGACGTGCCATGGTCGTGCCCCCGCCTATGCCCATGGTATTTTCAATGCGTAATTATGTACGCTGTGCACGGATTTCGCCGCTTGATCGGGACTAGGGCGGAGCCGAATTGCTAAGCGAAGCTCTGAACGTGCGAGCGATCCCGTTGCGAGTTACTCCGGACTCGCTTGACGGTGTCCGGGGGCTTTATCGCCGAATTGGTGGATTGCCTTAAAAGGCTGCTTTGTGCTTCTGCTGCGAGGGCCGCAGTGTGCTCCTCCGCGAGCGGCGTTACGTGTTTCCATTAACTATTATGACCCCCCTAGGTCCTGGCATCTTGAGCTTGAGGTATGCGTAGTGCGGTACCGCATTGAATTTTGCAAATGCGGTTCGCCCGAGCAGTGCGTGATAGCCACTGCAGAACGGGACGATATCGAAGATTAACTCCTCACTTCGGAAGTTGTCCGGAGATCCGTAGACCACTTCCAGTGTGATTGAGCCCGTACAATGGGCCTCTACACCTGGGATGACACCCTTAAAGGTGGTTTTGGTGGGTTTGATCCTTGAGGGATCTATACCCATTTTGCGCACTGTATCCTGATAGAGCAGGTTCAGGCTGCTGCCGCCGTCCATGAGGACTCGAGTGAGGTGAAATCCGTCAATGATGGTGTCGAGGACCAATGCGGCGGATCCGCCATGACGGCTACTAGTGGGGTGGTCCCTGCGGTCGAAGGTGATCAGACAAGAGGACCACGGGTTGAACTTTGGGGCAACAGGCTCCATCGCATAGACGTCCCTTAGTGCACGCTTTCGTTCCCTCTTGGGAATGTGGGTTGCGTATATCATATTCACCGTCTTCACTTGTGGCGGGAATCTCTTATGTCCTCCTGTGTTCGGCGACCGGGGCTCCTCCTCGTCGTCGCAATGCAGCTCCTTGTCCTTGTTTTCGACATTCAACTTGCCGGCCTGCTTGAACACCCAGCATTCTCTGTTGGTGTGATTGGCTGGCTTATTGGGGGTGCCGTGTATTTGACACGAGCGATCGAGTATGCGGTCCAAACTGGACGGGCCCGGAGTACTTCTTTTGAATGGCTTTTTCCGCTGACCGGATCTAGGGCCTCTGAATCCGGCATTGGCTACCGTATCTTCAGTGTTATCGCCGTTATTGCGGTGCTTGTGTCTGTTACGATGTGGTCTGTCGTTAGCATCTTTAGTATCTGAAGTGCCCGGATTTCTTGATGTATTGTTGTTGCGAGCCAGCCAGCTATCCTCGCCCGTGCAAAAGCGGGTCATGAGTGTCGTGAGGGCTGCCATAGATTTCGGCTACTCCTGGCCGAGGTGCCGGGAAAGCCACTCGTCACGGATGTTATGCTTAAATGCCGCTAAGGCCTCAACATCTGGACAGTCGACAATTTGGTTCTTCTTAGTTAGGAACCGCGCCCGTAATTGCTGGCCGATTCCCCGGTTCTTTGGGTTATGTGGCTCAAATCGTCAGCATCCGGTGGTCGCACATAAGTGCCCTGGAAGTTGTCAAGGAATGCATCTTCCAAATCCTCCCAACTGCCGACGGTGTCTGGTGGCAAGCTATTCAGCCAATGCCGAGCTGGTCCTTTGAGTTTTAGTGGGAGGTACTTGATGGCATGTAGATCATCACCGCGAGCCATGTGGATATGGAGGAGGAAATCCTCAATCCATACTGCGGGATCTATTGTACCATCGTATGACTCGATATTTACGGGTTTAAAAACCTCCGGGAATCATAGGGGGTGTGCGGCGCCTCTGTGCCGTGCTATGTCAAGACGCAGTTCATATGAGTCTTGTCTGCTGTATTCGGCCCGACCGGATTTACCTTTAGTGTATCCGGCGTTCGGTCATCGTCCCGCGTTGGTGCGTGCCCCCGTGACCTGTATTTGATCTTGCATGTTTTCCCCTGCTTTCCAATTCATCTCGCAGGTCCCGCGTGTTGCCCCGGGCCTTGGTATTTTAGTTTGAGTGGCGGCGGGGTGCAGGTTGAACTTCAGGCTGAAACGCCTCTCTATCTCGGCCACGTGATGGCCAGTCAGCCGCATCGTATGCTGGTGAAGTAGGTTTCATTGCTTCCTCCTTGAGTAGCGACCTACGTCTTGGGTAACTCTTGGAGGGGCATTCGAGTTCGTATTCCTCGGCCGCAAGGACTTCAGTCCATCTTTCTGCTAGCAAATCTTGATCAGCTCGAAGCTGTTGTTGCTTTTTGTTCAGGCTATTTGCCGTGGCAATAAGCCGGCGCTTAAAGCGCTCCTGCTCGACGGGATCCTCAGGCACGATAAATTCTTCGTCGCCGAGGCTCACCTCGTCTTTGGAGAGAGGCATGTAATTGTCATCCTCTGTTTCTCCATCTGCTGCCTGTCCTAGAGGGCTAGCTTGTTCATCCTCCTTCTCTAAATCTGGCTGAAGGGGATTGTCATCATCTTTGGCACTATCCGGAGTGTTATTGTCTCTTGTGTCGGTATCATCATTTTTGCTATGGCGGGACTTAGAGCGGCGCCGCTGACGTCGGTGCCTGGGCTGCTTTTTGGAGGGGTCATCCTCCGCTGTCTTGTCGCCAATGCCTTCTTTGGGGGTATCCACCATATATATCGTATGATGAGGTGGCGGTCCAGCGCCCTGTAGGCGGTGGTTCCTGTTCGTCTCCTGCATTGTCGTCCATACCGTCGATGTCTTCGGAGTCAAAGTCGAGCATGTCGGTTAAATCGTCGACAGTGGCTACTAAGTGGGTGGTGGGTGGGCAGCGAATTTCTTCATCGTTCGCATCCCACTCTAGCCGGGCATAGTTCGGCCAAGGTTGTCCTGACAAGGAGAGAGAACTTAATGAATTTAGCACGTCGCTGAAAGGCGAGTATTGAAAGATATCCGTGGAGGTGAACTCCATGATCAGGGCCCAATCGGATTCGATAGGTACGGACGCAGGCGGCTCGGAGTCCGTGGCCGGAGATGAATCCAGTGGTTCGGCATCACGGCTCTCGTGAGGGGTAAGGTTAGTATCCGGCTCTATCGCCGCTGAGAGTATGGCCTCCATGGCGGGGTCTATCCACCCGTCCTCGGATGGCGCAATTTGCTCCGGATTAAAAGCCGAAGTAGTTGCAGGTGCGATCTCCCGAACACTGTCCGACGGCAGAGCTAAATCATGCTCGTCGTGATCATGCAGCGCACCTGACATGGGCTCGAATCCGTCGAAGATCAAGTCTCCATGGATCTCGGCAGTGTAATTCAAGTTTCCGAACCTGACCTGGTGGCCAGGGGCGTAGCTCTCGATCTGCTCCAGATGGCCAAGCGAGTTGGCCCGCAGTGCAAAGCCGCCGAATACAAAGATCTGTCCGGGGAGGAAGACCTCACCCTGGACCGCATCGTTACCGATGATCGAAGGAGCCATCAAGCCTTATGGTGACGTCATAGTGGAACTCTCAATGAAAGCACCAATGTCGGTGTCAAAACCGGCGGATCTCGGGTAGGGGGTCCCGAACTGTACGTCTAACGCGGATGGTAACGGGAGGCGGGGTACATGATGTTTACCCAGGTTCAGGCCCTCTCGATGGAGGTAATACCCTACTTCCTGCTTGATTGATCTTGATGATATGAGTATTACAAGATTTGATCTACCACGAGATCGTAGAGGCTAAACCCTAGAAGCTAGCCTGTGGTATGATGGTTTTTGTCCTACGGACTAAACCCTCCGATTTATATAGACACCGGAGGGGGCTATGGTTACATAGAGTCGATACAAGGAAGGAGATCCACATATCCGTATTGCCAAGCTTGCCTTCCATGCCAAGGACAGTCCCATCCGGACATGAGACGAAGTCTTCAATCTTGTATCTTCATAGTCCAACAGTCCGGTCAAAGGTTATAGTCCGGCTGTCCAGATACCCCCTAATGCAGGACTCCCTCACACGAGTAGAACACAAAGAGTTGTGGGCGATAATAGTCATACTGTTTATCAGCATGTCATACTTTGATTCAGCGGTATTGTTGGGTGAAGCGGCCCAGACCGACATTACATGACCGTGTTCATGAGACTGATTCTACCGCCGTGCTTTGCACATAGGTGGTAGTGGGTGTCTGTTTCTCCAACTTTAGTTGAATCGAGTGTGACTACACCCGGTCCTTCTTGAAGGTTAAGACAGCACACTTGATGAAAAATTGTTGTGGTTTTGATGCGTAGGTTAAAACGGTTCTTGCTAATCCCGTAGCAGCCACGTAAAACTTGCAACAACAAAGTAGATTGTCGGAGTAATGGGCCACGGGTAGGCTAACCCGAGCCCCTGCGCCTTTCAAGACGATGGTGCTGGCAGCGCCCCTCGAGGCATCAAGATGAGGCGCCGCCTTCTGGTGGCCGGCTGGAGGAATAACCGGCTGCCCGTAGGCGGCCGAGTTCAAGAAGCCGGCATTAAGACAAGCTGACTCCTAGTGGGCGGCTTCTAGAGAAGCCGGCCCCTAGCAGTCGGCCCGTGGCACCTACGAAGCCCGCGCCCTCATCAAGAAAGACAAGACATGGAGTGCCAACAGTATAGCCCATCCCTCCCAAATCCAGGGATGGGCGTGGCCACAGTGCACCGTACCAACGGAGATCTCCGCCCGGCGCGGCACTGTTGCCACTCCACCCCTGACGTCACCACAAGCAGGTGGAGCCCTGCTCCCACGACGGTCTGTTGGTACGGCCCAAGGACGACGGGCCCCACCGATCAGCGAGAGCTCGGAAGACGGCTAGAGCCCCATCAATTGGATCCGAGGGAGGACGGTCCCCAGTAGTCGGCCCGCCCCTTCCTCGGGGCCCACTCGCCATTAACCAGACGAGATACGGAGAGGCTACAGTAATCGTCCGCCAGGCGGAAGGGGCTTTAGCCACGCTCCCTTGACCGAGCCGGCGTCATTAGCATCAAGGCTACAGCGATCAGTAGCCGACAAGACCCGCGAGCGGCGGAGGCGGCCTGTCGGCTCCGTACCAGACTCGGCGGGGCCCACCAGGCGGTGGGCCCCAGCAGCCGGTGGAGAAGCCGGCCACCAGAGAGACCGACAGCCGGGTCCTACACCCGGCCGGATTACTATTGTACCCCTGGGGGGTAGGCCTATATAAACCCACCAGGGCACGCATGCAAAGGGTTCCCAACTTGTTAGAATTAGACCGACCCATAGAGAAAGGAGAGAGCTACCCTTGCTTTTTTCCACCTCTAGCAAACAGCTCGAGGAGCACCATTGTACTCACTAGTGCCTTAGTGATCATGCGGGGACCCCGCAGAGCAGGACTAGGGGTGTTATCTCCTAGGAGAGCCCCGAACCTGGGTAAAGTGCGCCGGCATTCATATCTACGCCGTATCCCGCTTCCAGGCACTGGCGACGTTCTACTCGCTCCCACCATGATAAGCCATCCATTGGCATATGTCGTACCCAACCCCCGACATTTGGCGCCCACCATGGGGCGAGGTGCACCGTCGTCCGGAGACCTGTTCTGGACGGGAACCCCTTTCGTCCCTGGCGAGCGCAGCCAACCCGGCACGCCAGACGGAGTCTGCGCTGATGCGCTGCATGGCGCGGAGGTCGCTTGCGCGGAGAACCGCCTCGCCCATCTTGTTGGCGAGGTTCGCCTCTCCGACGAGCCCGCGTCTGACCCGGGCACCGAGGCCCTGAGAGCCGCCTCGCGGGCCTCCTCGATCCGCTCCATGTCACCAGCGAGCCTGCTGTGGACTTGGAATCTGTAGGCTCCACCGACCCGATGCTTGTCGACCCCGACACAGCGTCGCTTGACGCGTTCCCCACCAACGTGGTGGTCTACGACGAGCCGCCTCCTCGCGCGGAGAGCGGCGGAAGCACCGTCACGGAGGTGCTTATCATTAGTCACAGCGAGCACTCCAGCGGATGTGCTCATGACCCGCTCGATGCGGCATTGCAAGACCTGACGGCGCCCATTCCAGAAGACGCCGATGCCGAGATACTGGAAGCACGCCGGGCCCAGCTAGTCGAGAGCGCCAAGAAGCTGGCCAACATGAGACGCCTATCGGAGGCCTACCAGCGCGAGATGGACCATGCTGTGGGTGGCACGCCGGCTCCTGGTGGGCCTAGCCGCATCGGCAAGGTCCAGCAACGCGGCCGGCCATCGCCAGCCTATTCGGGGCAGATCGCCCTGTCTACGCCACGCCCGTTGAAAACATACGAGCTGCCCAGGTGGCAGCACAAGAGCTGGACAAGTTTGAGGGCGAAGAGCGTCGCCAGATGGCGGAGCGCGTCCAGCGACTCCTCGACGCGGCTGCTGAGCAGCACGAGGCCGGCTGCCGTACTGAGGCTCCCAACCGGCAGAATGACGATCCGCCTCCCCGCCGAGATCAAGGCGCGACATCCCGGACGCCGACTGGTGGCGTCCGCGGAAGAAGAGACAAGGAGCCGGCTGCCAGCCGCAGCCGGACTCGCCTCACCATCGAGCGCGACCAAGACGGCCGCCCAAAATCAGTAGAACAACGGGATGACTGTCCGCCTCCTCCCCCTCGCAGGGAAAGGCGTGTCTCCCCGCCGCCTGTTGAACACCCGACACTCGGCGACCGCCTTGGCCGCCGAGAAGGAGTCGGAGAGAACGATGCCCGCCACCGGATCGACCGTCTCAACCGATCCGTGGCGCTAGAAGAAGAAGATGAGCTGGGTCCGCCTTGTTTTGGCCTCTGCATTCGAGATGAGCCCTTCCCCAAAGGGTTCATGCTCCCGAGAGACACGCCCAAATACACCGGCTCCGTGAAACCGGATGACTGGCTGGTCGACTACTCCACAACCGTCAGCATCGCGAACGGCAACAAGCGCGTTGCTGTGAAGTATGTTCCGCTCATGCTCCAGGGCGCAACCCGGACATGGCTGAACAGCCTAAAGCCCCGCAGCATCAACAGCTGGGTCGATTTCACCGAAGCCTTCATCGGCAACTTCACCAGCACATACAAGCGGCCGCCCAAGCCTCGGCAGCTCTCCTTGTGCGTCAAAGGCCCCAACGAGTCGACTCGTCACTACTGTCGGTGTGAAAACCGGCGGATCTTGGGTAGGGGGTCCCAATCTGTGCGTCTAGGCTGATGGTAACAGGAAGCAAGGGACACAGGTGTTTACCTAGGTTCAGGCCCTCTCGATGGAGGTAAAACCCTACTTCCTGCTTGATTAATATTGAAGATATGGGTAGTACAAGAGTAGATCTACCACGAGATCGTAGAGGCTAAACCCTAGAAGCTAGCCTATGATGGTATGATTGTAATTGTGATCGGCCTTCTAAGGACCAACCTCTCCGGTTTATATAGGCACCGAAGAGGGCTAGGGTTTACATGGAGTCGGTTACAAGGAAGGAAATATAATATCCGGATCGCCAAGCTTGCCTTCCACGCCAAGGAAAGTCCCATCCGGACACGGCACGAAGTCTTGAGTCTTGTATCTTCACGCTTAGTCCGGACGGTTGTATACAGTCCTGCTGTCCGGATACCCCCTAATCCAGGACTCCCTCAGTAGCCCCTGAACCAGGCTTCAATGACGATGAGTCCGGCGCGCAGTCTTGTCTTCGGCATTGCAGGGCGGGTTCCTCCTCCGAATACTCCAAAGTAATCATCGAACACTTAGATCATGTCCGGACCCATGAGGCAATTTCTTTACACACCATTGTAGGGAACATGGCATAAATCTGATCCACTGGCAATCTTTGTACGGCGTGCCTTCACATCGTGGCCCAGTTCAACACGAACCGGTGCTTCTCGCCCCACCTCGACTCGCTACGGGGCGGTTTTATTGTCACGTCCTGTCGAAGCAGAGATTGTGTTCCTCTTATTACGGGATCTTCCATTAATGAGGGCGTGCGTAGATGGCCGTTGGTATGACTCCGTGTGCCGTAAGGTAAACTTTGAGCGGTCACCCTAAGGACTCTTGATATTCACCCCCTTTATAAAAGGGGCCGAGGCCTATGCCTCTTTTCCACCTCCCTCGTACCTTTTCGATCCTCGAGTTCTATCACCCGAGATCTAAGCTCCAACACCCCAAATCCTCCAATATGTCCAGATCCGACCCTCAAGGCCGGTGGGTGGCTTCCTCGATTCAAGCGGAGGACATTGCAAAGCTTAGGGAGGTCGGATATCTGACCGCTGACATCCAGCACATGCTTCCTGCTCCAGGGTAGGTCATCCCTACACCGAAGCCCAATGAGTGCGTCGTGTTTGTTCCTCACTTCCTCCGTGGCTTGGGCCTCACCCTTGATCCTTTTGTGAGGGGGCTCTGTCGGCGTTCTGGGAACGGGGGTCCCCAGACTTGCCTGCCTGCGGCCTGCGGCGTGGCTCAAAGGGGGGCCCAGCGCGGCCATCTTCATCAACACAAGCTCAAGACCCTCGCGAGGGGCCACGCCTCACTGTGGAGGGGCTGACAGGAGCTTCCTCGAGCCTGCAACCTCATCAGGCTGGCTCGCGAGGAGGCGGAGAGATCAAGGCGGGGTACCTCACGAGGTGCCCATGATGCAAGCCATGACGACCAAAGGCGCCAAAGGGCGCCACCACAAGAAGGTCCTCCTTTCCTCTTTGGTGCAAAGGGAGCAAGCACAAAGTAGAGCATCAAGCAAAGGCGCGTCCATTTCGATGCAACAAGACCAAGACCAGCCCAACGGCGGAAGGAAGTCATTGTGGAGCCCAAGCCAAGGCGTCACCACCGAGCCTTTGACAGGCGAGGACCAACTTTAGTCAGGATAAGTGTACCAGATGTTCCCCTTCAAAATGGCAATTGTTGGCGCCCTTCCCGCTCAATATTTGGGAAGAGGCCCAGGGCCTCTATCTATAAATAGGACTAGCCACACACAGAGCTAGGGGCATCTGGTATCGAGAGAGCTTGATCCGGAATCCAGAACAAGGCTGCATCTCGAATCGAGAGAGAGAGAGAGAGAGAGAGAGAGAGAGAGAGAGAGAAAGAGAGAAGGCGGCTGAACTCCTCCTAGCAGTTCATCGCCCGGCCAAGAACAGACCCTCGGGAGGCTGTTCTTCCTTGTATTGTTCATAACCATCAGCCCAAGAGGCAATCCACCACACCACAAACTAGAGTAGGGTATTACACCACAATGGTGGCCCGAACTAGTATAAACCTTGTGTCTCTTGTGTTGTTCCTTTCATAGTTTAGATCCTAGCGAGGCGGCAAGGGTGCAGGTAGGTAGAGGCGAGATCTCCGCCAAGCACTCCCAAAGGTTCGAACCTCAAGGGTCTGCCGGAACCCGAAATCCGACAGGCTCATGTTCTATTATGGGTTGGATTTTCATGATCTGGCTCCGGACGCTATCCTCCATACCTCGTTGTTCATTATAGTGTGCGAGGCCTTCCTCCACTTCACCCCACACTTACGCTTATGGCTCAAGACCTTCAATGTGAAGCCGAAGATGATCGAGGGGCGACACGCGGAGTGCGGAGGTGCCGTAATAAGCAAGAACGCTGATGCCCCATGGCCTGAGGGTTCTTTCCCAGAAGTATCCGATGTATGGCAACGGAGGTGGTATTATGTCACGGCTCCCAGAGGCACAAAGTGGGTGGCTTCTCCCGAGTTCCGCTCGGGCCCTCCGTCACAACTAGCGTCTTGGACCGATGTAGGACGGAATTGGGGGCCTGCTGGTGATGTACCAGTACTGCAGAGCTGCATCCGAGAGCTTCTTGAGAGGGACATTAACCTTCCCAGTATAATGCAAGTGATGTTAATCCGACAGATGTTGCCGTGCCAATGCCGGCCTCTCCGGATGTAGGAGTTCAATCCAGAGGGTCCGTGGACTGTTAAGCACTTCTTCGGCCTGAAGCTCGAAGGGATGTGCAAATTATTCTTCGGACTGAAAGTAAAGGTCCGGACACCACCGAGGATGCGGGCCTAAGATGCAATCGCCTAGATACCCAAGTAAGTAAACTTGATACCGGACACCTTGTTTTGTATTTGTCATAATTGTTTATTCTGAAAATCATCCATGGTCAGGAATGGCTCAGCAAGGCGGAGAGAATTGGGTGTCCGGCGCCACTTCCTGAAGGCTCGCCTGGTCCCACCATGGCCAAGATGCTTGACCGGGTACTCAGCAGAATGCCCTCAGGGAAAGACAAGGGGAAGAACGAAGAAACCGAACTTCACACACTACGCATCCGAACCGGGGGAATTGTTGCCTCCCCTAAGGAGGATAGTCGGGAAGGGGAGGCTAAGGCCTCCTCCCCGCGCGGGAAGAAGAGGGCTGCCTCCGAAGACTCGGAGACGGAGATGCCCAAACCAGGGAAAAAGATATCACCAGGGGGCTCTGCCCCGACGGGCACCCTCACCGCGTCGTGCCCACCAACGGGCCAGCCCTCCACCGAGCTGTAAGTTAATTTTTAATTCAAAGGTACTGCGTTTCTCCCAGATCAATAACCAGGATTCGTCTTCTGCAATCCGGCCAGCAACCCTTCTCAACAGAGTTCGTCTTCGGGGGATCTTCCTCCGGAGATGATGGAGAGAGAGACTCCACCCACCTCTCTGGCTCATGAAGCGGGCGACACCGAGGTGTCGTCACGGAGGAGTCCGGATCTACCGAAGCCGGAAGCCAATGTGTCAGCCCCCCTGAGCCCGGCGCGTTCGGCTCCCACGAGGGGCGATGGGAAGGGTCCGACGCAGTTTGATGTCCGGCCGGACGTACTAACGGGCCTACTGGAGCGAGCTGCGCTCTCGGAGGAGCACCGTTCATTAATGAGCACGGTGCTCAAGTAGATTTCGTCCGCTACAAGCGGTTTGAATGAAGCATTTACAAGTCTACTCAGAGGCTTTGAGGTATGTAGTGAAGAATACACTGTTTTTGGCTGTGAGGCACGCATTAGGTGTGGTCCATATAGATAGTAGCCCCTGAGACTCTGGTTGCCCGCCCTAGGCAGCAAACGGGGGATCATAAATCAATGATTGCGTTGTAAATACGTGCAGGTACCCGCGGGTCCGGCCGCCGACCAGTCCATTGAAGTTGTCGAACTAACCAGGCAGATTGGATCGATTGATGCCGATATCACGCTGGTGAACGAGCGGCTGGACAAATCGCAAGGTATGTGCTCTGCCTTCCTCTGTATAGGAAAATATGGAGGCGGCATGATATTAATGTAATATGTTTGGACTGCAGATGGTGCTGCTGCCGTGGAGGCCCTGAGGGCAGAACTTGTCCAGGCCAAGGAACAAGCTCGGGTTAGCAATGCGGCTGCCCTAAAGGCGGCCGAAGAATTGAAAGCCGAACAGGCTGCTCATCGCCGAAGCAAGGAAAAGATAGCCGAAATGGCTGTAGAGTTAAAAAATGCCACTGACCGGTATGAGCTCCTTAAAAACAAGCATAAGGATAGTTCGGCCGAGCTGGACAAGGCACGTAATGCCACCAAGGAAATACATACCGCGCTCAGGGGTGCGCGGGAGGAACTTCAACAGGCCGGTAAAATCACGGCTGGAGGCTCCTACTTGCTGCGGACGAAGTTTTTCGATCCGAAGTACGCTCCCTTGGATGGACGCTGGAGTCTTGTGGACTCGTATGCGGATTTGGCGAAGAGTACGGCTGACGCTGCTAGGTTCTTCGAGGATCAGGAGGATAAGGAGGTGGAGAAGCTTTTCTGGTCGCAATTGAATGCTCCCACTCGCCCGCTGCTGTTAAGTGACAAGATGGTTGCTGTAGCAGAGCTTCACATGCTGTCCAGGCTTGCAATGCGGGCTGTAATAGACCATCTTTGGCTGAAGGGGCCTAAGCCGGACAGTTCTTTTGGCTTGGTGCAGCAATTCCTTGGGGCCGTGCCTCAGATCGACGCCATGAGGAGGTCGGCGTGCATAGAGGGTGCAGGAATGGCTCTTGCCCGCGTTAAAGCCTATTGGACGGATATGGAGGCCACCATTATAGCGACCCAAGATCCGGCGGGGGGCCAATATCCGGTCGAGCACTACTTGGCGCAGGTCACAGAAGGTGCCCGCCTAATAGAGGTGCAGTACTCGAAGAATGTCTTATTCGAGTGATGAATCGAATCATTGTAAGAACAATGTTATTTTGGTTATAAGGCTATATTTATACTTTTTGCCCGAAAGTATTATTGTGTCCCCTATGCGGCCGTTTTGTATATATATATATATATATATATATATATATATATATATATAAATTTAATCAGAAAGTTAGCGATCGTTGGCTTAGCCCCCACGCATATAATGCGTGGGTGTTCGAGAAAAATATGCATAACCACACTTTATCCAACGTCTTGGTCCATTAAGGAGGTGATCGCACGTCAAACTAGGCAACCGGACTATATAGCTGTAACGCTTTCGCTTAGCCATGACAGTCTAATGGTGGGGCTACTATGTAGCCCCTGGTACCTTCGCTTGCATCCGAATACAGTCGCATGTGTACATGACCGGGAAACGGTCCTTCATTAATGCGGAGGGATCCTAAAGATTCCTATGAGTCTTCGAGTGGTTGAACAGTCTCTCGGTGTATCATGTGATCAGTTTTGACTTTCTCTCTTGAGGTGCTCATCCGAATAACCAGCGCTAATCGCAGTAGTTCTCCTTTGGCCACCTTAGCCGATAATAACGGAACGTAAGGCGGCAAACCCAGGAGCCGGGCAAACCCAACATTTGACCAAAGACATGATTCGGAGCTGATGCATATAAGGCCAAACTCGTGACGCCGAACACTCTCGAAGGTATTCAGACTTTATAACATACGATGGGCTCCAGAATGCCCATTCATTATAAACCTTGTGTTTCCAGGTACGTGCATTAATCTGTCGTGGCGAAATGCCAAAAACGGCAGTATCCTCTATGGGTATAGAACCCATGGGATTGTTAAACAACAAGAGGCAATAGAAAAGGTTTACACAGGGGCTTAATCTAAAAAGAAACATGTTTAACGGGGCCCTGTTGCACTTCTACGCCTTTGTCTCCGTTGTGTCGAATCCTGGAAGGGCATCGCGCGAACGTTGTCTGTGAAAGAAGAAAAACTCGTAGGAGAGTACAACGTAAGTATGCGATGGATAGTAAAAAGTGTAAGACGTTGGCCTGCCAATAAGGTTGAGCCAAGTGTGGGGATGTATTAAATATGTATAGCCCCTGTTGTCCACTATGGTATTACATACACGGTGCCCTGATTCAATTTTATCCGGGCGACCGGACTCGTCTAACCGAGTCTGTGGTCTTTAATGACCAGTCATGTTTTCTGATTTTGGAGGTCACTTATAGTCTGGCCGCTAAGGCCGTCTGGAGTTCCTCTACGCGTGAAGAGCGCCCTGTGATTCCTCTAACGGCGATGACGCCACGTGGACCGGGCATCTTGAGTGTAAGGTAGCCATAGTGCGGCAATGCGTTGAAGCGGGCGAAGGCCGTTCTTCCAAGCAATGCATGATAGTTGCTTTGGAAGGGTGTGATGATGAAGAGTAGCTCTTCGCTTCTGGAGTTGCCTGGAGAGCCGAATGTTACCTCCAGTATGACGGGGCCCCTGCTGTGGGCTTCTGGATGGGTTTATCCCCATCCTGCGGGCAGTGTCCTCGTATATTAGATTGAGACTACTGCTGCCGTCCATGAGGACACGGGTGAGACGGTATCCGTCGATTATCGGGTCAAGCACCAAGGCCTTTGATTCTCCATGCCGAATACTAGTTCGGTTGTCCAAGTGATCGAAGGTGATCGGATAAGACATCCAACAGTTAGGTGTTAGTACGATCGGCTCTATATCGCGCGCGTTCGTGCCTCCTCATGGATGTGTGAGTCGCGTGGATCATGTTCACTGTTTTAACCTCTGGCGGGAATTTTTTCTGTCCCCCAATGTTTGGCTGGCGAGGTTCATCCTCGTCTTCACTTGGTGTTTCCCTTCCCTTGTGTTTGGCATTTAATTTGTCGGCCTGCTTGAAGACCCAGCACTCTCTGTGTGTGTGGTTTGCAGGTTTGTCAGGGGTGCCATGAATTTGGCACAGTCTGTCTAGGACTCTATTCAGACCGGACGGTCCCTCTTTACTGCCTTTAGATGGCTTCTTTTGCTGATCAGGTCGAGAGCCCCTGAATCCGGCATTAACCGTTGTGTTATCCGGGCTCTCTTCCTTGTTTGGGCGTTTGTTTTTATTACGCCGTGGCTTCCCATTGCCATCCCTTATTTCGGATGTGCTGGGGTCGCTGGTGCCTTTACGGGCTAGCCAGCTATCCTCACCCGCGCAAAAGCGGGTCATGAGGCTTGTTAAGGCTGCCATTGTCCTCGGCTTTTCTTGGCCGAGGTGTCTAGCGAGCCACTCGTCACGGATGCTATGTTTGAATGCCGCTAAAGCTTCAGCGTCCGGACAATCGACAATTTGGTTCTTCTTAGTGAGGAGTCTGTTCCAAAGCTTGCGGGCGGACCCTCCGGGTTGTTGGATTATGTGACTTAAATCGTCAGCATCCGTAGGCCGGACATAGGTCCCTTGAAAATTGGCCCTGAAAGCGTCCTCGAGTTCCTCCCAACTCCCAATTGAATTTTCGGGGAGGCTTTTCAACCAGTGTCGGGCTGGTCCCTTCAGTTTGAGGGGGAGGTATTTGATGGCGTGGAGGTCATCCCCACGAGCCATGTGTATATGCAGGATAAAATCCTCAATCCATACAGCTGGGTCTGTCGTCCCGTCGTATGCCTCTATATTCACAGGTTTAAAGCCCTGTGGAAATTCATGGTCCGGTACTTCTTTTGTAAAGCACAGGGGGTGAGAAGCCCCTCTGTATCTGGACGTGTTGTGGCCTTCCGTCGGCTGTTGTTGTGTCCGGTGTTTATTCCGGACAGGTACTCGATTGGCATAATCGTTTTGGTGACCATAGTCCTTCGCCGGGGTGTGTCTTTTGGGTCCATAGATGGGCCTGCCCGCGCCAGCTTTCTTATCCACGTGTTCACGTAGATCGTGCGCGGCGTCGGTAGCTGCTTTTTTGCGGCTATGAAGTGGCACGGCTTCGTCATCGAATTCTGGCAGTAGCTTGTGTTTTGGATAGCTCTTTGTATGTCGATCATCGCCATATCTTTCTTCAGTGTCTAGCACTTTGTTCCATCTACATTTGAGCGTTTCCTGTGCGGCTTTGAGACGTTGCTTCTGCTTCTTTAGACTTCTTGCGATGGCCATAAGCTTTTTGTGGAGGTTATCTCATTCCACATGTTTTTCCGGGATTGCATCATTATCCGGACTATTTTCCTGTCTTGGTTTGGTTTGATGACCTCGTCCGTCGAGATCATTGTCCTCATGCGTCTGCTCCGAACTGTGTTCAAGGTGACCTGGTTCGTCCTGCTCCATCGCTGGGTCCGTATGGTCGTTGTTGCCTTCGGAGTTGATTGTAGTATCAATCCCTCTAGCGCTCTTGTCGCTATTTTTACTGTTGCTGGACTTAGCACGGCGTCTGCGCCGTCGCTTTGGCTTTTGTCCGGGGGTTTTATCGTTCGGATTGTCGCCTTTGTCCTCTTTGGGCATATCCACCATGTATATGTTTTGTGACGAGGGAGAAGTCCAGCGCCCCATAGATTCCGAATCTTCTCCTGCATCGTCGTCCATACCGTCGATGTCTTCGGAGTCGAAGTTAGGCACGTCAGTTAAATCATCTACCGTGGCTATGAAGTGGGTGGTGGGTGGACAACGAATTTCTTCGTCGTCTGCTTCCCACTCGAGCCGGACATAGTTTGGCCCAGAATTTTATTGTCAAAGAGAGAGTTTTTAACAAGTTCAGCATGTCGCCAAAGGGTGAGTGCTGAAAGATATCCGCAGCGATGAACTCCATTACCGGAGCCCAACCTGGATCGACTGGCTCGGGAGTGCGTGGACCGGAACCAACATCCGGATACGAATCCGGGGGTCCGGAGTCACAGGCCACCACAGAGGTAAGGCCCATGTTCGGCTCCACCGCTGATGAGTGTGCGGCCTGCGGGGCAGGGTCCAGCCCTCCGTCCTTAGGCGACGCGGCCAGCTCCGGATTTAGGTCCGAGGCGACCGCGGGGGTGATACCCCGAGCTTTATCCGACAGCAGGTCTAAGTCGTGCTCGTCGTGACTGTCCGGTGCTCCTGGCATAGGCACGAATCCGTCGACGATCCAGTCTCCGCGGATATCCGCCGTATAATTCAGGTTTCCGATCCTGTTCTGGTGACCAGGGGCATAGCTATCGATCTGCTCCAGATGGCCAAGCGAATTGGCCCGCAGGACGAAGCCGCCGAACATGAAGATCTGTCCGGGGAGAAAGGTCTCACTCGGGACCGTGTTGTTGATGATGGTTGAAGGAGCCATTGAGCCCCGTAGCGACGACACAGAGGAACTCTCAATGAAAGCACCAATGTCGGTGTCAAAACCGGCGGATCTCGGGTAGGGAGTCCCGATCTGTGCGTCTATGCTGATGGTAACAGGAAGCAAGGGACATAGGTGTTTACCCAGGTTCGGGCCCTCTCGATGGAGGTAAAACCCTACTTCCTGCTTGATTAATATTGAAGATATGGGTAGTACAAGAGTAGATCTACCACGAGATCATAGAGGCTAAACCCTAGAAGCTAGCCTATGATGGTATGATTGTAATTGTGATCGGTCTTCTAAGGACCAACCTCTCCGGTTTATATAGGCACCGGAGAGGGCTAGGGTTTACATGGAGTCGGTTACAAGGAAGGAAATGTAATATCCGGATTGCCAAGCTTGCCTTCCACGCTAAGGAAAGTCCCATCCGGACACTAGACGAAGTCTTGAGTCTTGTATCTTCACGCTTCAATAGTCCAGACGATTGTATACAGTCCGGTTGTCCGGATACCCCCTAAACCAGGACTCCCTCAACTACCTCACGTGCTGGGCCGAGCTCCGCAACTCTTGCGAAGGCGTGCACGAGGTGCAGGCCATCGAGTACTTCACCACTGGGTGCCGAGAGGGCACCCTTCTCAAGCACAGGCTTCTCTGCGACAAGCCGGCGACCCTCGACGAGCTGCTGATCATAGCAGATAAATACGCCACGGCCGACTCCTCCATGAAGGCAGAGATTCAAGTTGGTGCGTCTGGCAAGGTGGCTCCTCCACCTCCTCGGGCCCCGGCTGGTGACTCCAGTCGGCGTCAGCAACCCAAAGACAACAAACGCAAGGCCGCGTAGCCGGCCTCTACAAACCGGCAGGTGGCGACAGTCGAAGACCAGCAGCCGGAAGGGCAGCCTCCAGCCAAGCGCCAGAAGGGCGGCAAGCCTAATTGGCTGCCCGCTTTCTCGTATGAGCAGACCCTTGATGCGCCCTGCAAGTTCCACAGTGGTGCGGAGCCGTCCGACCACACCACTCAAAACCGCCATTGGCTCACCAGGATCGCCAAGGGTGACGGCCTTCTGCCTCCTCCGCCTGCTGGGCAGCCGCCTCCTTCTCCCACCCAGCAGCCGGCGGTTCGATCAGTCGGAGCCATACAAGACGAGTATCTTGAAGAGCACGGAGCTTATGTCGTGTTCACCAGCGTGTCCGATGATAAGAACAGCAGACGACAACGACAGCAAGAAGTGAATGCGGTGGCATCAAAGACCCCCTGAGTTCATGCATTGGTCCGAGAAGCCCATCAGCTGGAGCAGAGCCGGCCACCCGGAAGTAATGCCCAATCCCGGATCCTACGCCCTGGTTCTGGATACCACTTTTGCCACAGAGAAGCGAGCTGCTCGTTGTTCCCAAGTTCTGATAGATGGCGGCAGCAGCATCAACATCCTATACAAGGATACCATGGAGAAGTTAGGAATCAAACAAAGGCAGCTTTAGCCCAGTCGGACTGTATTCCACGGCGTAGTCCCTGGCCTTTCCTGCTCACCAATCGGCAAGATCCAGATAGACGTCCTCTTTGGAGACAAAGATCACTTCCGCCAAGAGCCAGTCTGGTTTGAAGTGGTGGACCTTGAGAGCCCATACCATGCACTACTCGGCCGGCCTGCTCTGGCCAAGTTCATGGCGGTCCCCCACTATGCTTACCTCAAGATGAAGATGCCAAGTTCCAAGGGAATTCTGACCATAGCGGGGGATTACAAGAAGTCGTCCGCTTGTGCAGCAGATAGCAACCGGCTGGCCGAGTCCCTTGTGATCACGGCTGAGAAGCGGCTCCTTGACCGAGTTGTGGCGATGGCAGGCAAGCAGCCGGAAATGTCACCCAACCCCAAGGAGTCGGAAGCCGAGGGCCTCGTTCAATCCGGCCAAAGAGACAAAGAAGATACCCTTGGACCCGGAGCACCCGGAGAGGTACGCTGTCATAGGTGCAAACCTTGACAGCAAATAGGAAGGCGAGATCGTCGATTTCCTCCGTGAGAATCGGGACATCTTTGCATGGTCACCTAAGGACATGCCGGGTGTTTCGACGGATTTCGCCGAGCACAAGTTACATGTCCGGTCCGATGCCAAGCCAGTCAGGCAGCCCTTGCGCCGCCTGTCAGAAGAGAAGAGAAGAGTCGTTGGAGAAGAGATAGCCCGGCTACGGCAGCCGGCTTCATCATGGAAGTGTTCTTTCCAGAGTGGTTGGCCAACCCAGTCCTTGTGCTGAAGAAAAACATGCAGTGGTGCATGTGTATTGATTACACCAGCCTCAACAAAGACTGCCCTAAAGACCCATTTGCTTTGCCGAGAATTGACCAAGTGATAGACTCCACGACCGGATGCGAGCTGTTGAGTTTTTTGGATGCATACTCAGGGTATCACCAGATCAAGCTGAACCCGGCCGACAGGCTGAAGACCGCCTTCATCACACCATTTGGAGCCTTCTGCTACTTGACCATGATGTTCAACTTGAGGAATGCCGGCGCCATGTTTCAACGTTGCATGCAGAAGTGCCTCCTCAAGCAACTCAGCAGGAACGCCCATGTTTATGTGGATGATGTTGTGGTGAAGACGGAGAAGCGTAGAACGCTGCTAGAAGACCTCAAGGAGACCTTTGAGAACTTGCGCCGATTTCAAATCAAGCTCAACCCGGAGAAATACGTCTTCGGAGTACCAGCCGGCCAGCTTCTTGGTTTCCTGGTCTTAGAGCACGGCATAGAGTGCAATCCTGTGAAGATCAAGGCCATCGAGAGGATGGAAATGCCCACCCGACTGCTCGACGTACAAAAGTTCACCGGCTGCTTGGCGTCCATCAGCCGTTTCATCAGTCGGCTGGGAGAGAAGGCTCTTCCCCTGTACCAGCTCATGAAGAAGAACACTTTTTTCGAGTGGAACGACAAGGTAGATGAAGCTTTTCTCCATCTCAAGAAGATGTTGACTACTCCATCTGTCCTGGCGGCTCTGACTCCTAAGGAGCCAATGCTCCTCCACATTTCCGCCACTAGCCGGGTGGTCAGCACAGTCATAGTGGTAGAGCGCAAGGAGGAAGGCAAGGCACTCCCAGTCGAGAGACCGGTGTATTACGAGCCGAAGTCTTTGTCACCTCCAAGCAAAACTACCCCCACTATCAGAAGATGTGCTACGGCGTGCACTTTGCCGCCAAGAAATTGAAGCCGTATTTTCAAGAGCACCCAATCACTGTTGTCTGCACTGCTCCGCTTGCCGAGATGATTGGAAGCCGGGATGCCTCAGGTCGAGTGGCTAAATGGGCCATAGAGTTGCCCCCCTACACCATCTACTACCAGCCTCGCACCGCCATCAAGTCACAAGCATTGGCCGACTTCCTCGTCGAGTGGGCCGAGACCCAGTACCTGCCGCCAGCGCCGGACTCCACCCATTGGCGGATGCATTTTGATGGTTCCAAGATGCGCACCTGTTTGGGAGCCGGCATCGTCCTCACCTCTCCCAAAGGTGACAAGCTCAGATATGTGCGGCAAATCCATTTTGCCGCCTCCAATAACGTTGCTGAATACGAAGCACTCATTCACGGACTCCGGCTTGCCAAAGAACTCGGCATTCGCCGGATCCTGTGCTATGGTGACTCTGACTTGGTGGTCCAAAGCCGTCCGGGCGATCGACGCCAAAGATGCAAACATGGCGAGCTACCGTTTCCTTGTACAACAACTCAGTGGATACTTTGAAGGGTGCGAGTTTCTCGATGTGCCAAGGAATGACAATGAGCAAGCAGATGCCTTGGCACGAATCGGCTCCACCCGTCAAGCAATACCAACCGGCGTCGCCCTACAGCGCCTCCTCAAGCCGTCTGTCAAGCCATCGCCAGAGTCGGATTCCATCTTTGTGCCGGCTCCTCCTGAAGCAGCCGGATCCGACTTGAGGACCCCAGCAGCCGGCACGAGGAATCCGGCAGGCGACCCGGGGACTGCAACAGCCGCACTCGGCCCGGGGACTTCAGAACCTGGCTCGGGAACTGCAGCAGTTGGCCCGGGGACTTCATCGACTCAGCGAGCGGCAGCTGACACCAACCCGCCGCCTCCCGGCCCAACCTCCCTCGTGCAACTAGCGGTCTTAGCGATCGAAGAAATCGCAGCGCCTTCATGGGCCAAGCCCATCCTCAACTTCCTGGTAAACAAAGAGCTGTCAACTGATGAGATCTCGGCCCGGCAAGTGCAACATCGGGCAGCAGCATACACCGTAGTCAACAGAGAGCTTGTGAGGCACAGTGTCACTGGTGTCTACCAGCGCTGCGTAGAGCCGGAGCAAGGTCAAGCAATCCTCAAAGATATTCATCAAGGCGAGTGTGGTCATCACGCGGCTTCAAGAGCACTCGTGGCCAAAGCTTTTCGCCACGGTTTTTTCTGGCCGACTGCTTTAGGATACGCCAAAGACTTGGTCCAGAAATGCAAAGGGTCCCAGAAGTTCCGCTCCAAGCCACATCAGCCTGCTTCTGCACTCAAGACTATCCCCATTGCATGGCCCTTTGCAGTCTGGGGCCTGGACATGGTGAGACCATTCAAAACAGCACGAGGTGGCATCACTCATCTGCTTGTCGCAGTGGACAAGTTCACCAAGTGGATAGAAGCAAAACCAAACAAGAAATTGAATGGTCCAACTGTCGTGACTTTCATCTCCGACATCACCATCCGGTATGGCATACCACACAACATCATCACCGACAATGGCACGAACTTTGCCAAAGGCGCCCTGGCCTGTTTCTGTGCGACGCAGGGCATCCGACTGGACTTAGCGTCCGTTGCCCACCCGCAGTCAAACGACCAGGTGGAGCGAGCAAACGGCCTCATTTTGTCCGGCATCAAGCCACGACTGGTTGAGCCTCGGGCGTTGACCGGCTTTGGCTCGACGAGCTGCCAGCCGTCCTCTGGAGCCTGCGCACAACTCCGAACAAGTCAACCGGCTTCACACCTTTCTTCCTCATCTACGGTGCCGAAGACGTCATCCCGACGGACATGGAATTCGACTCTCCTCGAGTCACCATGTACACCGAAGAGGAGGCAGAAGAAGCGTGACAAGACAGCGTCGATCTGCTGGAAGAGGGCTGACTGTTGGCACTCAGTCGGTCCAGCATCTACCAGCAGAGCCTGCGCCGATACTACAACAGGAAGGTCAAGCCGAGATCTTTCCAAGAGGGAGACCTTGTGCTCCGGCTGATCCAAATGAACAGCCGCCAAAGCACAAGCTCTCGCCTTTGGGAAGGCCCCTTCATCATCGGCAAGGTGTTGGGCAACGACTCCTACTACCGATCGGCCTTCGAAGCCTCGGCGCCAAGAAGAGGGACGACTCCGGCAAGGAGACGGAGAGGCCATGGAATGCAAATCTCCTCCGAAGATTTTATAGTTAATGCAGTATGTGCTACGCTACCTTTTGTATTAAAGTACGAAGACTCCGGGTCCCCCGAGAAGAACTCGGGGACTGCCCTCTTTTATCTATATGATAAGAATTATGCCTATGAATGTATCATTTCCTTTATGCCGCTTGGCACCGGGTCCGACCAGTCGGCCCGGGGACTCGCCGCCTTGTACTATGAAATGCTTCCTGCAGCCGGACAAGTAATGTGTTGGCACTTAAGCCGTCTCCTGCCAGAAGCCGCAGCTCGCAGAGCGACTGTCTGGTGGGTAGGAGAAAGGCAGAAAGAGTGCCCATGTGAAAAATGGCTAAGGACCCAAAAGCATGTGCATAGTTCAAGCCGGCTTCCCGCCTCTACGACCGGCTATTGAGCAGCCGGCTGGCCGGCTTCTACTTAACTTGCTAAAATGTTCTAAATCGGCTAAGTACTTGCCTTCCCGAAAGTAGCTAAGTACTTGACCCAGCCACAGTCCGCAGAGCGGCTGTTCGGCTGGCAAGACAACAACTAAGGGAGGGTGGCAAAGGAAAAAGCCAAAAGAGCAGAAAGCAAGGAAAGATAGAACTCGGAAAAATATTTTACATAGCAAAAGGCCCTTGGCCGATATTCAACGGAAGTTTGAGATACACCCCGCGGGTGGAATTGTACAAAATTAACATGTTCGTCGAGACTAATAGGCAGGTAAAGCAAAAGATAAACTAGCGGCCTAGGGAGCGGCAGACGGGTTCGGTGGATCGGACGAGTCGGTGGCGCCGGTTGGTGGAGCGGTCGGCTGGTCAGTCTCCGCTTGGTCGCCTCCAGTGGTAGCCGGCTCGCTTGGGCGTGGATCGGTGCTGGAGGCGTGGTCGAGCTGAGGCTGGCCATCCGCTCCGACCTCTAGCGCCTCCTCTTCGCCTTCCTCCTCCTCCTCGCCTTCTTCCTCGCTGCTAGAGTCGATCACCTCGGTCGAGTCCTCGCTGTCCTCCGGGTTCAGCCCGAACCATTCTGGTGGCGCCTCGGTGCCGTTTTCGGCTCGCTCCGGGATGAAGACGCTGGTGTCGGTGTACTCGGCGATTGCCGCCGCCCACTTAACAAGGTCATCTTCCACGACCGCCAACTCCTCCTGAGCCTCCAGCCGAAACGTGGCCAGCTGGGCTAGACTTAGCCCAGGGCACCACGCCTTGACGAATTCCAAGGCTCGGCTCGCTCCAGCCCGGGCCGAGGAGCCCTTCCAGGCCTCAAGACGGCTGGCTGCCACCTCCAACCAGTCGGCAGTCCGACTGGGAGTGCACGATGCCGGCATGTCCGGCCACAGGGCGATCGCCTAGGCACCGACACGCTGAAGACGGTGCAGCATCCGGTGAGCCGACCGAAGACGGGCCTCGGGGGCGTCGGCAGCGATCTATGCGCCTTCCGCCCTTCGTCCTTCGCGATCAGCTTCAATGGCCTGATTGGCGGCGTCTGAGTGACCAGGGAAGAAGTCTGCCAAGACAGAAAGCAAAGAGCCAAAGTTAGAGACAAGAGGCCGGCTCGACCAGCAGCCGACAGCTCAAAGAAGGAAAAAGAGGGAAGCTCACCATCAACTATGTCTTCAATCTCGTGAAAGCCGAAAGTCAACATCGCCTCCTTGTCGGTCCAGGCAGAGCATTCGATCGCAAACTCAGCAAGGAGGCCGGTCTCCTTGTCCTCCGCCTCCTTCTGGGCCTTCTTGAGAAGCTTTGCCTGCTCCGCCAGTTGCGCGACCAACCGGTCACGCTCTTCAGCCAGCTTGCCGCACTCCTCCTCCTTAGTGCGTAGTGCGATGTTGGCTTCACCCAGCTGCTGCTGCAAGGCGGCGTTGGCCTCTGCAGAAGAAAAGAAGAAGGGAAAGGCGTTAGTAACCAGCAGAAAGAAGAACAGTTGCCGGGGAGATCCGGCCCGACTGCTCAGCAGTCGGCCCGAATCTCGGGGACTACAGCCCGCGGGTGCGCCAGCGCGCCCCCGCAGAGAAAGAAGAGGACTTACTTCGGCTCTCCGACAAGTCGGCAGCACGTTGATCCAACTCCTGGACTTTGGAGTTGAAGGCGGCCGCACGGAGGTTATGATAATCCTGCAGCAAGGATATCAGCGCTCAGAGCCTGCTAATTAAAGTTTCGAGCCGCCTGCTCAGCAGCCGGCCTGGAACTCGGGGACTACACCCAGTGGGTGCGCTGATGCGCCCCCACGAAGCAATACCAGAGTTAAAAACAAAGATGCAAGAGGCGTGCCAGGATGGCCTCTCGCGATTCCAGGAACGTCTTGTTGTAGTGCTTGATAGCATCGCCCTCGGCGCGGAGTTTGGCTTGAACATCCAGGATCGCCTTGTTCAGAGGGCCCGTCCCGCCTCCCCGCACCCATCCAGTGGGTACGGCGCTGGTCTCCTCGGTGTCCGGGATCGAGGAGCTTGCGGCGCCGGTCTCCAGCGGGCGTGGCGCCGAAGCCACCTTTGCGAGTCGGCGGCGCGTCGGTGTGCAGACCTCAGGAGTCGGGCCCGTCACCACCTCGTGTCCGGTTGGCGGCACCGGTGAGTCCGCCGGCTGCTCGCCTTTCACGCTCCCGGACGGTGGCGGTGGAGGCACAATCACGTCCGATATGGCGACATCGCCGCCATCCCTCTCCATGATCGGGTGCTCGTCGCCGACTTCTCCAGTCTGCGCCACGAACTCTGACGGTGGCGGCGCGGAGTTCAGGGGAGTGACGAACACCACCGACTGGCAGCGGGCGGCCTCCTCGACCTGCTTCTTCGCCGCATCGGCTGCCTTGGCCTCTGCCAGTTTCTTCAGGGCGGCGGCCTCCGCCTTCTCCGCTTCCGCCTTCTCCAGGCGGGCGGCTTCCTGCTCCTCGCGCGCTTCCCGCGCGTTCCGCTCCGTCGCCTCCCGGAGGTCGGCGGCCGGATCGATCCGCCGAGTGGTGGTGGAAGTCTCCGCCGACCCCACGATGGAGGCGGCGGACGACTTCTCAAGAGAAAGCGGAGCCCTAGATCAAGGGATACAAAGCAAAGAAACTCAGACAAGATCGGCAAGGAAGGAGAAAGCGCGAGATGAAGGCAGTACTTACGCGAAAACCAGCTGCGGCTCCTTCACCACCTTGCGGAAGCGGATGGCCTTCGCGGCCGCTTCATCCCGCTTAGTCGCCGCGGCCGAGCCCTTGGGCTTCTTCGGCCGGCTGCCGAACAAGCTCGGCGCGGCCCTGCGTTTTTTCGCGCCACCTTGGGCATCCGGCGCGGCAGACGAGCTCGCGCCTGGCTGGCCGGACCCTGGCTGGTGGCGCGGGGCGACTTCCCCCGCATCATCGTCGGGCCAGTCCTCGAGGCTGGCTCCGAGCCTCGAGCCGCCTGCTTTGCCGCCTCCTCCCTCGGCGTCGTCCTCCAAGGCCGCCGCCCCCAAGTCGGGGTCATCGACGTCGCTCTCCGCTCGGTCGGGGAGGAATCAGCGCTCCGGCCCCACGGCGTCGGCTGCCGGCTAGAGGGGGGGCTCTGTTCAAAGGCCGATTGGTTAGGTTGGACAGGCCGAACTCGGCAACAAAAAGTATAGAGAAAAAGAAAAATAACTTACCATAGGCGGGGGGGGGGGGTCGGCGCGTGAATACGGCTCCTTGCCAAACCGCCACTCCTCCGTGAGCTCATAGTTCGCAACATAGTTCACCATGTGAGCTACCTCTGCATGAGGCATATCCTTGGTGCATAGCCGGCTTGGGTCCCGATGCCCGCTCATTTGACAGATCATGTGAGGGCGGCCCTGGAGCGGGAGCACTCGGCGCGCCACGAAGGCGGACAGCAAGTCAGGCCTGGTCAGGCCCTTCGACTGTGTCAACACTCGGAGCCGCGCGATGGCGGCGGCTCCAGAAGGCGACAGTGTCTTGGGCCGGTACGACCAGTTGGGCAGCCTCCCAGCCGGCGGGCCGGCTGCATAAGCCGGCAAATTGACCCAGTCGCCCTCTGGGAAGACGCTCTTCACGTAGAAGTACGACCGCTGCCACATCTTCACCGACTTGATCAGCGTGATGGGAGGAAACGGATTTTCGGCCGCCGGCCTCCGCATCGCAATAAAAGCGCCGCATTGAGCCGGCACGCCCACGACAAGGGTGCTGAGCTTGGTGTAGAAGAACTCCCCCCAAAGCTCGATGGTGGGGAGGACACCGAGGAAGCCTTTGCACAAAGTGACGAAGGCGGACAGCAGCACCACCGTGTTCGGGGTGAGGTGGTGTGGCTGAAGACCGTAGAACTCGAGAAAGGACCGGAAGAAGCTGCTCGCCGGCAGGCCGAGGCCGCGCAGGCAGTGCGAGCAGAAGACGACCTGCTCACCCTCCTCCAGCTCCGGCAAGATCTCCCTCTCCGGCGCGAGGCGGACCTTCACGTAGTCCTTGCTGGGCAGCCGCCACGTCTGGCGGAGAAAGTCGATGTGGTCGTCATGAACCTCGGAGCCGCCCATGCTCCGGAGCGCGCCATGGGGGGCGCGGGGTTGGAAGATGAGCTCATCGGAGACAAACCACTACAACTCTCAGCGTGGCTTGGAGGCTCTACGGGGAGAGGAAGAAGAAGGAGGAAATAATGGGGCGGAGGGGCGCGCGTGCTCCGCCGCTCCCCCTCCTCCCCCTACTTATAGGCCTACGGGCTGCGAAGCCGACGGGGCAATCGTGGGATTTACTGCGCCCACGACCCCACGCCCCATGTTTATTGTGCGAGTTATTGCGCGCAGTAACTCCGTGGAAAAACTAAACCTCCCACCTCGGCCGTAGCGTTTCCGCTTGCATGCCGAGTCCTGGTAGTGGCGGGGCCGCCAGCAGGCGTGTCTCGTCGCGAGCGTGGGCTGGCAGACTGGCCTGGCCGCTCGACGCCACGTAACATGCCCACAGCGAGCGGCAACCTGGAGGCTTAGCAAGCACGGCACTTGGTTCACGCTGTCGCATTCGAAGTTTCGATAAGTTAGGCAGGACGAGGCCGACTCCCACCAGTCGGCTCGGCAGAAGTCGGACGAAGCTCCACCTCAAGCCCTCGGAAAAAGAAACTGCTGAGGCTCCTCGGCTGCTTAACCGCGGCACCTCACCAGCTTCGGGGACTACTGTCGGAGTAATGGGCCACGGGTAAGCTAACCCGAGCCCATGCGCCTTTCAAGACGACGGGGCTGGCAGCGCCCCTTGAGGCGTCAAGATGAGGCGCCGCCTTCTGGTGGCCGGCTGGAGGAATAGCCGGCTGCCCGTAGGCGTCCGAGTTCAAGAAGCCGGCATTAAGACAAGCCGACTCCTAGTGTGCGGCTTCCAGAGAAGCCGGCCACTAGCAGTCGACCCGTGGCGCCTACGAAGCCTGCACCCTCATCAATAAAGACAAGACAGGGAGTGGCTACAGTATAGCCCATCCCTCCCAAATCCAGGGATGGCCCTGGCCACAGTGCACCGTACCAGCAGGGATCTCCGCCCGGCGCGGCACTGTTGCACTCCACCCCTGACGTCACCACAAGCAGGCGGAGCCCTGCTCCCACGACGGCCTGTCAGTACGGCCCAAGGACGACGGGCCCCACCGATCATCGAGAGCCCGGAAGACGGCTAGAGCCCCACTAATCGGATCCGAGGGAGGACGGTCCCCAGCAGTCGGACCGCCCCTTCCTCGGGGCCCACTCGCCATTATCCAGACGAGACGTGGAGAGGCTACAGTAATCGCCCGCCAGGCGGCGGGGGCTGTAGCCACGCTCCCCTGACCGAGCCGGCGTCATTAGCATCACGGCTACAGTGATCAGCAGCCGACAAGACCCGCGAGCGGCGGAGGCGGCCTGTCGGCTCCGTACCAGACCAGTCGGCGGGGCCCACCAGGCGGCGGGCCCCAGCAGCCGGCGGAGAAGCCGGCCACCAGAGAGACCGATAGCTGGGTCTTACACCCGGCCGGATTACTATTGTACCCCTGGGGGGTAGTCCTATATAAACCCACCAGGGCACCCATGCAAAGGGTTCCCAACCTGTTAGAATTAGACCGACCCATAGAGAAAGGAGAGAGCTAGCCTTGCTTTCTTCCACCTCTAGCAAACAGCTCGAGGAGCACCATTGTACTCACTAGTGCCTTAGTGATCATGCGGAGACCCCGCAGAGCAGGACTAGGGGTGTTATCTCCTAGGAGAGCCCCGAACCTGGGTAAAGTGCACCGGCGTTCGTGTCTACGCCTTATCCCGCTTCCAGGCACCGACGACGTTCTACTCGCTCCCACTATGATAAGCCATCCATTGGCATATGTCGTACCAAACCCCGGACATAGATGACGTCTAACTTGTTTTTGCAGGGCATATTGTGATGTGAATGGTCAAGATGTGATGAGATATAAATTGTTGTATGAGATGATCATGTTTTGTTAAAGTTATCGGCAACTGGCAGGAGCCTTATGGTTGTCTCTTTATTGAATAAGATGCAAGCGCCATATAATTGCTTTACTTTATCGCTATGCGATAGCAATAGTTGCAAAAGCAATAGTTGGCGCGACAACCATGTGACGACACGTTGATAAAGATCAGGATGATGGAGATCATGGTGTCATGCCGGTGACGATGGAGATCATGACGGTACTTTGGAGATGGAGATCAAAGGCACAAGATGATGATGGCCATATCATGTCACATATTTTGATTGCATGTGATGTTTATCTTTTATGCATCTTATTTTGCTTAGCACGGCGGTAGCAGTATTAGATGATCCCTTACTAAAATTTCAAGGTATAAGTGTTCTCCCTGAGTATGCACCATTGCGACAGTTCTTCGTGCTGAGACACCACATGATGATCGGGTGTGATAAGCTCTACGTTCAAATACAATGGGTGCAAGCCAGTTTTGCACACGCAGAATACTCGGGTTAAACTTGACGAGCCTAGCATATGAAGATATGGCCTCGGAACACTAAGACCAAAAGGTCGAGCGTGAATCATATAGTAGATATGATCAACATAGTGATGTTCACCATTGAAAACTACTCCATCTCACATGATGATCGGACATGGTTTAGTTGATATGGATCACGTGACCACTTAGATGATTAGAGGGATGTCTATCTAAGTGGGAGTTCTTAAGTAACATGATTAATTGAACTTTAATTTATCATGAACTTAGTCCTGATAGTATTTGCATATCTATGTTGTAGATCAATAGCTCACGTATAGCTTCCCCGTTTTATTTTTTATATGCTCCTAGAGACAAATAAGTTGAAAGATGATAGTAGCAATGATGCGGACTTGGTCCGTGATCTGAGGATTATCCTCATTGCTGCACAGAAGAATTATGTCCTTGATGCACCGCTAGATGACAGACCTATTGCAGGAGCAGATGCACACGTTACGTTCGACAAAGCTCAGTATGATGACTACTTGATAGTTTAGTGCAGCATGCTTTACGGCTTAGAACCGGGACTTCAAAAATGTTTTGAACACCACGGAGCATATAAGATGTTCCAAGAGTTGAAATTGGTATTTCATACTCATGCCTGTGTCGAGAGGTATGAGACCTCTGACAGTACTTTGCCTACAAGATGGAGGAGAATAGCTCAACCAGTGAGCATGTGCTCAGATTGTCTGGGTACTACAATTGCTTGAATAAAGTGGGAGTTAATCTTCCACATAAGATAGTAATTGACAAAGTTCTCTAGTCAGTATCACCAAGTTACTAGAACTTCATGATGAACTATAATATGCAAGGGGTGACGAAAGTAATTCCCGAGCTCTTTACGATTCTGAGATCGGAGAAAGTAGAAATCAAGAAAGAGCATCAATTGTTGATGGTTAACAAGACCACTAGTTTCAAGAAAAGGGCATAGGGATAGAAAGGGAACTTCAATAAGAATGACAAGCAAGTTGTCACTCCCATGAAGAAGCCCAAAGCTAGACCCAAGCCTGAAACTGAGTGCTTCTACTGCAAAGGAAATGATCACTGGAAGTGGAACTGCCCTAGATAGTTGGCGGATAAGAAGGATGTCAAAGTGAACAAAGGTATATTGGATATACATGTTATTGATGTGTACATTACTATTGTTTATAGCAACCCCTCGGTATTTGATACTGGTTCAGTTGCTAAGAGTAGTAACTCGAAACGGGAGTTGCAAAATAAACAAAGACTAGTTAAAGGTGAGGTGATGATGTGTGTTGGAAGTGATTCCAAGGATAAGATCACCATCGCACGCTCCCTTTACCTTCGGGATTAGTGTTGAACATAAAATAAATGTTATTTGGTGTTTGCGTTGAGCATGAATATGATTGGATCATGTTTATTGCAATACGGTTATTCATTTAAGTCAAAGAATAATTGTTGTTCTATTTACATGAATAAAACCTTCTACGGTCATACACTCAATATAAATGGTTTATTGAATCTCGGTTGTAGTGATACACATATTCATAATATTGATGCCAAAAGATGCAAAGTTGATAATGATAGTGCAACATATTTGTGGCACTGCCGTTTAGGTCATATTGGTGTAAAGCGCATGAAGAAACTCCATGCAGATGGGCTTTTGGAATCACTTGATTATGAATCACTTGATGCTTGCGTAACCATGCCTCATGGGCAAGATGACTAAGACTCCATTCTCCGAACAATGGAGCGAGCCACCGACTTATTGGAAATAATACATACCAATGTATGCGGTCCGATGAGTGTTGAGGCTCATGGGCGGTATCATTATTTTCTGACCTTCACAGATGATTTGAGCAGATATGGGTATATCTACTTAATGAAACATAAGTCTGAAACATTTGAAAAGTTCAAATAATTTCAGAGTGAAGTAGAAAATCATCGTAACAAGAAAATAAAGTTTCTACGACCTGATCGCACAGGCGAATACTTGAGTTATGAGTTTGGCCTTCAATTAAAACAATGTGGAAAAGTTTCACAAACTCATGCCACCTGGAACACCACAGCATAATGGTGTGTCCGAACGTCATAATCGTACTTTATTGGATACTGTGCAATCTATGGTGTCTCTTACCGATTTACCAATATCGTTTTGGGGTTATGCATTAGAGACAACTGCATTCACGTTAAATAGGGCACCGTCTAAAATCCGTTGAGACGACACCTTATGAACTGTGGTTTGGCAAGAAACCTAAGTTGTCGTTTCTTAAAGTTTGGGGCTGCGATGCTTACATGAAAAAGCTTCGACCTGATAAGCTCGAAACCAAATCGGAGAAATGTGTCTTCATAGGATACCCAAAGGAGACTGTTGGGTACACCTTCTATCACAGGTCCGAAGGCAAGATATTCGTTGCTAAGAATGGATCCTTTCTAGAGAAGGAGTTTCTCTCGAAAGAAGTGAGTGGGAGGAAAGTAGAACTTGATGAGGTAATTGTACCTTCTCCCGAATTGGAAAGTAGTACATCACAGAAATCAGTTCTAGTGATTCCTACACCAGTCAATGAAGAAGCTAATGATGATGATCATGAAACTTCATATCAAGTTACTACTGAACCTCGTAGGTCAACCAGAGTAAGATCCGCACTAGAGTGGTACGGTTATCCTATTCTGGAGGTCATGTTACTTGACCATGACGAACTTACGACCTATGAGGAAGTGATGATGAGCCCCGATTCCGCGAAATGGCTTGAGGCCATGAAATCTGAGATGGGATCCATGTATGAGAACAAAGTGTGGACTTTGGTTGACTTGCCCGATGATCGGCAAGCCATTTATAGTAAATGGATCTTCAAGAGGAAGACGGACACTGGTAGTAGTGTTACTATCTACAAAGCTCTAATTATCACAAAAAGGTTTTCGACAAGTTCAAGATGTTGACTACGATGAGATTTTCTCACTCACAGCGATGCTTAAGTCTGTCCGAATCATGTTAGCAATTGCCGTATTTTATGAAATCTGGCAAATGGATATCAAAACTACATTCCTTAATGGATTTATTAAAGAAGAGTTGTATATGATGCAACAAGAAGGTGATGTCAATCCTAAAGGTGCTAACAAAATGTGCAAGCTCCAGCGATCTATCCATGGACTGGTGCGAGCATCTCGGAGTTGGAATATGCGCTTTGATAAGTTGATCAAAGCATATAGTTTTATACAGACTTGCGGTGAAGCCTGTATTTACAAGAAAGTGAGTGGGAGCACTACAGCCTTTTTGATAAGTATATGTGAATGACATATTGTTGATCGGAAATGATGTAGAATTTTCTGGAAAGCACAAAGGGGTGTTTGAAAGGATTTTTTCAAAGAAAGACCTCGGTGAAGTTGCTTAAATATTGAGCATCAAGATCTATAGAGATAGATCAAGACGCTTGATAAGTTTTTTCAATGGGTACATACCTTGACAAGTTTTTGAAGTAGTTCAAAATGGAACAGTCAAAGAAAGAGTTCTTGCTTGTTTTGCAAGGTGTGAAGTTGATTAAGACTCAAAGCCCGACCACGGCAGAAGATACAGAGAGAATTAAAGTCATTCCCTATGCCTCAGTCATAGGTTCTATAAAGCATGCCATGCTGTGTACCAGACCTATTGTATACCCTACCCTGAGTTTGGCAAGGGATAACAATTTTGATCTAGGAGTAGATAACTGGACAATGGTCAAAATTATCCTTAGAGGACTAAGGAAATATTTCTCGGTTATGGAGGTGATAAAGAGTTCGTCGTAAAGAGTTACGTCAATGCAAGGTTTGACACCGATCTGGATGACTCTGAGTCACAATTCGGATACATATTTAAAGTGGGAGAAATTAGCTAAAGTAGCTCCATGCAGAGCATTGTAGACATAGAAATTTGCAAAATACATACAAATCTGAATTTGGCAGACCCGTTGACTAAACTTCTCTCACAAGCGAAACATGATCACATCTTAGTACTCTTTGGGTGTTAATCACATGGCGATGTGAACTAGATTACTGACTCTAGTAAACCCTTTGAGTGTTGGTCACATGGCGACGTGAACTATGGGTGTTAATCACATGGTGATGTGAACTATTGGTGTTAAATCACATGGCGATGTGAACTAAATTATTGACTCTAGTGCGAGTGGGAGACTGAAGGAAATATGCCCTAGAGGCAATAATAAAGTTATTATTTATTTCCTTATTTCATGATAAATTTTTATTATTCATGCTAGAATTGTATTAACCGGAAACTTAGTACATGTGTGAATACATAGACAAAAAGAGTGTCCCTAGTATGCCTCTACTTGACTAGCTCGCTAATCAAAGATGGTTAAGTTTCCTAGACATAGACATGTGTTGTCATTTGATGAATGGGATCACATCATTAGAGAATGATGTGATGGACAAGGCCCATTCGTTAGCTTAGCATAATGATCGTTTCAGTTTCATTGCTACTGCTTTCTTCATGAATTATACATGTTCCTCGGACTATGAGATTATGCAACTCCCGAATACCGAAGGAACACCTTGTGTGCTATCAAACGTCACAACATAACTGGGTGATTATAAAGATACTCTACAGGTGTCTCCGAAGGTGTTTGTTGGGTTGTCATATATCGAGATTAGGATTCGTCACTCCATGTATCGGAGAGGTATCTCTGGGCCCTCTCGGTAATGCACATCACTATAAGCCTTGCAAGCAATGTGACTAATGAGTTAGTTGCAGGATGATGCATTAAGGAACGAGTAAGGAGACTTGCCGGTAACGAGATTGAACTAGGTATGATGATGCCAATGATCGAATCTCGGGCAAGTAACATACCGATGACAAAGGGAACAACGTATATTTGTATGCCGTTTGACCGATAAAGATCTTCGTAGAATATGTAGGAGCCAAAACGAGCATCCAGGTTCCGCACGCTTAACGTTTGATGACGATTTGTATTATGAGTTATGTGATTTGATATACCAAAGGTTGTTCAGAGTCCTAGATGAGATCACAGACATGACGAGGAGTCTCGAAATGGTCGATACATAAAGATTGATATATTGGAAGGCTATATTCGGACATCGGAAAGGTTCTGAGTGATTCGGGTATTTTTTGGAGTACCGGAGAGTTACGGGAATTCACTGGGGGAAGTAGTGGGCCTTAATGGGCCATACGGGAAAGGAGAGAAGGGCCTCAAAGGGTGCCCCCCCATGGCATGTCCAAATTGGACTAGGGAGGGGCGGTGCCCCCCTCTCTTTCCTTCTCCCTCTCCTACTCCTTCCCTCTCACCCCTCTTGGAAAAGGAAGGGGACTCCAACTAGGATTGAGAATCCTATTTGGACTCCCCCTATAGGCGCGCCCCTCCTAGGCCGACCTCCTCATCCTCCCTCCTTTATATACGTGGCCAGGGGAGCACCCCAAAGCATAACAGACAATCTCTTAGCCGTGTGCGGTGCCCCCCTCCATAGTTACACACCTCGGTCATATCGTCGTAGTGCTTAGACGAAGCCCTGTGCCGATAGCTTCATCATCATCGTCGCCATGCCCTCGTGCTGACGAAAATCTCCCTCGACCTCAGCTGGATCTAGAGTTCGTGGGATGTCACCGAGCTGAATGTGTGCAGATCATGGAGGTGCCATGCATTCGGTACTTGATCGGTTGGATCGCGAAGATGTTCGACTACATCAACCATGTTACTAAATGCTTCCGCTTTCGGTCTACGAGGGTACGTGGACACACTCTCCCCGCTCGTTGCTATGCTTCTCCTAGATAGATCTTGCGTAATCGTAGGAATTTTTTGGAAATACTACGTTCCCCAACACGAATATAGTCATCCAATATATCAATCTTTATGTATCAACCATTTCGAGACTCCTCGTCATGTCCGTTTTCACATCCGGGACTCCGAACAACCTTCGGTACATCAAAACACATAAACTCATAATACCGATCGTCACCGAACATTAAGCATACGGATCCTACGGGTTCGATAACTATGTAGACATGACCGAGACTCATCTCCGGTCAATAACCAATAGCGGAACCTGGATGCTCATATTGGCTCCTACATATTCTACGAAGATCTTTATCGGTCAAACCGCATAACAACATACGTTGTTCCCTTTGTCATCGGTATGTTACTTGCCCTAGATTCGATCGTCGGTATCTCAATACCTAGTTCAATCTCCTTACCGGCAAGTCTCTTTACTCGTTCCGTAATGCATCATCCCGTAGATAACTCATTAGTTACATTGCTTGCAAGGCTTATAGTGATGTGCATTACCGAGAGGGCCCAGAGATACCTCTCCGACAATCGGAGTGACAAATCCTAATATCGATCTATGCCAACTCAACAAACACCATCGGAGACACCTGTAGATCATCTTTATAATCACCCAGTTACGCTAGGACGCTTGATAGCACACTAAGTGTTCCTCCAAAGATTCGGGAGTTGCATAATCTCATAGTCATAGGAACATGTATAAGTCATGAAGAAAGCAATAGCAACAAACTAAATGATCATCGTGCTAAGCTGACGGATGGGTCAAGTCAATCACATCATTCTCTAATGATGTGATCCTGTTAATCAAATGACAACTCATGTCTATGGCTAGGAAACTTTAACCATATTTGATTAACGAGCTAGTCAAGTAGAGGCATACTAGTGACACTCTGTTTGTCTATGTATTCACACATGTATCAAGTTTCCGGTTAATACAATTCTAGCATGAATAATAAACATTTATAATTATATAAGGAGATATAAATAACAACTTTATTATTGTCTCTAGGGCATATTTCCTTCAGTCTCCCACTTGCACTAGAGTCAATAATCTAGTTCACATCGCCATGTGATCTATCACCAATAGTTCACATCAACATGTGATTAACACCCATAGTTCACATCGCCATGTGACCAACACTCAAAGGGTTTACTAGAGTCAATTATCTAGTTCTCATTGCTATGTGATTAACACCCAAGAGTAATAAGGTATGATCATGTTTTGCTTATGAGAGAAATCTTAGTCTACGGGTCTGCAATATTCAGATCCGTATGTATTTTGCAAATTTCTATGTCTACAATGCTCTACACGGAGCTACTCTAGCTAATTGTTCCCACTTTCAATATGTATCTAGATCGAGACTTAGGGTCATCCAGATCGGTGTTAAAGCTTGCATCGACGCAACTCTTTACGATGAACTTTTTATCACCTCCATAACCGAGAAACATATCCTTATTCCACTAAGGATAATTTTAACCGTTGTCCAGTGATCCACTCCTGGATCACTATTGTACCCTCTTGCCAAACTCATGGTGAGATGCACAATAGGTCTGGTACACAGCATAGCATACTTTATAGAACCTATGACTGAATCATAATTATTGGAGGAATTACTAGGGAACGTCCTAGGATTAAAGTTTCCTCTATACGCGTTGTTACCAAAATTGTTCCTACCAACAAAATTCACATCCATAGATTCATTATTATTCTCAATCAAAGTGGACAAAGGCATATCATTGGGATTAGAAAAAACACTCTCATTAGCAAACAATTTCATAAGTTCATCCATCTTTCTACTCAAAACATTAATCTCTTCAATCGCATGAACTTTTTTACTAGAAGATCTTTCGGTGTGCCATTGAGAATAATTAACCATAATATTATCTAGGAGTTTAGTAGCTTCTCCTAAAGTGATTTCCATAAAAGTGCCTCCCGCGGTCGATTCTAAAAGATCTCTAGAAGCAAAATTCAATCCGGCATAATTTTTTTGTATAATCATCCATAAATTCAAACCATGTGCAGGGCAATTACGTATCATTAATTTCATCCTCTGCCGAGCTTGTGCAACATGCTCATGATCAAGTTGCTTAAAATTCATGATATCATTTCTAAGAGAGATGATCTTAGCGGGAGGAAAATACTTAGAGATAAAAGCATCTTTGCACTTATTCCATGAATCAATACTATTTTTAGGCAAAGAAGAGAACCAAGTTTTAGCACGATCTCTAAGCGAAAACGGAAATAGCTTCAATTTAACAATATCAATATCCACATGTTTCTTCTTTTGCATATCACACAAATCAATAAAGTTGTTTAGATGGGTAGAGGCATCTTCACTAGGAAGGCCAGAAAATTGATCTTTGATGACAAGATTCAATAAAGCAGCATTAATTTCACAAGATTCAGCATCGGTAATAGGAGCAATCAGAGTGCTAATAAAATCATTGTTGTTGGTATTGGAAAAGTCACATAATTTAGTATTATCTTGAGCCATCGTGACAAACAATCAATCCAACACACAAGCACACAAGAGGCAAGCGAAAAGAGGCGAACAGAAAAGAGGCGAAGAAAAGGCAAAGGTTTTTGAAAATCGTTTTAGAAGTTGGGGAGAGGAAAATGAGAGGCGAATGGCAAATAATGTAATTCGAGGGAGAAGAGTTCGTGATGGGTACTTGGTATGTCTAGACTTGAGCGTAGATCTCCCCGACAACGGCGCCAGAAATCCTTCTTGCTACCTCTGTAGCATGCGTTGGTTTTCCCTTGAAGAGGAAAGGGTGATGCAGCGAAGTAGCGTAAGTATTTACCTCAGTTTTTGAGAACCAAGGTATCAATCTAGTAGGAGATTACACGCAAGTCACCTAGTACCTGCACAAACAATCAAGAACCTTGCAACCAACGCGATAAAGGGGTTGTCAATCCCTTCACGGTCACTCGCAAAAGTGAGATCTAATAAAGATAATAAGATAAATATTTTTGGTATTTTTGTTCTATAGATTGGAAAGTAAAGATTGCAAAATAGTAAAATGAGATACGATGTAAATAAAAGAGATGCAATATAATAAGAAAGAGACCCGGGGACCATAGGTTTCACTAGTGGCTTCTCTAAAGATAGCATGAACTACGGTGGGTGAACAAATTATTGTCAAGCAATTGATAGAAAAACGCATAGTTATCAGAATATCTAGGCATGATCATGAACATAGGCATCACATCCGTGTCAAGTAGACCGAAACGATTCTGCATCTACTACTATTACTCCACACATCGACCGCTATCCAGCATGCATCTAGAGCATTAAGTTCATAAGAACAGAGTAACGCATTAAGCAAAATGACATGATGTAGAGGGATAAAATCAAGCAATATGATATAAACCCCATCTTTTTATCCTCGATGGCAACAATACAATACGTGCCTTGCTGCCCCATCACATCGGGAAAGGACACCGCAAGATTGAACCCAAAGCTAAGCACTTCTCCCATTGCAAGAAAGATCAATCTAGTAGGCCAAACCAAACCGATAATTCAAAGAGACACGCAAAGATATCAAATCATGCATATAAGAATTCAGAGAAGAACCAAATAATTTTCATAGATAATCTTGATCATAAATCCACAATTCATTGGATCTCAGCAAACACACCATAAAAAGTATTACATCGAATAGATCTCCAAGAACATCGAGGAGAACTTTGTATTGAGAATCATATAGAGATAAGAAGCCATCTAGCTAATAATTACTCACACTGTCGTGGTTTTGTCACGGCAGATGTCCTAGTGAAAGGACTTAGTCGCGGAGCCATCGCAACGGGTTAGCTTAAAGGGGTTAAAGCGAACAAAGGACGCAGAGTGTTTATACTGGTTCGGCCCCTTGCGGTGAAGGTAAAGGCCTAATCCAGTTGTTGTGGAATTGCTAGGGTTTTGATGACCAGGGAGCGAATCCGCTATGCCTGGATCTTGAGTTGTTGTATGTTGTCCCTAAACCGCCGCCGGGTCGTCCCCTTATATACATGGGTTGACGCCCGTCGGTTTACAGAATCCCGAGGCCGGCTCATAAACATGTCCAGCTCGGTTTCTACCATTTCTATCTTACAACACAAGTTACATGCCATATGGCGGTTTATGTCTACGGGCCATAATTCGCCTTTGGGCCCTGGGCCTTCGTAAAGCACCATACTCCTTGTCTTCATGGGCTTCAAATATAACTAACTCGTTATGAGGACAACCCGACCTCCCCTGGCCAGTTTACACCCAGTAGTAATATCCCCAACATTAGGCCCCAGATTGATTTGAACTGGTTCATGTCAATCTTCAACACTTGAGAAAAATTCCTCCTCAAAGACTCTTCAAGCACAAATCTCGTAAACCGCCATGACGTCATCTTCCAGGATCATGATAAACCGCCATGACGTCACCTGTTATTAAAAAATTGTACATATCTCACCTTCATTAATGAGCCTCCGACAATTGAGGCGACAACTTTGTCACATATCCAATTTTTGGGCTCCTGGATTCTCGCGCCTGTCACTTATCCATTCACCTTATAAATAAGACCAAGGGTCATTTTCTCTTTTCCCCTTCGTGCCCCTTCACATCGTCCTCTTCCTCGCGCCGACCGAACGTTTGAGCTCTGCCGCCGCCGTCGACCTTCAAGGCTCGCTTTCAACAACGGCCGCCAGATCACCCTCGATCGAACCGTAGCCGCGGTGCCTCTTCGCTGTTCCTGTAGCACTGGTAAGTCTTCTCTCCTTCCACCCTAGATCCACCATTAGGGTTTTGGTGTTCATCGTAGTTCATTGAAGCTCCAGCGCTGTTCTTCCTTGTTCTTCTTAGTAGCATAAATGGCTAGTTTGGATCTAATATTCCTTGTGCGGCCGTAGCCATAGTCCCTTTTTTCCTTATTATAGCATCCCCTTCGTATAAAAAAACTCATCTAAATCTGACGAACTGTTGAAGCACATGTATCTTAGGTCTAACTATATTTCAGTTTTCTTATACGCCGCAGATATGAATTTATCATACCAGTCTGTGAAATCTGTTTTCCCCTCACTTAGCTATTTTAGATCTGTATCTTTCATACCAATGTAGGCGGTTTAGCTTTTTAGAGAAATGATAATCCGGTAGGTACCATTAGTCCCCTTTTAAACCGCCAATTCCTTTATCTTTGTAATTCCTGCAATATCAAACTCCGGTTTAACAATGTATATATGCCTCCGTTTCTGCTTCTGATCTTGCACCGCTTTATACTTGTCCGTCATAAATCCTAAAACGGAAATAACCATGTTTCAGCTTTCCATTGAAATGGCCAAACAAGTTTACGAGTGTAACTGGGTTCCTTCCCGGGTTACTGAAGAACAACTAGACAGATGTGTCGTGAATCGACGCTTTATCAAAGAAAGAAGTCATCCACCGAGGGCCCTCGGTCCGAAAAAATCCTCCTGAACCCAAGGACGGAGAAGTGGTCGTGTTTGCTGACAATCTGGGTCGAGGTTTTAGCCCTCCCGGTTCAAAAAAATTCCGAGATGTGCTTGCCAGCTTCCAACTCCACCCTCAAGATATTGGACCAAACTCTGTGTCCAATATTTGAAATTTCCAAGTATTTTGCAAGGTCTACCTTCTAGAGGAGCCCACAACTGAACTGTTCAGAGATTTTTTCTACTTGAACCGGCGTACTGAGTTTACGCATGGTCCCAATACTGAACTTGGTGGAATGGCAATTCAAAAGCGGAAAGATGTCAGCTTCCCTCACGCCAAGCTTCATAGCCACCCCAAGGACTAGAATCAAACTTGGTTTTATTGCCGAGACACATCTCCAACTGATGAGAATCCTCTGCCGGGTTACCGTCCTCACCGGCTTAGCAACACTCATACATTTCCTCAGAGGCTGACTGCCAAGGAATGGTCCAACTATGCTCCACAACTGTCAAAGCTCAGAGCCTTTATGGCAAAACGGTTTAAGAGGTGTTGACTTTGTTCGCTGCTGGATATCTTGGAGCGTTCTGCCTTTAAGCCGGGGCCCCGGTTTAATGTGTGAGTACACATGGAGTTTAAAAGATCCTCAACGACATATTGATATTCAGCTAACACAGGCTCAAGTCACTGAGGCTGTTAAGAAAATACTGAATGAACCGGAGGCTGTCTGTAGCCAGACCGGATTAAGTCCTTTCTGCACCTCCAACAAATCGCCAACTGTAAGAATCATATAACTTTTTTTTTCCAGCTTAATCCTTTGAAATACACTCTCAAAATTTTGTCCATCTTTGCCAGGGTGATGATCCGTTCTGGAAGAAGAAGCCACAAGATAAACCGGCGAAGACACCTCGCCCCAAAACAAAGGTTATTAAGAAACCTGCCAGGAAGAGGACCACTCAATCTTCTGAACCAAACGTTGACGCTGACTTGGCTAATCGGGACACAGAGGTAGAACTTGACTCTCTTGGTTCATTTTTCACACACCTCATTGACAATGACTATTATCAGGACGACGCTGAAGGCAGCCAAGTTGACGACGTAGAGGTAATTATCCTTTCCTCCGGTTCAGATCCTCTGCCAACCCAGAAAATCTGTCAAGCAAACCGGAAAGTAAAATTTTCTCACCCCCTCTTTTGAAGAAGCAGCAACACGAAGCTCGCCGCACAACCCGGCACAGCGGCCAGGTTGTTACCTCCACCGGTTTACCGAACACTCCGGTTCGGAAACGTCGATCATATATCTCTTATACTCTTGACACTTCTTGCCCCAAGGAAGGTTGTTTCCGACAGCATCTTTGTAAGTGCATCTAGTGCCCCTTAGTGATTTTGGTGTATTGAAGACTTATAGGTTAAGGGACTGATGCGTTTGTGAGTGTACACATGTCTATAAGTCTATAGGAGTTTGATATTTAGAGAGAAAGTCGACCCCTAAAAATGAAGTTCTTCGACTGAAGACTTTGGATTTCTGAAGACTTTCTGAAGACTTTGAAAGTAAATAAATTGGTGTAACCTTGAAGACTTGGTATTCATTCGAGGAACATGAAGCATGAAGACTTTTGTTTTCTTAGTTTCATTTTGTCTTTCTTGAGTCATAGGAAACATCATACTGTTAAAGGGGGTCGAGGAAATACTAAGGTAAAATTTCCATGTGATGCTCAACTCAAAATCCTACACCTACCAATCCCTTCGAGTGAAGCCATTGGAAATCTCATGCAATTCAGTCATATTTTTCAGTGACAGAGACGAAGTTCTTCTGTTCTCTGAGGAATTTGTTCTGACTGAGGAGTTAGGAATTCGCCAGTGCGGATTGCCTACACAGTGAGGAACATGATAGCCCTGAGGAATTTGATACTCAAATTTCCGACCGTTGTTGTGCTACGCGCCAGCTGTCCCAAAATATCTACCCACCTAACGGTCATATCATTGAAGGGCATTTATGTCTTATCATGTCGGGCTGCTCCCTAGGCTGTAAATAGCTGCCCCCTCAACCACTAGTTGGTTGGCTGCTCCGAGAGAAACTGACACTTGTCATTTGAGAGCATCCCATCCTCCGAGGACTTTGAGCGAAAATCATCAAGTGAGGAAAACCCAAACCCAAACACCTACAAACCCAAAGTGATTGAGCATCATCAAGAGATTGATCCTGCGTGGATCTGAATCTTGTTACCTTTGAAGATCGTGGCTTCTTCCGCATTTGTTAGCGTCATGGTCTAGAGCATCCAAGAGGAATTGTGGATCGCCGAGTGACCGAGTTTGTGAAGGTTCGGAAGTCACCTGAAGACTTACCACGAGTGATTGGGCGACGTCTGTGTGACCTTAGTTCAAGGAGAATACCGTGAGGACTAAGTGTCCTGGACTGTGTGTTCAGGACTGGGTGTCCGAGACTGTGTGTCCTCAGGTTTAAATACCTAGCCGCTCCAACCATATGTACAACTGAGACAGCAGTGGGAACTGGTCTACCAAATCATTGTCTTCACCAAGCCAACTGGTTCTATTTCCTCAACTCTTTCATTTCCTCATAATTGTGTTGTGCGCTTGTTCATATCTGTGTTTGAAGACTTTGACTGAAGACTTTCTCAATTTCCTCAGTTCAATTTATTCAGTCTGTTTGTCTTCATCCTGTGTTATCCTGTGTTTACGCTTTCTGTACTCTGTGCTTTTCTTCATTTCATCATGATGACCATGCTTGTGTTTTGTTATGTTTACTTCTGAATACTTATTCCGCCGCAAGTAGTTCTTCGCTAAGGAATTTCCTCACCCGCAAATTCCTCAGTGAAGAATTCATAAAAATTGGCTATTCACCCCCCCCCCTCTAGTTGATATAACGCACTTTCAATTGATATCAGAGCGAGGTACTCCCTTGTTCTGTGTGATTTTGGTTTAACCGCCTGGAGTTTTAGTTATGTCGACCATAGGAATGAAGACTGTGTCATGCCCCATCTTTGACGGTCATGAGTATCCCAAGTGGAAAGCCATGATGAAGAAGCGTCGCATGGCGATGAACAGCGAACTGTGGACCGTCACTGAAATTGGTCTTACCGGTCTGTGCAAGATGGCGGAAGCCGATGACATTCGCAAGTACACTCTTCTCAACGTCACGGTGAAGGACGTCATCTGCTCATGTCTGTCTCAAAATCAGTTCAGGAACATCATGCATCTCGATCATGCGAAGCTTATCTGGGACCGTCTCTCTGAGATCTATGAAGGTCATCGAACCCATCATGATCCTTGGTTTGAGGACTTCAAGGAATCTCTCAAAGCGATGACATTCGAACCAGAATCATCATCCTCTTCATCATGCCTTATGGCAAAAAGTGCTGAGGTAACTGAATGCTACCTATCTGAGTCTAGTGATGATGAATCTGTTGATGAATTTGGACCCAGTTATTTCAAACTTGCTTCCCTTGCCACTAAACAACAAAGAGCTTTGGAAAAAGTTCAATACATGCTATATAGGAGCGATGATATGTTGGGTGAAGAAATGGATCAGTCAAAAGCTTTGGCTGGAAGTCTTCAGAAACTTCATACTAAGTATGACACCCTTCAAGATCAACATAACACTCTCTTATCTGATCATGAGAAGCTTTCTTATGAATTTCTTCAAAGAAAGCAAGATCTTGAGAAGCTAAGAGTGAGTTATGAAGATCTTAAGAAGGAGCACGATTCATTACTTGCTCAACAAATCAGCGCTTCTCAGGAAGAATTTGTCCCTCCATGTTTGAAGTGCATTGAACGTGAATCTGCTAATTCTTCACCTAAATGTTCAAATACTTCTAATGTTACAAATTCTTCACATGCCTCTGCTATCACTAATTCCTCATCTGAGGACATTGCTATTATCACTGATGATGCAGGGCTGAAGGAATTGTAAATGACAGGCATGTACAAAAGCCTCAAAGGGCATCAGACTCTTTGTGATGTGCTTAAAAAAAGATCCTCAACAGGAACCCTAGGAAAGAGGGTATTGCCTTTGAGAGGAAACTCAATGTTGATGGTACATATTGGAAGCCTGAGCAGTAGCCCAAAACCTCATGGGTTGCTGCAAAGGGACCTTCAGTTGATCCATCCAATTTATCTGGCTTTACATGTGAATCTTCTCATTCATCTGATGAGTCATTTGACTCAAACTATAAACTGTTTAAAAATTAGAATGGTGAAGTATTTGCTAGATATGTTGGCACTAACTGCAGGAATGGTTCTCCTATGAAGAAAATCTGGGTTCCCAAAAAGTGCCTTGAAAGTCTTCAGGTGAATGTCCTCATGACACCACCTGTGAAGAATAGGAACCCCAGATCAAATTCTTCATATGGACCAAATTCTTCATATGGATCCAAGTCCTCATACGGACCAAATTCCTCATGTGGATCATATTCCTCAAAAGGATCAAAGTCCTCATATGAATATCATTGTGCTAACAACTCTGTTTCTCAGGGAAGAGCTAAGGGCTATGAATATGAGCCTTATTCTTCTAATCATTATGTTCATAAGTCCTCGAAGGATTTCTCTGCTTATTCATATGCTTACCCTAACTCCTCTTATGTGAAACGGAATGGATTGGCTTCTATGCCACCTTTCTCATATGGAGCTCGCAGAGTGATGAACTCTTTGCCAGCCCTTCAGATGTGGGTGGTGAAGAAAAAGAACTAATCTCTTCTGCAGGGTCAGGTCTCCAGACGTGCGTGAACGTCTGAAGAATTTGCTGGAGACCTGAAAAATTGCCTGAAAGGACGCGGGCTAATCATGAAGAAATGAATTTTCATTTCTCACGTCCTCATATTGCTTTATCTGTTCTATTACTTGATCAAATTGATCTAATGAATTGATGTCATATTCTTCACTGATGAAGTATATGAGTTCGTAAGCTGCACTAATTCTTCTGCAGGATGATCAACCCAAAGCCACTGAGTGGGTCCTCGATAGTGGATGTACAAATCACATGACTGGTGACAAGAATCTATTGATGGATGCTCCCTTATCACCATCGCATCTCAAGCATATCATCTTCACGACAAAGGCAAAAGTCGTATTGGGTCTAGGTAAGGTTGCGATCACAAAGGATCGACACATGGACAAAGTCATGCTTGTCGAGTCCTTAGGATACAACCTCATGTCTCTCTCAATGCTTTGTGATCTTGATATGGTTGTTGTCTTTGGCAAGTATCGTTGTGTTGTGGTTATGGAAGCTGACAATTCCAAAGTCTTCGAAGGCTTTAGGAGAGGAGACTTGTATATTGTTGATTTCTTTACAGGACCGCAACCAGCCGTGTGCCTACTTGCAAAAGCTTCAGAAGGCTGGCCCTGGCATCGACAACTTGGTCATGCAGGCATGAGGAATTTGCACACGCTTGCAAAGAAGAAGCATGTCATTGGCATTGAGAAAGTCAAATTCCTCAAGGATCACTTATGCGGATCCTGTGAAGCTGGGAAGATGACAAAGGCTAAGCATCCAGCGAAGACTATCATGGCCACCACTCGACCATTTGAATTGCTTCACATTGATCTCTTCGGTCCTAATCATTATTCTGCAGTTTCAAATGATGCATCTCAATATGGCTTTGTTATTGTTGATGACTACTCTCGATACACATGGGTACACATCGTCACTTACAAACATGAAGTGCAGGAAGTCTTCAAACGATTTTCCTTGAGGGCTTCAACCAACTTTGGTGTGAAGATCAAGCACATCCGAAGTGACAATGGAACTGAGTTCAAGAATTCTGGTCTTGATGACTATCTAGATGAACTTGGTATTACTCATGAGTTATCTGCTCCTTATACTCCTCAGCAGAATGGCGTCGTGGAGCGCAAGAACAGGACTCTTGCTGAGATGGCTCGCACTATGGTTGATGAATACAAAACGCCTCGTCGTTTCTGGATTGATGCAATTGATATTGTGTGCCACATCATCAACAGAGTATATCTTCACAAATTCTTCAAGAAGACTGCCTATGAACTCCTCACTGACAAGAAACCCAGTGTGAGTTATTTCAAAGTCTTCGGTGCTAAATGCTGGATTAGAGATCCTCATCACAACTCAAAATTTGCACCGAAAGCACGTGAAGGTTTTATGCTTGGTTACGAAAAGGACTCGCACACCTACAGAGTCTTCAACAACGTTCTTCACAAGGTTGTTGAAACTGTAGATGTGCGGTTCGATGAAACTAATGGCTCGCAAAGAGAGCACCTACCTTCTATGGTAGATGAACCAGCACCTGAGGAAACTATCAAGTTCAAGGCTACTGAGGATGTCATCCGTACCAAAGAATCTGCTGAAGAATTCATTCCAGAACGTGAAGAACGTCGAGCTAATGCACCTGAAGAAAATGCTGAAGAAAATGGTGCTAAAGAAAATGCTGATCAAATTTCTCGATGACAACCAGCTCATCCTCGCGTTGCAAAAGAAGTGCAAGTTGAAAAGATCATCAATGACATTGAAGCACCAGGTCCTCTCACACGCTCAAGAGCTTCACATTTATCTAACTTTTGTGGGCACTATGCTTTTGTATCTATCACAAAGCCCACTAAGGTAGATGAAGCATTTATGGAGCCTGAGTGGATCCAGGCCATGCAAGAAGAATTACATCAGTTCGAGCTCAATAACGTCTGGGAATTGGTCAAACGTCCAGATCCTCGCAAGCACAATATCATTGGCACAAAGTGGATCTACCGTAACAAGCAAGATGAAAATGGCCTTGTGGTGAGGAATAAAGCACAACTAGTAGCTCAAGGCTACACACAGGTTGAAGGAATTGATTTCGATGAAACTTTTGCACCTTTTGCTAGACTTGAGGAAATTCACATATTACTTGCTTATGCTAACCATCATGATATCACTTTATATCAAATGGATGTGAAAACTGCATTCCTCAATGGTAAGCTTGAGGAAGAAGTATATGTTGCTCAACCCCTGTGTTTTGAAGATCCAAAGAATCCTCGACAAAGTCTTCGTGACTCAATAAGGCTCTCTATGGCCTCAAGCAGCCCCTCGGCGTGGTATGATACTTTGAAGGAATTACTCATGAAGAAAGGCTTCAAACCCGGTTCACTCGACCCTACTCTTTTCACTAAATCTTATTATGGTGAACTGTTTGTGTGCCAAATATATGTTGATGATATTATCTTTGGCTGTAGTGATCAACGTTATAATGATGAATTTGCCTATATGATGAATGAAGAATATCAAATGTCTATGATGGGAGAATTGAAATTCTTCTTAGGTCTTCAAATTTGTCAACAATGCAATGTCATATTCATATATCACGAGAAATACCTCAAGGATGTACTGAGGAAATTCGGCATGCAAGATTGCAAAGGCGTCAAAATTCCTATGCCGACAAATGGCCATCTGTGCACTGATGAAAATGGTATTGACTTTGATCATAAGGTATACCGCTCCATGTTTGGTTCCTTATTGTACTTATGTGCATCTAGGCCAGATATTATGCTTAGTGTTTGCATGTGTGCCCGATTTCAAACTACACCGAAGGAATCACACCATAAGGGTGTGAAGCATATTCTTCGATATCTAGCTCACACACAAACACTTGGATTATGGTACCCCAAGGGCTCGGCTTTTGATCTCATTGGATATTCTGACTCTGACTATGTTGGTGATTGTGTGGACCACAAGTCAACATCTGGTACATGTCATTTCCTCGGACGATCTTTGGTTTGTTGGTCCTCGAAGAAACAGAACTACGTATCACTGTCTATTGCTGAAGCTGAGTATATTGCTGCTGGTTCTTGTTGTGCTCAATTGCTTTGGATGAAGCAAACTCTCAAGGACTACGGCGTCAACGTGAAGAATGTGCCTCTCTTTTGTGACAATGAGAGTGCCATCAAGATTGCTCACAACCCAGTTCAGCACTCGAAGACAAAGCACATTTAGATTTGTCATCATTTTCTTCGTGATCATGTGTTGAAGGGCGACATTTCTATTGAGCATGTGATGACTGAAGAACAGCTAGCCGATATCTTCACAAAGCCCTTGGATGAGAAGAGATTTAGCAAGTTGCGGTGTGAGCTAAATATCTTAGAATCTTCGAATGTTCTTTGAAAAGGACACTCATCCTAACACTTATGCAAAATTGATGACTTAGATGTGCAACACATGAAGAAACGTTTTTCTTCAATCAATGAAGAATAACACTCTAAGTGTGAAGAAATTAACCAAGAATTTGATTCTCAGAACCCCACGACAATTGTACGCGGTGTCTGAAATCATCATTTTTATACGGTGGGTCACGCCACCATGAAAAGTTGAAAATCTTCAATTTGAGTTTTTCCTCAGTGTTGAAATTCCTCAGTTGTTCATGTTCTTCAACTTTGCATTGTCTTCACTGCTTCCGTCGTTTTTCTTCATTGGCTATATATATATATATATATATATATATATATATATATATATATATATATATATATATATATATATGAGTTTATTTCCTCTACAACATTCACTTATAGCTAATTTTTCAAGTTGGTTTTTCTGCTAAGTGAATGTGATCAGACCCTTCCCCCTCTATGCTAAACTCAACCCATTCTATTCACAAATTCTTCATGTGCGTTCTATTTGAAACTCATTCAAAATCTTCACTGTGTCCTTGTTAGCTGAAGAATTTGCGAACGGAACTTTTAACTTATCTTATCCAAATTTTCGACTTTGCCGCTCAAACCGTTCCACATCCCATGAAATACTTATATATTCACCCACGATCTCACACGATCTCCACTTCTCAGTACGTGGGTGACACATGTCAAGCGAATGAGAAGGGTCAGGGGCACGTTCGTCCAAATTCTTCGGGCGAACAGTTTTTCACCATGGTTATAAATACCCCCCTCCCCTTCCTCACTTCCTTTACTCCGCTCGACCTCTCTCCCGCTCGAGCTTCTCAAACCCTAGTGTCGCCACTACTTCATCATCGCCGGTGAGGAAGAGCTTCACTGCCTCGACCTCGTCGCCGTCATACTCGCGCCGGCTGCGGATATCTTCACTCCGCTGCCGTCGTAGCTGTCTTCCTCCGCCAAGTTAAGGCGTGGAAGATCTGCACTGACGTACTTCACATCTCCACATCCTAGTTCGTCGTGTTCTTCGTTCAGGGTAATTAAAAGTTACTTTTACTGCCCTCTTTGGTTCAAATGATTTCTACAAAATATTCAAAGGTGTTTTTCTTCAAATCTTCACACACTAAACACCTCACATGTCATCTGTTCTTGATACATTTCTCTAAGCTACGTTTTTCTTCAATATTCCTCATTTGTGTGGATCTTCGATCTATACAACTCTGGAACCTAAGACAAAGAAAGCTTAGTGAAATTCTTCAAGACTCATCTGGTCAAATTCCTCAAACTTGTTATTTTTGAAAAACCTTCTGAGAACGCATATGACCTCACCAAATTCCTCGCAACTATACTCTATTCACAGGTACTCATGTCCGCTGCTGAATCACAAGGTTCTCATCAACTTAACTCGCTTGCAGCATTCCTCGAAGAAAAGTTGCATACTTCTTCAAAGAATTCAATTGTTCAAATTCCTCAACTGAAGAAAATGGCTGACGGTAAGAAGCCACAGAAAGGAGGAAAGGGGCCTGAGGTCAACACTGTGTTTGAAATCCCTGAGGACATCTATGCTGGGTACTGCACACCCCCTGAGGAAGACAAAAATCAGCGCAAGGTGTGCATTCATAAGATAGAGAGGAGATGGGCAAGAGACTGGAGGGAGTACAGATATGTTACTCCAAAATACATGAAGAAATTCGCTGTTACCCCTCCATGCTCAAGACCTCCATTGGCACCTGGCCAAATAGCTGATCCCACCAGCCTCAAGAGCGGTGAGGACTATCCTGAAGAATGGGCCAAGCGCCAGGCCAAGTTGGCCAAACAGGCAAAAGAAGCAGTGAGGAAGTTCAATGAAGACTCTGCTGCTGTGCATCTTGCCACGTGCCAAAGCACGACATGCATTTCTATTGCCTCAGGAGCTTCTGCTAGTTCCTCAGCTGCACCAAATTCTTAAACGGGACCCTCTCTGCTGAAGACAAAGGCCACTGCTGGACGAGGTTCTCGCCCAAATCCTCACAAGAAGCAGGTCGCCTTCCAGGTGACGTATGATGAAGACGAAGCTGATGATGAGGAACTTGCCGAAATCATCAGAGATAGGCAAGTCAGGGCCGCTAGAGCCAAGGGCACAAATGTGCCACTGCTTTTGGATCCAAAGTTGATCCTCGACTACATTGAACTCTGGCACAAGGACCCAAACACTCATTTGTCTAATTTCAAGTTGACTCCTAGCCAAAGTCATATGCTGACTGCTTTCATACAAGAAGAAAAATGGAAATTTGAACAGGCCAGGCAGATCAAGAAAGCGCAATACAAGAAGGAGCATTTTCTGAAGAAACACGTTGTCTCTATGACAACTGAAGAACTTGTCAACATTCAATCTGAGATCAAGAAACTCAGTGATGAATTTGATGTATACCACGCTGACTGGCTTGGAGCAAAGTCCGTTTTGTGAAGTTGACAGAAAAGTTCACGTCAAATGTTGCAGCCCCATCGCAACAAGAAATTCCTTAGGTCAAGCATCCGCCAAACCGACCGAAGAACATGTCAAGACCACCGATGACATTCAAAGGTCAAGAAAATGTGAGTTCCAGGTTGATGACCGCATTCCAAATTACCGATGAAGTTGCTGTGGCATCCACTAGTGGTGCGCCTGAAGAAAATGAAGAGGTCAGGGCAACTGCATCAGTTGTGCCTGAAGAAAATCAACCACATTCCTCTGCTCCTCCTGCGCCTACCCCAACTCCGATCCTTCCATCTGCTTCAGATGTGAAGAAGACTAAGGCTGCAGAGCGTGCAACAGTGAGGAAAAGGAAAGCATCAGCTTCATCATATTCTACAGCTCCGAAGAAGATGAAGAAATTGACCAGCTCATTTGAAAATCCAATTGATGCTATTCCTGTTTCCAGCATGCCATCAAAGGAAATCGTCCCTTTTGATGAAGAATATGTCATCCCTATCAGATCTGATGAAGAAAATACTTCTGCTGCTTTGTCAGAGCGGATGGATGAAGAAATTGAAGTGGATGAAATCCCTTCAACACCAGTTGTCTCCTCGCCTATGCCTCAGTTTACTGCTGAAGAGGCCAGCGTTGTAGAAATGGAAGATGAAGATGTGGACATTGGCTGTACCACACCCGTGCTAAATGATGACTTTTGGGAAAGTCAGCACCCCAACTCTCCACTCTTCACACCATTGCAACAAATTCCTCAGTCCCCAGTAACTACAGTTCAAATGGGATCTGATGAACCTCATGCCACACCGTCTGTCCATGAAGAAATTCCAGCCACTAGTGCTGAAGAAAATGTAAATGAAGAATTGAAGACCCAGGCCGTCACTGGAGAAGAAGCTAAAATTCCTCAGCCTGAAGAACCGGAGATTGCGATTCCTGAGGTGATAATGCAGTTGACTGACACTCCTCAGTCCAAGCCAAAGGATCCATTCTCAAAGAAGCAGAAATTCAAGGCTGATGATTTCTTTGATGAGCACGTGTTCTTCACTGACTATAGTCCCTACGATTCTGCTCGTCTTAGAAGGAAGCGCTTCTGGACCGCGAGCCAGGCAAACTTCTATTCCTCAGTGCTCTTCAACAAGGACAATTTCTTCAACCACGAGCATATTCCTCATGTGGACATGGAATCACTGCCATGATTCACACCTGTCCTCGGTGTGCTTCATGACACAGGCCTCCTCAACTTTTGCATAGACATAGTTGATTGGAATGAAGAGCTCATTCTTCAATTCTACGCAACACTGCACATCACAGGAGATGCTGAGGATGTGAACTCCTGGGTTTTGGACTGGATGACCGAAAACACTCACTACAAAGCACCGGCCTCTGAATTACTTCACGCCTCGCCCATCAGTCCTCCACCAAGGAGCTCGTTGCATGTACCAAGAGCCCGAGCTTACGAGATCACTATATGCAATCGCCGATGAAGCCATTGAAACCTGGTCAAGCCTCAAGGACAAAATTCCTCGTGAAGGAATTGCAAGATGTACCAAGAATGCCTATCGCATTCTCGACGAAGACTATGAGTCCAATCAAAGGCCATGACTCATCCGATGAGGAAATTGTTGGCATCATGAAGAATCTGGTATTCAACATCATTCATGGCATACCGTCAACTATCATGATTTCTTCATGAGGACTCGCAAATGTTGCACTTTCTCCGTTTGAGCTGAAGCCTTATGCACCTTGGATTATGAGATTCCTCAGGACAAGGTCTTCTCTCAACTACAAGGCTGATTTTCAGAATCACCTCAGCTACTTGCCCCCGATTGAAGTCCTCAAGCGGACCTATTCCTGAGCTTATGAGAAGGGCAAGGCACCAGCTGTTATTGATGAAGGTATTCGTCCATTGGATGGTCAGTTTCGCAAAGCTGCATCTTATTCCACCAATGATGACTCTGCCACTCATGATTTTGTTGCCCATGCATCCAAGGAAAATCCTCAAGCCACTGCTCCTTGTGTGATGACTGACCATGAGCTTCAACTAAGTCTTCACCAGAAGGTGGATCGAAACCATAAATGGGTTAAGCGTCAGTTTGGTTCAATTCTTCACAACATGACTGCTACGCATAATGCAGTGAATAAAAACCATTACTACCTCCATGAAGTCTTTCGTCGCACCTGGGCCATTCTATCGCATGTATATGGTGAAGAAGAACTAAAGAACATGGGTCTCAAGGAAGGTTTTGACTGGTCTGCACCTCCACCGAAGAAATACAAGAAGGTCAAGGTTCCTTCCTTGGTGGCCAGCTCATATTCTTCATCGCGCGACACCAGCATGAAGACTTGGACGACACTGCGGCAGGCCCTACGACAACACATGACCCCAACAACGCTGGTGCTCCTTCATCAACTTGATATTCTTCAGGGGCGTTAGTCCTCAATTTCGATCCTTTTGGTCATTCGATGACAAAGGGGGAGAAATTTGAGTTAGTCTTCTAGCGGGTCTATCCTATATGGGCGTTTTTGCTAAGTTACAACTCTCGTTCTTCTGATGACTTTGCTGGATCGAGTTGTAAACTTAAACTCTATGGTGGCCTGATACTTTTTCTGTGGTTTTTGTGCATGCTTATTCCTCATTAATGTTTATGAACGCATGCTGAATTACATCAGTCACCATATTTCATCATGCATTTCAAATTCTTCATATTATATGTCAAATGCGTGTATGAATTACAAGATATAGGGGGAGATCTCCATGATTTTACTCTTCAAGTGTGCATTGCTTCAAAAGCAAATTCCTCACTATGCACATCTTCAGGGGAGTTCTTCTATATCTTGCAATCAAATTCCTCAATATAGGTATTTACACTTCATATGTTTATCCCCGTTGAAAACATAACCTATATTGTCATCAATCACCAAAAAGGGGGAGATTGTAAGTGCATCTAGTGCCCCTTAGTGATTTTGGTGTATTGAAGACTTATAGGTTAAGGGACTGATGCGTTTGTGAGTATATACAGGTCTATAAGTCTATGAGGAGTTTGATATTTACAGAGAAAGTCGACCCCTAAAAATGAAGTTCTTCGACTGAAGACTTTGGATTTCTGAAGACTTTCTAAAGACTTTGAAAGTGAAGAAATTGGTGTAACCTTGAAGACTTGGTATTCATTCGAAGCGTGAAGACTTTTGTTTTCGTAGTTTCATTTTCTCTTTCTTGAGTCATAGGAAACACCGTGCTGTTAAAGGGGGTCGAAGAAATACTAAGGAAAAATTTCCATGTGATGCTCAACTCAAAATCCTACACCTACCAATCCCTTCGAGTGAAGCCATTGGAAATCTCATGCAGTTCAGTCATATTCTTCAGTGTAAGAGACGAAGTTCTTCTGGTCTCTGAGGAATTTGTTCTGACTGAGGAGTTAGGACTTCGCCAGTGCGGATTGCCTACATAGTGAGGAACATGATAGCCCTGAGGAATTTGATACTCAAATTTCCGACCGTTGTTGTGCTACGCGCCAGCTGTCGGTGTCAAAACCGGCGGATCTCGGGTAGGGGGTCCTGATCTGTGCGTCTTAGGATGATGGTAACGGGAAGCTAGGGACACGATGTTTACCCAGGTTCGGGCCTTCTTGATGGAGGTAAAACCCTACTTCCTGCTTGACTAATATTGAAGATATGGGTAGTACAAGAATAGATCTACCACGAGATCGTAGAGGCTAAACCCTAGAAGCTAGCCTATGTTGGTATGATTGTAATTGTGATCGGCCTTCTAAGGACCAACCTCTCCGGTTTATATAGGCACCGGAGAGGGCTAGGGTTTACATGAGTCAGTTACAAGGAAGGAAATATAATATCCGGATTGCCAAGCTTGCCTTCCATGCCAAGGAAAGTCCCATCCGGACACGGGTCGAAGTCTTGAGTCTTGTATCTTCACGCTTCAATAGTCCGAACGTTGTATACAGTTCGGCTGTCCGGATACCCCCTAATCCAGGACTCCCTCATTGCCCCTGAACCAGGCTTCAATGACAATGAGTCCGGCGCGCAGTCTTGTCTTCGGCATTGCAGGGCGGGTTCCTTCTCCGAGTACTCAAAAGTAATTATCGAACACTTGAACCGTGTCCGGAACCACAAAATGATCTTCACATGCCACCATAGAGAGAACGGTATTTCACAAATGCAATCTGCTGAGAACTTTTTAGGAAACGCGACGTGTCATTACGGTCGGGTTATTATTCGAACCGTTTTCCCACAACCAGCCACAGCGCATATTGCGAGGCGGTTTCCTTGACACGTCTTGTCAAAGCAGAGATCATGTCCCCTTATCACAGGATTCTCATCAATACAGGTACGGGTAATCCCACCACATCATCAATCGTGGCGCTTGGGAAGCAAGCGATTCCCAACGGGCAAGTGGGGAGGCGCACCGCTTTTGTCGCCTCTATAAAGGGATAAGATTTCCTCATTTTTACCCGCGCCTTCTTCCTCCTTTGCCCACTCTTGCCTCCTCGAGCTCCAGCGCCCAAGCCCAAGTCTTCTCCGCACAGCTAAACATGTCCGGAGCAGGAGGCAAGTCGGTAGCTTCCACCGTCAAGGAGAAGCACATCGCAAATCTTCGGGCGGCCGGATACTTGGCCAAGGACATAGCGCACTGCTACCGGACGTTGGGCAGGTCATTCCGACCGGGACCCCACGAAAGGGTCGTGGTTCGCCGCCCACTTCGTCTGCGTGGACTGGGTTTCCACTTCACCCCTTCGTCCGCGGGCTCATGTTCTACTACGGGCTAGATTTCCACGATCTAGCCCCGAAATTCGTCCTCAACATCTCGGCGTTCACCGTCGTATGCGAGGCCTTCCTCCGCATCCGGCCTCACTTTGGCCTGTGGCTGCAAATCTTCTGCGTGAAGCCGAAGATTGTAAGCGGCCAGCAAGCGGAGTGCGGAGGGGCCATGGTGGGCAAGATGCCTAACGTCACCTGGCTGGACGGCTCCTTTGCGGAGACCGTAAAAGGGTGGCAATCGGGGTGGTTCTACATCACCGAGCCTCGCACCGCAAACTGGGCGGCGGCCCCCGAGTTCCGATCCGGAGCCCCCATGCGGCTCACCTCCTGGGAAAAGAAGGGCCTGACTTGGGGCAAACCTACAGAGCTGACCGGACTGCAAACCTGCATCAAGAGCATGAAGGACAAGAACATCAAGCTTGTCAACGTGATGCAGGTCATGCTCGTCCGCGGGATTCTGTCGTGCCAAAGGCGGGCATTCAATCTGTGGGAGTTCGTCCCGGTCGAACACCGACGCCTGCAGGCTCTATGGCATGAAGCACAAAGACGCGTGGAAGGCGTTGTTCAAGGCCTCCGAAGTACCTCATCCCGCATCCGAGGACCGTGGGCTCCACGCCGCGCGGCCTCCTAGCCAGGTGAGTTTTCAGGCCACCACCGGATTCGGTTCTTCCCAATATATTCATGGGGGAGACTTAAGTATTTGTGTATATTTGATCAGGACTATGTGGAGACAGCGGAGCAGATTGACTGTCCGGCTCCGCTGCCAGAAGATTCAGCTGATGCTCTCCTGACGGAGATGCTGATCCCGGCGCCCTACAAGGCGCCGGAGAAGAAGGCCGAAAAGAAGGCCCGGGGACCAGGAAGGGTCTCCAGTAGAAGGTTAGCGTAAGCCTCGTCCGAAGACGACGAGGCGCACTCCTCCCCCGAAGAGGAGGAGGAAGAAGAAGAAGAAGCCGCCCCATCCTGAAAGGGTGAGGGGCCTGAGGAGCCGGGCCATGGGGCCGGGAGAGGCCCTCGATGCAAGGCCGTCATACCCACGTCGTCCGATGACGACGGAACAGATTCCTCCCGCGGAGGCAGGGGGAAGCGAGAAGAAACTCCAACTCCCCGCGCTGGGGAGGAGAAAAAGAGGAAAGCCGCCCCGGAGGGGGAGGCTGGGACGCCCAAGAAGGGAAAGACGTCCCTTACGGACTACTCCACCACGGCCGTTCATAGCGAGGAAGAGTGGCTGCCTGTGGGGAAGCCCTAAGCGATCGTAAGTGTCAGCACTCTATCGTGATTTTACTTCATAGTCATTTAATGATGCCGAACATATATGCAGTCCGGCCAGGGCTCATCCGGAGGTGTCGTCTTCGGATGGGTCTCTGAGCGCTTCAGAGATGAACTCGTTCCTGACGGCCACCACTCCTCAGCCTGCGGATGACACGGAAGTGTTGTTCCGAAGGTTCCCCGAGCAGGGGGAGGTGACCCTGGAGACGCCCCAAGGCGGAGTTCCAGATGTCGGACTCGCGGGGTTCAAGATCCCCGCGGATCGCGTCGACGAGAGCCACAGCAAGGCGGACTCTCGACCGAACACTGTTCCGGAACCCTTGATGGTTCCGGATTTAGGCGGGCAGCCCCTCGTTAGGGAGGGCGAGCCGTGCGCGCCGAGGACTTCCGTCGCGCCAGCGGTGCCGGATAGTCTGGTGGAAGCGCTTCGAGGCGCTTACATGGGTGACGAGCACCGTACTCTTATGAGTGCGGTGATTCAAAAGGTTCTCACGCCCAAAAGCGTACTAATCAAGCTCGCACAAGCCTCCGACGGGCTTCGAGGTAAGTAATAAAATGTGAAATTACCACCCGATAGGTAGTAGCCCCGATACTGCTTGGTGTTCGGAAAGAAAAGCCAAACGGAGGGTCAATTATAATCCGCAGGAGTCTAATAAGCGTTTATGTGAATAAGCGAGGCCGTGCTGCTTGCTGCCTGCCGCATGCGAGGTTGCCGAACTAAAGCGGGACCTAGAGCAGGCGCAGGGAGAGCTCGACCTCACGAAGAGGTAGCTCGAAGAGAGCAAAGGTGAGTGATTCTCCGCTCTTATGTATGTAAAGATAGATAAAATTGTTTAGTCTGATGACGAAGGTCGTGACTGTGTGACAGGGTCCACCGCCGAAGTGGCGTCCCTGAAGAAAGCGCTATCCGAGGCCGAAGACAAGGCGGCCTTGGAATGCAGAGAGCGAGAAGCAAAGTGCTAGAGTGGGCGAGGTACAACAAGAGCTCCAGGACCTCGGCAAGAAGTTCGAGTTCGTGGAGCATGATCTGAAGATGAAAGAGGCCGAGCTTGCGAAGGCCCTTGTGAGCATGAAAGACGCCAAGGCCGAAGCCGAGAAGGCACAGCAGGAGATCCAGGAGGCCAAAAAGATAGCGGCGGGTAAGGAATTCTTTGTGCAAAGCAAACATGTGGAGGAGGCGTTTCTTTTACTTAGTCGAATTCGGAGCTCTCCAGGGGCATTTGCAGATCTGCCACGCAGCGTATCGGATGTCGTGGAGTTCTACCGTGCCCAAGAGGGGAGCTCACCGGAGAAGCTGTTCTGGTCCAAGTATGTTGGGGCCGAACACGCAACGCCTCTGAGTGACCAACTGAAGCAGTTGGTCGAACTCCACAGGGCGGCCGAAGTGGCTATGAAAGATTTCATAGTCCGGGTGCGGCCTGATGAGCCCCTGCCCACTAGCTACTTCGGCCTGATCACGCGGATGGTAAATGCCTGTCTGCGGCTTGAAGTAATCAAGCGATCCATTTGCATTGAGGGTGCCCGCCGGGCCTTTGCCCGTGCGAAGGTGCATTGGGGCAAGCTGGATGCGGAGAAGCTGGTGAAGGACGGGCCGCCGGAGGGCAAGGCGCATCGCCATCCCGAGAAGTACTATGATGGCGTTATGAAGGGTGCTCGCCTCGTGGCCGACGAATGTACTAAAGACAAGATCTTTGACTAAATGTACCTCTGTCGCTGTTGTAATTTAAGGACGGAGTTGCCTGTGCTATGTAGCACTGTTTTGATTTACAATATTACCATCTGTGCGGTTGTTTATCAAATTCTGAAAGTAGGCCAGTCGTCGGCTTCCGCCTCCACGTACCTATTACCGGGGTATTCCTAGAAAAACCCGGATACTCTTTATCCAAATGTTTGGTCCCTTATGGAGGTATCCGGCGCAGCGAAGAAGGCAATCGGACTATGTGGCTTTATAACTTTCACTTAGCCATAGAAGTATATAATTTTAAATTTCGGCGAAGCCCCTAGAATTCGGAGGGCTGAATTGGGGCGCTATATACGCCTAAATCGGACAAGGCCGGCTCATCGCCTAAAGCGGAAAAAAATCTTTAAGGATTTTAAGACATCTCGAACAGCGACCAGCTTTCGCCTCATCATGCCAGTCAGTTTTCGGCTTTCTCTACTGAGGTGCTCGTCCGGAAGAACCGGGACACAATCGCAGTAGTTCTCCCTGCGCTACCTTAGCCGATATAACGGAACGTAAGGTACCAAAACAAGGGAGCCGGGCTAACCCAATCAGAGACCCAAGACATGATTCGGAGCTGATGCATATAGTGCTATAAGTTCGGGGTGCCGCACTGTTCAAAGTGTTTGGACTTTATTTGCCATAGAACGGGGCACCATAGGAAGCCCCTGGCAAATGAACCGTACCAAAGTGTACGGATGCAATATCAAAGAAACATTTGTAAGAAAAATGTTCAAATAAGAATAATGAGCTGACGCTATATATAATCTCCCATTGATGAAAATACGTTTAAGCGTATGTTTACAATGAATGAATTAAGCGGAAATAAATAGGACTATTTAACATGTCCTATCCAGGGGCAGGCCGCGTGTGGATATATAAAACAGGTATAACGATCGTAAATAGATTCCACCTGGGTGTTTCCTTCTGTGCGCTAAGCCTGTTGCCTCCTTGGTTTTCTCTCCTATGTAAGTCCGGCAATCCGGCTCTTCTGAAGAGGTTGCTCTAAAGCAATGTCCTGAAAAAGAAGAAAGACGGGTTACGGAGGTATGTGGCGGTTATCCCGCACTGTTGACTGAGTCGTTGTTGCGCCTCCGCCTACGCCCATGGTATCTTGAGTGCGTAATTGTGTATGCATGGCACGAATGCTGCTGTGATGGGGCTTAAGCGCAGGCCGGACTGCTAGTCGCGCTCTTGGCGTGCCTGATGATCCTGTTGGGGGTGCTCTGGACTCTCTTGACGGTGCTTGAAGTTGTTGTCGCCGGATTGGTTTGTCGGAGGAGGCCGCATTGTACTTCTGCCGCGAGGGCTGCAGTATGTTCTTCTGTTCGGAGAGAGTGGTCCATATTTCCGTTCACTGTTATGACCCCGCGTGGTCCCGCATCTTGAGCTTGAGGTATGCGTGAAGCGGTACCGCATTGAATCTAGCGAATGCGGTTCGTCTGGCAAAGGCGTGGTAACCATCGCGAAAGGGACGATATTGAAGATTAATTCTTCGCTTGGGAAGTTATCCGGAGATCCGAAGACCACTTCCAATGTTATAGAGCCCGTGCAACGGACCTCTACTCTAGGAATCACACCTTTAAAGGTGGTTTTGGTGGCCTTGATCCTTGAAGGGTCAATGCCCATTTTCGCACTGTGTCCTGATAAAGCAGGTTCAGGCTACTGCCACCGTCCATAAGGACGCGCGTCAGGTGGAATCCGTCGATGATTGGGTCTAGGACCAATGCGGCCGAGCCGCCGTGGCGGATGCTAGTAGGGTGATCCCTACGATCAAAGGTGATCGGACAAGCTGACCATGGGTTGAATTTGGGGGCGACTGGCTCCATCGCATAGACATCCCGTAGTGCCCGCTTCCGTTCCTGCTTGGGGATGTGCGTGGCGTAAATCATGTTGACCGTTTCCACCTGGGGGGAAATTTCTTCTGTGCCCCTGTGTTCGGACGCCGGGGCTCCTCGTCATCGTCGCTGTGCAGCCCCTTGTCCTTGTTTTCGGCGGTTATTTTGCCGGCCTGTTTGAACACCCAGCAATCTCTGTTGGTGTGGTTGGCTGGCTTGTCCGGGGTGCCATGAATTTGGCACGAGCGCTCCAGTATGCGGTCTAGGCTGGACGGTCCCTGATTATTTCTTTTGAACGGCTTCTTCCACTGACCAGGTTTGGATCCGCTGAATCCGGCGTTGACTGCCGTGTCTTCAGTGCCGTCGCCGTTGTTCCGTCGCTTATGTCTGTTACGTCGTGGCTTACCATTATTGTCGCGGCCATCCGAAGTGCCAGAATGTGGCGTACTGCTGCTGCGAGCCAACCAGCTGTCCTCGCCCGCGCAAAAGTGGGTCATTAGTGTTGTGAGAGCTACCATGGACTTGGGTTTTTCCTGGCCGAGGTGTCGAGCGAGCCACTCGTCACGGATATTATGCTTAAAAGCCGCCAGGGCTTCGGCGTCTGGACAGTCAGCTATTTGGTTCTTTTTAGTTAGGAACCGAGTCCAGAATTTCCTGGCTGACTCTCCGGGCTGTTGAGTAAGGTGGCTCAAGTGATCGGCGTCCGGTGGTCGTACGTATGTGCCCTGGAAGTTGTCGAGGAATGCGTCTTCCAGGTTTTCCCAATTGCCAATGGAATTTGCTGGCAAGTTGTTTAGCCAGTGCCGGGCTGGTCCTTTGAGCTTAAGGGGAAGATACTTGATGGCATGTAGATCGTCTACGCGGGCCATGTGAATGTGGAGAAGGAAATCTTCGATCCATACTGTGGGGTCTGTTGTGCCATCGTATGATTCGATGTTTACGGGTTCGAACCCTTCTGGGAATTCATGATCCATTACTTCGCCGGTGAAGCGAGAGGGGTGCGCGACGCCTGCATGCGGGCTATGTGGCTACGCAGGTCGAATTGCTCTGGGTGGCTATGTTCGGCCCGATCGGACTTGTTGAAGGTGTATCCGGCATGACGGTCGTCGTCGCGTGTTGAGGCTTGCCCCGTGATCCGTAGATCGATCTTGGCTATCCTGTTTTGTTGCCCCGGGCCGTAGTATGTTGGCGTGGGGTGTTGGCTGGTATGCGGACTGATATGCCGTTTTATCCCGGCCACGAGGTGGCCGGTCAGTCGTATGGCGCCCGAGTCCGTATTCCTCGGCTGCCAGGACTTCAGTCCATCTATCTGTGAGCAGGTCTTGATCAACTTGGAGTTGTTGCTGCTTCTTTTTCAGGCTCCTCGAAGTGGCTATAAGCCGACGCTTGAAGCGCTACTGCTCTACGGGATCCTTAGGCACGCCGAACTCATCGTCGCCGAGGCTAATCTCGTCTTCGAAGGGGGGCATGTAGTTGTCCTCCTCCGGGTATTCGTCCATCGCCTATTCTTCTGGGCTGACCTGCTCATCCTCCTGTTCGGCCTGCTCGAAGGCGGGCCGATCAGAGTTGTATTCTTCTTTGGCGCCATTCGGATTGTTTTCGTCTCCTAGGCCGGCATTTCTATGGCGGGGCTTGGAGTGGCACCGACGACGCCCATTCTTTGCTTTTTTCCCTGAGGTTTTATCCTCCGTTGCCTCATCGCCATTTGTTTCCTTCGGAGTGTCCACCATATATATATCATAGGAAGAGGTGGCTGTCCACCGCCCAGTGAGCGGTGGTTCATGTTCTTCTCCTGCATCGTCGTCCATACCGTCGATGTCTTCGGATTCAAAGTCCAATACCTCGGTTAAATCATCGACCGTGGCAATGAAGTGGGTGGTGGATGGGCAACGAATTCCTTCATCGCCTGCCTCCCACTCGAGCCGGACATAGTTTGGCCAAGAGCCTCCTGAAAAAGAGAGAGACTTTAATGAGTCCAGCATGTCGGCAAAGGGCAAGTGCTGGAAGATATCCGCAGCGGTGAACTCCATTACCGGAGCCCAACCTGGCTCGACTGGCTCGGGAGTGCGCGGACTGGAACCAGCGTCTGGATACGAATCCGGGGGTCGGGAGTCACAGGCCCCCACAGAGGTAAGACCCATGTTCGGCTCCACCACCGATGAGTGTGCGACCTGCGGGGTGGGGTCTATCCCTCCGTCCTTAGGAAGCGCAGCCTGCTCCGGATTTAGGTCCGGGGCTACTGCGGGGGTGATACCCCGAGCTTCGTCCGATAGCAGGTCTAAGCCTTGCTCGTCGTGACTGTCTGGTGCCCCTAGCATAGGCCCGAATCCATCGAAGATCAAGTCTCCGCGAATGTCCGCCATGTAGTTCAGGTTTCCGAACCTGATCTGGTGGCAGGCGTGGTGTCGATCTGCTCGGATGGCCAAGCAAGTTGGCCCAGGGCGAAGCCGCCAACACGAAGATCTGTCCGGGAGAAAGGTCTCACCCGGGATCGTGTTGTTGACGATGATCGAGGAGCCATCGAGCCTCAGAGCGACGGCTACGCAGGAACTCTCAATGAAAGCACCAATGTCGGTGTCAAAACCGCGGATCTCGGTAGGGGGTCCCGATCAGGCGTCTTAGGCTGATGGTAACGGGAAGCAAGGGACACAATGTTTACCCAGGTTCGGGCCCTCTCGATGGAGGTAAAACACTACTTCCTGCTTGATTAATATTGAAGATATGGGTAGTACAAGAGTAGATCTACCACGAGATCGTAGAGGCTAAACCCTAGAAGCTAGCCTATGTTGGTATGATTGTAATTGTGATCAGCCTTCTAAGGACCAACCTCTCCGGTTTATATAGGCACCGGAGAGGGCTAGGGTTTACATGGAGTCGGTTACAAGGAAGGAAATATAATATCCGGATCGCCAAGCTTGCCTTCCACGCCAAGGAAAGTCCCATCCGGACACGGGTCAGAGTCTTGAGTCTTGTATCTTCACGCTTCAATAGTCTGGACGTTGTATACAGTCCGGCTGTCCGGATACCCCCTAATCCAGGACTCCCTCACCAGCTGTCCCAAAATATCTACCACCTAACGGTCATATCATTGAAGGGCATTTATGTCTTATCATGTCGGGCTGCTCCCTAGGCTATAAATAGCCGCCCCCTCAACCACTAGTTGGTTGGATGCTCCGAGAGAAACTGACACTTGTCATTTGAGAGCATCCCATCCTCCGAGGACTTCGAGCGAAAATCATGAAGTGAGGAAAACCCAAACCCGAACACCTACAAACCCAAAGTGAGTGAGCATCACTGAAGAGATTGATCCTGTGTGAATCTGACGCTTGTTACCTTTGAAGATAGTGCTTCTTCCAGACGGTTAGGCGTCATGGTCTAGAGCATCCAAGAGGAATTGTGGATCGTCGAGTGACCGAGTTTGTGAAGGTTCGGAAGTCACCTGAATACTTACCACGAGTGATTGGGCGAGATCTGTGTGACCTTAGTTGAAGGAGAATACGGTGAGGACTAAGTGTCCTGGACTGTGTGTTCAGGACTGGGTGTCCGGGACTGTGTGTCCTCAGGTTTAAATACCTAGCCGCTCCAACCAGATGTACAACTGAGATAGCGGTTCGAACTGGTCTACCAAATCATTGTCTTCACCAAGCCAACTGGTTCTATTTCCTCAACTCTTTCATTTCCTCATGATTGTGTTGTGCGCTTGTTCATATCTGTGTTTGAAGACTTTGACTGAAGACTTTTTCAATTTCCTCAGTTCAATTTCTTCACCGCTTTGTCTTCATCCCGTGTTTACGCTTTACGTACTTCTGTGCTTGTCTTCATTTCATCATGATGACCATGCTTGTGTTCTGTTATGTATACTTCTGAGTACTTACTCCGCTGCAAGTAGTTCTTCGCTAAGGAATTTCCTCACTCGCAAATTCCTCAGTGAAGAATTCATTAAGAATCACCTATTCACCCCCCTCTAGTCAATATAACGCACTTTCACTCTTAATCCGTCTGATTCAAATTACCAGGAAACACCTCACTCATCCTCTAGCGAGTCAACAGCCACACAACTTCCAACCCTCAAAACAGTTCCTGGGTGAGTTATGCCTTAAATTTACTCTTAATACCTTATGTTCACCTGATGTATTGACCTTTATATTTGTTCTTCTCAGTGCCAAGCCTAGACCCAGCAAGAAGGCTCGGTTAAACAAATAGGCTGATGATAAGGTGGTTATTGAACCGGAGAAGACTCCAGATCTGGAAGGAACAAATGCTGATGTTATACATGATGACCCGCCACCTCAAGATTATGACTTCATTCTTGAACAAGTAGAAGTGGACACCACAGGTCACACTGATAAACCGACAAAGCCCGGCCCGAACTGATGATAAGCCGCCAAGTCCAACTAAGGCTGCTGATAAACCGTTGTCTCCGATGAAGGCTGCTGGTCTCGGGCACACCACTCCCGGCAACCCTGTTGCTTTATCGAAGCATAGTGCCAAGGACGAGCTTTCTGCTATGAGCAAAGGCAAATGGAGCACAGATTTGTCAACCTATGCCCACCTCAACGCCCAAGACATCCATTCTGGTTTCTTAAACCTTCTGTACACAAGCCGCGACTTTGAAGCTGGTTTAGTGAATTTGATGAAGGAGCGATATGAGGTAACTGCATAACTGCCTCTCTCTTATGTCCAATTCCAGATATCAACTTCAGTAGCCCCCAATTGCCGGTTTATGATACTCATCTAAACTGGAACTTTGCAATACTTCAACTTTGCATACTTAACCTCCAAGGGACGGGTTATCTTTTTAAGATGAACCGGTATCTTTAGAATTGCAATATTGTAACTTCCGTCGGTGTAGTACCCAAGGGCCGGTTTAACTTATGAAGATGAACCGGGACTTTAGAAGAATACCCATAACTTTACTTTGAGCAATCATACATTAGCCCCCAAGTGCCAAGAGTAATACTTGTATTGCGCTTGGGACTTGTAGAAATTTCTGATAACAAGCAAATATGCATTAGCCCCCAAGTATCAGGTGCATAACTTGTTATGTGCTTCGTACTTCAAATATGTACTCCCAACTCATGATATGTCTGTCTCTTATAGGCTGAGCTAACCAAAAAGGAAACTCAAACCGCTAATCTGCAAGAAAGCACTAAGTCCCAGCAAGCAGAAACCTCCAAAGCCAAAGATGAGCTGACCAGTTGTCGGAGTAAATGACCACGGGTAGCCTAGCCGGCTCCCCCTGGGGCTTCTGAAAAAATTACAAGCCAATCAAGCCATCCAACATCCAAGACGTTGGGCCGCCTTCCCCCGGCCGGCTGTCATTTAGGCCGGCTGTCAGGAGGCGGCCTGGCCCCAAGACCCATAGAAGAAAGCCACGAAAGGGCCGGCTTCCAAGGAGCCGACTACCAGAGGGCCGACTCCGTGTAGCCGGCCACGAGAAGGCCGACTCCAAGGAGCCAGCCACCCCGCAAGCGGCAAAGGCCGCACCCTCAGAATCTGCACCCACATAACGGTGATGAGACGGGGCATGGCTACAGTGAAGCCTGCAACCCCAGCATCCCGGAGCGCGCGTGGCTATAGTGCGCCGTACGGGGCAGCCATCACCCGTCCGTGGCAACCTTTGCTGCCGTGTTGATCGTGATGTCACCCACGACAAAGTTGTCTCAGACCTACTACCGCAGCGGCGGGCCCTCCAATCGAGAGAGATGCCCGAGGCGGCTCGGCCTCCCCTGGCCGGCTGAGATATGGCCGGCTCCCATAGCTGGCCTGTTCCCTCCCTTGAAGGAAGCGCCTCATTAAGGAGACAAGACGGCAGTGAGGCTACAATGATCGCCTAGGCGGCGGCACCGCAGCCATGCTTACCCCGACAAAGCCCTCGTCATCGATTGAGGCAACAAGAACCAGCCCGACAAGGCCCTCAACGGTGGGGCCAAACTGTCGACCAAGAAGCCGGCGGCGGGACCCACCGGTCAGCCGGGCCCAGCCAGCGGAGAAGCCGGCAGACGAAGACACTGACGGCTAGGGCCCACGCCTAGCCGGATTACCATTGTACCCCTGGGGGTAGACCTATATAAACCCCCCAGGGCACCCATGCAAAGGGTGGATCCCTTAGAGTTTTAGACACCACGTAGAGGGAAGAGGAGAGCTAGCCATGCCCTTCTTCTTCCTCTCACCAAACAGCTCAAGGAGCCTCTTGTAGCAACTTGTTCATCTAGTGATCATGCGGAGACCCCGCAGAGCAGCAGTAGGGGTGTTATCTCCACGGAGAGCCCCAAAGCTGGGTAAGGTTCGTCGGCGTGCATGTCTTCGCCTCATCCCGTTTCCAGGCACCGGCGACGTCTTATTGGCTCCCACTATGATTAGCCACCCGTTGGCATATGTCGCACCTACCACCCGATATTTGGCGCCCATGTGGGGCCAGGTGCACCGTCGTCCGGAGACCTGTTCTGGACGGGAACCCTCTTCCTCCCCAGCGAGCGTAGCCAGCCCGGCACGCCCGATGGCGCTTCTTCGACAAGGCCTGCAGAAGGCGTCACGACGCTTCTTGTGGCGAGCTGCCTCGCCGACCTTCTTGGCGAGGCTCGCATCTCCGACGAGCCCGCATACGACGCGGGCACCGGCTGCCTCGAGAGCCACCTCGTCAGCCTCCTCGACCAGCTCCACGTCTCCAGTGAGCCCGCTGTGGACTGGGAGTCGGTAGGCTCCACCGACCCGATGCTTGTCGACTCCGACACGGCATCGCTCGACGCCTTCCCCACCAACGTCGTCATCTTCGATGACCCGCTCCCCCAAGCTGACAGCTGTGGCAGCGCCATCACCGAGGTGCTGGTCATCAGTCACGACGGCCCCTCGGGCGAGAAAGCCCACGACGCCCCGCAAGCGGCGCCACATGACCTGTCCGCTCCTCTCCCGGCTGACGCCGACGCCGAGGCGCTGGAGGCACGCCGCCTCACCCTCCACGCGGAGGGCCGGAGGATAGCCTCCCTGAGACGCCTCACCGAGGCCCACCATCGCGAAGTCGACCGCGCCGCCTTTGCCACGCCGCCTCCCGAAGGGCCGAGCCGACTCGGCGTTGTCAAGAAACGCGGCGCAGCCATCACCGACATGCTGGGCGTGGACCGACCCGTCTACGCCACGCCCCTCGAGAACCTGCGCGCTGCCCAGGCGGCCGTAGAAGAGCTGAACGGGCTAGGGCCTGACGAGCTTCCCTACATGGCTAGGCGCATCCGAGAATCGATGGCGGCCGCAGAGCGGTAGAAGACAAGCGCCAAGGAGAGCACGGCGCTGTTGGGGAACATAGCAGAAATTCAAAATTTTCTACGCATCACCAAGATCTATCTATGGAGAGACTAGCAACAAGGGGAAGGAGAGTGCATCTACATACCTTTGTAGATCGCTAAGCGGAAGCGTTCAAGAGAACGGGGTTGAAGGAGTCGTACTCGTCGTGATCCAAATCACCGGAGATCCTAGTGTCGAACGGACGGCACCTCCGCGTTCAACACACGTGACAGCCCGGTGGCGTCTCCCATGCCTTGATCTAGCAAGGAGAGAGGGAGAGGTTGAGGAAGACTCCATCCAAAGCAGCCTGACGACGGTGTGGTGGTGGTGGAGGAGCATGGCAATCCTGCAGGGCTTCGCCAAGCACCGCGGGAGAGGAGGAGGACATGGGAGAGGGAAAGGGCTGCGCCAGAACTTGGGGTGAAGCTCCCATGCGCCTCCCCACTATATATAGGGGTGGAGGGGGCTGGTTTCTTGCCCACCAAGACCATTGGGGCGAAGGCAAAGGTGGGAGGAAATAAATCCCATCATTTCCTTCCCCATCGATTGTTATCCCCCTTTTTAGGGATCTTGATCTTATCCCTTCGGATATGATCTTATTCCTTCTAAGGGGGGATTTTGCGCGCTTGACCAGGGGTGTGGGGCCTTGCCCCCACTACCCACGTTCATGTGGGTCCCCCATGCAGGTGGGCCCCACTGAACCTTCTAGAACCTTCCTAAGACAATATCAAAAAATCCCGAACATTTTCCGGTGGCCAAAATAGGACTTCCATATATAAATCTTTACCTCCGGACCATTCCGGAACTCCTCGTGACGTCCGGAATCTCATCCGGGACTCCAACAACATTCGGTAACCACGTATATCTATTCCCTATAACCCTAGCGTCATCGAATCTTAAGTGTGTAGACCCTACGGGTTCGGGAACCATGCAGACATGACAGAGACGTTCTCCTGTCAATAACCAACAGCGGGATCTGGATACCCATGTTGGCTCCCACATGTTCCATGATGATCTCATCGGATGAACCACGATGTGAAGGACTCAATCGATCCCGTATACAATTCCCTTTGTCTAACGGTATTGTACTTGCCCAAGATTTGATCGTCGGTATACCGATACCTTGTTCAATCTCGTTACCGGCAAGTCTCTTTACTCGTTCCGTAACACATCATCCCGTGATCAACCTCTTGGTCACATTGTGCACATTATGATGATGTCCTACCGAGTGGGCCCAGAGATACCTCTCCGCTTACACGGAGTGACAAATCCCAGCCTCGATTCGTGCCAACCCAATGTACACTTTCGGAGATACCGTAGTGCACCTTTATAGCCACCCGATTACGTTGTGATGTTTGGTACACCCAAAGCATTCCTACGGTATCCGGAAGTTGCACAATCTCATGGTCTAAGGAAAAGATACTTGACATTAGAAAAGCTTTAGCGCATCGAACTACACGATCTTTGTGCTAGGCTTAGGATTGGGTCTTGTCCATCACATCATTCTCCTAATGATGTGATCCCGTTATCAACGACATCCAATGTCCATGGTCGTGAAACCGTAACCATCTGCTGATCAACGAGCTAGTCAACTAGAGGCTTACTAGGGACATGGTGTTGTCTATGTACCCACACATGTATCTGAGTTTCCTACCAATACAATTATAGCATGGGTAATAAACGATTATCATGAACAAGGAAATATAATAATAATAACTAATTTATTATTGCCTCTAGGGCATATTTCCAACAGTCTCCCACTTGCACTAGAGTCAATAATCTAGTTCACATCGCCATGTGATTAACACTCACAGGTTACATCGCCATGCGACCAACATCCAAAGAGTTTACTAGTGTCACTAAACTAGTTCACATCATCATGTGATTAAGACTCAATGAGTTTTGGGGTTTGATCATGTTTTGCTTGTGAGAGAGGTTCTTAAACAATGGGTCTGAACCTTTCAGATTCGTGTGTGCTTTACAAATATCTATGTCATCTCCTAGATGCAGCTACCACGCTCTACTTGGAGCTATTCCAAATGGTTGCTCCACTATACGTATCCGGTTTGCTACTCAGAGTCATTCGGATAGGTGTTAAAGCTTGCATCGACGTAACCCTTTACGCCGAACTATTTATCACCTCCATAATCGAGAAACATGTCCTTTATTTACTCCAAGGACAATTTTGACCGCTGTCCAATGATCCATTCCTGGATCATTGTTGTACCCCTTGACTGGCTCATGGCAAGGCACACTTCCGGTGCGGTACACAGCACAGCATACTATAGAGCCTACGTCTGAAGCATAGGGGACGACCTTTGTCCTTTCTCTCTATTCTGCCATGGTCGAGCTTTAAGTCTTAACTTCGTACCTTACATCTCAGGCAAGAACTCCTTCTTTGACAGATACATCTTGAACACCTTCAAGATCATGTCAAGGTATGTGCTCATTTGAAAGTACCATTTAGCGCTTTTGATCTATCCTCATAGATCTTGATGCTCAATGTTCAAGTAGCTTAATCCAGGTTTTTCTATTGAAAAACACCTTTCAAATAACCCTATATGCTTTCCAGAATTCTACATCATTTCCGATCAACAATATGTCAACAACATATACTCATCAGAAATTCTATAGTGCTCCCACTCACTTCTTTGGAAATACAAGTTTCTCATAAACTTTGTATAAACCCAAAATCTTTGATCATATTATCAAAGTGCATATTCCAACTCCGAGATGCTTACTCCAGTCCATGGAAGGATCATTGAGCTAGCATACCTTTTAGCATCCTTAGGATCGACAAAACCTTTCTGATTGTATCACATGCAACCTTTCTTACGAAAACTGGTAAGGAAACTCATTTTGACATTCATCTGCCAGATTTCATAAATGCAGCTAATGCTAACATGATTCCGACGGACTTAAGCATCGCTACGGATAAGAAAATCTCATCGTAGTCAACTCCTTGAACTTGTGAAAAACTCTTCGCCACAAGTCGAGCTTCATAGACGGTGACATTACCGTCCACGTCCATCCTCTTCTCAAAGATCCATTTATCTCAATGGCTTGCCGATCATCGGGCAAGTCCACCAAAGTCCATGCTTTGTTCTGATACATGGATCATATCTCGGATTTCATGGCTTCTAACCATTTGTCGGAATTTGGGCCCACCATCGCTTCTCCATAGCTCGTAGGTTCATTGTTGTCTAGCAACATGACCTTCAAGACAGGATTAATGTACCACTCTGAAGTAGTACGCATCCTTGTCACCCTACGAGGTATGGTAGTGACTTGATCCAAAACTTCATGATCACTATCATAAGCTTCTACTTCAATTGGTGTAGGCGCCCACAGAACAACTTCCGTGCCCTCGCTACACACTTGTTGAAGTGATGGTTCAATAACCTCATCAAGTCTCCACCATCCTCCCACTCAATTCTTTCGAGAGAAACTTTTCCTCGGGAAAGGACCTAATTCTAGAAACAATCCTTTTTGCTTCCGGAACTGAGACTGGAGGTATACCCAACTGTTTTGGGTGTCCTATGAAGATGCATTTTATCTGCTTTGGGTTCGAGCTTATCAACCTGAAACTTTTTCACATAAGCGTCGCAGCCCCAAACTTTTAAGAAACGACAATTTAGGTTTCTCCAAACCATAGTTCAAACGGTGTCGTCTCAACGGAATTACGTGGTGCCCTATTAAAGTGAGTGCGGTTGTCTCTAATGCCTAACCCATGAACGATAGTGGTAATTCGATAAGAGACATCATGGTACGCATCATATCTAATAGGGTGTAACTATGATGTTTGGACACACCATCACACTATGGTGTTCCAGGCGGTATTTATTGTGAAACAATTTCCACAATGTCTTAATTGCGTACAAAGCTCAGTAACTCAGATACTCATCTCTATGATCATATCATAGACATTTTATCCTCTTGTCACGATGATCTTCAACTTCACTCTGAAATTATTTGAACCATTCAATAATTCAGACTTGTGTTTCATCAAGTAAATACACTCAGATTCTACTCAAATCATCCGTGAAGTAAGAACATAATGATATTCATCGCATGCCTCGGCACTCATTGGACTGCACACATCAAAATGTGTTACTTCCAACAAGTTGCTATCTTGTTCCATCTTATCAAACGGAGGCTTTTCACCATTTTGCCCATGTGGTATGATTTGCATATCTCAAGTGATTCAAAAACAAGTGAGTACAAACGATCCATCTGCATGGAGTTTCTTCATGCGTATACACCAATAGACATGGTTAGCATGTCTCAAACTTTTCAAAAACGAGTGAGTCCAAAGATCCATCAACATTGAGCTTCTTCATACGTGTTATACAAATATGACTAACATGGCGATTGCCACAAGTAAGTGGTACCATCATTACTATCTTATATCTTTTGGCATGAAAATGTGTATTACTATGATCGAGATTCAATAAACCATTCCTTTAGGTGCAAGACCATTGAAGGTATTATTCAAATAAATAGAGTAACCATTATTCTCCTTAAATGAATAACCATATTATGCGATAGACATAATCCAATCATGTCTATGCTCAACGCATAAACACCAAATGACAATTATTCTGGTTTAATACTAATCTTGATGGTAGAGGGAGCGTGCGATGTTTGATCACATCAAACTTGGAAAAACTTCCAACACATATCGTCAGCTCACCTTTAGCTAGTCTCTGTTTATTCCGTAGCCTTTATTTCGCGTTACTAACACTTAGCAACTGAACCGGTATCTAATACCCTGGTGCTACAAGGAGTACTAGTAAAGTACACATTAACTTAATGTATATCCAATATACTTCTATCGACCTTGCCAGCCTTCTCATCTACCAAGTATCTAGGGTGATTCTGCTCCAGTGGCTGTTCCCCTTATTACAGAAGAACTTAGTCTCGAGTTTGGGTTCAACCTTGGGTTTCTTCACTAGAGCAGCAGCTGATTTGCCGTTTCATGAAGTATCCCTTCTTGCCCTTGCCCTTTTTGAAACTAGTGGTTTTACTAACCATCAACAATTGATGCTCCTACTTGACTTCTACTTTCGCGGTGTCAAACATCGCGAATACTTTAAGGATCATCATATCTACCCCTGATATGTTATAGTTCATCACGAAGCTCTAGTAGCTTGGTGGTAATGACTTTGGAGAAACATCACTATCTCATCTGGAAGATCAACTCCCACTCGATTCAAGTGATTGTTGCACTCAGACAATCTGAGCACAAGCTCAACGATTGAGCTTTTCTCCCTTAGTTTGTAGGCTAAGAAAATCGCTTGAGGTCTTATACCTCTTGACATGGGCACGAGCCTGAAATCCCAATTTCAGCCCTCGAAACATCTCATATGTTCCGCGACGTTTTGAAATGCGCCTTTGGTGCCTCAACTCTAAACCGCTTAACTAAACTATCACGTAGTTATCAAACGTGTATGTCCGATGTTCGCAACATCCACAGACGACGCTTTGGGGTTCAAAGACACCGAGCCGTGCATTAAGGACATAAGCTTTCATCGATCGCATAATCGCCATCACAACTTTCAACTATATTTTCTCTAGGAACATATCTAAACAGTGGAACTAAAGCGCGAGCTATGACATAATTTGCAAAGGTTTTTTTTTACTATGTTCAGGATAATTAAGTTCATCTAATGAACTCCCACTCAGATAGACATCCCTCTAGTCATCTAAGTGATTACATGATCCGAGTCAACTAGGCCATGTCCGATCATCACGTGAGACGGACTAGTCATCATCGGTGAACATCTTCATGTTGATCGTATCCTCCATATGACTCATGCTCGACCTTTCGGTCTCTTGTGTTCCGAGGCCATGTCTGTACATGCTAGGCTCGTCAAGTTAACCCTAAGTGTTTCGCGTGTGTAAATCTGGCTTACACCCGTTGTATGTGAACGTAAGAATCTATCACACCCGATCATCACGTGGTGCTTGAAAACCATTTAACTTTCGCAACGGTGCGCTTAGGGGAACACTTTCTTGAAATTTTAATGAGGTATCATCTTATTTACTACCGTGGTTCTAAGCAAATAAGATGCATAAACATGATAAACATCACATGCAATCAAAATAGTGACATGATATGGCCAATATCATTTTGCTCCTTTTGATCTCTATCATCGTCACCGGCATGACACCATGATCTCCATCATCATGATCTCCATCATCGTGTCTCCATGAATTTGTCTCGCCAACTTATTACTTCTACTACTATGGCTACCGGTTAGCAATAAAGTAAAGTAATTACATGGCGTTTGTTCAATGACACGCAGGTCATACAATAAATTAAGACAACTCCCTATGGCTCCTTCGCCGTTCTCATACTCATCGACATGCAAGTCGTGATTCCTATTACAAGAACATGATCAATCTCATACATCACATATCATTCATCACATTCTTCTTGGCCATATCACATCACATAGCATACCCTGCAAAAACAAGTTAGGCGCCCCTCTAATTGTTGTTTGCATGTTTTACGTGGCTGCTATGGGTTTCTAGCAAGAACATTTCTTACCTACGCCAAAAACCACAACGTGATATGCCAATTGCTATTTACCCTTCATAAGGAACCTTTTCATCGAATCCGTTCACTAAAGCGGAGAGATCGGCACCCGCTAGCCACCTTATGCACCAAGTGCATGTCACCGGTGGAACCTGCCTCACGTAAGTGTACGTAAGGTCGGTCCGGGCCGCTTCATCCCACAATACCGTCGAAACAAGATTGGACTAGTAACGGTAAGCATATTGAACAAAATCAACGCCCACAACTACTTTGTGTTCTACTCGTGCAAAGAATATACGCAATAAACCTAGCTCATGATGCCACTGTTGGGGAACGTAGCAGAAATTCAAAATTTTCTACGCATCACCAAGATCTATCTATGGAGAGACTAGCAACAAGGGGACGGAGAGTGCATCTACATACCTATGTAGATCGCTAAGCGGAATCGTTCAAGAGAACGGGGTTGAAGGAGTCGTACTCGTCGTGATCCAAATCACCGGAGATCCTAGTGCCGAACGGACGGCACCTCCGCGTTCAACACACGTACAGCCCGGTGACGTCTCCCATGCCTTGATCCAGCAAGGAGAGAGGGAGAGGTTGAGGAAGACTCCATCTAGCAGTAGCACGACGGTGTGGTGGTGGTGGAGGAGCGTGGCAATCCTGCAGGGCTTCGCCAAGCACCGCGGGAGAGGAGGAGTACTTGGGAGAGGGGAAGGGCTGCGCCAGAACTTGGGGTGAAGCTCACATGCGCCTCCCCACTACATATAGGGGTGGAGGGGGCTGGTTTCTTGCCCTCCAAGTCCATTGGGGCGTTGGCAAAGGTGGGAGGAAAGAAATCCCATCATTTCCTTCCCCACCGATTGTTATCCCCCTTTTTAGGGATCTTGATCTTATCCCTTCGGGATATGATCTTATTCCTTCTAAGGGGGATCTTGGTGCGCCTTGACCAGGGGTGTGGGGCCTTGCCCCCACTACCCACGTTCATGTGGGTCCCCCCATGCAGGTGGGCCCCACTCTGGAACCTTCTAGACCCTTCCGGTACAATACCGAAAAATCCCGAACATTTTCCGGTGGCCAAAATAGGACTTCCCATATATAAATCTTTACCTCCAGACCATTCTGGAACTCCTCGTGACGTCCGGGATCTCATCCGGGACTCCGAACAACATTCTATAACCACGTATATCTATTCCCTATATGTCGGATTTCGGGTTCCGGCAGACCCTTGAGGTTCGAACACTGGGGTGCGCGCGGAGATCCAACCCTCCACCGTCTCGCACCTCGCCGAATCGCTGGGACCTAAACTACTAAATGGAACAGCACAAGAGACACGAGATTTATACTGGTTCGGGCCACCATTGTGGTGTAATACCTTACTCCAAAGGTGTGGTGTGGTGGATTGCCTCTTGGGCTGATGAGGAACAATACAAGGAAGAACAGCCTCGGGAGGGTCTTTTCTTGGCGGGTGCGATGAACTGCTAGGTGGTGCTCAGTCGCTCTAGCTACTGGTTTCTTGATGAGGATTCGGATCTCTATCCCCTTTCTTCCTCCTCTCGTTTTCTGGGGGTGGCTACTCCTATTTATAGGCGAAGGCCCTGGGCTTCTTCCCAAATATTGAGCGGGAAGGGCGCCAACAATTGACCATTTTGAAGGGGAACAGCGGGTACACTTATCCTAACTAAAGTTGGTCCTCGCCTGCCAAAGGCTCTGGCGATGACGCCTGCTTGGGCTCCACGATGACTCCCTTCCAGCCATTGGGCTGGTCTTGGTCTTGTTGCACCGAAACGGATGCCTTTGCTTGATGCTCTCGCCTGCGCTTGCTCCCTTTGCACCAAAGAGGAAAGGAGGACACTGCGCGGGCTGGCGCCGATCGCCCAGCGCCCTTGGTCGCCATGGCTTGCATCATGGGCACCTCGCGAGGTACCCTGCCTTGAACTCTCCGCCTCCTCGTGAGCCAGCCTCGACGAGGCCGTGGATCGAGGAAGCTCCTTGTCGCCCCGCCTCATGAGGCTTGGCCCCTCGCGAGGGTCTTGAGCTTGCGTTGATGAAGATGGGCCGTGCTGGGCCTCCTTCGAGCCACGCCGCAAGCCGCAGGCAGGCAAGTCTGGGACCCCCGTTCCCATAACGCCGATAGTAGCCCTCGGGCCCATGGCGCGCCCGAACTTGGCCGAGCAGAGAGGCGAAAGGGCAAGTGCGAAGCGTCACGGGCCCTAACAGCCTGCGGCCTTGGGCGCCGCGTGGCGGTTGATTGGATGCATGCGCCTCTGCAACCGCGTGACTTGATAACAGAGCGGCATCTTCCTTGCCTCCTTTACTTTCTCAAGTTGCTGCTCAGATCCCCTTTCTTGCGTCTCTCCTCTCTGCTTCCAAGATCTTCAGATCCACTCCGCCTGCGTGCCCTAGCCAGTCATGGCGCCTCGCCAAGCCCCGGCCGGAGCTTGGTACTCTCTGCCTTGGACCCGCCAAATGTGTCGGCGAGCCTCGACTTTGGTCTTGCGCCGGATGGCGGAGGCGCAAGCGTCAGCGAACGGAGGCGTTCAAGGCCGGCTCCTCCGCCTCGAGGGTCATCATTGCTGATGCAGTGCCTCCCTTTTACGAGTTCTTCTTCTCCGCCCTCCGTCACTACAACATTCAAGCTCTGCACATCCATCCCAACTCCGTCCTTCTTCGCAATCTTCGCCTACTATTGTGAGGCCCATGTTGGGGTGAAGCCCTCGGTGGCCTTGCTTTGCGCCACTATTTCTCCTCCTCAAGACCTCCTCAGTGGTTCCGCCTCCGCGTGCACGAGCTTCGTCGCATACGGCGGAGCCATCGCCATTTCAAACCCTAGGAAGCGGATTGAGGGCTTCAGGAGCAAGTGTGTCTTGGTGGATGCTGGGCGTATCCACCCTCGGCTGATCCTGCCCACAGAGCACCCCGAGAGCTCTGACGACTGGTCCCGAGTGGAGCTTCTGGATCCCAGCCTTGAAGCTGGTCTTTGGAGAAGATGGGCCTTGAATCTGAAGTCGGCGAACTGGCGGCGGCGAGCTGACGGTCGTGCTGCTGAGGGAGTTCTGGAGCATCAACTGCTGCCCGTCGATTCACAAGATTGCCTGATGTGGAGGCCTCACCCGAGCCCCGTGGTCTGGCCGGGCGAGGATCTCGTGACGGCCTCCAGTCCTTGGTTAGGTGATGTGGCGAGGCGGAGGCGCCCTGCCGCCTTGTTCCTTCGCGAGGATTGGGAGCAGGTAGTGGGGCCCATGCATGTCTTCAATGGGGATGGGCCCGTGCCCGTGGAGGCTCCGGAGGACCTGGTTGACGTGTCCTCTGCCGACTCCAGCGAAGAGGTGGAGGTAAGAGAGCCGAGAGAGGGGGTTGATTCAGGGGCGGAGTCAAGGGCTCCTCCCCTTCGGTGCAGGTCCCGCACTCTCCGCCTCCCCCAGAGTGACGACGACGAGGATGAGGATGGGGAGGGAGGCAGAAGCCTACCCCCGATCCCGAAGAAGGACCGGACTGGGCTGGTCCCCCGCGGGTCCGCCCCGGCCCCGAGGCAATCCGCAGACGCGCCTTCTGCTCACGGGCCCCTTGAAGCTGATCCCTGCAGCCGGCTCTCGGGCTTCAAGTATGGCCGGAGGTTGCTCGAGCTTCATGACGATGACCAGTAAGTGCTTGATTCTTGTTTTATTCCTTGCTTTGTCGCTGAGGCTTGATATATGTATCTCTTGGCTAGGCTGACGCCTGCGGCGAAGAAGCTGAAGGGAGCTCCTGAGGCTTCATCCGGGGCAGCGCCTCTGCCCGCGAAGGAAGGCGATGGCAAGACAAGGGCCTCTCCTGCCCGGTCATCCTCGCGAGGCCAGGCTGAGCCCGCTGGGGCGAGCTCAGCCCCCTTGACCCAGGCGACTCCCGAGGTGCCCTTGCTTGGCGCTGCCTCCCTTTGTCGGCCGTGGGCGCCGGGTTCCACCTCAGGTGCAGTGGTCACACAGCTATCTTCTCCTCCTACTCCATGAGCCTCTGCTCCTCTCGAATACTGTTACAGATTCTTGTGGTTGCGGACTGGACCGCCTGACAGATCTTCTGGCGCCGACTCCCGATGATGGCTAGGCGTTTGGGCTGGCTTGGCTGGATTCACTCCGACGCTCGATTCGGGCGGCGCTGGTCCAAGCCTCGGCAACGGGCTTTCATGGCGAGGAGAAGCGAGCTGTCCGTGAGGCGAAGATTGCCCGAGATGCTGCCACAGGGAGGCAGCTAGCATCCAAGGTCACCGTGAGACGCTGGAGGCGAGCCGAAGGCCCTGCAGAACCAGCTTCTTGCTGAGGAGGCCCGCCTCGCCAGAGCAGGAGGAAAGCGTGAAGGCTCGCGAGGCGGCCGCTCAGGCGACCGGAAGGCCCGAGGCTCAAGAAGCGCCGCGACCGCCTAAGGGCGCGTTGGAGCAGGAGCTGGAGGCGAGGAAGGTCGAGCTGGGACGAAAAGGCGCGGGTTCTTGCGAAGATTGCGTGGCCTTCATGGATATGGAGGTGAAGGCTCGCTCTTTCTTTGAAGACGCTTCTACGACAATGACTGGAGAGTCCATTGGCCGGGCGCCGAGATGGTCCCGCAAGCTGCTTCCCTTCTGGTTCGCTCTTGAAGATGTCTCCCTTGGCCTTGGCCCCACGACCGAGGCCGGCGCGTGTCTTGTCTTCTGCGGCAGCGACGCGGGTCCTCACCCACATCTACCTTCGCGATCCCAAATACGACCTAGACAGCTTCTTTGAGCCGATAGCGGCAAGCATGCACATTGTCAGCTGCCGAGGCTGGTGGAAGGGTCACGCGGAGGCTCTGTTGGGGAAGTTCGGGCCTTGACACCAAGCCGGGCGGCGCTGCCGACCTGCTGCTCCACGAGGCAAACCCACTCCACGCTGCTCCCCGCCGACAAGTGACTCCGTTGTGGCTCCTGTCACCGCTTTTAATTCCTGCACATGTATCATGCCTCGGAGGCGTTTAAACTTGCATTTGGTATTGCGATAATGATGTGGACTGTAATATTTGCTTTTGAATTTCTTGAAATTTGCGCTTCCCTACTTGCTTATGTTCTCGCCGGCAGAGCCGGCCCGCTGGATACCTCAGCCGCCGTTAGCCCCACCGGAAACCAGGGGCGGGACCAAGGAGTGAGGGCTACATGACAAGTTAGGCTCTGAGTCGCGATGCTCGTGGAGTCCCCTTGGCGCACGAACAGCAAGTAGGGAGGTGAGACGCAGGCGGATCCACTGTTCTACGCCTCCAGAGTCTGCCCCACGCATACCTCAACCGCCGTTAGCCTTTGAACTAAGGGGTGAGGGGCTACGTGACCAGTTAGGCTCTGAGTCGCGATGCTCAGAGTCCCCCTTGACGCTCAAGCGGCATTCGTACCTTGGCTCCGCCGGGGAGCGTGCCTACTGAACCAGGCCGGGGGCCCTGGCTGGCTGGTGGCGTGCGTCTGGCGTGACCCAAAGCGCAAGCCCCAGGTTCCAGCCCTCGGCCTCGGCTGGCGCTCCCGAGGAGGCGTTGCGATGAGGCCGGACTCGAGCTGGGCTCCCCGAGGTTGATGCGACCCGGAGGCCACCCTCGCTTGTTTATCACCAGCCTGAGCATAGCGCTTCCGCATGCAAGTCTGGGCATAGCCGCTCCTCGGCGAGTCGTCAGCCAGTAGCAGAGCATGGTGCTTCCACTGCGCGTGGAGGGGCTCCCCTCAGGAGGAGCCCCGGGGCCTACAGCCCCACCCTAACACGTGGCTGCACGGTAGGGGCTGGGCCGAGGTGTATCTGGGCACCCGTGGAGCCAGCGCGGGACACACGGGGCCCTACCTCAAGGCGGGTTCGCCTGGCTCTGAGCCTTATCTCCGAGTGTGTTCACGCAAATTTGACGGATGCGGTGCTCTCGTCTTGGTCCCGGCTCTCGAGCTGGTCTCGTACCCGTCGTAGCAAGCCGAGGTCGCGATGCCATGGACAAGACCAGAGGGTGAGGGCCGGAGAGCGGTAGGAGCCCCGAGTCGCGATGCTCGGGCAACCCCTTTAACGCATAAGCTGGGTTAGATGCAAGACAACTCTACGCCCTCGGGTCCGGCTCTCGGGCTGGTCTCAGCCGTCACCGGGCAAGCCGGTCAGCGATGCTATGGACAAGACCAGAGGGTGAGGGCCGGAGAGCCGGTAGGAGCCACGAGTCGCGATGCTCGTGCACCGCCCGCTTTAAGGCGCAAGCTGGGTTAGATCTGGCAACTCTCGTCCTCGGGTCCGGCTCTCGGGTTGGTCTCGACCATCGGTGGCAAGCCAGGTCGCGATGCCATGGACAAGATCGGAGGGTGAGGGCCAGAGAGCCAAGAGGAGCCCTGAGTCGCGATGCTCGTGCACCCCCTTTAACGCTGCATGAAGCTGGGTTGGATGATTTAAACTTCTCGTCCTCGGGTCCCGGCTCTCGGGCTGGTCTCAGCCGTCGCTGGCAAGCCAGGTCGCGATGCCATCGACAAGACCAGAGGGTGAGGGCCGGAGAGCTGGTAGGAGCCTTGAGTCATGATGCTCAGGCACCCCCCTTTAACGCGCAAGATTCCGTCACCCAGGAAAAGGCACCAAATAACAAGCATGGTGGAACGAGAGCATAATCCTAAGGAAAACGTAAGAAGGATACATGCATTTGGGACAGCCCGAGCGGCTTGGGGATGATGCAGCCAGGCGCCCCAACAGGATAGGCTAATGACATGAAATAAAAAGGGATACATGCAGCGAGGGCCGGACTCCACGCGGCTCGGGAATAATGCGCCTCAAGGCGCTCCCACCGGAATAAAACTTAAAGATGTCACTTGGTGATGTTGAGGGGCAGGGGTGTTGTGGTAGCAGACTCGGTGGGCTGCGGAGCCGATCCTCACGAGCCCCGTGCCCGGGGCCTCGGGAGGATCCGGGAGGCGCCTGGCGGCTCCTCGGGGCTATCTCCATCTCCGCCAGGTTGTGGCGTGCCTGACCTCTCGAGCCTCGGGATGGCCCTCATGAGATCTTTGTGCAGCTTGGCCAAGCTCGCGTTTAGCGAGCCGTGAGGCATGCGCCACGTAGCTGGTGGGCGGGCCCTCTAGCGTCCCACTCGCGAGGGCAGGCGCTCTTGAGATGCGGCTCGGTTGGACCACAGTATGTCGATGCAGACGCTGCAGCCCACCATCCTCGCCTAGATGGGGGCCACACAGTGATGGCGGCGGCTGCCCCTCATGACCCTTGACTCGGTAGCTCTGAATGGCCTTCTTGACAAACTCCCGAGATTGGCCCTCCTTGCCTTGCTCACCTTTGCGGAAGCGTGCTTCCAAGCACGCCTCCACGTGGTGCCCAAGCGCCTCCCTCGTGACCTTGGCGAGGTCGGCGGCCCTCCTGGAGAGCCCCGAGCCCGGCCTAAGGAGGGCGCCGGGCGCGCTTCCTATCTTGATGGAAGGAGGCTCCCCCCGGCGGGCGCTGAGCCTGAGGGCCTGCCTCTTGAGGAGTCGGGCGGTCGATGTCTTCTTCTTCTTGGAGTGCGGCCTCGGAGGCCTCCTGGCTGATGTGGTGCAGGTCTTCTAGCGATGCGGCTTTGAAAGGCTCGCTCCAGGAGCACTTCGTCTCTTTCTTCACAAGGCACCGTGATGACCCCGCCGCTTCTGGCATCTTGAGGACGTTGTAGCCGTGGTGGGTTACGGCCATGAATTTGGCTAGCGCCGTACCCGAGGATGGCGTTGTCTGGCGGCGAATGTGGGCGACGTCGAAGTCGATGAGCTCGGTGTAGTAGTTGTCGCGAGCCCCGGAAGGTGACAGAAGGTGGACCTGCCCAATCGGGACCGTGGAGCCGTCGGTGACTCCGGAGAAAGGCTTGGTTGGTGAAGCTGATTGTAAGGCACTTTAAGATTGTTGAATGTTTCCACGACAGACGGGGCGTTGAGTCCTGCCCGCCCGTCGATGAGTGTCTTGGTGACTAGCACGTTCGCGATGATTGGGGAACAAAGCATCGGAGAACTCCTACCGGCTGTGGCCGCACTTGAGCTGATCCATCGAGCTGAACATGATGGCGCGCGCCGACCACCGAGAGGCGCGCGGCCTCGAGCTTGGGGAGGACTGCATTCGCCGGCGAACCGCTTGAAGATGCGCTGAGAGGCTGGGCTTGAGCTCCGCCCGGGATGCTGCAGGCGATCGCACGCGGGTTCTGAAGCCCCCATCCCCTCGTCTGATGGCGGTCCTCATTTCTCCTTGGCTGCGGCGGCAGCGGAGGGAGGCTGCGTTCCCTGCAGGCGATCCTCGCGAGGCTGATCCCTCCAGCCTCCCTCATGGCCGGGTCTTGCCAACGGTCCTCGCGAGGTTGGTCGCGCCACCCCGTGCGGGCAGCTGGTCTTCCCAACTTCCCGTGATTCCTTCCTCATCCTCGGCCGTAGCCCGGTCAGCTGCGCTTCGGGTGTCTCGCCGCTTCCTTCGTGATCTGGCCGGAGCTCTTGGCATTCATTGGTGTTGTGGGTGTGGAGGTCGTGGTACACGCAGCAACCGGCCCTTGGGCGGCTTCGAGCAGGTCTACTGCCTCGCTTGGTGTCTGGTTACGCCGCGAGTAATAATGCGGCAGCCCCTTGTGCTTCACGTCCTTGGCCTTGGACTTCTTTTCTTGAGGATCCATGGCGGGCAGCTCGAGGAGGGAGAGGCGCCCTCCTCAGCCTGGCGCACTTGGTCGCCAAGTTGAATAAATTTCCAAGGAGGTGCCACGAGATCTTCATGCATCGCCAGCTCCTCCTTCATCTTGACGTCGTGCTCCCGTCCGGAGAAAGGCAGAGATGATGGCTTCCTCCGTTACCACAGGGATCTTGAGGCGCTGCGTTGTTGAAGCGGCCGATGTACTTTTGCAGGGTTTCCCCTGGCTGCTGCTTGATTCGGCGCATGTCGCTCACGACGGGTGGCCGGTCGCGAGTACCGTGGAAGTTGGCGATGAAGCGGGTGCGCATCTCGGCCCAAGAAGAGATCGTGCCTGGGGCCAGATTAAGGAGCCAGGTGCGGGCTCCGTCCTTGAGCGCCATGGGAAACCAGTTTACCATGACCTTTTCATCCCCGTTGGCAGCCTCGATGCCCAGCTCGTAAAGCTGGAGGAACTCCGTAGGGTCAGCTGTGTCAGCGCGAGGCAGGTCTGCTTGAACTTGGCGGGCCACGCGCGACACGCGCAGCTCCGAGGTGAAGGAGGCGGCAGCCCGCCGTGGCCTTGGGGGCCTCGGACGACAGAGAGCTTGGTCTTGCGGGCCTCCTTGTGCGCTGAGGCTGGGGGCAGCGAAGGTCTGACGATGCTGCAGCGAGGCGCCGAGCAGCTTCGTTGGCGAGAACTTCTTGACAGCTTCTGCTCTTGCAGCGCCGGCGCTGGCGGAAGCGGGTTCCGCCAGGCGCGCGCCTTGGGGCTGCGCCTTCTTGAGGAGGAGGCGGTGGCGCCCGGAAGCTTCGCCAGCGAGGCGGAGTGCGGTGCAGCGGGATGGAGCGGTCTTGGCGCCTCTGCAGCGCCTTGACGAGCTTCGGCGACTCGGTCGAGCCATTCTTCGTAGACGTCGTCGACGGGGCGGTAGCACAGGAGCTCGTTTGCTGCGATGAGCGCAGCTCGGGCCTCCATGGCCGCGCGGGGCGTGCGTGACGAAGAACCAGCGGGGGTGAGCGAAGGTGTGGCGGTGCGGCCGTCCCGCCTCATGGACGGGTGCTAGGACGATGCTTGCTGCTCATTCCCCGCCGGGCCGGTGGCGGCGTTAGCCCGGCAGGTGACGGGAACGACGAAGCGCCCGCCCGGCAGGAGCTGTCACATGCGACATGGGAGGCGATGGCGGCTCGGCCTTCGGCAGCAGGCCCGGCAGGCGTCGACATATGGTTGAAGTCGAGGGAAAAAGCAGCGAAGACGAAAGGCAGATTCCGCACACACCTACAGCGCGCGCCAAATATCGGATTTCGGGTTCCAGCGGACCCTTGAGGTTCGAACACTTGGGGTGCGGAGATCCAACCCTCCACCGTCTCCCACCTCACCGAATCGCTGGGACCTAAACTACTAAACGGAACGGCACAAGAGACACGAGATTTATACTGGTTCGGGCCACCATTGTGGTGTAATACCCTACTCCAGTGTGTGGTGTGGTTGATTGCCTCTTGGGCTGATGAGGAACAATACAAGGAAGAACAGCCTCGGGAGGGTCTGTTCTTGGCGGGTGCGATGAACTGCTAGGTGGTGCTCAGTCGCTCTAGCTACTGGTTTCTTGATGAGGATTCGGATCTCTATCCCCTTTCTTCCTCCTCCCGTTTTCTGGGGGTGGCTACTCCTATTTATAGGCGAAGGCCCTGGGCCTCTTCCCAAATATTGAGCGGGAAGGGCGCCAACAATTGGCCATTTTGAAGGGGAACAGCGGGTACACTTATCCTGACTAAAGTTGGTCCTCGCCTGCCAAAGGCTCTCGCGATGACGCCTGCTTGGGCTCCACGATGACTCCCTTCCAGCCGTTGGGCTGGTCTTGGTCTTGTTACACCGAAACGGATGCCTTTGCTTGATGCTCTCGCATGCGCTTGCTCCCTTTGCACCAAAGAGGAAAGGAGGACACTACGCAGGCTGGCGCCCCACTGGCGCCCTTGGTCGTCATGGCTTGCGTCATGGGCACCTCGCGAGGTACCATGCCTTGAACTCTCCGCCTCCTCATGAGCCAGCCTGACGAGGCCGTGCCTGAGGAAGCTCCTTGCCGATCCGCCCATGAGGCTTGGCTCTCGCGAGGGTCTTGAGCTGCGTTGACGAAGATGGGCCGTGCTAGGGCCTCCTTCGAGCCACGCCCTTGAGCCGCAGGCCGAGCAAGTCTGGGGACCCCGTTCCCGAACGCCACACTATAACCCTAAGCGTCATCGAATCGTAGTGTGTAGACCCTATGGGTTCGGGAACCATGCGTACATGACCGAGACGTTCTCTGTCGCTAATAACCAACAGCGGGATCTGGATACCCATGTTGGCTCCCACATGTTCCACGATGATCTCATCGGATGAACCACGATGTCAAGGACTCAATCGATCCCGTATACAATTCCCTTTGTCTAATGATATTGTACTTGCCCGAGATTTGATCGTCGGTACACCGATACCTTGTTCAATCTCGTTACCGGCAAGTCTCTTTACTCGTTCTGTAACACATCATCCCGTGATCAACCTCTTGGTCACATTGTGCACATTATGATGATGTCCTACCGAGTGGGCCCAGAGACACCTCTTCATTTACACGGAGTGACAAATCCCAGTCTCGATTCGTGCCAACCCAGATACTTTCGGAGATACCAGTAGTGCACCTTTATAGCCACCCGGTTATGTTGTGGACGCTTTGGTACACCCAAAGCATTCCCTACGGTATCCGGGAGTTGCACAATCTCATGGTCTAAGGAAAGATACTTGACATTAGAAAAGCTTTAGCATACTAACTACACGCGATCTTTGTGCTAGGCTTAGGATTGGGTCTTGTCCATCAAATCATTCTCCTAATGATGTGATCCGTTATCAACGACATCCAATGTCCATATGGTCGTGAAACCGTAACCATCTGTTGATCAACGAGCTAGTCAACTAGAGGCTTACTAGGGACATGGTGTTGTCTATGTACCCACACATGTATCTGAGTTTCCTACCAATACAATTATAGCATGGGCAATAAACGATTACCATGAAAAAGGAAATATAATAATAATAACTAATTTATTATTGCCTCTAGGGCATATTTCCAACAGGCGCATCGCATACGCCGCATTGCGACGCGCAACGCTCCGCGCGAGAAAAGGAGCGGCTGCCAGCGCAGCCGGACCCGGATCTCCATCGAAGCGATCGCGTATAGCCGCCCTCGAGCCGTAGAACGGCGATGCAACCCGCCCCTCCTCCACCTCGGCGGAAAGATATCCCACCCGCCGCGTGTCACGATCCGACTCTCACCTGACAGTCGCGACTTCGGCCGCATCTGACAGTCGGCGAAAAACGACCGCCAATCGGATCGACCGCTGGCGCGATCCCTGGCATTGGAAGAAGAAGACGATGTCGAGCCGCCTTGCTTCGCCCCGCATCATGACGAGCCCTTCCCAAAGGGTTCTCGCTCCCAAGAGATACGCCCAAGTATAACGGCTGCGTGAAGCCGAGGATTGGCTGATCGACTACTCAACCGCAGTCGGCATAGTGAGCGGCAACAAAGCGGCGTTGCCGTGAAATATGTGCCCTCATGCTTCCGAGGCGGCGCGAACCTGGCTCAACGGCCTCAAGCCAGACAAAGCATCAACGGTGGCTAGACTTCACCGAAGCCTTCATCCAAACTTCACCAAAGCACCTACAAGCGGGCTCCCCAAGCCCAGCAACTCTCCTTGTGCGTACAAGGACCCCACCGAGTCGACTTCGCGACTACCTCCTCATGCGTTAGGCCGAGAGCTCCGCCAACTCCTGCGAGGGGTGCACGAGGTCCGAGCCATAGAGTACTTCACCGCCGGGTGCCGAGAAGGCACCCTCCTCAGCATAAGCTCCTCTGCGACGAGCCAGCTACCCTCGACGAGCTACTTGTCATAGCCGACAAATGCATACCGCCGACTCCTCAATGAAGACCGAGCTCCGGTAGACGCCCATGGGAAAAGGTACTCAACCCGGCTCCCAAAAGCGCCCGGTTGGCGACTCTAGCCGACGTCCAGGTACTAACACGACAACAAGCGAAGGCCGATGCCGCCTCGGCCGGTCGGCGGTGGCCACCCATAGCGAAGAGGCGGCGGGCCGACTTGGCATCCGCTTTCTCCTGAGCAAGCTCTTGACGCCCATGCAAGTTCCATTGCGGCGTGGCCGATCCAACCATACAACCCGGAAGTGCCACTGGCTCACCCGAATCACCAAAGGTGAGGGGCTGGTGCCGCCTCCGCCTGCAGGACAGCCGCCTCCGGCTCCCCAGCAGCCGGCCGCTCGACCAGCAGTCGGAACCGTCCAAGACGAGTTAACCAACGAGCACACCGCCTACATCGTCTTCACGAGCCAGCCCGAAGACCGGCGCAGCCGGCGCCGGCAGCACCAAGAGGTCAACGCGGTCACCTCCAGCAACCCCGAATACATGCACTGGTCAGAAAGGCCTATCAGCTGGAGTCGGGCCGACCACCCAGAGGTGATGCCGTCCCCGGGCTCCTATGCACTGGTTTTGGAAGCAACCCTAGCAACGGACAGGATTGCTGCTCGATTCTCCCGCGTACTGATAGACAGCGGGAGAAGCATCAACATCATGTACCGAGACACCATGGAGAAGCTGAACATCAAGGACAAGCACCTCATGCCAAGCCGGACCGTGTTCCATGGCATTGTACCCTACCGCCTGTCCGCTTTCAATCGGCAAGATCAAGATAGATGTTCTCTTCGGAGACAAGGATCACTTTCGCCGAGAAGCAATCTGGTTTGAAGTGGTGGACCTTGAGAGCCCCTACCATGCGCTACATGGCCGGCCTGCTCTGGCCAAGTTCATGGATGTACCCTACTATGCCTACCTCAAGATGAAGATGCCGAGTACCAAGGGCATCATCACCATAGCCGGCGATTACAAGAAGTCCTCCGAGTGCGCTGCAGCCAGCAGCCGGCTGGCCGAGTCCCTCGTAGTCGCTGAAGAGAAAAAGATGTTGGACCGAGCCGTGGCCATGGCCGGCAAGCAGCCTGCCCTGTCCCCCGACCTCAAAGAGTGTGATGCCCAAGGTTCTTTCCAGCCGGCCAAGGAAACGAAGAAGATACCTCTGGACCTGGAGCACCCAGAAAGGTTTGCCGTCATCGGGGCAAACTCGGACAAGAATAGGGAAAGCGAGCTCGTCGATTTCCTCCGTGAAATCGGGACATCTTCGCATGGTTCCCCAAGGACATGTCGGGTGTTCTCAAGGAATTTGCGAAAGCACAAGCTACACGCCCGGCAGACGCCAAGCCGATCAAGCAGCCCCTCCGCCGACCGTCGGAGGAGAAGAGAAGGATCGTGGGAGAAGAGATAGCCCGGCTCTTGGCGGCCGGCTTCATCATGGAGGTCTTCTTCCGGAGTGGCTGCCAACCCGGTCCTCGTCTTTGAAGAAGAATAACAAATGGGCGCGTGTATAGATTATACAAGCCTCAACAAAGCCTGCCCCAAAGATCCCTTTGCCTTACCAGATTGATCAAGTAATAGACTCCACGGCCGGATGCGACCTGTTGAGTTTCCTGATGCCTACTCAGCTACCACCGGATAAAGTTGGACCCGGCCGATCGCTCAAGACCGCCTTCATCACGCCCATTCGGAGCTTTACATTACGACTATGACATTCGGCTTGAGAAATGTCGATGCCACTTTTCAGCGTTGCATGCGTAAATGCCTCCTCAAACAACTTCGGCAGAAATGCCCACGTCTATGTAGACGATATCGTAGTGAAGACGGAGAAGCGCAACACCTCGCTAGAAGACCTCAAGGAAACATTTGAGAACCTGCGCCAGTTTCGTGATCAAGCTCAACCCGAAATGCGTGTTCGAGTGCCGGTGCCAGCTCCTAGCTTCTGGTCTCGAGCAGCGGCATTGAATGCAACCCAGTTGAAGATCAAAGCCATTGAGAGAATGGAGATTCCCACCAAGCTGCGAGACGTCCGTGAAGATTACCGGTGCCCGGCCTCCCGGAACCGATTCATCACCCGGTACCGAGAAAAGGCTCTCCCCTCTACCGACTCATGAAGAAAAGCACTCACTTTGAGTGGAACGACCAAGCCGACCAAGCCTTTCACGAGCTGAAGAAGATGCTTGCCACGCCGCATGTCTTGGCGGCCCCGACTGAGAAAGAGCCCATGCTCCTCTATATCGCCGCCACCAGCCGGGTGGTCAGTGCCGTCATCGTGGTCCAGCGCCCATAAGAAGGCCGAGCTCAGCCGGTCCAGAGGCCGGTCTACTACATAAGCGAAGTACTATCCGCCTCAAAGCAGAACTACCCGCATTACCAAAAGATGTGCTATGGCGTGTACTTCGCCGCCAAGAAGCTGAAGCCCTACTTTCAAGAGCACTCCATCACGGTCGTATGCACCGCCCCGCTCGCCGAGATCATAGGCAGCCGGGACGCATCCGGCCGGGTGGCAAAATGGGCCATTGAGCTGGCTCCCTACACGATCTTCTACCAGCCTCGCACCGCCATCAAGTCGCAAGCATTGGCCGACTTCCTCGTCGACTGGGCCGAGACCCAGTACCTGCCGCCAGCTCCCGACTCCACTCATTGGCGGATGCACTTCGACGAGTCCAAGATGCACACCGGCTTGGGAGCCGGCATCATCCTCACCTCTCCCAAAGGTGATAAACTCAGATGCACGCTGCTTATTCACTTTGCCGCCTCCAACAACATGGCCGAGTACGAGGCGCTCATACACGGACTCCGGCTAGCCAAAGAGCTCGGCATCCGCCGGATCCTGTGCTATGGCGACTCGGATTTGGTGGTCCAGCGATCATCTGGCGGCCCAGGGGCGCCAAGGGCGCATACATGGCGAGCTACCACTTCCTCGTTAAGCAAATCAGCGGCTACATCGAAGGATGCGAGTTCCTCCACGTGCCACGGGCCGACAACGAGCAAGCAGATGCCCTGGCGCGGATAGGCTCAACCCGACAAGCTATACCAACCGGCGTCTCTCTCCAACGCCTCCTCAAGCCGTCTATCAAGCCGTCCCCAGAATCCGACTCCATCTTCGTGCCGCCTAACCCCGGACAGAAGCGGATCTCGGCTTGGGAGCTAAGCAGCGGCACTGGGACTTCGATAGGCGGCTCGGGGACTGCCATAGTCGCATCCCCCGGGACTACGGTGAGTCGGCCCGGGGGCGCTTCAACACCACAGGCGGCGGCCAGCCCCACCTCTTCACCACCCAGCCCACCCGCCCTGGTTGCAGTAGCCGTGTTGGCTATAGAAGAAGTCACAGTTCCATCATGGGCTCAGCCCATCCTCAACTTCCTAATAAACAGAGAGCTGCCGGCTGACGAGATCGCGGCGAGACAAGTCCAACGCCGAGTCGGCGCATATACAATCGCCAACAGAGAGCTCGTCAGACGCAGTGTCACCAGAGTCTTCCAAATACTGCGTCAGAACCGAAGAAGGGCATAGCAATCCTCAAAGACATTCACCAAAGGCGAATGTGGCCACCACGCAGCCTCAAGATCCCTCGTTGCCAAAGCTTTCCGCCATGGATTCTTTTGGCCGCCTTTGGACGACGCCAAGGAGTTAGTCAGCATTGCAAAGGCTGCCAAGTCTTCAGCTCAAGCAACACTGCCGGCTTGACACTCAAGACCATTCCCCTCACGGCCTTTTTGCCGTCTGGGATTGGACATGAGTGGGCCCATTCAAGACGATGACATACGGCATGACACACTTGCTTGTCGCCGTGGATAAATTCACCAAGTGGATCAAAGCAAAGCCGATCAAGAAGCTGAACGGGCCGACTGCCGTGACATTCATCGTAGACATCACAACTCGGTACGGCGTGCCACACAGCATCATCACCGACAACGGCACAAATTTTGCCAAGGGAGCATTGGCACGTTTCTGCGCGACGCAAGGCATCCGGCTGGACCTAGCGTCCGTTGCCCACCCGCAGTCAAACGTCCAAGTCGAGCGAGCCAATGGCCTCATCCTTTCCGGCATCAAGCCTCGGTTGGTCGTGCCACTAGAGCGCTCGGCTGGCTGTTGGCTCGACGAGCTGCCGGCCGTCCTCTGGAGCCTGTGCACTAACCCAAACAAGTCAACCGGCTTCACCCCTTTCTTCCTTGTATATGGCGCCGAGGCTGTCATCCCAACTGACATCGAGTTCGACTCGCCTCGGGTGATCATGTACACGGAAGCAGAGGCCAAAGAAGCACGAGAAGACGGCGTCGACCTGCTGGAAGAAAGCCGGCTGTTAGCCCTCAGCCGGTATGCCATCTACCAGCAGGGTTTGCGCCGCTACCATAGCCGGAAGGTCAAGCCAAGATCCTTTCAAGAGGCGACCTTGTGCTGGCTGATCCAAATAACAGCCCGCCAAAGACAAGCTCTCGGCCCCTTGGGAAGGTCCCTTCGTCATCGGCAGAGCATTGGGAAAGCGACTCCTACTACCTAATCGACGCCGAAGCGAAGGCACGAAGAGAGATGATTCCCAAAGAAGGAGTCGGAACGACCATGGAATGCCAACCTCCTCCGAAGATTTTACGGTTAAAATGCAGTATGTATCATGCTACCTTTTGTACTAAGTATGAGACAATGGGCCCCGAGGAGCACTCGAGGACTGCCACCTTTATCTATGAATGACGAAAGTATCATGCTTATGATTTTGTCATTACACTTTTTTTCCTCGTCCGCACCGGGTTCGACTAGTCGGCCGGGGCTGGCCATATGAGTTATATTCAAAGTTCCACCTGTGATCCCGGACAAGTAGTGTGCTGACACCCAAGCCCTCTCTTGTCCAAAAGTCGCAGGTCAAGAACTTTCGGTCTGTCCGGTGGCAAGAGTCAAAGCGGGAAAGGATGCCCACACAAAAGCGGCTAAGGACTAACGAACTTATATAACAAAAGCGGCTTCCTCCCATTGCCGACCGGCTACCAAAGTAACCCGGCCGGCCGACTTCTCATTCAACCCTGCCACAATCCAACAAAAGCTCAAGTACTTGCCTTCCCACAAATAGCCAAGTTCCTCCCCGACCCACAATTGCCAGAGCGGTATTGCTCGGGCCGGAAAGGCGGCAATCAAGGGAAGGCGGCAAAGAAACAACCTAGGATAAAAAGGATACTTGAATGGAAGCCAAACACATGCATAATTATATTTACACAAAGCCTTGAAAGGCCGGCATTCAACATAGTCTGAATACACCCCGATTAAGGTGGAACTAGCATAAAAGTTAACAAAATTTGTTCAAGAAACAGCAATGAGAAAAGTGAGAGCGGCAAATCAAGCCAGTGAGCAACAAAGTAGTCGGGCAGGTCGTGGCAGAGGCGGCGATGCTGGCTGGAGGAGTGGTCATTTGGTGAGTCTCGGCCCGATCTTCACCTGGCGGCAGTAGCGTGGTCGCCAGCGTCTGCCTCGTTAAGTAGAGGCACGATGATTTGAAGCTGGCTGGTCGCTCATTACGTCTGGCGCGGCGTCGTCGCCGCACTCCTCCTCATCGTCTTCGGCTTCATCACTAGAATCAATCTCGTACGGCGAGTCCTCGCATTCTGCCGGGTTCTGCCCGACCCATTCCTCCGGCTGGGCGACTCATTGTCGTTCACTTCGTGAGCGAAACGCTGGTGTCGGTGTACTCGGCGATAGTCGAGGCGCTACTGATGATAGCCACCGCACCGCCACCAGCTCCTCGTCAGCCTCCTGCCTCCAAGTGCTCAGGTGGCGCGAGCTCAACCCAGATACCAGCCCGGACGAACTCCAGCGCCCGCTCGCCGGCGCCGGACAGAGCTGGCGAGGCCTTCCGGGCCTCGGGCTGCCAACCCAACCTCCACCCGGTCGGCAGTCCGATCAAAAGGGGATCACCGCCAGGCCGTGAGAGTGGCCAACACTTGCGCCCGGCATGTCAAGCTGGGCGGAGCATGCGATGAGCCGCTGCAACTGGCTCGATCGCCAAGAGCTGCTCCTCGTTGCCCGGTGGCGTCATGGCGCGATGCGACCCCTTTGCTTGTCGGCGCATCTCGCGGTGGGCCTCGGAGTTTGGCTAGCGGCGACGGAGTAGCCGGGGAAGTAATATGCATGAAGAACAAGGAAACGGCACAAAAATCAGAAGATGAACAAAAGGGCAAGGAGCAAGCAAAGGAGTGAGAAGAGGAAGGCGGCCTACCGTCGATCAGATCCTCCACCCGCCCATAACCTCGCCTCGGCGCTTGCTTTGCTTCAGCCCAGCCACGCCTCGGTCTCGAACTCGGCCTTAAGGGCGACCTCGTTGTCCTGCGCCTTCTTCAGGGCCGCCTGGTGGCTCTCCTCCTGGTCGGCCAGCCTCTTGGCCAGGCGGTCGCGTTCCTGGGCCAATGCGACGATCTCGGCCTCCTTGGCATGAAGGGTGATATGGGCCTCACCTAGCTGCCCCCTCAAGTCGGCATTAGCTCCTGCAAGCATGGAGAAAAAGGAAAAAAGCTGTAAGGGAAAAGTCATCAGGGAAGATCCGACCCGGCTGTTCAGCAACCGGCTTGAATCTCGGGGACTACACCCAGTGGGTGCGCTAACGCGCCCCCACTTGAGATAGAAGGAACCAAGTACTTACTCCGGCTATTCGTCAGATCGGCAGCCTTCTGGCTCAGCTCCTGGGCCTGGGAGTTGAAGGCGGCCGCGCAAAGATTGTGATACTCCTGAAAATCAGATGGAGTGTGTATAAGAACAAGATTGCTATCAAGGCACTAAGAAAGTTTCAAGCCGTCACAGCGCACCGACTTCGAAACTCGGGACTACACCAGTGGGTGTACTGACGCCGCGCCCACGGAAGAAATCAAAAGAAATTGATCAAGGCCGAAGACTCACCCGGACGACCAAGCTGCTGTAGCAAGGAACTCCTGGGTGTACCGTTGCAACAAGCCCGCTTCTGAGCACGGGCTTCCGGCGTCGGACCTCCGTGTCACGCCACGTTCAGCTCGGCCACCGCCAGCCCGGGCGTCCACTCGACGCGTCATGTGGCGCCGGCCGCCTCTGTGTCATGTGTCGAGAGCCGGGCGCCCGCAGAGCTTTTGTGGCTCCGGCATCGAGGACGCCTCTCCCTGCGCCGGCGACGCGTCTTGATCGCACCACCAGTCCGCCTCGCCGAATCTCCCGGCCGGCTGCCCAGCGCGCAGCAGGTCGGGCCGCTTTGGCCCGCTTCCAGTCGGCACCGGATAATGGCGCCTCCCAGATCGCCACGTCGTCCTCCCTCCTCTCCATCAACGGCTGGTCGCGGTCGGCTTCCTCCGACGGAGGCACGAGGATATCGGGGAGCCACGGCGCGAAGGGGAACGAGCTGCGAGAGGCTGATTGCGCAGCTCTCCGCCTCCCTCTCTTGCGGCGGCTTCCGCTGGGCCTTGGCAGCGCGTTGGCTTCGCGCCTGGCCGACTTCTCCGCCGCCTCACGGGCGGCCCTCCCGCTCCGCCGGTTCACGTTCCTCCCGAGCCTCCAGCGTTACTGCTCCGTTGCCTCCATGAGGTCGGCGCGGTGGTCCACTGGGCGAGAGCTCGAAGACCCTCCCGCTGCCCGGCCCGACTATGTAGGCGGCGCCAACCCGCCAAGGGAAGGCGGCGCCTGTTCAACAAATTAAGAAAACGGCTCTTTATGAGCCTCAACCAAAAAGACAACAAAAGTACAAGACACACAACACTTACGCCGAAACCGCTTGTGGCTGATTCACCACCTTGAAGCGGGCGCTTCGCAGCCGCCTGTCTCGCTTGGTCGCCGGCAGCGAGTTTTGGGTTTCTTCGGCCGGCTGTCAAGAGATTCCGGCGCAACCGACGCTTCAAGCGCCACCCCGAAAGTAGCTTGGCACGGCGGAAGGTCCTCGCCTATGGCGGCCGGCCGCTGGCGGCGTGGATAACCTCGCCGTCATCCTCGGCCAGTCCCGAAGCCAGTAAGGTCAGGGCCGCCTGCCTCTCCGCCGGTTGCGACTACGGCGTCGTCCATGGCGGCCGCCCCTAGATCCGGGTCGTCGGGTCGCCCATGTAAATGCCGGTCGGTAAAATCGGCGGTGCCTTGACCTGCCCGCGTTCCGGCGCCCGATCGAAGAAGAGGCTCGCTCAAAGACAAAAGCCGATTAGTCAAGAGCCGCTATCACGAACCGGCAACAAAAGAAGAAGAAAATAGGAAAAACTCACCACAAAAGCGGCGGGAAGGTCAGCCCGAGAATATGGCGCCTTGCCATACCGCCACTTCTCGGTGAGTTTACAGCTGAGATGTAATTCACCATGTAAGATACCTCGTCGCGAGGCATCTCTCCGGTGCTCAACCGCACGGGTCGAAGCGCCGCCATTTGGCAGATCATGTGCGCCGGGCTTTGGAGCGAAGCACCCGGCGCCCACGGCGGCGGCCACCAAGTTGGCCCCACCAAGCCCTCCGATTGGACCATCACCGGGCCGGGTGACGGCGGCGTTCCGGCCAAGGTGAGCGACCGGGCTCGGGAAGGACCAAAACGCCGCCTCCCAGGCGGGCGGGCTGCCACGTGGCCGGCAGATTGATGTAGTCGCCTTGCGCGACGACGTTATTCACGTAGAAGTACGACTGCTGCCAAAGCTTCACCGACTGGATCAGCGGGATGGGCGGAAAAAGGGTTGTTGTCGGTCGTCCTCCGCTTGGCGATGAAGGCGCCGCAGGGGGCGGGCACGCCCGCAGAGACAGTGCTGAGCTTGCACTGGAAGAACTCCCCATAGAGCTCCAGAGTGGGGAGGACTCCGAGAAAACCCTCGCACAGGGTGACGGCGAAGATAGCAGCATCACCATGTTGGGGGTGAGGTGATGCGGTGAAGATTGTAGAAGTCGAGGAAGGAGCGGAAGAACCCGCCGCCATGCCAGGTCGAGGCCGCAGCAGTGCAAGCGGAAGATGACCCGCTCGCCCTCCTCGGCGCCGGCCAATCTCCGCTTCTCCGGCGCGAGGCGGTCTTCACGAGATCCTCGCCCGACAACCGCCAAGCGGCCGCAGAGCCAATCGATGTGATCTTTCATGGACGCTGGAGCCGCCCCACAGCTCGACAAAGGCCGCCATGGAAACGTGAGGAAGGAAAGAGGCGCGGCGGCGGAGAGCACGCCACCGGATGAAGGAGCCGCATGAGCCAAGATAGCTTCACGGCGAACGGCGCGGTGGCCGAGGCATGCCGCGGGCAAGCGAAGAGTAAGGAAGAAAGTAGAGGAAGGGAGGGAGCGAGGGCGAAGGCAGTGGCCTCGCCGCCCCCTCCTCCCCCTACTTATAGGCTCGGGCGGCGGAGCCGAGGAGGCGAGGCATGGCGGGACGGGATTAATCAAGCGCCACTCCCCACGTCCCCTGTGATTATGGCGCCTAAAGGCGTGCAAGGAAACCGCCACGAGAAGACGAGTAGTCCACTTGGGCCGCAGAGGATCCGCGCGTGGGCCGAGGCGAGGCTTGGTAGGCCCCGCCTCGTGGCGGTGTCCCGTCAGCTGCGATGGGTTGAGCTTTTTACATGCCACGTATGCGCGCAAGGTAACGCAGCGGTCATCGCGCAGCCGGCTCGCTCCGTCTCCTTCTAACTACGGAGCTTCAAGACGGCGGCGCACCCATTCTAAGGCGCGGCTCCTAGCTGCCGGGCTTCCCAGATAGGAAGCTGACCGAAGCTTCTCGTCCTCCTTTCGACCTCGGCCCAATCATCTTTGGGGACTACCGGAGTAATGACCACGGGTAGCCTAGCCGCCTCCCCGGGCTTCAAAAATTACAAGCCAATCAAGCCATCCAACATCCAAGACGTTGGGCCGCCTTCCCCCGGCCGGCTGTCATTTAGGCCAGCTGTCAGGAGGCGGCCTGGCCCCAAGACCCATAGAAGAAAGCCATGAAAGGGCCGGCTTCCAAGGATCCGACTACCAGAGGACCGACTCCGTGTAGCCGGCCACGAGAAGGCCGACTCCAAGGAGCCAGCCACTCAAGAAGCGTGACCAATGCCGCCGCACCCTCGTCTGCACCTACATAACGGTGATGAGACGGGCGTACATAAGTGAAGCCTGCCACCCCGCATCCCGGGAGGCGCAGGTGAGCTAAAGGCGTCTGACGGGGCAGCCATCACCCGTCGGCGCCAAGATCGCTTCCGTTGATCGTGACGCCACCCACGACAGGCTGTCTATACTACCCAAGAAGTGGCGGGCCCTCCGGCCGAGAGAGATGCCCGAGGATGCTCGCCTCCCCAATGGCCTCGAGATATGGCCGGCTCCCCATAGCCGCCTGCTCTCCTCCCTTCAAGGAAGCGCCTCATTAAGGAGACAAGACGTAAGTGAGGCTACAGTGATCGCCGCCAAGGCGGGCGGCTGCAGCCATGCTTACCCGACAAAGCCCTCGTCATCGTGGATTGAGGCAACAAGAATCAGCCCCGACAAGGCCCTCAACGGTGGGGGGCCAAATTGTCGACAAGAAGCCGGCAACAAGGCGGACGCACCAACGGGGCTTCAGCCGGGCCCGGAGAAGCCGGGGCTTGACGAAGATGACCGACGGCTAGGGCCCACGCCTAGCCGGATTACCACATTGTACCCTGGGGTAGGCCTATAAACCCCAGGCACCCATGCAAAGGGTGGATCCTTAGAGTTTTAGACACCACGTGGGGGAAGAGGAGAGCTAGTCGCGGCTCTTCTTCTTCCTCTCACCAAACAGCTCAAGGAGCCTCTTGTAGCAACTTGTTCATCTAGTGATCATGCGAGACCCCTGCAGAAAGCGCCAGTAGGGGTGTTATCTCCACGGAGAGCCCCGGGCCGGGTAAGATTCGCCGGCGTGCATGTCTTCGCCTCATCCCGTTTCCAGGCACCGGCGACGTCTTATTGGCTCCCACTATGATTAGCCACCCGTTGGCATATGTCGCACCTACCACCCGACACCAGTGCCTTAGCCGTTGTGGAAAAGCTGAAGGAGAGTTTCAACAAGGAGCGGGCGGATTGGGACACAGAAAGATCCGCATTGCAAAAAAGAGCCGAGGATGTAGAAGCAGCTCTTAAACTGGTGGTTGACGAGGTGACTGGTGTAAAGCGGCAAATACATGCCATGACTACTGCTGTGTTTGGTAAATATCCTGGCTTTAAGTTTTCAACATATCATCCCATACATTGCTGGTTTACTGATATTTGTAATAATGCAGGAACTCGCATTAGTCATCCTGGCTCGACGATGTATAGAAGTCAAGGCTGCCTATACTCTTATAGAGCAGTTATATACCTGCACGCAACAGATCATCTGCACCGCTTTTCACAACAAGCCGCCCCCAAATTTAATCAAAGAGACCTTAGTAAGGTTGTCAATGATGCATGCCCAGGTAGAAGAGCTAAAGAGATCTGCTGCAAGGGCTGGTGCTCTGACCGCCTTAACCCGGGCCAAAGCATGGGTGCCTGATCTTGATCCGGTGGATGTGGGTAAAGGCTATCCAAGCTTAAAAGAAGACGGATCAGAATTTGGCAATGATGACCTCCGAGCCATAAACCGGGAAGTACCTCCACTGGCTTGTCAATTGGTCAAGAAGCCGATCTTTCATATTACCAAAGTAGTTATGACGTCAACAACAAACGGGTCGCTGCACCAACTCCTGAGGCTCAAAATCTTATCCCGCCAATCCGTAAGCACACCTATGCCCCTGACATTGAACCGTCCACCCTTATAACCGATGAAGCTGTATTCCAAGCCCTAACTGGGATCGACTGGGCAACCATTGACTTCCAGCCACTAGGTAGAGAGGAGGATGATGAACCGGTGCAAGATGATCCGCATCCGTCAAGTCAACCTGGTGACGAATCATGATTCGGAGGCCGGTTTAACCTTCCGCGTGCTACAATACTTGCCAAAAAACAATTATTATTTTGGGCACTGAAACGCCTTGTAATCGGCTAGTTAAAACACTTGGTCTGCTATGCCATCGTGCATATTTATTTTTGCCTGACACTTGTTAATCCGCCATGCTTAAGACATATGATGTTCATAATCCATAGTGATTTATTCAAGCTGTTCCTGCATACAAGAAGTTGAAAGTGTCCTGGCGGTTTACCACCGGACGGGTCATGATACCCAAATATATGTCGGATTTCGGGTTCCGGCAGACCCTTGAGGTTCGAACACTGTGGTGCGCACGGAGATATTTCCCCAACCAGCTCACGCGTTAATGGTTTGCACGGGATCTAAACTTGGAACGATGAACAGCACAAGAGACACAAGATTTATACTGGTTTGGGCCACCGTTGTGGTGTAATACCCTACTCCAGTATGTGGTGTGGTGGATTGCCTCTGGGGCTGATGAAGAACAGTACAAAGGAAGAACAACCTCGCGAGGGGCTGTTCTTGAGCTGGCGCGGTGGACTGCTTGGGTGAGTCCAGTCGCTTCTCTCTCTCTCTAGTAGGTTCGACCCATTCTCTATCTGTTTGTTCGTATATCCTTCCCTCCTTCGTTCGTCCTCCCTCTCTCTGTCGTGGCTAGTCCTATTTATAGAGGGAGGCCCTAGGCCTCTTCCCAAATAATGAGCGGGAAGGGCGCCAACAATTGGCCATTTTGAAGGGGAACATCTAGTACACTTATCCTGACTAAAGTTGGTCTTGGTCAGCCAAAGGCTCGACGGTGGCACGTCATGGGCTCCACGATGACCTCCTTCCTGCCGCTCTGCTGGTCTTGGTCTTGTTGCACCAAGCGATAACCTTTGCCTCGATGCCTTGGCACATGCTTGCCTCCTTTGCACCAAAGGGGAAATGAGGATGATCATGAGCTAGCGCCCACCAGTCTCGATCGTCATGGCTTGCGTCACGGGGCACCCTTGTGAGGTACCCTGCCTTGATCTCTCCGCCTCCTCGTGAGCACACCTCGACGAGGCTGCTCCCGAGGAAGGTTCCTGCCGTCCGCCCCACGAGGCTTGGCCTCGCGAGGGTCTTGAGCTGAGCTGAGCCGATGAAGCCGGGCCGCTCTGGCCCCAACTTGAGCCACGCCAGCAGCCGCAGTGCGAAAGTCTGGGACCCCTGCCTGCATCGACAGCTTGCTCCGGGCCCAAGGCACGCCTGACTTGGCTTAGCAGAGAAGCCGAAGGGCAAGTGCGCCATGCGGGTTCTAACAAAGATATCTTGGCCTTGGGTGCCGCGACATGGCGATTGATTGGTCGATGGGTGCCTCCGCTTCCCCATGACGCCTCGGCAACTGGCCCTTCGACAAAAAGGAGGCCCGGCCAGACTTGGTGCTCGTTCTTGCTCGCCTAGCTCCAGACCCCCTTTCTTGCCCTTCTCCTTCTTGCTTCCGAAATCCTCCAGATCTATCTCAATCCTTCCCATCCAGCAAGCCATGGCGCCTCGCAAGGCCCCGTCTGAGGCCTGGTACCTTCCGGCTCTGGATCCTCCGACCGCGTCGGAGAAGAATCTCGTCCTTGTGCGCCGGAGGACGGTGGCGCAGGGCAACAAGGGAGCGACTGTGCTCAAGGCCGGCTTCGATCAGCCTGAAGGCCAGGGTGTTGGCGTTCTGGGAACGGGGGTCCCCAGACTTGCCTGCCTGCGGCCTGCGGCATGGCTCAAAGGGGGGCCCAGCATGGCCCATCTTCATCAACACAAGCTCAAGACCCTCGCGAGGGGCCAAGCCTCGCGAAGCGGATGACAGGGAGCTTCCTCAGGCACGGCCTCATCAAGCTGGCTCGCGAGGAGGCGGAGAGATCAAGGCGGGGTACCTCACGAGGTGCCCATGACGCAAGCCATGACGATTTAACCAAGGGCGCCCAAGGCGCTTTCACGCAGTTGTCCTCCTTTCTCTTTGGTGCAAAGGGAGCAAGCGCAGCGAGAGCATCAAGCAAAGGCGTCCATTTACGTGCAACAAGACCAAGACCAGCCCAACGGCAGGAAGGAAGTCATTGTGGAGCCCCAAGCCAAGGCCACCACCAGAGCCTTTGACAGGCGAGGACCAACTTTAGTCAGGATAAGTGTACCAGATGTTCCCCTTCAAAATGGCCACTTGTTGGCGCCCTTCCCGCTCAATATTTGGGAAGAGGCCCAGGGCCTCTGTCTATAAATAGGACTAGCCACACACAGAGCTAGGGGCATCTGGTATCGAGAGAGCTGGATCCGGAATCCAAAACAGGGCTACATCTGAATCGAGTGAGAGAGAAAGAGAGGGAGCGACTGAACTCCTCCAAGCAGTTCATCGCCCGGCCAAGAACAGACCCTCGCGAGGTTGTTCTTACTTGTATTGTTCATCACCATCAGCCCAAGAGGCAATCCACCACACCACAAACTAGAGTAGGGTATTACACCACAATGGTGGCCCGAACTAGTATAAACCTCGTGTCTCGTGTGATGTTCATTTTGTAGTTTAGATCCTAGCAAGGCAGCGTGTGCGTGTAGGTAGAGGGCGAGATCTCGCTGCGCACCCGGTGTTGAACCTCTAGGGTCTGCGGAACCCGAATCCGACATTTGGCGCGCCCGGTAAAGTGCGCGAATTTGTCTTCCGCCGCCCTGTTCTCCGTCGACCACGCATCCATGTTCGGCTTCGCCGCTGGCTCGCTGAAAGCGCCGAGCCGCTCTCGCTTCCCGCGTCGCCCAGACGGCTCCCGTCGGCGGGCGCCCTCGTCGTTCCCCGTCGCCTGCCGTCAACGCCGCCACCGGCCCGGCGGGGAACGAGCAGCAAGCATCATCCCAGCATCCCTCCGTGAGGCAAGACGGCCGCACTGCTAGCCCTCTCTCGCCCCGGCTAGTTCTTCGTCTCGCGCATTCCGCGCGCCCGTGGAGGCTCGAGCTGCGCTCATCGCGGCAAACGAGCTCCTGCGCTACCGTCCAGTCGACGACGTCTACGAAGAGTGGCTCGACGCTGCCGCTGAAGCTTCGCTCGCTTCCGCAGGGGCTCCCACGCCGTCTGGCCCCGCCGCACAGCACTCTGGCTTCGCTGGCAACGGCTTCGGGCGCCACTGCCTCCTCAAGAAGGCGCCGACCCTAAGCGTGGTCCACGGCGGAACCCGCTCCGTCTGGCGCCCGGTAGCTGCAAGAGCAGAGCTGCCAGGAGGTCCCTCGCCCGCAAGAAGCTGCCCGACTGCTCCCCGCTCCAGCTCGTCGCGACCACGCTCCTGCTCTAGCACGTCAAGACCCCACGCTGCTCCCAGCTGCAGCGCATGGGGACCCGCAATACCAAGCTCTTCGTCACCCAAGGCCTCCCGTGGCCACATCAGGCTGCCGTGCCTTCACCACCGAGCTGCGCAGTCTCGCGTGGCCCGGCAAGTTCCAGCCAGACCTGCCTCCTCGCTACGATGGTACGGCCGACCCCGCAGAGTTCCTTCAGCTCTACGAGCTGGGCATCGAAGCCGCCAACGGAGACGAGAAGGTCATGGCGAACTTGTTTCCCATGGCGCTCAAGGATGGGGCCCGCACCTGGCTCCTGAACTTGGCTCCAGGCATGATCTCTTCCTGGGACGAGATGCGCACCCGCTTCATCGCCAACTTCCAAGGTACTCGTGACCGGCCACCCGCCGTGGCGACATGCGCCGCATCAAGCAAAGAACCGGGGAGACCCTACAGAAGTACATCCAGCGCTTCAACAACGCACGCCTTAAGATTCCCAAGGTGACCAAGGAGGCCATCATCTCCGCCTTCTCCGACGGTGTGCGTGACGTCAAGATGAAGGAGGAGCTGGCGATGCATGAAGACTTGTGCACTTCCTTGGAGATGTTCAACTTGGCGACCAAGTGCACCAGGGCCGTGGAAGGGCGTCTCTCCCTCCTCGAGCTGCCAGCCGCAGACCCAGAAGAGAAGAAACCCAAGGCCAAAGATGTGAAGCGCAAGGGGGCTGCCATGCTCGCGGCAGAACCGGACACCAAGCGGGGCAGAGATCAGTCCGAATCTTCCAAGGGCAGCCGGTACTGCGTGTACCACGACCTCCACACCCACAACACCAACGAATGTCAAAAGCTCCGAGCCGTGCGAGAAGGGAGGATCGGCCGACGTCCCGAGAGCAGCGACCGGGGCTACGGCCGAGGAGGGGGAAGGAACACAGGACGCTGGGAAGACCGCGGCCCTCACCAAGGGTGGCGCGACCAACCTCGCGAGGATCACTGGCGGGACCCGCCTCGCGAGGGAGGCTGGAGGGATCAGCCTCGCGAGGATCGCCCGCAAGGCAACGCAGGCCTCCCTCCTCTGCCACCGCAGCCAAGGAGAAATGAAGAACATCATCAGGACGAGGGGGCTGGGGGCTTCCAGGAGCCGCGCGGGATCGCCTGCATCCTGGGCGGAGCTCAAGCCCCAACCTCTCAACGCATCTTCAAGAAGTTCGCCCGCGAAGTGAATGCAGTCCTCCCCAAGCTCGAAGCCACACGCCCCTCGGTGGTCGGCGTGCGCCATCACGTTCAGCTCAGCGGATCAGCTCAAGTGTGCGGCCACAGTCGGAGTCCTCCCGATGCTTTGCTCCCCAATCATCAGCAACGTGCTAGTCACCAAGACCCTCATCGATGGCGGGGCAGGGCTCAACGTCCTGTTTGTGGAAACGTTCAACAATCTCCAAGTGCCTTACAATCAGCTTCAGCCGACCAAGCCTTTCTCTGGGGTCACCGACGGCTCCACGGTCCCGATTGGGCAGGTTCGCCTCCCTGTCACCGTCGGGCGCGCGCGACAACTACCACACCGAGCTCATCGACTTCGTCGCCCACATTCACCGCCATACAACGCCATCCTCGGGTACCCAAGCGCTGGCCAAGTTCATGGTCAGAACTCCACCACTTGCCATAACGTCCTCAAGATGCCAGGAAGTGGCAGAGTCATCACGGTGCCTGCGAAGAGAAAGACGCGGTGTGCTCCACGGAGCGAGCCTTTCAGGCCGCATCACTGAAGACCCGGATCGGCGAAGCGAGAGGCTTCAAGACCGCCCCAAGAAGAAGAAGACATCGTCCGGCCCGCCCTTAGGAGGCAGGCCCCTCGAGTCCTTGCACTGCTCGGGGGGAACCTCCTTCTATCGCATAGGAAAGCGCTAGCGACCTCCTCGAGCAGGGCTCGGGGCTCCCCCGAGGGCCACCGACCTTGCTAAGGTCACGAGGAAGGCGCTTGGGCACCACTTGGAGGCTTGTTTCAAGCACGCTTCCCTCAAGAAGGAGCAAGGCAAGGAGGGCCGAACCCTCAGGAGTTCGTCCCGGCTAAGATCATTCAGGAGCTGCAGGAGTCAAGAGTCATGAGTGGCAGCCGCCGCTTACCTGCCGTAGCTCCCCATCCAGGCGAGGATGGTGGGTTGCGCGTCTGCATCGACATACCAGGGCTCAACCGAGCCGCCTCTCAGGAGCGCCTCTGGCCCTCTCGTGTGGGGTGCAGCGAAGGTCCACCCAACAGCTACGTTCGCATGCCTTACGCTTGCCAAACGCGGCTGCCATGTTCCAGCGCCTCATGAGGAGCATCTTGGAGGCTCAAGAGGCCAGGCGTTCCGCAGCCCTGGCAGAGATGGAGATGGTCCACGAGGAGCCACCAGCGCCTCCGGAGCCTCCCGAGGCCCCGGAGCCTGGGGGCTCATGAGGATCGGCTCCTGCAGCCCACCGAGTCCGCTGCACCAACACCCTTTCTTCTTCAACACTATCAGGTGACATCTTTCAAGTTTCATTTCCAGCTGGGAGAGCGCCCCAGGGCTGCATTATTCCTAGGCCGCGTGGGTCCGTCCCTGCGGCGTGTATCCCTTTTACTTCATGTTCCTAGCTCATCTTGTTGGGGGCGCTCTTCGGGCTGCATCATCCCCAAGTCGCTCGGGCCAGACCCGGCGGCATGTATACTCTTGCGTTTATTTCGGGTCATGCGTTCAACCCATCATGCTTGTTATTTGATGCCAATCCATGGCACCTTTTCTTCGTTCATGTCGACCGCTTGCACGTTATAGGGGTACCGAGCATCGCGACTCGGGGCTCCTCTTGGCTCTCCAGCCCTCACCCTCGGCCTTGTCCACGGCATCGCGACACGGCATACCGGCCCGACGGTTGGGACCAGCTCGAGGGCGGGACCCGGGGCGTGGGCCGCATCTAACCAAATCTGCGGGAACACATCACAAGATAAGGCCCAATGCCAGCGCAACTCCGCCTTGAGGTAGGGCCCGTGAGTCCTGCTACTGGCTCACGGGTGCCCAGATACACCTCATCGGGCCCTACCGTGCAGCCACGTGTCGTAGGCGGAGGCTGTACATGCCCGGGCTCCTCCCCGAGGGGAGCCCCTCCCACGCACTGGGAAAGCAAAGATGCTCCACGCTGGCCGACGACATCGCCGAGGAGCGGCTATGCCCGTACACATCTGGAAGCGCTATGCTCATGGTGATAAATAAGCGAGGTGGCCCCGGGCTGCATCAACCTCGGGGAGCCCAGAGCTCGATGTCGGCCTCATCGCAACGCCTCCCTCGGGAGTGCAGCAGCGAGGGCTGGGCACCGAAGGGCTGCGCCAGGTCACGCCAGACGCACGCCACCCAGCCAAGCCCTCGGGCCTGGTTCATCGCACGTCCCTCCCGAAAGCGAGCCAAGGTACGAAGGCCGTTTGAGCGTCGAGGGGACTCCTGAGCATCGCGACTCAGAGCCTAACTGGTCACGTAGCCCCTAACTCCTTAGTTCCAAAGGCTAACGGCGGTTGAGGTATCTTGGCAGGGGCCGGGCTCTGGGCAGACGTGAGAACGGTAGATCCACCCACATCTCACCTCCCTACTTGTTGTTCGTGGCGCTAAGGGGACTCACGAGCATCGCGACTCAGAGCCTAACTTTTCACGTAGCTCCTCACTCCTTGGTCCCGTCACGGTTTCGTGGGGCTAACGGCGGTTGAGGTATCTTGAGGCCGAACTCTGCGGGCGTAGAACATAAGCAAGTAGGAAGGAAAAGCGCAAATTTCAAGGAATTCAAAAGCAAATATTATAGTCCATAATCATATCACAACGCCAAATGCAGTTTAAACGCCTCCCGAGGCATGATATATGTGCAGGAATTAAAAGCGAGCAGGAGCCACAATGGAGTCACTTGTCGCGGTGGAGCTGCGCGAGCGGGTTCGCCTTGTGGAGCCGCCCAGGAGGGTTAACAGCCGCCCGCTTTGGCTTGGTGCGTATGTCTGAACTTCCCAGCAGAGCCTCCCCACGACCATTCACGGCCTCAGCAGCGGCAGTGGCAAGCTCGCCTCTCGCTGGCTCCAGCAGGCTGTCGAGGTCGACGTTGGGATCACGAAGGTAGACGTGGGTGAGGACCCGCGTCAGCGCTGCAGAGGACAAGACACGCGCCTCGGCCTCAGCCGTAGGGCCAAGGCCAAGGGCGACATCTTCAAGAGTGCGAACCAGGAAGAGAAGGCAGGGCCGTCCTCTGCGCCGGCCAGCGGGCTCTCCAGGCCGCTATCGTAAAGCTCCCTCAGCAAGGTGCGAGCCTTCACCTCCATCTCCGTGAAGGCCACGCGATCCTCTGCAAGGACCCGTGCCTTGCCGTCCAGCTCGACCTTCCTCGCCTCCAACTCTTGCTCCAGCACGCCTAGGCGGTCACGGCGCTTCTTGAGCTTGGCGTCCCGGTCCTTGACGGCCACCTCACGAGGTTTCATGCCTTCCTCCTGCTCTTGGCGAAGGCGGGCCTCCTTGGCGAGCTGGTCCCGCAGGCCCTGCAGCTCGCTCTCCAGCGCCTCAACGGCTGTAGTGGCAGCATCAGGCAAGGGAACCTCAGGAGCCGCTTGGGCCGTGGGGGCTGAGCTCGCCCCAGCCTGCTCAGCCAGGCCTCGTGAGGACGACCGGGCAGGAGAGGCCCGTGTGTTACGGTCACCTTATTTCGCGGGCAGAGGCGCTGCCCCAGACGGAACCTCAGGAGATCCCTTTGGCTTCTCTGCCACGGGCGCCAGCCTAGCCAAGAGATACAGATGTCAAGCCTCAGCTACAAAACAAGAAATAAGATAGTAATCGAGCACTTACTGGTCGTCGCTCGCGGGCTCAAGCAACCTCCGGCCATACTTGAAGCCCGAGAGCCGGCTGCAGGGATCAGCCTCAAGGAGCTCGGGAGGCGGTAGCGCTGCGGATCGCCTCGGGCCGGGCAGACCAGCGAGGATCAGCCCGGTCACTGTCCTTCTTGGGATCGGGGCAAGCTCCGCCGCCCTGCCGTCATCATCCTCGTCGTCGTGCCGCCGGTGAGAGGCGGAGAACGCGGGACTTGCACCGAGGGAGGAGCCTCGACTCTCCGTCGGTCGCCTCGAGTCGAGCCCTCCTTCCCGCTCCCCTTCTCCCTTCTCTTGGCTGAGTCATGGGAGGACACGTCCACCGGGTCCTGGGAACCTCCATGGGCACGGGCCCGTCCCGTTGAAGACGGGCATGGATTCCACTACTGCTCCCGATCGTCAGCGGAGGAACTGGGCGTGGGCGCCCTCCAACCTCGCCACGTCGCCCCGACCAAAGAATGGAGAACCGCAGCCAGGTCGTCGCCGGCCAAGACCGCGGGGCTCGGGTGGGGCCTCCACATAGGAAGTGGGTACTGATGAAGCGGAGCCAGCTGGTGCTCTAGGAATTCCCTCAGCAGCGACGCGCCGGTCAGCTTCGCCGCTGCCATGCTGGCCGGCCTCAGATCCATATCCCTCTTCTCCAACACCGGCCTCGCGCGGGGGTCCATGAGCTCCACTCGAGACCAATCGTCGGAGTGTGTGGGGTGCTCCGTGGGCAAGATTAGCCGAGGATGGATGCGCCCAACATCTACCAAGACCCACTTGCTCCTGAAGCCCTCAATCCTCTTCCCAGGGTTCGAAATGGCGATGGAGCTACCGTGACTGTGACGAAGCTCGCACACGCAGAGATGGAACCACGAGAGGTCAGAAGGGAGAAATAGTGGCGCAGCAGACCCTTGAGGGCTGCACCCGGCGTGAGCCTCACAATAGTAGGCGAAGATCGCGGAAGGAGAACAGAGTTGGGGTGGAGATGCAGAGCTTGTAGCTTGTAATGGCGGAGGACAGAGAAGAAGAACTCGGAAAAGGGAGGCATCAGAACGGCAACAATGGCGCTTACAAAGAGCGGATAGAAGGTGTTACCTTGGCCCTCAGGGAGGGCGGAGCCGGCCTTGAACACCTTCGCCCCGTCGATGCCCTGCGCCGCCACCATCTGGCGCACCCGGGCAAGGCTCGCCTCCGACACGTTCAGCGAGTCCAGGGCAGGCGAGTACCAAGCTCCGGTGAGGTGCAGCGGCGCCATGTCTTGCTAGGGCGTCTTGATCGAAGTGGATCTGAAGGTTTCGGAGGCAGGAAGGAGAGGCGCAAGAAAGGGGATCTGAGCAGTAACCAGAGAAAGCAAGGGAAGCAAAGCCTAGGCAGACGCCGCTCCTTTATCAACTCGCGCGGTTGCTAAGGTACCCACGTCCAATCAACTGCCACGCGGCGCCCAAGACCACAGGCTGCTAGGGCCTGCGGTGCTTCGCACTTGCCCCTTCGCCTCTCTGCTCGGCCAAGCCCGGGCGCGCCTTGGGCCCGGGGGCTACTGTCGGTGTTCTGGGAACGGGGGTCCCCAGACTTGCACACTGCCTCATGCGGGCGTGGCTCAAGGGGGCCCAGCACGGCCCATCTTCACCAACACAAGCTCAAGACCCTCGCGAGGGGGCCAAGCCTCATGAGGCGGACGACGGGGAGCTTCCTCGAACGGCAACCTCATCAAGCTGGCTCATGAGGAGGCGGAGAGATCAAGGCGGGGTACCTCACGAGGTGCCCATGACGCAAGCCATGACGACCAAGGGCGCCAGGCGGGCGCCAGCCCGCGCAGTGTCCTCCTTTCCTCTTTGGTGCAAAGGGAGAAAGCGCAGGTGAGAGCATCAAGCAAAGGCGTCCATTTTGATGCAACAAGACCAAGACCAGCCCAACGGCAGGAAGGAAGTCATTGTGGAGCCCAAGCCGGCGTCACCACTAGAGCCTTTGACAGGCGAGGACCAACTTTAGTCAGGATAAGTGTACCAGATGTTCCCCTTCAAAATGGCCAATTGTTGGCGCCCTTCCCGCTCAATATTTGGGAAGAGGCCCAGGGCCTCTGTCTATAAATAGGACTAGCCACACACAGAGCTAGGGGCATCTGGTATCGAGAGAGCTGGATCCGGAGTCCAGAACAGGGCTACATCTGAATCGAGATAGAGAGAAAGAGAGGGAGCAACTGAACTCCTCCAAGTAGTTCATCGCCCGGCCAAGAACAAACCCTCGCGAGGCTGTTCTTCCTTGTATTGTTCATCACCATCAGCCCAAGAGGCAATCCACCACACCACAAACTAGAGTAGGGTATTACACCACAATGGTGGCCCGAACTAGTATAAACCTTGTGTCTCTTGTGTTGTTCCTTTCGTAGTTTAGATCCTAGCGAGGCGGCGGGGTGCAGGTAGGTAGAGGGCGAGATCTCCGTGCGCATCCCAGTGCTCGAACCTCAAGGGTCTGCCGGAACCAGAAATCCGACACAGGGGAGCACCTTCTACCCATTCTTTGTGAGCGCCATCATCGCCGGTCTGGTCCCTCCTTTTTCCGAGTTCTTCTTTGTTGTTCTCCGCCAATACAACTTGCAAGCTCTGCATCTCCACCCCAACTCTGTTCTTCTCCTGGAGATTTTCGCCTACTATTGTGAGGCTCACGTTGGGATAAATCCCTCGGTGGCTTTGTTGCGCCATTACTTTTACCTCCGGGTCTCTCGTGGCCCTATTACTGCATGCGCGAGCTTTGTCGCACACTCCAGCTCCAACTCCATCTCCAAGCCCGGGAAGAGGATCGAAGGCTTCAGGAGCAAGTGGGTTCCTGGTGGATGTGGGGCGCATCCACCCCCGACTGGCGCTGACGTCGGGGCAGCCCAAGACCGTTGATGTGTGGTCTCGCCTGGAGCCTACGTCGACCCTCAGCCAAGATGGTCTTGAAAGAGGATAGGCGCGGACTGAGGCGGCAGCTTGGGCGCGTGGCCGACCGGGGCCACGCTCTGAGGAGTTCCTGGAACACCGGGTGGCTCCGCTCCGGGAGCATTCGCTCCCGTTATGAAGGCTTGGGGAGGTAGGTGACGCCCTTCGCCTGAGCTCCGAGGCCCTCTCTGACGAAGATCTGGTCGGGGCTCTCCATTCCTTGGTCGGGGGAGACGTGGCGAAGCGGGAGGGCGCTCCCGTCCCCCTGTTCCTTCACGACGACTGGGAGCAAGTGGTGAGCGCCATGCCCACCTTCATTGGTGAGGGGCTAGTGCCCACTGGGGCTCCCGAGGATCTGACGATGTCGGCGACGGTGAACGTTTCCTCCAGCAACTCCAGCGGGAGTGAGGAGGAAGAAGAGGAGGTGGAGGAAGAAGAGTCTGACTTCGAGGCGACTGGCGAGGAGTCAGGGGATTCCTTCCCTCGGCGCACGTCCCACGCCCTTCGCTCCATGCCGGACAACGACGAGGCCGGTGCCAGGCGAGGAGGGGAAGATTCTCCCCTGGTTCCGAGGAAGGGCAGGTCGGGGCTGGTTCCCCCAGGGTCCTCTCTGGCTCCGGGGCGGTCTAAGGCCAGCTCCGGCCTTCCCGACGCGCCTACTGCTTCCGGGCCTCCCAAGGCTGACCCAAGCTGCAGGCTTTCGGGCTTCAAGGGCGACCAGTAAGTGTTCGATCCGTGTTTTGCTTTGCTTCCGCCGCCGATGCCTGATGTCTGTATTCTCTTGACCAGGTCGGCACCTGCAGCAAAAAGGCCGAAGGGGGCTTCTGCGGCCCTACTTGAGGCGGGTTCGCCTGCCGGGGCTGCGGCTCGCCTGAGGGAAAGGAGGCGTGGCTCGCGCCTCCCCCCGGTCATCCTCGCGAGCCTAGCAGGGGCACTCTGGCGGTGAGTCGGCCTCGTGGCCCCCGAAGTCTGGAGGTGCCTGCGCTTGACGTTGTCGCTGAGGTGGCCCAGGCCCAGGGGGCTCCTCCTTCCCAAGCCGTGATCACGCTGCCGTCTTCTACACCTGCTCCACCGGCTCTAGTCCCTTCTGATCCCTCGGCCATCCTGGACCAGGCTGCCAGCTAACTGAGCCGGCTGCAAGAGGATCTCCGGAATGCTGATCCCCGTCTAGTGGCCGGGCGCCTGGAGCTAGCTTCTGGCTGGGCCCGCTCTACTGCCTCTGTCCGAGCGGCGCTGAGCTAAGCCGCGTCGACCTCTGATGGGGAGAAACAACCCGCCTGCCAGGCCAGGGCCGCTCGTGATGCTGCCCAGGGCGACGCCGCGGACGCCCGGGACCGCTGCAAGGCGCTGGAGGTCGAGCTGCAAGGCCTGCGCGACGAGCTCGCCAAGAAGGTTCGCGGCCGCCAGGAGAAGGAGAAGGAGATGGAGGCTCGGGAGGCCGCCGTCAGGGACCGGGACGCCGAGCTTGATAACTGCCATGGCCGGTTGGAGACGCTAGAACAATCGCTGAAAGAAGAGATGATCGAGCTAGACAGGAAGGCAAAGATCTTGTTTGAGGATCGGGTGGCCTTCGCGAGGTTGGAGGAGAAGGCTCGCGCCGCGTTGAAGACGCTCTACGAGGGTGGCCTAGAGAAGCCGTTGGCTGGTGCAGAGGACGGCCCCGCCGAGCTGCTTCCTTTCTTGGTCCGTGCACTTGAAGATGTCGCGGTCGGCCTTGGCCCCACAGCCGAGGCCGAGGCGCATGCCCTGTCTTCTGCAGCGCTGACGCGTGTCCTTAGCCACGTCTACCTTCACGACCCCAGCGTCGACCTTGACGGCCTGCTGGAGCCTGTGAGCGGCGACCTTGCCGCTGCCACTGCTGAGGCCGTGAAAGGCCGAGCCGAGGCCCTGCTGGGGAAGTTCTGCGCCTTCAGCGCCTTTCCTGGGCGTGGTGCAGCCAGCTCCGCGGCCTCGGGAGGTGGGGGCGCCACAGGAGAGTGATCCCTTCGCAGCTTCCGCTCTGCTTTAATTCCTGCAACATGCACCATGCCTCGTGGAGGCGTTTAAACTTGTGTTTGGCATTGTGAAATGACTTATGGCTTGTAATATTTGCTTTGAATTCGCATTCTTCCCTCCTACTTGCGTGTTTTCTACGTCGGCAGGGCCCGACCCCGCGCATACCTCAACCGCCGTTAGCCCCGACCGGAAAACAGGACGAGACCAAGGAGTGAGGGGCTATGTGGAAAGTTAGGCTCCTGAGTCACGATAAGCTCGGGGAGTCCCCTTGATCTTGCGAACAACAAGTAGGGACGAGAGGCATAGGAGTGGATTGGTCGTTCTCACGTCGGCGAGGCCCGGCCCGCGCCATACCTCGGCCGCCGTTAGCCCGACCGGAGACCAGGGCGGGACTAAGGAGTGAGGGGCCTACGTGACGGTTAGGCTCCTGAGTCGCGATGCTCAGGAGTCCCCCTGACGCTCAAAGCAATTTTCATACCTTGGCTCCGCCGGGAGGTGACGACCAGGTCCTGTGGACCTGGGCTGGGTGGTGTACGTTGAGGCGTGGCTCGGCGCAGCCCCTGTGTCCATCCCCCTCGCGCGGCACTCCCAAGGGGAGGCGTTGCGATGGCGCCAGACACTGAGCTCTGGGCTCCCTGAGGTTGATACGGTTGTGAGCCGCCCTCAGTTGTTTATCACCAGCGCGGAGCATAGCGCTTATGTATGTGTACGGGCATAGCCGCTCCACGGCAGTGTCGTCAGCCAGAGCGGAGCATGGTGCTTCCACTGGTATGTGGGAGGGGGCTCCCCTCCGGGAGGAGCCCCCGAGGCGTGTACAGCCCCGCCCTGACACGTGGTCGGCACAGTAGGGCTAGGAGAGGTGTATCTGGGCACCCGTGAGCTAGCGCGGGACTCACGAGGCCCTACCTCGAGGCGGGTTGCGCCTGGCTCTGGGCCTTTATCAATGGTGTGTCCCTGCAGGGTTAGAATGCAAATGCTCTACGTCCTCAGGTCCTGGCCTCGGCGAGCTCACCGCCCGCTGGTATGACAGTCGTGATGCCGTGGAGTCAAGGCTGGGGTGAGGGCTGGAGAGCCAAGAAGAGCCCATGAGTCGCGATGCTCGGTACCCCCTTTTAACGATGCAAGCGCTTTGCATTAGGCGGAGAGGCCCGCGACAGGTAGTAGGCAACAATTGCGTGAATCAGGTTAAGCGGAGGAGCAAATCCATCTAGATAAGTGCGGAGAAAGCACGCCACTGGAGTGCAGCCCGAGCAGCTTGGGGATAATGCAGCCCGAGGCGCCCCAACAAGGTAAGTAAAGAACATAAGCAAAACGGATACATGCCGCGGGGACGAACCCACGCGGCCTGGGAATGATGCAGCCCGAGGGGCGCTCCCAGCTGAAAGCGGAACTTGGAAATGTGTCACCTGATATGGTCGGAGATGGCGGGATGTTGAGGTAGCGGATGACGCGTGATGAGGAAGCCGGCCCTCATGAGACCTCCGGACCTGGAGCCTCGGGAGGCTCCAGGGGGACGGGGGGTTCCTCGAGAGCCATCTTCATCTCTGCTAGGACCGCGCACTGCTTGACCTCTTGAGCCTCCAAAGCGCACCTCAGCAGGCGCTAATGGGCGGCGACCGCGTTGGGCAGGCCGAAAGGCATGCGAAAGTAGTTGTGAGGTGGACCCTCGCAACGCCCCACGCGTGAGGGCCAGAGGCGCTCCTGAGACGCGGCCCGGTTGAGCCCTGGTATGTCGATGTAGACTCGCAACCCACCATCCTCGCCTGGATGTGGGGCCACGGCGGGCAGGCGGCAACAGCCGCGCATGACTCTTGACTCCTGTAGCTCCTGGATGCTCCTCGTGATGAACTCCTGAGGGTTTGGCCCTCCTTGCCTCATACCTTCCTGAGGGAAACGTGCCTTGAAGCACGCCTCCAAGTGGTGCCCGAGCGCCTCCCTCATGACTCCGGCTAGGTCGGTGGCTCGCCATGAAAGAGCCCCCAAGCCCCGCCCGAGGAGGGCGCCGGGCGCACCTTCCTATGTGACAGAGGGTGGCGCCCCTTGAATGGGCGTGGGTCCTGTTGCCACGCCTCCGGAGGTGCCTACCCCATGAGGGCTTGGACCAGGCGAAGCCTTCTTCTTCTTAGGGATTGCCTCGGGAAGTCTCCCGCTCCTGTGATCTGGGTTTTCGATCGCTGCGGCTTGGAAGGAACGCTCAAGAGAGCACACTGCATCCCTTTCCTCACAAGGCACTGTGATGACTCCTTCACTTCCTGGCATCTTGAGGACATTGTAGCCATGGTGAGTCACTGCAATGAACTTGGCCAAAGCTGGGTGCCCGAGGATGGCATTGTATGGCAGGCGAATGTGGGCGACGTCGAAGTCGATGAGCTCGGTGCGGTAGTTGTTGGTTGTCCGAAGGTGTCGGGAAGGCGAACTTGCCCTATCGGGACGGTGGAGCCATCGGTGACTCCTAAGAAGGGCTTGGTCGGCTGAAGCTGACCGTATGGCACTTGGAGATCATTGAATGTCTCGACAGATAGGACGTTGAGCCCTGCTCCGCCGTCGATGAGGGTCCTGGTGACTTGCACATTGCTGATGACTGGTGAGCAAAGCATGGGGAGGACTCCGGCCGTTGCCGCGCACTTGAGATGATCCGCTGAGCTGAACGTGATAGCGCATGACGACCACACGAGAGGGCATGTGGCCTCTGGCACAGGGAGGACTGCATTCACCTCGCGAGCAAAGCCGCTTGAAGATGCGCTGAGAGGCTGGGGCTGGCGCCACCCGGGATGCAAGCGATCGCGGCTCCTCTGAAGCACCCAGCCCCTCGTCACGATGATTGTCTTCGTACCTCCTTGGCGGCTGCGGCAGAGGTGGGAGCCCTGCGTTGCCTTGACGGCGATCCTCACGAGGCTGGTCCCTCCAACCTCCCTCGCGAGGCTAGTCCTGCCAGTGATCCTCGCGAGGTCTGTCACGCCATCCTTGGCAAGGGCCACGGTCTTCCCAGCATCCTGCGCCTCTTCCACCTCCTCGGCTGTAGCCCCGATCATTGCGCTCGGGGCGTCGGCCAATGCGCCCTTCTCGCACGGCCCTGAGCTCCTTGCATTCGTTGGTGTTGTGGGTGTGGAGGTCGTGGTATACGCAGTACCGGCTGCCTTTGGATGACTCGGGCTGATCCCTGCCTCGCTTGGTGTATGCGGTTACGCGCGAGCACGGCAGCCCCCTTGCGCTTCACGTCCTTGGCCTTGGGCTTCTTCTCTTCTGGATCGGCAGCCGGAAGCTAGAGGAGGGAGAGGCGCCCTTCCTCAGCCCTGGTGCATTTGGTCGCCAAGTTGAACAGCTCCAGGGATGTGCACAGGTCTTCATGCATTTCTAGCTCCTCCTTCATCTTGGCGTCCACGCACGCCATCGGAGAAAGGCTGAGATGATGGCTTCCTCGATCACCTTGGGGATTTTGAGGCGGGCGTTGTTGAAGCGCTGGATGTACTTCTGCAGGGTCTCTCTGGCTGCTTTGCTTGATGCGGCGCGCATGTCTCTCACGGCCAGAGGCCGGTCGCGAGTGCCTTGGAAGTTGGCGATGAAGCGGGTGTGCATCTCGTCCCAGGAGGAGATCGTGCCGGGAGCCAGGTTCAGGAGCCAGGTTTGGGCTCCGTCCTTGAGCTCCATGGGGAACCAATTCGCCATGACCTTTTCGTCCCCGTTGGCGGCTTCGATGCCCAGCTCGTAGAGCTGAAGGAACTCTGCTGGGTCGGCGATGCCGTCGTAGCGAAGAGGCAGGTCTGGCTTGAACTTGCTGGGCCATGCGACGCTGCATAGTTCGGCGGTGAAAGCGGCAGCGACTGCGGTGTACGGGGCTCTCTGTTGATGCAGAGCTTGCTCTTGTGGATTCCCGTGCACCGCTGCCTGGAGCAGCGCGGGGTCTTGACGCGGTGGCGCTGGAGCGCGATCGCGGTGCTCCGGTGCTAGGAGCACGCGAGCACCTTCTTGGGGACGAGGGATCTCCTGGAAGCTCCTTTCTTGTTGCGCGGGCGCCGGACACGGAGGGTCTCGGCCCGGGGCCACGCGGCTTGGAGCCAGGGCGCCTTCTTGGGGAGGAGGTGGCGGGGCCACCTCCGGCTCCCTGCCTCCCGCGCGGGGTGAAGGGCGAGGCAACAAGAGGGGACGGCACGGGAGCCCCTGCGGCACGGACGAGCTCAGCGACGCAGTCGAGCCACTCCTCGTAGACGTCGTCGACAGGGCGGTAGCGCAGGAGCTTGTTTACCGCGATGAGCGCGGCTCGAGCCTCCATGGGAGTGCGGCTCGAGCCTCCATGGGAGCGCGGTGCGCACGGGACGAAGAACCAGCAGGGGTGAGTGAAGGAGTAGCAGTGCGGCCTTCTCGCCTCACCGATGGATGCAGGGACGAGGCCTGCTGCTCGTTCCCCGCCGGGCCGGTGGCGGCGTTGGCGGCAGGCGATGGGGAACGATGGGGGTGTCCGCCGACGGGAGCCGTCTGGGTGACTCGAGCGGTGCGAGCAGCCCGGCGCTCGGCGCAGGCTCGGCAAGCGTCAGCCATGGACACGGCGGAAGATCACACGCGACCAGCGGAAGAAAGATTCCGGCACACCCCTACCTGGCGCGCTAAATGTCGGATTTCGAGTTCCGGCAGACCCTTGAGGTAAGAACACTGGGGTGCACACGGAGATCTTTCCCCTACCAGCTCACGCGTTAATGGTTTGCACGGGATCTAAACTAGGAACGATGAACAGCACAAGAGACAAAAGATTTATACTGGTTCGGGCCACCGTTGTGGTGTAATACCCTACTCCAGTGTGTGGTGTGGTGGATTGCCTCTGGGGATGATGAAGAACAGTACAAAGGAAGAACAGCCTCGCGAGGGGCTGTTCTTGAGCTGGTGCGGTGGACTGCTTGGGTGAGTCCAGTCGCTTCTCTCTCTCTCTCTAGTAGGTTCGGCCCGTTCTCTATCTGTTTGTTCGTCCGTCCTTCCCTCCTTCGTTCGTCCTCCCTCTCTCTGTGGTGGTAGTCCTATTTATAGAGGGAGGCCCTGGGCCTCTTCCCAAATAATGAGCGGGAAGGGCTCCAACAATTGGCCATTTTGAAGGGGAACATCTAGTACACTTATCCGAACTAAAGTTGGTCTTCGGCTGCCAAAGGCTCTGACGATGACGCCGTCCTGGGCTCCACGATGACCTTCTTCCTGCCGCTCTGCTGGTCTTGGTCTTGTTGCACCGAAGTGGTAACCTTTGCCTAATGCCTTGGCCTGTGCTTGCCTCCTTTGCACCAAAGGGGAAATGAGGACATCATGCGTGGTGGCGCCCGCCCCAGTCTCGATCGTCATGTCTTGCGTCACGGGGCACCCTCGTGAGGTACCCTGCCTTGATCTCTCCGCCTCCTCATGAGCCTGCTTGACGAGGCTGCTCCTGAGGAAGGTTCCTGTTGTCCGCCCCGCGAGGCTTCGCCCCTCGCGAGGGTCTTGAGCTTGAGCTGATGAAGCTGGGCCGCGCTGGGCCCCCACTTGAGCACGCCGCAGGCCGCAGGAAAGCAAGTCTGGGGACCCCCGTTCCCAGAACGCCGACAATATATATAGCGAGGGTTTATAACCAAGGCTGTAAAAAGATAATCAAATATGAAAATAAATTATACCTGTGATATTGAATCACATCGTTGGTTGACCAACTTTTGTAGTAAGGGCGATACTCCTAATCATGAGTACTGATAACTCCTTCCATATTGTGTCGGTTTATGATAAAACCGTACCGGTTTGTGATAAACACCGGTTTATCCATATATAACACTGGCGACTTATAGTCGAAACCAGACCGGGTTAGTAAGCACCGAATTATAACTGATCATGTACAGACAACTTGTAGTTGAAAACCAAGCCGTGTTAATGAACGCCGGTTTATCAAAAACATTATAAATGTCATCAAAGGAGAATAAAAAACTTGGCAAATAAAAGCATATGAAAACTTGTAGTTGAGGCTTTTCACGGGCTGCCAGGCCCCAAATTGAGGCTTTTCATGGGCTGCCAGGCCACTGAGTTAAACCATTTCACAAAGCCTTTTAAGATGGACCTCAATCTTTAACCAATCGTCGTTTTAACCTTGACAAGTTCAGGGTCTATGAGATTGACTTGTCAAACGTTCGGCGGGTCATACCAGGTTTACCTGGATGGAGTGGCTTACTTAAAGAGGCAGGATAACCCGGGATTCTAGGTGAATACAACAGGCTTCCAAGCCGTGGCTTGATAGCCTATTACGAGTGTAGATTCTTTGTTCATTGCGAAGCAAAGAATCCCCAAGCAATATTTTAAGCTGTGCTCAGTGGGTGCCTATGTTTGAGTTGTGCTTTTGCAACACTCTCTTTGGCCCCTAAGTCATTTTCTTTTGGCCTTGAGCTGATCAAGAGGTGTAGCTATGGTTCGAATACGACCAAGCCCCCAAGTGATTTTCCTTGTGGCCTTGTGCCGATCAAAAAGGTGTAACTATGGTTCGAATAAAACCAAGCCCCCAAGTGATTTGTATATATGGCTTTATAAGCTGAATCAAGGGGTAAACCGGATGCCGCTTTATAAACAGAAGCCCCCATGTAACCACACACGATGTAAGAAAAACAACAGATACCCCGCTTTAGCTGAGGCTCCGGTTTATTATATTGATCATAATATATACATTGTTATAACTATGTACATAAGTAGAGCCTATGGCTCATGTATAATAGGGTCGAAGATGAGCGATGTTCCACGGCCGGTGGGTCTCCTCCTCCGATTTACGTGAGTCTTTGTGCTCTCGAACATCGATAAGGTAGTATGACCCGTTATGCAGATTCTTGCTGGCCACGAAAGGTCCTTCCCAAGGCGGGGATAACTTATGCATATCAGTCTAATCCTGGATGAGCCGGAGCACCGGATCGCCTTCTTGAAAAATTCTGGTTCTAACCCGGCGGCTGTGATAACGACGCAAATCTTGCTGGTAAATCGCCGAAGTCACGCTCCTCATCTAATAGGTCAAGTGCTTCCTGTCATGCCTTCTCATTGTCAGCTTCGACATACGCCGCCACACGAGGCGAGTCATGACGGATATCACTAGGGAAAACCGCCTCTGCTCCATAAACCATGAAAAAAGGCGTGTAACCCGTGGATCTGTTGGGCATGGTATTGATGCTCGATAACACAGAAGGTAACTCCTCCACCCAACAACCCGGCGTCCGTTGCAAAGGAACCATAAGCCGGGGCTTGATGCCTCTCAAGATCTCTTGATTGGCTCTCTCCGCTTGACCATTAGACTGGGGTGAGCCATCGATGATACCTCAAGCGGATGTGCTCACGTTGTGAGAACTCCTTCATAGCACCTTTGGACAGATTGGTACCATTATTAGTTATAATGCTGCGTGGACGCCAAACCGGAAAATCACCTTCTTGATGAATTGAACTGCCGTAGCTGCATCACACTTACTGACTGGCTCCGCCTCCACCCACTTAGTGAACTTATCAACAACCACCAAAAGGTGGGTCTTCTTGTCCTTGGATCTCTTAAAGGGCCCAACCATATCCAGCCCTCAAGTTGGAAACGGCCAGGTGATTGGAATCATCCTCAACTCTTGAGCCGGTACATGGGCGCGGCGTGAGAATTTTTGGCAGCCATCACACCTTTTGACCAAGTCCTCGGCATCGGCATGAGCCGTTGATACGTCTCCGTCGTATCTACTTTTCCAAACACTTTTGCCCTTGTTTTGGACTCTAACTTGTATAATTTGAATGGAACTAACCCAGACTGACGCTGTTTTCAGCAGAATTGCCATGATGTTGTTTTACGTGCAGAAAACAAAAGTTCTCGGAATGACCTGAAACTCCACGGGATGTCTTAAAAAATAATAATAAATCCTCGCCAAAGATGAAGACCAGGGGGCCCACACCCTGTCCACGAGGTGGGGCGCGCCCCCCCTCTGGGTGCACCCCCTACCTCGTGGGCCCCTGAGACCCTCCGCGCCAACTCCAACTCCATATATTGGCTTCGGGAGAAAAATCAGAGAAAGTTTCATCGCGTTTTACGATATGGAGCCGCCGCCAAGCCCTAATCTCTCTCGGGAGGGCTGATCTGGAGTCCGTTCGGGGCTCCGGAGAGGGGGATTCGTCGCCGTCGTCATCATCAACCATCCTCCATCACCAATTTCATGATGCTCACCGCCGTGCGTGAGTAACTCCATCGTAGGCTTGCTGGACGGTGATGGGTTGGATGAGATTTATCATGTAATCGAGTTAGTTTTGTTAGGGTTTGATCCCTAGTATCCACTATGTTCTGAGATTGATGTTGCTATGACTTTGCTATGCTTAATGCATGTCACTAGGGCCCGAGTGCCATGAATTCAGATCTGGCCCTATTATGTTTTCATGAATATATGTGTGTCCTTGATCCTATCTTGCAAGTCTATAGTCACCTATTATGTGTTATGATCCGACAACCCCGAAGTGACAATAATCGGGATACTTCTCGGTGATGACCATAGTTTGAGGAGTTCATGTATTCACTATGTGCTAATGCTTTGTTCGGTTCTCTATTAAAAGGAGGCCTTAATATCCCTTAGTTTCCAATAGAACCCCGCTGCCACGGGAGGGTAGGACAAAAGATGTCATGCAAGTTCTTTTCCATAAGCACGTATGACTATTTATGGAATACATGCCTACATTACATTGATGAACTAGAGCTAGTTACATGTCACCCTATGTTATGACTGTTACATGATGAACCACATCCGCATAATTATCCATCATTGATCCGGTGCCTCTGAGCTTTCCATATCTTGGTTTACGCTTATTTACTTTTAATTCACTCTTGTTACAATCACTACAAAAATACCAAAAACATTACTTTTGATGTCTTTACTTTGTTACCGTTACCACCACTATCATATTACTTTGCTACTAAACACTTTGTTGCGGATACTAAGTTTCGGTGTGGTTGAATTGACAACTCAGCTGCTAATACTTGAGAATATTCTTTGGCTCCCCTTGTGTCGAATCAACAAATTTGGGTTGAATACTTTACCCTCGAAAATTTTGCGATCCCCTATACTTGTGGGTTATCAAGACCTTTTTAAAGCGCCGTTGCCGGGAGCATAGCTCTATTCTTTGAGTCACTTGGGATTTATATCTGTTGACCACTATGAAGAACTTGAAAGACGCTAAGACAACAATTTATCCATCAACTACGAGGGGAGATAAGGAACTGCCATCTAGCTGTGCACTTGATTCACCTTCTGTTATGAGTAAGCTAGCGACACCTAAACCTGCTTCTACTATTTGCTCTGATATGTCGCATGTTATTGATGATGCCACTTCTGCTATGCATGATACTTATGATGAAACTGCTTCTATGCTTGATACTACTGTGCCCCTTTGGTGAATTCCTAGATGAACAAATTTCTAGGTCTAGAGAAAGAAAATATTGAAACTGAATACAATGATGAAAGTGATGATGAAAATATGCCTGCTATTCACGAGGGTTATCTTTTTGATGCTGAATTTTCTGCAGCTATTTTTTGCTTGTAAGGATAGATATGAACTTAAGAGGCTGCTTGTTAAATGGAGTAAAGAATCTCTTAGAGATAGGATGAGACCTGACCACCTTTTGCTACTTCACCTATCTTTGTTCACGATAAGGATTATGAATTCTCTGTTGATCCTGATATAATTACTTTGGTTGAATCTGATCCTTTTTATGGCTATGAATCTGAAACTGTTGTGGCGCATCTTACTAAGTTAAATGATATAGCTGCCCTGTTTACTAATGATGAGAGATGGCGCTACTTTTATATACTCAAAATATTTCCGTTCTCATTAAAGGGTGATGCTAAGATATGGTTTAATTCTCTTGATCCTGGTTGTGTGCATAGTCCCCAGGATATGATTTATTACTTCTCTGATAAATATTTCCCTGCTCATAAGAAACAAGCTGCTTTGAGGGATATATATAATTTTGTGCAAATTGAAGAAGAGAGTCTCCCACAAGCTTGGGGGAGGATTCTCAAGTTACTTAATGCCTGATCATCCTCTTAAGAAACCTGAAATACTTGATATCTTTTATAATGGACTAACCGATGCTTCCAAAGATTACTTGGATAGTTGTGCTGGTTCTCTTTTCAGGGAAAGAACACCGGATGAAGCTGAAATTCTATTGAATAATATGTTAACAAATGAAAATAATTGGGCAACTCCTGAGCCAGCCCCTGAGCCAGCTCCTGAGCCAATTACTGAGCCTATTCCTAAACCAACTCCAAAGAAGAGAGGTGTTCTATTTCTCAGTCCCGAAGATATGCAAGAGGCAAAGAAATCTATGAAATAAAAAGGTATTAAAGTCAAGATGCTAAGAATTTACCTCCTATTGAAGAAATACATGCTCTTAATTTACACTTTGTTGAAGAAGTATATGATCTCAATTCTTTATTCCTTTGAAGAACCTCCGATCCCGATATCCCGACCACGGTAGTAAAGGTAAATTCTCTCTATATATATGATAAAGTTGAAGTACCTCCTACTAAAATTGCTAGTCAGTGCTTGGATGAGTTTGATAACTTTATGTTTAAGCAAGATGACTTTAATGCTTATTTTGGTAGACAATTGAAACAGAATACCTTTATGATTAAACGCTTGAGTGATTATATGGCTAATATTAGAGGTGAACTTAAACTTGTTAGCAAACATGCTTCCATGGTCACCACTCAAGTAGAACAAGTACTTAAATCTCAGAAAGAAGTGCTTGATGAAATGAATAGTAAGAAAAATGATTATGCTTTGTTAGAGTGGCTACTAGAACTGGTAGAATGACTCAGAACCTTTGTATCCTGAAGGCCACCCTAAGAGAATCGAGCAAGATTCTCCACGGAAATAATATTGATATGCCTAGTTCTTCTAAAAGGAAGAAAAGAAAAATGATAGAACTGTGCAAACTTCTAGTGAACCTGTTCTTTGAACCACACGATAATCCAAATGATATCTCTATGTCCGATCTTTGAAACACAATCTGGTAATGAACATGAACCTAGTGAAAATGTTAATGATAATGCTCAACCTAGTAATGATAATGATGTAGAAGTTGAACCTGCTGTTGATCTTGATAACCCACAATCAAAGAATCAACGTTATGATAAAAGAGACTTCGTTGCTAGGAAACATGGTAAAGAAAGAGAACCATGGGTTCAGAAACCCATGCCTTTTCCTCCGAAACCATCCAAGAAAAAGGATGATGAGGATTTTGGTAACGCTTCATTGAAATGATTAGACCCATCTTTTTGCGTATGCGATTGACTGATATGCTCAAAATGAATCCTTATGCTAAATATATGAAAGATATTGTCACAAATAAAAGAAAGATACCAGAAGCTGAAATTTCCACCATGCTTTCTAATTATACTTTTAAGGGTGGAATACCAAAGAAACTTGGAGATCCAGGAGTACCTACTATACCATACTCCATTAAGAGAAATTATGTTAAAACTGCTTTATGTGATCTTGGAGCGGTGTTAGTGTTATGCCTCTCTCTTTATATCATAGACTTGACTTGAATAAGTTGACACCCTACTGAAATATCTTTGCAAATGGCTGATAAATCAACTGCTATATCTGTCGGTATTTGTGAGGATGTGCCTGTTGTGGTTGCAAAGCGTTACTATTTTAACGGACTTTGTTATTCTTGATATTCCGAGGATGATAGTATGTCTATTATTCTTGGAAGACCTTTCCTTAATACTGCGAGGGACTGTTATTGATTGCAACAAAGGCAATGTCACTTTTCATGTTAATGGTAATGAGCACACTGTACACTTTCCGAGGAAACAACCTCAAGTTCATAGTATCAACTCTACTGGAAAAATTCCATCGATTATATTTGGAGGTTTTGAATTTCCTCTCCCTACTGTCAAGAAGAAATATGATATACTTATTATTGGGGATGTCCATATCCTCGTTGAGGTAACATAGTGTTATTTGAAATTTCTCCGGTTCCATGTTAATCGGAATGAGTTTGTTAACAAGACTTGATCGACCTTGTTAGTGGATTCTTTTTTATGAGCATGAGATGGATGAAACTAGAAGCAAAACCTTCTGTACCCTCTTTATATTCTCTGTTCTTTAGTAGAAATAAAGTAAAAATAGTATTTTTTCTATCTGTTTCCTAATTTATCCGTGCAATATAAAAATATCCCGAAAATAAAAGTCCTCAGAATGCCATGCCAATTTAATATGATTTTTTTCGGGAATATTTGAGGATTTACTGTGCAAAAAAATACATGGAGCTGCCACACAGCCACGAGGTGGAGGCGCGCCCTACCCCCAGGCGCGCCCCCCGCCTCGTGGGCCCACGGTGGCCCTCCTCCACTTATACCTGCACCCATCTTCTTCTTCATCTCACACAAACCCGAAAAACCAACTCAAGCTCGTGTTCCAAATGCACTTTTGCTGTGATTTTCGATCTCCTTGCTCAAAGCACCTCTCGTAAAACTGCTTGGGGAGATTGTTCCTTGGTATGTGACTCCTCCATTGGTCCAATTAGTTTTTGTTCTAGTGCTTTATTCTTTGCAAATTTGTGTTGCATAGGTGACCATGTTCTTGAGCTTGCATGTCAAATTTATATGGTTCCAAGTAGTTCTAATGCTTGATATATGCTCTAGGCACTTGTATGAGTAGTTGTTGTCAGTTTTATTGAAGTTGGTTCACTTTTCTTTGAAGTTACTAAAAATTTCAGAATTATTTTTTAGAGAAAACAATATGCTTAGGAAGATGTTCCAAGGTGGTTCTTCAAGGAAGCAAGGTCCCAGGCTTGCAATGTGTGATGCTGACGAGGAACCACCAAGAGCAGCTCTTGTGAGGCCACATGAATGGCCTTGAAAATTTTATGGATCAAGCGGGAATTAAAGAAGAATTTAACGCATATTTATGTCTTGCCGGTCTTGAGGACTTTGAAGGCGACAAATGCCCCAGATGTCGTGACCTCACAAGTTCATTTGTGGGGAGGTTTGAGTTTTCATCTTCGTAATTCTCCTTGTCATGTTTGACCTTTATGACAAATCTTATACCATGGACTTAGAGGATTTCACTCTTGCATGCAAACTTCCATCTTGGGGTAGTATCAGAGATCCCCCTAAATCTGAATACAGAGACTTCATTGCTAGAATAACTGTGGGGGAATCTAGAGATATAACACAAGCCACTATAGGGAGCATTCACTTTCCTGCTATACATTATTTTGCTCTCTTCATAGGTAGATGCATAAATGCTAAGGATGAAGCATGTCACATGTGTGCCCCTGATCTCAGCATTCTCAGAAGTGCTGTGTTAGGGGACCAATCTTATCATATGGGAGCCATTGTAGCTCGTAGGTTGCATCTTAATAGACATAACGGAGATTTCTTTGGAGGAATTTATGCAACCCGCTTAGCTAATTTTCTTGAGATAGACATTCGTGAGGGTGATATGGAGTTACCCCCTACTTATTTAGATTTTGATTCTATGGTTTCCCACCAGTTTGTTGCGAGGACTGAAGCACCTCTCCAGTATCGACTAATCTTTAACAAACGGCATGTTGTCCATGTTACTCTTCCTGCTCCTGCCTTCTTTGATTTTCAGACGAGAGGAAGATATATTATTACCAGAGAGGAGGCGGATGAGTACGAGAGGAGAGCGGAGGCGGCTCGACGCCACGCTGCAGCTCAGGAGGCGATAGCCACGCATCGCAAAGACAACCCAGCTACACCTCTGGTGTCGGCCAGCTATCCTCGGCAATAGACCAACAGGCCAAAAGCATAAGCTTTGGGGAGTACTTATTTCCCACCTACATTACATTCATGTTCACACACACTCATTGATAGATGTCGGTGCTCATACTCTTTCACTATAATATCCATGCTAGTTTATTTTCCTTTTTCCTGCTTTCTTCTTGTGTGTTTAATAAACCTTAAGAAAAAACCAAAAAAAATTAGTAGTAGTTTATTTTTCCTGCTGTAGTAGTAATAATTAAAAAGAAAACCCAAAAATATTTCCTTTTCTGCTTTTGGTTGTTGGGAGCTTTCCCGTGTATATAGTTTTTATTTCCTTTCTTTTCTTTGGGGGTCAGTAGGAGAAGACCATGATTAAATTGTTGTAGTGGGTCTTATATGCTTCATTGTTGATTTAACCAAGAGCCCATATTGCCTTGTCTTCTCCTGTTTATTGAATGCTTGCAGATTCCAGCTTAGTCCAATGCACGTGCACTCTTATTATTATTCACACCGTTCGGTCGTGCAAGTAAAAGGCAATTATGACATATATGATGGGTGGCGAGATGGGAAAAAGCTGGTATGAACTCGACCTCTTTTGTTTTTGTAAATATGATGAGTCCATCGTTCTTGATTCAGCTTATTATGAGTAAACATGTTTGCAATGACAATTAGAGATCATAGTTGCTCGTGCCAGGCTTGATTAGTTATGAGTTATAATGGTTTACCTTGCGTACCAACATGCTATTAAAATGGTTGTGATGTGGTATGATGGGGTGGTATCCTCCTTTGAATGATTTAAGTGACTTGACTTGGCACATGTTCACGCATGTAGTTGAAACAAATCAACATAGCCTTCACGATATTTATGTTCTTGGTGGATTATATCCTACTCATGCTTGTATTCAATGTTTATTAATTTTAATGCATGTTCATGACTGTTGTCGCTCTCTAGTTGGTCGCTTCCGGTCTTTTTGCTAGCCTTCACTTGTACTAAGCAGAATACCGCTTGTGCATCCAATCCCTTAAACCCCAAAGTTATTCCATATGAGCCCACTATACCTTCCTATATGCGGTATCTACCGCCGTTCCAAGTAAATTTGTATGTGCCAAACTCTAAACCTTCAAAAAATCATTACATTTTGCATGCTCGAATAGCTCATATATCAACTAGGGCTGCCCTTATCTTCCGTGTTAGGCGGGTTATTCTCAAGAGGAGTGGACTCCGCTCCTCACTCACGAGAAAATGGCTGGTCACCGGGATGCCCAGTCCCATGCTTTATGCAAACTAAATCAAAATAACTGCAAACAAAACTCCCCCTGGGACCCGTTGAATGTTGGAGGCACTCGTTGTTTCGAGCGAGCCATGGATTGATGCTTGTGGAGGAGGGGGAGTATAAACTTTACCATTCTGTTTGGGAACCGCCTATAATTTGTTTAGCATGGAAGATATCGTCACCTCTTAGTTGTTATGTTGACAATGAAAGTATGCCGCTCAAAATATAATTTATCTCTATTTCAAAATCGAGCTCTGGCAGCTCTACAAATCCCTGCTTCCCTCTGCGAAGGGCCTATCTATTTACTTTTATGTTGAGTCATCACCCTCTTATTAAAAAGCACTAGCTGGAGAGCACAGTTGTCATTTGCATTCATTATTGTTAATTTATATCGGATATGACTATGATTGGATCTTTTTTACCATGAATTACAATGTCTAGTCAGTCCTTGATCTTTGAAGGTGCTCTGCATTTATGTTTTGCGGTCTCAGAAAGGGCTAGCAAGATACCATCTTGTTATATCATATTATGATTGTTTTGAGAAAGTGTTGTCATCCGATATTCATTATTATGGCTTGCTAGCTGATTATGTTATTGATATGAGTAAACATGAGACCTGAGAATTATTGCAAATGTGGTTAGTTATGATCTTTCTTTGAAAACTTGAATGCTTTGGCTTGACATAAGTACAACAACAAGAGCAAACAGAGTTTGTAAAGTTTTTCTTTTTCTCTTTCAGTTTGTCAACTGAATTGCTTGAGGACAAGCAAGGGTTTAAGCTTAGGGGAGTTGATACGTCTCCGTCAGATCTACTTTTCCAAACACTTTTGCCCTTGTTTTGGACTCTAACTTGTATGATTTGAATGGAACTAACCCGGACTGACGCTCTTTTCAGCAGAATTGCCATGATGTTGTTTTATGTGCAGAAAACAAAAGTTCTCGGAATGACCTGAAACTCCACGGGATGTCTTAAAAAAATAAAAAATCCTCGCCAAAGATGTAGACCAGGGGGGCACACCCTGTCCACGAGGGTGCCCCCCCTCCTGGGCATGCCCCCCTACCTCGTGGGCCCCCTGGAGACCCTCCGACGCCAACTCCAACTCCATATATTGGCTTTTGGGGAGAAAAAAATTAGAGAGAAAGTTTCATCGCGTTTACGATACGGAGCCGCCGCCAAGCCCTAATCTCTCTCGGGAGGGCTGATCTGGAGTCCGTTCGGGGCTCCGGAGAGGGGATTAAACCGTCGTCATCATCAACCATCCTCCATCACCAATTTCATGATGCTCACCGCCGTGCGTGAGTAACTCCATCGTAGGCTTGCTGGACGGTGATGGGTTGGATGAGATTTATCATGTAATCGAGTTAGTTTTGTTAGGGTTTGATCCCTAGTATCCACTATGTTCTGAGATTGATGTTGCTATGACTTTGCTATGCTTAATGCTTGTCACTAGGGCCCGAGTGCCATGAATTCGGATCTGAACCTATTATGTTTTCATGAATATATGTGTGTTCTTGATCCTATCTTGCAAGTCTATAGTCACCTATTATGTGTTATGATCCGACAACCACGAAGTGACAATAATCGGGATACTTCTCGGTGATGACCATAGTTTGAGGAGTTCATGTATTCACTATGTGCTAATGCTTTGTTCGGTTCTCTATTAAAAGGAGGCCTTAATATCCCTTAGTTTCCAATAGGACCCGCTGCCACGGGAGGGTAGGACAAAAGATGTCATGCAAGTTCTTTTCCATAAGCACGTATGACTATTTCTGAATACATGCCTACATTACATTGATGAACTGGAGCTAGTTACATGTCACCCTATGTTATGATCGTTACATGACGAACCACATCCGGCATAATTATCCATCAACGATCCGGTGCCTCACGAAGTTTTCCATATACCGGTTTACGCTTATTTACTTTTACATTTGCTCTTTATTACAATCACTACAAAAATACCAAAAACATTACTTTTGTTGTCTTTACTTTGTTACCGTTACCACCACTATCATATTACTTTGCTACTAAAAACTTTGCTGCAGATACTAAGTTTCCAGGTGTGGATGAATTGACAACTCAGCTGCTAATACTTGAGAATATTCTTTGGCTCCCCTTGTGTCGAATCAACAAATTTTGGTTGAATAATTTACCCTCGAAAACTGTTGCGATCCCCTATACTTGTGGGTTATCAGCTGTCAGCCAGTAAAAACCATGACGAAAAGCGTTGGCTACCAGAGACTTTGAACCGGCGTGGTGACCACAATCTCCTTCGTGGATCTCACGCAAAATCTCACAGCCTTCTTCAGGAGATACGCAACGCTGAAACGCCCCTGTCACACTGCAATGATGTAACTCTCCATTGATAATAGTCATGAACTTGGACCATCGGATAATCTGTCGGGCCAAGGTTTCATCCTCCGGTAACTTTCCCCAGTTCATATACGCCAAATATGGGACCGTCCAGTCTCGGATGACATGAATAGCCGCCACCAACTGAGCCTCTGGATCAGGAACAGCCAAATCTTCCTCTGTTGGGAGCTTGACCGACGGATTATGTAGCACATCCAGAAAGATGTTGGGTGGAACCGGTTTACGTTGGGAACCCAAGCGACTTAAAGAGTCCGCCGCTTCGTTCTTCCGCCGGTCCACATGATCAACCTGATATCCTTTGAAGTGACATGCAACAATATCCACCTCTCGACGATATGCTGCCATGAGCGGATCCTTGGAATCCCAAGTGCCAGACACTTGTTGAGACACCAGGACCGAGTCACCGAAGCACTTAACCCGACTCAAATTCATCTCCTTAGCCATTCAAAGACCATGGAGTAGAGCTTCGTACTCAGCTGCATTGTTAGTACAAGGGAACATTAAACAGAAAACGTAACACAACCTATCACCTCGTGGGGAAGCTAATACGACTCTAGCCCCCGAACCCTCCAATTTACTGGACCCATCAAAATGAATAGTCCAATAAGTATGATCCGTCTTCTCTTCGGGCGCCTGTAATTCTGTCCAGGCATTGATGAAATCCACAAGTGCCTGAGATTTGATCGCTGTCCGGGGCACATACTTTAACCCGTGAGGCCCAAGCTCAATAGCCCACTTGGCAATCCGGCCAGTCGCTTCCCTGTTCTGGATTATATCCCCCAAAGGAGCAGAGCTGACCACAGTGATGGGATGACCCTGGAAATATTGCTTAAGCTTCCGGCTCGCCATAAAAACTCCATATACTAGCTTCTGCCAATGCGGGTACCTTTGCTTGGACTCAATAAGTACCTCACTGATATAATAAACTGGCCGTTGAACCGGATACTCCTTTCCGGCCTCCTTGCGCTCCACCACAATAGCCGCGCTAACAGCCCGGACGTTAGCAGCCACATATAACAACAATGGCTCATTATCAATAGGAGCAGCAAGGACCGGCGGATTAGCCAGCTGCCGCTTTAAATCCTCAAATGCTTCATTGGCGGCGTCACTCCAGACGAAGTCATCCGTCTTCTTCAGCATCTGATATAAAGGGATGGCCTTCTCACCAAGGCGACTGATAAACCGGCTCAAGGCGGCAATCCGGCCTGCCAGGCGTTGAACATCATTGATACACTTCGGTTTAGCCAAAGAAGTTATAGCCTTGATTTTCTCCGAATTAGCTTCAATGCCCCTGTTAGACACCAGAAAACCCAAGAGCTTGCCTACAGGTACACCAAAAACACACTTGGCTGGATTAAGCATCATTTTATAAACCCGGAGGTTATCAAAGGTCTCCTTCAAGTCACCAATCAATGTCTCCTCCTTTCTGGATTTCACCATAATATCATCCACATAAGCATGAACATTGCGACTGATCTGATTATGAAGACAATTCTGCACACAGTGCTGATAAGTCGCCTAGGCACTCTTGAGCCCGAAAGGCATAGATACATAGTAGAAGGCTCCAAAGGAGTTATGAAAGCTGTCTTCTCCTGGTCCTTAACTGCCATTTTGATCTGATGGTAACCGGAATAAGCATCCAGAAAACTCAAACGCTCGCAACCCGCTGTAGCATCAATGATTTGATCAATACGAGGGATGGCAAAAGGATCCGCTGGACAAGCCTTGTTTAAATCTGTGTAGTCCACACACATATGCCAAGTGTCATTCCTCTTAAGTACCAGCACCGGATTAGCCAACCACTCAGGATGAAATACTTCAATGATAAACCCAGCCGCCAAGAGCCTGGCTACCTCCTCACCAATAGCCTTGCGTCTTTCTTCATTAAACCGGCGAAGAAACTGCTTGACCGGTTTAAACTCCGGATCAACATTAAGTGTGTGCTCAGTGAGTTCCCTCGGTACACCTGGCATGTCAGAAGGCTTCCACGCAAAGATGTCCCTGTTCTCACGGATGAACTCGATGAGCGCGCTTTCCTATATCAGATCCAAGTGAGCGCTGATGCTAAACTGCTTGGATGAATCGCCAAGAACAAAATCAACGAGTTTAGTCATCAGCCGATTTAAACTTCAAGGCCGGATCATGCTCTGTAGTGGGCTTTTTCAAAGAAGTCATATCCGCCGGATCAACATTGTCCTTGTAGAACTTCAACTCCTTTGTTGCACAAACCGACTCAGCATATGCCGCATCACGTTCTTCACATTCCAAAGCGATCTTGTGGCTCCCATGCATTGTGATAGTCCCCTTATGGCCCGGCATCTTGAGCTGCAGACAGACATAACAGGGCCTTGCCATGAACTTAGCATAAGCCGGCCGTCCAAACAGGGCATGATACGGGCTCTAGATTTTCACCACTTCAAAAGTCAATGTCTCTGATCTTGAATCATGCTCATCACCAAAAGCAACCACCAGAGCTATCTTACCCACTAGATACGCCGATTTACTAGGCACCACACCATGGAAAACGGTGTTGGACGGTTTAAGATTTTTATCTGTTAACCCCATGCGACGGAAGGTTTCATAATAAACGATATTGATACTACTCCCTGCATCCATGAGTACCTTGGTGAACTTATAACCTCCAACCTGAGGTGCCACCACCAATGCCAGATGACCCGGATTATCAACCCGAGGTGGATGATCCTCTCGACTCCACACAATGGGTTGTTCAGACCAGCGTAAGTAACGGGGCACCGCCGGTTCAACGGAGTTCACTGCCCTTTTATGAAGCTTCTGATCGCGCTTACACAGGCTAGTGGTGAAAACATGGTATTGCCCACTGTTCAACTGCTTCGGGTTGCTCTGGTAACCCGACTGCCGCTGCTGCTGTTGATTCCCCTGGTGATTATAACCACCTTGGTTGCCTTGATTGCCTTGATTGCCATGTCCGCTTTGATTATCGTGAAATCCTGAACCGGAACTGTTTCCACCATAACACGGCCCATGAAATCCGGGGCCCGAACCAACGACCGGTCCATGATCATTCCGGAAAAAATCTAAATTTTTGAACTCCCGCATAATATAACAATCCTTCCAAAGGTGTGTGGCCGGCTTGTCCCGCGATCCGTGCTTTGGGAAGGGTTGGTTCAACAGGTAAGACAGCGCTCAGTTGGGACTTGGTTTCTCCTCCGCGAGGCGGTTTACCCTTACGACGCCGACCATTACCACATGCATTGGTATTAGCCACAAAATCTAAACTGTTATCCGCCTTACGCTTACTGTTTCCATGACCCGCCGGGTTATCTGCTGCCCTTTAATTGTCGCCCTTCTTTCCCTTTCCTGTCTTATCATCATCAGATTCAGGGTCCTTGGTACTATCAGAGTCGGCATACTTCACCAAGGCTGCCATAAGAGTCCCCATGTCATTGCAGTGGCGTTTGAGCCGTCCCAACTTCAACTTCAGAGGCGTAAACCGGCAATTGCCTTCCAACGTTAAAACTGTTGTATCAGCATTGATGCGGTCTGATGAATCCAAAATTTCCGAAACCCGGCGCACCCAATGGGTTGTTGATTCTCCTTCCTCCTAGACACAGGCAGCAAAGTCCACAATTGACATGGGCTTCTTGCACGTGTCTTTGAAATTCTGAATAAACTGGGCCCTTAACTCGGCCCATGAACCAATAGAGTTAGCTGGTAAGTTTTTCAACCAAGTACATGTCGTTCCTTCCAACATCATGGTGAAGTATTTAGCACATGCCGCATCATCCACATCCAGCATCTCCATCGCCATCGCCATCTCATAACTTTCAACCCATGACTCGGGGGCTAAATCGGCAGTGTAATTAGGCACTTTACGTGGGCCTTTGAAATCCTTGGGCAGCCGTGCGTTCTTGCGATCTTTGGGGCGAACCACGGCACCCCAACGAATCGAGGTAACCCTGGTTCCACCGAAGTTGTTGGACGAACCGGAGTAAGTTGGCGAGCTTCATGTTGTGCCGCTAACTCAGCCTCTCGACGTGCCCTAGCACGACCCACCACATCCTGGGCATCACCACCGCCACCTACCGGGTTATGGCCACGAGGAGGATTACGATTCCGCGCACTACTGGACACGGCCGGTTCATCCATATGCATGTTGTAACTCCGGCTCGGGCGGGGAGTAGAATGAATCCTTTTGCGGCTGTATGAATAAGCCTGCTGCTGAGTCAAGGCTGTCTGAAGGAGCTCTCTAGCCCATCGCGTCTCCACTGCTACGAGGGACTCACCATCGACTGGGAGGGCCGCCAATCGTGAAGCGGCTGCGACTATGTTATCCAAAGGGTTGGAGTAATGACCCGGGGGCGTCGGCACGTGTTGGGACAGGATATTCTGAGGAGGGGGATCCATTGTGCGCGGCTAAACCGGCATCCCCTATTACAGCGCCGACCAGCTTACCACTTGGCTGGTTCTTTGGTTCCTTACAGCATGTTGAAGAGATTCCTGGCATCATAAACCGGAGGCAGGTGAGATCGGTACCTCCTCCTCATTACGTCATTCGATGCATTCTGATCCAACATAAGCCGATAGGACTCTGCATCTAACTCGGCCTGTCTTGCCGTCATCCTGGCGTTTTCAGCGGCCAGGTCCACCTTGGCTTGTGCTATCTGATCCTTCACCTTCGCCACTTCTACATTTTGCTGGTCTTGATTCGTCGAGCTGACTTCAGCCGCTAGCAGTGCTGCCAAGGTGTCGAATAAATCGGACAAAACCTGAACCGGCGATGGCGCAGGGCCTCCTGCCCCATCTGTTGTCGCCGCTGCTGAACCAGAGATCATCACCGCAGCGGTCGAAGATTGCGGCGCTGACTATGTGTCGGCCATGAAGATCGCAAGTCGGGTTGGCGGATCAAAGGGGTCCGGAATACTGTCGCCATCGGAACAACCCTCAAACCGGCCATCCCACAACTGATACAATGACTCGGTCTCTCCAGTGGATGACTCGTCACCTGAGTAAACGACGGTTTCACCACCAGATCCCGATCTATCCTCAGATTCCACTCCGTGGACGACTCCCACGAAGGCATGCTTCATGGTCGGCTTAATCCGGGCGGATCTCGCACGCTGAGACGTTTCGACGATGTCGGTGCAGATGTCCGGCTCAGGGCCCGGTTCACCAATCTTGCCAATGAACACGTGAATGCCGCCGAAGGGGACCCGGTACCTGTACTCAATTGAGTCGGCCTCGGGGCCCCAGCCTGCGTCGTCGATGTAGAGTTTGCCGCGACGACTCTTGATCATCCGGACCACAGCGTATCCCTTGAGCCCTTCGAAGCTACCCTCTAAGAACTCGAAACCATCGTGCAATAGCCCCACGATGGGCGCCAACTATCGTGGTTTTGTCACGGCAGATGTCCTAGTGAAAGGACTTAGTCACGGAGCCATCGCAACGGGTTAGCTTAAAGGGGTTAAAGCGGACAAAGGACGCAGAGAGTTTATACTGGTTCGGCCCCTTGCGGTGAAGGTAAAGACCTAATCCAGTTGTTGTGGAATTGCTAGGGTTTCGATGACCAGGGAGCGAATCCGCTATGCCTGGCTCTCGAGTTGTTGTTTGTTGTCTATAAACCGCCGCCAGGTCGTCCCCTTATATACATGGGTTGACGCCCGTCGGTTTACAGAATCCCGAGGCCGGCTCATAAACATGTCCGGCTCGGTTTCTACCCTTTCTATCTTACAACACAGGTTACATGCCATATGGCGGTTTATGTCTATAGGCCATAATTCGCCTTTGGGCCCTGGGCCTTCGTAAAGCGCCATACTCCTTGTCTTCATGGGCTTCAAATATAACTAACTCGTTATGAGGACAACCCGGCCTCTCCTGGCCGGTTTACACCCAGTAGTAATATCCCCAACACACGCTTCATCGGGGAGGCTATGGTGTTGATGTAGAAGCCCTTCGTGATCGATTCCCCCTCTGGCAGATCGCGGGAGAAGGCCCCAAGATGGGATCTCACGGGTACAGAAGGTTGCAGCGGTGGAAAAGTGGTTTCGTGGCTCTCCTGGATGTTTTTAGGGTATAAGAGTATATATAGGCGAAAGAAGTACGTCGGTGGAGCTCCATGGGGCCCACAAGGGTGGGGCGCGCCTACCCCCCTGGGCACGACCTCCTGCCTCGTGGCCGCCTTGCGGAGTTCCAGACTTCAACTCCAAGTCTTCTGGATTGCGTTTGTTCCAAGAAAGATCATCACAAAGGTTTCATTCTGTTTGGTATTCCTTTTATGCGAAACACTGAAATAGGCAAAAAAACAAAAACTGGCACTGGGCCTCGGTTAATAGGTTAGTCCCAAAAATAATATAAAAGAGCATATTAAAGACCAATAAACATCCAAACAGATAATATAATAGCATGGAACAATAAAAAATTATAGATACATTGGAGACGTATCACGCCGCCCCTCCCCGTAGTCCAATTCAGACTAGGCCCATGGGGGGCGCGGCCAGCCCTTGGCAGCCCCTCTCTCTCTCCCCCTAGGCCCAATAGGGCCCATTACTTCTCCGGTGGTTCCGATAACCCTTCCGGCACTCTGATATATATCCGGTGACCCCCGGAACTCATCCGGTGTCCGAATATAGTCATCCAATATATCAATCTTTATGTCTCAACCATTTCGAGACTTCTCGTCATGTCCGTGATCACATCTAAGACTCCGAACAACCTTATGTACATCAAAACACATAAACTCATAATACCGATTGTCACTGAACGTTAAGTGTGCGGACCCTATGGGTTCGAGAACTATGTAGACATGACCGAGACTCATCTCCGACCAATAAGCAATAGTGGAACCTGGATGCTCATATTGGCTCCTACATATTCTACGAAGATCCTTACCGGTCAAACCGCATAACAACATACGTTGTTCCCTTTGTCATCGGTGTGTTACTTGCCCGAGATTCGATCTTCGGCATCTCAATACCTAGTTCAATCTCATTACCGACAAGTCTCTTTACTCATTCCGTAATGCATCATCCCATAGCTAACTCATTAATTACATTGCTTGCAAGGCTTCTAGTGATGTTGCATTACCGAGAGGGCCCAGAGATACCTCTCCGACAATCGGAGTGACAAATCCTAAGCTCGATCTATGCCAACTCAAAAAACACCATCGGAGACACCTGTAGAGCATCTTTATAATCACCCAGTTACGTTGTGACGTTTGATAGCACACTAAGTGTTCCTCCGGTATTCAGAAGTTGCATAATCTCATGGTCATAGGAACATGTATAAGTCATGAATAAAGCAATAGCAACAAACTAAATGATCATCGTGCTAAGCTAACGGATGGGTCAAGTCAATCACATCATTCTCTAATAATGTGATCCCGTTAATCTAATGACAACTCATGTCTATGGCTAGGAAACTTTAACCATCTTTGATTAACGAGCTAGTCAAGTAGAGGCATACTAGTGACACTCTGTTTGTCTATGTATTCACACATGTATCAAGTTTCCGGTTAATACAATTCTAGCATGATAATAAACATTTATCATGATATAAGGAAATATAAATAACAACTTTATTATTGCCTCTAGGGCATATTTCCTTCAAGAAGCCCCTTCTTCTTACCAGGCAAAGGTAAATGTTGATGGGGGTGGCTCCTGTCAAGATAACACTGGTGTTGCCGTTGCGGTGTGTAGAGATTCTGTTGGCAACTACCTTGGATCAACCTCTATCGCCTTCTCAGGGTTGCCTGGTCCTGCAATGCTCTCTCGTTGAGGATCTATTGCTGCAAAGAATCATTATTGCATGTGATTGTAAGCCAGCTGTGGAAGACATCAAATATGGAAGTGGAGGAGCACATGCCATACTCATTAAGGAGACTATGAGAAAGAAATCATTTTTGCCAGCTGTGATATTTTGTTTGAAGGTTGAGCTTGTAATAAAGAAGCGCACATCCTTGCTAAACTCTCTCTCTCTCTCTCTTGCCCAGGGTCGCCACTTGTGGCTTACCATACCTCATGATCCAAACTGTATTCCTTTGAACATTTTAGTTGATCAAGGGCACCCCCCCCCCTAAAAATAGCATTGCACATTTTATAGAAAAGACCATGGATTCTTTAGAATTGGCGCGCAGGTACATAATTAAGCTAACAGTTGGATGATTTCTTGCCTTCATTGTCCATGTCCGGCACCATCTTATCCCAAGGGATCATGTGAATCTTGGTGCCTTTGTGTCCCCCATGCGAAGGTAGCCCACCTTTCATGAGTTCGTGACCAATAGTAGTGTCCCCATGATTTTTCTATTTTTTGATGGTCCTTCTTACACCCATACTTCACGCGTAGTGCTTTTTCCAGGTAGCTACACATGTGATGGTACAAATAATCTCAAAGAGAAAGCACATGGAAAGCGCCAAACATGGATGCTAGAACAACATCTTCTGGACCTGATCACGGGTGTTGGTTTGATTTGGTACTAGCAAACTCATGTAGTCAAGGTTCACTACAAAAAAAAGACACATCCGTGACATTTTGGGCCGAACAAATTTTTTTTCTGTCATACATATGACACTTCTATGACGATAATTGTGACAAAACCCGGTATCATCATAGATGTGGTGGGCTCCTACATCTATGACAAAAAATCATGACAGAAAATGGGCTTTTTCGTCACAGGCGGGCGGAGACGCAGTACATGACATTCTTTGGGCCGTCCATGACGGAAAAACCATGGTAGAAGCGAGGCGAGGAAAACGGGAGTTCCGATTACGGTGGGAGGTCGGGGGCCGAAGCGATGCGCGTTTCTCGTGACACGACGCTGCGTGTGTGCGGCGTTGGCTCTAATCGAACCCGAAGCGAGGCGGTGGGCTCTAATCAACCCGGCGATTGCAGACCGCAGTTACGCGTTCTCGAACCCGAGCGATCGATCGATGGTTGTTAATCGAACCCAATCGAAGCGATTCTTCGCTATCGCCGCTAATCAAGCCGATCGATGCTGCCTGGGATGAACAATGAGTGTTGCGGGGGGTTTGGATGAGCGATTGGCGGTGGCGTTTGCCTCTGGATGAACAGGACCCCGTGGTGTGGTGGAGGGCTGGATGAACAGTAGACGGTGGAGGCGTGCCCGTGGAGGGGTGGTTGAACAGGACCCCGTGGTGTGGAGGGCTAGTTGAACAGTAGACGGTGGAGGGGTGCTCGTGGAGGGGTGGTTGAACAGGACCCCGTGGTGTGGAGGGCTGGATGAACAGTAGACGGTGGAGGGGTGGTTGAACGATGGCGGTGGACTAGCGCACGGTGGAGGCTAGATGAACAGGAGCCCGTGGAGGCCGGAGGAGGTCGGCGGTAGCCCGTGGAGGCCGGAGGAGGTCGACGGTGGAGATGAACGATATCCCGTGGAGTCCCGTTTTGCGATCGCCACACCCCTCCCGATGAACAGGACCCCGTTTCGACCGCGGGAGGTCTGTTTCGTCCGTTTTGCGATGCGCCGCACCCTCCCGATCAACAGACCCCGTTTCAACCGTAGGGAGGTCTGCTTCCTCTGCTTTTGCGACGCCACACCCCTCTCGATCGGCGGGACCCCATTTCGACCGTAGGAGGTCTGTTTCCTCCGTTTTGCGATGCACGCCACACCCTCCCGATCAACAGGACCCGTTCGAACGTGGGAGGTCCGTTTCTCTGTTGTCTGATGCGCCAGCCTTGTTTCCATCGCTGTTCCGTCCAAGCCCTCCCGATGAACACGACCACGCATTCCGTTCCGACCCGGCCGGTTGGCTCCCACGCGTTCCGTTGCCTCCCGATGAACACGGCGCATTCCATTGCCTCCCCATGAACATGACAACGGCGTTGTTTCTCCGTTCCGACCCAGCCATGTACACGAGCCTGGCATGCATTACATACGTGGCCGTATTTTCTTTCTTGCACCCTGGCCGATGTACGTACGTGTACATGCTACGTGCGCGCCTCGCCTCTACTACGACACGTGTGCGCCTCTACATCGACCAGTATGTACGTACACGTTCGCGACCAGAATGACAACGCTACGTACGCTTCGACCAGGTGGGTCCCGACTGTCACGCACTTCCTTGCATGCGAAGATGTAGCTGGTGGGTCCCGGCAATCGGGGCAAATCATTTTTTGCGGGACGCACTTCCTTGCGTGCGAAGATGTAGCTGGTGGGTCCCAGCAGTCGAGGCGAATCATTTTTTTGCCGGACGCACTTCCTTGCGTGCGAAGGTGTAGTCAGTGGGTCCCAGTCGGGGAGGGAAATGTTTTTTCGCAAAATACGGTGGCCCGTCCGATGGGTCCCTCATCGGTGGAGGAATCATTATTTTCCGGCGTAATAAGGAGGCACTTCCTTGCTGCGGCCGTGGACCCGGTATCGGCCTCTCCACGTCGATTCACGTCCGATGGAAGTCGTTCCTTGACCACGTTGACCACGCCGCGCCGAGAGCACCAGGGCGGTGGACGACGGCGAGGCCTATAGGAAGGGGACAACGCGGAGCCGGTGAAGACGCCGCAGTGTATGCCCACGCGAAGAGGAGTATGAGGGTTCACTCGTTCGGCTATGGTGTGAGGCTGCCGTCGCCGCAGGGCCTGGCCAGTGGTGAGAATAGTAGGGGCGGTGAGGCCTCCGCAGCAGCACAGCCGGCCACGGGAGGCAGGAGCAGGCGGCACGACCGGCGCTGCTTTGGGCGGCTGGAGCAAGAAGACCAGAGGTTGAAGAAGCACTACGGCCGTTGGATGGACATTGTACGGCCACTTTGGAGCTAGAATCGTTCATATTGACTAAGTTGACAAAGCCCTCCGTCCCGTCAACTTAGTAGGCCCTAAGTCGATCCTGACAAGGTGGGTCCCAGCTAGCAGGGGGAGTATTCATTTTTTGTGCCTAATAAAGAGGCACTTCCGGTGGGTCCGAGCTGAAAGCGGGGGGAACGTTTTTTTGTGAAATACGGTGGCCTGTCCGGTGGGTCCCAACAGTTAGGGGGGAAACGTTTTTTCGCGAAATAAGGTGGCCCGTCTGGTGGGTCCCTATTTGTCGGTGGAGGAATAATTATTTTATGGCGTAATAAGGGCGCACTTCCTTGCGGCCATCATGGACCCGGTGTCGACCTCTCCACGTCTGATACTCTTCCGATGGAAGTCGCTCGTTGACCATGTTGACCACGCCGCGCCGAGAGCACCAGGGCGGTGGACGACGGCAACGCCTAGGAAGGGGACGACGCGGAGCCGGGGAAGACGCAGAAGTGGAAGCCTGCATGGAGAGGAGTACGAGGATTCACTGGTTCGGCTGCGGTGTGAGGCTGCCGTCGCCGCAGAATAACAGGGGGTGTGGGTGAGTGGAGGGATGGCCTGGCCAGCGGTGGGAGTAGTATGGGGGCGGTGAGGCCTCCGAGGCAGCACAACCGGCCACGGGTGGCAGGAGCAAGTGGCACGACCGGCGCTGCTTTGGGCGGCTGGACCAAGAAGACCAGAGGTTGAAGAAGCACTACGGCCGTTGGATGGACATCGTACGGTCTCTGCAACTGGAATCGTTTATATTGACTAAGTTGACAATGCCCTTGGTACGCGTCAACTTAGTAGGCCCACAGGTCAGCCTCTGAAGCGGTGCGCCCCAGATGTCAGGGGGAGAAATCATTTTTTGGGCGGCTGAAGCTAGAATATCTGAGATTAAAGAAGAAGCACGACATCCGTTGGATGGACATCCAACGCCACCGCTACTAGAACGGTGTGTTGACTATAATAAGTTGACAAAGCCTTGCATACGCATCAACTTATTTTTTTTTTAGGGGACGTCACTTAGTAGGCCCACAAGTGTGTGGCAGAGAACTTATAGCCCATTTGCGTTTTGTAAGAATGTATAGCCCATTTTTGAATTCTAATGGAATTTACAACAGGCCATTTACAGTTTGTTAAAAGTACAGCCCATTTTCTAGCTAGGACAACAATTAATAATTTCAACCAACTGTTGAAGACAGAATTCAATAAAATTTCCCACATTTTGATGGGATCCGAAATATTTTTATCTCGAAATTTCTAGTCAGATTAAATATAAATTTTTATTACATAAAAATCCAACGAAACATTGCGCGCGAAACAATGAAAATTTAAGATTTTCAAAATCCATAAATAATATTTTATAAACTAATTTTGTGTTTGGTGCATTTTTTTATAGTTACTGCCCAGTTTTTATAATTACATCCCATTTATAAATTTTTAAAGCCCATTTTCCTGTTAAGCCTAATGCATCCCTCCTAGGAAATATTTGCAGCCCAACGGGGCGGAGAATAACAAGTTGACCTTGCTTGGTATTCCTCAAAAAGACGTATAGCTGGGCTAGCCATTTTTATCTTGAAAAAACTAGTATCTGGGCTGGATATCGCCTGGGCTAGACGGGCCACAGCCCGCCGATTAATACCCTGCTCTCCTCTGAACAACAACGAAATCATCGCCAAGAAAAACTCTGCAGTGCTCACGCCTCAAAAACACAAATCTTTGCTCGAGCTGCTTGGTCCCGGTTGTCGGCCGCACCTTGTGCAATTCTCTCGCTTATATTGACTACATAGGTTGACAATGGTGTGTGACGATGTCGGAAACCAGGAGAAAGCAAAAAAATAGTTGTACATAATAAGGAGGCACTTGCGTACGTACGGCTATGGCCCTAGTGGGTCCCTAGTGTCATCCAGTCAAAATAAAGTCATCTCCTGAATCCTCATGTTCGTTGACCATGTTAACAATGCTCGGCGCCACAGCAAGCGCAACAACTCGAAGGATAACGGAGAGGGCCTCGCGGGCCCTCTGAAGGTCGATCTGGCGCCACGCTCATTCAGAAGACAGGATCATCGGACACCTATGAGCACCTTCGAGAAACCGAGAGACGGCATGAAACGGTAAGGCCGCGCTTGGGAGCTCGTTTATTTCAAACCTGTATTAACATACAAGTTTAATTTACTCGTCATCGGAAACAACGCGTAAAATACGGCGTAATGAAACCGAGGGCGAGGTGCGTAAGTAAAACAGGTGGAGTTACGCGTGTAATTTGAGAGACCGGTGTATATTTTACGACCAACGCTATATGGACGACATTACCAGACGATACATGCACGACGTGCGTATCATGCCATCCATGGGCAAGGCTGAAACAACAGCTAACGGTTGGATTAGCAATCGTCCGAGTGTCGTTCAGCATTTTTATCGTGTGTGAAGTACTTCCGATATTTTACTAGTCGAAATCGACCAACCAAGCGCCTTCGCCCGAGACCATCTGCTTTAATTTACAAGCGTCAGTTTACAAGCGGTTTTGGTTGGAAAACGACGATCCAATCACGGCCTAATATCATGAGTTGGTCGGAAGATCATATGGTTTCACGTCTAACCTACCCGACTTGTCGTATAGGCTATGAATGAAACATCAGACGGTGAACTTCTTAAGCACGGAAACAACAAGAGGATGATCTTCTTAACAAGCGAATCAACGGCATTAGATCGACATGCAAAACAATACGAAGCATTATTCTCAGGAGGAACGATGAACAGCTCTGATGCCGCATGCCACAACATTCCAAGCTCAACTTTGCAATCAAACACAAGGTCTGGCATTACATAGACAATATTCAGAACAAACTCTTAACACAGGAATATCTCAGCAAAGTAACTATTTACTTCTAAACTGAACACAGGAATAGGAAAAAAACACTCGACGCTGCTCACAGCAAGGGCGTCCCACTCAAAGATAGCAAATGCATGTCTTATGGCTAACATCAATGAGCAAATTTTGACAAGGTTTTCCAATTCCAATATATTAAACTAACGTCTTCTTGCTAACATCAATGATTAAACTTTGACAAGCTTTTCCCATTCAAAATATGTAATGCCTATGATCATGGAGTCCTGCCGCTTCTTGCTAACATCAATGATTAAACTTTGACAAGCTTTTCCCATTCAAAATATGTAATGCCTATGATCGTGGAGTCCTGTCGCTTCTTGTACTTGTTTGGGCACTTTTTGCCCGGGGCACTCCACGTGTTGTTAAATTGCCAATGGTCTCTGCAGACTAGTCATGTCACCGTGTCTAATATTTATGGCACCGGTCAAGCAATGGAGGGATTCGGTGCCAAACTAAGAAAAGGTGAAATTGGCACATCTTTTGGCCTACATAGTGGAAGGCCTAATACTCTGTAAAGCTTCTCGGTCATTCCTTCTGTAATGTAGCGCAAACAGTGACTGCTTCTTTGTGCAAAGTGGAACGACCAACTGGACACATTGGCTCCTTTTGTGCAGTTGAACTAAAATCGAAGTCAGAATAAAAACGAGCTTTAATTGTGATATCCACATAAGCAACAAAAGGTATAAGGGAAACAATTACTGAGAAATAACGGTTGATGACTTGTACTCCCAGAATAAAAACATCTACTGATCTACCTTATCTTAATGGGAAACAAAGCAGGAGAGTATCAATTCTCAATCAGTGTGATTCATTCATATTAACTAAGACATTATCTTAACAATGCCTTGTTTCAACATGTATAAAGAACGAAAAAGCAGAAAAATATCATTCCTAAAACAATGCGACTGATTCATTTTAACAGAGACATTATCTTAACAATACCTTGGTTAAACATGTAGAAAGAACTACAAAGCAGGATAGTACCATTCCTAACAAGTGTTGCAGTTTTGAACTAAGATTGATGAGTTAATTAATTACGAGAGTGGCATTGCTTAATTTTACCAATGACATTAGATTGACGAAAAGCATAAACAGTTCCAGGGGTGAGTGGGCTTAACAACAACGGTATGTGCTTCCATCTACTTATAAAGGGGTGATGCAGAGTTTGTTGTAACAAAGCAACAAGCATCATGTATGCAGGTTGGTCCCATTTTTGTTCACTACTTAATGGGAAAAGACAGCAATACAATAGCTTCAATTCAACATTTATTTAAAACAGTACCAATACAAGTAGCACAACATCTCAAAGCACATTACACAATCATGTGGATGAAGGCCTGTACTGACCTTTCATGAGAAGACCAGGATAAAATATGAATCTGCCAACACGAATAGGAAATCGAATATCTTTTTGTGCAGTTGCACTGAAACCAAACAAAGTGTTTCGCGTAGCGAAGCAAAATGTCGCAATAGCAACAAGTTGAATAGATATCCCTGTTTAAACAGAGGCAAAAAAGGAATCAATTATTGGCTAATAAAGGAGGATGAAACATGCGGCCACAAAAATGGTAATCCCGCCGATCCCTAACAAGTGTTGCAGTTTGGAAATAAGATTCAGTAGTTAATTCTGAGAGTGGCATCAATTACTGTCTTATAAAGGGGGTGATGTTGAATTTGTTGTAACAAAGCAACAAGCATCATGTCTGGGTTGGTCCCATTTTTTGTTCACTACTTAATGGGAAAAGACAGAAATACAATAGCTTCAATTCAACATTTATTTAAAACAGTACCAAAACAAGTAGCACAACATCTAAAAGCACACTGCACATCATGTGGATGAGACCAAGATTTGAAACAACTCGCCACGAAGATTGGAAACAAATCTCGATCTCCTTTTGTGCAGTTCCACAAAAATTAAGCAAAGTCACTGGTGTGACATTCAAGTTGAACTGCACAAAACACTCTTAAAACATAAGTGTTTCGAGTAGCGAAGCAAAATGTCGCAATAGCAACAAGTTGAATCGATACCCCTGTTTTAACAGAGGCAAAAAAGGAAACAATTACTTGCTGATAAAGGAGGATGAAACAAACGGTGACAGAAAGAAGCATCTAACTTATCTTGGATGGAAAACATAGTAGGATAGTAGCATTTCTAAAACGGTTGCATTGATTCATATTAACAGAGACATTCTCTTGACAACATTCGCTAAAAAATGTAATTTACTTTTAACAGTGGCATTGCTTCAATTTTCCGGCGGCATTCTTAGATTAACAACCACAAAATAGCTGTATGGGACATGCCAGCACCATGTGCGTCCACACATATAAATGGGTGATGCAGCCAAGCAGCATATATGCGTTGGTCCCATATTTGTTCTCTTTGAACCTTTTTCCTAAGTGAGGGCAGCAAATCTAGTCCTACACAAACTACCCGACCCCCCAGTTTCTTTCCCTTTTCAACAAAGATATTGGTTCCTTACAGATGTGTGTACTGGGTTACCCCCCTTTTTCCCTTTTCGACCTACAAAGCGGCTGGATAGCCAGTCTATACTACTTTCCGCCCCTCCTTTCCTCATTGAACCACGTCCTAGATTCTTGCTCCAGCCCACCGCACCCTTCTTTCCTCTTTGAACCAAGACCTAGATTCGACTACAGATCGAAAAAGATCCACATGCAGCTAGAGCAACGACGGTTTCAAAGAAACTTATACTTTAGGGTCGTCGGGATGTGGCAAGGTGTGCGGCGGGAGGCCGGATCTGCCCACACTACGTACGGCAGCAAGGAAGAAGGGGTCGGTGGCTCTCCCGCATAGGCGCTGGGTGAAAGAGAATAGCGCAGCCGGCAGTGGATTGCCTCCCTCGCCGAAGGCGATAGAGTGAACATTGCACCTCCTCCCCTTCCCGGTGTGACGGGATACAGACGCCTCCTTCACCAGCTGTTAGGGGAGAGAGAGAGACAAGAGGCCAACGCAGTCTTGTTTAGATCTGGTGAAGAGAGGGTGAGAGACTGTGAATATAGCAAACCCTAGCTAATGAATGCTGAGCCTCCAGCGTGTAACATATATGTAGTGCGGCGAGCGTGTGGAGAGTGCAAACCCTAGCGAACAAGCGCTGAGGCTCCCGCTTATATATATACTACTGTAGTACGGACTGAGCTCCAGTGCCTTCACTGCACCTGCTTTTGGCTGTATGATAGGTGAGCCAGCCACATTTTGGGCCCACCTATCATAAACCCAAAGGCAGGTGCACTAAGTCAAGCCGTCCATATAGTACTCTGTATACGACTAATATATACTAGTGGAGTGGTTTTATTATTCTCTCCATAACAATCGTTAGATATTGTGTAAGTACGAAACGAAACTCTTTATTTAATGTACAGTGAAGAAAACTAGTACTACTTCCGATGAACTAATTATCCACGCCCACGCGTCACAGTCGCACTTCTGTCCTTCACGTGTGGTACACTACCCTCCCTTAAGTGAACAACCACAAATGCGCCAAATTATCGGAAAGCGTGTGAGAGCGTGTACAAATAAAGAATTTTAATTTCAATTATCGGAAAGGTTTGAGAGTATTACAAAGTTTGACTTGAGTCAAATCTAATATCGGAGTAAATAAAATGGAGGGCTACTACGTCCATCCGGGTTTTTAGTCCACACCATTTTTAAATCAAAGTTCATAGCTGGACAAATAAAATTACAGGGAGCTGGAGACAAAGTTGTGAGAAGGCTTAGAAATCAATACAAAACTTATGCTCTTAGTACCAACGTCGATCCTTCTTCGAGGAAACATTTGGTTCATAGCCAATTGTGTGATAAAATTGCACCAACATGAAAGACGACCGCGTCTCCAACGCAACCAAGGTGAACTGACGAAGGATATCATCTTTGTGCGTAACAAGCAAAGAGCACCGATGGAAGATAGCTTGTTTTTCATTGAAAATCGATCAGCTTCACCGGACGCAACCACGAGGCGCAACCATGAGCATCGATAGGTCATCGTGGTGATGCATCATCCATTTGGCATCAAGTTTGGGTGAGGCACCTATGAAGTTCGACAAATCCTCACTGTGGTCTGTTTCTTCTCAATAATCAAGCTCGAGGAAGGAACAACCACGTGGCAGAGGACAGTGAGGCGAAACAACAATGGCCATCCAATTTTGTGCAGTTCCACTAAAATTGAGGAAGACATGCTCGGTTATGGAGACACGCATCGCTGTTTCCAAAAATATAAAAAAGGGTTAGCAACGACATCTCAATTGTCAATAAGAATTAATGAAAAGTACACCAACAAATGTAAGCATCATAATTATATCTTGATGGGAACTAAACCAGGATACCCGAGAAAAAAAGCATTTCTTCATTTAACCAGTGATAGTACTACCACCATATGGACAATGACTGCACAACCACCATGTACTTTTTGTCGAAACAACATGTATACCTCCACCGAGGCATAAATCAGCACAACTTTTCGAGTGGCATTTCCTCTATAATAGTACTAGTAGGTGATGTTGGACCAGCCGACGAACCCTAGCTACTACTATGCATGGGGAGATGGGGAGTAGTCGCATAGAAGAAAACCTGCACACAGCGACCTGGGGAGCTGGACCAGTACAAGAAGTTATACCTCAGGTGGGCGAGATATCGTTTAGGCGGGCGGGCGGGATCTGCCCACACGACGGCAGCGAACAAGGGCGCGGAGGATCTTCGTCCGCGCCAGCGCCGGCTTCGAGAGGACGATGCGCATCGGCTCCCTCCGTCGCCGACGGCAACAACGTCAACGCTGCACCTCCTCACCTCCCACAGCGGACGGGATTCAGCCGGATCTGTGACCACCGGTGAGGAGAGAGATAGAGTGGACACTGTCATCTTTTTTTGATATGGAGAGGGTGAGAGAGCGAGACGCGAGAAACTCTATCAAACAAGAGGCTATAATGGAGTTAATTAATCTCTACATAGCAGTGGTTTTAAATAGAATACAGGCGTTCCCGGAAAAAGAAATGAAAATCAAGCGGACAATTTTTTAAGGGTCTGTCTAGGACACATCTAGATGTGACATAGTTATGTCACATCTAAGTTGATGTCCACTCTATTTGTGGTCTATTTTTTTGTCCTAGTTTTTTTGTTTATTGTTGCCACATTATATACTTGTGGGAGCTTAGATGTGATATCCTTAAATAACATCTAGATGTGAATTAGACAAACTGATTTTCTAACGTACCAAGAAAGAAAACTCGATCAAAAACACGCCCGCTTCGGTCGCGAGAGTCGTCGCACACACACATAGACATAGACATGCGTATCCGTGTTTACGTAAAATTCCATTTCCATCTCCATCTCCAATCATATTTGTCCAGCTGGCACATTATTTACGTTGTTAATTATATACGCAGCAATATTAACGTACAACATCTCTTGTTTGTGCACGTTCGGACCGCTGCCACGGCCGGTCCTGACCAACCCGAACCCTCTTCATCACCTGCGCGTGCTTCCCGCCTGAAATGGTCGATTACGCATTCATGCCCGGCCAGAGCGGACGCGACCTCTCACGGGCGCCCGGCATTGAAGCGGTCGCCCGGCGAGAGCGTCGCCAGCGCCGCTTCCGGTGCACGCGGCTGCTCCGCGTTCAAAAGGTCGCAATAGCCGGCTACAACATGCTTGTAAAAAGTTACGTGGAGTCCGTGCTACAGCTAGCTGTCCTCCCCAACTCGTCAATCTCTTCCAAAGAGTGCTAGTACTCCATGGCGCGATCCATCGGACAAGCGGTAGGAAAGTTATCATATACTTGGTTTTGCGGTAAGTGGCATGCCCGGCGACCGTGTGGGGTCGAGCCGTGGAGGAGGGTGAGACACGAACACAACAGACGTGATTTAAACGTTGGTTTTGCTTTCGATGGCGCGATCCAACGAAGCAAGCGTTGGTTTCTCTCCGTTTCCATTTTTCTCCGGAAAAATGGAAACTTTCCACTCAATTTCATTCCTATTCCAAGGTTGCCCGTTACAACATTCCATCAAAGACAAAGGAAAACTAACACGCATGCCGATGCATCTCAATGATTCACGAGATCATAGCCAATATTTACTTCACAACTAAAGAAAAAGTTGTGAGAGCGTGTCTGAAAGAAAAACTACTAATGGGGTCACTACGACTTAAACCCTAAACCCTAAACATGATTTAATTCCTGGCCGTAGAACACATCGAAGGAAAGACGACCGCACCCTCGGATCATACGATGCTTTTGTGCGGTTCCACTAAAATCGACTGAGCATCCTCGATGGCAAAGATATTGAAGAAGTGTGATTAGAATAGTACTCGCACTAGTTCATGAGACATAAACTCATCACAAGTAGAAGCCGGTAGAAGTAGAGAAAGATCTACATGGAGATGGAGCTACGGCAGTGGAGCAAGCCGGCTCCAAAAGGAAGATGGACTACCTGGGACGTCGGGCTGTAGCTAGAAGGGCGATTGGGACGCGGCATCGGCCCATACAGCGGTGACCCCCGATTGGGACGCACCGACTGTGGGTTTTCTCCCTCGCCCATGTCGACCGGGGTCTACGCAGAACATTGTTCCCTTCCCCCAGCTGCGGGGTCAGGCCCGTCGTTCTATGCTTGTGAAGAGAGCAACCTTAGCAAGCAGGTTTGTAGCTTAGGCTCCTGCTAGTGTATATATAGTGGTTTTCTTTCTCTCCATATCAACCATTTTATATTGCGACGTGTCATTCAAGAGTGAAATGATGGTTGCTTCTTTCGACTAACTTACTGTGTGATTTGACTGCTCCTTAGTGGCCCCTACACGTACTCCCCCTACGTGTATGCAATAGTCACACGTACACATGGATGCAAAAACGCGCGCGGCGCCCTAATGCATGCATGTCCGAGCACACGACGGAACACACACGGTCACGCTAAGTGCTCAACCTACACGTGCATGCATACACATACTCAGTCAGGGTGAGCTAGTGACCGTATAAACACCGGAAAATATATATATTGGGCACAATGAGCATATTATGAAGTCCACTAACTGTATTTTTACAAATATACAGTGACATACAGTGTATTTATCTCGTTTGAAATTAAGCCATATTAACCGGAGAGGAGGCAGTATGGACTAGCATTACTTTGCTGTGTCCCGTCAACTTGCCGAACGAGGAGAAGGTTGTAGGACGGGAGAAGCTTGCGCACGGTGGCTCGCAGGACAAGGGGAAACTTTTGACTAATGCAAGCTCTCCCTCGCTCAGGCGATGGACGTGCAACAGTTAATTCGGTGTCAGATTGCCAGAAGCATACACTATACTACTAGTGCTACTATTGTTCGACTTCCCGAATAGGCGAACAGCCAAGCGCAAAGTTTACTAGTACTACTACTACTACTATAGTCTATAAAGGTATGTACTATACTACTAGTACTAGGAACCAGATGGAGGAACGTCTGCACTCTTATTATAATTTTAAAATGTGATAAAGCAATCTTCAACACATTTGGTTCTCTTCGAGGGTTCTCGCATGTGATAATGGAAGTTGATTGCATGGAACACTCGCCACAATTCTCGCTTAATTCTGGCTCATATCCTGTTACAAATAGTAGCGCTCGGTAATATTTCCTCTTTTTTTGTTATTCAGCATGTAAACAGATCAGCAAACCTTGCGGCGCATCTTCGTATGAACCGTGCTTGCTGCACTTTGAATGTGGCCGAGAGCTGGCTTGATGAATCACCTCGCTTCCTACTTCGTTTTTGCGGGTACCTCGCTTCCTAGTGACCAGTGTCTTGGCTGATCGTCCTAAGAATGCTTATATATGAATAAAGCTCTCTCGATCCGTAAAAAGATTAAGCCATATTAGCCGGAAAGGAGGGAGTATGGACTAGTACTACTTTTTGGTGTGTCCCGTCAACTCATGAGCGAGGAGAAGCTTGTAGGACAAGGTGAAGCTCGCTTACGCCTTTTGACCAATGCAACCTACCCTCGGTGGGCATGCATCAATCCATTCGGTGTCAGATTGTCAGAGGCATACACTATAGTACCCAACATGCACAGTACCTTGTTCGACCTCACGAAGAGGCGAAAAGCCAAGCGCAGTAGTACGAGTAGTACTACTCGTACTACTAGAACCGCATGGTGGAGCGTCTGTACTCTTTTTTTTATCTCTGATAAAGTACACATTTATTCCGGAGAAGGGCGGAAAATGGCAGCCCAACATGTAATGAATGATATCGATCAACCATCCATGCTAGAATTTATCTTGGCCTTCGTGCGATCCCGTCTATTTGTTCTCGATCGTCGTGTCTATCAATGAACGGCGGGTTGGCTCTTGGCAGTCAATTGAGATCGGTTTGGTCTCACTCGACCCACATGTCGCTGATATGCCAAGAGGAGGTGCGTTGACCGACCGCCATACGCTGCATTTCTGGTTTTGCACCTTCATACTACTCCTCCCTCCGTCACAGTTCTGGTGCGCTTCATTATGATGCATTACTATCAATGCATTTCCACCACCAGAGAGACTTTAGACGTGTTTGGTTTAATGCCCAGTTAATTAGGGCGTGGTAACCGCAATCAAGTCCACAATTTTCTCTCCATGTACTGTACTACTACGGAGTGGAGTAAGTGCATGCATGTGTGTACCCGGGGTGGAAGCACTGCATGCATGTGTGTACGCCGTGCTATAACTACCAATGCTAGTATTTTTCAGGCCGGTCGCTAGTCGCCTTGGTCCCACAGATTTTTTTCTTTTTTCTTTAGCGTGCTGTATAAACAGTGACGGATGGAGTAGTATGAGCGGATTCAAAGAAGAGCATATTGATGGTTGCTTCTTCAGAGCAACTTACAATTAGGAAAGGTGGGGCTTATGATTTGACTGCTCATTACTCACTATTAATGTGGCGCAACGACCAGACTGAGTCTCCCATGCGGTTGTGCACTACCCCCTCGGTTCTTAAATATACTCCGGAATATATTTGTCTTTCTAGAGATTTCAATGAGTGACTACTCAAATATTTGTCTTTTTAGAGATTTCAAATGGACTGGCACATACGGATGTATATATACATATTTTAGAGTGTAGATTTACTCATTTTGCTCCGTATGTAGTCACTTGTTGAAATCTCTAGAAAGACGAATAGAATATTTAAGAACGGAGGGAGTACATATATGAAGCAAAATGAGTGAATCTACACTCTAAAATATGCCCGCTTGAAATTTGTAAAAGATAAATATTTAGGAACGAAGGAGTATAATTTTGTGCATGGCACATGGACCCGGATGATGAAGAGGCTTCTGGCAATGCTATCAAGCTTCCATCATTTGTTTACATAATTGACGACTATACAAATAATTTTCCAATGACATGAAATTGTACAATGGTGTGAGCTTTCAGCTTTTGTTTCGCGTGTCTTGCCATCGTTGCTCTTTCGGAAACAATAAAAACTAACTTCCTTGCTAATGCATGTCAATTATTAGCAGATATGAGCTAATAATTACATCACAACTGAAGACAGAGTTGTGAGAAGGTGTTAAATTAAAATTGATCCATGCTTTCATTGGCAGCAACGTCACCCCCCCCCCCCCAGCTCTGTCTAAATCAACAAGGCATGTTGGGAAAAAAGTAGCTGTCAGGGGCATGCAACATTCCGATCATTTTGTGCAGTTCCACAAAAATACAGCGGGGCGTCCCGGTTCCAAAGATATTAATTGTGATTACGATAATAGAGGACTCATTGATGAAACAATAAACACACAAATAGAAGCCGGTCACCTTTGCGGTCTCTCTTAAGACTAACTAGTTGGAGAAGATTAGGCTCGGAGTTGGATGAGGAGGATAGAGCAAAACCAATCTCCCTTTGTGCAACAAGACCGAAATGTAGAGACGTTGCCCGTGTGACATTTTAGTACAACTTCACAAAACACTCTTAAGAAAAAAGTGATTTGTGCAGTTCACCAAAAGGTCGCAATAGCAACGAGGTGAAATGGATAGCCTTGTTTGCAAAAAAGAGGTAGAAAGGAAACAATTACTGGACAATAACAGTTGATTACACATGCGACGACAAAAAAGAAGCATATTCCTTGCCCTAAGGGAAGATAACAACACGGTTGTGTTTGTCTAAAACGGTGTGAGGACGAGAATGCAATATGGAAAGTACGCTAGACGAGCTACGTTTTGGGGAAAGAACTATGGAAGATCCACATGCAGCGACGTGGGAAGACGGGCAGTGGAGCAAGGCCGGAGGGGATACCTGGAGGTCGTCGGGATGTAACTAGGTGAGCGGCGGTGGGCGGAATCTGTGAGCAGGTGGCGTAGGCCCTGCCGCGCCGGAGCTTGGTCAGAGAGAACAGCATGTACCGCAGATCGGGACGTGCTGCCTCGGCGCCGTCAAACGGAGAAACGATGCACTTACTCCCTTTCCCCTGGCGGGCGGGGTGCGGCCAGATCAGTGACCAACGGTGAGAGAGAGAGAGAGGCCACCGCACTCCCTTTCCCCCGGCGGACGGGATGCGACCGTCTCAGTGACCAACGGTGAGAGAGAGAGAGGCCACCGCAGCCTTGTGTGAGATACTCTGAAGAGCGACAAACCAGGCACGCAAGGCTCCATTGTATATAGTGAGCGGACTACCTTTTTCTCCATAAAAATCGTTTTATATTCTGTGTACGTGCCATTGAGCGCTATAACTTTATTTAAAAATGACGCGGCAACGCGTCAAGTCGAACTTTGTTTCGTGCAGGCGTGGTACACGACCTCCCTAGGTAAACAACCGCTTCTGAGCGTTCAAATTAGCACGTGGGCTGCCATTTCAGAATAAATGAGCTCCACCGTGTACCCAGCAGTGTGGCTGGGCACGAAGCGTGAGTACATGCACGGTGCACCTATTCTCTTCTTGTATACGTACACCACCTACATGGGGTTGTGTGAGAGAGATACAAACCTAGAGAGATATAGTGTGTGGGTCCTTGAGAGTTTTTTTTGGGGGAGGGGGGTCAATCAAAAAATGTAACATATGCAATGTGTGTGAAATAGAGTCCTGGATATAACATATATATAGAGGGTGCGATCCACGAGAAGAGAGTGAAGGTATCATCGGCTTGAGGTGTCCATAGAATCGAAAAGAGGGATGATGTGTGTGTGTGTGCGCGTGCGATCGATAAAGAGTGACATCGAATTTGTGTGTGCCCACGTCAAAGATATAGAGTGGCTGGCCTACTGGAACATGAGAGGGGACATGTGCAGTTTGTCTTTGTGGCATGGATACCTACCTGCAACGCTCGACTATCGGTGTGTGGTGGGGGAAGAGGGAGGCCCAATTAACTATAGAGGTACAATGGCTGTTATATGTGTGGAGGAGGAGAGAGGCCTACCTCATGTATTAAGGAGATCGATCTGCCTCGTGTATTAAGGGAGATCGATCGGCATCCATGCATATGTGCAGGAGAGGAATAAGGTTGGGAGAGAGACAAAGTTAGAGTGTTGGAGGGGATGGTAGTGGAGTTGCTTCTAACAAATGGTGGGATAGGCTTGCTAGACAAACAGAGGGCACGCCCAATATCAATAAGAGAGGAGATGGCTGCTTGTTGTCCTGTGCACGCGTGCGTGTGAGAGACGGGTCAGAGGCATGCACGAATGATGAGGGGGACAATGTGGCTGTGGTAAGCGGACATAACTACATAGGAAGATCAATCGCCCTTTGTTAGAGAAAGGAGAGACATAACTTGTGAGGTACGCCGATCGATGGGGGTAGTTAAAGTCGATCTAGGTATATGTTGGGAGATCGATCGGTATACATGCATGTGTGTGTTAGAAGCAAATGAGGCACGAGGAGAAGGATAGAGAGAGAGGGATGCATGTAGGAGGTGGTACGAGAGGCATACTATATCGAGCGGGGAGGAGTGTGCGAGTATGAGAACGATGAAAAGAGTGGTGGGAGTGAGGCATGGACGGTGACAAGAGAAGAGGGGAAGCTTGTGTTTGTGCTAGGCACACCTGGCTAGAGAGGCATATCGATCGATGTGTGCCGTAAAGAAGGAGCTGGGGGGCCTACACACACCGTGGGTGAATGACCTAAAGTGAAAAGACAAATTTGCGCGATGGAGCTAGAGAATGCTGAGGGAGGCCGGTGAGAGGGATGCGGGCGTGTGCATGCACAAGAGAAAGTTAGTGCTAGCTACAAAGATAAGAGGGTTGTGTGGGTGTAAAAGACGAATAGAGATCATATATGCTTCATTATAAAAAGCGAATTCGGATATTTGAAGAATTTATCATGGCGTTTTAAACCGACGCATGTGTGAATATATATAACGGTGATACACATGGTGTGTTTATGAACATGTTATACTACATTTAATATATTTTATCTCTACTCTTATAAAAAATGGAGTTGTTGATGATGGTGTGCCTGCCATCCTGCATTATAGGCCGCCCGATTTATATCTGGCGGATAGCAAGGAAACTATGATGGTTGAAGTTGGCAACAATCATGATTGTAGATTCTTATTGAGATAGAGAAACGAATTCAAATTTAGTTCGAATTGCAGCGGTAGTATAGACATTTGGAATGCACTAAAATGTTGGTGTGAGTAGGTTACATGCATTATACAGCAAGCGAAAAAATTTAATCGGACATAACATGGATTCGTACTCCCTCCTTCCATCTATATAGGGCGTAATGAGATTTTTAAGACCGCCTTTGACTATTGACAAGATTAATAATACATGACATGCACAATGTGAAAATTATATCATTGAAAGAACCTTTCACGCACGGGTTAACGGTGTGCTTTGTGTAAGTTGCATGTCATATATCATTGCTCTAATATTTGGTCAAAGTTAGCATCGAAAACGCATTAGGCCCTATATAGATGGAAGGAGGGAGTAGCTTTGAATAGCATTTGTATAGTAAAACGGGGCAAGACTCTCTCTTTGTGTGGTGTGAATAGTTTTATTTTTTTCATTTTCTTTTTGGTTTAGGGAAGTGCGAATTGATTTGGTACGTACAAGTACAATATTACTACACGTTAGGCTTGTCCCTAAAATTCAACCCACGTCTTGTTATATCCTGAAAATTTAGATATCGTGCTCCCAAAACTGGTGCCTTCACAACCCGCGCCTTGCTATCTGAAATTACAACGCGCGCGAAAACTCCCTCCAGCTGCCAAATCCCGACACGCGAAATCCCCCTTCTAACCCTGAGCCGAAAGGGCCGCTAGTTCAAATCGGTGGGGGTACTTTTGTAACACACCCTACATTTTGGACAAGCGCGTCCCTAAGTCATGCTTCACCCCCTCCCATCACCCCCTTTTCACCATTCGAAATCCCAGGCCGCCATAACCCCTCCGCTCCAGCCGCGAAACCCCACCCTCCTCCGTCTGCCACGTCACCGCTGCCCAGCTGGAGCCTCTTCCCTGACGACCTCGTCTACCGCAACAGCTCGACGTCCCTCGTCCACCTCCCCGGATGAGGATCCGTCGTCCATCTCGTCGTCCCGCCGGTTCAGCCGCCCCGTCCTCCACCTCCAAGGAGCAGCTCCGACGATCGCCTCGTCTTTTACGGCTGCTCCATCCCCACAACGCCGCCTTAACCTGCTCCACCGGAACCGCAGCATCCTCACCGACTCCTCGGACGAAGCCGAGGCCTACTCGGCGCCACCAAAGAGGTTGTACACTCATCGCATCGCACCTTCTCCTTAACTCGACCTCCCGGCACCGACGGTGGTCCATCCCGCACCCCCATGGAGCGGCTACCTTGAAGTCGGCGCCAAGCGACATCTCCACGGGCGGCTCTCCCCGGTCGAGGCCCCTTTGGCGGCGTCCCATACCAGCCGGATCTGCTGCTGCTGCTCCGGCTCTCGCTCGATCTTCGCTTCGCCCATTGCTGCTCTCCCCCTCGCTCGTGCTGCTGCTCTGCTCTAATTAAGCCAAACTTCAGTCGACTGAATCGACTTTTGGGTCAGTCGATTTTCAGGGGTTGGGGGGGGCTCGCCGGAGTAAAGGAAGAACCACCCGCAGCGGGGACGGGGGCTCGCCGGAGAGGTACCCGACTATCTATCTTAGGGTTCAGGATGGGGGCGGGGGGCCTAGAGGGCTGGCCGGGGCGGCGGTTGATGTCTACTACGCAACCTTCTTCTTGTAGACGTTGTTGGGCCTGCAAGTGCACAGGTTTGTAGGACAGTAGCAAATTTCCCTCAAGTGGATGACCTAAGGTTTATCAATCCATAGGAGGCGTAGGATGAAGATGGTCTCTCTCAAACAACCCTGCAACCAAATAACAAAGAGTCTCTTGTGTCCCCAACACACCCAATACAATGGTAAATTGTATAGGTGCACTAGTTCGGCGAAGAGATGGTGATACAAGTGCAATATGGATGGTAGATATAGGTTTTTGTAATCTGAAATAATAAAAACAGCAAGGTAACTAATGATAAAAGTGAACGTAAACGGTATTGCAATCCTAGAAAACAAGGCCTAGGGTTCATACTTTCACTAGTGCAAGTTCTCTCAACAATAATAACATAGATATATCATATAACAATCCCTCAACATGCAACAAAGAGTCACTCCAAAGCCACTAATAGCGGAGAACAAACGTAGAGATTATGGTAGGGTACGAAACCACCTCAAAGTTATTATTTCCAATCAATCCGTTGGGCTATTCCTATAAGTGTCACAAACAGCCCTAGAGTTCGTACTAGAATAACACCTTAAGACACAAATCAACCAAAACCCTAATGTCACCTAGATACTCCATTGTCACCTCAAGTATCCGTGGGCATGATTATACGATATGCATCACACAATCTTAGATTCATCCAACCAACACAAAAATACTTCAAAGAATGCCCCAAAGTTTCTACCGGAGAGTCAAGAACTTGTGCCAACCCCTATGCATAGGTTCATGGGCGGAACCCGCAAGTTGGTCACCAAAACATACATCAAGTGGCACATGATATCCCATTGTCACCACAGATAAGCACGACAAGACATACATCAAGTGTTCTCATAAAAGACTCAATCCGATAAGATAACTTCAAAGGGGAAACTCAATTCATCACAAGAGAGTAGAGGGGAGAAGCAACATAAGATCCAACTATAATAACAAAGCTCGGGATACATCAAGATCGTGCCATAGAGGGAACACGAGAGAGAACACGAGAGAGAGAGAGAGAGAGAGAGAGAGATCAAACACATAGCTCTTTGGTGCATACCCTCAGCCCCGAGGATGAACTACTCCCTCCTCGTCATGGATAGCGCCGGGATGATGAAGATGGCCACCGGTGATGGATTCCCCCTCCGGCAGGGTGCCGGAACGGGCTCCCGAGAGGTTTTTGGTTGCTACGGAGGCTTGCGGCGGTGGAACTCCCGATATATCTTCTGTTCTGGAAGTTCTACGATACGTAGGTATATATGGGTGCAGGGGGTACGTCGGTGGAGCTACGGGGGCCCCACGAGGCAGGGGGCGTGCCCTAGGGGGTGGGCGCGCTCCCCACCCTCGTGAGCACCTCCCTTCTTTCCTGACGTGCACTCCAAGTCCATCGGGTGGCTTTCCTTCTAAAAATAACTTCTCCAGTTGATTTCGTTCTGTTTTGACTCCATTTGATATTCCTTTTCTTCGAACCACTGAAATAGGCATAAAACAGCAAATCTGGGCTGGGCCTCCGATTAATAGGTTAGTCCCAAAAATAATATAAAAGTGGATAATAAAGCCCAATATTGCCTAAAACAGTAGATAAAGTAGCATGGAGCAATCAAAAATTATAGATACGTTGGAGACGTATCAAGCATCCCCAAGCTTAATTCCTGCTCGTCCTCGAGTAGGTAAATGATAAAAAAGATAATTTTTGATGTGGAATTCTACCTAGCATGATTCTCAAAGTAATTTTCTTTATTGTGGCATGAATGTTCAGATCTAAATGATTCAAAATAAAAGTTCATATTGATAAAAGAAATAGTAACACTTCAAGCATACTAATCAAAGTAATCATGTCTTCTCAAAATAGCATGGCAAAAGAAAGTTCATCCCTACATAATCATATAGTTAGGCTATGCTTCATTTTCGTCACACAAAGATGTTCCCAACTTCTATACCCCCGATGACAAGCCAAGCAATTGTTTCATACTTAAATAATCTCAAACTTTTTCAACCTTCAAGCAATACATGAGCGTGAGCCATGGATATAGCACTATGGGTGGAATAGAATATGATGATGGGGATTGTGTGGAGAAGAGAAAAAGAGAAAGTCTCACATTGACGAGGATAATCAACGGGCTATGGAGATGCCCATCAATTGATGTCAACATGAGTAGGGATTGCCATGCAACGGATGCACTAGAGCTATAAATGCTCAACAAAAGAAAACTAGTGGGTGTGCATCCAACTTGCTTGCTCACGAAGACCTAGGGCATCTGAGTAAGCCCATCGTAGGAATATACAAGCCAAGTTCTATAATGAAAAATTCCCACTAGTATGAAAAAGACAACTTATGAGACTCACTATATGAAAAACATGGTGCTACTTGGAAGCACAATATATGAGACTCACTACATGAAGAACAAGGTGCTACTTTGAAGCACAAGTGTGGAAAAAGAGATAGTAACATTGCCCTTTTATTTATTTATTTTTTGGGCCTTTTTTTTGGCCTTTCTCTTTTTTTGATTGGGCAATGCTCTAATAATGATGATCATCACACTTCTATTGATTACAACATAAGGATTACAACTCGAAACTAGAACAAGATATGACTCTATAGAATGCCTCCGGCGGTTTACCGGGATGGTGCAATGAATCAAGAGTGAGATGTATGAAAGAATTATGAACGGTGGCTTTGCCACAAATACGATGTCAACTACATGATCATGCAAAGCAATATGACAATGATGGAGCGTGTCATAATAACCGGAATGGTGGAAAGTTGCATGGCAATATATCTCGGAATGGCTATGGAAATGCCATGATAGGTAGGTATGGGAAGGTATGGTGGCTGTTTTGAGGAAAATATAGGGAGGTTTATGTGTGATAGAGTGTATCGTATCTCGGGGTTGGACGCACCGGTGAAGTTTGCACCAACTCTCAAGGTGAGAAAGGGCAATGCACGGTACCGAAGAGGCTAGCAATGGTGGAAAAGTAAAGGTGTGTATAATCCATGGACTCAACATTAGTCAAAAGAACTCATATACTTATTGCAAAAATTTAGAAGTCATCAAAAATCAAGCACTACGCGCATGCTCCTAGGGGCATAGATTGGTAGGAAAAGACCATCGCCCGTCCCCGACCGCCACTCATAAGGATGCACAAGCCAGGTACACTTCATGTTTCAAATTTGTTACACAACTTTAACCATATGTGCATGCTATGGGACTTGCTAACTTCAACACAAGCATTCTTTAAATTCATAATCACCCAACTAGCATGACTTTAATATCACTACCTCCATATCTCAAAACAATTATCAAGTATCAAATTGATCATAGCATCCAATTCACTTCCTATGATAGTTTTCGTTCAAATTACCATGCTGTTTAAGACTCTCAAAATAATATAAGTGAAGCATGAGAGTTAATTAATTTCTACAAAATAAAACTACCACCATGCTCTAAAAGATATAAGTGAAGCACTAGAGCAAATGACAAACTACTCCGAAAGATATAAGTGAAGATCAATGAGTAGTCGAATAATTATACAACTATGTGAAGACTCTCCCACATTTAAGAATTTCAGATCTTGGTACTTTATTCAAACAGCAAGCAAAGCTAAATAAAACTACATTGCAAGGATAGCACAACTCAAGTGAAGAAGCAAAAACTTAGGTTCAACCGATACTAACCGATAGTTGTTGAAGAAGAAAGGTGGGATGCCAACGGGGGCATCCCCAAGCTCAGATGCTTGATACTTCTTGAAATAATATCTTGGGGTGCCTTGGGCATCCCCATGCTTGAGCTTTTGTGTCTCCTTAATTCCTCTCATATCATGGTTTCTCTTTTTATCAAAAGCTTCATTCACAACAAACTCAACAAGAACTCGTGAGATAGGTTAGTATAAACCAATGCAAAACCTTATCATTTCCTACTGTAACAAATCACTAACATTATTATTCAACATTGCATACTAAATGCCTCTGCATATTTAATACTCCTATCCTTAAATAGAATCATTAAACAAGCAAACATATGCAAACAATGCAAACATAACAGCAATCTGCCAAAACAGTACAGTCTGTAAAGAATGCAAGAGTATCAATACTTCCCTAACTCCAAAAATTATGAACTAAAATTACCACTGTAATAAATTTATCAGAGCTCAATATGCAAAAAGATTCAACATTATACCGCTCTCTGACTTTTCTAGGGAATTTTTGCAACAGCGGTAAACTTTCTGTTTTCAAACAGGAACATGTATACTAGCAAAATAAGCATGGCAAAGGCTATCCTTGACTTTTTTTATTGAAACTAAAGATGCAAAACACTATTCTAAATAAAAGCAAGCAAATACTAACAAAATAAAATGACGCTCCAAGCAAAACACATATCATGTGGTGAATAAAAATATAGCTCCAAGTAAAGTTACCGATGAACGAAGATTTAAAGAGGGATGCCTTCCGGGCATCCCCAAGCTTAGGCTCTTGGTTATCCTTGAATATTACCTTGGGGTGACTTGGGCATCCCCAAGCTTAGGCTATTGCCACTCCTTATTCCATAGTCCATCGAATCTTTACCCAAAACTTGAAAACTTCACAACACAAAACTTAACAGAAAATCTCGTGAGCTCCGTTAGTGAAAGAAAACAAAACACCACTTCAAGGTACTGTAATAAACTCATTCTTTATTTATATAGGTGTTAAACCTACTGTATTCCAACTTTTCTATGGTTTATAAACTATTTTACTAGCCATAGAGTCATCAAAATAAGCAAACAACACACGAAAAACAGAATCTGTCAAAAACAGAACAGTCTGTAGTAATCTGTATCAAACGCAAACTTCTGGAACTCCAAAAATTCTAAAATAAATTGGTGGACCTGAGAAATTTGTCTAGTAATCATCTGCAAAAATAATAATAAATATCACTCTCCAGTAAAATGTTCTAGCTAATCTCGTGAGCGCTAAAGTTTCTGTTTTTACAGCATGTTCATAAAGACTTCACCCAAGTCTTCCCAAATGTTCTACTTGGCACAGACACTAATTAAAACACAAAACCACATCTAAACAGAAGATCGATGGATTATTTATTCCTAAACAGAACCAAAAGGCAAGAAACTAAAATAAAATTGGGTTGCCTCCCAACAAGCGCTATCGTTTAACGCCCCTAGCTAGGCATGATGATTTCAATGATGCTCACATAAAAGATAAGAATTGAAACATAAAGAGAGCATCATGAAGAATATGAATAGCACATTTAAGCCTAACCCACTTCCTATGCATAGGGATTTTGTGAGCAAACAAATTATGGGAACAATAATCAACTAGCATAGGAAGGCAAGACAAGCATAACTTTAAAATTTTAAGCACATAGAGAGGAAACTTGATATTATTGCAATTCCTACAAGCATATGTTCATCCCTCATAATAATTTTCAGTAGCATCATGAATGAATTCAACAATATAACCAGCACCTAAAGCATTCTTTTCATGATCTACTTGCATAGAAATTTTATTACTCTCCACATAAGCAAAATTCTTCTCATGAACAATAGTGGGTGCAAACTCAACTAAATAACTATCATGTGAATGAGAATTAAAATCAAGATGACAAGCTTCATGGTTATCATTATTCTTTAAAGCATACGTGTCATCACAATAATCATCGTAGATAGGAGGCATGCTTTCATCATAATAAATTTGCTCATCAAAGCTTGGGGGACAAAAAATATCATCTTCATCAAACATAGCTTCCCCAAGCTTGTGGCTTTGCATATCATTAGCATCATGGATATTCAAAGAATTCATAATAACAACATTGCAATCATGCTCATCATTCACATATTTTATGCCAAGCATTCTATGTAATTCTTCTTCTAGTACTTGAGCATAATTTTCCTTCCCATCATACTCAAGAAAGATATTAAAAAGATGAAGCGTATGAGATAAACTCAATTCCATTTTTTGGTAGTTTTATTTTATAAACTAAACTAGTGCTAAAACAAGAAACAAAAAGATTCTATTGCAAGATCTAAAGATATAACGTCAAGCACTAACCTCCCCGGCAACGGCGCCAAAAAAGAGCTTGATGTCTACTACGCAACCTTCTTCTTGTACACGTTGTTGGGCCTGCAAGTGCACGGGTTTGTAGGAAAGTAGCAAATTTCCCTCAAGTGGATGACCTAAGGTTTATCAATCCGTAGGAGGCGTAGGATGAAGATGGTCTCTCTCAAACAACCCTGCAACCAAATAACAAAGAGTCTCTTGTGTCCCCAACACACCCAATACAATGGTAAATTGTATAGGTGCACTAGTTCGGCGAAGAGATGGTGGTACAAGTGCAATATGGATGGTAGATATAGGTTTTTGTAATCTGAAATAATAAAAACAGCAAGGTAACTAATGATAAAAGTGAACGTAAACGGTATTGCAATGCTAGGAAACAAGGCCTATGGTTCATACTTTCACTAGTGCAAGTTCTCTCAACAATAATAACATAGATAGATCATATAACAATCCCTCAACATGCAACAAAGAGTCACTCCAAAGCCACTAATAGCGGAGAACAAACGTAGAGATTATGGTAGGGTACGAAACCACCTCAAAGTTATTCTTTCCAATCAATCCGTTGGGCTATTCCTATAAGTGTCACAAACAGCCCTAGAGTTCGTACTAGAATAACACCTTAAGACATAAATCAACCAAAACCCTAATGTCACCTAGATACTCCATTGTCACCTCAAGTATCCGTGGGCATGATTATACGATATGCATCACACAATCTCATATTCATCCAACCAACACAAAAGTACTTCAAAGAATGCCCCAAAGTTTCTACCGGAGAGTCATGAACGTGTGCCAACCCCTATGCATAGGTTCATGGGCGGAACCCGCAAGTTGGTCACCAAAACATACATCAAGTGGCACATGATATCCCATTGTCACCACAGATAAGCACGACAAGACATACATCAAGTGTTCTCATAAAAGACTCAATCCGATAAGATAACTTCAAGGGGGAAACTCAATTCATCACAAGAGAGTAGAGGGGAGAAGCAACATAAGATCCAACTATAATAACAAAGCTCGGGATACATCAAGATTGTGCCATAGAGGGAACACGAGAGAGAACACGAGAGGGAGAGAGATCAAACACATAGCTACTGGTACATACCCTCAACCCCGAGGGTGAACTACTCCCTCCTCGTCATGGATAGCGCCGGGATGATGAAGATGGCCACCGGTGATCGATTCCCCCTCCGGCAGGGTGCCGGAACGGGATCCCGAGAGGTTTTTGGTGGCTACAGAGGCTTGCGACGGTGGAACTCCCGATCTATCTTCTGTTCTGGAAGTTTTACGATACGTAGGTATATATGGGTGCAGGGGGTACGTCGGTGGAGCTACGGGGCCCCACGAGGCGGGCGCGCCCTAGGGGTGGGCGCGCCCACCCTCGTGAGCACCTCCCTTCTTTCGATGTGCACTCCAAGTCCATCGGGTGGCTTTCCTTCCAAAAATAACTTCTCCAGCTTGATTTCGTTCCGCTTTGACTCCGTTTGATATTCCTTTTCTTCAAACACTCAAATAGGCATAAAACAAGATATCTGGCTGGGCCTCCGGTTAATAGGTTAGTCCCAAAAATAATATAAAAGTGGATAATAAAGCCCAATATTGCCTAAAACAGTAGATAAGGTAGCATGGAGCAATCAAAAATTATAGATACGTTGGAGACGCATCAGTGGTGGCGAGTTGTTTCGGGGCGGCGAGGCGGCGTTGGGGCCGGCGGTTCGGCCGGTGGTGGCTGGCGGCTCAGGGGGTGCAGGTTGAAGATGAACTGCAGGCCTTCCCTAAACTACATGTCAAGTGCCTCTCTGCTACCATTGCATTCAGTTTCGACAGTTAATTTCAGAGTCAACAGTTTTTACCTCATCTGTTGTAGTCAGGTGGTTTTTGGTGATGTTAAGTTTACATCCATTTTACATCATCCATTGGAGATGCTATTAGAATCCCACTTGAGATCGACGATGTCTGTCTTGTGTTGCTTCAACCTTGACGTCTTACGGCTCACCGGAGCTGCTCCAACGACAGAACGATCCATCACAACAGAGCAGTGCCACGACGCCGCTTCTGCATTCCTCAGATCTTCCTCCACACCTCCGACAGCCACCTCTGCGTCAATCGCTTCAAATGACCAACCCAATGATGCTGAGATCGACACGGCTACGGCAAAGAGGTTGTACACTTGGTGCATCACTTATTACTATACATTCACGCCGATCCATTAGGGCTATTTTGGTTCAACGGAAAAACGTTGATCCACTGGTTGTTACCATCACTCTAAATTTCTGCATGCTCTCCTTACATAATCTCACCATATTTTTTTCGTATGCGTGTCGATATTGTACACAAAGATGTCAACATGTAGAGAAAAAGAGAAGAGTTTTGCGCGGCAATACAATGTCATGCAGACATCGCTCCATGGTGGGTTCAATGGCAAACCCTCCCCACCGCTCTCCGGATTGTAATCCAGAGGAAGATATATGTTCTGAGGCGGATTCAGACGCCGCTGACCACTCCTATTTACCCCCCAAGGTGTTTGCTCTACCTTGGCATGATGATGTTAGTCATGCATATGTTGCCTTGCAGTGCCTACTTTTGACATCATATATGTCATCTGCTTAGTTTAGACATGTTCTGTAATGCCACCTGTTTAGTTTCTATATCATATATGGGAATTATGCAGTCTCATGTCTTTTAGCCAGCTATAATATATGTGAAATGTGCAATGCCATCCTGTTTAACCAGGCATCATATATTTGAATGATATCTTGCCCATCCTTTTCTTCATTACATGTCCATCTGTCGACAATGTTTGTACATTAAACTACTCTTCTTATGAATCAGCCATTTGGGTGGGAGATGGAAAAATCTGGAGTGAAAACAAGGCCTTGAGCGAGCATGCTACCTGTCGAAGCAGATCTCTTGTTGGGTCCCGATAGCTCCTCAGAGATGGATTCAGATACAGATGACCAGTCCTATACCCCCACTGAGGTGTATGCTCTAACTTGGCACGGTTATACTGCTCATATCATGCATACGGTGTCTTGCATTGCATAGTTTAGACATCATATAGACAATATTCAACACCATGTTCTTAGTTCAGACATCATATCGAATGCCCTCTGTTTAGCATATAAATCACATATGTGAATTAAGTGATGCGATCCTGATTACTTAGATAACATGTAGGTGAATTATGTCATGTGATCCTGTTTAGTTATTCATCATATCTTTGAATTATGTTATGCTATGCTATCCAGTTCAGATAGACATCATATATGTGAAATTATGTCATGCTATCCGTTTTAGTTAAACAATATACATGTCAACTATTTCATGCCCTCTTTTTCCACACTATCTATTGCATCTGCCTCTCGTGACAATGTCTGAGATTCAACTATGTTTCCTGTTTATCACCCATTTGAATTGGAGCGGGTGATGCCGATATCAGCGGAATAAAAACACGATCTTCAATAAAAGCAGTGCTACCTCTTGGTGGAGATAGCACCCGGTTGTACATGCACAAGAACCAACCCTACCACACATAACCCAAACTCTCGCAGATTGTACCCCTCAAGCGATGGACAGAGAACCAGCTTCACCCAATCTAACCCCAACCCCAAATTGGATAGTAACCCAGTTCCTCAATGACACAAAGACCATCTCCACCACAGAGCTCCCAAACAAGAGCAGTTAGTAAGGCAGCTCCAGTGCCCAAAGGGCCAGTACTATCACGGCGAACCCCAACTCCACCAGTTAGTACGCCTCTTCCTGTGGAGGAAGCACAACCAGCCAGTCTTAGTTTAGCATCTATCGCATTTGATGTTGTTAAATCGTATGTGCGTATCTTCCCATCTTGGAAATATTATAATGAAGATGAAGGAAAATGCCAGTTGCAGGTGTTTGTCCAGGAGTTATGTGTAAGTAATGTTATTCATGACAATTACTTTTCTTCATTCCCATACATCCTACCTCCATGATGGTTATAATACAAAGAAATTTTCCCATTTTTCTCTATAGAGAAGGACCGATTTGGAAACTCGGGATGAGGTAACCTGTGCTAATACCTCTCGCTATCTTCAAGAATGCTTGGTGGTAGTATCGAATTACTCAAGAAAATGTACTTCACCGGCAAAGAAACTCATCAAATTCCCTTACGTTCTCCTGAGACACATTTATCGGACGATGATCGGGAACGCCTTTGTTCTCAGATCGGGTCCCGAACCAAGAATGTGGTAAGGTCTATGAGCTCATTTTCTATTTTTAAGTATTTTATTCTTGCGTCTTCTTGTACTCTGTTCATGTAGAACAAGTGCCTAAACCTCAAGAACAACTGTTCTAATGTAAGATTCCATTGCTATCATAGTTCAAAAAAGCGCTTAGGCGTTAATTGTGTTTTGCCACCGCTTTGCGCTTCTTGACTAAAGTGCATGCTTATGTGCGATTATGCACAGATTATGCGTAGTTATGCACAATGCGTTTTGCCAATGCCTAGAGCCTAGGCGCTTAAGCGCTAAGCTTAGGCGTGCCTTTTTTAACTATGATTGCTTTGCTCTTGTATCACTGTATTTACTCATACAAACTTATTTTTAAATTGAAGGATCCAATCGAAACTCCAATGGCGCAGCAGGTATGTTCATGCATGTTTCTTTAACAGGTTTGCTCTTATCTATAGCTCTGTTGATCTTAATTTCAATTGTGTATACAGTTGACTTTCATATCATGCACATTACTAGCATCACAACAGAGCCAATAGTGTTGTTGTACATGTAGACCCGTGGTACCCATCTGAAATCTTGTTGTGCCGTGTAGTTCCCACGCTTTGTATTCTTTCACTGCTGCTTTGTCTTGAACTGATATGATTTGAACCATGTCTCTATTTTGATTTGGCAAGACAATGCAAAGTGACCATAGGACATAGATATATGTTTGTTTGATGCTTTTATTATGTACTAGTACTTGGCAATAGAAGACTTGGTAGTTTAATCTTGTCCACCTTACTAATGAACTGGTTCACCGAAATGAGTTTCATATACTAGTACATGCTAAACTTGTTATGTGTCTGCTTGTTTCTTCTTTTAGAATGTCGATGTAATATTGGGGAAGAGTGCCTTATTAAGCAATGGTAAAGGACGTAATGCGTATAAGGTTTAGGATAGTGACACATCCTTGTTGGTCTCCAAAAAGCTGATAAAACAGCTAAGGAATACTATCTTGAAGACAATGAGACAACCCCAAAGTCTTGTCTTGGTTTAGTGTTCGAAAGCATCGCCACTACCGCTTGCACAAGCTATTCAAACTCACCGTCTGGCAATCAGTTCGGTTTCTTGAGTCTCAACTACAAGTCGAAAGACATCGATCAGCTGTGCCATGACAAGAAGCGGAAGGATCAATGAAGTCCCCGGAGCATTCGTGATGCATACTTTCCGTGCAACAAAGAAAGCGTTGGAGGATTTTAGCGCCAAACAGGACAAAGCTAATCAGCTTGCTAAGCTTATTGCCAAAGATGGTGGATACCGTGATAATGTTTATTGAGCTCTTCCGAAGTTGTTTCAGTTATGCTCTTGTTTTGTCAGCCGCTTATTTGCACCGGTGGCCAATTTTGATGGCCAAAGGTATGTAATATGTCGCTTTGTTCCCTATATTTGCACTGGTGGCGAACTTTGATGCCTAGTGGATGTAATATGTGTAATAGCGGTAATAGGCTAGCGTTAGCTTGCTTATTTATTTCCTTATTGTCTTGTTTAGTTGTTTGCTTGTAGTCGCTGCAATTCTTTGTCTGTGTTTTTCTAGTGGCCACAATAGCCTATTTTTGGTAACTAGGCCAAAATAATCATAGCAACACACGGACTGTTGTAACCATGGGCCTCCTGCAGGCCGTATGATCCATGGGCCTTCGTCCGTCAGAGATCCATTGGCCTTCTATACAGGCCGTAGGATCCATCGGCCTTCTATACGGGCCTTAGGGTCCATGGGCCTTCTACGGGACGTAGGGTCCATGGGCCTTCTACGGGCCATACGATCCATGGGCCTTCTACGGGCCCTACTATCCATGGGCCTCATACGGGCCGTAGGATCCATGGGCCTTCTACGGGGCGTTTCAATTTCGCCAATCATGGGTCGTACTATTCGTGGACCATAACGGGACGTTAATAGGCCGTATTTGATAACTCTATGAAAACAGCCCAACGGGTTTTTTTTACATGAAAACGGCCCAACGTATTAACGGTCCACAAACGGCCGACTGTAACGACGGGCTGAATTTGGCCCACAAGCAGAAAATGACACTAACGGGCCGTATGTAACCGAATGTTGCAAATGAGCCCAAGAATCAGTGGGCCCTGAGAAGGCCGAAAGATAACTTGGGCTGGAAACGGCCCAATGGAATAACGGGCCGTTAATGGGTATAAAGTGATACACTGTTCATTACGGGCCAGTTTCACCACGGGCCGTTAATGGGCCAAGAGTTACAAAGGTCCTCATATGGTCCGAAAGAAGTCATGGGCCACACATGGGCCGGAAGTTAAAACGGGCTGAATCATATGGGACGGCCCAGAAGATGCTACTGGGCCTAATTCGGATAGGGCGTAGCGGGCCCTGGGTTAGCGGGCTGTAAATGGGCTATATGCGAATAGGCCGTTAACAGGCTTTCCATGGGCCGGGCCGCCACCTTTTGACCAAGTCAAATGGGCCGGCCTTTTCACAAGAATGGGCCTCTGTTGGGCCCTGCCATGTGTCGCCGTATCATAGGCGACTTCGGTCCAATGAACGGATGACATCTGTCCCAACGGTGAGCCGACATGTGTTTCCTCCAGCCAATGATGATTTTACACGTGGAAAATCCCCATTGGTCGGGGCTGTTAACGGGTTATCGGATCCAAAACCAGACCCGATAGCTTAACGGCATTCCATTACGGTGGATGCCACGTGTCGGTCACCCTTGACGAAAGCACTTCTGTGACGCGTGATTTATCGTCATGGAAGTGGACACTTCCGTGATGATAATTTTGGTAATGTCATGGAACACTTCTACGACACCAGTATGACTATCTTGATTCTGTCATAAATTTGTCATGGATGTACATGCATGACAAAAACGCGACCTACTGTGACAAACACGTATCATCACGGAAGTGTATTTTTTTTGTAGTGGTTGCTTGCGTCCTTGATGTCACTATCATCTCCCTTGAAGCATGCCATCGCAATATCACTGGAGCAGATGGATCGCCATCACTGCATCATCGTGGTCGTTGAACCATGCCATCGCACTGTCATCAAAACAACCATGCTCGTCGTCACATCGTCGCATCCGTGAAACATGCCATTGCGGGATAAGAAGGTCTTTGTTGCCTAGTTGTGCATGCACCAATACGTCATTATTTACCACTACTACTGGGTCACGAGTCCTTGTCAAAGTTTCGCAAGGTTTGTTAATAGCCCTGATTACGTATTCGCTATGGTAGAGAGCACCAATGATGCAAATGGGCTCCTTACATAGACATCTCCTACCCGAATGTCGCTGAGGTCTACAAGTAATAAAAGATCATCGACAATGCGAAGAAGCAGGACTCCCTGGCTGACCTTGTCGCGGCTATCATGACCCCTTCCACTCTGACAGGAAGAAAGACATCAAGAACAAGCTTGTTTGCAACTCGACCTAGGAGGACTTTCAAGGCTTTCCACCCTCTCCAAAGATCCCATCCCAACCAATAAATGAGAGTCTGGCGGGGATTTTGCTTAAATGTTAACTAGATCTGACTGGACTTAGACCACCTCACATATGCGGGCAAGAATTCCTAAACAAGCTATGACATGTACATGCAGATCGTTGTCACCGGGGTATCGCGCAGCGACAACAACAACAACAACAACAGTGGCAGTCGTGCCCGAAAGTCAAGATGAAGTGGTATATGATCGATGACCATTTCCTAATTTATGTAGTTATGCATTGAGATGTGCAATGCGATGTTTAGTTATTTATGTAATGGATGTTTAGTTCAGTTATGTGATGAGTGTAATTTTTACGCTTGTCACACAGTTGTTTAATCTGGTATATCTTATAAAATCTGAGATATTCCCTCCACTATTGCCACTAATAAATAATGAATGCGAGACATTGCCAAATCCTCTCTTTATTTTGTTTCCACATGAAAAGATGCCATACATGAATAAAATTCATCATTTACAAGGAAAGAAGCAAAATGAAGAAAGAGGAATTAAATGGAAGGCTCACAAGTACAGACAGAGCAAAAAATGATGTATTGTACGAGCGCCCACGTTCGTACCAGACTACCAGGTGCCAGCGGTGCCATTGCATCCAATCCTACCACTTCTATAAAAGGGCCAGCACGAGAATCGCAAAGGAGCATCACCGAAAACCTCCATCTCCGCACCAGAAGCTATTTTTGAACCCTTGTTGTCGCCATTTCCCATCTCATCTCCATAGCCACCACCATCACCATCACCGCATTAATCCATCTCCAGGTTAGCCATACTTGTAACCGTGTATCGCATCTGGCAACCATTGTAAGACATATTATCAACAAAACATTTATCTTTATGTCTTTCCAATGATTTGTTCATTTGATCTGATCGCCATGTGTGAGTAATTCGGTAAAGAAATGGGTTGAGACATAGCCTTCTAACCCGATGTGTTTGTATGAGGGATCGATAGAATGACTTTGAATAACTGTCATGTATGTGTGAAATAAAATATCATCATAGTTGTCTCTTGTCTCTTTCTCAATCTTCGAACCTGTAAGTACACATGATCACGGAGTTTGATCAAGGAGGAGATTATTTGAGCCCTCTATTATTTGTATTAGGTCCCCAAAAAAATTTCAGCCTATTAAACCCATTAAGCTACGCGCGAAGGGTGGCCAACCAGCTATGCCACGTGGCGCAAGCTGGTTGGCCGTGGTGAGAAATCTTAAAAAAAATAGATGAAGGTGTAGATTATTTTTTAAATGTATATTTTCCTTTTAAAATGGAGGTGAGCACCTCTGATATTTTTTAAATAGAGGGTTGTAAAGTGGCACTCGCTGGTAGGTTTGCGGTGGTAATTTTTTTCTTTTTTACTTTTTAGATGAAGGTGAGGATTTTTTTTCTGAGATGTTTGTTTAGACGGAGGCGAGGACCATATGTATTTATTTTAAATAAAAATGTGCGCACAACTTCCTTTTAAGCGGCGCCACAGGGTGGCGCCCCGGTCACTAGTATATCATTATTCGGTATTACTCCAGTAACCCCGAGACGCTTCCAGTTTCTCTTGAAATAGTTTATTTTACTCCAAAAACTTTTCTGATAATGTTTTCTCATATTCCTTAACTCCTACAAAACTCAACATGTCATAATGCCTTAAGTGTGTGACCCTGCAGGTTCGGTAAAATATAGACACGAACGAAAACACCTTTCGTTCAATGATCAACAGTGGAACCTGAAGGAAATATGCCCTAGAGGCAATAATAAAGTTGTTATTTATATTTCGTTATATCATAATAAATGTTTATTATTCATGCTAGAATTTATTAACTGGAAACTTAGTACATGTGTGAATACATAAGACAAAAAGAGTGTCCCTAGTATGCCTCTACTTGACTAGCTCGTTAATCAAAGATGGTTAAGTTTCCTGACCATAGACATGTGTTGTCATTTGATTAGCGGGATCACATCATTAGAGAATGATGTGATGGACAGGACCCATAATGATCATTTACTTTTATTGCTATTGCTTTCTTCATGACTTATACATATTCCCCTGACTATGAGATTATGCAACTCCCGAATACCGGAGGAACACCTTGTGTGCTATCAAATGTCACAACATAACTGGGTGATTATAAAGATGCTCAATAGGTGTCTCCGAAGGTGTTTGTTGGGTTGGCATAGATCGAGATTAGGATTTGTCACTCCGTGTATCGGAGAGGTATCTCTGGGCCCTCTCGGTAATGCACATCACTATAAGCCTTGCAAGCAATGTAACTAATGAGTTAGTTGCGGGATGATGCATTACGGAACGAGTAAAGAGACTTGCCGGTAATGATAGTGAGCTAGGTATGATGATACCGACGATTGAATCTCGGGCAAGTAACATACCGATGTCAAAGGGAATAACGTATTTTGTTATGTGGTTTGACCGATAAAGATCTTTGTAGAATATGTAGGAGCCAATATGAACATCCAGGTTCTGCTATTGGTTATTGACCGAAGATGTGTCTCGGTCATGTCTACATAGTTTTCGAACCCGTAGGGTCCGCACGTTTAACGTTTGATAACGATTTGTATTATGAGTTATGTGTTTTGGTAACTGAAGTTTGTTCGTAGTCCCGGATGAGATCACAGACATGACGAGGAGCCTTGAAATGGTCGAGAGGTCAATATTGATATATTGGAAGGTCATATACGGACACCGGAATGGTTCCGATAAGGTTCAGGGATTTATCAGAGTACTGGGAGGCTACCGGAACCCCCCGGGAAAGTTAATGGGCCTATTGGGCCATAGTCGAGATAGGGAGGCTGCCACACGAGGCCCCCCCCCCCAGCCCAAACCGAATTGGACAAGGGGTGGGCGGCGCGGCCCCCCTTTCCTTTTCGCTCTCCCCCCTTTCCCCTTTCCCCTCTCCGTTGGAAGGAAGGGGGGCTAATCCTACTTGGACTGGGAGTCCAAGTAGGACTCCCCCCCTTGGCGCGCCCCCCTTGGGTCGGTCTCCTCCTCCCCCCCATCATTTATATACGTGCGCAGGGGGCACCCCAAAAAGACAACAGTTGTTTCTTAGCCGTTTGTGGTGCCTCTCTCCTCAGTTTACTCCTACGGTCATAGCATCATAGTGCTTAGGCAAAGCCCTGCGCGGATCACATCACCAACACCGTCGCCACACTGTCGTGCTGACGGAACTCTCCCTCGACCCTCTACTGGATCAAGAGCTCGAGGGACGTCATCGAGCTGAACGTGTGCTACATCAACCGCGTTAACATAATGCTTCCGCTTTTGGTCTACTAGCCAGGGTACGTGGACACACTCTCCCCGTCTCGTTGAAATGCATCTCCTAGATAGATCTTGCGTGATCGTACGATTTTTTTTGAAATTACATGCTACGTTCCCCAACAGCGGCATCCGAGCCAGGTCTATGCGTAGATGATATGCACAAGTAGAACACAAAGAGTTGTGGGCGATAATAGTCATACTGCTTACCACCAACGTCTTACTTTGATCTGGCGGTATTGTTGGATGAAGCGGCCCGGACCGACGTTACATGGCCGCGTTCATGAGACTGGTGTACCGACGTGCTTCGCACACAGGTGGTTGGCGGGTGTCTGTTTCTCCAACTTTAGTTGAATCGACTTTGACTACAGTCGATCCTTGTTGAAGGTTAAAACAGCACACTTGACGAAAAATCATTGTGGTTTGATGCGTAGGTAAGAACGGTTCTTGCTAGAAGCCCGTAGCAGCCACATAAAACTTGCAACAACAAAGTAGAGGACGTCTAACTTGTTTTTGCAGGGCATGTTGTGATGTGATATGGTCAAGATGTGATGAGATATAAATTGTTGTATGAGATGATCATGTTTTGTAGAAGTTATCGGCAACTGGCAGGAGCCTTATGGTTGTCCCTTTATTGTATGAAATGCAATCGCCATGTAATTGCTTTACTTTATCACTAAGTGGTAGCGATAGTCGTGGAAACAATAGTTGGCGAGGCGACAACGACGCTACGATGGAGATCAAGGTGTCAAGCCGGTGACAATGGAGATCATGACGGTGCTTTGGAGATGGAGATCAAAGGCACAAGATGATGATGGCCATATCATGTTACATATTTTGATTGTATTTAATTTTATCCTTTATGCATCTTATTTTGCTTAGAACGGCGGTAGCATTATAAGATGATCCTCACTAAATTTCAAGGTATAAGTGTTCTCCCTGAGTATGCACCATTGCTACAGTTCGTCGTGCCGAGACACCACGTGATGATCGGGTGTGATAAGCTCTACATTCACATACAACGGGTGCAAGACAGTTTTGCACGTGCAGAATACTCGGGTTAAACTTGATGAGCCTAGCATATGCAGATTTGGCCTCGGAACACTGAGGCCGAAAGGTCGAACATCAATCATACAGTAGATATGATCAACATAGTGATGTTCACCATCGAAGTCTACTCCATCTCACGTGATGATCGGACATGGTTTAGTTGATAAGGATCACCTGATGATTTAGATGACTAGAGGGATGTCTATCTAAGTGGGAGTTCTTAAGTAATATGATTAATTGAACTTTCATTTATCCTGAACTTAGTTCCTGATAGTTTTTGCATATCTGTGTTGTTGTAGATCAATGGCCCGTGCTACCGTTCCTTTGAATTTTAATGCATTCCTAGAGAAAGATAAGTTGAAAGATGATGGTAGCAACTACACGGACTGGGTCCGTAACTTGAGAATTATCCTCATTGCTGCATAGAAGAATTACGCCCTGGAAGTACCGCTAGGTGCAAGACCCGCTGCAGGAGCAACTTTGGACATTATGAATGTCTAGCAGAGCAAAGCTGATGACTACTCGATAGTTCAGTGTGCCATGCTTTATGGCTTAGAATCAGGACTTCAAAGATGTTTTGAACGCCATGGAGCATATGAGATGTTCCAGGAGTTGAAGTTAATATTTCAAGCAAATGCCCGAGTTGAGAGATATGAAGTCTCCAACAAGTTCTATAGCTGCAAGATGGAGGAGAATAGTTACGTCGGAACACATACTCAGAATGTCTGGGTATCATAACCACTTGACTCAGCTGGGAGTTAATCTTCCTGATGATAGTGTCATTGAAAGAGTTCTCCAATCACTGCCACCAAGCTCTAAAGGCTTCGTGATGAACTATAATATGCAAGGGATGGAAAAGACAATTCCCGAGCTCTTCGCGATGCTAAAGGCTGCGGAGGTAGAAATCAAGAAGGAGCATCAAGTGTTGATGGTTAACAAGACCACTAGTTTCAAGAAAAAGGGCAAAGGAAGAAGGGGAACTTCAAGAAGAACAACAGGCAAGTTGCTGCTCAAGGGAAGAAGCCCAAGTCTGGACCTAAGCCTGACTCTGAGTGTTTGTACTGCAAAGGGACTGGTGTTGACACCAGATTTTGGCATTGTCAAAAACATAATTAAGAAGCCTCAAATGGAAAAGTTCTCAAAGTAAGAAAGTTTCGTATCATCGAAAGGAGAAACTTTGATATTTGGGTCATGGCCATCCGATCTCATCTCTAAGGCTGAAGTTGTGTTCGAAGTACTGAGATTTTGTATCCATAACACTTTTCAGCTGATTACACCCCTAAGACGGCCCCATATGGAAAGCTGCTCTACATGAATTGTCTTCGTCTCGTCGAAACGATCAATTTTGATATAAAGATCGTCCCAATCCAAGGTTGTATTAAAAGTTAGAGCCCGCACAGCACGACACTCCGGTGGGCAAAATATGACGCCCGGAACCAGACACACGTGTGGGTATGTCTGATGAGCTGCGTGAATATTTAGCTGTTTTGCGCAAGCGATTTGGCCCTGAATATGGCCTCAAATTGAAAAACGTTCAACAAGAAAGTTGTTCATCTCGTCGAAGTGAGTAAATATGCTTTTCGGCGCATTTTCATTGGAGGTCGTTTACTGCCACAAAATTGACCACAAGGTGCAGCCAGGTTGTAAACCGAACAATTTTGGAAAGATCGGATTCCGAGTTGGACCCAAACTAGGGTTTTGGACGTGAATTATAACTTTTCCTTGCACGAGAAGTCCAGCCGCCTATTATATACAGGAGGGGTGATGGCCGATTCAAACAACAACACACGATCGATCAAATCATCTATCACTTTTTATCTATTATCTTCTCCCTTGTTCTTCTTCTTCCTCGTTCTTCGTTCGTTCTTCTTTTGCAAGGCGGAGAACCTCGAGGCCCTAGGGGAAGTCAGGCCGACCTAGGAAATCCCATAGCCACCACTCGCCCTGATGGGGTCCCTCCCGAGCGTGTGGGGTTTCGGGTGAACAAAAGCGTCCGTCGGATTGTCTTGCGTACCGCGCTTCTGGCGGGTCTCCTTCGGCGTGAGCTGCGGTGCATCACCCCTGGTGTCGAGGGTACATGGTGACGTGTTCGTGTGTGAACACACTTTTTGGTGACTCCGCTGGGGACTGAAGATCAATCATCATCATTCATCATGTCTGGCAACGACAAGATTCCCAAGCCCTCGGAAATCAACGCCGATAACATAATCAAGCCCAATTTTGAGGAGTTATCAGAGGAACATCGCCAAGATTATGAGGAGTACAAGAAGGCGTGTGAAGAGAAGGAGATGCAGGAGTTCCTTGCTAAGTTCAAGAAGGATCGTCAAGGCAATATCACTCCGGTTGGAGAAATCAAATTTCCTCCTCTTCATGATGAACAGGTTAAACCCTCTGTGAGTAATACCTTCTCGCCCGAGGTATGGGATGAAATTCATAGTCGCATTACTGATAGCAATAATCTTTTATACCAAATTTTCTTGGAAAATAGTAATGCTCAAAAAGTATGCCTCAATCATCTATTGGTAATGTTGGTGTGCCTGTTACCACAGTGGTCCCTAATCCAACTTTGCCTATTTCATCGGCGCCTCCCGTGCCGATGAATTTGTATCCTAACCGAACCAATCAAATTGTTGCTGCACCCATTAATCCTATCATGAGTATGCCAAGTTCGGTGGTGACACCGAACCAAGCCCTACCCACAAATGCAAACGCTGTTAGATCATTGCCGAATTACAGTTCGTCATACTTGCCACAATTCACACCTGTAGCTACTAACCATACTCCTCCTATGCCAATGCCACAAGCTTCATCATCCACTATGGATGATGGTCTAGCTAATCTTAAAGAGGAGATGGCTAAGATGCTCCGAGAGAATTTTGGAGTTGAGTTACCAAGGAACCGGATTTACCAAATGCCATATCCAGAATACTTTGATGCAATTCAATGCCCTCCGGGATATAAAATTCTAGATTTTGTTAAGTTTAATGGAGAGGGCACAAAAAACACATGGGAGCATGTTAGTCCATACTTGGCACAATTGGGTGAAGCAGGCTCACTAAATGTATTGAAAGTGCGTTTATTTCCTTTATCTATAACCGGTACCGCATTTTCATGGTTTGCCGCTTTACCACATGGTTCTATTCGTTTATGGTCGCAACTAGAACAAAAATTTCATGATCATTTTTATAGTGGCGATAATGAGCTTAAGTTGTCACATCTTACATCGGTTAGACAAAAGCATGATGAATCGGTCTCCAATTACGTCAAGAGATTTAGAGATACAAAAAACTGGTGCTATAGTTTGGTGATAACCGAGAGAGATTTGGCTGATCTTGTGCTTAGTGGTTTGAGAACTCACATTAGAGAAAGGCTAGAAGGCCATGAGTTTTTAAATATCAACCAACTCTTGCAAAGGGCTTTGGCTCAAGAAAGCCGAATCAAAGATCTTAAATAGGTGCATAGATATAAAACTGATCGTCTTAAGATGAATATGGTTGAGTATAGTGAGCACTCGGACAATGAGGGTGATATTTATGCTACTGAATTTGTTTGGCCATGTAAGGCCAAACCATTTATTTGCAACGATTTAAAGCCGATTCATAAGAATCGTGATGAAGAGATGAAATTTACTTCAACATTGCTAAGTGTGATAGAATATTTGATGATTTATTGCAAGCAAAGATTATTAGAATATCTCATACTTTATTGCCGTTTGAAGAGCTGAAACAGCGTGCTTATTGCAAGTATCATAATTATTTTTCTCATGCTACTAATGATTGTAATGTTTTTCGACGGCAGATACAATGACGGACGATTGAATTTTTCTGAGATGCAAGTTGATAAGCAGCCTTTCCCAATGAACACCATGGATTTGGAGGGGAAGAAGATGTTAATTCGGCCCAACATAGCCGAAACAGCTAATAAGAATAATTTTGTCATTGGTGAGCCCAGGAAAAATAAGGAGAGCGGCAAGGTCTTGGGGAGACAAGTTGTGCTTGATAAGCAACCCGATGGCAAGGAGATAATCAAGATCACCATCAAGAATCCTACACTCGGGGGGCAACCACAAGTGCAAGAGAACACTCATGTCAAATTTGTTAAGCCCAAGAGTCCAGAGGTTGGCAAGTGGAAGACGAATGAAGCTAAAGTGCAGCGCAAGAAAATCAAGCCAACTTTTGATATGTTGTTGTCCAAGTATGCCAATCAAGCGACCGGTTCTAGCTCTAACAGATCATAAAATTTGAAGCGCTCAAGGTCACCTCCTCGGGAAGACTTTCAGCATCCTGCAAGGCCATATGGGTCGTGGGCACCGGGACCATGGATGGTGCCACTCCCCTATGCGCCATACTACATGGGAGGTTTCAATGGAGGATGGGGGCAGCCCCCAATGGCCCCTTATGCTTTTCATCTGGGGTGGGCATAACTAAGGAGGACCATTCGTGAGAGGCTCTCTTATGCCACAAGAGGCCGTTTGAATAACGGTGTCAATCGGCTAATGCAAGATAATCATGGAAGGGTTGGCAAGCAAGTGTGGCATGCTAAATCACCAAGTGCTGAAATTTCAGAGCCTAGCAAGCAAAAGGAGAATAATACTAGTGTTGAAACTATTATGATAGGCACTAAAGAATTAACAATCAAAGAGCCGATTATTGTTGATAATCTAGCTGATTCTAATAAAGATGTGGCTGTTGTCCAGCAGGGTCCCATGGCTAATGATCATGAAGCTAGCACAAGCAAGGCCAAGTCGAGGGATCCAAAATATACTCAGCCTAAGTGGTGTCCTTCCGGTCTAACCAAGGCACAAAAAAAGGAGATTGAAGCGCATGAGGAGCCATGAGAAGGAGGAACAAGAAGCAGAGAGGCAAAGGGATAAATTGTTCAATGAAAGTCATCCCATGGTACCCCCAAAACAAGTGTGGAAGCCTAAGCGAAAGGAAAGTGTAGCAACTTCTGCATTGATCATAGCAACACCTACACTACCAACGGAGGATGATGCAGCTTCTATTACATCGTCCACTTCACCTATTACTTCCTCTTCACTTGGAGATATTTCGGAGTTAGGGGACATGCTTGAGGATGGAGATGATATGCTTGATTATGAGTCTACACCGGTTCATGAAGGTATGGATATTAATATGGTGTATTACTTACCCGCTGAATTTCGTGCTATAGATGAAGAAGGGGAAGTAGCTCAGTTGGATTTTGGTCCTAAAAATGCTATATTCGAGAAGCCAAAAGAACCGGTGACGCACTTGAAGCCATTGTTCCTTAAAGGTCATATTAATGGATCGCCGGTTGCTAGAATGATTGTTGATGGTGGTGCTGTGGTGAATATTATGCCATATTCGGTCTTCAAAAAATTGGGGCTGCGTGATGAAGAGTTGATAAAGACCAACATCGTGCTCAATGGATTTGAAGGCAAAGAGAAAACTAAGCCAAAGGTGTGATGTATGTGGAGCTCACGGTGGGAAGTAAAAATTTGGCTACCGCATTCTTTGTCGCCGAGGTGCAAGGTAACTACAATGTGATATTAGGCCGCGATTGGGTTCATGCAAACCAATGCATACCATCTACTATGCACCAATTTTAAATTCAGTGGGTTGATGATGAAGTAGAAGTCATTCATGCGGATAATTCGGCTTGTGTTGCTTTGGCCGATGCATCGGTGGATTGGCAACATCTCAATGCTACTTGCTTGACAGGGCGCGACTTATCAGAATTTGATTTTCTTAGCGCCACAAAAAGTGGTTTTGTGCCCATTTCTTTAAAGCCGGTTGGTGATAATCGGCTCCAAGGTATGATGTATTTAAATGGATCCTAACTCAGAGTGGTTACAAAAGCGTCTTGTAAAATATCGGTCCAATGAGAACGATATGTATGAGTCCATAGAAGAGTTAAATGATATGGATAAATTAGGACAAGGTTTTACATCGGCCGATCCATTAGAAGAGATAGATATAGGAGATGGTTCAATTCCTAGGTCGACATTTGTAAACGAAAATTTAAGAGCCGATCATAAAGATAAGTTGATCGAGCTGTTGAAAGAATATGTTTGTTGCTTTGCATGGGAATATCATGAGATGCCAGGTTTAAGCAGAGAGCTAGTGGAGCATCTTTTACCTATAAAGGCCGGTTTTAGACCATACAAGCAATCGGCCAGAAAGTTTAATGCAAAAACGTATGACCGGATCAAGGAAGAGATCGGTCATTTGCTTAAAGCTAAATTTATTAGACCTTGCAGGTATGCCGAGTGGATTTCTAACGTTGTGCCCGTAGAGAAGAAAGGCTCTAGCAAGTTGAGGGTGTGCATTGATTTCAGAGATTTGAATAGAGCTACACCTAAAGATGAGTATCCCATGCCAATAGCCGATATGCTTATTAATGATGCTTCTGGACATAAGGTCATTAGCTTTCTTGATGGTAATGCGGGGTATAATCAGATTTTTATGGCCGAAGAGGACATGTCCAAAACGGCTTTTCGATGCCCCGGTTTCCTTGGTTTATTTGAGTGGACGGTGATGACCTTTGGATTAAAGAATGCCGGCGCCATGTATCAAAGGGCTATGAATTTAATTTTTCATGATTTACTTGGTGTTATACTTGAGTGATGTCTACTACGCAACTTTATTCTTGTAGACATATGTTGGGCCTCCAAGCGCAGAGTTCTGTGGGACAGTAGCAATTTTCCCTCAAGTGGATGACCTAAGGTTTATCAATACGTGAGAGGTGTAGGATGAAGATGGTCCCTCTCAAACAACCCTGCAACCAAATACAAGAAATCTCTTGTGTCCCCAACACACCCAATACAATGGCAAATTGTATAGGTGCACTAGTTCGGCGAAGAGATGATGATAAAAGTGTAATATTGATGGTAGAAATATATTTTTATAATCCGAATAAATAAAAACAGCAAGGTAGAAAATAGTAAATGGGCACAAAAAACGGTGTTGCAATGCTTGAAAACAAGGCCTAGGGTCCGTACTTTCGCTAGTGCAATCTCTCAACAATGCTAACATAGTTGGATCATATGATTATCCCTCAAGGTACAATAAAGAATCACTCCCGAGTTCCTATTAGCGGAGAACAAAAGATAGGAATTGTTTGTAGGGTACGAAGCCACCTCAAAGATATTCTTTCCGATCGATCTATTCAAGAGTTCGTATTAAAATAACACAAAGCTATTGTTTCCGTTTGATCTATCCTAGAGTTCGTACTAGAATAACACCAAAGCATATTGATATTCATAATACTCAATCCACACAAAGAACTATAAAGAGACCCTGAAGTTTCTACCAGAGAAAAATGTGCATCAACCCCTATGCATAGATTACCCCAATATCACTGCGGGAATCCGCGAGTTGAATGCCATAACATATATCGAGTGAATCAATAAGCTACCCCAATTGTCACCTTAAGTATTCATACCGCAAGACATATATCATGTGTTCTCATCTCTGAATATTCAATCCGATATGACAAAACTTCAAAGGGTAAAGATTCAATTCATCACAACAAGAGTATAGAGGGGAGAAACATCATATGATCCGACTATATTAACAAAGCCCATGATATAGATCACGAGAGAGAGAGAGAGAGATTAGACACATAGCTACTGGTACAAACCCTCAGCCCTGAGGGTGGACTACTCCCTCCTCATTGTGGTGGCCATCGGGATGATGAAGATGGCCACCGGAGATTATTCCCCCCTTCGGCAGGGTGCCAGAATGGGTCTAGATTGGTTTTCGGTGGCTACGGAGCCCTGTGGCGGTGGAACTTCTGATCTAGGTTAACCCCGATGGATTACGGAATATTTGGGAATTTATAGTGCAAAGAGGGGGTGCGGGAGGCCACCGAGGCGGGCACAACCCACCTGGGCGCGCCGAGGGTTTCAAGGCTACTGGTGGGTCGTGCCCCTGTGGCACCCCCTCAGTGTGCAGCTCCGCCCATTGGGTTCCTTCTCGTCCATAAAAATCTCCGTGGAGTTTCATTGCGTTTGGACTCTGCTTGGTATTGATTTCGCAATGTAAAAACAAGCAAAAATAGCAATCGGCCTTTGAGCCTTTGGGTCAATAGGTTAGTCCCAAATGATATAAAGTTGCTATAAAATGATTGTAAAGCACCCAAGAATGATGAAATAATAGCATGAATACTTCATAAATTATAGATATGTTGGAGACGTGTCATTGAGGTCTATATTGATGATATTGTTGTCAAATCGGGTGCTTTTGAATCTCACTTAGCCAATTTGCGTTTGTCTTTTGAAAGAATGAAGAAATATGGGCTGAAAATGAATCCTTTGAAGTGTGCCTTTGGTGTATTGGCTGGGAAGTTTTTGGGTTCCATTATTCATGAAGATGGTGTGGAAATTGATCCCAAAGAGATAGATGCTATACAGAAAGTAGAGGCTCCAACATGCAAGAGAGATATGCAAAAATTCCTTGGCAAGGTCAATTATTTGAGGAGATTCATAGCCAATCTATCAGGGAAGGTTGATGCATTTACTCCTATCCTTCGGTTAAAGAATGATGTTGATTTTACTTGGGGGCAAAACAACAAGAGGCATTTGATATGATTAAGAAATATTTGTGCATTCCTCCGGTTATGAAAGCGCCCAGGCACAGGGAGCCATTTAGACTTCACATTGCAGCGGAGGAAGGTGTTATTGGTGCTGTTTTGACTCAAGTAGCCGAAGCAAAGGAGCATGCTATTACTTATTTGAGCCGACGCTTATTGGACGCCAAGACAAGGTATACAATTATTTAGAAATTATGCGTATGCTTATATTATGCTTGCACAAAATTGAGACATTATCTAGTGCCTAGTACTTGCATTATAGCTTGTCAAACCGATGTCATCAAATACATGTTGCATAGGCCAATTCTTAGTGGTAGAATTGGCAAGTGGGCTTATGCTTTAATTGAATATGATTTGGCTTATGAATCTCTGAAATCCATGAAAGGCCAAATTGTTGCTAATTTTATTGCTGAGCATCGGACTGATGACAAGCATGATATTGATATAAACCTTGTCTCATTAGTACCATGGATATTATATTTTGATGGTTCAGTTTGTAGAAACAGCCAACGTGTCGGTATTGTTTACATATCTCCTCATGGTGCTGTTTTTGAAGCCTCGTGCCGTTTAAAATATTTTTGCACAAATAATCAAGCTGAATATGAAGCATTGTTATTCGGCTTAGAAATGTTGCTTGCCATAGGTGTTACACATATTGAGGCTTTTAGTGATTCATTATTAGTAGTGCAGCAAATATCCAAAGTTTTTCAATGTTTTGACGATTCACTTAATGTTTATCTTGATAAATGTCTAGATATAATTTCTGTTTTGGATTATTTTAGTATTGCTCATATATCAAGACATGACAATTGGAGAGCAAATGAGTTGGCACAACAAGCATCCGGCTATCATGTTGATCGTGGCATGTTTCATATTTCTGAAAGGCCGATGTCTAGTCTTGCCAACATAGGGGATGCTGAACCAGAGCCCACCGTTTCAGCCACTAATGAAATATTTAATGCAGGAGAAAATCAAGACTTGTGGAAACCCATTATTGATTATTTGTGTGATCCTAGTAAAAGGGTGGACAGGACTGTTTGGCGTATGGCTTTCAAATACACAATGAGAGATGATGATCTCTATCGTCGAAAGGTTGATGATGCTCTTTTAAAGTGCTTGGACGAGGACCTAGCAAGAGTTGCTATGGGAGAGGTCCATGAAGGTATTTGTGGCACTCATCAGTCGGCTCCCAAGATGAAATAGTTATTACGACGTGCTGGGTTTTATTGGCCGACAATGATTAATGATTGCTTCCGGTATTATAAAGGATGTGAAGCTTGTCAAAAGTTTGGTGATATTCAGTTGGCTCCCGCTGCTATGTTACATCCTATTATCAAGCCGTGGCCTTTTAGAGGTTGGGGATTATACTTTATTAGAGAGATTCATCCTTCTTCTTCAAAACGGCATCGGTTCGTGTTGGTGGCAACTGATTATTTCACTAAATGGTCTGAAGCAATACCGCTAAAAAATATGATGCATACAGAGGTAATTCAATTCATAACTGAGCACATTATTCATAGATTCGGCATTCCTCAAACATTAACAACGAACCAAGGTTCATCCTTTATGTCACATCAAGTTAGAGAATTTGCCGAATCATGTAAGATAAAGATTCTCAGTTCCTCCCCATATTATGCCCAAGCCAATGGACAAGCTGAGTCTAGCAATAAAGTATTAATCAACCTCATCAAGAAGAAGATTGAGGATAATCCAAGGAGATGGCATGAGCTACTGTCCGAAGCTTTGTGGGCACACAGAATCTCAAGGCATGGTGCTACAAAGGTAACTCCATATGAGCTCAGATATGGTCAAGAGGCCGTTTACCAAAGTGAAGTGAATTTGAATGCTTTCAGAATAGCCAAACAAAATGATTTATTGATGGTGGACTTTTATAACTTGATGATGGACAATATTGATGAAGTCACCGATAAACGTTTGGTTGCTTTGAAGGCCATAGAGAGAGATAAGTTGAGGGTGGCAAGAGCTTACAATGAGAAGTTCAAGTTGAAGAATTTCCAAGTTGGCGATCTCGTGTGGAAGGTGATTCTACCAATTGGTTCAAAAGATAGAAAATTCGGGAAGTGGTCTCCTAGTTGGGAAGGTCCTTTTAAGATTACACGAGTAGTTCCCAGAAACTCATATTTGGTGGAATCAGTACAAGGAACATTGTTACCTCGAGCTCTCAATGGCAAGTATTTAAAGAAGGATCACCCAAGTGTGTGGCAAGAAGCCTAGATTGGCAATGGCCGATATATAACTATTGCCCTAAGCAAAGACATGGCCGATATATGACTATCGCCCTTAGCATAAATCATGGCCGATACATAATTATCGTCCTAAGAAATATAAATGGTCGATGGAGTGTTGACATCGTCCTTAGAACGAATACATTGCAAATTATTTTTCGGCACGCAAGTTTTGCCGAAAAACGGGGGGGCATGTGCTGACACCGGATTTTGGCATTGTCAAAAACATAATTAATAAGGCCTCCAATGGAAAAGTTCTCAAAGTGAGAAAGTTTCGTATCATTGAAAGGAGAAACTTTGACATTTTGGTCATAGTCATCCGATCTCATCTCTAAGACCGAAGTTGTGTTCAAAGTACTGAGATTTTGTATCAAGAACAATTTTCGGCTGATTACACCATCAAGACGGCCCATATTGAAAACTAATCTACATGAATTGTCTTCGTCTCGTCGAAGTGATTGATTTTGATATAAAGATCATCCCAATCCAAGGTCGTATGCAAAAGTTAGAGCCCGCACAACGTGACCCTCCAGTGGGCAAAATATGACGCCCGGAACCAAACACACGTGTGGGTATGTCAGATGAGTTGCGTGAATATTTAGCTGTTTTGCACGAGTGATTTGGCCCTGAAGATGGCCTCAAATTGAAAACGTTCAACACAAAAGTTGTTCGTCTCGTCGAAACGAGTAAATATGCTTTTGGCCGCATTTTCATCGGAGGTCGTTTACTGCCACAAAATTGACCCGCAAGGTGCAGCCAGGTTGTAAACCGAACAGTTTTGGAAAGTTCGGATTCCGAGTTGGACCCAAACTAGGGTTTTGGACGTGAATTATAACTTTTCCTTGCACGGGAAGTCCAGCCGCCTCTTATATACATGAGGGGTGATGGCCTATTGAAACAACAACACACAATCGATCAAATCATCTATCACTTTTTATCTATTATCTTCTCCCTTGTACTTCTTCTTCCTCATTCTCCGTTCGTTCTTCTTTTGCAGGGCGGCGAACCTCGAGGCCCTAGGGGCAGTCAAGACGACCTAGGGCAGTCAGGCCGACCTAGGGCAGCCCATAGCCACCGCTTGCCCTGACGGGGTCCCTCCCGGGCGTGTGGGGTTTCGGGAGAACAAAAGCGCCCGCCGGATTGTCTTGCGTACCGCGCTTCCAGCGGGTCTCCTTCGACATGAGCTGCGGTGCATCACCCTCGGCATCGAGGGTACACGGTGACGTGTTCGTGTGCGAACAACTGGTCACTGAAAGCGTAACTGCCCCAAGTATTTGGCGGATAAGAAGGATGGGAAAGTGAAAGGTATATTCGATATACATGTTATTGATGTGTACCTTACTAATGCTCGTAGTAGCGCCTTGGTATTTGATACTGGTTCTGTTGCTCATATTTGCAACTCGAAATAGGGGCTACGGGTTAAACGAAGATTGGCTGAGGACGAGGTGACGATGCGCGTGAGAAATGATTCCAAAGTCGATGGATCACCGTCAGCACGCTACCTCTACATCTACCGTCGGGATTAGTTTTGGACCTAAATAATTGTTATTTTGTGCTAGCGTTAACCATGAACATTATATCTGGATCTTTTTTAATGCGAGACGGTTATTGAAAGCACAAGTCCTCCCAAGTGATTTTGGTAATTAATGTCAACATATCTCTTGTTGGACTAATACTTCTACCTAGTATGTTTCAGATAAGTTCAACAATGGAGTGGCGTGGACAAGAGGATGTGGAACCCCTTCAAGATGCTAAGGAAAAAGGATTGGATCAAGCTCAAAGCTTAGGACTCTACATTTTCTATTTTCAGTGATCCAAGATCACATTGAGTCCATAGGAAAGCCACTACTATTAAAAGGGGCTGAGGTGTTGCCTAATGGGTTTCTTGCTCAAAGTGCTTAGTGATATGCTCCAAAGCCCTCAACCACTTTCTCATATCCACATATGTCCCAAACCAAAAGTCAAACTCGGCCCAACCGAAATCTTCTATCCGGCGCCACCGAGTTCACTTGACATAGCCACTGCCAAAACCCTAGTCTTTTCGGTCTCACCGATAGGGATCTCGGTCTCACCGAGATGGGATTGTAAACTCTATGTTGCCTATTGCAATAATCTCGGTCTCACCGAGATATCAGTCCCACCGAGTTCGCAATGCAAACTCTCTGTCTCCCTTTCGTAACGTTTTGGTCCAACCAAGATGAGTGAATCGGTCCCGCCGAGTTTGCCTGACCAACTCTCTAGTTAGCTTACTACCAAAATCGGTCCCACCGAGTTTGTTTAATTGGTCCAACCGAGATAAGGCTTTACCCTAACCCTAGCAGATCGGTCCCACTGAGTTGATCATGTCGGTCCCACCGAAAATCCTAACGGTCACATTATGAACCAAATCGGTCCGACCGAGTTTTTTGATTCGGTCCCACCGAGTTTGGTGATTTATGTGTAACGGTTAGATTTTGTGTGGAGGCTATATATACCCCTCCACCCACTCTTCATTCTTTGAGAGAGCCATCAAAACATGCCTACACTTCCAACATACATTTTCTGAGAGAGAACCACCTACACTTTTGTTGAGGTCAAGATATTCCATTCCAACCACATAAATCTTGATCTCTAGCCTTCCCCAAGTTGCTTTCCACTCAAATCATCTTTCTACCAAATCCAATCCTATGAGAGAGATTTGAGTGTTGGGGAGACTATCATTTGAAGCACAAGAGCAAGGAGTTCATCATCAACACACCATCTATTACCTCTTGGAGAGTGGTGTCTCCTAGATTGGCTAGGTGTCACTTGGGAGCCTCCGTCAAGATTGTGGAGTTGAACCAAGGAGTTTGTACGGTCAAGGAGATCGCCTACTTCGTGAAGATCTACCCTAGTGAGGCAAGTCCCATCATGGGTGATGGCCATGGTGGGATAGACAAGGTTGCTTCTTCATGGACCCTTCGTGGGTGGAGCCCTCTGTGGACTCGCGCAACCGTTACCCTTCGTGGGTTGAAGTCTCCATCAACGTGGATGTACGATAGCACCACCTATCGGAACCATGCCAAAAATCTCCGTGTCTCCAATTGCATTTGCACACTCCAATCACATCCCTTTACATTATTGCAACTTGCATGATTTACTTTCCGCTGCTCATATACTCTTATCATGCTTGCTTGATATGTATTGTGAATGCTTAAACATGTGCTAAGACTCCACCTTAACTTGAAGAAATTAAAAGCTGCCACTTTTCTTGCTAAGGGTCTATTCACCCCCCTCTAGACACCTCTTCTCGATCCTTTCAATTGGTATCAGAGCTTTGGTCTCCATTGCTTTGGTTTAATCACCATTGGAGGAAGATGGATGAGACTACGTTGGGGAGTCTTAGACGTAGAGTATTCTTGATGGAGAGTTCTTTCATGAGTGGAGAAATAAGATGCTTGAGATTTTCAACGAATATCATTTGAACAAGTACATTACTAGCCCTTGTGCACCTTATGTTGATCCTTTGTATCCTACCCTTGATGATTCTATTGACATGATCGGCAACCTTAGAACTGTTAATCATATCACTAGAGGCTTGCCTAGAAACTTGATTGGATGTTTGCCTACTCTTGATTGTGCCTACACTATATGGAAATTTCTTGAGGAAAGATTTCCAAATTATTCCTTGCAAAACTTAGAAGAAATTCTCCATAAGTCTATTGCCTTGAGTAAGATGAATTCCAGTGATCCTATGTTTGGTGATTGTCTATTTGAGCTTATTAATCTCATGTGTGCCAAAGGAGATGTTGTAATCATTAGCAATATCATCTCCGAAGCTATTAGAATTCATAAAGATGACCATTGTGATGATCATTTATCTAATGAATTACCCTCTCTAGGAATTGATCAAATACAAGACGATGTTGAACATGGATACTATGATGAGGATGATGATAGTGACTATGATCTTGATGATGCGATGAGACACTTTGGTCTTATGGCTAATCTTCGCGGCTACATGGCTGGAGGAAAGGAATGGGTCCTTGATAGTGGATGTACTGATCATATGACCGGAGACAAGGATATGTTTCGTGAGCTTGCTGAAAACGACGGCCCTCGAAAGTATGTCACTTTCGGTGATAACTCAAAGGGTAAGGTGGTTGGCCTTGGTAAGGTGGCCATCTCACATGATAGCTCCATACAAAATGTCATGCTCGTTGAATCTCTTGGGTATAATTTACTTTCAGTATCTAGACTTGCTGATTTCAGTTTCAAAGTCCTATTTACTGAAGTAGATTGCCAAGTGTTTCGAAGAGACAATCATAAAATGGTCTTTACCGGTATACCTTGAGGAGATCTTTACATTGTCGATTTCACTAAAAAGGCTCAACCTAGAACTTGCTTAATTGCTAAATCTTCTAAAGGCTGGTTGTGGCATAGAAGGTTAGGTCATGTGGGCATGCGAAATCTTGATAAGCTTATTAAAGGTGATCATATCCTTGGAGTAAAAGATGTTATATTTGACAAGGATAGACTTTGTAGTGCTTGTCAAGTAGGAAAACAAGTTGGAGGAAGTCACCCCGTGAAGAACATTATGACCACGAGAAGACCACTCGAGCTACTTCATATGGATCTCTTTGGTCCCAATGCCTACAAGAGTCTCGGTGGTAACTCATTTGGCCTAGTTATAGTTGATGATTTTTCAAGATTTACGTGGGTGTTCTTTCTCGATGATAAATCGCAGGTCCAAAGATCTTCAAGAACTTCGCTAGGAAGGCCCAAAATCAATTTGAAGGACCAAAATCAAAATGTTTCTCGGCAAGACGGCATATGAGCTTCTCACTGGTAACAAACCCCAAGCTGGATACTTTCGAGTATTCGGCTCAAAGTGCTAGATTCTTGATAAGCATCGTCGTTCTAAATTTTCTCCTAAATCTCATGAAGGTTTCCTACTTGGTTATGGCTCAAACTCTCACACTTACCATGTCTACAACAATTTCACCCAGAAGGTTGAAGAGGCGGTAGATGTGAAGTTTGATGAATCTAACGGCTCGCAAGTAGAGCAATTACCAATTGATGTAGGAGACAAAGACCCTTCGGAAGCAATCCAAGACTTGTCTATTGGCAAGATTCGTCCAACGGGGGTGAAGGAGAGTACCTCGTCCGTCCAAGTGGAAGCTTCTACCTCACGACAAGGTGAACCAAGAGTTGATACGGAAGCATCCACAAGTGGGACACACCAAGACAAAGAAAACGAGGAAGTACACCAAGATGAACATCAACAACCTCCTTCTCCACCGCGACAAGAGAACGACAGCGCCAACAATGAAGAAGGCCAAGAAAAAGAAGGAGATGATGAAGAAGATGTTCCACCCCAAACCAAGCAAAAGCTCTCACGAGTTCGAGCAAGAGTCGCTAAAGACCATCCCGTCGAGAAAATCTCCAATGATATCCAAACCGGAAGAATCACTCGCTCTAAAACTCGTTTGGCTAACTTTTGTGAACATTACTCATTCATCTCTAGCATTAAACCTATGAAGGTTGAAGAAGCATTGGAAGACCCAGATTGGATAAACGCCATGCATGAAGAGCTACACAACTTTGAGAGAAATCAAGAGTGGACATTGGTCGAGAAGCCCGACAACAACCACAACATCATTGGTACCAAATGGGTGTTTCGCAACAAGCAAGATGAAGATGGTCAAGTCGTCTGCAACAAAGCTCGTCTAGTCGCCCAAGGCTACACTCAAGTCAAAGGTATGGACTACGGTGAGACATATGCCCCCGTTGCTAGACTTGAGTCCATCCGCATCTTACTTGCCTATGCTAATCACCATGATATCACTTTATACCAAACGGATATTAAAAGTGCTTTTCTAAATGGTGAAGTTGAGGAGGAAGTTTATGTTAAACAACCTCCCGGCTTTGTCAATCCTAAGAAACCCGATCATGTTTACAAACTTCACAAAGCTCTTTATGGTCTTAAACAAGCTCCTAGAGCATGGTATAAATGCTTGACCAAGTTCCTTATTGAAAAGGGCTTTGAGATTGGAAAGATAGACTCTGCTCTTTTTACTAAAAGGGTTAATGGTGAATTATTTGTATGCCAAATTTATGTTGATGATATCATATTTGGTTCAACTAACCCTCATTTTAGTGAGAGGTTTGGAAAGCTAATGTCGAAGAAGTTTGAGATGTCTATGATGAGTGAACTCAAGTTCTTTCTTGGTTTGCAAATCAAGAAAACTAAGGAAGGCACCTTTGTCTCTCAAACAAAGTACACCAAGGACTTATTCGAGAAGTTCAACATGCAAGAAAGTAAAGGTATGAAAACTCCCATGCCTACTAGTGGACATCTTGATTTGACTAAGGATGGTAAACTGGTTGATCAAAAGGTTTATCTCTCTATGATTGGATCATTGTTACATCTATGTGCCTCTCGTCCCGATATTATGCTAAGTGTGTGCATGTGTGCACGATATCAAGCGGCCCCCAAAGAATGTCATCTTAAGGCTGTGAAAAGGATAGTAAGATACTTAATACATACACCAAATTTTGGCATTTGGTATCCTAAGAGGTCTTCTTTCGATCTTGTCGGCTACTCCGATTCGGACTATGCCGGAGACAAGGTTGATAGAAAGTCCACTTCGGGTACTTGTCAATTTCTTGGTAGATCTCTTATGTCTTGGTCCTCCAAGAAACAAAACTCGGTATCCTTATCCACCGCCGAAGCGGAATACATTGCCGCTGGTTCATGTTGTGCTCAATTACTTTGGATGACCCAAACTCTTAAAGATTATGGGATCAATGTGAAACATGTTCCATTGCTTTGTGACAATGAAAGTGCTATTAAGATTGCTCACAATCCCGTGCAACATTCTCGAACTAAGAATATTTAAGTTCGTCATCATTTCATTCGATATCATGTTGCTAAAGGGGACATTGATCTTAAGCATGTTAGTACCGATAAGCAATTGGCAGATATATTCACCAAACCGTTTGATGAGAAAGTTTTTTGCCATTTGAGAGGAGAATTTAACATCATTGATGCTTCAAACTTGGAGTAGGAACTCCATTTGGATACATGCAAGGCATGAGCATATGACTAATCCTTGATATTTCTTTCATGATGCTATTCATATGTCTTGGATATATTTGCACCCTTGCATGCTATCTAACCCTTGTAGGTACTTGGATGAATCAAAATCTATGAGATTGCAACTCACTCACATCTTGAGCAATCTCTACATCACCAAGTCTCTACAATATGGTGGTTGAAAACAAGGAAGCATGAAACTCTTCGAACATATCCTTTGACAAATTCTATATCAAGTTTCATGATTGTCATTTTGGATACACAAGTGCTATTCCTTGCAAAACTAACCCATGTAGGTAGATGAACTCCAATTCCAAGTGGTGCTCCCAACTTTTGATGAGCTACATCAACCTTGAGCATCCCACACAAGTTCAACTACATGATCAAGATCAACACCACCACCCAAGGTATGTTATTCCATCTTAGAGAAGCTTTACTCCAAGTCATGGGTCAAAGCAACTCGACAAGATGTGAATACATCAAGATGCTTAAACGTAAAATGGTAACCCCATTTTGATCTTAAACGATGAGTATGACCTATGATCAAGTGATCTCACTTGACTCCTAAGTCAATATACTCTAACATAGGTGACTTTGTCGCCGACCAATTCTAGATGAAGTTCTCTTGTGTCTCTTTGTGCGCTTGCATTTGTATCATGCATATTTGTTTCCCCTTTCAAAAAAACTTCATCTAGACTTCCTTTCTTTTCTTTGTTCTGCATTCCCTGCATCCAATTCCTTGCAAATTCTTCAGTTAATTCCTTGCAAATCCTTATGAGATTTTACCTGCCTAGTGAGCTGAGGTGACAAGTGTTTTCTCTATGATGAACTCGGTCACACCAGTCTGTTGCTTGCGGTGCAACCGAAGCACACAACTCGGTGCCACCGATTTCACTGCAGAAAAGACAACTTGCCACTTGATCCTGCAATTTTGCTCCATCTCCACTCGATGATTCTTGTCCTCTACCAGCATCATATTCTCTATGCTGCTTTGCTCTGTGCCTCAAGGACCAAACCTATGTTGACTCTTACTCTAGAAGATCCCTTCTTGGAAATTGATGTCAAAGGGGGAGAGAGAGATCACATCAAAGCTTAATCACTTTAACAGGGAGAGAGTGTTCTTCAACAGGGGGAAAGAGGAATCACATTAAGCCCCAGATGCTTGGTGTTCAAGAGGATAGAAGAAACATGTCTTCGAGAGGGGAAAGACATGTTCATTTGTTTGCATTTGCTCTGATTTTCTGTTCCCTATCTTCTCCCAGTATCCCATACAAGATTCAGGGGGAGCAAGACATCCGAGGGAAGAAAATCTTTGAATTCATTGCATATCCTTACCTTTGGGGACATGTCTATATCCAATAGAGTACCTAGTACTCACTCTCTACATGTCATCCCAATCTTGGTACTCTTGTGGTTTGTTGTTCTTGCTCTACTTAATAGATGTATCTGTGTTATCTAACCTTGTTTACCTGTGTTCATCTCTTCCAAAGCTAGCTCAAGACCACAAGGTAAGTATATGCATCACACTCATGCGCATGAGGATATCTTGCTGATGTACATATTGTTTGCAAGAAGGACTCATGAGCATGAAGGTATATTTCCTATATTCACACCTTTTGCTCTGATGCATATAGCCAAGATACATGTAACACATTGCTTACTCTGTCATGCTTATGCATTCACATGCTCCTATATTCCATATTTACATGATTGCATACATGTAGGGGGAACATATGCATGTTACATGTCTTTCTAAAGCTTTACTTGTTATTTTCTATATCTTTATCTAAAGCTTTGATGTATGTTGTTGTCAATTACCAAAAAGGGGAGATTGAAAGCACAAGTGCTCCCTGGGTGATTTTGGTAATTAATGTCAACATATATCTTGTTGGACTAATACTTCTACCTAGTATGTTTCAGATAAGTTCAACAATGGAGTGGCGTGGACAAGAGGATGTGGAACCCCTTCAAGATGCTAAGGACAAAGGATTTGCTCGAGCTCAAGCTCAGGACTCTACATTTTCTATTTTCAGTGATCCAAGATCACATTGAGTCCATAGGAAAGCCAATACTATTAAAAGGGGATGAGGTGTTGCTTAATGGGTTTCTTGCTCAAAGTGCTTAGTGATATGCTCCAAAGCCCTCAACCACTTTCTCGTATCCACATATGTCCCAAACCAAAAGCCAAACTCGGCCCCACCGAAATCTTCTATCCGGCGCCACCGAGTTCACTTGACATAGCCACTGCCAAAACCCTAGTCTTTTCGGTCTCACCGAGATGGTATTGCAAACTCTCTGTTGCCTATTGCAATAATCTCGGCCTCACCGAGATATGTGATCGGTCCCACCGAGTTCGCAATGCAAACTCTTTGTCTCCCTTTCGTAACGTTTCGGTCCAACCGAGATGAGCGAATCGGTCCCACCGAGTTTGCCTGACCAACTCTCTGGTTAGCTTATTACCAAAATCGGTCCCACCGAGTTTGTGTAATCGGTCCAACCGAGATAAGGCTTTACCCTAACCCTAGCACATCGGTCCCACCGAGTTGATCATGTCGGTCCCACTGAAAATTCTAACAGTCACATTATGAACCAAATCGGTCCGACCGAGTTTTCTTATTCGGTCCCACCGAGTTTGGTGATTTGTGTGTAACGGTTAGATTTTGTGTGGAGGCTATGTATACCCCTCCACCCACTCTTCATTCGTGGAGAGAGCCATCAAAACATGCCTACACTTCCAACATACATTTTCTGAGAGAGAACCACCTACACTTGTGTTGAGGTCAAGATATTCCATTCCAACCACATAAATCTTGATCTCTAGCCTTCCCCAAGTTGCTTTCCACTCAAATCATCTTTCTACCAAATCCAATCCTATGAGAGAGATTTGAGTGTTGGGGAGACTATCATTTGAAGCACAAGAGCAAGGAGTTCATCATCAACACACCATCTATTACCTCTTGGAGAGTGGTGTCTCCTAGATTGGCTAGGTGTCACTTGGGAGCCTCCGTCAAGGTTGTGGAGTTGAACCAGAGTTTGTACGGGCAAGGAGATCGCCTACTTCGTGAAGATCAACCCTAGTGAGGCAAGTCCTTCGTGGGCGATGGCCATGGTGGGATAGACAAGGTTGCTTCTTCCTGGACCCTTCGTGGGTGGAGCCCTCCGTGGACTCGCGCAACCGTTACCCTTCATGGGTTGAAGTCTCCATCAACGTGGATGTACGATAGCACCACCTATCGGGACCACGCCAAAAATCTCCGTGTCTCCAATTGCGTTTGCACACTCCAATCCCATCCCTTTACATTATTGCAACTTGCATGATTTACTTTCCGCTGCTCATATACTCTTATCATGCTTGCTTGATATGTATTGTGAATGCTTAAACATGTGCTAAAACTCCACCTTAACTTGAAGAAATTAAAAGCTGCCACTTTTCTTGCTAAGGGTCTATTCACCCCCCCCCCTCTAGACACCTCTTCTCGATCCTTTCAGTTATTCATTTAAATCAGAGAATAATGGTTGTTCTATTTATACGAGTAATATCTTTTATGTTCATGCACCCTTGATGAGTGGTCTATTTTTGTTGAATCTCGATTGTAGTGATACACATATTCATAATATTGAAGCCAAAAGATGCAAAATTAATAATGATAGTGCAACTTATTTGTGGCAATGCCGTTTGAGTCATATTGGTGTAAAGCGCATGAAGAAACTCCATGTCGATGGACTTTTGGAATCACTTGATGCTTGCGAACCATGCCTCATGGGCAAGATGACTAAGTCTCTGTTCTCTGAAACAATGGAGCGAGCAACTGACTTGTTGGAAAAAATACATACTGATGTATGCGTTCCGATGAGTGTTGAGGCTCACGGCGGGTATCGTTATTTTCTGACCTTCACAGATGATTTGAGCAGATATGGGTATATCTACTTAATGAAACATAAGTCTGAAACATTTGAAAAGTTCAAAGAATTTCAGAGTGAAGTGGAAAATCATCGTAACAAGAAAATAAAGTTTCTACGATCTGATCGTGGAGGTGAATATTTGAGTTATGAGTTTGGTCTTCATTTGAAGCAATGTGGAATAGTTTCGCAACTCACGCCACCTGGAACACCACAGCGTAATGGTGTGTCCGAACGTCGTGATTGTACTTTATTAGATATGGTGCAATCTATGATGTCTCTTACCGGTTTACCGCTATCATTTTGGGGTTATGCTTTAGAGACGGCTGCATTCATGTTAAATAGGGCACCATCTAAATCCGTTGAGACGACACCATATGAACTGTGGTTTGGCAAGAAACCTAAGCTATCGTTTCTTAAAGTTTGGGGCTGCGATGCTTATGTGAAAAAGCTTCAACCTGATAAGCTCGAACCCAAATCGGAGAAATGTGTCTTCATAGGATACCCAAAGGGGACTATTGGGTACACGTTCTATCACAGATCCGAAGGCAAGATATTCGTTGCTAAGAATGGATCCTTTCTAGAGAAGGAGTTTCTCTCGAAAGAAGTGGGTGGGAGGAAAGTAGAACTTGATGAGGTAGTTGTACCTTCCCCCAAATTGAAAAGTAGTTCATCACAGAAATCAATTCCAGTGATTCCTACACCAATTAGTGAGGAAGTTAATGATGATGATCATGAAACTTCAGATCAAGTTACTATCAGACCTCGTAGGTCAACCAGAGTACGGTCCGCACCAGAGTGGTACAGTAATCCTGTTGTGGAGGTCATGTTACTTGACCATGACGAACCTACAAACTATGAGGAAGCGATGATGAACCCAGATTCCGCGAAATGGCTTGAGGCCATGAAATCTGAGATGGGATCCATGTATGAGAACAAAGTGTGGACTTTGGTTGACTTGCCCGATGATCGGCAAGCCATAGATAATAAATGGATCTTCAAGAAAAGAAGACTGACGTTGATGGTAATGTTACTGTCTACAAAGCACGACTTGTTGCGAAAGGTTTTTGACAAGTTCAAGGAGTTGACTACGATGAGACCTTCTCACCCATAGTGATGCTTAAGTCTGTCCGAATCATGTTAGCAATTTCCGAATTTTATGATTATTAAATTTGGCAAATGGATGTCAAAACTGCATTCCTTAATGGATATCTTAAAGAAGAGTTGTATATGATGCAACCAGAAGGTTTTGTCGATCCTAAAGGTGCTAACAAAGTGTGCAAGCTCTAGCGATCCATTTATGGACTGGTGCAAGCCTCTCGGAGTTGGAATATAAGCTTTGATAGTGTGATCAAAACATATGGTTTTATACAAACTTTTGGAGAAGCCTGTATTTACAAGAAAGTGAGTGGGAGCTCTGAAGCATTTCTAATATTATACGTGGATGACATATTATTGATTGGAAATAATGCATAATTTTTGGATAGCATAAAAGGATACTTGAATAAGAATTTTTCAATGAAAGACCTCGGTGAAAGCTGCTTATATATTGGGCACCAAGATCTATAGAGATAGATCAAGGCGCTTAATTGGACTTTCACAAAGCACATACCTTGATAAAGTTTCGAATAAGTTCAAAATGGATCAGTCAAAGAAATGGTTCTTGCCTATGTTACAAGGTGTGAAGTTGAGTAAGACTCAATGCCCGACCACCGCAGAAGATAGAGAAAATGGAAGTCATTCCCTATGCCTCGGCCATAGGTTCTGTCATGTATGTAATGCTATGTACCAGACCTGATGTGTTCCTTGCTATAAGTTTAGCAGGGAGGTACCAAAGTGAAGGAAATATGCCCTAGAGGCAATAATAAAGTTGTTATTTATATTTCCTTATATCATGATAAATGTTTATTATTCATGCTATAATTGTATTAACGGAAACTTAGTACATGTGTGAATACATAGATAAAGAGAGTGTCACTAGTATGCCTCTACTTGACTAGCTCGTTGAATCAAAGATGGTTAAGTTTCCTAGCCATAGACATGAGTTGTCATTTGATTAACGGGATCACATCATTAGAGAATGATGTGATTGACTTGACCATTCCGTTAGCTTAGCACTTGATCGTTTAGTTTGTTTCTATTGCTTTCTTCATGACTTATACATGTTCCTATGACTATGAGATTATGCAACTCCTGAATACCGGAGGAACACTTAGTGTGCTATCAAATGTCACAACGTAACTGGGTGATTATAAAAATGCTCTGTGTGTCTCCGATGGTGTTTGTTGAGTTGGCATAGATCGAGATTAGGATTTGTCACTCCGATTGTCGGAGAGGTATCTTTGGGCCCTCTCGGTAATGCACATCACTATAAGCCTTGCAAGCAATATGACTAATGAGTTAGTTACGTGATGATGCATTACGAAACGAGTAAAGAGACTTGCCGGTAACGAGATTGAACTAGGTATTGAGATATCAACTATCGTATCTCGGGCAAGTAACATACCGATGACAAAAGGGAACAACGTATGTTGTTATGCGGTTTGACCGATAAAGATCTCCGTAGAATATGTAGGAACCAATATGAGCATCCAGGTTCCGCTATTGGTTCTTGACCGGAGAAGAGTCTCGGTCATGTCTACATAGTTCTCGAACCCGTAGGGTCCGCACGCTTAACGTTCGGTGACGATCGGTATTATGAGTTTATATGTTTTGATGTACCAAAGGTTGTTCGGAGTCCCGGATGTGATCACGGACATGGCAAGGAGTCTCGAAATGGTCAAGAAATAAATATTGATATATTGGACGACTATGTTCGGACACCGGAAGTGTTCCGGAAGGTTTCAGATAAAATCGGAGTGCTGGAGGGTTACTGGACCCCCACCCCCCCCCCCCGGGAAGTTATTGGGCCCTTAGTGGGCTTTAGGGGAGAGAGAGGGCAGCATCCAAGAGGTGGCGCGCACCCCCTCAAGGGAGTCTGAATTGGACTAGGGGAGGGGGGAGCGGCCCCTCGTTCCCTCTCCCTCCCCCTCTCCTTCCTTCCCCCTCCTAGTAGGACTAGGAAAGGAGGAATCCTACTCCTACTAGGAGGAGGATTCCTCCCCCCTTGGCGCGCCTCTAGGGCCGACAGCCTCCTCCTCCCTCATTTATATACGGGGAGGGGCACCCATAGACACACAAGTTGATTATTTAGCCGCAGCGGTGCCCCTCCACAGATTTCCACCTCGGTCATATCGTTGTAGTGCTTAGGCGAAGCCCTGCGTCGGTAACTTCATCATCACCGTCATCACACCGTCGTGCTGGCGAAGCTCTCCCTCGACACTCAGCTGGATCTAGAGTTTGTGGGACGTCACCGAGCTGAACATGTGCAGATCACGGAGGTGCCGTACTTTCGGTACTAGGATTGGTCGGATCATGAAGACGTACGACTACATCAACCGCGTTGTCATGACGCTTCCGCTTTTGGTCTACGAGGGTACGTGGACAACACTCTCCCCACTCGTTGTTATGCATCTCCTAGATAGATCTTGCGTGGTCGTAGGAATTCTTTTGAATTACTGTGTTCCCCAACACAAAGTAATCCAGGAGTGGATCACTGGACAATGGTCAAGAACATCCTGAAATACCTGAAAAGGTCTAAGGATATGTTTCTTGTTTATGGAGGTGACAAAGAGCTTGTTGTAAATGGTTACATCGATGCAAGCTTTGACACTGATCCGGATGACTCTAAGTCGCAAACAAGATACGTATTTATATTGAATGGTGGAGCTGTCAGTTGGTGCAGTTCCAAGCAGAGCGTCGTGGCGGGATCTACGTGTGAAGCGCAGTACATAGCTGCTTCGGAAGCAGCAAATGAAGGAGTCTGGATGAAGGAGTTCATATCCGATCTAGGTGTAATACCTAGTGCATCGGGTCCAATGAAAATCTTTTGTGACAATACTGGAGCAATTTCCTTGGCGAAGGAATCCAGATTTCACAAGAGAACCAAACACATCAAGAGACGCTTCAATTCCATCACGATCAAGTCAAGGAGGGAGACATAGAGATTTGCAAAATACATACGGATCTGAATGTTGCACACCCGTTGACTAAGCCTCTTCCACGAGCAAAACATGATCAACACCAAGACTCCATGGGTGTTAGAATCATTACAATGTAATCTAGATTATTGACTCTAGTGAAAGTGGGAGACTGAAGGAAATATGCCCTAGAGGCAATAATAAAGTTGTTATTTATATTTCCTTATATCATGATAAATGTTTATTATTCATGTTAGAATTGTATTAACCGGAAACTTAGTACATGTGTGAATACATAAGACAAATAGAGTGTCCCTAGTATGCCTCTACTTGACTAGCTCGTTAATCAAAGATGGTTAAGTTTCCTGACCATAGACATGTGTTATCATTTGATGAACGGGATCACATCATTAGAGAATGATGTGATGGACAAGACCCATCCGTTAGCTTAGCATAATGTTCATTGAGTTTTATTGCTATTGCTTTCTTCATGACTTATACATATTCCTCCAACTATGAGATTATGCAACTCCTGAATACCGGAGCAACACCTTGTGTGCTATCAAATGTCACAACGTAACTGGGTGATTATAAAGATGGTCTACAGGTGTCTCCGAAGGTGTTTGTTGGGTTGGCATAGATCGAGATTAGGATTTGTCACTCCGTGTATCGAAGAGGTATATCTGGGCCCTCTCGGTAATGCACATCACTATAAGCCTTGCAAGTAATGTAACTAATGAGTTAGTTGCGGGATGATGCATTACGGAACGAGTAAAGAGACTTGCCGATAACGAAATTGAACTAGGTATGATGATACCGATGATCGAGTCTCGAGCAAGTAACATACTGATGACAAAGGGAATAACGTATGTTGTTATGCGGTTTGACCGATAAAGATCTTCGTAGAATATGTAGGAGCCAATATGAGCATCCAGGTTCCGCTATTGGTTATTGACCGGAGATGTGTCTCGGTCATGTCTACATAGTTCTCGAACCCATAGGGTCTGCATGCTTAATGTTCGATGATGATTTGATTATGAGTTATGTGTTTTGGTGACCGAAGTTTGTTCGGAGTCCCGGATGAGATCATGGACATGACGAGGAGTCTCGGAATGTTTGAGAGGTAAAGGTTGATATATTGGAAGGTTATATACGGACACCGGAATGGTTCCGATAAGGTTAGGGGATTTATCGGAGTACCGGGAGGCTACCGGAACCCCCCGGGAAAGTTAATGGGCCTATTGGGCCATAGTGGAGAGAGGGAGGCTGCCACAGGATGTGCCCCCCCAAAGCCCAATCCGAATTGGACAAGGGGTGGGGGGCGCGGCCCCCCTTTCCTTCTCCCTCTCCCCCTTTCCCCTCTCCCCTCTCCGTTGGAAGGAAGGGGGGAATCCTAGTCCAAGTAGGACTCCCCCCTTGGCGCGCCCCCCCTTGGGCCGGTCTCCTCCTCCCCTCCTTTATATACGTGGGCAGGGGGCACCCCAAAGACACAATAGTTGTTTCTTAGCCGTGTGCGGTGCCCCCCCCCCCACAGTTTACTCCTTCGGTCATAGCGTCGTAGTGCTTAGGCGAAGCCCTGTGCGGATCACATCACCAACACCGTCGCCACACCGTCATCCTGACGGAACTCTCCCTCGACCCTCTACTGGATCAAGAGCTCGAGGGACGTCATCGAGCTGAACGTGTGCTGAACACGGAGGTGCCGTTCGTTCGGTACTTGGATCGGTTGGATCGTGAAGACGTTCGACTACATCAACCGCGTTAACATAATGCTTCCGCTTTCGGTCTACGAGGGTACATGGACACACTCTCCCCATCTCGTTGCTATGCATCTCCTAGATAGATCTTGCTTGATCGTAGGAATTTTTTGAAATTGCATGCTACGTTCCCCAACAGAACCATGGACATCCATGTTGATCCCTATACTTACACGAATGACTAGAACATTAAGGCGCGCGTTGTCGCGCCCTCCCATATTAATGCCATATAACTACTTATGAGAGAAAGAAAAGTATAATTGTCAATCAAGATATGAATTGAACGCCTCAATTTTTAGCATGGACAACAATATATTTTTAATAGCAAGGTAAAAAATTATTTTGAATACCCCTACCGAAGGGCCAGTTCAAATAATCATCAAATATTATTGAACAAGTTAATCCGCATGAGATTTCACAAATCTTCTACAGACCCCTAAGATAGAAGACAGAGAAGGAAACATTTAAAAGATTGAAGGTGAGTGAAAATAATGAGTTGTGGAATCACGTACAAAAATGACATATAATACTGGATTTTACATTTGAGCTTAAGTATACATAATTTATAATTCTAAGTGAAACTACATAAGTTACAGAAGTGTCAAGCTACATAAGTGGGTATAATATTGAACCTAAAATGTGCATTGGTGCCATGGATGTATGAAATCAAGGGCACGTGTCAAGGGCTCAATTTAACATCACATATTCCAAGCAGAAGAAATTTTATCTTTTTTTTTGGAAAGAAGAAATTATATCGAATAAGCATCTTATTCATCTAGCATCATATTGTTCGTTGTTTGCATCACTGTGTATTAATCTCTTCCATCAAGTAGCTGAAATCATTTTATATACAAAACATTGTTAGCATAAGGAAATTAATGGCACCGAGGGTTGCATATTGCCGTGCAGCACTTGGCTTGTGCTTTATGTACGGATGGCATGAAGCAGTATTTTACCTCATCGTTCATAACTTGAAGAATTTTTGTGGGTTCCCGTGTCATAGGACAAACCTTCAACTTAGTGGAAGAAATACCAAGAGATGAAAACATGTGAACTGATGTAAATCCTTCCTAACATTTACATTTAGTAATAATTAGCTAGGTACGCATACTGCAATCTAATAGTAGGAACTTCATATCTTAAACCAGACAGGCAAACTGAGTGAAATGTCGGCGTACAAAAGAACCTCATGTATTAACTCTTAGCACTAATGAACAATTTGGAGCGTAGGGAGAAAACAATACAGATTTTCGATTGGAACTGTGGCAGAGGGTAGCGGGCTTTCTTCCCCAATTCAGCACCAACAGCAAACCTTAAAAAAAATTATCCAAATTAGTAAAGAATCAATAACAAGATAGGGCATGCAGGAGATTGAAAAAAAAGATCTGACATGGAGTACATGGTGAAACCATCTTGGAAGAGGGCAAAACAATTCGTCCGCTCGTAAACAAACACTGCCATGCGCCATCGCAGTCGCAAACTCACTCGCCACCGCCAGCAGGTACCGCTGCCACCTTGTCGCATTTGCTCGGCGTTCTGCCTGACTTTTTTTCTTTTGGGGAGCAGCGGGATGAGCCGGCGGCCGGCGCCCCCGCCGCTGGTGGAGGCGGCGTGCGTGCCGCTGGAGGGTTTGGTAGTTGCTGTTGAGGTGACCTTTTTTTTAGGAAAGGAACACAAGGGAGACGAACCGCACAGTGGGCTAGAATGAAGGCCCAGATAATTGTTTCTTGGTCCAAATGATGAGAGAGCGCGCAGCTCGTCCCCCAGAGCAGCGGTCCGGGCACGTTGGGCTGAAGATGATGTGTGCGGTAATAATAGATTAAAATGGTCATGGTGCGTGCGGCGGGCGGGTAAACCAATCTGATGTGTTCGTACATGAGATCCGACGGCTGAAAACGTCAAATTGCTGTGGATGGCTGTAGCTAGCTTTGTTTTACTGTTTTGTAATATTCGAGTGAACCATTGGTTATTATATGTTATTCCTTTTGCTTTGCGATACGTTACAAAACTCGAGGTGAGATATATCTGTATCCCCGTGGGAGCAACACATGCTCACTATACCGGTCTTTCCTCGTTATCTATTTCATTCTCTTTTGTCATTCTCATGTTCCGGCATTCCCGTGATCAATTCACACTTTGTATGGCCAGACGATGAGCCGTCTCACTAAGAGGGACATAAGAATATCTCTCCGACATCGACAAAGCAAATCCTAGTCTCGAGCTATCTAGTTTGTCGTCATACGTTTTCGATGAACCCGTAAGTTGCCGTTATGATCACCCTATTACGGATGACGTTTGGACCAACCCCAAAGGGTAATGTCTGGTATGGAGTAACTCGATACTCTCATGGTCTAAGGAATCGTACATACGCTAACTCCTGCATTATGAACTATGGGCTTCAGACAATATAATCTCTAAGTATGACAAACAACTTGTGTCAATTTAATTGAGTGTTCTACCAACATCGTGCTCTCAAATGTAACTGGCATATGCCCATGATTAGGAAAACAGAATCATCAAATTAACACTTGAGCTAATCCTAGAGGCAAGAATAGGAAATTGGTTTTATCGTTTATACTTCTACACGTGCTAATGGGGATTCCTCTGAAACACATATTCAAGAACCACAACAGTTATATCAAAGTATATAAACATTAACAATAAACTTAAAAATAAATACTATAGGTATTATTGCCTTTGGGCATATTCCCATCAACAATCCCCTTCCTTGCCCTTATTTAAAACAATAAAGAGGCTAGCCAAATCACCTCCACAAGGCTCCCCCGATTGGAGCTTCGTTGGCCGTCGGATCTGCCCCTCTGGCGCGCCTGAGCCGTTGGATCTTCATAGCAGTTAAAATCATTTTTCACCTCATGGTCATTTTCATTGTCCAATGACCGGTGGGCTTGCGCCGCATGTTGGTTGGCTGGGTTGCCCGTTTGCAGGTGCAGGTTGTTTTGCCCAATCAGCTCGGCGCTCAAGACTCCAATCACCCGCGTCTTGCCCCACTCCCACCCCAAATTACCAAAGGAACCCTAGCCCTCTTTCTCTTTCCCTCGATCCCCACGAGCCGCAGACCTCCCTCGATCCCCACCATACTCTCCTCGCCAGCAGCCGCCGGCCGACCTCGTCTCTCCACTCGCCTCCTCCTCTCCTCTATCATGTCGCCGTCGGTCCCACCACCAGCCTTCTCCTCTGCTCGCCTCCTCCTGTCCTCTTCCATGTCACAGTCGATCCAGATCGAACGTAGGTCGTCTTCGCGGTGCGGGTGGGGATGTAGAAGACGAAGCTCCAATCGGGGGAGCCTCTCATCTTCTCTCTCATGTTCCAGTGGTGGTGCCGCCGGGGATGAGGGGAGCAGCAGCCGCAGCAGGCGATGATGCTGGCAAAGCGGTGGTCCATGGTGCCTTCATCGTTGTCGTCCTCGGTAGAAGGTGAGGCCAAGATGGATCTCAACATTCTCTGTGAGATTCGTCATCCATGGAAGATGCAGAAGAAAAACTCATGTGTTCCCCGTTGTTTCCCTTGGTTCTTTAATCTAATGTGGATATCTTGTTTTATGTTTTTCTAAACAAGATGTGTGCAAATCGAACGAAGAAGAGAAGAGGAAGGATCTTGAGGAAGAGGAAAAAACAAGGTGAGCTCTATCTCTAATCTGCCTAGATAGTTTTCATTTCCAAGTTATACTCTAAATCATGTATATGGACAAATTAATGGGTCTGATAGTGATTGTTCTTTGTGTTTTTTATTGGTTCATTTCTTGGTTATTGACTACTCTCACTTTAGGATGCTTGTTCATTCTTCTTACCTGCATTTCTCCCTCACTCCGATCAGGCAATGGGACTGTTGACCGGGTACAAGAGCTTCTTCAGAAAACCCATGTTGCTTTTCTAAATCGCAATTTTGTTCAAGGTAAAACCAGCCAAGCCGGAGACTACTACAACCCTTTTTGCCATATATAGTTGACAAAATTCGACCCTGCTACTATAGCTGGAGACTGTTACTATTGTCAATTATAAAAATTATATTCTTCTATGATTTAGTGAAGTCGGGAGGAAAGTGTTGTGCAAAGGCAGAAGCTTTCGTAGTTGTGGTGTTCTTAATAATGGCAATCAAGGCGAAAAACATAGATTTGGACAGGTTTTATCTGTGTAAAAAACACAAAAGAAGAGCTTTTGCATGATATTAAAAACAATGTTGGTTTGGTTCTAGAAAAACAAAGCAGTTTTCTAACCACACCATCGTCACTATGGTTGCTATTTTCATTTTTGTTGCGTAACGCTTCTCTCATGGTGTTTCTATTAGCTGCGAGGAATGTTGAGCTAGCTTTTGTCTTGAATCTCTTAGGTGTTATATAGAGGTTGGACTTGCCAGTGGGCTAAATGGCCCGTTGGAACTGCTTGTTTGACCTTTAAAAATGGTTTGGTGGTGCAGATAAGTTTGGCCACAACCCATTGGATTTAGATTTTAGGTGCCGTGTGACACAATTTCTTGTGTTGCTCTCTAGCGACCAGACCTCAAACAGTCCGATCTCTGTGCATCAGTGTCATCCCTGGATCAGTAATGCTGACACGCATAGTAGTTGAAGGATTTATAACAGAGTAGCAATCACACACTTATTACATCGAATGTCTCCAAAGAGAAACTTATTACAATGGATATGGCTTAAGGCCATCTAATAACGATAACAGCGGAAGGCTTGGAAGATAAGTGAGTCCATCAACTCCAACGGCATCACTGAGTATAGAACCACGCATCCTAAAGCATCTTACTCCTCGTTCGAAAAGTCTGCAACATGAACGCTTGCAGCCCGAAACGGTCAAGACATGGAATATGCCGCAAAGTAACACATAGAGAGAAAATGAAAGAGTAAAGCTATACTACATGCATATATGTCTTGGTGGATAGCTCTATGGTTACCGTTTTTTGCGTAAAGCCAATTTTTCCCTACTACAAAGGAATAAATTATTTAACTATCATGGTGGCTGTTAAACATTGAGAATGGTTGACAAAGATCCTCAATCCCAATTAAGCATCATCATTAAACAAACCCAACAATATTAATTAAAGTAACATGATGAGATTCACACGAAAATCCAAGTACTAGATACTCAAGATGTCCATAACCGGGACACGGCTAATCATGATTAGTTTATGCACTGTAGAGGTTATGACTTTTCCCCACATGACTCGATCTCCTCCGTTGGTTTTCTCGCACTACATGGTGTTTGAGAAACGAATGACCGAGACATAGTCTTTCGTAAGCGCTAGCACCTTACGATGGTTAGACCGGTACACCTACTTTCCCTACATCCGCTAGTCTACCACTGTAAGAGTTCGCACGACTTAATCAGCTATGCTAGAGCCCATAATAGCATGTGGCTGCACACGGAAGTTTCTAACATGAATAATCTTATGATCCCTTTGAGCCCGGTGGCGGTCCAAAAGAAACAGCAATCCTCGAATAACCAGGTACCTCAATCCACCCAGATGTGTATTAATGTTGCCACCTTAAATAAACCATTAATTAACAATCTCACATCTATCATGGAAAATCACTCACCCAATCCACGTCTACTTGCATAGCATGGCAAAATAAGCAACGTAGAAGTAACTCCCAAGGGTTTGATAATAAAACAGGTAATAGGTACTACCTCAATCTACTTCCCAAAACCCACAATTTAATTAGATCCTAATCATGCAATGTTTGAGGATTGATATAATGCATAAAAACTGGGTAATAAAGAGGTATGATCAAACTGTTACTTGCCTTGCTGATGATCCGCGTAACCTAGGGATTCGAAGTAGCAAGCGGCGCAGTCCGGGTACTCTATCGCAAGCAAACAAACAAGCATACAATAAGTACTCATCTAATTCACGGGTAAAACTCAAATAAGAGGTCTAACCAGAAAGTTTAACTTAAGAACTCCGGTTTGCAAAAAGAATCAAATCGAACGAAGAAACAAAACTCAAACGGCGAAAGAAACAAGCTTCGTTTACTAATCTGGACCTAAGTCAAATTTTACAGAAGCAAAAACTGGTTTGATTATATTATTCGGAAAGAGGGTTCCGAGACGAAACTCTAGGCGCTTGAATCACCTGATTCCGATAAACGAGCGAAAAGTTATACTAAAACAAAAATCGGATCAGAAATCACGATTAGAAAAATCACGGAATAAATCCGAGAAAAAGAAAAATGACGAACAGGTTAACGAACGAACGTTCGTTATCTGGATCTAAATGATGAACACGTTCATTAAAAACGAACGAACGAGTGAACGCTCGCTAATTAATCCAAATCGGAAGAAAACCGATCTAACGAAAAAAACGAAATCTAAAAAAACCGACGAAAAACCAACGGAAAAACTGAACGGTTTTTCAAAAAAAAGGCGGCGGCGAGGTCAACCTCGGGGTGCGGGTCGGCGGGGGCGGCGGTGGTCGGCGGCGACGTCGTTGGGGTCCGGCGGTGGCGGCGGCAAAGAATGACGGCGGCGCAAGAATAGCGGGCGCTAGGTTAGGGTTAGGTTTGGGCGGCGATTGGTTACCGGGCCGTCGGGCTGGGCGGCGGTTTGGTAAGGGCCCGGGCGAGTATAAAGACCTGCCAAAGTGAGTCCTGGCGATTCTGACCCGTAGTGGGTTCCAGTTTTTTTTTAAATAAATATCGCGCAGAAAAACAAACGAAAGAAATACCAAACTGACTCCAAAAATCCTGAAATAAATTTTCCCCGGCTTCTAAAATCAAGCCTATTTAGATGAACATTTATTTGGGCCTAAATGCAATTTTGGAAAACACGCATTTTTTCTAAATTCAAATAAAATAGCCAGAAAATCCAAAATAAAATCTTATTTGATTTTTTTATTAAATCCTCAATATTTCTTTATTTTGGGAAGTCATTTTATTCCCTCTCTCATATTATATAATTGAAATAATTGAAGATAAAATAAATAAAATCAAATGATCCTACTTCCAAAATTTGAGAAAACTCAAATATGAAAATATCGAAATCCCCAACTCTCTCCGTGGGTCCTTGAGTTGCGTAGAATTTCTAGGACCGAAGCAAAATGCATTAAATATGATATGCAATGATGATCTATTTGTATAACATTCCAAATTGAAAGAGAACTCTGCATTAAATATAACTCTATCCTCAACTTCGTAAACTGTCTCCTTGCGTTTTGCATCAGCATAGCTTTTCTGCCTGGACTGGGCTACCTTGAGCCTGTCGCGAATCAACTTCACTTTCCGTTCAGACTCCTTAACCAAATCTGGTCCAAACAATCGACGGTCTCCAACTTCGTCCCAAGACAACGGGGTTCTCGCACCTCCTTCCGTATAAGGCTTGAAGGGGCCATCTTCAAACCGGATTGATAATCGTTGTTGTAAGAGAACTCAGATACGGCAAATTGTCATCCCAACTAGATCCATAATCTAGCGCACAAGCTCTCAAAGATGTCTTCTAAAATCTGATTGACTCTTTCGGTTTGTCCATCCGTCATGGATGAAAAGCGGTCTTGAACTCTAGCACGGTACCCAAGGTTTCGTGCAACCGATTCCGTAACTTTGAGGTGAATTGGGTTCCTCTATCCGATACAATGCTCCTTGGAACTCCATGCGCACATACGATCCTGGTCATGTAAATCTTGGCCAATTTGGCAGTGTAAGTAGTCTTCACCGGGATGAAATGAGCTACCTTCACAAACGATCGACTACCACCCAAATCGAGTCATAGCCCGAACGAGTCTTGGGCAATCCTGTAATAAAATCCATGCCTAGCTTATCTCACTTCCATTCGTGTATCGGCAATGGTTGCAACAATCCTCGCCGCTTCGATGCTCTCGCTTTACCCTCGACATACATCACAAATCGCTACATACTCGGCAATGTCCTTCTTCATTCCGGTCCACCAGAAAATCTCCTTCAAATCCAAGTACATCTTGGTATTCCCTGGGTGAATTGAATACGGCGAGTCATGGGCCTCTTGCAAAATCAACTTCCTGATCTCAGGGTCATTTGGTACATAAACGCGGTCCTCAAACCAGAGGGTATCGTGCTCATCCTCACGAAATCCCTTGGCTTTTCCCTTGTTCAACCTCTCCTTTATCTCTGAAATCTCCTTATCAGTCTTTTGAGCTTCTCTGATCTTATCCATCAAAGTCGCCTGAATTTCCAATGTTGCTACATAGCCTCTCGGAACTATCTCCAAACATAGCTCGCAAAAGTCCTCGGCTAACTCCTTTGGCAGTCCTGCGGTCATGAGTGTATTAACATGGCTCTTACGGCTCAACGAGTCGGCTACTACGTTAGCCTTTCCGGGTTGATACTGCAATCTCATATCATAATCCTTGATGAGTTCCAACCATCTCCTTTGCCTGAGGTTTAACTCTTTTTGCGTGAAGATGTACTTCAAACTCTTGTGATCCGTGTACACCTCACAATGATTTCCGATAAGAAAATGTCTCCATGTCTTCAATGCATGCACTACGGCTGCTAACTCCAAATCACGTGTGGCATAATTCAACTCATGAGGTTTAAGTTGTCGTGGACGCATACGAAACAACTCTTCCTTCCTCGCATAAGTATCGCTCCAAGTCCTCGACGTGAAGCATCGCAATACACCTCATAATCCTTAGTCCGATCTGGTAGAATCAACACTGTGAGGTAACTAGACGCTTTCTTCAATTCCTGAAACCGACCTCACATTCCTCACCCAATTGAACTTGGTATCCTTCTTCAACAACTCCGTCATGGGCTTTGCAATCCTTGAAAATTCTCAATGAATCTCCAGAGTATCCTGCCACCCAAGAAAACTTCGATCTCCCCAACCGTCGTTGGTGCTTCCCAATTAGTCACGGTGACAACCTTGGTGGGGTCTCATCGCTATACCCTCTCCGGATATAACATGTCCGAGGAACCCAACTTCCTTCAACCGTAACTCACATTTGCTAAACTTGGCATATAACCGGTGTTCTCTCGAGCTTCTCCAATACCAAGCGCAAGTGCTCCTTATGCTCCTCTTCGCTCTTCGAGTAGACCAAGATGTCATCAATGAACACCACGACGAACTTATCCGTAAACTCCATAAATACTTTGTTCATCATGTTCATGAAATATGCAAAAGTGCGTTAGTCGAGACCAATGACATCACGGTATACTCGACATGCCCATACCTAGTGGTAAAAGTTGTCTTGGGTATATCCTGTTCTCGAATCTTCAATCGATGGTATCCTCGATCGCAAATCGATCTTGGAAAACACATTTGCTCCTTGTAGTCGGTCAAACAGATCATTGATCATTGGCGGTGGGTACTTATTCTTGATGGTTACCGCATTTAATCCTCGATAATCAACAACCATCCTTAACGATCCGTCCTTCTTCTCCACTAGAAGTACTGGTGATCCCCAAGGTGAAGAACTTGGGCGAATGTATCCTTTACCCAGTAACTCCTTAATCCGACTTTTAATCTCCTCCAAATCTTTTGCGGGCATCCTGTATGGTCTCTTGGATATTGGCCCTGTGCCTGGCAAAAGCTCGATCAAAAACTCAATGTCTCTGTCTGGTGGCATGCCTGGCAACTCCTCTGGAAATACATCAGGAAAATCCTTCACTACTAGTACTTCCTCCGTATAACTCGATAAGGAATTTACGTGCATCCTCCTCGGCTCATGCCTTGATACATACCTTATCCTTTTCCCTTCGGGGTAGTAAGCGTAATCGACTTCATCGCGCAATCAATGTTTCCTCCATACATTGATAGCCAATCCATACCCGTAATCACATCCAAACCTTGGGATTCCAAAATGATTAAATCCGAGGGAAAACATGCTTGCCTATACCCAACGGAACTTGAAAACATCCTCGACCGCCATATACTCGCCTCCCGGTGAGGTTACTAGCATGGGTGTTTTAGAACCCTAGTGGGCAGTCTATACTTATCCACAAATCCCTTGATATGTATGAATGCGATGCACCAAGATCAAAAAGAACGAAAGTGCAAGAAATGACTTAACCAAAAACTTACCTATTATCGCATCCGGCCGAAGCTTCAACCTCCTCCACGCTAACGTGGTTCACTTGTCCTTTGTTGAAAGGGTTCGGCTTCTTCCCGGAGTTACCATTGCCATTTCTAGTCTGGCCTTCAGGACATTCATTGGCGTAATGTCCGGTCTTCTGGCACTTAAAACAAGTGACTTGACTCAGATCTTCCTTGGCTGGTGTTGAGGGGTTGGTACGGTTCTGGCTACTACTGTACCATTCTTGGGACCATTGTGATTGTGCGAGCTACCTCCTCCATGGGTATGCTGAAACTGTCCTCCTGACTTCGGAGTAAAACGGGGCTTCTGCTGCGCTCCAGAATTGTACTTCCCTTGTCCATACTTCCTCTTGCGATTTTCAATCTGCTGCTGCTTCCCTTCAATCATGAGAGCACGATCTACCAACTCCTGGTAGTTGTTGAAACTTGCTACCATCAATCGCATGCTCGACTCATCATTCAAATTTCTTCCAAAACTTCTCTTGCTTAGTCGCATCCATAGCGACGCTATCCGGGGCATAACGTGCTAGCTTCATCAAATCATCCACATATCGCCAATCGATCTTCTTCCTCGGCGCAAGTTGCGAAACTCACGCTTCTTCATGGCCATAGCTCCTGCTGAAACATGGGCAAGACAAAAGCTCACCGAAATCGATCCTATGTGGACGGTTGTCTGCCGGATAAGTGGTCGTGAAATTCTCCTACCATGATGTCATGCGGGTCCCTCAAGCTAATGTGCGGCAAATCGCACCTTCTCCAGATCAGGCATCCTGCAGTTGATCAACTCCTCGCTGTCTTGCGAAGCCAATCATCTGCAATAATCGGCTCGGTGCTACCGGAGAACATCGGGCGGATTCATTTAAGAAAACGGGTTAAGTGATCAACAGTGGTGGTGGTGGTGGATTGTTGTTGTTGTTGTTGTTCTCCGATTACGATTCTCGACTAGTATCTCGCATCAATGCATTCTCGCCGCCGGATCAACTGGGTGAGCTCCGGTGGGAAAGCGAATCCGTTGTCACGCCCTGAGGCATCCGAGGGTTTAGAAAAGACGAGAATACGAGAATAGAATGAGGTCTAGAGGGACAACACTACCCATATGCACATGAGGCAAATTGCAATCAAAACACTTCATTCAAACAAGCAAGGGCATACAACGGTCTATCTATCGTTACAAAGTGCTCAGACTATAATAGATACATGGAGGGAAATTCTACTACTTTATGGTGGTCTACTAGAAAAACTGCTCCGATGAAGACTCCATGATATCTTCTCCAGCTTCATCAACATAGTCATCATCACTATCATCCGGGTCCGAGTCGGTATCGACGACGATGATGTAATTCTCGGGACAAGTGCGATCTTCGTCTTCTCCAGTTGCTGGAAATCCCATGAACACTCTTAGCTTCTTCTTCAGATCATCATTCTTTCGACTAGAGTTGATATTTCCTCCTCATATCCATCGCCAGAGACTTGAGTTCTTCCTCCAGCCTGCGTGATCTTGGTCATGGCTTTCTTCAGATCCATCATGCTCAAGACTCATCTGGTTCTCCGGCGCCGAATGTGCCGGTTCAACTCTGGATGAAAGCTGCAACTGATCTGTCTTTCCTGGTGTTGACCATCTCCCATTGCTCATCTCGGCGCCCACAAATCTGGTAGGTAGTATCCTTAAGCTCCTTGTGATAAACTTCTCCAATGTGTCCCATGGTGATGTGAGCTACCATGCTCGTCCTAAACTCCAGGTTGGTGCATCAAAGGAAAACTCTATAGGCTCAGTGACTGGCATGAACGTCCTTCCTGGAACTTGAACTTGAATCATCCAGCGCTCCTCTTCAGGTAAGGTGGCGTTGTAGGTTCCGGTGAAGCTTGGTACTCGATCTTCAAGTACTTGGTTACTTCCTCTGTGTGTCGTCCAAAGGGTGTATCTTCATCCGGTTGCATGAACTTGTTCCTTGCATCCGCCATCCTAGAAGAATAGAAGAGATGAGGAGTTAGAATGAGAAGAGAGAGTAGAGATCTATGGTCTTTGCGTAGTGGTCGTGTCCTCTGATCGGCGTGTGCTCGATACCATCTTGTAGCGACCGGACCTCAAACAATTCCGATCTCTGTGCATCGTTGTCATCCTGGATCAAGAATGTCTTGACACGCATACGATTTCTTGAAGGATTTATAATAGAGTAGCAATCACACACTTATTACATCGAATGTCTCCAAAGAGAAACTTATTACAATGGATATGGCTTAATGCCATCTAATAACGATAATAAATGGAAGGCTTGGAAGATAAGTGAGTCCATCAACTCCAACGGCATCATCGAAAGTATAGAACCACGATCCTAAAGCATCTTACTGTCGTTCAAAAGTCTCGCAACATGAACGTTGCAGCCCGAAACGGGTCAAGACATGGAATATGCCGCAAAGTAACACATAGAGAAAAATGAAAGAGTAAAGCTATACAACATGCATATATGGCTTGGTGGATAGCTCTATGGTTACAGTTTTTGCTTAAAGCCAAATTTTCCCTACTACAAAGGAATAAATTATTTAACTATCATGGTGGTTGTTAAACATTGAGAATGGTTGACAACATCCTCAATCCCAATTAAGCATCATCATTAAACAAACCCAACAATATTAATTAAAGTAACATGATGAGATTCACACGAAAATCCAAGTACTAGATACTCAAGATGTCCATAACCGGGGACACGGCTAATCATGATTAGTTTATGCACTCTGCAGAGGTTAGCACTTTTCCCCACATGACTCGATCTCCTCCGTTGGTTTTCTCGCACTACATGGTGTTTGAGAAACGAATGACCGAGACATAGTCTTTCAGAAGCGCTAGCACTTACGATGGGTAGACTGGTACACCTACTTTCCCCTACATCTGCTAGTCTACCACTGTAAGAGTTCGCACGACTTAATCAGCTATGCTAGAGCCCATAATAGCATGTGGCTGCACATGGAAGTTTCTAGCATGAATAATCTTATGATCCCTTTGAGCACAGGTGGCGGTCCAAAAGAAACAGCAATCCTGGAATAACCAGTACCTCAATCCACCCAGATGTGTATTAATGTTGCCACCTTAAATAAAACCATTAATTAACAATCTCACATCTGTCATGGAAAATCACTCACCCAATCCACGTCTACTTGCATAGCATGGCAAAATAAGCAACGTAGAAGTAACTCCCAAGGGTTTGATAATAAAACAGGTAATAGGTACTACCTCAATCTACTTCCCAAAACCCACAATTTAATTAGATCCTAATCATGCAATGTTTGAGGATTGATCTAATGCATAAAACTGGGTAGTAAAGAGGTATGATCAAAGTGTTACTTGCCTTGCTGATGATCCGCGTAACCTAGGGATTCGAAGTAGCAAGCGGCGCAGTCCGGGTACTCTATCGCAAGCAAACAAACAAACAAGCATACAATAAGTACTTATCTAATGCACGGGTAAAACTCAAATAAGAGTTCTAGCCAGAAAGTTCAACTTAAGAACTCCAGTTTGCAAAAAGAATCAAATCGAACGAAGAAACAGAACTCAAACGGCGAAAGAAACAAGCTTCGTTTACTAATCTGGACCTAAATCAAATTTTTGCAGAAGCAAAAACTGGTTTGAGTAGATTATTCGGAAAGAGGGTTTCGAGACGAAACTCTAGGCGCTTGAATCGCCTGATTCCGATAAACGAGCGAAAAGTTATACTAAAACAAAAATCGGATCAGAAATCGCAAAACCGCGGAATAAATTCGAGAAAAAGAAAAACGGGGAACAGGTTAACGAACGAACGTTCCTTATCTGGATCTAAACGATGAACGCGTTCGTTAAAAACGAACGAACGAGTGAACGCTCGCTAATTAATCCGAACCAGAAGAAAACCGATCTAACGAAAAAAACGGAATCTAAAAAAAACCGACGAAAAAGCCGAACGGTTTTTCTAAAAAAGCAATGGCGAGGTCAACTCGGGTCTTGGTCGGCGGTGGCGGCGGCTCTGGCGGCGGCGGTGGTCGGCGGCGACGTCGGCTGGTCCGGCGGTGGCGGCGGTCGATGTGGTGACGGCAAGCGTGGCAACGACGGCGGCGTGGCCAAGCGGCTAGGGTTAGGGTTTGGGCGGCGGTTTGGGCTGGGGTGGCGGTTTGGGCTGGGGTGGGGCCTGGGGCGCGCTATATAAAGACCCGGCCAGGCGGAGTCCTGGCCAGTTACGACCCGTAGTCGGTTCATGTTTTTTTTAAATAAATATCGCGCAGAAAAACAAACGAAAGAAATACCAAACGGACTCCAAAAATCCCGAAATAAATTTTCCCCGGCTTCTAAAATCAAGCCGGTTTAGATGAACATTTATTTGGGCCTAAATGCAATTTTGGAAAACACGCATTTTTCCTAAATTCAAATAAAATAGCGAGAAAATCCAAAATAAAATCTTATTTGATTTTTTTATTAAATCATCAATATTTCTTTATTTTGGGAAAGTCATTTTATTCCCTCTATCATATTTATATAATTGAAATAATTGAAGATAAAATAAATAAAATCAAATGATCCTACTTCCAAAATTTGAGAAAACTCAAATATGAAAATATCGAAATCCCATCTCTCTCCGTGGGTCCTTGAGTTGCGTAGAATTTCTAGGACCGAAGCAAAATGCATTAAATATGATATGCAATGATGATCTATTTGTATAACATTCCAAATTGAAAATTTGGGATGTTACATGCTCTAGCAGAATATTGTACTATCGGGTGAACAGTTGTGGTGAAAAATCTTCAGGTTTTGTTTCTGTAGCCCAAAAAAATCCATCATGTGTACCTTTTTTTGTTTGTGTATGTCTTTCTAAGTTACCTTGCAAGTGTCGTGATGTTGTATACATATTTCTATATCTATATGAATGTCGGACCCTGCGTGATTGATCTTATTTTGTTCCTATGTGAGAACTAGCTCTCCTTTAGTAGTGTAGTACTTTTATACTAAACTGAGTTAGGAATGGTTTGATTGCACTCTACAGGATCATGTGATTTCTTTTCATAGAATGTTGTCATTTATATCTTGCTGGATGTATAGAACTATTGGTCATTTAATTCTCTCACGCATCAATTTCCCCTTCCCTTCCATGCTCTCTTTCCTCTGAACTATCTCTCTTTTCAGACCCTCTCTCTATTACACATTTGCATGAAAAAACAAAAGTAAAAGGGAAAACTTACTTTGGGTTCATATGGTGCAGACCAACAACAAAACGATTGTTAATGAAAGGTTTAAGTGCACGATACTCAAAACAAGGTCTTTTATCTAATTGGTTGGATAACTTCTTTTCGTGTCTATGTGGATTTCCATAATAACACTACCTCCAACTTTCTCATTTCCCCAGCTCTGCATACAAGTTCCAAACTAGGTATGCCAATCTTGTTATCACTTGTTCAACAAGCGTTACGGTTTATGCCTTTTCACCGCATGTAGTGAGGCGGTGTGTGGAATTTAGGTGTTGGTTTGAACAAATTACAATGATGTAGTCATGCAGATCAAGACAGGTCACCGGGCTTTATATTGTGGTCAGCGTGTTGTAAGTACTTTGAGAAACAAGTTCTGGGGTAAGTTTATCTGCTTGCTCATGCATTTTAATACTTGATTGATGTCCTGATAATTTGTGAAGTTCTTTGTACCATGTGATAAGCTACACATCAGGTTGCATGGCAGCTTGTTTGTTGCTTTTAGGATGTGCATGTACCCAGGTGGATCAAATACAGATACCAATCATATATTATTATTTTTACTGTGTGTTTTCTTGTGCACGCCAAACATTTCAAAATTGATTATATCATTCGATGTATTCAGCTGGGTTCCTGTGATCCAAAAATCATCCGGCATGGCTTTCTTTTTACATACAAAACTAAGTGTGGAGCAGTGTATATGTTCATTGCTTTCTTATCACATTGCATTTGTTTGAGGTGTTGTATCGATTTGAAGGAAATGCTTTTATATTTCCAAGTTGATCAACTACACAACTTTTGATCCTAAAGCCTTTCTTTAAAAGGGCTGGTCAATGCAGCTCCATGTTGTGCTATCTTGCTATTGGGCTCTTTTTTCACATTTAAAATGGTCAGATATCTCTGATGTTAAATTCGTGGTTGATTGCTTATATCGAAAATAACTATGTTAGTAGACTGAAGCCAATTTCTAAATTGTTAGTGAAGTTGGCTAAATAGTTTTTGCGCCACTAAGATATATATGTGCACTGCATTCTAACCCTGTAAATTGTTGTGCTATTAGTTTAATCCGGAATATAATTATTTAGTACACTCTGCAATATAATTATGTTATATTCTGCTTTTGTCAGTTTGCTGGTCCATATTAATTTCCTCGAGCTTATTTTCACATCTCGTCATATTTACACCTCTCCGCCGACTGCCACCTATCATGGAGGGAGATGGCTTGGCCAGGCCGTCAACACCCATCGGCAACTTTCGGCAGGCGCCGTCCCGTTCTTCCTCCCCTTACTCTGATGCATTCATGGCCAAAATCATTAGCAGGGGCAAGAAGGTTAAGCACCAATTATGGTTAAAGCTTTGTCTCTTTTGTGTACTATGCGTTTGCTGGTCAGCTTACGAATTCAAATAATACGACTATTGCAATGCATCTTACTACGTGTGTATTTATTTGCATTGATATTTTCTCCTCCTTAGGCTCCAATCGTTCGCGGGTCATAAATTTTATTGTGCATTATTGATGATTCATTTGCAATTTAAATGACAACAGGGCTGGGTTTTATAAGTGCAATGGCTTGAAATGTGACCTTCCAGTCAAGAAATTTCCTCAGTGAGAAGCTCAGGTGAAACAAAATTTCCTCAGTTAGCAATTTACAGTTCTCTTTGATAATTGTAACTGAATTGTCAATGGCCAGTTCTCTCGAATAATGAGTTACTTCCTCAATTTTACAATAGAGATAATTTGTCAAAATTTTGTTTTTGTGATGTCTTCTCTTTTCTTTTTCTTGATTTGTATTGGATATGCTACTCGCATATTTGAACATGCATAGGGTCTCTCAGTCTTTAACCCTAACTATAAAAATCATTGATGGAAGCTGGGAAGGGCTCCCTGGGTCTAAGCCATCGAGATGGTGGAGACGACGTTTCCATGTCATCTACTCCAAAGAAATGACAAGGCATATAAAAACCATGGATCCTTGCTCCCTAGGCCGCATAAAATGATCACAGTGATGTCTACGACCTCCTCCTAGATGTATTAATCTCAATCTCATGTTTGGTTTTCTTCCCTTTTCTCTTCTAATGATGTAATTTCTTTTACTAAGATGACACCATGTTTGTTGCAATGCCTTATTTGATGTAAGATCCCTTTTCTACTTTGAATGAATTTACTTCATATATTTCTTATTTAGTTTAGTTCATCATTCAGAGACGGTGGAATATTTTTGTCCTTCACAGGTTAAATAAGCATTGTGTAGTCCTGCACAGGTTAAATGAGCATTGCGTAAAAGTATGTCTAAGTTCTCTTTCTTCAAGTGCTTCAAGTAAATGAAATTGTTTATTTCAAATTTAATACCTTTTAATAATAACCGTAATGAGAGAAGGGTATGCTTCTCTCTCTCTCTCTCTCTCTCTCTCTGGGCAAATGTTACTTTAGACAACATGTACTAAGAAATAAAAACTCTGGAAATGTATTTGAATCGCACAAAAATAGTTCGTAGTTCTTATTCATACTTCAAACACGTGAGGCTTTGCAAATTAAACCATGTTTTTTTTTCAAGGCGCATATGGATTTAGCAGACCACAACTAAACCGACTATATATACATGGCCTGTCCTTAGTAAAGAAAACTAACATGGCTTTAGTTGAAGGTTCTTGCAGCATGAAATTATTTTCATCGACAACATGTCTTCAGCAGGTCTTTGCCCCATTTGGCGCAACGGGTCAACTAGTATTTTTTTACAGAGGGAGTAGATGCGAACATGCTCCTAGGAGTGTCATTGATATACAATTTGCATGTGAACCACCGTGGTGGGTCTGGCCCGAGTGAGAATTTGAGGGGTTGTTTGATTCCTAGCAATGATTCCCATACGTTGTCACACCTCAAATTAGGGATGTTTTGCAAAGTCGGGTGGGAGTTCGATTCTGGCCACATGTATGCTAAAACACCATGTATGATAAAAACTTTAAAAAATGGCAACACTCTCTTAGGCAAGCTAAAATGTGGCTAAGAATTTCGGCACTAAGCATGGTAAGTTTAGCAAAATTCATGTGGCAAACTATGACTAAGCATTCAAGTAGGATATGGTGGACAGAAGCGCGGGCGTGAGGAGAAGTTTAACATGTCTATGATGCTTGGGTATTAATTTCCGTTTTCCAACCATGAAAAGTGGACGCCATTAGCCATGGAGTAACTGGATTAACCCCCTCGGTGCGGTACCGTTAGGTGAGAGGATCACAAACTACGTGGCTGTGGAACAACATGGACAATTGCATGAACCATTAATGATTAATTTCAACTATTGCGTGCAGTTGCAAAACGTCCGAGACCCCCTCCCTTGAGTTTTTTGGCAAGCCCCATCGCTAAACTCTATTTTAATCTCCCTAGCATGCCCAATAAACGTTTGACATTCAAACAATGATTAATACAAAGGGAGTGCTGCTGTAGAGGAGGAAGAAGAGGATAAGGGAACGAGAAAACTCATTCTTTGACTCGCTAACTAAAGACATGGAGTCTAAGGGAACATTTGGATTTGTAGCTATCCTAACTTTGCTAGGCTAAGCTCATCCAACTAGGTTGAGCTGTAGCCCACTAGAGCATGATTCATTGTTTGGTTGTAAGACAACAGAGCACATTCTACTCAGTTGGTTGTGATATTTTAAAATAGGAAAAAAAACTAAAAATACACGTAAACAACTATACACCTTTCTTGGATAGCGGGTTCATTAGCGAGCAGTTTGCATGGTGAAACCACATAATTTCTCCATGCTTGCCCACCTAAGAGAGCCACTTTGGCTTGCCTCCATCGCTAAGCCTTTGTTTTTGCGGGGAGTTGGTAAGACTTTCCTTATAGTAGTGACCAACAAAATCACCACTAAATCCTAGGATTTTTCATATTTTCCAACGATACCAAACAATAAACTTTGCATGGCAAGTATAATCTTTGCCATACATCCAAACACCGTACCCTTCCGGTGGGAGTTGCTACGCGTGCGTATCATGCATGCACGAGCGCACCCATGGGATATATATGCTCTCTTCATAGATCCAAATATACCCTAAAATACTACCAGCAAAACCCATTGAATAATTTTTGCCTTGTTTCAGGCCTCTCTTCATCTGAACCTTCTGTAGTTTTTTGTTTTGTTTTTTAAGCTGCAAATCTTCGTTTTACAACAAAACAAGGTAGGGAGTACATTTTTTTTAGACAAAGTACATTTTGTTTATGACGATCGGGGATGGAGGGAGTACATGAAAGCCGATAACAGCCCACGTGTAATCTGATCACGGGCCAAAATGGACAAAACCAAAACCCTAGCCCAACTTTGGGCTTGTTGGGTGGGATTGAGAGTTGAGCGAGCCCTCCACGATCCTATCGCCAAAAACTCGATCTACCCGCAGTATCACAGTTCTCCTCGCCTAAATCTCCCTCCTTTCTCCCGCTCTAACCCTAATCCGACAATGGCCTTCGACATCGACTCCCTTCCTCCCCTCCTCGGCCCCGGCCCCGGCCCCGACTCCGACTCCGACTCCGACCACCTCCCCCCCGCGCCGCGCCGTGGCCGCCCTCTTCGGCCTCCACCGGCACCGCGGGTGGAACCCTCGCCTCCGGCGCCTGGCAGGTACGTGCGCGCCTCGTTCTTGCCCTTCTGCCGTGCGAGATTTTTCGTGTCGTGATCCCTGTCTGGTTTGCAGGTGCGAGGCTACCCCTGCCCCGGAGGGTACCGGTGGAGCGGCCCAGCAGGTGCGGTTCTTCAACGTTTTATTATGCGTGGTTATTGGAAGTTGCAAACTTTGCAGATTCCATCTTCCTGGGTCTCGGGGATGTGTTTAGGCCTTAGAACCACATTTCTTCTTGACCCTTTCTTTCGTCGATATGGCAGTGCTCATGAATTCGCTTTATCTCGAAAGGAAATTTTGTTTTGAAGTTTGGCAAATGGACAATTGTGGTCAGCACGGGCTTTCCCCCATTTTTGCAACCCTGCATCATCTGTGGACCTAATTCCGTCCACATTTTTAGCCATAAAGATTACTCCATCCGTCTTATAATCCATGCCTGTCAGGGCACCACCTTCACTGTTACAAACTCTTAAGATGGAGTTTTTTTTTTTTTTTGAAGTAGGGAGGGAGCAAATATGTCATGTATCCTGATACTGCACCCACATTGTCGTGCCCTGCTTATCTAGCAACCATTTCCATGCAATTGCTTTGACTATGCCTATGAACCTTCTTTTATCACCTGATGATGAAGAGAACTTTGTTCTACGTGCGCACTTGCTGAATTTGGTACCATACTATTCATTACCAAGTTGAGTCATTCAATGATCTGCTCATGTAACCTTTAAATGTGCCAAGATCTTTCCTACGAAGCAACGGTCGTGGAGCTGCTTAGCAACATGTTAAATTACTTATTGACTTTTGAATCGTGCTTGTCATATTGCAGAGTTGGCCAGGGTTACCAAGGGGTGTGGAGTTTAACCCCAGCGACAATGATCTTCTATGTCATCTGGCTGCAGAAATGGGGAATGGCCTGGCTCATCGTCATCCATTCATCAGTGAATTTATTAAATCTGGTGATGAAGGTGCAAGATTTAGCTGTACCCATCCTCGAGATATGCCAGGTATGTTTACTCTTTATGGGATGTATTTACCGAAAATGCACCTTGAGACATGGTGCCAGGCAAGGTCCATATCTTCACCGTTCAATCCTCCAAGATTTGTGCTTTATTCATACAACTATTCACGTATAAACTCAGAGAGAAATGGAGCGATGGTGTATTAAGGTTGTATTCCACAGCGCAATAATGACACCGACCCACCTCATTCACCCACTGGCGACACACTCTCATTTAAGCTTAGCAGCTGTTCAACAGATTCATGCACCAGGGATTTATTACCTCCACCTCACAGCTCCCCCTCTCTCATTCAGTCATTCTTCTCCCCTCCCCTTCTTCCTCCTCTTGTTTACCCTCGTGCTCATGTGCTGCTGCATGCATATGCACAATAGTTCATCGGCTCCTCCATGGTATCTGAGATCCAATCATAATGTGTGTATAATGTGGCGTAGGATCATTTGATTGTTGTTAGGGCGATATGTCAATTTTGTCGGGCATTTCATGTTTACGGTATGTATAACATCGAATAGGGACAATGCTGAACAGAACCGCCTTCATTGCTCTCCTCGCAGCAAAAGCATGGCAGCAGATTAGTGCCTCTGATGAATCAGTAGAGCACAGTGACGGCCAAAGGTCTGGCCATGTAATCTTTTGATCAAGCAATGACTAAACAACGCTCCCAGTTCCAAAATTCCTGCTCTGATCTCTCTGAAATCCTTCTACACTATATTTCTCTCCCAGTTGGTTCAACCTCTTCGTCATTTGCATTTTCCTCATCCATCTCCACTGAAGACGGCCACTACCCTAATCAAGAATCCATTGATCCGTGAAGAGGATAGCTATGTAAAAGACAATCGATTATATCCCCCTCCTCTATGTAGTTTATTTCTACTTAATCAGCATCAATCCATAGCGAGTTATTAGCTATTTAGCTTTAATTATACATAGCGAGTTACTAGTTTTAATTATGCACACACTGCCAGAGACAGAATTTATGTACCAACAGTCTGGACAACTATTAATTAGTACAAAGAACTTTTTGTACCTCATGATTTCCCCTCTCACTTATTACTCTCATTAGCCAGACGTAATGAAGACCCCATCAACGTTGCGCATACTAAATATTGTCAGTGCATGCACTATCAATGCAAATCGTACACGTTGTTGCTCAGTCGCCAGGGCCATGCTTTGTATAGATCACCCTCCGACGAATCCTCCTGTCACCTCAACCACAGTGTCTAACCGAGTAGCATCAGCACCGAAAACAGCTAAATCCGGGAACTGGGCGCAAGGCGCAACTCCACGATCCAGACGGATTATATCCATCTTCTCCGCTGCTAGAAATTCCAGAAAATTTGTACAGGATTGGTAGAGAGAGATGCAATCCAGTTAATGCGGACCGTCGATGTGTCCATTAATGGTAAGCGTACACAAACCAGTTATCCAGAAAATTTGTATCAACGGTCTGGATTGGTAGGGAGATGCAATCCAGTTAATCCGGAAAATTTGTACATGATTGGTAGTGAGATTACCATCTGTCCATCGATCTTATTCGGATTCCACTTAATGCAGACCGTCAATGTATGTATTATACTGTTTGCCCGGGTATTACTTATTTGCGAAACAATTGGCTCCGCGTCGTATTCACTAAGCAGCTATATTTAGGAATCTGCATGCACTGGGAGACAGACTCGATTTCATTCTCGCTTGCCGCCGTGTCCCGAAAATCCACACTGATATATTTACATCTCTTGTTTGCTTGTTTGTTCACTAACTAGCAATTGTACATTTGGCTGCAATTCTACAGGTATGAGGCAAGATGGACATGCATTGTACTTCTTCCACAAAAAAGTAAACCTAGACAACAATGAGAATGACAAAGATGTCAGCTGGCAAAAAAGTGGCCCCTCCAGATCAATAATTTTGGATGGGGGTCTACAAGGTTGCAAGGAAATATTTGCCTTGTACGCCTTCAAGAACAGCCCTCAGAGAACTGACTGGGAGTTGCATCAATATCATATAAAAAACACGATGGAGAATGAAGAAGAACTAGTTCTTTCAAAGATATTCTACAAGTCGCAGAAATGTCATTGTGAATGTGCTTCAAAAGCTCCTGTTCAATCTGCACAGGTATTGCTTGTTCTTACTTCCATTGGTACATCACAGTTAGATTTTCTCGTGAAGGGGTGACCATTATTATCTATACCATTTTCATCCAGTATCTTGTTTAGACAGTCTCATCATGCACTGGAAACTGAAAAGTTCCTCTTTCAAGTTGGTGAAAGTGGCACCATGAATTTTACACATTAGTTGGAAAGAAGAAATGAGTTGCTATTTATGATTGTGCTCAACAGGCAATTAATGGTGGGTTTCAATGTTTGACTGTTCACATCATAATCATATGCATAGTTATTTTTCAAAGCTACCAGGAAATACATACCATAGTTACCAGATTCGCCGGGAGAGGCCTTGAACTCCGATCTAGATCAGAGTTCAAATTCGCTCGGTTCGATCGGAAATCGCTGCCTGATTTGTCGAACACCAGCGGGGACTAGATAGCAGCCTAGACCTGGTGGTCGGCACAGCAGACGGTGGACTGGCAGTGGCCAAGATCCGGCGGCCGGTCTGTCGTTGGCATGCTACAGCAGCCCCTCCCGCTCTCCGCGGACGCACGGCGGAGGACATGCTACTCTCCATCTACAGGATTATGAGTAGGAGGGGATTACAGGAGAGAGCAGCGGCGACTTCCGGTAGATGGGAGCTAGCAGGGAGAACGAGCAGGATACGCTGAATCGCATGGAGGCGGCGGCGCTGGCTTAAGTTAGAGGAGGCTATCGGGAACTACTGGTGCAGGTCATGGCCTTGTGGGCCTGTTTGTGCTGGGCCAACCTACATTCTTTTCTATTTTTCATTTAGTATCGATCTAGGATCTTCAGTGGCCATTTGCATGCGAATCTTAGTAGCCTTTTCTGAATCCAAGATAGCAAGTATGCTAACCGGAGCTAGGATCTTCTGTGGCCATTTGCATGCGAATCTTATAATAGCCTTTTCCAAATCCAAGATAGCAAGTTCGCGAACCGGATCTCTAATTTGCGGATCGAAGATGTACTCCCCATCAAACCTGTCTCAGAGGGTGTAGCGAATTCGAATTGTGAACTGAACAAACCGTGAATCAGGTAACTATGATACATGCTATTTATTATCCCGACAATTCTCCATGCAGAGTAATGCTATGCCGATCAATTTAGATGTTACTTTTGATATTATTCTCTTGCTTTTTTTTTCTTTATCATGTAAACGTTGTTGCGAAGATACTTTAAGGAGATAAACATGACACCTCATTCTTTTTCTGAGATGCTAAAAACTTGTATCATTCTTTTTTGAAGAAAGACCACAAGGTATATTTTCCCATTCTATCCCTGGCTTAGCCAGCTAGGGCGGGACAGATCTTTATGTTACATTTGTTCACTGATAACCTGTTCTCACTAAACTGCCTGTTAGGCTTCATTTTTGGGCCATATTGCAGGATTTTTAGTTTTTTTTATGCAGAATGACATAATTTTGACCCTTTGGCCGTTGCCTGGTTCTTTTGAAATGTTCTCTTGTTGTTTTATGTTTACTTTATTTGAACCTTATTATCCTACTTGAAATTGAAAGAACTTTTCAAAGTAATGTTGCTCCAGCACTACTTAGAGAAGTAATGATATTGTATTTGGACTTTGGAGCTTTTTGTATGAATACCTGCTCTTTCTCCTATATTTTGTTCTGGCATCAATTTGATTGTCGTTGCACTAGTTATTATTTCCTGTTCTGCATTCCTTTGTCATGTTTAATGCCTTGTGTCTTAACTTCTCAGTGTAGTTAAAGTTTCATTATTACCCTTAAAAAAATCGTTGTAGTTTATCTGACTGTGGTAAGAGCAACTCTTATGTATTTATTACCATTTCTTGTTAACTTTTAGAAATCATCAGGCTTCCTACTTTTTAAAGCTTACAATGCTTGGTTTTGTAGGTTGTCATTTGTAAATAGATGGTTAATTCTTATGGGGTATATGTGCAGGATAATTCTGTGACTGATGATGATTCCAGAGAAGAAAAGGAGGGCGCACAATTGGAAAAACTTTCTGTTAATATGGCTACTGAAAGTAATTTTGTTGAAGGTTTTGATCTTCATTTGTAGTTTTCTTATTTTAAATGTACTTTCCGTTCCAAAGATTGTGACAGTGATTTCCTTTCCAGGCAATGGAAACAACCGGGAACAGATGCTGGTTGAGATGTATCCTGATCAGGACAAACCATGTTCCTCAAACATGTTTTGGATATCGCAGATGTTAATCATGAAAACCAAATTAATGATCAGGCTGAAACTGAGCTGGATCACATGTCTCTGCAAGAGCGCTATCAATCCTTCTAGCAGACATGCGTTCTTGCTCTGCTAGGGTATCTGCTGAAAAGTGTGCTTTGAATGATATGGGAAATTCATCCATGCAAATGGATGCTGAAACAAGTGGGCCAGTTCCCAAAAGTGAGAGTGAGGAAATGTATGGATCTCTTTTAGCTGTCTATGACTTCATCCGTGTTACGTTGATTAATGTTCTGTTTTGCAATGTTGGTTACAGAAATCATGAAGGAACAACCTACAGGGAATGTTCTGTGAATGGCAAGGAAATTCCAGTTGAGGATACTGAAGGTCCAGTGAATGACAAGGCTTTTAATTCTAGTGCTGAGCTCTTATTAAGTCAAACACTGGCTTGTGGAGATGAAAATGTTCAGCTGGCACCGAGAAATTCTGGGACCTATTTGGTTGATGTAAAAGCGGAGCCTGCATTGGACGGTTATGCGATTTATCGTTCTGAATCTCCTTCTGTGAAATTTCACCGCTCAAACAACGATGGCCTGAAGGTCTCTGGTTCTCTTCTGGAATGTGTGCCAAAAGATGCTGAAGACTCACTACCATCTTTAGGAGTAAAAAGTGAACTAAGTGGGTATGAGTTGCCTGGCTTATGTGAGAACAGCTTTATCAGTAGTATGGAGCCTATTGTGAAAAAACCGCAAACCAGAACTCTGAACTGCAATGGGGGCCTTGCACCTTGTTCTCGACGAAGGAAAAAGAGGTAAATTGCAATGTACGCAGTATGAGTACTTTTTTTAATGTTCGCACAGTATTTCATATTTATGCTTATAAAAAATGACATTCACAGGGATTCAAGTGAAAAGGTGCTTGAAGAAGATGGTTACAAAAATGATGAGGGTATTCCTTACCCTTCTAGGCAAAAGAGGAAGAAGAAAACTGCGACGTATGTTGCATGGTCTAATTGTTTGGACTGCATGGTCTATTTGTTTGTACGTTAATGCTATCTTTGAAATTATGCTTACAGAAACTATGTGTGCAGGGATTCGATTGAAACGGCTCTTGAAGAAGATGCTCCAGGACTTCTACAGGTACCTTTCCGCTACATACGCAATTCTATCTAAAAGCAATAATGACAGCTTTTGTGATTCTTTGTGTCCTTTCCTGCCTGTAGATTCTTCTGGACAAAGGAATAGTGGTCAAAGAGATTAAACTTTATGACGTTGTAGAAGATGATGAAATGCTTCCAGACTGCACAGAAAGTGATTTTCAAGACCTCGAAAATGTGATTACAAAAGTAAGCTGTTCTAGAGTGCTACTTAGTAACACAAACTGATGCTTCTTTTCTTGAAAAGAAAATAGCACTTAAGTAAAACATAGTATATAAAATATTTTTACTTATGATACATAATTTAGCAAAAGGAGGGCGTATTTTGAACTGCAAAGTCACTTTGCTGAGGGGTGGTAGCAAAAGTCAAATGCTATATTTCGACGATTGACTGCTGCAATACCTACTCACCTTACCTTACAGAAGATCATGTGGTTTTCTAATAAATTTTCTGTGAACAAATCCAGAAAAAAATTGTTGCATGCTATCTCTTTTGTAAAAAGGTTACTTTTTTTTATCTTGAATTAATTGTTCTCTGAGTTTAGAAACTCAATCTCTGAAAAATGGAAATCATATTAATTATATCCAGCATACATTGATGTTGAGAGCTTCCTGTTAGCAAATGCTGTCATTCACAAATACAGGAGTATAGAACATTGAGCAGCTGCCAGGTGCCCATCTGAAAATTTTCAGCTTATAGGGAGTGGGACCCTAAACTTAAAGCAGTTCAAGAAAGAAGTCTATACCTCTGGCACTGTACGGACATATTGGTCTGAAAACATAAATACAACAACAAAGCCTTTCAGTCTCAAACAAGTTTTGGAGATCTGAAAACATAAATACAACAACAAAGCCTTTCAGTCCCAAACAAGTTTTGAAGATCTGAAAACATAGATGTACTGTAGAATTCCACAAATGGACAAGTGATCTCTTGAATATACTGTTTTGAATAGTCCTGCATTGAGGTAGATGCTTCCACGAGTTAATTTATGTAACTAGTAAATTAGTAAACGGATACAGCTCTTGTATATGCCTTCTTAGCTGCTGCAGTTGTATCTTGGTGTGATCTAATGTATGAAAAGTATTTGCTGTGCATTGGTATTGGTATTTTTTATATGTAATTATGACAATGCTACTCGTCAATGTGCAGTTGTTTCCACAAAGAACATCCTTGTTGAAGTCCGTAGCCAAGCATGGGAAGGGGAAAGGCTATTTACTGCTTAGCTTGCTTAATTTCTCTCATTGAGCAGGTATGAATCCATCTCCCTGGATAATCTGTGCATTTTCCAGTTGATACAAGCTTCTTTAGCTTGACACAGCGCTATCTCTTGTAGTCGCGCTATCTTCAGTTCCGTGATTGTCCTGTAGAGTGGGGATGGTGCAGGGATTTGCAATCCTTCATTTTTGTATTTAAAAGCCATAATAGGTGAGTTTTCTTACCTTATATGCTAGTCAACATGGTGATTGATGTGTATAGTTATGCAACTCCTTTGTAATTTTTTTACACAGGCTAGTTCTTGAGCGTCCTGAATATGGTTATGCAACTTATTTCTTTGAAATTCTGCAATCAGTGCCAATAGAATGGCAGATCCGAAGGATGGTTACTGCTATGAAGCTTAGTAGCTGTGGCAGGACCGCTCTTATTGAAAACAGGCCACTATTGGTAAGCTTTTTTGCTCCCTGTTTCTTTCACCGTCTTGTGCAGCAAAACTGGTGGCTGACTGTGTGTACAAATGCTTATGTAAATCTTCAACCTATCAAAGTAAATTTAAGGTCGCCATCACCCAAGTTGTTAACTGTGTGTTCAGTTCCAGCAAATCTTATGTTTATGATGTTCGTTCTGCTTCCATTGGTGTAATCTAAATATCTTTTTGTTCAGATCGGTGAAGATTTATCAGAAGGTGAGGCGAAGGTTTTGCAAGAATATGGTTGGATACCAAACACTGGGCTTGGGACGTTGCTGAACTACCGGGACCGGGTGGTTCATGACAGGTGGAACGAGAAGTACAGCACAGATTGGAGGTTGTAGTTTGGAAATCTTCTAATGAATGGTTATTCTGAGGGGAATTGATCATAACTCATGTTCCGCTGAATTCAGAAGAAATCAAGTTGGAGAATCCTTGATGAGATCTCCACTGTATACATGGGCTTGGTGGCGTCCATAGACAACCTTCCTGTCGGTGGGTGTTGTAAAGTTGTTGTGTTCACCATGGATATGTCAAGAACATGTTGTAGGTACTCATGTGCACCTGTATGTATGACATAGTATTCGTTTAACAGGCGCTGCAAAGATGGGGTAAGGCCAGCAGTCGCCATGTGAATAACCTGATGTCATAGGAAAATGGAGAAGGCTGCTAGCTAGTACTCAGCTAGTCTCATCGAACTGAAATGGTGTACTGTAGCGTATGGGTCCTGGAATAAATGAACAGTACTGTATGTCTGTATCTGCTGTAACAAGAAGATGGTATATCCATGATGACATTAACTTTCAAGTGTTTAATGCTATCCTTGTTGAAATGGAAATTTTAGGCCTCCTTTGGTTCATAGGTAGGAATATCGTAGGAATAGGAAAGCCATTGAAAATGAGAATGAGATGACATTGTATCTGAAATCCTATGAATAGTAATAAAAAAGGAGATGTTCTTTGGTTCACATCATAGAGACTTTTTTCTTCGAGTCTAAGTTAATGTTTAATTTCTTATGAAATGCGGATCGATAGAACGAGCAGATGAGGGAGGCAAGGATGGCAGAGCATTTTTTTTCAAAAACAAAAGAGATCAATCCCATAGGATTGCCGTCATACTGATTGCAACAGAGGGGATCCTACTGATTGTAACATTTGCCATGTGCCCATGTTCATCATTGCGTATTCATCATGACAATTATTGTGTATTCATGACGGTAATTTTCCTTCTTCAGGTAGGTGTTGCCGTGGCAAATTTCTTAGACATTTTTAGGCTGGCAACTTGTGGTTTCAAAGCCTTGTTTTCAGCTCTGATTGTAACATTTGCCATGTGCCCATGTTCATCATTGTGTATTCATCATGACAATTATTGTGTATTCATGACGGTAATTTTCCTTCTTCAGGTAGGTGTTGCCGTGGCAAATTTCTTAGACATTTTTAGGCTGGCAACTTGTGGTTTCAAAGCCTTGTTTTCAGCTATTTCCCATTTTGATGGCCACGTTTAGGTGGCAACTTTAGAGTAGTTCCATTGTCTGTTTGATAGGTTTACATGGCAATAATAATGTTGCATACATACGCAAAGTTACCAACATAGTTGCCATACATGATAGTCCATTGTAGCTACATTTTAACTTAGTGTGGCAACTTTTTTGTATAGGGGGTTAACACTTTATCATGACTAGTTTTCAAACTCTATTAGGTTTGTCAAGTTCCACTTGACAAATGTTTGTACTTGTCACATGGAAAAATTTATGAAGAATTGTTCTCTAGAATATGGCAGTTTTTGAAAAATCTTTGGAGTATTCACATGGCAAATCTAGGAAAAAAGATGTTCTCTTATGTCATGGCAAAATTTAGGATTTTTTTGAAAAATCAACCGGGGGGTGGGGGGGTGGGAGGGAGTTCCCCACCTGAATATATTTCTCAATTTTGTAACCTAACGTTTGCCCGATTGCAAAGGTGAATTACACAAGCTCGTGTAATCGTGATAGGAAGTAGGAACGCTATGAGGAGGCGACCTGTTTATGCGTCGGCTTCTTCATCCGGTGCGTCCATAGCATAAGGTCATCGATGATTCGCTTGAGGGTGAAGATGCTGTGGTGGTTCTGTTGCTTGAAAGTCATAGCATTTCTGGAGTTCCATATCTTCCATAGGATAATGAGGAGGATGGAGTGCCAGATTAACGCGTCCACCTGGCTACGGAGGCGGCAGTCCCAAAGGTCGTCGATGGCGTTGGGGGGAGGGGAGGGGAGTTAGTCCGGTCCGTTGCCATATTCTCTGGGTGAACGGGCAGTCGTTGAAGATGTGCGAGCTGGTCTTGCTGGCAAACCCACATCGTGGACAATTATAATAAGTCACATGACAAGGTTGTGAAAATTGTTTGGACTGGTCACATGGCAATTTTTAGGTGAAAGTGTGTTCTATTCAACATGACAAATGTTGTGAAAATGTAATGATTCACATGGCAAGGTTGCAAAAATGTTTTGGGTAAAAGCGTGTTCTGTCCAACATGACAAATGTACAAAAGTTTGTGTCATACATCATGGCAAAAATAAGAAAATTTGTGAGAGTCGCACACAAATATGTGAAAATGTGTTGTGTAGAATGTGGTAAGTTGTGACAATGCTTGGACTGGTCACATGGAAAATTCACACATTATAAAACTAGATGATACCCCGCGCGTTGCCGCGGGAGCTCTTAGTCATATGCACACGATAATACATAAATTGAATAACTGTGTTCGCATAGTGGGTATCTGATCTGAAGATGAAAAAAATGTAATGGATATAGTATGTGAGAGTATAATTATGAAGATTGCAAAATGTGAGTTATGAGATCAAGATATGACATAAACAATCTCATATGACGTACATAAATATTGATGCATGTAAACACACTAAGAGCAGGGATTCCAAAATGGATACACTATGAATGGTAATCTACAATTTGTCATCATGAGATACTATGTGTTATGTGTGACTCAGTCCTCATATATGGATATTTATGATTCTAAAAAGAATAAAAAGTAAACACAAAATTTGGCCATTGCAGTAGCTTGCTTTGCTCGATATTTAGTGATGGAGCTCCAGTATCAACAATAAGAACAAAACCAATCATGATCATCGAAGCAAAAGAGTATCATTTTTTTTCTTTTATTGTCAAAGTGAGCTTCAATTCCTTTCACTTTGCGGGTGAAATGTGTTTGCTGCGAAGAAATCACACATGAAAATGTATAAGCTACATTAATCAAATGAAAGAAAGAGTGACAATTTGTACGGTTTAGGATCTCAAACATGATGAATTCTTTTGTTCAGAGCTCAGACAAAAGCCATATTTTGAAATTTTCTTTCAGCGAATGAAAACTGGACACAAATAACATGGATTCAGGCAACCAGATACTACAAAAAGCTCATTTGGGTTGTGCCACTTAACTTCTAGTCTATCTGTATCATCATCATTATGATCCTTCATTGGTATACGAAAGGAAGCTTATCCCAATATAGTAGGGTAACATAATACTCCCTCTGTCCCAAAATAAGTGTCTCAAGCTTAGTACAAAGTTGAGACACTTATTTTGGGACGGAGGGAGTACTAACTAATTAGCAAAGGAGCCATATCTATGTATGTGTGGCAAAAAAAGTATGTACCAAAAATAGCATCATATATGGATTAATAACCAAGATACTTAAGCAAAAGAGTATAGGTTGGTCTACAACCCAACAAGGCTTAGTGAACGAAGATGAGTGGCAACTCCAAAAATATATAAAACTAAAGGGTTGTAAGTAAACTGAGTATATACCATAGCATAGAAAACTCATGTTGCTGATGATATGTTCAAATATATCTACCTTGCTCAAGAAAGCAACAAAATTAGTTATGTCATCTTCATACATTTTCTTGTACTTTGTTTCAACATCTGAAGAACCACTTTGAATAAAGGTCATGCTAAACAATGTGAAGTCCATCGTAATTAAGGATTTGTCTTAAACCTTCCTTTAGTCCTCTCGAAACAAACTTCTCATGCTGGTAGTCCTGGACGAATTGAATTTTTCTGTATGACTGAACGTTGCATTTCATCCTTCTCTTTTAATCTTCATAGTTCCTGAGATGCGCAAAAAATGACAGCAGATGGTCAGCGATGATACATTTTGACTACAGATAAAAAGTGTTTCCCATATTTCATAATGCAAAAAGACATCATATGATGAAAATAAACATAAGAGAACCTCACCTTTGAAGAATATCTAGGAATTTTTTGTCAAAAGTAGAAGCGTACAGCCCTATAGTATATACTCCCTCTGTAAACTAATATAAGAGCGTTTAGATCACTACTTTAGTATTCTAAATGCTCTTATATTAGTTTATGGAGGGAGTACTTTTGAAGTAAAATGGTTAAACTGTGACCAGCCCATTGGACCGTGCCTATATGTCGTACCTACTAATCACACCATTTCTTATCGGATCAATTTGTGGCCTCGCAGTCCAACAACTTACTTGGTGGCAAATCCACCAACTTTGGTCATCCTCAAACGGATGGTGCTACCTCTTGAGCACTGCGTTGGATTTCCTTGAAGATGAAAGGATGATGCAGTAAAGTAGCGTAAGTATTTCCCTTAGTTTTTGAGAACCAAGGTATCAATCCAGTAGGAGACTATATGCGTGAGTCCCTCGTACCTACACAAAGTAAATAGCTCCTCGCAACCAACGCGATTAGGGGTTGTCAATCTCTTCAGGTCACTTACGAGAGTGAGATCTGATAGAGATGATAGATAATATTTTTGGTATTTTTATGATAAAGATGCAAAGTAAAATAAAAGAAAAGTAAAAAAGCAAAGGCAATAATTAAAGTGATGGAAGATTAATATGATGAAGATAGACCCGGGGGCCATAGATTTCACTAGTGGCTTCTCTCAAGAGCATAAGTATTCTACGGTGGGTGAACGAATTACTGTTGAGCAATTGACAGAATTGAGCATAGTTATGAGAGTATCTAGGTATGATCATGTATATAGGCATCACGTCCGAGACAAGTAGACCGACTCACCTTTGCATCTACTACTATTACTCCACTCATCGACCGCTATCCAAAGCATGCATCTAGAGTATTAAGTTCAAGAAAACAGAGTAACGCCTTAAGCAAGATGACATGATGTAGAGGGATAAATTCATGCAATATGATAAAAACCCATCTTGTTATCCTCGATGACAACAATACAATACGTGCCTTGCTGCCCCTCATCCTTTGGGAAAGGACACCGCAAGATTGAACCCAAAGCTAAGCACTTCTCCCATTGCAAGAAAAACCAATCTAGTAGGCCAAACCAAACTGATAATTCGAAGAGACTTGCAAAGATAACCAATCATAGATAAAAGAATTCAGAGAAGATTCAAATATTGTTCATAGATAATCTTGATCATAAACCCACAATTCATCGGTCTCAACAAACACACCGCAAAAAGAAGATTACATCGAATAGATCTCCACGAGAGAGGGGTAGAACATTGTATTGAGATCCAAAAGAGAGAAAAGCCATCTAGCTACTAACTATGGACCCAAGGTCCGAGATAAACTACTCACACTTCATCGGAGAGGCTATGGTGTTGATGTAGAAGCCCTCCTTGATGGATGCCCCCTCCGTGAGCTCCTAACAGGCCCCAAGATGGGATCTCATGGGTACAGAAGGTTGCGGTGGTGGAATTAGGTTTTTGGCTCCGTATCTGGTCGTTTGGGGGTACGTAGGTATATATAGGAGGAAGAAGTACGTCGGTGGAGCAAGGTGGGACCCACGAGGGTGGAGGGCGCGCCTGAGGGAGGGGTAGGCGCGCCCCCTACCTCGTGCCCACCTCCTTTCTTTCTTGACGTAGGGTCCAAGTCTCCTGGATCATATCTGATGAGAAAATCACGTTCCCGAAGGTTTCATTCCGTTTGGACTCCGTTTGATATTCCGTTTCTTCGAAACTCTGAAATAGGCAACAAACAACAATTCTGGGTTGGGCCTCCGGTTAATAGGTTAGTCCCAAAAATAATATAAAAGTGGAAAATAAAGCCCAATAATGTCCAAAACAGTAGATAATATAGCATGGAGCAATCAAAAATTATAGATATGTTGGAGACGTATCAGGCATCCCCAAGCTTAATTCCTGCTCGTGCTCGAGTAGGTAAATGATAAAAAAAAGAATTTTTGATGCGGAGTGCTACTTGGCATAATTTCAATGTAATTCTTCTTAATTGTGGTATGAATATTCAGATCCGAAAGATTCAAGACAAAAGTTCATATTGACATTAAAATAATAATACTTCAAGCATACTAACTAAGCAATCATGTCTTCTCAAAATAACATGGCCAAAGAAAGTTATCCCTACAAAATCATATAGTCTGGCTATGCTCTATCTTCACCACACAAAGTATTTAAATCATGCACAACCCTGATGACAAGCCAAGCAATTGTTTCATACTTATGACATTCTCAAAAAGAAAATTCAATCTTCACGCAATACATGAGCGTGAGCCATGGATATATCACTATATGTGGAATAGAATGGTGGTTGTGGAGAAGACAAAAAGAGGGAAGATAGTCTCACATCAACTAGGCGTATCAACGGGCTATGGAGATGCCCATTAATAAATATCAATGTGAGTGAGTAGGAATTGCCATGCAACGGATGCACTAGAGCTATAAGTATATGAAAGCTCAACAAAAGAAACTAAGTGGGTGTGCATCCAACTCGCTTGCTCACGAAGACCTAGGGCATTTTGAGGAAGCCCATTATTGGAATATACAAGCCAAGTTCTGTAATGAAAAATTCCCACTAGTATATGGAAGTGACAAAACAAGAGACTCTCTATCATGAAGATCATGGTGCTACTTTGAAGCACAAGTGTGGTAAAAGGATAGTAACATTGTCCCTTCTCTCTTTTTCTCTCATTTTTTTATTTGGGCCTTTTCTCTTTTTTTTGTGGCCTCTTTTTTTTATTTAGTCCGGAGTCTCATCCCGACTTGTGGGGGAATCATAGTCTCCATCATCCTTTCCTCACTTGAGATAATGCTCTAATAATGATGATAATCACACTTTTATTTTCTTACAACTCAACAATTACAACTCGATACTTAGAAAAAATACGACTATATGAATGCCTCCGGCGGTGTACCGGGATATGCAATGAATCAAGAGTTACATGTATGAAAGAATTATGAACGGTGGCTTTGCCACAAATACGATGTCAACTACATGATCATGCTAAGCAATATGACAATGATGGAGCGTGTCATAATAAACGGAATGGTGATAAGTTGCATGGCAATATATCTCGGAATGGCTATGGAAATGCCATGATAGGTAGGTATGGTGGCTGTTTTGAGGAAGGTATATGGTGGGTGTATGATACCGGCAAAAAGTGCGCGGTATTAGAGAGGCTAGCAATGGTGGAAGGAGGAGAAGTGCGTATAATCCATGGACTCAACATTAGTCATAAATAACTCATATACTTATTGCAAAAATCTACAAGTTATCAAAGCAAAATATTACGCGCATGCTCCTAGGGGGATAGATTGGTAGGAAAAGACCATCGCTCGTCCCCGACCGCCACTCATAAGGAAGACAATCAATAAATAAATCATGCTCCGACTTCATCACATAACGGTTCACCATACGTGCATGCTACGGGAATCACAAGCTTTAACACAAGTATTTCTCAAATTCACAACTACTCAACTAGCATGACTCTAATATCACCATCTTCATATCTCAAAACAATTATCAAGCATCAAACTTCTCTTTAGTATTCAACACACTCATAAGGAAGTTTTACAAATCTTGAATACCAAGCATATTAAGATTTTTTAAGCAAATTACCATGCTATTTAAGACTCTCAAAATAATCTAAGTGAATCATGAGAGATTAATCGTTTCTATAAAACAAATCCACCACCGTGCTCTAAAAGATATAAGTGAAGTACTAGAGCAAAACTATATAACTCAAAAGATATAAGTGAAGCACAAAGAGTATTCTAATAATTTCCAAACCATGTATGGCTCTCTCAAAAGGTGTGTACAGCAAGGATGATTGTGGTAAACTAACAAGCAAAGACTCAAATCACACAAGACGCTCCAAGCAAAACACATATCATGTGGTGAATAAAAATATAGCTCCAAGTAAAGCTACCGATGGAAGTAGACGAAAGAGGGGATGCCTTTCGGGGCATCCCCAAGCTTTGACTTTTTGGTGTCCTTAGTTTATCTTGGGGGTGCCATGGGCATACCCAAGCTTTGGCTCTTGCCACTCCTTGTTCCATAATCCATCAAAATCTTTCACCCAAAACTTGAAAACTTCACAACACAAAACTCAACAGAAATCTCATGAGCTCCGTTTGCAAAAGAAAACAAAAGACCACTTCAAGGTACTGTAATGAACTCATTATTTATTTATATTGGTGTTAAACCTACTGTATTCCAACTTCTCTATGGTTTATAAACTATTTTACTAGCCATAGATTCATCAAAATAAGCAAACAACACACGAAAAACAGAATCTGTCAAAAACAGAACAGTCTGTAGTAATCTGTAACTAACGCAAACTTCTGGAACTCCAAAAATTCAGAAAAAATAGGAAGACCTAGTAAATTTGTTTATTGATTAGGAGCAATTGGAATCAGTATTTTATCACGTTCTGGTGATTTTTAATAATTGTTTTCGTGAACAGAAAGTTTCTGGAAATTACAGCAAGATCAAATAACTATCATCCAAGAAGATCCTATAGGTTTAACTTGGCACAAACACTAATTAAAACATAAAAACAAATCTAACAAGAGGCTAGAACAATTATTTATTCCTAAACAGAAACAAAAAGCAAAAAACTAAAAATAAAATTGGGTTGCCTCCCAACAAGCGCTATCGTTTAACGCCCCTAGCTAGGCATAAAAGCAAGGATAGATCTAGGTATTGCCATCTTTGATAGGCAATTCATAAGTGGCTCTCATGATAGATTCATATGGTAATTTTATTTTCTTCCTAGGGAATTATTCCATGCCTTTCTTTAATGGAAATTGGAACCTAATATTCCCTTCCTTCATATCAATAATTGCACCAATCGTTCTAAGGAAAGGTCTACCAAGAATAATAGGACATGAAGGATTGCAATCTATATCAAGAACGATAAAATCTATGGGCACATAATTCCTATTTGCAACAATAAGAACATCATTAACTCTTCCCATAGGTTTCTTAATATTGGAATCCGCAAGGTGCAAGTTTAGAGAGCAATCATCAAAATCATGGAAACCTAGCAAATCGCACAAAGTTTTGGGAATAGTGGAAACACTAGCACCCGAATCACATAAAGCATAAAATTCATGATCCTTAATTTTAATTTTAATAGTTGGTTCCCACTCATCATAAAGTTTTCTAGGGATAGAAACTTCCAACTCAAGTTTTTCTTCATAAGCTTGCATCAAGGCATCAACGATATGTTTAGTAAACGCTTTATTTTGACTATAAGCATGAGGAGAATTTAGCACGGATTGTAACAAGGAAATACAATCAATCAAAGAACAATTTTCATAATTAAATTCCTTAAAATCCAAAATAGTGGGTTTAGCAACATCTAGGGTTTTGATTTCTTCAATCCCACTTTTATCAATTTTAGCATCAAGATCTAAAAACTCCGAATATTTGGAACGCCTTCTAGGTAAAGGTGGATCATATTCAGTCCCATTATTATCAAGATTCATATTGCAAAACAAATATTTAATAGGGGATACATGAATGTCTTTTAGATCTTCATCTTTATTTTCATAGGAACTAGAAGAACACGCTTTAATAAAGGCATCTTTCATAGCACGCATCCTAGCGGTTCTTTCCTTGCACTCATCAATGGAAATTCTCATGGCTTTGAGAGACTCATTGATATCATGCTTAGGAGGAATAGATCTAAGCTTTAAAGAATCAACATCAAGAGAAATACTATCAACGTTCCTAGCCAATTCATCAACTTTAAGCAATTTCTCTTCAAGCAAAGCATTGAAATTCTTTTGCGAATTCATAAACTCTTCAACACTAGTCTCAAATTCAGAGGGCATCTTATTAAAATTTCCATTATTGTTTTTGTAGGAATTTCCATAATTATTAGATGGATTACTAGGTTAAGGCCTAGGATTAAATTTTCATCTATCTGGCGTTGTTACCAAAATTATTCCTACCAACAAAATTAACATCCATGGATTCATTATTATTCTCAATAAAAGTAGACAAAGGCATATCATTAGGATCAGAAGAAACACTCTTAGTAGCAAATAATTTCATAAGTTCATCCATCTTTTCACTCAAAACATTAATTTCTTCTATCGCATGCACTTTTTTATTAGTAGATCTTTCAGTGTGCCATTGAGAATAATTAACCATAATATTATCTAGGAGTTTAGTAGCTTCTCCTAAAGTGATTTCCATAAAAGTGCCTCCCGCGACCGAATCTAAAAGATTTCTAGAAGCAAAATTCAATCCGGCATAAATTTTTTGTATAATCATCCACAAATTCAAACCATGAGTAGGGCAATTACGTATCATTAATTTCATCCTCTCCCAAGCTTTTGCAACATGTTCATGATCAAGTTGCTTAAAATTCATAATAACGTTTCTAAGAGAGATGATCTTAGCGGGAGGAAAATACTTAGAGATAAAAGCATCTTTGCACTTATTCCATGAATCAATACTATTTTTAGGCAAAGACGAAAACCAAGCTTTAACACGATCTCTAAGCGAAAAAGGAAATAGCTTCAATTTAACAATATCATTATCAATATCTTTTTTATTTTGCATATCACACAAATCAACGAAGCTATTTAGATGAGTAGCGGCATCTTCACTAGGAAGGCCGGGGAATTGATCTTTCATAACGAGATTCAACAAAGCAGCATTGATTTCACAAGATTCAGTATTGGTAAGAGGAGCAATCAGAGTGCTAGGAAATCATTATTGTTGGTATTGGTAAAGTCACATAATTTGGTATTATCTTGAGCCATCATGACAAACTAGCAATCCAACACACGAGCAAATAAAAAGCAAGCGAGAAAAAGGCAAACGGAAAAGAGAGGGCGAATAAAAACGGCAAGGGTGAAGTGGGGGAGAGGAAAACGAGAAGCAAATGGCAAATAATGTAATGCGGGAGATAAGGGATTGTGATAGGTACTTGGTACTGCGCCAGAGATGGCCCTTTATTGGGAGTCCAAATCTTGACTTGACTTTTGCGTAAGCCTCCCCGACAACTGCACCAGAAATTCTTCTTGCTACCTCTTGAGCACTGCTTTGGATTTCCTTGAAGAGGAAAGGATGATGCAGTAAAGTAGCGTAAGTATTTCCCTTAGTTTTTGAGAACCAAGGTATCAATCCAGTAGGAGACTATACGCATGAGTCCCTCGTACCTACACAAAGCAAATAGCTCCTCGCAACCAACGCGATTAGGGGTTGTCAATCCCTTCACGGTCACTTACGAGAGTGAGATTTGATAGAGATGATAGATAATATTTTTGGTATTTTTATGATAAAGATGCAAAGTAAAATAAAATAAAAGTAAAACTCAAAGGCAATAATTAAAGTGATGGAAGATTAATATGATGAAGATAGACCCGGGGGCCATAGATTTCACTAGTGGCTTCTCTCAAGAGCATAAGTATTCTACAGTGGGTGAACGAATTACTGTTGAGCAATTGACAGAATTGAGCATAGTTATGATAGTATCTAGGTATGATCATGTATATAGGCATCACGTCCGAGACAAGTAGACCGACTCCTGCCTGCATCTACTACTATTACTCCACACATCGGCTATCCAATGCATCTAGAGTATTAAGTTCAAGAAAACAGAGTAACGCCTTAAGCAAGATGACATGATGTAGAGGGATAAATTCATGCAATATGATAAAAAAACCCATCTTGTTGTCCTCGATGGCAACAATACAATACGTGCCTTGCTGCCCCTACTGTCACTAGGAAAGGACACCGCAAGATTGAACCCAAAGCTAAGCACTTCTCCCATTGCAAGAAAAACCAATCTAGTAGGCAAAACCAAACTCATAATTCGAAGAGACTTGCAAAGATAACCAATCATACATAAAAGAATTCAGAGAAGATTCAAATATTGTTCATAGATAATCTTGATCATAAACCCACAATTCATCGGTCTCAACAAACACACCGCAAAAAGAAGATTACATCGAATAAATCTCCACGAGAGAGGGGAAGAACATTGTATTGAGATCCAAAAAGAGAGAAGAAGCCATCTAGCTACTAACTATGGACCCGATGGTCTGAGGTAAACTACTCACACTTCATCGGAGAGGCTATGGTGTTGATGTAGAAGCCCTCGGTGATGGATGATACGTCTCTAACGTATCTATAATTTTGGACTGCTCCATGCTATATTATCTACTGTTTTGGACCATATTGGGCTTTATTTTCCACTTTTATATTACTTTTGGGACTAACCTATTAACCGGTGGCCCAACCCAGATTTGCTGTTTTTTTGCCTATTTCAGTGTTTCGAAGAAACGGAATATCAAACGGAGTCCAAACGGAATGAAACCTTCGGGAACGTGATTTTCTCATCAGATATGATCCAGGAGACTTGGACCCTCGGTCAAGAAAGGAGGAAGGCGGCCACGAGGGTGGAGGGCGCGCCCCCTGCCTCCTGCCCCCCCTGAAGCTCCACCAACGTACTCCTTCCTCCTATATATACCTACGTACCCCCAACAGATCAGATACGGAGCCAAAAACCTAATTCCACCGCCGCAACTTTCTGTATCCACGAGATCCCATCTTGGGGCCTGTTTCGGAGCTCCACCGGAAGGGGAATCCACCACGCAGGGCTTCTACATCATCATCATAGACTCTCCGATGAAGTGTGAGTAGTTTACTTCAGACCTTCGGGTCCATAGTTAGTAGCTAGATGGCTTCTTCTCTCTTTTTGGATCTCAATACAATGTTCTCCCCTCTCTCATGGAGATCTATTCGATGTAATCTTCTTTTGCGGTGTGTTTGTTGAGATCGATGAATTGTGGGTTTATGATCAAGATTATCTATGAGCAATATTTGAATCTTCTCTGAATTCTTTTATGTATGATTTGTTATCTTTGCAAGTCTCTTCGAATTATCCGTTTGGTTTGGCCAACTAGATTGGTAGTTCTTGCAATGGGAGAAATGCTTAGCTTTGGGTTCAATCTTGCGATGTCCTTTCCCAGTGACAGTAGGCGCAGCAAGGCACATATTGTATTGTTGCCTTCGAGGATAACAAGATGGTTTTTTTTTATCATATTGCATGAATTTATCCCTCTACATCATGTCATCTTGCTTAAGGCGTTACTCTGTTTTCATTAACTTAATACTCTAGATGCATCTTTGGATAGCCGTCGATGAGTGGAGTAATAGTAGTAGATGCAAGGTGAGTCGGTCTACTTGTCTCGGACGTGATGCCTATATACATGATCATACCTAGATACTCTCATAGCTATGCTCAATTCTGTCAATTGCTCAACAGTAATTCGTTCGCCCATCGTAAAATACTTATGCTCTTGAGAGAAGCCACTAGTGAAATCTATGGCCCCCGGGTCTATTCTCATCATATTAATCTTCCTACGCTTTATTATTGCTTTGCTTTTTTACTTTGCCTTTTATTTTACTTTGCATCTTTATACCAAAAATACCAAACATATTATTTATCATCTCTATCAGATCTCACTCTCGTAAGTGATCGTGAAGGGATTGACAACCCCTAATCGCGTTGGTTGCGTTGAGCTATTTGCTTTGTGTAGGTACGAGGGACTTGCGCGTGGCCTCCTACTGGATTGATACCTTGGTTCTCAAAAACTGAGGGAAATACTTACACTACTCTGCTTCATCATCCTCTCCTCTTCAGGGAAAACCAACACAAGCTCAAGACGTAGCAAGAAGGATTTCTGGCGCTGTTGCCGGGGAGGCTTACGCGAAGTCAAGTCAAGATTTGACTCCTGACGACGAGCCATTTCTGGCGTCGTTGCCGGGGAGTCTACGCAAAAGTCAACATACCAAGTACCCATGACAATCCCTTATCTCCCGCATTACATTATTTGCCATTTGCCTCTCATTTTCCTCTCGCCCACTTCACCCTTGCCGTTTTATTCGCCCTCTCTTTTCCGTTTGCCTTTCTTTGCGCTTGCTTTTTGTTTGCTCATGTGTTAGTTCGCTTACTTGTCGTTATGGCTAGTCTTATATCTTCTCCGTTGTCTCCCAAGAATGAAGTTCTAAATTTTAAGCAAAGGGAGGGAGAAAATCTAAAAGACGCTTGGTATAGAATTTGCAATGCTCAAAACAAATCTACCAGAAGCAATCTACCTCAGTTCTTCTCCGCAATTTTTATGTAGGTGCTAATCCTTGGTATAGATATATACTTGATACCATTACCGAGGGAATTTCTTGGGTAGCCATACTTTTGATTCTTATAATGCTATGATAGATTTATTTGGCTCACCACCTCTTTTGGTTAATGGAACTATGTTAACTTTGGAGCATGTAATGCAAATACTTGAAATTATTGAAAATAAAGTTGCTACCGTTGACTTAATTGAAAATCTAGATAAAAAGATCCACAATCAAATTACCCAATATGGATCTAAGGTAGGAGTAACTTTGAAAAATATTAAGGAGAGGGAACCCATAGTTAATGAGAAAATAAATCAAGATTCCTCTAGATTGATAAACTTGAGGGTATCATTACCAACTTGGGAACCGCTTTTTCTCCCGTAAAAAATACTCCAAGTCCACCTACTAAAATTGCTAAGCTCATGTATGTTCCTAAGAATAAGGGTGAATCATCTAGTAAGTAAACCGCAGATCTTAAATCTATAAGTATTCATCCAATCTTTTTGCTATCATTAAGGAACCATTTGGTACGAATGAATTTTTCGATCTTTTGCCTAAAAATTTGATAATTACTAGAAAGAAAGAAATTTCTAAGGAAGGTATATGCCTCGTTTAAGAATTGCCTACCAAAGATGGCAATACCTAGATCTATCCTTGCTTTTATGCCTAGCTAGGGGTGTTAAACGATAGCGCTTGTTGGGAGGCAACCCAATTTTATTTTTAGTTTTTTTTGTTTTTGTTTCTTTTTAGGAATAAATAATCCATCTACCTTCTGTTTAGATGTGGTTTTATATTTTAATTAGTGTTTTTGCCAAGCTAAACCTATTGGATCTTCTTGGATGATAGTTATTTGATCTTGCTGTAATTTCCAGAAACTTTCGGTTCACGAAAACAATTGTTAAAATCACCAAAACGTGATAAAATAGTGATGCCAATTGCTTCTTATCAATAAACAAATTTACTAGGTCTTCCTAGTTTGGCTAAATTTTGGGAGTTCCAGAAGTTTGCTAGTTACAGATTACTACAGACTGTTCTGTTTTTAACAGATTCTGTTTTTCGTGTGTTGTTTGCTTATTTTGATGAATCTATGGCTAGTAAAATAGTTTATAAACCATAGAGAAGTTGGAATACAGTAGGTTTAACACCAATATAAATAAATAATGAGTTCATTACAGTACCTTTAAGTGGTGTTTTGTTTTCTTTCGCTAATGGAGCTCACGAGATTTTCTGTTAAGTTTTGTGTTGTGAAGTTTTCAAGTTTTGGGTAAAAGATTTGATGGATTATGGAACAAGGAGTGGCAAGAGCCTAAGCTTGTGGATTACCATGGCACCCCAAGATAATGTAAGGACACCTAAAATCCAAAGCTTGGGGATGCCCCGGAAGGCATCCCCTCTTTTCGTCTACTTCCATCGGTAACTTTACTTGGAGCAATATTTTTATTCACCACATGATATGTGTTTTGCTTGGAGAGTCTTGTATTATTTGCGTCTTTGCTTGTTAGTTTACCACAATCATACTTACTGTACACACCTTTTGAGAGAGCCATACATGATTTGGAATTTGATAGAATACTCTATGTGCTTCACTTATATCTTTTGAGCTATATAGTTTTCCCCTAGTGCTTCACTTATATCTTTTAGAGCACGGTGGTGGATTTGTTTTATAGAAACCTTTAATCTCTCATGCTTCACTTAGATTATTTTGAGAGTCTTAAATAGCATGGTAATTTGCTTAATAATAATAATATGCTTTGTATTTAAGATTTGTAAAACTTTCTTTTGAGTGCGTTGAATACTAAGAAAAGTTTGATGCTTGATAATTGTTTTGAGATATGGAGGTAGTAATATTAGAGTCATGCTAGTTGAGTAGTTGTGAATTTGAGAAATACTTGTGTTAAAGTTTGTGATTACCGTAGCATGCACGTATGGTGAACCGTTATGTGATGAAGTCGGAGCATGATTTATTTATTGATTGTCTTCCTTATGAGTGGCGGTCGGGGACGAGGGATGGTCTTTTCCTACCAATCTATCCCCCTAGGAGCATGCGCGTAATACTTTGCTTTGATAACTTGTAGATTTTTGCAATAAGTATATGAGTTCTTTATGACTAATGTTGAGTTCATGGATTATACGCACTTTTCTCACCCTTCCACCATTGCTAGCCTCTGTAATACCGCACACTTTTCGCCGGTATCATACACCCACCATAAACCTTCCTCAAAACAGCCACCATACCTACCTATCATGAAATTTCCATAGCCATTCCGAGATATATTGCCATGCAACTTTCCACTGTTCCGTTTATTATGACACGCTCCATCATTGTCATATGCTTAGCATGATCATGTAGTTGACATCGTATTTGTGTCAAATCCACCGTTCATAATTCTTTCATACATGTCACTCATGAATCATTGCATATCCCGGTACACCGCCGGAGGCATACACATAGAGTCATATTTTGTTCTAAGTATTGAGTTGTAATTGTTGAGTTGTAAGTAAATAAAAGTGTGATGATCATCATTTTTAGAGCATTGTCCCAAGTGAGGAAAGGATGATGGAGACTATGATTCCCCCATAAGTCGGGATGAGACTCCGGACAAAAAATAAAAAAAAAAGAGAAAAGAAAAGAGGCCATAAAAAAGAGAAAAGGCCCAAATAAAAAATGAGAGAAAAAGAGAGAAGGGACAATGTTACTATCCTTTTACCACACTTGTGCTTCAAAGTAGCACCATGATTTTCATAATAGAGAGTCTCTCGTTTCGTCACTTTCATATACTAGTGGGAATTTTTCATTATAGAACTTGGCTTGTATATTCCAATGATGGGCTTACTCAATTTTTTTTGACTATAAACAGTAGGGTAAAACCCCACTGCAATTTTTTATTAGAATAAAGTAGAACAACAAATTAGTCTGAAAGGCTTGAGATAAGCCCAAGAAACAAAAAAAGGCAAAAGACCTAAAAAGACTAGCAACATAAAAGAATAAAGGAAGAAAAAAGGAGAGAAAGAAGCTAAACAGCTAAAAAGCCTAAGAAGAAAAATTACAACAGGCCATCAAGCCAAACTGAGAATTGCCTCTCATGCTTCTTCCTCATCCTATATTTGAGAAGCTTCAGTTCCTCCAGAAAAATGAACTTCCACCCTTGGAAAGAAGGTGCAATATTCTCAAAGATTTTATTGTTTCTGGTGATCCAAATGGCCCAAGCTCCAAGAATGATTATCTCCATGTAAAATGGGTACCTTATCTTATCTTTGAGGTCCTGGAATGCTTCTAATACAGACAGATTTGGAGCTCTTGTGGGACAAATGAAGTCCCAAAGATTGTTGAACAAATGGACAGCCCCAAAAGAGATGATGCAATGTTTCTTCTAGAGGACAGCCTCCAACAGCACAATTGTAATCTTCCAACACGAACTTCTTCCTTCTAAGTAAGTTTCTGGTGTTAACTCGATCATGTAGAAGTTGCCAGAAGAAAACTTTATGCTTTGGTTGGCAGGAACTCTGCCAGATCCAGTTGAAATGAGGGGGTGTCTGTTTGTGACCAATTAAGACTTTATATGCTTTGATGGAGGAGTAGTGCTCAGTTCCCCAAATGTAGCTCCAAGTATCTAAAGAGTTTAAATGTTCAGATTGTCTCATGGCTAAACATATGTCTTCCATTTGTAAGAATTCCTCATAGGCCTCAGTTGTCAAGGGGAGGAAGAATAAATCCTGCAGGTACTCAGTCTGCAAAACTTGTTGAATATTCCTTGAGGATTTTTGACAAAAGAGAACAGGTGGGGAAATTGGTTTTAAGAATTGCTTGGCTCCACGGATCATCCCAAAAGAATGCACTAACACCATCCCCACATTACATCTAGCAATAGCTTTGTCTTGATCAATGAGGGCTAAGTTGGACTTCCACCGAATGATCCAATCATGTTGTCCCTGGTAATTTCCCATCATTGTAATATGTCTCCCAGATCAAGTTTACCCAGGGAATATCATGTCTGTTGAAGAATTTGTGAAGGTTTTTCATGAGCAGGGTCTTATTATGAGTGAAGATATCTAAAACACCTAGGTCTTCGTGAGCAAGCGAGTTGGATGCACACCCACTTAGTTTCTTTTGTTGAGCTTTCATATACTTATAGATCTAGTGCATCCGTTGCATTGCAATCCCTACTCACTCACATTGATATCTATTGATAGGCATCTCCATAGCCCGTTGATACGCCTAGTTGATGTGAGACTATCTTCTCCCTTTTTGTCTTCTCCACAACCACCATTCTATTCTACATATAGTGCTATATCCATGGCTCACGCTCATGTATTGCGTGAAGATTGAAAAAGTTTTGAGAATGTCAAAAGTATGAAACAATTGCTTGGCTTGTCATCGGGTTGTGCATGATTTAAATACTTTGTGTGGTGAATATAGAGCATAGCCAGACTATATGATTTTGTAGGGATAACTTTCTTTGGCCATGTTATTTTTAGAAGACATAATTGCTTTGTTAGTATGCTTGAAGTATTATTATTTTTATGTCAATATTAAACCTTTGTCTTGAATCTTTCGAATCTGAATATTCATACCACAATTAAGAAGAGTTACATTGAAATTATGCCAAGTAGCACTCCGCATCAAAAATTCTCTTTTTATCATTTACCTACTCGAGGACGAACATAAATTAAGCTTGGGGATGCCTGATACGTCTCGAACGTATCTATAATTTTTGATTGCTCCATGCTATGTTATACACTGTTTTGGACCATATTGGGCTTTATTTTCCACTTTTATATTACTTTTGGGACTAACCTATTAACCGGAGGCCCAGCCCAGATTTGCTGTTTTTTTGCCTATTTCAGAGTTTCAAAGAAACTGAATATCAAACGGAGTCCAAACGGAATGAAACCTTCGGGAACGTGATTTTCTCATCAGATATGATCCAGGAGACTTGGACCCTCGGTCAAGAAAGGAGGGAGGCGGCCATGAGGGTGGAGGGCGCGCCCCTGCCTCGTGGGCCCCCCGAAGCTCCACCGACGTACTCCTTCCTCCTATATATACCTCGTACCAACAGATCGATCACGGAGCCAAAAACCTAATTCCACCGCCGCAACTTTACGTATCCATGAGATCCCATCTTGGGGCCTGTTAGGAGTTCACGTGGGAAGGGGAATCCACCACGGAGGGCTTCTACATCATCATCGTAGCCTCTCCGATGAAGTGTTAGTAGTTTACTTCAGACTTTCGGGTCCATAGTTAGTAGCTAGATGACTTCTTCTCTCTTTTTAATCTCAATACAATCTTCTCCCCCTCCCTCGTGGAGATCTATTCGATGTAATCTTCTTTTTGCGGTGTGTTTGTTGAGATCGATGAACTGTGGGTTTATGATCAAGATTATCTATGAGCAATATTTAAATCTTCTCTGAATTCTTTTATGTATGATTGGTTATCTTTGCAAGTCTCTTCGAATTATCCGTTTGGTTTGGCCAACTAGATTGGTAGTTCTTGCTGAGGTGTCCTGGACTAGGGGGTACTCACCACGTCATCTTCCGATCAGTTAGATTGGGCCGAGGACCCCCATGGTCGTATACTCATGGGCCAGTCCGGACAGTTGCCGCATACAAGGAAGATTCCACAAGACTTGGCGATCAAGACAAGGACTCCTTCCCCACCGGCGTATTCGGCTAGGACTCTTGTTATCCTAGGCCTTTGGTGCATTATATAAACCGAGGCCAGGCTAGTCGATAGAGGAGATATACAACAATCATACCATAGGCTAGCTTCTAGGGTTTAGCCTCTACGATCTCGTGGTAGATCAACTCTTGTAATACTCATATTCATCAAGATCAATCAAGCATGAAGTAGGGTATTACCTCCATAGAGAGGGCGAACACAGGTAAACATCGTGTCCCCCGCCTCCTGTTACCATCGATCCTTAGACGCACAGTTCGGGACCCCCTACCCGAGATCCGCTGGTTTTGACACCGACATTGGTGCTTTCATTGAGAGTGCCGCCGTGTGATCGGCAGAAGGATCAATGGCTCGTCAGCAGATCAACTGCAATGTCGACTTCTTCGTCACCGGCTCGACCGGTCACCTCGGCTCGACCGAATACTGTGCCTTGCCTCCGATCGTCATGTTCGGACAAGGGCCTTCATCAACATCAACTCCGATCTCTATCAAGATCATGGAGGAATCATCCATGGCGCTCAGGGGGTCAACGTCAACATTGCCCTCGGGCGACCGTGCTGTTTTTCTGGACAATGAACTTGTATCCGCCACCACCGCCTCCTCGAGTGTCGCTTTAACGATTACTTCAGTGGAATTGTGCGCAATTGAGTCTACAACGATCCTGGAAAATTTCGTCGAGTTCCGATGGAGGAATCTCCGGTAATCTCCGATATACCGGAGCCGCATTGAATCTGAACGAGAATTCGGATGAGTTTGGAGCATGGTGTCCAGCATCTAGCTCGGACGTCCTTGGGAAGATCCAACCGTTGATCGGCTGTGGAATTCCTATATCTACTACCTGTCAAACATTCAGCTCGATCCGACCGTCCAAACTCCGGGAACCTCCCGATTAGTGCATCACTTTTCAGATCTGTTTCCTACGAATACGGATCCGACCCGAATTCATGTTTCTTTATGAACGTGATATTTGACAACCTTTTTAAAAGGAATTTTCTTCTAAGGTATTGCGCATTGTTTTTAACACGCGCCCATAAAATTTTAATCCTCCTCTGAGGTAATCTTCGCCATCACGCTGGTGTCAAACCAGTCCGGCAATATAGCTCCACGGCTGCCGACCTGCGCTAGACATGTCATCGCTTTTTGAGCCGAGCTCAACTTCTTCGGATACTCACCTCGGCGAGCCGAACAAGAGTTCGGAATCGCCAAAGATAAATCATCACCAACATCACCGCCCCACGGATTACACGGAGCGGGCACACCGGCATCGCCGCACGGCCACTTCAGCAAGCCAGTATTGACCACGTCACAAGTTACGACCTGCATCGGCATGGCCGAACTGTTGCTTCATCGAGCCAATGTCCACCAACGCCGAACTACTTCAACAACTCGGCTGACATGGCAGCTGCAACATCTCCTCATCGATCTGTTCCGTCTCCTTGTCCGGACCGGGGGCTTCGTCATCCCTTCATCGGACACCGCCCGGTAACCCGGCGACACCGGCCGACCCGGCTTAAATCACGTCGGTGGACCGGGGCTTTGCCTCGGCGAGTTAACCTTTACCAGTGTCGCCATGCCATCATCGCCCATTAGGCAATGGGTATGCGGATCGAGTCCCAATTTTGGGAGTCGCTTTTCTTCGGACTACTACAACAAATAAACCAGGTGCTATTAATCCTAACAATTTTTGCTTGCTGGGTTTATTTTTCTCAAGGAATTATTACTCTGGTTTGTTCCATCATCTGTACACAGGTCTATCAAATGGCGGCCACATTAAAAACGGTCGCGTGGTAGTTCGGTTAGTTTCCGTACATAGTTCGGCGAACGCCACATTCGGAGCCCGGACCGCCCTGCAAATTCAGGCTTTGTCACTGCGTCACGCTGACGCCGTGCATCGACATTGGCTTCAGCACCAGGCCACATCTCTTTAAATAAATTATTTTTGCGCATAACAATTACGCAAGGATTATATATATTATTATTATTTCCTAGACCGCACTATTTTACATGTGCATGTAATGGACTTTGACTGCGTCGCATGGTCTCTTCAGCGTCACTCTGCCGGCCTACATTGGCCGTGCTACGTCGCCACTTCGGATTGCCGAGCTCTTTGCTCCGCCACCTCGAGACCGACTTGGGGGCTGGGACCTTGTCCCGCATCAAGCTAGGACCGCGTCATCAACACCGAGCACATTAACCAGCTAAGTCGCTTTCATGCTCAAAAGCCTTCAGTTTTAAATTTTGTTCGTTCCGACCAAGCATTATACCTTTTTTGACAAAAGGTTTTTTGCGAAAAACTTCCTTGTCCAAACTTTGTTTGTGACACACACATTCAAATACCCAGTTTACTTGGGGGCTTCCTTTATGAAGCCTTTCCTCTTGCAAATGATTATACTTGTACGGCTTCGTTCCTTGTTCATGTATTACGCCACAATATGCACCATATTGACCTAAGTGATTTGCAAGCTGGGTTGCCTTGCTCCTGTGTTTATCCCTACGTTCCCGATTGTTCGGCTAGGGAGTAAAGGGAGCACCTCTGCGATTGTCACGATCGGTTCATCCGAGCCGGACCTCGGGGTGAAGCCGAAAGCTAAGCGCTCTTATTGTTTTCAATTATGGTCGGCACACAACGGAACTCATGAGTACAAAAAATCTATTGCACAAGTCTCATAGTAACAATGAGCACCGAAGAAAGGTATCGGTGGGGGTACTATTTTCTTCGAAGATGCTTCTTACACTTCGTCGGTAATATAACATAAGTTCCCTGAGCGCGCTTTGTCTGTTACAGCCTTATGAACTGATTGCCTGGTTTTCGGAAACACCGTCGATATTCTCGATAGGTGGAGTACATAACACTTTTCGGCCCTTGACCGAAGAGGGAGAAGCCGACGGTCGGTTAAGACGCGTATAAAGTTCGGGTGAACACAGATATGGTACAAGTACTTTGGTACATACAATCATTATACATAAAATTCTTTTACCCAAGTCACTTGGGGGCTCTTAAATTAATATGAGCTGTTTTTCTTCTTGGTCGTTGCAAAGTCTTTTTTCTATCACTCCTTTCTCGATGCTAGTGTGTGGTCAATAGCCGGATAGCCTTGCTTCTCTCTAAATCCGCTCGAGTGCAGTTTGCTAAACTAGCCTCGGAGAAGCACGCCGCCGCCGGGATAAGGAGGTTGAGGCCATAGGCCGACCCGCTTGGAGTCTTGAGATAGGATGTGTCATGTTAAAGCACCCATGAAGCACCTTTTTTTTACAGTCCAATTTTCAGATTGGCACCGAACACTTGATCTAGTTCGGACATTAAACTTTTGAATAAGTTTTTTGGCTTTTCGAGCCTATGACACTTTCAAACTATTTGTGCGTTTCCAGCATTAGTCTCGCAGTGCAATGCCGAACACCTTTAGGGATTCGGCAAAAACATTCTCGGATATTGCTATATATGCATCAGTTTCGAATTGTGTCTTCGGTCAATAGTTGGGTTGCCCGGCTCCTGTGCTTGCCTCCTACGTTCCGCTTTGTTCGGCTAGGTGGGCAAAGGGAGAACCACTGAGATTGTGCTTCCAACTCGCATGGTCAAGCACCTCAGTGGAGAAAGCCGAAAATTGACTGTCACAATAGGCGTAAACTGGTCAGCAATCCGATGATTATGTTAAATGATGGGCCGTTCATAACATTGGCCGAAGTGTTTACGACTTGACCTCGGGTGTCGCCGAACACTAACCGGGGGCTCATAGCTAGCTTCCCCAGTATAAAGCTCCTATGACTAAGCGAAAGTTTTAAAGCCCGCATATCTGGTTGCCTCATTTCCGCTAACACAACCGCCTTCGGGCACCGAGACGTCGGCTAAGGGTTGCTTTGTTATTGCGGAAACACCCTGCATAGTATCTACAAAGGGGTAGAAGCTGACGATGGGCCACTTTCAACTGATAAACGGTCACAATGGAGTTAAAATAATGATGTAAAGTACTTGGATACATAGAATCATTACACATACTTTGTGATTTTACTCTGGATATCGATCCTTAATTCGGCCATCCGTGCCCACATTAAGGCTCGGGGGCTACTGGGCTTTGCGCTTATTATTTATAAATATTAAAGGGTTACATCGATCCCCTGATCTGATGTTGCCACCCGACCCGTGTCTCGGGGGCTACTGCATTGCCTATTCAATGCAGAAAATTCAAAGTGCTCAGTGTTCGGCTTGACCGAACTATGCGCAAACACGTCTTCGGACAGCAATGGGTACCATCTGGACCTATACGGCGTCAAGCTAATATATTACGTCGACTTCTCGAGACCCTCTATCAAGGGCCTGTTCGCCGATCACTATTTTCCCTAATATATTATACCGCATTTTTATTCCTATGTATGCTGCCGAGCTAGGAATTGATCCTCAGGCCGATTTTGCGCATCGACCTGAGTCTCAGGGGCTACTGGGAACAACGGTTTTTATGCTTGCCTTCAGGTGCATCTCGGGTTTTAGACTGATACACACCTTGAGGGCTACTGGATATACATCGGCAGAGAATAAACTACACCCGTTAAAAATATTCACAAAAAATCAGCCCGCGGTCGGGGTGGTGCACCAACTCGGAAGCAGTCCGACATAAAGCTCGGGCGCTAGCGGCTTGCTCCATAGAGGGCATTTTCGGCATTAAGCTCGGCTAAACTCCTTCAACTTTTTTGAACCAAGGTGATCTATGACACAATTTGGGTATTAGCTTCCCATTCAACATTTGCGAAAATTTCAAATACGCTAAGTATCATTGCTAGTGGTTGGCTGACTAGAGAAGAGAAGACAGTTTAGTTGGCATGGTTCAGACTAGTAATTTGAGTTGAAGAATGTTCCTGTTCTCTCATTGTTACCAAGCATGATTTGGCTAAGCCAAGCATGATCTTGCTTGCATTGCCGCCTTTGCTACATGAAGCAATAGGGTAGGTTCGATTTCACCAATTTTTGAAACTATACATCATTTGCTGAATTTTTGCTCTACATCACTTGCTCTTTGTAAATTATTGCATATATCCAGTGACTCAATTTTTGAAACTATAGGTGAACCTCTTTAGCAAACGCAAAACAGTTAACTGAAACTGTCTAAAATAGTTAAGTCCACTTGATGCTTAGCTAATGCAGGCCAACAAAATGAAATGAACTACGAATTTGTTCTCTGAAATACATGCAGAATAGCAGAGAGGATGTTGTTACAAGGGAGCAAGAAGCCTGCCGCCATGGCCCTAGGGTTTGCAGGGAGGGGTGGAGGAGAAGGGAGGAATCACTGGGAGGGATGGAGGAATGGAGGAAGACGCCGGCGTTGAAGCTCCGACAGCGGCTGGGCGTTGAAGCTCCGGTGACACGCGGCGGGCTCCTCCACTCGACTGTCTCTGCGTCTCGGCTTGGGCGGGAGGACGTCGAGGGCGCGAGCGCGGGTGGAGGGGGGACGGCGAGGGAGGCGGCGCTCGGCTCGGCGTCGCATGGCCTGGCTGAGCTGAGGTAGAGGCGGTCGTTGTCTCCTCCTCCTCCTGGTCCTCCTCCTCCGGCTCGGGGCGCGGGGGCACGGGGGCGGAGGCGGGGAGCTGCAGTGGTGGGGGCGCGGGAGCTGCGGTGGTGGGGGGCGCAGGGGTGGAGTCCGGCGGGGGTCGGGGCGGCGGCGTCGGGGCAGCGCGCGGGTGGATCTGGCGAGGGAGAGGGACGAAGGGGATCTGGCGAGAGGGAGAGGGAGGAATTAGCTAGGGGGGAAGCTTACTAATGGCGCACCCCGCAGCGGTGCGCCATTAGTATGTTTTTTTTAGATAGCAATGGCGCACCCGCGGTCGGTGCGCCATTAGTAATCTTTTTTTTATATAGCAATGTCGCACCAGCCAGAGGTGCGCCATTAGTAATTTTTTTTATATAGAAATGGCGCACCAGCCAGAGGTGCGCCATAAGTAAATTTTATTATTATTATTTTTTGTTGCATCTAATAATTTTTTAGAAAATGAATATGAATATGAAACAATAATAATTTTTAATAAAAACAGTAATAATTTTTTAAAAAATATCATCAAATTTGTTATTTGAAAATATCTATGAATATGAAAAAATATCATTAAATTTATTTTTTGAAAATATCATCAAATTTGTTATTTGAAAATATAATCAAATTTGTTTTTTTTTTGCAATTTTAGTTGCATTCATTTGTGATTGGAGCGGGTTGGGAGGGTGCGGGGTCATCGGCGGTGGAGGCGGGGAGGTGCGGTGGGCCGTCGGCGGTGGTGGGCGGGGTAGGGTCTTGAGGGGTCGGCGTGGGCGTGGAGGAGTGCGGTGGGTCGTCGTGGCGGTGGAGCGGGGAAGGAGTGCGGGGGTCGGCGGCAGGTGGAGCGGGGGAGGTGCGGTGGGTCGTCGGCGGTGGAGCGGGGAGGTGCGGTGGGTCGTCGGCGGCGGTGGAGGCGGGGAGGGTGGGGTGGCGGCCGGTGGAAGCGGGGAGAGGGTGCGGGGGTGCTCGTGGCGAGGGGACCGGATCTGGCGAGGTGGGATAGCGACCGAGATGGAGGGTGATCGAGATCGAGTGTCCATGAAATTTAAAAACATTCATGAGTTCAAAAAGTGCCCATGAAATACAATCGAGAAATGAAGGCTACAATTTAAATACAATCGATCTTAGCTAGCTATCTGTTCGCAATCTTCTTGCCCTTATTTTTCGTAAATGGAGTTCTTCTCTTGAACGAACGTCCTTTAGGTAGGGTGGTCCTACTTCTTCTTGTGGTGTATGCTGATACTTCATCGTCGTTGTCATGTTCCATCTTCGGGTCGCCGTACTTGTCGAAGCCTTGCTCATTGGCGACTCCATCCATTCCAATGATCTTCCTTTTGCCTCTCCTCACGACAACACGACTGGGCTTTGGCGGGTCGGTAATGAAGAAGCATTGGTCCACTTGGGAAGCCGCACCCATGGCTCATTTTTCGTGGTGACGTTTGCGCCATGATCTTGGATTTAACCGGGTATAACCATGGTGGTGAAATACCGGTCTTCTTTTATGAGGCTCTTGGCCCATCGACCTGGAACATCGGGACCTTCTCTCCAGTATAGCTCAGCTCCCAGATCTCCTCGATCCTTCCGTAGTATCTCATCCTTGTCGTTACGGCTGTAGGATTCCATCGTTACCCGGAGTTACGATAACCATCGCTCTTCATGTCCTTTCCCTCGGTGTAGAATGTGTAGCCATTGATATAAATCGCCTCATACGTCCTCGAGGTTGTGCTCGGCCTGTGACAAGGCAAATATGAGTTGTTCTTCCGCGGAAGAATCCTCATGTAAAGTGCAACGAAGCTTCGCTTGAACAAACGCGTGAAACATGAGTTGTGCTCTTTGATTATATCTCCGTCCGTCCTCTGTTGGCCTCGGTCATTATCGTCTTCTCAATAAAGGTTTTGTGCTCTACCACCCAAGGATCGACCACGTCTATGTGTTGTAGCACGACTAGGTTTGCTCTTTCAAAGTCGGCGAGTCGACCCTCAAGTCGACATGCATTTTCGCGGCGCCCTCACGGTGACCCCATCCAGCGAGCCTTTGAGGTGCCTGTTGACGGGCGGACCAACGGGTTCTCGATGCCTAGATAATTAAATGCGATGGGAGATGCACTCTTGATTGAAAGCCCCTGGCTATGCTTCCCTCTGGGCGTGACATGTTGCGAACGTATCCTTTGATGACACCATTCATCCTTTCGAATGGCATCATCTTTGTCAGGAACGTCGGCCCGAGTTGGATGATATCCTCCACGATATGGACCAGCAGATGCACCATAACATCTAAGAATGCAGGCGGGAAGTACATCTCAAGCTCGCATAGTATCACCACGATCTCTTCCTGTAGCCTTCTGAGTTGCCTTACGCCAACCGACTTTCAAGAGATGACGTCGAAAAAGTTGCATAGGCCAAATAGCATTTCATGGACGTGCGCGTCCATGATCCCAAGGATTGCAACTGGAAGTATCTGCATCATCAGCACGTGACAGTCGTGAGACTTCATCCCGCTGAACTTCTGCTTCACTGGGTCTAGGTATCTGCTTATCTTCCCCGCGTAACCGTAAGGAAGTATTACTCCTACGAGGCAGGTGAAAAACTAATCGATCTCCTCCTGACTTAGAGTGAAGCACGCGGGAGGGTAGTCATTTCCGGTCTTCTTGGCCTTTTTGCCTTTGCGACGACTTTCCGTGTCCTGCTTTGCCTCATCATCATCATCATCATCATTAGCGTGAAGCTCCTCCCTGATGCCCATTGATTTCAAGTCTGCCCTTGCTTTCGGCCCATCTTTGGTCCTCTCTGGCATGTTGAGCAGGGTACCAAGCAGACTCTCGCACACGTTCTTCGTGATATGCATGACATCAAGGTTGTGAGGCACACGGTGGATCTTCCAAGACGGCAAGTCCCGTAAAACAGACCTCGTTTTCCATACCTTCAGCGGCTGACTCTGGCGCCTTTCGCTTCTTTCCCGGCTCTGGCGCCTTTTGCTTCTTTCCCGGCAGTGGGCAATCTTTCCAATTTTTCAACAGCTCATCTATTTCCTCGTCGCTCCTCGTACGCGGGCGTCTTCGGGGTTCGGTTTCACCATCGAACAGATCCTTGCGTTTCTCCACGGGTCATCGTCGTGAAGCCACCTTCGATGTCCCATGAACACGGTTTTCGAAGACCTGAGATCTCTATCTAGCTGGCGATACGTTGTGTCATCCATGCACTTGACGCATCCAGAAAATCCGTGGACCACCTGCCCCGCGAGATATCCGTAACCGAGATAGTCGTGCACCGTCGTGAGCAGTGCAGCTCTCATAGGGAAATATTCTTTCTCTGTGGCGTCCCACGTATTGGCTGGCGTTTTCCACAACGTGTCTAGCTCCTCTTTCAGCAGCCCCGGACTGATTGATGTCGTTCCCTGTTTGTTTTGGCCCTTCAATTAGCATACTCATGTGAATGTACTTCCTCTTCATGCACAACCAGGGGGAAGGTTGTACATCCACACAAACACAGGCCAGGTGCTATGTGTGCTTCTCTGGCTGCCAAACGGATTGACTCCGTCGATGCTCACGCCCAGCACGATGTTCCTTGGATCCTTCCCAAATTCTAGGTGTTCGAAGTTCAACGCTTGCCACTGGCTCCCATCCTTAGGGTGACTCAGCATCTTGTCTTTTTTATTTATCTCCGGATCATTTGCGTCATCTTATCGCTTCTTCTCCTTCCTACCCGCGTGCCAACGCAGGAGCTTTGCTACCTTAGGGTCCGTGAAATACCGCTGCAGATGAGGAGTGATCGGAAAGTACCACACCACTTTTCGAGGAGCTTTCTTCCTCTTCTTGTATCGAGTGACGCCGCACACCGGACATATGGTAGACTCCGCGTGCTCGTCCCGATAAATGATGCAATTGTTCATGCACACATGGTATTTAACGCGCGGTAAATCCAGATGACACACGATTTTCTTCGCCTCCTCGAAACTGGTCGGGCACTTGTTCCCCTTGGGAAGACATTCGTGCCAGAATGACATGTTCTCGTCGAAGCATGCGTCGGTCATTTTGTGTTTTACCTTCATCTCCAGATCCATGAGCGTTACTTTCGGGCGGGTATCCTCGGGCCTGCATCCTTCATACAATGGAGTAACCGCGTCTATCTCCAGTTGATCCAGCTTGGCTTTCTCTCAGGCGGCAGCTCTTGTGTTATCCGTGCAGCTTGAGAAGCGACTCTTGAATATGAGGGTCCTGCACCCAGCCCATCGATGGTCCATCGTAAATGCGCTCCGGCATCTTCATCTTCATGATCATGCCCTTCGTCTCGCTTCCATCTTCCTCATCATCATGTCCTGCATCTTCTACATGATGACTGTATGCAACATCACCATCATGATCATGTCACGGAGATTCTTCGTCTTCTCACCCGCTTAGCCGCGGTGGTTGTCTTCTTGCCCTTCCTCATTTCTTGCCCGGCCCCCATGGACGACTTCATAGTCATCTTCATCACCTTGCCACCGATAGCCATCCATGAAACCACACAAGAGCAGGTGGTCCCGCACCTGCCCGGAATCCGGGTCCGCAATAAGGCTCTTCAGATTGCATCTTTGACACGGACATCTTATCTCCGTCTCGTTCTTTTGAAGCATCTCGGCCTTCGCGGAGCTCAAAAACCTATTCACAATGCCTTCGGTCATCGTGCGGACCATGGTCCCCTGCGGGGTAGAGCAAAACGATATTTTAGAACCAAGTAAAAATTTGGCATGACTTTCCCTAAAAATAGGACCAAAAAGAATGCATAGTGCCAAAATTCTCGCCGAAACGGAAATGAATCAACATTCCGGCAAAATATTGGCAACTATCGCATTTCAAATACCGGTACTTGCAAACACAAACATATATGCAACACCACAAACATATGCAACACCACGAACATACATAGATCTATCTAGGCCACAAAAAGTGCATGTGCATGTTTTTGGAGGGAGAACAACATAAAGATAGCTTCCCCCCTTACTTACCTATCAAAAAAAGGTAATTTAACCACTTAATTTGGATGAATCTATGGTGCAAATGAGGTGAGGAGGAGGAGGCAGCCGAGACAAGTTTGGAGGAGGAGGTGGAGAGAATGAAGTGGGAAAAGTGAGTGGGTAGGTGTGGCTGTCCAAAACATCTTGTTGGTCCCAGGTTACTAATGGCGCACCACCTGCAAATGCGCCATTAGTAACCCTGGTTACTAATGGCGCACCTGCTGGTGGTGCGCCATTAGTAGTTTTGCAAAATAAAATAAATAAATAAATAAATATACATATATACTAATGGCGCATCGTGGCATAGTGCGCCATTACTAGTTTAAACTAGTAATGGCGCACTATGCCACGGTGCGCCATTAGTAGTTTTGCAAAAAAAAGAATAGAAAAATACAGTAGTGGCGCACTGTGTGGTTGGTGGGCCATTACTAGTTAGAACTAGTAATGACGCACTGTGCCTGGGTGCCCCATTAATATGTTTGGAAAAAAATGTTACTAGTGGCGCACCATGTGTCTGGTGCGCTATTAGTGTCTTCCACACTAATGGCGCACCTGCACATGGTGCGCCACTTCTATATAGTAGTGGCGCACCACATGTCAGGTGCGCCATTAGTATCCATTTCATCTATAGCCCCTTTCCTAGTAGTGTGAGGTATTATAGATTATAGATGTGTGTTCGTACAACATGGTGACAAAGTCCTGGATTAGGGGGTGCTCAGCATGTCGGTTGCCCGTCCTTTGGGTTGGGTCGAGGACCCCTCCTAAGCTATCACAGGCAAGCCTTGTTCGATTGGTCTAGAAGCATCAAGAAGGAATGACCCAAAGACTTCACGATATCTGCAAAGGCGTAGAGATGATAAATCGACATGTTTGCCCCTTAGATACAGCCGACCATGTGTAAACCCTAAGTATCCCCAGCATCTATATAAACCAAGGTGCCAAGGCCGTAGGAGGCAGATTCAATCACATCCGATCTCGTGGTAGATCACCTGTACTTTGTACCCATCCATAGTCAATGCAAACAAAGCATGACACAGGGTTTTACCTCTTCGAGAGGGCCTGAACCTGGGTAAACCTCATGTCCCCTATGTTTTTGTTACCATCTAGCCAAGACTACCAAATCGGGACCCTCTTACCCGTGATCTGCCGGATCTAGCTCCGACACATGGCAAATCCAGTAAGTTTTATATCCATGGCAAATTTAATTTCTGAGTCATGTCACATTGCATTGCTAGACCACGGGAACAATTTTTTGAGTAACTTTGCACCTGACTTAACTACCGAAAAAACATATAAAAATTGCCCTGGTTTTTGAGACAGAGGAGTTTCCCTGGTTTTTTGGTGCTCAAGCTGGCCTTTTTTTGGCCCATGCGCGTGCTGTTTTTTGGTGCTCAGGCTGTCCTTTTTTTGGCCCATGTGCCTGCACGATTTCTATGAATCGTGCAAATTTGTAAAAGCTCCTTCATTTGTTCAATTTCTACAATCAAACTAGTAAGTGTGCACGTGCAACACACGTATAATTATTGGTTGCATTTCAAGTAGATTCCAACATGTGGTAATAAAAGGTTGCTTTGCGTCTCGTGGCGTATAGGAAAGCTTGACAATGCATGAAACGATGAATGTTCATGTCTGGTACACACAAAGTCACAAACATACATAAAACTGGAGAATATAAATCAACCCATACAACTCGTAATTTCATGCCTCCGTTTACTCTTTATATGCATCAAGATGCTCTTGACATGTAAATGTTAGTTCATTTTGCACAAAGTGTCAAAGCACTAAAAACCCAAAGCTAAACTTGGCAAGCAACATACACAATTCTACAATGTTTCCCCTCTTTCATTTGTGTTCATCCTCCTCCAAGCCAACAAGCTTTCATGCCAAAATGCGAAAAGAACAATGCGCTGAATAAATACAAGGGTAGATACAGGAAAACAATAGTCCAAAATAACATCCCGAAACACAATAGGGACATATGGAGAAGCACCAGTTGTAGAAAATAAGAAAAAAAAATGCAAGTCATGACCATTTTTGATAGTTTTTTCTTCACACCCACTTATGTGTAATACTATCAAACAATAAAAAAAATTGATGGTCATTAGTTCCTAACCATTAACCTAATGAACAGCGAAAGGACCTTAAAGTATTTATACGTAGAAGAATAGTAAAAAATATATTTATTTATAGATGGTTCATGTGAGGAAAAAAAATCACATCTTGCAATTTAGACCATCCAGCCCCTTTTTGAAGTGAAAGGAGTTCCAAATGTAACAACTTAAAATAAACCAACTCCAGCAATACAAGTGTTACAAATTAAGAAAAAACAAATAATGTGTTGATGACACATGTACACGACATCTGCTAAGAAACACCGAAGATATAAAGATAGCACACTCTGGTTAGTAATGCATAGAAACCTTATTTTGAAGTATACAAGTCAGCACAGGCACGCCGTGTAAGTTCACAAGAAACCATAAATGCTGGCTGGGCAGTTGTCTTACAAGCAACATAAATTACCGGCACTCCGACGGCGTCCCCTGAGAAGGGGCGATCGGTGCGGCACCCTCGACGGTTCACGAATTACCGGCACTCCGGCGACGTCCCCTGAGAAGGAGTTGTTGGTCCTCGGCTCCTTGTCGCCATGCGGAGTGGAGGCCGGTTGTGGTGGTTTTTCTTGGGAGAGATTGGATCGTGATCCAGGAGGTCGAGGTGATGGACATGTCAATGTGTGCGAATACCGTATTAGTTTCCTAATAAAATGCGATCGTGATCAATTTCCTAATAAAACACGATCATGTTTAGTTTCCTAATAAAACACGATTGTGATTAGTTTCCTAAGAAGGTGTGATCGTGATTAGTTTCCTAAGAAGACGCGGTCATGATTATAGTTTCCTAATTGATCGGACATGGAGTTTCATATGGTGAAGCACGGTCAGTCAATGTAAATTGTTAAGTGTACACAAAGAATGGATTAGGTTAAGGCTAAGTTTAGTGGGCTCATGCGGTCATAATAAATCCGTGTACGTTTTACGGGGTGCACGTAAGAAAGTTCTTTTTGATTGTTTAATAGTAGTGGAGATGGAAATGGAGAGGAGATGACTATGATCCACTAAAATTGTTGCTTTGGTGGTTAGTACAGGTGGTGTCAAAGGTGAAATATTCTTCGGCTTCACTAGTTGACTAGTTTCAGTATGTAACAGGTGTTTTTAACGGATCACAGTAGACACTTTTTAAACGAGTCAACGGTTTTTCATTTTCGTTAATTAAGCATAAAAAGTTGCTAGGGAAATCAGGTGAAAATCATGAGTACATCATAGTCATCTCACACAACTAACTGATGGGCAAAATATGGCTGGAGCAGCTATCGTAGAACATCCTGAATTCCTGATCGACTGATTTTTGGTAAAGAGCCTGACATCCGAACGATACTCTACTATACTTCCCTCCACTACAATCCGTACCCGAACCCATGACTTGAATAACCAGTGCCCAAATTCGATCGGTGCACGTCAGCATTACACATCATTAGATAGACGTTTGCGACTCTGAAGAAGAGATCACTGGCCGTTCCTGCTCTTGAGCGCCTTGGAGACCGCTCGGATGGTCGACGGCGTCGTCCGGCAGCATCCTCCCACGAGGCTGGCGCCGGCCTCCTGCCACCTCCTTGCCATCACGTCGAAGCTCTTGCGATCGAAACATTCCACCGGCTGCGTTGATTTCGCACCACAAAAACAGCCACTCGTCAACGAACATCATCTGTCAGTAACCAGAAGGAAGCACCAAGAGTCGGTCGTCTACTCACCAGCCACCTCTTGGCTCTCCCGTCCCAGACCTCGCCGCTGTTGGGGTACACCGCGATCGCCTTCTCCGTTTGCTGCCGGAGAATCACGACCAAGACACATTGTTTTGAGATGTCAGAAGCACTGTGGAGAAAAAGGTGACTGGATATAAAACTGCTGAACAAACAGGGAAAAAGCTGCGGACCTTCTTGAAGTCGCGTATGATGCCTTCCACGAACTGAGGCGGCGTGCAGTTCACCCCCACGATGGCGACTTTCTCGCTGGCGTTGAGGATCTGGAGGCAGTCCCCGAAGCTCTCGCCTGAGCAGAGGTGCTTGCCGTCCACCGAGCCGAAGCAAATCCACGAAGGCACCTGGATGTCCTCCTCCTCGAGAAGCTCAACAAGAGCCTACAAAATGTGTTCGTTCCTGTCAGCAAACGAACTTAACAGGCCTTTTTAAACCAGTATTCATAATCAGGATCACAGCACAGAGCATACCTTAGCCTCCATCTTGTTGGGAATGGCCTCGAACGCGATCAGGTCGGGCCCCGCGCTCGCCAGGACCTGCAGCCGGCGCCGGTGGAAGTCCTTGAGCTTCTCCGCCGTGACGTCGTCCCCATACGATCCACTGCGACATCGATCACCATGGATGTAAAACGCGTGTGCTTCTTAAGATGTTTCAGAGTTCATTAATTTACAGTGTTCCTGCAACGGCACTCCATCGCGTATATTTACCTGTACTCTGATCCATCGGCGAGGTAGGCTCCGAAGCTCCCGATGGACGCGGCGACAAGGGCGCGGTTGTAGACGGGCTTGGAGCTCCGCAGCGTCGACTTCCAGAACTCGTCTCGGGCCTCCCGTGCCAGCTGTACGCTGGTTCGCAGTAATCCTTCTGCCTCCTCAAGGAGCAGTCTTCTGGCCAGGAACCCCGGGATAGTTGCCTGCAGAAAATGGAAGGCACGATGACATTTCTCACAGGCTGGGAAGATGATAGATTCAGAGAATTTTTATGGAAGCCTCTATTCATCTGTGTTTGAACATTGAACTTTGAAGCCAAGAAGACCAGCAGCGGTAGAAATAGAATGACGGCCATGATGATAGTACCTGGTAGGACGAGGAGATGATGACGTCGGCACCAGCTTCAAGATACTGCATATGGACCTGCACTTGTAAAAAAGAAGATGTTAGGTTCTTCACACCAAAACTTCTATCTGACATTTTTTGCAGTTCAAATTTGAACCACAAAAATGTCTTATATTTTGGTACGGATGTAGTAAATTTATATGCATGAGGAACTTTCCCGCTAATTTTTTCCTCCTATTGTCTATTGTGGATCTGGACCATCTGCACACAGCACACACACTAGTGGAATTCCGTTAAGAAAACATATATGTGCCATTGGACTCAAAGCTAATTCAGTTTTTTTGGGCTAACTACAGGTTTATTTTAAGCATCATTTGCTATCTGTCACTGTAACAGCCGGGTCTAGCTGTTTGATTATCTCCTAATACCTCTATTTTGGTAATGTAGCCATGCAGAGGTACAAAAATACCCTTGGCACACTCTTTCTTCCATGCAGCAAAAATATGAAGCCCATTGCAAGCAAATGTCTTGTCCAAATACGTTTTTGTAATATATGCTTGTTATACAAAATAAAAAAATAATTAATAGTTTAAACCAGCCAAATATTTATTTGTTTCTTGTTGTGTTGGTGGCTATAACGAGTGGCTGTTGCTTTATATAGAAAGCGGGCCGGGGCGAAGTTTTTTTCTGTAATATTTATTAGTTTTCTCGTGGTCACTTTTTCTCAATATTTTTCATACACTTCCTGTTTTTAAACCAAGTGCACATGATGGTATTTAAATATTACTTCCGATGGATGGTCATTGACCTGCCGACACCAGTGCAAGTTGTGGAACGTGTAAACGAAACTATCAGGACAGTGGTACTCAACAAGCAATGGCTGAAGTTGAGTTAGCTTCGAGATTCATCTGAAGTTGACGTTTTGCAACACAAGGCATGTGTACGCAGTACGCAATATGAAAGTCATGCGATGAAGCAGTCGAGTCAAATTGGTGAAGGTACTTGGGCCTAAATCTGAACAGCAAGAGAATGTTGGACTCTCAATCGTTGGTAAAAGTGGGTGATCTCTTTTAACCTTTACCATCTGCCCGTCAAAAAGGTAGTTGATCTCCTCTTCAATTCTTTTTTAAATGCTACGAAAGGTAGGTAAGAAAATGAAAACAGCGTTATTGTCCTGGTCATCGCCAAGATTTATTCTACTTTTTGACCTGCGCATATTAGCTGTAGAGATAGAGTTGACCGGTAGCTAACACTACAATTTTAAAGCGCAAACCCTCGCCACATGCCAAACCGCGTCAGACACGATACTAGGTACGCTATTAATTTTATCAGCTGGTGCATCATATTGCGATGATGCGGCGAGCACGACGAGAGACAGAGCATAGACATGCTTGCTGGTCATGAACTTATGATAATGCGAGGAGGCATTGTGCACGCCGGCACGTCGGCCGGTTGAGTGAATGGGTTGGGTTGTTGCGGGCGTTTACCTCCTTGATGAGGTGCGGTTTGGTGATGAGGCAGGCGGCGCTCCAGAGCGGGTCGTTGATGTCGGCGCCGAGGGCCTCCAGCTGCGTGGCGAAGCCGCCGTCGATCACCGCGCACCCGCCGGCCTTCTTCACCAGCTCCTCCACCACCCCGGCCATCGTCGCACGCGCGCCGGGACGATCGACGACACGACTGCACAGCTCTCAGCACCAACCGCAGGCCAAGACTCGAGGAGGGCGAAGACAAATGGGTACGAGAAAACGGGCAGGGAGACGGGGCGGTATATATAGCGGCGGGCGAACGGCGGTAGCTAGTAGGCTGGCTGGCTGGCTGGCCGGGTGGAGACGGGGATGGAGGGAGGGAGGGATTGAAAGGAAAGGTTAGGTGAGGGGCGACTTAATTTGGGCGGAAGCAATGCAGCAGATCGCGCCATCAAAGGCCCAACGTACACGGACCGGTTCGTGGGGTAGGTGCAGTCGCGGGTCGGTTGACGTCCAGGTTACTCCCAAGCGTTGCGTTGGGTGTTTGAACCGAACCGCGCCCGACGCGACAGCCCACGTTAGGCGTTACGCATGCACGGCCGCAGCATGAAACCAGCTGTGCGGCGGAGTTAAGGCGTGCATGCATGGAGCTGCATGGTGTGGTGCAGGAGTTAAAAGCCTGCATGAAACTGGCGCGCTTGCAGTGCAGCAGGCGCCAAGGACCGCGTCCTTGGGCGAGCAGTCTTGTACTAGTACAAGGACCGTGTCCGAGTATTAGTTTATGAATTTCTCTTCCATTATACTCCCTCCGTTCTTAAATAATTGTCTTTCTAGAGATTTCAATAAGTGACTACATATTAGTTTATGAATTTCCCTTTCATTATACTCCCTCCGTTCCTAAATAATTGTCTTTCTAGAGATTTCAATAAGTGACTACATACGGAGCAAAATGAGTGAATCTACACTTTAAAACATATCTACATACATCCGTATGTTGTAGTCCATTTAAGATGGCTAGAAAGACAAATATTTAGAAACGGAGGGAGTACTATACTGAAGTACTCCAAAAAAAAAGTTTAGCTACTTTTCATTGCACTACACTGGAGTACTTTAAAAAAAAAGTTCAGCTACTCCAGCGACAAATATTATGGTACAGAGAGAGTACTATAAAAATACCTCTAGTCTACTCTAGATAGTGCAAACGGCGTTTCGGTGCAGTACTTGGTCAGGATCAGGAACCACAGTTGCTGATGGACGAGCACACCGACACGGGAAATGTTGAGCAGGCCTGAGTATGACTAAGTTTGGTGGAGGTGCCACCAACTCACTCACCAAGAATCTGTTTATTTGTCAATAAGTACACCGTGTGAAGATGGGAAAGAATCTGTTTTATTTGTCAACGATCAACGGTCCAAGCTTGAATCGGTTCACTTTTGACACGGACTGATTAACCAATCAGTCATGGCGCCACACTACTACATAGTATTTTCGTCCGGTGAAGAGTGTAGATTTGACTTAAAATTTATTCATAAGAAAATGTATTTTTATCTTTTCAATGCACTGTAAAATATAGAAACATATTTCTCTCTCATTACATGATAATTAGGACTAATAACATTCTATACATAGCTTTTTTAATTTTTACATGCATTTAGCTCATCGGGGTTGAGTAATTAAAGAGAAGAGATGTGATGGTTTGCACCTTTCCAATGCATTTTTTTACTTTATTTTATAATTTGTTTTAATAATTTTATATGTACATTTTTCACCGGATGAAGGGAGTATTACTTGGTAGAGTTTCCATGCGAACCTGATCCAGGAGAAAGACTTTTACCGATCGTTGCGATGTCGATTGTGGTGCGCCTGGTCGTCGAGGAACAGCTATGTGGACTCTCTTAGTTGAATGGAGTAAGAGTCGGTCTGTCAGTGGATTTTATTAACGAAGCATGGCACCCTGGAGTTGCCGGTACCAACCAACATGGATGGGTTGCCAACGAGAGCTCCGAGGAATGCATGCGCCTTAGGCGATGGAACGGAGGGTTTCCAGCCGGGACAAGAGCCGTTGGTCAGGGGCACACCAACGGAAGCAGACTTTGTTTTGTTTTAGCGATACGGCAAACCGCACATGCCGGGCGTAGGGCTTTGCGATGTGTGGTACGTTCGGTTTGGTCCTCGAGGAATTTTTTTTTTGAGTAAGTCCTCGAGGAATATTTGTGGAGTCGTGAACTCGTGATGACAGAGTGGCCTTGAACCAAGTATGTGTCGGCCAATTTTATCAAAGGAATCTGGTGGCTCGCCGACCCTGGCGTTGCTGGTACAACGTGGGTTGCAACCAGGCTTCGAGCAGTGCACCCTGGTGGAGGGCTTGAGGCCAGCTGTATGCTACTCGGCAAGCGATCTGCACCCGGGGATGGTGTCAGAGCTCTTAACATTGTCGACTTAATTTGGAGTATACACTAGTACTACTAGTAGTACTCCCTTCATCCATATACATAGGGCCTAATGCATTAACTATTGATAAAATTAATACTATATAAGATATATAATGTAAAAATTATTTCATTGAAAGCTTTTTTCACGTACAAACTGAACGGAATGTTTTGTGTAACTTGCATGTCATATTTTGTTGCTCTAATATGTGATCAAAGTTAGCCTCGAAAAATGAATTAGACCCTATATGGATAGAGGGAGTAAGTAGTTCCCTATGCTATAGGATCCTCGTAATACAGTGAAAATGAACGTAAGTACTTACTTCATCAGTTTAAATTTACAGTACATTTTTTTTAAGAATCGCATGTCCTTACGAACACACATATACAGAAAAATTTACATTTAAATTCTTGGGTGTCAAAATCTTCTTTCTCTTGCATCCATAGACGGCACGCCATGAGCATTGGCGATGACTCTTAGAGCATCTCCAACAGACGCGCAGGCGTGGCGCGCTAAAAGTTTTTTACAACGTCGAAATAATGCTTTTGCGCGCTGAACTAGGCAGTTGCTTCACTAGGCGCCCCAAAAATTTAGTGTGCGAGAGTGCCGCTTCGGCAGGCGCTGTAAAATAGAGTTCCAACTGTGGGATCCATAGACACATTCAACCATGTGTTGCAAAGCAAGGCATCTTCGGCGCTGGTGTAGTTGGAAGCCCTTCCTTTTGGTGCGTTGATACATCTTCAACGTATCTATAATTTATAAAGTATTTATGCTATTATATTATCCTTCTAGGATGTTTTATATGCATTTATATGCTATTTTATATGATTTTTGGGACTAACCTATTAACCTAGAGCCTAGTGCCAATTTCTGTTTTTCCTTGTTTTTGAGTATCGCAGAAAAGGAAAACCAAACGGAGTCCAATTGACCTGAAACTTGACGGAGCTTATTTTTGAACCAAAAGAAGGCCATGGAGTAAAACAGTTGGGCCAGAAGAGTCTCGGGCTGCCCACGAGGGTGGGAGGCGCGCCCACCCCTGGGCGCGCCCCCCTACCTCGTGGACAGCCTGGAGACCCCCCTGACTTGTTCCCGACGCCAAAACCTCTTATATATATAGAAACCCCCAGAACATAACCTAGATCGGGAGTTCCGCCGCCGCAAGCATCTGTAGCCACCGAAAACCAATATAGACCCGTTCCGGCACCCTGCCGGAGGGGGGAATCCTTCACCGGTGGCCATCTTCATCATCCCGGCGCTCTCCATGACGAGGAGGGAGTAGTTCACCCTCGGGGCTGAGGGTATGTACCAGTAGCTATGTGTTTGATCTCTTTCTTTCTCTCTCGTGTTCTTGAGGTGGTACGATCTTGATGTATCGCGAGCTTTGCTATTATAGTTGGATCTTATGATGTTTCTCCCCCTCTACTCTCTTGTAATGGATTGAGTTTTCCCTTTGAAGTTATCTTATCGGATTGAGTCTTTAAGGATTTGAGAACACTTGATGTATGTCTTGCATGTGTTTATCTGTGGTGACAATGGGATATCACGTGATCTACGTGATGTATGTTTTGGTGATCAACTTGCGAGTTCCGTGACCTTGTGAACTTATGCATAGGGGTTGGCACACGTTTTCGTCTTGACTCTCCGGTAGAAACTTTGGGGCACTCTTTGAAGTACTTTGTGTTGGTTTGAATAGATGAATATGAGATTGTGTGATGCATATCGTATAATCATACCCATGGATACTTGAGGTGACATTGGAGTATCTAGGTGACATTAGGGTTTTGGTTGATTTGTGTCTTAAGGTGTTATTCTAGTACGAACTCTTGAATAGATCGATCAGAAAGAATAACTTTGAGGTGGTTTCGTACCCTACCATAATCTCTTCGTTTGTTCTCCGCTATTAGTGACTTTGGAGTGATTCTTTGTTGCATGTTGAGGGATAGTTATATGATCCAATTATGTTATTATTGTTGAGAGAACTTGCACTAGTGAAAGTATGAACCTTAGGCCTTGTTTCATAGCATTGCAATACCATTTACGCTCACTTTTATCGCTTGTTACCTTGCTGTTTTATATTTAGATTACAAAAATCTATATCTACCATCCATATTGCACTTGTATCACCATCTCTTCGCCGGACTAGTGCACCTATATAATTTACCATTGTATTGGGTGTGTTGGGGACACAAGAGACTCTTTGTTATTTGGTTGCAGGGTTGTTTGAGAGAGACCATCTTCATCCCTCGCCTCCCACGGATTGATAAACCTTAGGTCATCCATTTGAGGGAAATTTGCTACTGTCCTACAAACCTCTCGCACTTGGAGGCCCAACAACGTCTACAAGAAGAAGGTTGTGTAGTAGACATCATGCGTCGATCAAACCCTCGCCCTCATCATCCACTTCATATTCGTCTTCATCAACTTCATTGGTTTGAGACCAATTGTTGGAGTAAACAGCCATAGTCGACATATATGCCTCATCATTGAAAGTACAAAGTAAAATGACAAAGGAAAAGTAATCAATCTAAAACATATGTGCACATTTGTCAACAACAAAAAAACAAGAACAAAATTTATACCTTGTGGGCATTCATCAAGCACTATGTGTGCATCGACCGACGGCGCAACAAATTGCGAGGTTTCCGGTGCTTCAGGCAGCGGTGGCGCGGCCGGCTTCGCTCCTGCCTTCTTTATCACCTCTTTCCTCTTCTTTTGGGACGTCGTCGCGGTCACGGTGGCCGCCATGGGTCGTTTGGAGGCGGAGCTTCGTGGCTACACGGTGAGCGGCGGTGCGACGCCACCTTGCGCACTCATCCGGGGCGGCATGAAGAACCCGCGCGCGAGTCTGGTGTTCGGAGCCGCAGCGGCGCCGACAGAGGTCAAGCCAGCGTTAGGGTTTGCAGCGGCGACAGAGAGGTCGCACGTGTATGGAGGGGTTAGGGGGATGTCGGTGCGCCCGTCCACGGCTGGAGTTCGCCGGCAGCGGCGCGGGGTGGGGCAAAAGCGGGCACGGGTGAAGAGTTCAGTTGCGGTTGCTCGCTTCGCGCGCGATTTATTTCTGTCGCACGTGAGGCAACGGACACCCGAAAAAACCAGTGCACGAGGCCGCTCTGTTCAGCGCGTGCAATTTTTGCGCGTCTGCTGGAGCAGACGATTCGGTCGCGCGCGCTATAATTCTGTTTTTTCAGGTGCGCGTCTTATTTAGCGTCTCTGTTGGAGATGCTCTTAGGCCTTGTACAATACTAGATGCTTATGGAGGTGTTTAGAAAAATAAACATGATTTTTCTGAAGCACCAGTGTCTATTTCTAGAGGAGCAACGCCTAATTAAGCGACTACCCTCTACAAATAAGCATCGGTGCATAAAGAAAGACTGGTTTATTTCTCTAAGAACATCACCTAAGTGTCTTGCGGTTCCAGCCAGCCGCGAGATCAGGACGACGCATCTTCCCGTGAAAACCACGCCTGACCGCGGTGTTGGCGGACGATGGCGGCATCTGTGACGTCGTTTCCTTTTCGGGGCATCGTTGTTGCAGGTTATATCAACTTAATCAGGATGTTCCGGGGGAAACCCTAGATCTGTATCTACCGTCGGACGATGATGGCGCCTTTGGTGTCGTTCTCACTCCTGGGGCATTGTTTCGGAGCAAGTGTTGGGCGGAGAGGACAAGAGGAGGAGCGGTGTTTCATCTACCGCAAGGCCGACGACGGATCCAGACGGCATGGCGCTGCGGAGTTTCGATGACTGATACATCTCCAATGTATCTACTTTTCCTAACGCTTTTCCTCTTGTTTTGGACTCTAATTTGCATGATTTGAATGAAACTAATCCCGGACTGACGCTGTTTTTAGCAGAACTACCATGGTGTTGTTTTTGTGCGGAAATAGAAGTTCTCGGAATGAAATGAAACTTTGTGAGGAATTTTTACACAATAAAAGAGAATTTCTGGAGCCAAGAACCACCGGGCGGGGGCACCTGGGTGGGCACAACCCATCAGGGCGCCCCCCTCCAGGCGCGCCCAGGTGGGTTGTCCCCACCTGGTGGCCCCGCAGACCCTGAAACCAACGCTATAAAATCCTATTTTCGGAGAAAAAAATCAGGGAGAAAGAATTATCGCGTTCCACGAGACGGAGCAGCCGTCACCTCCTGTTCTTCATCGGGAGGCCAAATGTGGAGTCTGTTTAGGCCTCTGGAGAGGTGGATCTTCGTTCTTCATCATGACCAACCCTTCTCCATCGCCAATTCCATGATGCTCCCCACCGGGAGTGAGTAATTCTTTCGTAGGCTCGCTGGTCGGTGAGGAGTTGGATGAGATTCATCATGTAATCGAGTTAGTTTTGTTAGGGCTTGATCCCTAGTATCCACTATGTTTTGAGATTGATGTTGCTATGACTTTGCCATGCTTAATGCTTGTCACTTTGGGCCCGGGTGCCATGATTACAGATCTGAAACATTTATGTTATCACCATTATATCCATGTTCTAGATCCGATCTTGCAAGTTATAGTCACCTACTACCCCGGAATGACAATAGTCGGGACCACTCCCGGTGATGACCGTAGTTTGAGGGGTTCATGTATTCACCGTGTGTTAATTCTTTGTTCCGGTTCTCTATTTAAATGAGGCGCTAATATCCCTTAGTTTCCAATTGGACCCCGCTGCCACGGGAGGGTAGGACAAAAGATGTCATGCAAGTTTTTTCTATAAGCATGTATGACTATTTACGGAATACATGACTACATTATATTTATGAACTAGAGCTAGTGTTGTATCGCCCTAGTTATGACTGTCACATGATGAATATCATCCAACAAATTACCGATCCAATGCCTACGAATTTATCTTGTATTGTTCTTGCTAAGTTACCGCTGCTGTCGTTACTGTTGCACTTGTCACAAAACTACTGCTATCACTGTTACCGTTACTATTGCTGCTGCTACTATTATCAAAATTATCATACTACTTTGCTATTGATCACTTTGCTGTAGATAATTAATCTCCAGGTGTGGTTGAATTGAAACCTCACCTGCTAATACTTACAAATATTCTTTGGCTCCCCTTCTGCCGAATCTATAAATTTGGGTTGAATACTCTACCCTCGAAAACTGTTGCGATCCCCTATACTTGTGGGTTATCAAGACCTTTTTCTGGCGCCTTGCCGGGGAGCATAGCTATATTTGTTGAGTCACTTGGGATTATTGAAGGAAATATGCCCTAGAGGCAATAATAAAGTTGTTATTTTATATTTCCTTATATCATGATAAATGTTTATTATTCATGCTAGAATTTTATTAACCGAAAACTTGATACATGTGTGGATACATAGACAAAACACAGTGTCCCTAGTAAGCCTCTACTAGACTAGCTCGTTAATCAAAGATGGTTAAGTTTCCTAACCATAGAAATGTGTTGTCATTTGATGAACGAGATCACATCATTAGGAGAATGATGTGATGGAAAAGACCCATCCGTTTGAAGGAAATATGCCCTAGAGGCAATAATAAAGTTGTTATTTATATTTCCTTATATCATGATAAATGTTTATTATTCATGCTAGAATTGTATTAACCAGAAACTTAGTAGATGTGTGAATACATAGACAAACAGAGTGTCACTAGTATGCCTCTACTTGACTAGCTCGTTAATCAAAGATGGTTAAGTTTCCTAGCCATAGACATGAGTTGTCATTTGATTAACGGGATCACATCATTAGAGAATGATGTGATTGACATATGAACCATTTGTTATCTTAGCACGATGATTGTTTAGTTTGTTGCTATTGCTTTCTTCATGACTTATACATGTTCCTATGACTATGATATTATGCAACTCCCGAATGCCGGAGGAACACTTAGTGTGTTATCAAACATCACAACGTAACTGGGTGATTATAAAGATGCTCTACAAGTGTCTCCGATGGTGTTTATTGAGTTGGCATAGATCGAGATTAGGATTTGTCACTCCGACTATCGGAGAGGTATCTCTGGGCCCTCTCGATAATGCACATTGAGGGAGTCCTGAATTAGGGGGTATCCGGGCAGCCGGACTATATACATCGACCGGACTATTGAAGCGTGAAGATACAAGACTCAAGACTCCGTCCCGTGTCCGGATGGGACTCTCCTTGGCGTGGAAGACAATCTTGGCGATCTGGATATTATAATTCCTTCCTTGTAACCGACTCCATGTAAACCCTGGCTCTCTCCGGTGCCTATATAAACCGGAGAGGTTGGTCCTTAGAAGGCCGATCACAATTACAATCATAATCATCATAGGCTAGCTTCTAGGGTTTAGCCTCTACGATCTCGTGGTAGATCTGCTCTTGTACTACTCATATAGTCAATATTAATCAAGTAGGAAGTAGGGTTTTACCTCCATCGAGAGGGCAGAACACAGGTAAACATTGTGTCCCTTGCTTCCTGTTACCATCAACCTAGACGCATACGGTCGGGACCCCCTACCCGAGATCCACCGGTTTGACACCGACATTGGTGCTTTCATTGAGAGTTCCTACGTAGCGTCGCTGCGGGGCTTGATGGCGCCTTCAATCGTCAACAACACGGTCCAGGGCGAGACTTTTCTCCCCGGACAGATCTTCGTGTTCGGCGGCTTCGCACTGCGGGCCAATTCGCTTGGCCATCTGGAGCAGATCGACAGCTACGCCCACACCGTGTCGAGTTGGAAACTTGAACTACACGGCCTACATTCATGGAGACTTGATCTTCGACGGATTCAGGCCTGTGCCGGGAGCACCAGACAGTCACGATGAGCATGGCTTAGACCTGCTGTCGGACAATGCTTGGGGTATCACCCCTGCAGTAGCCCCGGACCTAAATCCGGAGTAGGCTGCGTTGCCTAAGGACGGAGGGATGGACCCCGCCCCGCAGGCCGCACACTCATCGGCGTTGGAGCCGAACACAGGTCTCACCTCTGTATAAGCCTGTGACTCCAGACCCTCGGACTCGTATCCAGTTGTGGGTTCCGGTCCACGGCGCTCCCGAAAACCCGGCCGAGCGAGGTTGGGCCCCGGTAATGGAGTTTACGCTGCGGATATCTTTCAAGACTTTCGCCCTTCAAATACATGCTGAACTCATTAAAGTCTCTCTCTTTGTCGAGAGGCTGGGCGAACTATGTTCGGCTCGAGTGGGAAGCAGGCGACGAAGGAATTCGTTGCCCACCCACCACCCACTTCATTGCCACGGTCGATGATCTAACCGACGTGCTCGACTTCGACTCCGAAGACATCGACGGTATGGACGACGATGCAGGAGAAGCACATGAACCACCGCTCACAGGGCGGTGGAAAGCCACTTCCTCCTATGATATATATATGGTGGACACTCCGAAGGAAACCAATGGTGATGAGGCAACGGAGGATAACCCCTCAGGGAGAAGAACAAAACATGGGCGTCATTGACGCCGCCCCAAGCCCCGCCACAGTAACACCGGCCCAGGAGACGAAAACAATCCGGATGGTGCCGAAGAGAATACAACCCTGATCAGCCCGCCTTCGAGCAGGCCGAGCAGGAAGATGAGTAGGTCGGCCCAGCCGAACAGGCGACGGACAGATATCCAGAGGAGGACAACTACATGCCCACCTCCGAAGACGAGATTAGCCTCGGCGACGACGAGTTCGGCGTGCCTGAGGATCCCGTAGAGCAGGAGCTCTTCAAGCGTCGGCTTATGGCCACTGCAAGGAGCCTGAAAAATAAGCAGCAGCAACTTCAAGCTGATCAAGACCTGCTCACAGATAGATGGACTGAAGATCCTGGCAGCCGAGGAATATGGACTCGAGCGCCACACGGCTGACCGGCCACCTCGTGGCCGGGATAAAACGGCCTATCGCCCCAATACCAGCCAAGATCGATCTACGAATCACAGGGGCGCGCCCAAACGCGCGATGACGACCGTCACGCCAGACATACTATCAACAAGTACGGCCGGGCCGAACGCAGCCACCCAGAGCAATTCGAACTGCGTAGCCACATAGCCCGGCACAGAGGAGCCGCGCACCCCCTCTGCTTCACTGACGAAGTGATGGATCATGAATTCCCAGAAGGGTTCAAACCCGTAAACATCGAATCATACGATGGCACAACAGACCCTGCAGTATGGATTGAAGATTTCTTTCTCCACATTCACATGGCCCGCGGAGATGATCTACACGCCATCAAATATCTTACCCTTAAGCTCAAAGGACCCGCCCGCATCAAGCTAAACAGCCTGCCAGCAAATTCCATTGGCAGTTGGGAAAACCTGGAAGACACATTCCTCGACAACTTCCAGGGCACATATGTGCGACCACCGGACACCGATGACTTGAGCCACACTACTCAACAGCCCAGAGAGTCAGCCAGGAAATTCTGGACTCGGTTCCTAACTAAAAAGAACCAAATAGTCGACTGTCCGGTCCGGACGCCGAAGCCCTGGCGTCTATTAAGCATAATATCCGTGACGAGTGGCTCGCCCGACACCTCGGCCAGGAAAAACCCAAGTCCATGGCAGCTCTCACAACACTAATGACCAGCTTTTGAGCGGGCGAGGACAGCTGGTTGGCTCGCAGCAGCACTACTCCACATTCTGGCACTTCGGATGGCCACGACAATAACGGCAAGCCATGACGTAACAGACATAAGAGATGGAACAACGGGCGGACAAAGATCAAGACACGATACCAACGCCGGATTCAGCGGATCCAAGTCTGGTCAACGAAGAAGCCGTTCAAAAGAAACAATCGAGGACCGCCCGGTCTAGACCAGTATCTTTGGAGTGCTCGTGCCAAATTCATGGCACCGGACAAGCCCGACCAACCACACCAACAGAGAGGCTGGGTGTTCAAACAGGCCGCAAAATAAACACGAAAACAAGGACAAGGGGTTGCACAACGACGACGAAGAGCCCGGCGTCCGAACACGGGACAAGAACTTTCCCCCCAGGTGAAAACGGTCAACATGATCTACGCCACTCACATTCCCAAGAGGGAACGGAAGCGAGCACTACGGGACGTCTATGCGATGGAGCCAGTCGCCCCCAAATTCAACCCATGGTCAGTGATGAAGCTATGTACCTAGGGTAGGGTCATTGACCTGTCCAAGATACCCTCCCCAAGGACATCTCTAGAAGAATCACCTTTCAATCGACTCATAAGTGTTCCACTCGACAGACTCGAAGACACTTGACCATGAAGCCAACCACTCGACAGCCAGGAGATCTAAAGTCACTCTGCACGCTAACGGTCGGTCATTAAGTAGCTTTTATGGTCATTATAGCACTTTATTTGCAGCGTTACTGATAATGCCTGACCTTAATGTACCTTAACCCTGCATAACTGAGGGCCGGAGGGGTCTGGCGAACTCTATATAAGCCACCCCCTCCTCAGTGTCAAGGGTTCGCAGCCCTGTAATTCATACACGCATAATCCAGTCGACTGCCTCCGGGCTCCGAGACGTAGGGCTATTACATCCTCCAAGAAGGGCCTGAACTCGTAAAACTTGTGCGTACACAACTACTCCATAGCTAGGATCTTGCCTCTCCATTCCTACCCCACTACATTACTGTCAGACTTAGAACCACGACAGTTGGCGCCCACCTTGGGGCAGGTGTCTTAGCGACTTGTTGGAGAATTTGCAGTTTTTTCCGATCCCCTTCATCATGGTTTTAGGCGGAGGTTTGGCTGAGGGCCACGAGATCCGTCTCGGCGCGCTCGTGTTCATCACCGATGACTCCGCTTGGCTTCAGGAGGCACCACTCGACGTCGGACGCTCCCGTTCATGAACAACGCACTGGCGATGCATCCGTGGCGTCCTCTTGCGGCAGCCGTCGACTCAGTATCGGTCGGCTCCTGTGGCGTCCTCCCTTCCTGTTGCCTGCCGGCGCAAGCGTTCCGGTCGGTCGAGGCTCCAGCGGTGGGCGAGGCATGCGGTGGCTCGCCAGTCGGCCACCCCCAAGTCGCGGTGATCGAGCCCGACAAATCTCTCTACGGCCTGTTCGACTGGCTCCGCAGAGACTGCATCCGAGTGTGACAGCAGTGATCTAGCGGCGGAAGTCCTGATGGTCGATGGACCACGCAGTCCTCCCGGCTTTCCTCGCGCTGACGGTGGCAGCGGCGGAGGCGCTCCGTCGCATGCCCATGAAGAGTACCTCCCCGAGCCCCTCACTTCGCTGCAGAGGGAGGAACTTCGCCGCCGGAACATGGATGCACTTCACACTCCTATAGTTGGAGAAACCCCCAAGGCCTGTGCCTTGGAAGACGCGCACTTGGCCAACTTGGCTGAGCACACTCGACCGGAGAATCTCCAGCGAGTACTCGACGAACGAGCGCGACAACGGGTCTCAACATCCAGTCGACGTCAGCTCTTTCAGCCACCGACTCAGGTATATCGAACTCCGGTTCAAAATTTAGCAGCCGCGGCCCGCATAGCAGAGTCGATTCAGCCTTCCCAGTCCGAGGCTGGCAGAGGCTTGTTGCAGATCAGAGTATTGCTCCGGGCAGCAGGAGACAAGAATTCAGCTGTATCACAGTCGCGGAATAGGATCCACAACAAATCCGTTGTTGCAAATACAGTTCAGTCGGCTCACAGCCCAAGATCGCCCCCGAGGCGTGAGGGCCGTGGAGACCGGCGAGATCAGTATAGGAACCGTAAGCAGTATGATCACCAACTCGATCGCGATGATCGACGTCGAGTGCCCACCCCTCCCCCAAGGAGTGGGTCATACGTGCCTCGACAACAGGATGACAGACGCCCTCACAGTGCTGGGCGAAGGATTCCAGTCGACCCGAAGAACCGAGCTTTGATGCGAGATCCATTCTCATTCGTGGTTTGGTCGTGAAGCGAGCTCACCGAGGAGGTCATGACAGAGATGTACCCACCAGATGGCGAGTGCGTCTCAGACCGAGTGCTTCAAAGAGCCATCAGGGCCGCAGTGATTCCTCCCAATTTCAGGTTGGCGACTGGAGTCAGTAAGTTCACTGGTGAGTCCAAACCTGATACTTGGCTTGAGGACTACCGAGTGCCTGTTCAGATTGGCGGCGGTAATGATGAAGTGGCCATGAAACACCTGCCTCTCATGTTGGAGGGCTCGGCCAGAGCGTGGCTGAACCAGTTAGCACCCAACAGCATTTACTCTTGGGAAGATCTTTCCCGAGTGTTTGTCAGAACGTTTGAAGGGACCTGCAAGCGACCAGCAGGGTTGACAGAATTGCAATCTTGCGTGCAGAAGACAAATGAAACTTTGAGGGATTACATCTAGAGATGGACCACGTTGCATCACACAGTGGAGGACGTATCGGATCACCATGCAGTTTGTGCCTTCAAGGAAGGCGTTAAGTATAGAGAACTAAATCTGAAATTCGGTCGTACCGGAGACATGTCTCTGAGTCGAATGATGGAGATTGCCACCAAGTATGCTAATGGTGAAGAAGAGGATCGTCTCCGAAGTGGCAAGCACAAGTCATTCGCTCATGAAACCGGAGGAGGAAATTCCAGTCGGAAGCAGAAGCGGAAAGCCGAGCTAGCTGCTCCTGGAGAAGCTTTGGCCGTGACTCAAGGAAAACTTAAGGGGAAGCCCAAAGGGCCTTGGAACCCCAATAAAGTGAAGGATCAAGACGGAAATGATGTGTTAGATTTGCCATGCCACATTCACACAAAGAAAGATGAAGAGGGTGAACTCATTTACCCAAAGCATACCACTCGACAGTGTCGGCTCTTGATCCAGCAGTTCCAGGGGAAACAACCCAAAGATAAGGAAAAGGAGTCGGACATAGTTGAAAACAAGGAAGATAGTGATGATGGATACCCCCAGGTCAATTCCACCTTGATGATTTTTGCTGACGTTGAAAGCAAAAGTCGATTGAAAGTTATCAACCGAGAGGTGAATATGGTCGCTCCGTGACACCCAGTTATTTGAAATGGTCTCGGTCGCCATCACATTCGACCCGGTCGACCAGCCGACGCACATAGCCACCCCTGGGAGGCAAGCTTTGGTGGTCGACCCAGTTGTCGAAGCCACTCGACTGACTAAAGTTTTGATGAATGGTGGCAGTGGTCTGAATATACTTTATGCAGAGACGTTGAAAGGGATGGGCATTCCGATGTCCAGGCTCAGTACCAGTAACATGAGTTTCCATGGAGTCATTCCTGGAAAGAAGGCCGAGTCACTCGGTCAGATTGCTCTTGATGTGGTTTTCGGGGACTCCAAGAATTTCCGAAAAGAAAAGTTGACGTTTGAAGTCGTGGATTTCCAGAGTGCTTATCACGCTATTCTGGGAAGGCCAGCGTATGCACGTTTCATGGCTCGACCATGTTATGTATACCTTAAACTGAAGATGCCAGGCCCTAAAGGTGTGATCACTATCACCGGCAATCGGAAGAAAGCGGAAGAGTGTTTTCAGAAAGGCTCAAAGATCGCCGATGCTCAGATGGTAGTGGTAGAGCTGCAGGAATACCAGAAAATTGCAGACCCGAGTGATTTGTTGCGGGCCAAGAGGCCCGCTACGGAATCAGCGTTTCAGTCGTCCGGTGAGACAAAGCCGATTCACATTCACCCGACCGACCCCAATGCTGCTCCGACTCATATCTCAACAACACTCGACTCCAAATAGGAAGAAAGCGCTCACCCAGTTCCTCCGTGAGAACTGGGACATCTTCGCATGGAAACCTTCGACATGCCGGTGTTCCCGAGGAACTGGTGAGCATCGTTCTGAGTCGGCGAAGGTAAAACCGGTCAAGGAACATCTTCGACGGTCCGCCGTATAGAAGAGAGAAGCAATCGGTGAAGAAGTGGCTCGACTCCTTGCAGCGGAGTTTATCCGAGAGATTTACCACTCCAAGTGGCTCGCTAATGTTGTCATGGTCCCCAAGAAGAACAATTCACTTCGCATGTGCATTGACTTCAAACATATCAATCGGGCCTGCCCGAAAGATCATTTTCCTCTCCCCCTCATCGACCAGATAGTCGACTCAACTGCGGGATGTGAACGCCTGTCTTTTTTAGACGCCTATTCCGGTTACCATCAGATACGTCTGTATGGACCCGACGAGATCAAAACAGCTCTCATCACTCCATTCGGGTGCTTCTGTTATGTTACCATGCCATTCGGCCTAAAGAATGCTGGAGCCACATTCATGAGGATGATCCAGAAGTGTTTGCTCACTCAAATCAATCGGAATGTGGAAGCGTACATGGATGATATTGTGGTCAAGTCACGAAAGGGTTCAGACCTGCTGACTGACCTTGCTGAAACTTTTTCCAATCTCAGGAGGTATGATATCAAGCTTAATCGATCAAAGTGTACATTCGGAGTTCCTGGCGGAAAGTTACTTAGTTTTCTCGTTTCCGAACGAGGAATCGACGCCAAACCAGAGAAAGTTGGTACTGTACTCCGAATGAAACGTCACTGCGTGTGCACGATGTCGAAGCTTCTTGGTTGCTTGGCGCTTTAAGTCGATTCATTTCTCGTCTCGGTGAAAAGGCATTGCCTCTATACCGATCGATGAAGAAGTCGGACACGTTAAGTGGACTCCGAAGGCTGATGCAGCGTTTGCGAGCTAAAACCCTGCTCTCCACCCAGCCGGTGCTTGCTGCCCCAATCAGCAAGAAGAGCCTTTGCTGCTTTACATTGCAGCCACAGGACAAGTTGTCGATGCAGTACTTACGGTCGGCGGGAAGAAGAAGGAAAAGCCTTTAAAGTTCAAATACCAAAGATATTATGTTTCTGAAGTTTTAACTCCGTCAAAGTAAAGATATCCACATTATTAGAAGCTTGTTTATGGGATTTATATGACCACAAAGAAGGTTGCACATTACTTCTCTGACCATTCCATTACAGTCGTCAGCGACGCTCCATTGTCAGAGATTCTGCACAACGGAGATGCAACTGGTCGACTGGCAAAATGGGCGATTGAATTCCTTCCCCTAGATATCAAGTTTGAGGCAAAGAAAGCCATCAAGTCCCAAGCAATAGCAGATTTCGTCACCGAGTGGATTGAACAACAACTGCCGACTCAAGTTCACTTGGAGCACTGGACCATGTTCTTTGATGGTTCCAAGATGCTGAATGGTTCCGGTGCTGGGGTAGTGTTAGTTTTCCCCCGAGGAGATCAGCTTAGATATGTTCTTCAAATTCACTTTGATTCCTCCAACAACGAAGCAGAATATGAAGCACTTTTGTATGGGTTGCGTATGGCCATTTCACTCGGCGTCAAATCGCCTCATGGTCTATGGCGACTCAGATTTGGTGGTTAATCAAGTGATGAAGGAGTGGGACGTCAAGTCGGCCATGACTGGTTACTGCAATGCAGTGAGAAAGCTAGAGAAGAAATTTGAGGGGTTAGAGCTTCATCATATACCCCGACTGAAAAATCAAGCAGCTGATGATTTGGCAAAAATAGGTTCCAAGAGAGAAGCCATTCCCAGCAATGTGTTTTTGGAACACATCCACACGATCGTTCAAGAGGATCCTTTCACCGAAGAGGCTCCGCAACCAAAAAGTGCCACAGATCCGGTGAAGTTGAGGTTACGGCGGTGGTCGACTTGATCATGGAAGTCTTGGTCATCACTCCATTTGGGCGGTGCCGTACATCGCGTACATCCTAAGGAAAGAACTCCCGAAGAATGAAGAAGAGGCTCGATGATCATCCGTCGATCCAAGGCCTTCTTTGTGATAAAGGGACAGTTATACGGAAAGCGCGATCGAGTCGGTCAGAAGTGTATAACGCCAGAAGAAGGTCAAATAATTCTTGAGGATATCCACTCGGGGACCTGTGGTCATCATGCGTCCTCTCGGACCATTGTGGCTAAAGCATACCGAGCGGGGTTTTACTGGCCAAGAGCAAATGAAATGGCGAAAGAGATAGTAGACAAATGTGAAGGATGTCAGTTCTACTCCAATATGTCACACAAACCCGCGTCGGCCTTGAAGACCATTCCACTCGTCTGGCCCTTCGCTGTTTGGGGATTAGATATGATTGGACCACTGAGAACTGGCATGAGCGGCTTCACTCACGTGCTAGTGGCAGTCGACAAGTTCACTAAATGGATTGAAGCTAAGCCTATCAAGAATCTCGATGCTTGCACTGCTATCAGTTTCATCAGAGAGTTGATATTCAGATATGGAGTTCCGCATAGCATCATTACTGATAATGGATCAAACTTCGATTCTGACAAGTTCAGAGCCTTTTGCGCCTCTCAAGGCACACGAGTCGACTACGCTTCGCTCACCCCGATCGAATGGACAAGCGGAACGAGCAAACGGTCTAATTCTCAAAGGATCGAAACCCCGATCGATGCGCGATCTCAAGCACGCAGCGGGTGCATGGGTCGACGAACTTCCATCAGTTCTTTGGGGATTGAGGACCACCCTAATCGGTCAATGGGCCGAACTTCGTTCTTTTACGGTCTATGGAGTCAAGAAGCAGTTCGCCAGTGACTTGCTTCACAATGCACCCCGAGTCGAGCTCTACTCGGAAGATGAAGCGTAACAAGCCCGGCAGACGCGATGACCTCCTAGAAGAGGAAAGAGAGATGGCTCTGATCCGATCGACTATTTATCAGCAAGATTTGCGTCGATTCCATGCCAGAAATGTGAAGAGTCGAGCATTCCAAGAAGGAGACTTGGTCCTACGAGTAGATCAACAGAAACCACACAAGCTCGCTCCCACTTGGGAAGGCCCCTTCATCATCACCAGAGTTCTCCACAATGGAGCGTACCATCTTTACAATGTCGATCGCTGATTGATGAGCCACGAGCTTGGAATGCGAGCTGCTCAGCCTTTATACTTAAGTACTCACTCGGATGAGATGTAATAAGAAATACCTCTGTAGTTTATTTATCAAAGACAAGACTGTTATAATTTTCCCGATGATTGTTGTTGCTTTTGTTTACGTAAGAAACCCCCGATTGGGTAGCTTAGCTGCGAATCCGTTTAGACTAAGTTAGTAAAAAAAATTCCTCTGCGAGTGACGAGAGCAAGCCTCTCACTCGGAGGCTTAGTCTGAATCCATTTCGCCTAAGTACTTGAAAATCCTACCGAGTGGTGAGCCAGCCTCCCACTCGGGGGCTTAGCCGTAGTCCAAGTACTCGCCTAAGTTTAAAAATCCTCACCGAGTGGTGAGCCAGCCTCCCACTCGGGGCTTAGCTGCAGTCCAAGTACTCGCCTAAGTTTAAAAATCCTACCGAGTGGTGAGCCAGCCTCCCACTCGGGGCTTAGCCGCATCCAAGTACTCGCCTAAGTTTAAAAAATCCCACCGAGTGGTGAGCCAGCCTCCCACTCGGGGGCTTCTTCAGAGTCCAAGTACTCGCCTAAGTTTAAAAAATCCTACTGAGTGGTGAGCCAGTCTCCCACTCGGGGGCTTAGCTGCAGTACAAGTACTTGCCTAAGTTTAAAAAATCCTACCGAGTGGTGAGCAATCCTCTCACTCGGGGGCTTAGCTGCAGTCCAAATACTCGCCTAAGTTTGAGAATTCCTACAGAGTGAAGAGCAATCCTCTCACTCGAGGGCTTAGCTGCAGTTCAAGTACTCGCCTAAGTTTGAGAAATCCTACCGAGTGACGAGCAATCCTCTCACTCGGAGGCTTAGCTGCAGTCCAGTACTCGCCTAAGTTTGAGAAATCCTACCGAGTGAAGAACAATCCTCTCACTCGGGGGCTTAGCTGCAGTCCAAGTACTCGCCTAAGTTTGAGAAATCCTACCGAGTGGCGAGCAATACTTTCACTCGGAGGCTTAGATGCAGTCCAGTACTCGCCTATGTTCGAAAACATACCGATTCGCAAGGACGACGAGGTGCAGGTCGACTGCTACCTTCTCCTTCGGAGCTGCGCCACAAGTACAACGTATGCTCCATCCCGATCCGCAAGGACAACGAGGTGTGGGTCGACTGCTACCTTCTCCTTCGGAGCTGCGCCACAAGTACAACGTGCGCTCCATTCCGATCCGCAAGGACGATGAGGTGCAGGTCGACTGCTACCTTCTCCTTAGGAGCTGCGCCACAAGTACAACGTGCGCTCCATTCCGATCCGCAAGGACGACAAGGTGCAGGTCGACTGCTACCTTCTCCTTCGGAGCTGCGCCACAAGTACAACGTGTGTTCCTTCCCTTCCTGCAAGGGCAATGATGCGCAGGTCGACTGAATCTTCCACCTCAGAGCTGCATCTCAAACACAAAGACTATTCCGAGTGAAGAGCAAAGTCCACTCGAAGGCAAATGCAAGCATATTCAGAAGTAAAACAAGTTCAGATAAATCTTAAAGGTTCCAAACCGCAGATCAAAGTACTCGGGCTCTCAGCCCGAAGGAGTTTAACGGTTACAAAATCCACTCGGCATTCCGAGGCAAATTTAAGGTGAGGCATAAAAGTTTGTTCACTCCAGGGGAGGAGGACTGGCAGGCTCGACGAACTCGTCCAGGTCGACACCATCGGCGATCCGAGTGGCAGCAGCAATGAAAGTCTCCATAAAGGATCGGAAATCGTGCTTCTTGGTGTTGGCAACCTTGATTGCTGCCAGCTTATCTTCTCGCGCCTCTTTACAATGGACACGAACCAAAGACAGAGCCACATCAGCACATCACCGAGCAGAAGACTTCTTCCACTCCTGCACTCGACCAGGGATCTCATTGAGTTGAGTCATCAGGGACTCGAGGTTGTTCTGGAGTGTCTCCCCTGGCCAAAGTGCTGTGTCGATCCGCGACGTGGCGACTTTCAGTCGAGCCAAGTAGTCAACAACGCCGTCGATGCGGGATTCCAGTCGGAGCAGGTTCATAGCAGTTTCGTCCTTCACGGGAGAATTGATAGGGTCCAAATTTGGTTCGATTTGCCCAGTCTCCTCCTCGAAGTCTCGGCAAAGCTCTGCATGCGCAATCCAAGGATGAGTCAATAGCCGTATGCCGAGTCGACAAAGATGAACCAACCGGAACGGGATACGTACCTTCAAGCTTGATGAATAACTTCTTGGTGAGGCTCCTCAGATAGCTTTCCAGGTCATCCCTCCTGCGAGCAATGCCTTCCATCTTCTTGTTCAGGATAAGCTTGTCCTTCTTCAAGCAGGTTACCTCCTTGTTGGCTTCATCCAGAGCAAATTTCATCTTCGCGTTCTCCTCCTCCAGTTTGCCGACTGAAGCCAGCTTCTGTTCAGCCAGAGCAGTTTGGTCGTCGGCCTTATTTTGTGCAGCAACCAGATCGTGATCCTTTTTTAACAGAGCCTGGTTCAGTTTTTCTGAAAAGAAATAACGCTCAGTTTAGAAAGAGCAAAATGATATACGGGTCTAAGGCAAAACAATAGACAAAGCTTCCTTACCATTGGCGTCATCTTTGGCCTTCTGCAGCTCTGACTTGGCCAACTTCAGGTCAAGGTTGAGTTGAATCTGCTGCTTTTCCAAGTCGGCAAAGCGAGCTCCAAGGTCACAAGATTTCTGCAATCAGAGAGGATGGGTTATTTTGCAGAGAAAAAAGACAAAGACAATAAATACTAAGACTACGGTCGACTGCCCGCAGTCCACCATAGTCTCGGGGACTACACCCAGTGGGTGCACTTAGCGTGCCCCCACTGGTTCAGTAAACACTAGACGAGACCTTCTCAGCGCGAGTATATATATAAAAAAACAATAAGAAAGGCAGCAACAAACAAGTTCTTCAGACCATAGTTGACTGCCATCAGTCGACCACGATCTCGGGGACTACACCCAGTGGGTGCACTTAGCGTGCCCCCACTGGTTCAGTTTACACTCGACATGGACAGATCAGACCGAGTGAAGGAATTAAAATGTCAAGACTACAGTCGACTGCCCGCAGTCCACCGTAGTCTCGGGGACTACACCCAGTGGGTGCACTCAGCGTGCCCCCACTAGTCCAAAACTTCAATAACAAAAATTCAGCTCAAAGTATGGATTTGCTCAGTGACAAGTCGAAACACCCACTGGGTGCACAGATGCAAAGACCCTTGGAAAGAGAGTTTTCAGGTACCATATCCTAACAAAGCAAGCCAAGAAAACCAGTCGACGTCTTTGCTAACTTTGAACATTGCTTTGGAGAGCCGAAATTTGGCATCGTGGCGGCTTGATCGACATCCCGCACCATCTTCATCTTCTCCATCATAATACACCTTGGCGTATGGCTTCCTTGGCAGCATTCACTTAGTCCTCTGGGACATGATGGGTAGCAAAAACTGAAGGTGGATCGGCGGGAGCTTGAGCGGTCGAAGAAGAAGGCGGAGCACTTTCGGCGATTAGTGGCGAAGGTAAAAGAAGCACGATTGGCATCACCAGCGTCCTGAACGACTGGTTCAGCTATCAGCGTCGATGGTGGCACCTTGTCTGCAGGAGTTTTCCTATTTTTCCTCGTCAAAGGCCTCTCGGGCTCTTCATCGTCATCGTCGGGGAGGTCAATAATGTTGGGAGCTGTTCAAAGATCGGTCACCAAAATTGCATCACCCAATGGTATATATTACAGTTGGATCGACTAAATCAAGACAGGATGACAGAAATCCTACCCAGATTGGAGGTGACTGCATCTTCCATTGCCTCATCCTCATCCCTATAAGCTGAATTCCCGGAAGTAGCAGCGCTGCTAGTTCCAAAGTTCATCTGGTCAAATCAAGGAAAAAATAAACAACACAGAACATCGAGTGAATACAAAGGGAGACACTCACGCAGAAGCGACGGGGATGTCAATCTTAATCTTCGGCAATGTCTTCCGAGGCCTTTGCATTAGAACTTTGGGCTGCTTTGACGCTTTTTCGGTCGGAGCCGGTGAGGACGTCTTAGGGCGCTTTGAAGACGGGCCAGTCTGAGCAATCGCTTTTTCACGGGCGCTCGGCCGGTCTTGGTCGAGCTTGGATCGCCTCTCCCTGCGAGGAGGTGTCTCGACTTCTTCTTTGTCACTTGAGTCGTCACTTTCCTCGCTCCCCTCTCCGTCAGAATGCCAGTCGCCGCCGCTCGCCTCCCCTTCCGGGTCTTGCTCTTGCTCCCCGTTGGGCATTGAGTACATTTCGATAAGAGCCTGGCAGAAAAACAAGCAGAACAAAAGTCAATCGACGGAGCATAAATAGCTGCATGGTTAAAATTACAGTCGGAAATTCAGAGTTGAACCTTGTCCGGTCCATGGGACTGGTCGAGTGGAGGAATTCTCCTAGCTTCCCTAGGGTTGTCTCTGCTCCCAGTGATGCTCGTCAGCCACCCCTCCAGCGTGGCATCCTCGACCTCCTTCGGGTGGATCCGAGTGGTGTCCTCAGTGCCCGAATACATCCACATCAGATGGTCTCGAGCTTGAAGTGGCTGGATGCATCGTCGAAGGAAGACCTCCAAGAGGTCCATGCCAGTCACCCCGTCACGGATAAGCTGGACAACACGTTCGACCAACACCTTAACCCGCGCCTTCTCTTCCGGGATCACCTTCAAAGAGGAAGGCTTCCTCACTCGGTCCATGGAAAAAGGAGGGAGTCCGGTCAACTGCCATAGGGTCGGCTAGTCTTTGCAGTAAAACTAGGTCGACTGCCATCCATGGACCGAGTCGGGTAGGATCATGGCCGGAAAAGAACTTTTCCCTCTCATCTGAACCCCAAGACCCCCACACATCTGAATCACTTGTGTTCTCTCGTCACTCGGATTGGCCTTTTTCACCGTCTGAGAGCGACAGGTGAAAATGTGCTCGAAAAGGCCCCAATGAGGCCGACAACCCAAGAAATTCTCGCACAAGGACACGAAAGCAGCGAGGTACACGATTGTGTTGGGTGTGAAGTGGTGGGGTTGTGCCCCAAAGAAATTCAGAAATTCCCGAAAAAAAGGGTGAGGAGGCAACTAAAACCCACGGTCGACATGGGTGACCAAAAGAACGCACTCACCCTCCCGAGGCTGTGGCTCGGACTCCTTCCCCGAAGCCGCGCCCGATCCGTGGGGATCAGTCCTCCATTGGCCAGGTCGTCGAGGTCTCCTTGGCCGGATCTTGGCCGGATCTAGTCGCCTGGATCCAGCCTGCGGCAAGCCGGCCCTCGGCGAAGATCCGCCCGGTGGTCGTCTTCCTTCGCCTTTCTTTGTCGCTTTCTTCGCCCGCTCGGGGCCACCGTCTTCTCTTTCACCATATCGCCGCGGTGAGGCAGCGCCGCGAACAGCGGCACTTTGGGGCCAGCGGCCTTGGCGGATAAGTCCGAGAAGAGAGGAGGAAATGAGAACGCACTATTCAAAACCCGATCCGGCGCCTTATATGAGGTTACTTCCGGTGGCTGACTTGTAGGCCAGGCGATCTGTCAAATCCCATAGCGATCGCGGCGTGATACGTGGCGAAAAAGGTGGCGCGGAGATCGAGGCGTCTCTGCCTTATCCCATCTGATTAATGCGGCCTCCTCCGCCCCGCGCGCTTCCCGAAATTTGAATCCCGCGAAATCCGCGAGCTGCAGAACAACTTGTCAGACGGAAGATCTCCTCCGCTCTGTCACTCGGAGCTCTTCAAGTAAAGAAACTCACTTGACAGAAACAAAGAATGGATCAAGGCGACTGAAAAAGAAGTTGGTATCGTCACCTAGGTTCATTGATCCAGAGCAAAATATACTCATAGCACGAAAAATGGGTTGGAAGCGTGTTCAACTCCTTCCCCACTCAAACCTCATCCATTCGGGGGCTAATGATGAAGCTATGTACCTAGGGTAGGGTCATGGACCTGTCCAAGATACCCTCCCCAAGGACATCTCTAGAAGAATCACCTTTCAATCGACTCGAAGTGTTCCACTCGGCGGACTCGAAGACACTTGACCATGAAGCCAACCACTTTCGACCATGAAGCCAACCACTTTCGATAGCGGAGATCTAAAGTCACTCCATGCGCTAACGGACGATCATTAAGTAGCTTTTATGGTCATCATAGCACTTTATTTGCGGCGTTCTTCGATAACGCCCAACCTTAATGTACCTTAAACCCTGCATAGCGAGGGCCGGAGGAGGGTCGGCGAACTCTATATAAGCCACCCCTCCTCGGTGTCAAGGGTTCGCACCCTGTAATTCATACGCGATAATCCGATCGACCGCCTCCGGGCTCCGAGACGTAGGGCTATTACTTCCTCCGAGAAGGGTCTGAACTCGTAAAACTCGTGCGTATACAACTACTCCATAGCTAGGATCTTGCCTCTCCATTCCTACCCCGTACATTACTGTCAGACTTAGAACCACAACAGTCAGCTTGTCCGATCACCTTTGATCGTAGGGATCACCCTACTAGCATCCGTCACGGCGGCTCAGCCGCATTGGTCCTAGACCCAAACATCGACGGATTCCACCTCACGTGAGTTTTTATGGACGGCGGCAGCAGCCTGAACCTGCTTTATCAGGACACAGTGCGCAAAATGGGCATTGATCCCTCAAGGATCAAGCCCACCAAAACTACCTTTAAAGGTGTGATTCCTGGAGTAGAGGCCCGTTGCACTGTCTCTATAACATTGGAAGTGGTCTTCGGATTTCCGGATAACTTCCGAAGTGAAGAGTTAATCTTTGATATCGTCCCTCTCCGCAGTGGTTACCACGCACTGCTTGGACGAACCGCATTCGCTAGATTCAATGCGGTACCACACTACGCATACCTCAAGCTCAAGATGCCAGGACCACGCGGGGTCATAACAGTCAATGGAAACATGGACCGCTCTCTCTGAACAGAAGAGCATACTGCAGCCCTCGTGGCGGAAGTACAATGCGGCATCCTCCGACAAACCAATATGGCGACAACAACTTCGAGCACCGTCAAGCGAGTCCGGAGCACCCATAGCAGGATCATCGAGGCACGCGTCAAGAAGCGCGACTAGTAGTCCGGCCTCCGCTCAAGCCCCATCAAAGCAACATTCGTGCCGCAGCGTACACAATTACACACTCAAAATACCATGGGCGTGGCGGAGGCGCAACAATGACTCGATCAGCGGTCGCGGTATAACCGCTACATACCTTCATAACCCATCCTTCTTATTTTTCAGGACATTGCCTTAGAGCAGCCTCTTCAGAAGAGCCGGTTTGTCGGACTTACATAGGAGAGAAAACCAAGGAAGCAACAGGCTTTGCGCATAAAAGGAAATAGCCAGGTGGAATATGTTCACGATCGTTATGCCTGTTTTACATACCTACATGCAGCCTGTCCTTGGATAGGACATGTTAAATAGTCCTATTTACTTCTGCTTAATGCTACCGTCGTAAATATACGCTTAAACGTATTATTCATCAAATGGAAACAATATATAGCGTCGACTTATTATTCCCTATTTATGCATATTTCTTGCAAATGTTTATTTAATATTGCATCCGTACACCTTGGTACGGTTAGTTTGCCAGGGGCTTCTTATGACACCTCATAATACGGCATAACAAGTCCGAACACTTTCAACAGTGCGGCACCCGAACTTATAGCACTATATGCATCAGCTCCGAGTCACGTCTTTGGTCAATAGTTGGAGGTTTGCCCGACTCCCTTGTTTTGGTACCTTACGTTCCGTTATATCGGCTAAGGTAGCGCAGGGAGAACTACTGCGATTGTGTTCTGGTTCTTCCGGACGAGCACCTCAGTAGAGAAAGCCGAAAACTGACCGGCATGATGCGGCGAGAGCTGGTCCTTTGTTAGAGGTCTTAAAATCATAAAAGATTTTTTTAAGCTTTAGGTGATGAATCGGCCTCGTCCGATTAGGCGTATATAAGCGCCCCAATTGACCCTCCGAATTCTAGGGCTTCACCGAAATTTAAAATTGTAGACTTCTATGGCTAAGTGAAAGTTATAAAGGCGCATAGTCCGATTGCCTTGTTAAGCTCTTGCGGATACCTCCTTAAGGGACCAAAATTTGGATAAGAGTATCCGGGTTTTTCCAGGAACACCCCGGTACTAGTTACGTGGGGGCGGAAGCCGACGACTGGCCTACTTCCAGAATTCTATAAACAGCCGCACAAAAGGTAATATTTTAAATCAAACTATGCTACATAGCACAAGTAACTTCGTCTTTATATTACAACAGTGAGAGAGGTACATTTATTCAAAGATCTTGTCCTTGGTACATTCATCGGCCACGAGACGAGCGCCCTTCATAACACCATCATAATACTTCTCGGGATAGCGATGCGCCTTGCCCTCCGGTGGCCCATCCTTCACCAGCTTCTCCACATCCAGCTTGCCCCAATGCACCTTCGCACGGGCAAAGGCCCGGCGGGCACCCTCAATGCAAACGGACCGCTTGATAACCTCAAGCCGCGGATAGGCATTCACCATCCGCTTGATCAGGCCAAATAGCTAGTGGGCAGGGGCTCACCAGGCCACATCCGGACTATGAAATCTTTCATAGCCACTTCGGCCGCCAGGAGTTCGACCAACTGCTTGATTGGTCACTTAGAAAGCATTGGGTGTTCGTCTGACATCTTTGGGACGTAACAACTTCTCTGTGGATCTCCCCTCCTCGGCACGGTAGAACTCCACGGCGTATGAGACGCTGCATGGCAGATCTGCGAAAGCCCCTGGAGAGCTCCGAATTCGGGTAAGTAAAAGAAACGCCTCCTCCACATGTTTGCTTTGCATAAAGAATGTCTTACCCGCCGCTATTTTCTTGGCCGCCTGGATTTCCTGCTGTGCCTTGTCAGCTTCGGCCTTGGCGACTTTCATACTTGCAAGGGCCTTCATGGCTCGGCCTCTTTCATCTTAAGCTCATGCTCCACGGACTCGAACTTCTTGCCGAGCTCATGGAGCTCTTGCTGTCTGCCCACTCTAGCATCTTGCTTTTCGCTCCTTGCATTCCAAGGCCGCCTTGTTTTGACCTCGGACAACGCTTTCTTGAGAGCGCCACTTGGTGGTGGCCTGTTACCCACAATGTGACGCTTCGTCGTTAGAATAACCAATTTTATCTATCCTTCATTACATGAGAGCGGGGAATCACTCACCTTTGTTCTCTTCGAGCTGCCTCTTCGTGAGATCGAGCTCCCCCTGAGCCTGTTCCAGGTCCCGGTTTAGTCCGGCGACCTCGGCTGTGCGGACAGCAGCGGCAAGCAGCACAACCTGCTTATTCAAAATACATACTTACTATTAGACTCCTGCGGATTATAATTGACCCTCTGTCCGGCTTTTCCTTCCGAACACGAGCAGTATCGAGATACTACCTATCGGGTGGTAATTTTACATATTCCCTACTTACCTCAAAGCACATTAGGAGGTGGTGCGAACTTCGGTTGTCCCGCTTCTGGCGGACAGAACCTTCTGAATCACTGCACTCATAAGAGTACGATGCTCTTCATCCATGGAAGCGTCACGAAGCGCTTCCAGCAGACAATCCGACGCCTCGGGTGTAATGGAAGTCTTCGGCACAGACGGCTCGCCCTCCCTAACAAGGGGTTGCCCGCCTAAGTCCGGAACCATTCGAGGTTCTAGAAAAGTATTCGACTGAGAGCCCGGTCTTACTGCGGCTCTCATCAACACGATCCGCGGGGATCTTGAACCCCGCGTGTCCTACGTCTGGAATTCCGCCTTGGGGCGCCTCCAGAATCACCTCCCCCCGCTCTGGGAACCTTTGGGACAACACCTCCGTGTCATCCGCGATTTGAGGAGTAGTGGCCGTCGGAAGCGAAGTTCATCATTTGAAGCACTCAAGGACCCATCCGAAGACGATACCTCGGGATGGACCCTGGCCGGACTGAATATATGTTCGGCATTATAACAAGACTATGAAACAAAGTTGCGCTAAAGTACAGTACAGTGCGGAGACTCACGATCTCGCCAGGGGCTTCCCCCTGGGCTGCCACTCTTCATCACTGTGAGCGGCCATGGTGGAGTAGTCCGGAAGGGATGCCTTTCCCTTCTTGGACGCCCTGGCCTCCCCCTCTGGGGCGGTTTTCCTCTTCTTCTCCCCCCATTGCGGGGAGGTAGAACTTCTTCGTGTTTTCTCCGCCTCCATGAAGGAATCTATCTCGTCGTCTTGGACGGCGTGGGTATAACGGCCTTGCACGGGGCCTTTCCCGGCCCCAGTATGCCTTCTCGGGCCCCTCATCCTCTCTGGATGGGGCGGCCCTTCTTCTTCTTCTTCCTCCCTTGAGGGAGGAGTTTACCCTCATCATCTTGGACGAGGCTTAGAATTTTCAACCTTACGCCGGAGACCCTTCCTGGTCCCCGGGGCCTTCTTTTCGGCCTTCTTCTCCGGTGCCTTGTAGGGCGCCGGGACCAGCATCTCCGTCAGGAGAGCATTAGCTGGGCCTTCTAGCAGCGGAGCCGGGTAGTCAATCCGCTCCGCTGTCTTCACATAATCCTGATTAAATATGGACAATTACTTAAGACTCCCCCATGAATATATTAGGAAGAACTGAATCCGGTGGTAGTCATAAAACTCATCGGACGAGGGGGGGGGGGGGGGGCGGCATGAAGTCCGCGGTCCGCGGATGTGGGGGGGGGTACTTCGGAGGCCTTTAACAACACCTTACATGCGCCGTTGTGCGTCATGTAAATGAAACTTTCAGGCGTCGGTGTTCGCCGGGGCGTACCCCCAGATTCATCTAAATCTTTTGGCACGGGAGAATTCGGCGGATGAGCATGACCTGGACCACGTTGATAAGCTTGATGTTCTTGTCCTTCATATTTTTGATGCATTTTTGGAGTCCGGTCAGCTCTGCGAGTTCGCCCAGTGTCAGGCCCTTCCTTTCCGGGGAGGTGAGCCGCGTGGGGTTCGGATCGGAATTCGGGGCCGCCGCCTAGTTGGCGCCAGCGACTCGATGATGTAGAACCACCCGATTGCCACCCTTTCACGGTCTCCGCAAAGGAGCCGTCAAGCCAGTGGCGTTAGGCATCTTGCCCACCATGGCCCCTCCGCACTCCGCTTGCTGGCGCTCACGATCTTCGACTTCACGCGAGAAGATTTGTAGCCACAAGCCAAAGTGAGGCTTGATGCGGAGGAAGGCCTACGCATCTGACGATGAACATCGAGATGTTGAGGACGAAATTTGGGGCTAGATCATGGAAATCTAGCCTGTAGTAGAACATGAGCCAGCAGACGAAGGGATGAAGTAAATCCCAGTCCACGCAGACGAAGTGGGCGACAAACCACGACCCTCTCGTGGGGTAGCGGAGTTGGAATGACCTGCACGTCCGTGTGGCAGTGCGCTATGTCTGCGGCCAAGTATCCGGCCGCCCGAAGATTCGCGATATGCTTCTCCTTCACAGTGGAAGCCACCCACTTGCCTCCTGCTCCGGACATGTTTAGCTGTGCGGAGAAAACTTGGGCTAGGGCGCTGGAGCTTGAGGGGGCAGGGTGAGCAAGGGAGGAAGAAGGCGTGGGTAAAATGGGGAACTCTCATCCCTTTATAGGCGACAAAAGCGGTGCGCCTCCCCACTTACCCGTTGAGGATCGCTTGCCTCCCAAAGCGCCACGATTGATAAGCGCGGTGGGATTACCCATACCCGTATTGATGAGAATCCCGTGATAAGGGGACCACGATCTCTGCTTTGACAAGGCGTGTCAGGAAACCGCCTCATAATATCTTGCTGTGGCGGTTGTGGGAAAATGGTTCGAATAATGACCCGACCGTAAGGACATGTCACGTTGTCTAATAAGTTGTCAGCAGGTTGCATTTATGAAATATCATTCTCTCTATGGTGGTATGTGAAGATCATTTTGCAAATCCGGACACGGTTTAAGTGTTCGATATTTACTATGGAGTATTCGGAGAAGGAACCCGCCTTGCAATGCCGAAGACAAGACTGTGCGCCGGACTCATCGTCATTGAAGCCTGGTTCAGGGGCTACTGTGGGATTCCTGGATTAGGGGGTATCCGGGCAGCCGGACTATATACATCGTCCGGACTATTGAAGCATGAAGATACAAGATTTAAGACTCCGTCCCGTGTCCGGATGGGAATCTCCTTGGCGTGGAAGACAAGCTTGGCGATCCGGATATTATATTTCCTTCCTTGTAACCGACTCCAAGTAAACCCTAGCCCTGTCTGGTGCCTATATAAATCGGAGAGGTTGGTCCTTAGAAGGCCGATCACAATTACAATCATAATCATCATAGGCTAGCTTCTAGGGTTTAGCCTCTACGATCTCGTGGTAGATCTACTCTTGTACTACTCATATCGTCAATATTAATCAAGCAGGAAGTAGGGTTTTACCTCCATCGAGAGGTCCCGAACCTGGGTAAACATTGTGTCCCTTGCTTCCTGTTACCATCAGCCTAGACGCACAGATCAGGACCCCCTACCCGAGATCCGCCGGTTTTGACACCGACACACATCACTATAAGCCTTGCAAGCAATGGGACTAATGTGTTAGTTGTGGGATGATTCATTATGGAACGAGTAAAGAGACTTGCCGGTAACGAGATTGAACTAGGTATTGAGATACCGATGATCGAATCTCGGGCAAGTAACATACCGATGACAAAGGGAACAACATATGTTGTTATGTGGTTTCACCGATAAAGATCTTCGTAGAATATGTGGGAGCCAATATGAGCATCCAGGTTCCGCTATTGGTTATTGACTGGAGATGAGTCTCGTTCATGTCTACATAGTTCTCGAACCCGTAGGGTCCGCACGCTTAACGTTTGATGACGATCGGTATTATGAGTTTATGTGTTTTGATGAACCGAAGGTTGTTCGGAGTCCCGGATGTGATCACGGACATGACGAGGAGTCTCGAAATGGCCGAGACATGAAGATTGATATATTGGAAGGCTATCTTTGGACACCGGAATGGTTTCAGATGAGTTCGGGCATTTTTTCGGAGTACGGGGGGGTTACCGGAATCCCCTGGGGAATTAATGGGCCTTAATGGGCCATCCTGGGAGAGAGGAGGAGGCAGCCAAGTGGGAGGCGCGCGCCCCCCAAGCCCAATCCGAATTTGGGGGGGGGGCTTTCTTTCTCTCCTTCTCCCTCTTCCTTCTTCTCCTACTCCAACTAGGGAAGGGGGGAAACCTACTCCTACTAGGAGTAGGAGTCCCCCTTGGGTCGCGCCATAGAGAGGGCCGGCCCTGCCCTCTTCCCCTCCTTTATATACGGAGGAGGGGGCACCCCATAGACACACAAGTTGACAGTTGTCTTAGCCGTGTGCGGTGCCCCGCTCCACATATTTCCACCTCGGTCATATCGTTGCAGTGCTTAGGCGAAGCCCTGCGCCGGTAACTTCATCATCACCGTCACCACGCTGTTGTGCTGACAAAACTCTCCCTCGGCCTCAGCTGGATCAAGTGTACGAGGGACGTCACCGAGCTGAACGTGTGCAGATCGCGGAGGTGTCGTGCGTTCGGTACTTGATCGGTTGGATCGCGAAGACGTTCGACTACATCAACCGCGTTACTTAACGCTTCCGCTTTCGGTCTACGAGGGTACGTGGACACACTCTCCCCGCTCGTTGCTATGCATCTCCTAGATAGATCTTGCGTGATCGTAGGAAATTTTGGAAATACTGCGTTCCCCAACAGTGGCATCCGAGCCAGGTCTATGCGTAGATGTTATATGCACGAGTAGAACACAAAGGGTTGTGGGCGATAATAGTCATACTGCTTACCAGCATGTCATACTTTGATTCGACGGTATTGTTGGATGAAGCGGCCCAGACCGACATTACGCGTCACGCTTCTGAGACTGGTTCTACCGGCGTGCTTAGCCGCAATTGGCTAGTGGGTGTCTGTTTCTCCAACTTTAGTTGAATCGAGTGTGACTACGCCCGGTCCTTGTTGAAGGTTAAAATAGCGCACTTGACGAAAAATCCTTGTGGTTTTGTTGCGTAAGTAAGAACGGTTCTTGCTAAGCCCGTAGCAGCCACGTAAAACTTGCAACAACAAAGTAGAGTACGTCTAACTTGTTTTTGCATGGCATGTTGTGATGTGATATGGTCAAGACATGATGATATAAATTGTTGTATGAGATGATCATGTTTTGTTACAGAGTTATCGGCAACTGGCAGGAGCCATATAGTTGTCGCTTTTTTGTATGCAATGCAATCGCCATGTAATTGCTTTACTTTATCACTAAGCGGTAGCGATAGTCGTAGTAGCAATAGTTGGCGAGACGACAATGATGCTTCGGTGGAGATCAAGGCGTCAAGCTGGTGACGATGGTGATCATGACGGTGCTTTGGAGATGGAGATCAAAGGCACAAGATGATGATGGCCATATCATATCACTTATATTGATTGCATGTGATGTTTATCTCTTATGCATCTTATTTTGCTTAGTTCGGTGGTAGCATTATAAGATGATCTCTCAATAAATTTCAAGGTACAAGTGTTCTCCCTGAGTATGCACCGTTGCGACAGTTCGTCGTGCCGAGACAACACGTGATGATCGGGTGTGATAAACTCTACGTTCACATACAACGGGCGCAAGCCAGTTTTGCACACGCAGAGTACTCGGGTTAAACTTGACGAGCCTAGCATATTGCTACCTCTTGAGCACTGCGTTGGTTTTCCCTTGAAGAGGAAAGGGTGATGCAGCAAAGTAGCGTAAGTATTTCCCCCAGTTTTTGAGAACCAAGCTATCAATCTAGTAGGAGGCCACGCACGAGTCCCTCACACCTACACAAACAAATAAATCCTTGCAACCAGCGCGATAAGGGGTTGTCAATCCCTACACGGTCACTTACGAGAGTGAGATCTGATAGATATGATAAGATAATACTTTGGTATTTTTATGATAAAGATGCAAAGTAAAATAGAAGCAAAATAAAAGGCAACGGAAATAGCTTGTTGATAGGAGATTAATATGATGGAAAATAGACCCGGGGGCCATAGGTTTCACTAGTGGCTTCTGTCAAGAGCATAAGTATTACAGTGGGTGAATAAATTACTGTTGAGCAATTGACATAATTGAGCATAGTTATGAGAATATCTAGGTACGATCATGTATATAAGCATCACGTCCGAGACAAGTAGACCGACTCCTGCCTGCATCTACTACTATTTCTCCACACATCGACCACTATCCAGCATGCATCTAGAGTATTAAGTTCATAAGAACAGAGTAACGCTTTAAGCAAGATGACATGATGTAGAGGGATCACTATAAAAAAAGACACATCCGTGACATTTTGGGCCGAATGAAATTTTTTCTGTCATACATATGACACTTCTATGACGATAACTGTTACAAAACCCGGTATCATCATAGATGTGGTGGGCTCCTACTTCTATGACAAAAAATCATGACAGAAAATGGGCTTTTTGTCCTGGGCGGGCTGGAGACGCAGCTGCTTGACATTCTTTGGGCCGTCCATGACAGGAAAAACCGTGGTAGAAGCGAGGGGGAGGAAAATTTCGGGTTGCCGGTTATGGTGGGAGGTCGGGGGCGGAGCGATGCGTGTTTCTCTCGTACGTACGCGCGTGTGTGCGAGGCGTTGGCTCTAACTAAACCCGAGCGATTGCACTGCAGGCTACACATTACTGAACCCGAGCGATCGATCGATGGCTGTTAACTAAACCCGATGGAGCGATTCCTTCGCTACTACTGTTAACTGAAGCCGATCGATGCTGCCTCTGGGATGAACGATTGGCGTTGTGGGGAGGGGGGTTGGATGAATAAAGTGGCGGTGGCGTTGCCTCTGGATGAACAGAACCCGTGGTGTGGAGGGCTGGATGAATAGTAGATGGTGGAGGGGTGGCCGTGGAGGGGTGGTTGAACAGACCCCGTGGTGTGGAGGGCTGGATGAGCAAGAGACGATGGAGGGTGCCCGTGTGGAGGGGTGGTTGAACAAGAGCCGGTGGAGTAAGCGCATGCGGGAGGCTGGATGAACAGAGCCCGTGGAGGCCGGAGGAGGTCGGCGGTAGCCGGTGGAGGCTGGAGGAGGTCGACGGTGGAGATGAAACGGTATCCCGTGGAGTCCGCTTTGTCGCACGCCACACCCCTCCCCCTGCTTTCGACCGTGAGTAGCGCCCAACACAAGTCCGTTTAAATGCGTTTTGCGATGCGCCACACCCTCCCGATCAACAGGACCCCGTTTCGACCGTAGGAGGTCCGTTTCCTCCGTTTTGCGGTACGCCACACCCCTCCCGATCAACAGGACCCCCGTTTCGACCGTAGGAGGTCCGTTTCCTCCGTTTTGCGGTACGCCAGGCCCCTACCAATCAACATGACCCCGTTTCGAACGTGGCCGGTCGAACACAAGGCCGTTTCCTCCGTTGTGCGGTACGCCAAGCCTCGTTTCTATTGCCTGTTCCATCCAAGCCCTCCCGATGAACACGACCACGCATTCCGTTCCGACCTAGCCGGTTGGCTCCCATGAACACGACGACGACGTTGTTTCTCCGTTCTGACCCAGCCATGTACGTATGCGCGATAGGCGTTAGAGACCCTGCCCGTATATATGTACGTGGCCGTATGTGCGCCTCTACATCCACCAGTATATATGTACGTACACGTTCGCGACCAGAATGACAATGCTATGTACGCTTCGACCAGGTGGGTCCCGACTGTCAGGCACTTCCTTGCATGCGGAGATGTAGCTGGTGGGTCCCAGCAGTCAGGGGGCGAATCGTTTTGGTTTTTTGCATGTACGCACTTCCTTGCGTGCGAAGATGTAGCTGGTGGGTCCAGCAATCGAGGCGAATCGTTTTTGCCGGACGCACTTCCTTGAGTGCGAAGATGTAGCCGGTGGGTCCCTGCAGTCTGGGGGGCGAATCGTCTTGTTTTTGTTTTTGCCCAGACGCACTTCCTTGCGTGCGAAGGTGTAGCTGGTGGGTCCCAAGCGATCGGGGAAGCGTTTTTTCGCTAAATATGGTGGCCCGTCCGGTGGGTCCCCGCCGTCGGTGGAGGAATAATTATTTTGCGTGTAATAAGGAGGCACTTCCTTGCTGCGGTATGGACCCGGTATCGGCCTCTCCACGTCTGATCCACGTCCGATGGAAGCCGTTCCTTGATCACGTTGACCACGCCACGCCGAGAGCACCGGGCAAAGGGACGACGGCGAGGCCTAGGAAGGGGACGATGCGGAGCCGGGAAGACGCGGCAGTGGATGCCCACACGTGAGGAGTACGAGGGTTCACCGGTTCGCTGCGGTGTGAGGCTGCCGTCGCCAGAATAACGAGGGTGTGGGTGAGTAGAGGATGGCCTGGCCAGCGGTGGGAGTAGTAGGGGGCGGTGAGGCCTCCGCCGCATCGCAGCCGGCCACGGGAGGCAGGAGCACGAGGCACGACCGACGCTGGTTTGGGCGGCTGGAGCAAGAAGACCAGAGGTTGAAGAAGCACTACGGCCGTTGGATGGACATCGTACGGTCACTAGAGCTAGAATCGTGCATATTGACTAAGTTGACAAAGCCCTCCGTCCCCATCAACTTAGTAGGCCCACAAGTCAGCCTGCCACTATCTTGGGTCCCAGCTAATGGGGGAGTATTCATTTTTTGTGCGTAATAAGGAGGCACTTCCTTGCGTATGAAGATATAATCGGTGGGTCCGAGCCGTCGAGCCGACCCGGGGAGGAGGGAGCAGGCAGTCCACTTGGCGCTTGTTTGAGTGGCTGGAGCAGAAAGAGCAGAGATTGAAGAAGCACGACGACCGTTGGATGGCCATCCAACAGTCACTGCTTGTGCGTCAACCTTTTTTTTAGGAAAGCCTCAAATCTGTGGAAAACAGCATACAGCCCATCTGCCATTATTTTTAATAATTTACAACCCATTGCTAATTCTTAAGGTTTTTTTGGAGCCCATATTCTTTTTGTTAGCATTACAACCCATATCGTGGCCATGGTTAAAAACTTATACAAAATTTTGCATATTTCAAAAGCGGTCCGAACTGTTTTTAATCCCGAAATTTCGACTCACATTCAAACTGATTTTAAAAATAAATGTATATCAATATAAAATCCAACAAATTCTCCACGCATAAAAATTAATGTAATTTAAAATCTCGAAATGAACAAAAGATATTTGAAACTAACTGCCGGTTTGATGTGTTTAAAAAATGTACATCCCATTTCTCATTACTGATGGGCCATTTTCTCAGCCAGCCGAATGAAAGCTCTCCTCGTCTTGAAAGATTTGCATCCCAACAGGCCTGACAAAGCGACTTACTTGGCAAATCACAAAAAAACTGGGCTGTGGCCGTGGACCCAGCTGTCAGCCTCTACACGTACAATACTCTCCCGATGGAATGTCGTTGACCACATTGACCACGCCGCGCCGAGAGCACCAAGGCAGTGGACGAAGGTGAGGCCTAGGAAGGGGACGACGCGGAGTCGGGGAAGACGCGGCAGTGGATGCCCACGCGGAGAGGAGTACCAGGGTTCACTGGTTCGGCTGCGGTGTGAGGCTGCCGTCGCCCTTGAGGCACAGCTAGCGGTGGGAGTAGTAAGGGGCGATGAGGCCTCAACGCAGACCTGATCGACCACTAGAGGCAGGAGCAGGCGGTCTCCCCGGTGCTGGTTTGGGCGGCTGGTGCAAGAAGAGCAACGATTGAAGAAGCAGCAGGACCGTTCGATTCAAATCCAACGGTTACTGCTGCTAGAATCGTTTGTTGAATAAGTTGACAAGCCCTGCGTACGCGTCAACGTAGTAGGCCCACATGTCAGCCTCCCAACCGGTGCGCCCCAGATGTGAGTGGGAGGAATCATTTTTTTGCGTAATAAGGAGGCAGTTGATTGCGTGCGGCCAGGCCAGCGGAGGGAGTAGGGTGGGCCGGGGAAGCCTGCCCGGCATCACAGCGGGCCACAAGAGGAGGGAGCAGGCAGTCCCCCGACGCTAGTTTAGGCGGCTGGAGCAGGAAGATCAGAGATTGAAGAAACACAGCGGCTAGAATCGTGTGTTCACTGACAAAGCCTTGCGTAAACAAGTCAGCCTTGAAATCTCTGGCGTGTACAACCCATTTGCTATTATTTTTATAATTTTTACTCATTTTCTAATTCATATGGAATTTATTGCAGCCCGTTTTCCATTTTTAGAATTGCCGGCCATTTTCCTCGTCAAGGTCAAAAATTAACTAAATATGTGGGAAATTTTTTTCTTTGAGGGAACGAAATATTCTTAATCCAAAAATCAATAGCCATACTAAAACAAATTTAAAAATAAGTTAGTACTATGTCATGTTAAATCCAATGAAATCATTATAAGATATCGTTGAAGAACAAAATTCAAAAAAACTAATATCCCATTTGCTCGTCTTGAAAGATTTGCAGCCCAGTAATTGGAGAAAACAAATAGGCCTAGCTTGGGTATTCTTCAAAAAGAAATCTTGGGCTACCTATTTTCCCAAAGAACTGGTGCATGAGCATTTAGTTTTATTTATTTATTTACTTATTTATGTTTAGGGGACCATGAGCATGTACCTGGGCCGGATTCATGTGAGAGCGTCCCTTCCAGTTAATTATGGGCTTCTCTATTGGGCTTTCATCAGTGGGTTGCATGTTATCAACAAGTGGAAAATGTGTTCCGTACGAAAAATAGTATGAGCTACGTACGGTACGGGGCACTAAAGGATAGAACCATGCAACGACTTCCAAAACATTGTGTTTGTCGTTCTAACAACACATTTATATTCAACCAATAGATGAAATATACTACTGATTGTACATTGAAAATAGCAGCAGCAGCAACCAGGGTTGGGGTGCAATGAAGCGATAAGCGAGGCGTAAGAGTGAAGACGCAACTCTCTCTTCCAAACCAAACATCAGCCATCATTACAAAAGGGCTACCAAAAAAGAACAAGTGTATGCATCAAACTAAAAAAAGATCCTACTACACCAAGTGTACGCATCTAACTAACTGGCTCAGTTAGATGTTACTATTTATTAAGAAGTGGAGATTGGTTGACGGCTTGAACCAGATGGGTGTCTGACGAGGGAAACTCCAGCCAGCAGGTCGAGGTCTGGTACTTGCGACCCTCTCTCCTACTTTGGGCTGTAGAGCGTGGCGGCACATATCAGGGTATGGTGCATGCAGAGACGCATGATACGCTGTGTACACACAGTTTTGCCTGATGAACGAAACCACGCTGCCATCATGATCCTTGCCGTCGGTTATCTCCTGGTTAATTGGATAATTCAGTCCGACAAATAGAGAGCGTGTGCCATGGCTACTTACCAGCCTCCAGTCAAAAATTCCTGAAGGCCCAGAGAAGCTGGGATCCTGCTCAAAGACCTTGCAGTGACTGTGATTGTATTCTGCGAAACAACATGTCCGGTACGTGCGAACGATCATCAATCTTTCACCATCGTCTGATCGAGCCAGGAACCACCTGCAACTGCCATGCCGCTTTTCTTTGAAAGGTTCTGGGATTAGGAAGGGTAGGGACACCAGGTGGCCTACAACATCATACCAAGTTGGAGTCAAATAAAAAAGGGCTCTTGATTTAGTCAATCTTAAGAACAACATGTTATGAGCATGCATATTTTTTTAGTAAATGTTGACAGTAATATAAGCAAGCCATCATGATATCATAGGAAAGTAACATACTGCTGTAACAGCCGTTTGTAGCGATATTTCGGAGTAGGCCAGCAATACGTCCAGTCATAGAAGGAGTCAACAGCGTAAATGAAGCCCTTGTGTTCAATGGCATCAGAGAACCATGGAGGATGTATGATCCTGCGATGGACGTGCAGATTTATCCACTTACCGCAGTGATCTGTCAGATAGGCGAGACCGCGGTTGAAGAACGCAATTAGCCTGAAATCTTTATAATTCGCAGATCTTGTGGGCACTTGGCAGATTACAACCTTGAGAAAATCAAACTTGGTATCATGTTGGCTACTTGTAAGATTCGAGTATTACGGGCGCGGTGCCAAAGCGATTGCAATGTTAACCAAAGGAAGGGGATCAATCACGGTGTAGACCTCCACGAGGATCCATTTGCCGCGACCGTCGACGAGCACCATCCAAGACGTGTTCATGCCGACCCGGTACATACCGTTAATGTGGCCGAGGCTGAAGGGGATCGGATCGCGATGAAGGGGTTGATGCTTTCGCCACCCCACGATCGTTATCTTTGTGTGACACGCCGTTTCTAAAGATCGGTGACATCGGCAAAGCAAGGAGCTGGCCTAAAAGCTCCGGCCTAAGGGCTTTGAGTAAACGGTACAGCCCCGACGAGCACGCGGCGAGCGGCATGGTACTGAGATTGTCCACACGCGAAACAATGAGCTTGATTACCTCTGTGAGGAGCGAATTCCAGCCACTCAATGCTGCTCGGTTCTGCCATTGTTAGTGCTTGGGTTTCGGACGAGGGGGGAGGCGCCTTAGCGGGGATGGAAGCTTGGACGAGATTATGTGCGGACAAAGATGGAGAAGCGAATATGTGCTACGGGAAGTGGACAGGTGATGATGACTACAGCACGCTGCTTGACTTACAAGACACATACCAGCAGCGTAGGGTCATATCGATGCCAGACAACTTGCTTGAGTGATCACAAGATCGGGTACTCCCTACAAGCATTTACCTACAAAGATTATGCACTAGCTTGCTAGAGTAGAGTAGTAGAGTAGGACTCTGCTCTACTACTAGCACCGGAGGAGTAGTATATTCTAATCTAAAATAGTTACAAACTTCGATGCCCGATCATGGAACGACTACGAACCGTGCTCAAAGACCGTGTCTACGTGGTGTTTGGACTTATATGCAAAAAAAAAATAGCAAGATGCCCGTGCATTGCACGGCACACCATCATCACCAACTCGGTTTTTTCTCTACTCCTACTCCTATAAAAGACTCAGTTGGTGATGATGGAGGCGAGGAGGCGTGTTCAGCCGGGCGTGCAGCGGACGGCGCAACACTATTTGATTTGTTATAAAAAAAGTACTTGTAGAGATAGAGACATAGGGAGGAGCACGAGGTAAGGCCTTATTTGTAAATGTGGAGAGAGGTGTGGGTATATTTTGTAAAATTGTCATAGTTGGCTTTATATCCGCCAGATATAGATCAGACGGTCTATATTACAAGATGGCAGGCAAACCATCGTCACCAACTCGGTTTTCTATAAGAGTAGATATATATAGATATAGATAGATAGTGACTAGGGAGTACTAGTAAGGACACCATCTACTGCTTCATGTGCTACTCTTGCGCTCCATTCGGCGGCCATAGCGTCCCCTCAGCCACTCCCTCCTGCGCTCCATTCAAGCGTGGTATTTGTTGAAATCTGGGGAGTGCACTCTCGCGACTGCTGGCAGCCACGACTTCACCGACGACAACTTCTTCCCCAACCTCGACAACCTCTTCCTCAACGACATGGGCGACAACCTCAACGCCAACGGTGCTGCTCCCGTTGCACAGTATGTGTTTCTGTCCTTCCTGTTCGAGATCGTGGTAGAATTCATGTTTCTACTATGTATCCTACTACTATGCTAGTCCACATGATTAGTTTCATCTCTGTTATAGCCGTCATGATTTATTTTGTGCTTATTCAGATTAAATCTCGTAGTAACTTGCTCACATATTCAATCGGCACAACGTCCCCTACAGCCCACTCCCGTTTCATGGGCGGCCTGGTTGACGCGGTGTCCTGGACTAGGGGGTACTCACCACGTCATCTCCCGATCTGTTAGATTGGGCCGAGGACCCCATGGTCAGATACTCATGGGCAAGTCCGGACATGCCGCAGACCAGGAAGATTCCACAAGACTTGGCGATCAAGACAAGGACTCCTCCCCACCGGCGTATTCGGCTAGGACTCTTGTTATCCTAGGCCTCCCGTGCATTATATAAACCGAGGCCAGGCTAGTCGATAGATGAGAGACAACAACAATCATACCATAGGCTAGCTTCTAGGGTTTAACCTCTATGATCTCGTGGTAGATCTACTCTTGTACTACCCATATCATCAATATTAATCAAGCAGGAGTAGGGTTTTACCTCAATCGAGAGGGCCCGAACCTGGGTAAAAACATCGTGTCCCTTGTCTCCTGTTACCATCCGCCTAGACGCACAGTTCGGGACCCCCTACCCGAGAGTCACCTTGGTGCTTTCATTGAGAGTTCCGCCGTGTGTTCGGCAAAGGGTCGATGGCTCGCCTGCGGATCAACTGCGACTTCGGCATCTTCGTCACCAGCTCGACTGGTCACCTTGGTTCGACCAAGGACTACGCCCTACCTACGATTGTCATGTTCGGATGAGAGACTTCATCAACATCAGCTCTGATCTCTATCAAGATCATGGAGGAATCATCCAGGGAACCCGGGGGCTCAACGTCAACATTGCCCTCGGGCGACCGTGCTGTTTTTCTGGACAGCGAACTTGTATCCGCCGTCACGGCCTCCTCGAGCATCGGTTTGACGATTGCTTAGGTGGAATAGTGCGGAATTACGTCTACAACAGCCACGCTAAATTTCGTTGAGTTCCGATGGAGGAATCTCTGACAATCTACGATATACCGGAGCCCTGTCAAATCTGGACGAGAATCTGGACGAGTTTAGGGCGTGGTGTCCAGCTTCTAGCTCGGACCTCCTTTGGAAGATCCAACCGTTGATCGACTGCGGAATTCCTATATCTACCACCCCTCAAAATTTTAGCTCGATCCGACCGTCCAAACTCCGGGAACCTTCCGATTAGTGCATCACTTTTCGGATCTGTTTTCTGCGCGAAAACAAATCCGACCCGAGTTCGTCCTTTTTACGAACGGGATTTCGGACATCCTTTTTGAAGGAAGTTTGTATGGGGTATTGTGTTTTGTTCCCGAACACATCCCACTAACTTTAAAATCTTTTGAACATGATCTTCAACATCATGCTGGTGTCAAACCAGTCCGGCAATATTGCTCCACGACTGCCGACCTGCGCTAGACACGTCATCACTTTGTTGAGCCGAGCTCAACTTCTTCGGATCATCATCTCGGCAAGCCGAACAAGATTCCGGCATCGCGAAGGATAAATCATCACCAATATCGCCGCCCCACGGATTACACGGAGCGGGCATACCGGCATCACCGCACGGTCGCTTCATCAAGCCGGCATCGACCACGTCACGACCTGCATCGGCAGGGCCGCACTATTGCTTCTTCAAGCTGGTGTCCATCACGCCGACCTACTTCGACATCTCGGCTGGACCGGGGGATTCGCCATCTCTTCATCAACCTACTCCGGACACTTCGGCGTCACTAGCCGACCAGCTCCGTCATGTTAGCTGGACCGAGGGCTTTGCCTCGGCGAGCCAACCTTTGCGAGCATTGCCATGCCGTCGTTTTATCGCCCATCAGGCAATGGGTGCGCGGATCGAGTCCCAATTTTGGGAATCACCTTCCTTCGGATTGCTACAACAAATAAACCAGGTGCTATTAATCCCAGTATTTTTTGCTTGTTTGGGTTTATTTTTCCCAAGGAATTATTAATCTGGTTTGTCCATCATATGTACACAGGTCTATCAAATGGTGGCCGCATTAACGACAGTCGCATGGTGGTTTGGTCAGTTTCCGTACATAGTCCGGCGAACACCGCATCCGGAGCTCGGACCGACCTGTGAATTCAGGCTTTGCCACGCCTTTACCGCATCACGCCGGCGCCCTGCATCGACATTGACTTCGGCGCCAGGCCATATTTCTTTTATTACTCACTTTGCATAAATTATTTATTATGCAATGATTTTTTTAATTACCATTATTACTATTATCCCCAGTTTGCACCATTTTTTGTGCACAGTAAATTGATCCGGGGACTTCGGCGTCACTCTGCCGGTCTGCATTAACCGTGCTATGTCACCACTTCGGCGTGTCGAGCTCTCCGCTCCGCCACCTCGGGACCAGCTTGGGGGATGGAACCTTGTCCCGTATCAAGCTCGGACCACGTCATCAATACCGAACACATTAACCAGCTAAGTCGCTTTCATGCTCAAAGCTTTAATTTCTAACTTGTGTTCGGTTCGACCAAGCATTATACCTTTTTGGAAAAATGTTGCTCGTAAAAATTTCTTGTCCAAACTTTGTTTGTGACGCATAAATTCAAATACCCAATTCATTTGGGGGCTTCCTTCATGAAGCTTTTCCTCTTGCATATGATTATACTTATGCGGCTTCGTTCCTTGTTCGTGTATTACGCCACAATATGCATCATATTGACTTAAGCGATTTGCAAGCTGGGTTGCCTCGCTCATGTGTTTACCACTACGTTCCCGATTGTTCGGCTCGGGAGTAAAGTGAGCACCTCTGCGATTGTCACGATCGGGTCATCCGAGCAGGACCTCGACTGGTGAAGCCGAAGCTAAGCGCTCTTATAGTTTTCAATGATGGTGGCACACAATGGAACTCATGAGTACAAAAAATCTATTGCACAAGTCTCATAATAACAATGAGCAACCGAAGAAATGTATCGGTGGGGTACTATTTTCTTGAAGATGCTTCTTACACTTCGCAGTAATATAGAATAAGTTCCTCGGCGCTTTATGCATTATGACCTTATGGCCTGATTGCCTGGTTATTGGAAACACCGTCGATATTCTCGACAGATGGAGTACATAACACTTTTCGGTCCTTGACCGAAGAGGGAGAAGCCGACGGTCGGTTAAGACGCATTTAAAGTTCGGTTGAACATAGATATGATATAAGTACTTCGGTACATGCAATCATTCTTTTACCCAAGTCACTTGGGGGCTCTTAAATTTATATGAGCCGTTTTATGATAAGTGTTCTTCTTCTTAGTCGTTGCAAAGTTTTATTATTATTACTAGCAGCAGGCATGTACAAGATTTTACTACTTCAACACACCAAATGTTTGCGAATCAACCTGTGGTTGAGTTGGTTAGGTGGACAGTGGTATCCCCAACCACCAGGGTTCAAATCCTGGTGCTCGCATTATTCCTGGATTTATTTCAGGATTTCCGGCGATGCGCTTTCAGTGGGAGGAGACGTTCCCGTCGACGACGAGGCGCCTACGGTGACTTCGTAAATCTCAAGATGATATGCCGGCTTAGTCTCTCAGAGGTGCTCATATGGGTAGGGTGTGCGTGTGTGCGTTCATAGGGATGAGTGTATGCGCGTGTATATGAGCGCTTGTGTCTGTACTGATGCTAAAAAAAACACACACCAAACGTTTGCATGGATAGTCGTTGACCGGTTGAACCGTGCATGCACACACGATTTATTCCATTAGCAAACTGGTTGATCGGTTACTACTAAAACCATATGATCAACAAAGTGCATGCGTTAACGTGACTGAGGCTGCAAACTCATAAACATACTATATTTTCCCTTTTCCCTTTGAAAATCATCAAATATATATTTTTATGATAGAAGAGATTTGATTGTTTCCATATCATCAATCATATATTCATCGACATGATTTGACAAGTGTCTGCTCACACCAAATAGATTAAATATATCTGTGCATCACATGGTAAAAATGGAGTCAAACAGTTAAATGAAGATGCAAAGTGAAGAGAAAGGAGGAGGAGGAGGACAGTCGGAAAGAGACCTTTTACGGTGCATCAGATCAATATCGGCCGTTCATTTTTCAGTTGGACGGCCCACTATTTTTTGTTTGGCCCGCACAACATTTTTCTCCCCTGAACCAGGCGCGTGCGGCCCAGAACGACGTACGAACAAAAAAATTGAGGCCCATGAGAACTGACGGGAATAAAATCACACCGCGTAAACTATTAGTACCACCTCGGATAGTTAAAATCTCAAAAGTAAAATTAATAATATGGGTGAACGGATGAAAAAATTGGCGAAACGCACCTTGCTTTATTAGTAGGTATAGATCTATCACTCCTTTTTTCGACATGAGCGTGTGGTCACTAGCCGGGGAGCCTAATTTCTCTTTCAAAGCTGCTAGAGTTTAGTTTGCTAAACTGGCCTAATGAGAAGTACTCCGCCCTCGGGATAGGAGGTTGAAGCCGTAGGCTGACCCGCTTGAAGTCTTGAGATAGGATGTATCATGTTAAAGCACGACAGAAGCACTTCTTTTGCTAATGCCAATTTTCGGATTGTCACCGAACACTTGATCTCATTCGGACGTCAAGTTTTTACTGACGTTTTTTGGTTTTCCAAGCTTATGGCACTTTTTAAACTATTTGTGTGTTTTCAGCACAAGTCTCGCGGTCAACGCCGGACACCTTCGTAGATTCGGCAAAACATTCTCGGATATTGCTATATATGCATCGGTTTCAATTGTGTCTTGGTCAATAGTTGGGTTGCCCGGCTCTGCGCTTGCCTCCTACGTTCCGCTTTGTTCGGCTAGGTGTGCAAAGGAGAACCATCGCGATTGTGCTTCCAGCTCACATGGTTAAGCACCTCGATGGAGAAAGCCGAAACTGACCGTCACAATAAGCGTAAACTGGTCAGCGATCCGATGACGGTGTTAAACAACGGGCCATTCATAACAATGGCGAAGTGTTTACTGACTTGACCTCGATCGTCAGCGAACACTACCGGGGGCTAATCTGGCCTCCCAAACTAAATCCTCGATATTTTGCTCTTACATTGGAGCTGAGGTTTCATGATCATGCTTAGCATGACAACCCAAAGAAAGGAACCAATAGCGAGACTATTTTCTTTGGAAGACATTTCTTCTGTTAAACAGTAATATAACATATCTCTCTGCGTACCTTTGTTTATAAAACCGTATGGCCAGATTGCCTTGTTTGTTGTAAATCTTTGCCCTCATAAAGGCTTTATAAAGTAGGATAAACACTCCTCGGCTATTGGCCGAGGAGGTGGAAGCCGATGGTCGGTCAACAAAGTTTTGTACAATGCGGATCCGAGCATTAATGACGTAAAGTACTTGGATACATAGAGTCATTACACATAATTTGTGATTTTACTATGGATATCAATCCTTAATTCGCCACCCGCCCGGATTAAGGCTCGGGGCTACTGGGCTTCGGGCTTATTATTTACAAATATTAAAGGGGCACATCGATCCCCTGATGCGGGTGTTGCCACCCGACCGATGTCTCGGGGCTACCGTGCATTGCCTGTCCAATGCGAGAAAATTTTAAGTGTAATACAGTCTCCGAGGAGATTTTGATCCTCGGGTTGGTCGGCCACACCCAACCCGAGTCTTGAGGACTGAGCACACCGCTTTTTGTGTCCCAAGTATTCTCGCTGAAGCTAGGACTTGATCCTCGGACCGATTTTGCAAATCAACTTTGAGTCTCAGCAGCTACGGGGATCAGCGGTCTTATGTCATCCTTCATGTGCATCTCGGGTTTTAGACTGATACCCACCTTGAGGGCTACTGGCTATGTATCTCTGCAGAGAATAAATTGCACCAATCAAAAATATTGACAAAAATCGGCCCACATTCGGGGTGGTGCACCACCTCGGAAGCAGTCCGGCATAAATCTCGGGAGCTAGTGGCTGGCTCCATAGAGGGCATTTCCGGCATTAAGCTCGGCTAAACTCCTTCGAACTTCTTTGAACCAAGGTGATTTACGACATACAGTCCGGCGTTGGAGCTCGGGTACATAGTCCGGCGTTGGAGCTCGGATACAGTCCGACGTTGGAGCTCAGATACATAGTCCGGCGTTGGAGCTCGGATACATTCCGGCGTTAGAGCTGGGAAGCGGTCCGGCGTTGGTGCTCGGCTGCAAAAGATACCTCGAATGCAGTACGACGTTGGAGCTCGGACGCAAGAGGACGTTGCCGCCCGGGAACAACTTCAAACCCGAGGTGTGGCATAAAAATAACAAGGCATTGATAAAGGCCGGAAACTTAAAGGGGCTCCTTGGATACCCGACGTGTAAACTCGTCGAATGCATTTCGGCGATCCTCAAGATCGAAGATGAGAAGATTTGTTAAACCAGTTTTCAAGACCGACGATCAAGATGAAGAACGGTTCGGAAGAATTGAGGAGCGTCCCTAAACTTGAAGACCGGTTCAGGGGGCTACTGACGGTGTCCTGGACTAGGGGTACTCACCACGTCATCTCCCGATCTGTTAGATTGGGCCGAGGACCCCCATGGCCATATACTCATGGGCCAGTCCGGACAACTGCCGCATACAAGGAAGATTCCACAAGACTTGGCGATCAAGACAAGGACTCCTCCCCACCGGCGTATTCGGCTAGGACTCTTGTTATCCTAGGCCTCCCGTGCATTATATAAACCGAGGCCAGGCTAGTCGATAGATGAGAGACAACAACAATCATACCATATGCTAGCTTCTAGGGTTTGGCCTCTCTAATCTCGTGGTAGTTCTACTCTTGTACTACCCATATCGTCAATATTAATCAAGCAGGAGTAGGGTTTTACCTCCATCGAGAGGGCCCGAACCTGGGTAAAAACATCGTGTCCCTTGTCTCCTGTTACCATCCGCCTAGACGCACAGTTCGGGACCCCCTACCTGAGATCCGCCGGTTTTGACACCGACACTGGTCGATGCCTCCAAGGAGCCCTTTGTCCACTGCTATGAGTGCCCGATGCCGTTTTATGGCTCGCCGGCGGACATGGTGCATCACCTCACGGATGCGTGCAACGGTCACTGCTGGACCTTGGCGGAGAACATCAAGTACGACACGTGCTACCGGTTCACCATGCTGGAGTCGCTGGAGGATCACCACCACCTGCTAGTCTCGGAGGAGGACGGCAGCGTCTTCCTCTTGATCGTGAGCACCGGCGAGGCCCGCGCAGGCTGCCGCCCCGTCTTTGTAGCATGCGTCGGGCGCCACGACGCCGATAATCGACACGAGGCGATGTACGGGTGCAAGGTCAATGTTACTACCCCTCCGGGTCACGTGGGCGAAAACGGCCTCATCGATGCACTTGGAATCGAGGAGCAGGACTATCCCGCCAATGTGGACTTGGAAAACCCATGGCATCCGTTCTATCCTTTACCCGCCGACTCGGTGCACGGGATCCAAGGAGGTTCACCCGACATACGCATTATCAAGTGCACTTAGAAAACATGTAGTGTGTGTGGGCGCTTATGGCCCGTGTCTTTGCCACTTTTGATTACGTAAGCTTGTCGTTAAACTTGACTGGCTTTCGCCGCAGTCCTTCCTTTGAACTGCTCCTCTCAGTGAGCTGATGTAAGACACTTTGGGTTTCATTTGATAATGGAACCGGGGAGGAGCCTCCCTGTTCTTCTAAATAAATACGCATTATCAAGGTAAATGTTGATCATTAGTCTTCGCTCAATGTAATCCGCTGTCTAAGCATGTGGAGACTTCCATGCAGGACCTTGCTCTATTGGAGTATCGGGCATGAATAAAAGTGTATCCGTTTATGGTTTAGTCTAGAATCTTCCATGTATGAATTTTTACTACAGTACTGGTGAAAGACTCACGATCAACCATTTCTTACATCTCCTCTGCCCCCTTGCAAGTCATCCTGATTTAATCCCTCCGTCTAGGTGTATAAGGGCATGGTTACTATTACTTAATAGTATAGCCAACTGTTGACTATAAGAAAGTGCCATGTCATCTGAGCCAACATGTATAACAATCGATACTCAAAACTAATTCTTAAAGATCATTTCTTGCAAAGCACAATAAGTGTTATTTCTTCACAAGTTTTGAATGCAGGTTGAACAGTTGAACGCTTACATTTGCAAATGATACCTTTTTATATATTTCTCCCGGATGTTTGTGAGATCTTGAGATGAGATAATTTCCGAAGAAACCTATCTATACCTGTTACACATGAGATGACCCCCACATCCTTTGTCAAAATAAACAACTCCCCGATCAATGCATTTCAATCTTAAGTGCAACGCACGGGCACCTTACTACTATAGATTAGTACGACCAAAAATTGAACTAACATTATATATAGTACGATAAATACTGATGCATGTCACCTAAAATTATATCATTCAAAACTATGTTCAAATACGAATCCAACGATATAGTTTTTGTTGACATGCACTAACATTTTGTCAGTTAAATCTTCAGTCAAATTCAATGGGGGACTAATAAACCACGACCGATGTAGTATAAGTGTAGAGGGCGGTGCTGCACGGGAGTCTCACCTCTCACCCCGCTCGTGGTGCGGCAGTAAAGCCGTCATATCACAAAACCCAACCACTCCCAGTAATAAATGGCCTAGTAAAATAAACTGACAAGAAACCATCACATCCCTCCGTCTTTTTTGCATTTCATCTCTCTGCATTTACTTTCTCCGGTTCATCTCCGACGCTCGATCCCTAGCTACTACTCCTAGGGCCAGTTCTTTTGGCGGCTTCCCAGCTTTTCCCACAAGACTAGTCACAGTGGAGAGTAACAATAAGGCGCCTCACTCATTTATTTGGGCTTCTAAACTACTACTCCGTCCTGGTTTATTCCTCACCATTGTAATTTGTGCTAAATTTTGACCAAAGATTTAACTGATAAAATGTTACTCAAAACACTTAGGCACGGTGCATCTAGGTGTGTAAGTCATCTTACGAAAACCAAATAATCTGAAAACACTTAGGCGCGGTGCATTTACTTCTACCTCGTTTCTTGTTTCTTGACATATCAACCAATAAGAGATAAAGAGTGTGCATGCTTTTAATGACTTGAGATATCAAACTCGACATGCAGTGGTTAGTTCATTGCATGCAATACTATTAATTAGCAAATAAACATTAACGTTTCTCATTTTCTCCTCTTCCTTGGTCACGGTGCACAGAGAAATAACCATAGAGAAGGAAGCTAAAAGTAAACAATCAAACGAGCATTTTTGCATTTATTTTGCATTGAATCGTTTCACAAGCTTGACTAGTGTTGTTTTTCCAGTTTTACAAAAACCGCATCGTAATGTTCAAACGTGCATTTGCACGTACATAAGTAATAGTAGTACTCCCTCCGTCTAGGTGTACAAGTCTTCTCTCCTTCTTGGTCACCGTGCACAACCAAAGATGACTTATTGACCTGGATGGAGGGAGTAGCACGCCGCAAGCATATATCGAGAGAGACGTGTAGTCCGATAGTATATAGTAAAGTTTGTGCTATATGCACGTACTTGCAAAGTGCGTAATAATACGCAACGTTTCCAAACTTTCCCTTTTACATACTTAATTAAGGACGCTAAAAATTCCTGAACGTTCGGGATTTATCATTTGCGTCCGAAAACTAATGAGATCGCCTTACAAAACAAAAATTATACTCCTCCTAAAAGCCACAGCGCTCGCAGGAGCGCTTGCGGCGCGCCACGAGTGTCCTGGTGCGCTGCCGTTTCCCAGCGTGCCGACACAACGCCTCTTCCTCAGCCTCGCAACTCGCCAGGTGATGATTGGTGCCTTGCCGGCGGGCGAGAGCGATCTCACCGGTGTGGTGATCCTCCTGGCTGGAAGCGTGCACCCGGTCCATGTACCGCCAAGCGTAGATGAGGCGCTTGGGCCCGACTGCACTCAGGGCGTCGGCACGGGCGTCCTCCGCCACCCTCACGACCCTCGCACGAGCCTTCTGCCAAAGAACCAATTGCTTGACTCTCTCGGATGCGACAAAGATCTCCCAGAAAGCTTGTTGCGCGGTGCGCTTCTCTTCCTCGGCCTTCTTCTCCGCCTCTATTTTGGCGTGCTCTGCTGGAGGCAAAGCCTCCCACAAGGCGACATCCATTTCTTTCCAAAGCTCCTCAAGGCTGGGGGGCTCGGCGGGCGGCGCGGCGTTCTCCTCGTAGCGCGGAGCTGACGCGTCCTTCGACGCGCGTGCCGGCGAGATTGAGAACGCTGACGCATCCACCTCGATGCATCACGGCGAGGAGCGGAACACCGACGCGTCCTCCTCGACTAGTGGCGGCGAGGAACGGAACGACGACGCATCGCGTCGCGACGAGGAGCGGAACACCGATGCGTCCTCCTCGACTAGTGGCGGCGAGGAACGGAACGACGACGCGTCACAGAAGCGGGCGAGGAGCGAACACCGACGCGTCCTCCTCGACTAGTGGCGGCGAGGAACGGAAAGGTGACGCTGCGTGATCGTCAGCGGTGCGGCGAGGGGCTCCTAGGACTTGGGAGGGGAGATGCCATGGTGGTCGACGTGAGAGGGAGGGGGAGGAGATAGCGATGAACGTGAATGTGAGGGGGAGGAGATAGCGATGTCGTGGGAGGCGCAGTATTTATAGCGAGCAATGGCACACCTGCGTAAGATATGGATCGAAGCTGCATCGATTAATCCGTTCAAGGCGTCAGCGACATGTGGGCCAAGACAATCTTTGGGCCCATATGTCGATGACCCAATGCACCGGGTTAAGTAAAAGCTACATGGGCATATTTGTTGGAGTAAATTACGGGGAGCGAAGGGGTGGAAATATTGCTGGTCAGAACGGATTGGACGAGCGTGGGGGGAGGAGAGTCATGCATGCAGATTTTTTCACACGGGGTGGAGTGGTGGGACCGCCGGAGGGAGAAGGAGAGTTTGGCAGGCATATTGTTTCCACACATGGAGAGGAAAAGATTTGGAGACGAACGGGCTTCCTGCAGGTATTGGGAACGGTGCATAATAAGTCATCTTGTATGCCGGGCTAGGTATAGTCTCAAGTCATTAAAAACATACACGCCCCACACATGTTCATATTTCAAGGTGCACTAAATTATTGCATGCGATGATTAAGGCTGGCCATCATGGTGGTATCTTAGCTGGTACACGGGAATAGCAAACATGCTGATGTGGCAAAGAATTAAAGAAGAGAGGGGGGTTAGACTAACTAGTGTTCATGCATGCATCGGTAAACACATTTTTTTGTGAAGAACGACATCATTAGTTGAGTACTTTTGCAGACTTCAAAAACTATTCCACCGCCTCTACTATCTTGCTAAGAGTAGGTGAAATTTTTGAGTCGAGCCCTTTAAACTAGAAGGGAGGTAGTGGTACTCTAATAGCTAGGTGTGTAAGTCATCTTACTTAAAACCAAATAATCCCAAAACACATAGGCGCGGTGCATTAACTTCTACCTCGTTTCTTGTTTCTTGACATATCAACCAATAAGAGATGAGGGTGTGCATGCTTTTAATGACCTGAGACTATCAAACATGACATGCAGTGGTTAGTTCATTGCATGCAATAATATTTAATTAGCAAATAAACATTAATGTCTCTCGTTTTCCCCTCCTCCTTGGTCATGGTGCACAGCCTAAGATAACTTACTCACCTAGACGGAGGGAGTATCAACATTCACAATGTCAAATCAATATTTTTACACTCATTATAAAACATAGTTCTTATACTCATTATAATCAGTATTGTAGATATTGATATTTTTAGTATAAATTTGGTCGTGGGATTTCATTGATGCCTGTCAAAGCGTGGAGGAAGCGGAGCTTAGGGCTTGTATTGCCGGTCTCTACATAGGCATTTCTCTTCATAATCCTGTAATTTTAGAGACTGATTGCGCTTTTGTGGTAGCGTCTCTTGCATCGGGGGACTATGACAAGTCTGCTATGTGTGACCTGAAGATGAAAGCGTTGAGCATCTCGAAGTTGATCAACAATCTTCAATTGTCAAAGATTAGCCGTTCGCCAATAAGGTGGCACACTTAATCGCTAAGTATAGCTTTGACAATAGATTAGATGGTATTCTTGTAAATAACGTGCATCACTGTGTGGTGAATATTGTATCGAATGAGTGTACTGGTGTGGCTGATTAATTAATATAAGGTGGTGTTTAAAAAAAGTATATATTTGGTTAAACACTTTGCAAATGGTTGACGGGAGTAAAAAGGACCAGAGGGAGTATCATGCATGCCGAGTAGGCAAAAAAATTGCTCATTTTTAGCCGGTCGAAGTCTCAAAGGGCGCGACCGCGCGAGGGAGGCGAAGGTCGTGGGAGGCACGACGGTTGACGGAATTAAGTGAAGTTACATCCACGCGCCGGCATGGCATGCGAACAGGCAGAAGCTATACCGTCATGCCTACGATATGGGTCTAGTAGACATGACATCTAGTGGGTCCCGCATAGTTCTTGAGAACTCTTTGGGGGCTTGCAGCCGTTTATCCACCGGGCAAGCCAGCAACCCCACGCCGTTCGCACGCCCTACTCGTCCCCGTCTTCTACCTCACAACAGTTCACTCCCAGTCGTCCCGTCCTTTCACATTAGTTCGCTCCCAGTTTTTGCGGGGTACAACAGTTCAACTTCTCCTAACCCTCCTCCAAAATCCATGACCTCCCAAATCTCCATGGTCGCCGCTGAGTACCAGGTTAGAGCCATCACCGGTGATCAGTTCATCGTCATCTACACACGTGGATCCGCGACGGTGAAAGCATGGCTTGCTCGCTTCCTACGCATATTCAACAGTTCAATGGATGAGTGGGTCGCTGGGCTAGATGTTGAGTACACCACAGTCCTGGACGAGAGAAGGATCTAAAGGACGAAGAGAGGAAGAAGCCCACCATGATCCAGTTTATGTACATAACGCTTGCTTGGTCTACCACATATGCCATGCCGACGTTGAGTGCCAGGATTTTAAGAACTTCCTCAAGGACAAAAGAGTGAAATTACATCGTAGGCTTTAAGAATGACAAAGAAGTCCCGCGTCGGATAGGTCTCTCGTTGTAGGCCAGCCCTTCGATCTCCGTATAAGGCAAGCCCGTGTCCTCCTCTCAACCTTCAATGCTGACCACAGCAGCAGTCATGATTGATCCTTCAGACGCTAAACCAAGAAACCTCATCACGAAGTTTCATCATGCATGGGAGTCGAAGACATTAGATGAAGATCACATCCTGTACATAGCAATGGATGCCTACCTTTGTTTAAATATCTACATGGGTTGGATGAAGAAGCAGAGCCCAATGTCCGATTCAAGTAAAGAAGCGTCGGCGAAGAGGAAGAGGAAGAGGGACGAGGACGAAGTCGAGGACGTGGACTCGGACTCCGAGTAGGTGGCAGTGCCGTCGCTCATGCTAGTTCTACTGCAGTGTCAAGCTGACTAGTTGCTTAGTTTATTTTCAAGGGTGTGTTGTGCTGAGGCCCCAGCAGAACTATGTTTATGTTCTTTCTCGTTATTTGAACTGTTTAGTACGTAGATTAGTACTAGTACTATGTCTTACTATCGTTCTTCTTGCGATTGGCACTCTGCTCGTACCTTCGTGTTCCCACTGTACTTAATACGTTCGTACTAGTAGTATAATTTGGGTCAGTCGATTTGTGAAAGAAGTTCGACGGAGCGAAGGAAGAAGACTGCATAAGAGGTGGAAGAAGCCCTTCTAGCCATCCATGTTGCATCAAATGGCTCACATGAGTCGACTGACCCAAATTGCTCCTTCAGATTGCAGGATCCACGTGGCATTCAAGGTCTCGAAGGTAGATTCCGCGTCCGCACCCGGTTTGCGGGCTCGATGCGCGCGCGACCGGCTTCCGCCACGACAGCCACCATGCGCGCCTCCTCCGCGCGGGCGGAGACGACAATGACACGCTAGTTCCTCCTCGCCGGCGTGTTGGAGCACGCGCTCGTCCTCCTCTTCGTACGCTGCGTGCATAGACGCGGCTCCACCAGCTGCTCGCGTGCTTGGCAGCGCGGCGGCATGGCGAGGAGGGACTGCAGACGACGTGAGCGGGCGAGCCTTCGGCTTCATGGCACAGGGATGGCGGCGACACGGCGGTGATGGGCGAGAAATTGTTGGCCGGAGCAGGCGGGCGCCGGCATGCGCAACGGCGGCGGCATATTGATGAGTGCGCGCATGGGAGCTTACTTTAGTTTTATATGAGGTTGGTCAAACTTAAAAGAAAACCGTACTAGTACACGTAAACATTAGACTTAGGCAGCACTTTTATTAATATTTTTTGAAGTTAGTACCACAACCACGATACGGAATCCTGTGCAAGCACGTGAACCGCGGCCGCGCGGTCGATCGAACGGTGCGTCACCGTGTCGCGCTCGAAGGACATCCACCGAACCTTTTTGTGTGTGTGAAAACAATCCTCGAATATTACTCAACTTTTTTTCCTGGGAAAGTTCTTGACACTGCAATATTTCCATATATTTGAATTTAGCTCCAGTTTGTGTTTATTTGGATTTGGACGTTTTAGGTGCGCCCTAGTTTTTTTTAATACTTTTTGTGTGTGTGTGTGTGACTGAGAGAGAACGTGTGTATGTGTCCATATGTGTGTTGTGGCGGAAGGGCAATGTGGAGACGGTGTGCGTGTGATACAGACATAGAGAGGTGTGAATGTGTAAACGATCATGCATGAGTGAGACATAGACAGATGCCGATACGTTGTGTATACATGAGAGAATGGTCTTCTAGTTTACTTGTGTGTGTGTGTGAGAGAGAGAGAGAGAGAGAGAGAGAGAGAGAGAGAGGAGCATCCGTAACACAACAACCATCTCTCTCGATTCGTCCGTCCTCGTGACGATCGCATGCAACATATGCATCAACGCGCACATTTTGACACCCTCACTCGCCCCTGCCCACCTCAAGGCCCGCACAATCTCTTCGTGAATACCCATTTCTCTCCTTAGGTTTGTTTTCGCTCAATATCTGACACACACACACACACACACACACACACACACACACACACACACACGCGCGCGCGCGCGCGCGCGCGCACACACACACACACACACACACACACTCCCCCGAGCACACAATTCATCCTCATCCAAGGTTATACGGCGACCACTCTTGCTTGTGCTTCTTTGCACCCCAACATGCACAACACCTCAATCTTCAAAGAGGGCATCGAGCAGATCGAAGACGGCGACCACACCACGCTAGAGACTGCGGGGTCATTTGGAAGTAGGGTGATGTGACGACGGCTGACTGACTCCTCCCCCCATCCTCTCTCTCTCTTGCACAAAATTACCAATCCCTCTCTCCCCCGCACAAAATTGTCAATCCCTCAACCCATGAGATCCTTCCCCTCTCGTCCATGTTTTTCCAGCTCTCTCATCAAACATGTTGTCTCTTCTCCTTCCACGTATACAGAATCACGTATATTACATGTCTCCATCTTTCTCACAGACCTAACTTCTTCCTCTCTCTCTCTCTCTCTCTCTCTCTCTCTCTCTCTCTCTGTGTGTGTGTGTGTCTCGTTAGGTTTGTCTCCTACTCTCGTCCACATACATACAATCTTTCCCGCCCTACCTGCTCCATCTTGAAAAGCTCTCTGCACGCTTCATTCACACAATGGGATATGTCAAAATGTTGCTTCTATAATGGCTGATGTAGAGTTTTGGTTGTTTTTGTTGCATCCTACAAAGTAATAACTATGAAATGCATTTAGATTCTCATTTGACTGGGATTATGTGAGTTTGAGCATGTTGTGAAGTACTATAGACCTTGTATACATCTTGGGATTCGACAATGATTGTAACTATTGAATTGTATAGACCATTACATTCGAAGTCAATAGCCTAATATATTTATTTCACAATTTCAACAAATGGTTAGTTCACTACAAACTCAGAAAACAAATGTGTAGTCCCTCCATTTTTATTTAAGTCCGCATATTAGCATTGGTCAAAGTCAAGTTTTGTAAACTCTCAGAAAGCGTATAACAAAAAATATTAACTTATACAATAACAAATAAATACCATTAGATTCATTATTGAATGTACTTCCACATCATACATATTTGTTATGGTAAATGTTTATATTTTTATATAAACTTGATCAAACTTTAGGAAGTTTGACTTCGGTCAAACCTAATATGCAGAGTTTACTACTACTACTCGCTAGTTGCTTAGCCGAATCACTCAACACGCATTAACGAGGAGTCCAAAGGTCACAAAATTTTGAGGTCGGCGGGAAAATCTCCCGCGACCCTGATTCGAGCAGTGGGAAGTTACCATCATAGCCTTCGGAACAGGCCTACATACGACGCTTGGTAGGGGGCTATTTTCGTAATTTCAGGTTCACCTTACCCAGGCAGCCCCACCCCGGCACCCAGAGTAGTACACCTGAATACTCCCCATTTTCTATCCCCACCGCAAAATAGACTTCTCCACGGCACCGCAGCCTTCGTGCTCCTCCCCTTTACATCGGCGCATTCGCCCACCGCAGCAAGATTCGCCTCATCGACGACCTCGTACGCCGCACTGGAGCCGGTCCACAGTCTTCATCGTAGACGGAGCCTCTTCCCCGGCATCGTCTTCCACGGTCTCGGATCTGCTTCCCGGAAGCCGACACCAAGCGCAGAAGTACCACCGTCGTGGACAATGAACTGACTCCCGTTGCCGACCATGACTCACAGAGGCCGCCGCGACCATCGTTCTTCTCCTCGATTGGTAATGTGTGTATTGAATCACTTAGCAGTACATGTGCAGTTCCAATTTTGTTCATACCTACCCTTCAATTTTCCTGGGTGCTATTGTTCCCGTAAAAGTAATTGGTTATAGCCTCCATTGTCCAAGAAAATATCAGCTTGTAATTGTGTGTCGCTCTGATCGCTACCGTGCTTGGGTAGGTTTTTCATCTGCAACCAGCAGTGTGGCAAATGATGGAAAGGTTTTTAGAACTAGCAAGATGCCCATGCGATGCACGCATCAAGATGCATTTGTATGAGTAGTTTATCTTGTGGGAGAAAAGGATGAACGAGGGAAGGCCTTATTTGCAAATCTGGAGAGGGGTATGGGTATCTTTCTGCAAAATTCCCATTTGTTTCCTTCCTATCTGTCAGATATAAACCGGACGGCCTATATTGCAAGAAAAAAAAAGTATAGAGAAAAAAAAGTAGACAGTAAAGGAAGTAGAGATAAATATTAAATATTAAATATTAAATAAATATAACCGTAGAGAAGAGAGTAGAGATAGCAGAGACATCGGGAAAGGATAGCGCATGCGCGGGAAAAAGCGGCTGGGCGTGGGCTAGTTTTAGCGCGCGGCGTCCGGCGCGCTTTATAAAATCCAACGCTCTCCCACTGCTCTGTGCCTTGCCACCGCTCTGTGCCTCGCCACCGCTATCTCCCTGCTCTTTTTCGCCTCGCCGCCGCCGTGCCACCATGCCGCCGCGTCGCCGGGAAACTTGGGGATAGCGTGGCGTCCGCGCGCGCCCCTCCGGCGGCTTCTCCTCCGAGATCCGGTTCCGCAGGATGCGCCTCGGCCTCGGCAATTTCGACACCGCCACCGAGGCCGCCCGCGCGTACGACGCAGCGGCGTGGCGCCTCCGGTGGCCTCATAGAACATTGAACTTCCCCAACATGCCGACGCTGGAGCGGGCGCAGGAGCTCGTGCCTCTGCCGCGGCTTAGCACCGACGAGGATCGTCGCGACAACCGGAGGCGGGAGCACCGTCTCGGCATCGCCGAGATGGACGAGGAAGCCATTGCGCTGTGGCGCCAACACTTCCCGCAGGACATCATCAACGAGCGCGAGTTCTACGCGCAAAGGAGGGCGGAGAGGGATAAGAGGAGGGCGGAGCGAGCCGCCTATCGCGAGGACAAGCGTAGGCGAAAAGCGGACGCTCAATTCAACATGAGGCTAGGAGCAGCGTCGCCCTGGGAATCCGACAACGATCGGTATCTTCACGCCTACAGTCAGACGTCGGAGGAGGACATCACCGAGGAGCAGTCGGACGACGAGGAGTAGTTGAATTATCTTTTTTGTATCTATCTATGCTGAGAACTATCCTCTACTCTCTAGTATCTACTTCTCGATCTCAAAGATCAGTAAACTCTTTTTTAAAAGCGCAAGCATTGCGATTCTGTTGAAGATGCTCTAACATGGCGTATTTAGTGCTTTAATGTTTCCCACAAGATGCGCGAGTATTACTAGTAGTATTTTTCTTGCCATGTTGAGATTTTGAAACCATGAGTGTGAACATGCAGAGGAGCAATGAAGACCAAACACGGGATATTCAGGACATCTTCAAGGAGCGTGGCAAGTTAAAGAGGAGCTGCACCGAACTCAGAAACGAGCTTTGGTAAGTAACACCCTTTCAATTACTTTCGTTTAGCCTCGTGTTCTTCGATGTGTATATGTTGTAGTTTCGCTTTCTCTTAAGCTGGTGTTCTTCGATGTGTAATAAGAAGAGTCTTAATCGTCCTAATGCTTTCATTTTTAACTTGATGTAGGAAGTGGGTGTTCTCACCGTGTAGTCTGTTTTATATTTCTTTTCCTTTTGAATTCACTTCTCCGAAGTTTTGTTTATCGGCTTCTACTAAATGTATCTAGGTTTCTCTCGAGTATTGATCTAAAAAGAAGTAACTTCATGTCGATGCAGTTCTGCGAGGAGGGAAGTATGGTCAACCTCGAGATCATGTTTCCAAAATGAGGCTGGATTACACACAAGGTGCCGCTTCCCTAATGATGCCGGATTAGACACAAGGTGCAAATTCGAGATGATGCTGGATTACACACAAGCCGGGAGGAGTCGTCACTGTTTGTGTCCTCGTGGCATTAGTAAAGGCTGAAAGAAAGCGTGCAGCAGCCCTTGAGAATGTAGCTGAGTTCCTGAAGAAGCGAAAAGAGCAATCAGATGATCTCTTCACCCAAGCCAAAGAAGAGATGGAACAAGCCAGTAAATAAGCTAGCGAGGCAGAGCAGGCTAGGCGTCTCCTCGCTATCTAAAACTGTTGTCAATACAAAATTTCCTTCATAATAGCTAGGTTCAAATGTTTATCCAACAAGATGCTCATTGTGATGTCTGTGCATCTATTGATGTGGCACAAAATGTCTTTTTTCGGGTCATGTAATAACAGCAATTACTTTCCAAACAATAACAGATGAAGCATCGGACATGGTATAGTTCACGCGCAAGCCCGACATTCCAAGTACAACTTCCACATCAAACTCATGTTCACAGATATCTGCACATTCATACATAATGTCCACAACCATGATTCACTTCAAAGCCAAAAAAATGTGAGGAGAGTTATAAATAAAGAAAAACCTCTACTAGTTCCTCGCTACCGGTCTGAGCACAACAAGTCAAGACCATGCGTAAATTAATTATATTTTAGTCATTTTTGTGTTCTAAAATGCCACCGGCTCATGGAAGGACGTGTTGCCGCACACGCTGTGATTCAATGAAGGCAAAGCGGGCAGTCTTAAGCTGGTTGCATGCGGCGAGGAGGCGTGCTCACCGGCCGCAAGCCGAAAAGCGCCTCTTGGCGGGCGCCACGGTTCAATGCCTGCGCTTATGAGAGGTCGCGTCTGCGTGTCGAGCAATCACTCCCTCCAGTCCTTTTTTGTTTGGGTATAACAAAATCTCGTTCTCCATTCACATTTTACAAGTAAAATTGTGGACAAACTTTGACCCAAAGTACGATGGGGACTAGTAAACCGTAATGGAGGTAGTAGTTTTTAATCAAAGAAGGGTTTCCTTCCGACATCGAAAACCAGCATCTAAATCTAAACCATAGTATTTGCCCTAGAACTACCAGGTTCAACATCTCGTAACATAAACCCATACAACCATACGCCAAGGAGGTACGTAGTACTATGAATTCCATTTTCGCTCCATACCAATCATTGTAAAAACTACTTACTACTTATAACATGCCATTTAAAATCGGAACTCTTAACCCCGCTAAAAAACGATATTTTAAACGTGGCTACTCGGTCTGTGGCAACTGGCGAGCCACCGCGCTCCAAGTCGTTCACATGTGGTCCCGACCATCAACTCCTACAAAGGTGCTCCACCACGCACTGTAACATGAATGCAGCAATCATGCACCTAGGGTTTTAGGGTTTATTTGTTAACGCCGCCTTTACTTAACACTCATGTGTGCGAGATAGCAAGAGGCCCATTGCGTGCGTCGCCTCTTCTCTTCGTATATGTACTCCACCGTGTGTCTGGTGTCCAAAAAAATGTAATAACTACTAGCAATGTGCCAATGCATTGCCACACGATCAAAGTAGATTAATACATATTCACCGATTTGATAGAAAAAAAGTCTAGTTTTGAAATACGTATATCACTAAAGTTATGTTATATTTCACTCAAAATATATTCCTTTGGCGGTTTTGATGAGACAAGGGAGGCATGTTGTTGGTTTCAAGATTCGAGAAGTGGTATATGTCTAATTTCTACTCTTACTAGAAAGATGCCCGTATGCGTGCACGGAACATCAAAATCTCGTGGGAGAAAAGGATGATCGAGGGAAGGCCTTATCTGCAAATGTGGTGAAGAGTGTGGGTAAATTGCCATATTTTCCTTCCTATCCGTCAGATATAAATTGGACGACCTACATTGCAGATGTCAGGCCCACCATCATCACAATCTCTATTTTTATCCCTACTCTTATAAAAAGCATTGTTGGTGATGATCGTGTGCCTGCCATCCTGCAATATAGGCCGTCCGATCTATATCTGACGGTTAGGAAGGAAACTATGGCAATTTTGCAAAAAGATACCCACACCCCTCTCCACATTTGAAAATAAGGTCTTTCCTCGTTCATCCTTTTCCCCCACAAGATAAACTACTCATACAAATGCATCTTGATGTTTCGTGCAACGCATGGCATCTTGCTAGTTGTTGCAAAAAGCCCATGTGTGTGAGAGAGAGACGGAGAGTGGAGGAGGATGGAGTGCATGTGTGACAAAGACACAACTAGTGTGTGTGCGATAGGTATCAGCTTAAAATGAGGCGATAGTGTGTGTGTGCACGATCAAGAGGGCGTGTCTCAAGAAGGGAAGAAAAAGCTACATAGATACAAGGAGCGAGAGAGAGACATGTATGCGATGGTGGAAGCATGAGTGTGCAGGTGTATAAACCTATCTAGAGGCTAGCTAGTCGATAAATGCTTGTGAGAGAAATACGAGTCGGGGTGCGAAAGCGAGAGTTTTGTGTGTGTGTGAGAGAGAGGGTAGTCGGGAAGGGGGGTGGAAGCAGGAGTTGTGTGTGTGTGTCTGTGAGAGAGAGAGAGGAGGCAGTAGTCAGGGTTGTCTGATCGGTGTCAGTCAGGGATGGAGACGAAAAGGAGACCGCAACAAATGTTGTGTCTACAGGAGAGAGAGAGAGTAGTGCTTTGAGTCATATGTAGAGACATATAGGGTGTGTGAGAGAATCCCATAGAGAGAAAGACAAAGTGAAAGAGGAGTGGAGACTGTGTGTGTGGCGGTGAAAAAGAAAGCTTAGGTACCGAGTGATACCAGAGAATAGTAGAGACGTGAGAGATAATGAAAACCGTGTAATGTATAATGATAGGGAGAGTGTGACACTTCTCAAGGGAGACGGCGAGAGACCATGTTTGCGAGGATAGGAGAAACATGAAGTGAGCATCTTGGTGAGGTGGAGAAAAGAGAGTGATGGCTACCTGAAGGAGCATGCATGCGAGAGAGATGGGCGTGAAAGGAGTGAACAAAAAGGGATTCAAATATTTGAATTCGAGATGATGATACATGTAATCCATACTCGAACCAAAATTGATCTATCAAACATGCATACTCATATGAATTCACACACAACTATGTTATTTAATATGTAGATATTACTGATCCATACATTTTAGTAGAACATAATTTGGTTAAAAAAATTTGAATTCAACCTCAAGATTTAGAGATCGTTGTATTTGTAAATCATATTATACATATAAAGGAGCAGAATTCTTTGTTGTGCTTTTGAAAGTATATATGTAAAAAAAATGATGTATATAGAATGTAATTCCAATTGAAAATGGATCCCGCCCGAAAACAATTAGTAAAATACAAACATGATTCAAATTGAGTTGGCACGGTAAACGTGCACTGTGTAAAATTTGAACGAAGCGGGGAAAGTCGTAGTAACCGCCCGAAACCAAAATCTGCAAGATGGAAATCACTACTGCCTATCCCTGCCGTGCAAAGCCTATCTGCTGGATTTCTATAGGTTTTGATAGGGGTAGGTTTGTAATTTCACCCAAACATGATGTAACCGCCTCTCACCCGGATTCATACACGATGGGCACCAAAACACAGTGTGCCCTCGGCCGAAATCGACTCCTCCCGATTCATATTCATACACGGTGGGCGCCAAAAACAAACTCTCATCGGCAAATATTCGGTGTATGCGAGATTACTGTCCTATCCCCAACCGACTAATGTTGCTGTGATGTAGTAGAAATTTGAAACGGGGGCTAAGTTTGTAAATTTCCTCGAATTTGAGACAAGCGCGCCCTGACTACATGGTTCCCCCCCTTCCTCTCTACCTCCCTTTTCCCCATTCGTACTCCGTGGGCGCCAAAACACCCTCTCCACCCCACCCTCCTCCGTCCACCGCCATCCACCACCCCATCCACCGCCGTCCTCCTCCACCATGCCGGAGCTGATACCCCGCCGCCGCCGTCCATTACAAGAGATCAACCTCTCTCATCCACGCCTTCGGACCGGGATCCTTGCATCCCGGCCTCTCGCTTCATCCCCGCTGTCGTCCACCTTGCCGGGTGCCGCCTCCTCTGTTGTCTCGGCCCACCACGCCCGCTGCCACCGTCTACCCTCCTAGATCTGCTTCCACACCGCCGACAGCCATCGCTACCGCAGCACCGTCAAATTCTCACCGGTGCACGGCGCCGCACTGCAGGCGGTACTCTTTCAGATTCTGCTCAACTTATTTATTGCAGCAAGAAAATAGATCGCCACCGCTTTACTCTGATTTCTTGTCTTGGTTGCGGTTGCCTTTGTCTGGTTTGCACCTTCAGATCCGCCATGGCACGCTCAACACTATACTCCCAATGCTTATGGTTTTCCCTTTTATATTCCACACTAGTTAAATCACAATGACTAAATTTCAAAATTGGGTCAGACGATTTTTCAGAGCTCGCCGGGGTTCGCCGGTGCGATCCAAGGGGCTCGGGTGGTTGTGGGGCCTCGCCGAACGAAGAAAACTCGACGCGGGTGGGGTGGGGGTGGCGGAGGAACACAGGCGATGGGGGCCGGTGGTCCGCCGGGCGTCTGCAAAGGTTCTCAGAGTGGGAATAATCACAGACGAGGAAGAAGAAGGGTTAGGAGACGTAGGATCTTCATCCAACCGCCTGAAATGGTCGAGAGACAGTTGGGAGTTGCATTCTTAATGCGCTCTGGTTCATCATGTGTGGGCACTGCGCAACCAAAATTTTATTATCCAAAATCTACTTGCTCTTCTTTACTATGTTCGATAGAGCTGTGACACAAAACGTAGGACCGACTCCAGCAGACTGTACCCATACTTCACTGGCCACACCACTAGCCCCACCACACAGGACCTGCACTCCAGCAAAAGGTATACCGATTTCATTTGCCATAGCACCAGCTGTACCACAGAAAAATCCCACTCCAGCAAAAAGTACAGCAAGTCCACCGGCCGAAGACCTATCCCAACTGCAGAGACGGCCAATTCCTGCAGATTGGAACCCCATTCCATTTATTCCCAGTTTAAAAGACAATGCTTTCAATGTTGTTAGGGACTACGTGCATATATTCCCATCATGGGAAGATTATTGTGAAGACAAACACTATTTTCACATCTTCCTGTCCAACTTACGTGTAAGTGCTATTATTCATGGTTATTATTTTCCTGTTTTCTGCTGATTGAACACATCAATGATTTACATTACATTGTTGTAATTAGGCGAGGGTCAATCTGGATAGTCATGACGAGGAAAGCTTGCTTGTGCTTTTCAAGTAAGCATTGTAGCAGTATCGGTGTTACCTGAGGAAATCACACTTTGGTGGCAAATCTATAAACGAATTTCCGTGAAGTCTCCGTGCTAAATTTAGAAGACATTGAATGGAAAAACATTGTTATGCACTGGTCTCGTTCCCAGGATGAGGTACTCTCTATGAAATCACATGACAATTTGAACTTCTACTTTTCCGCATGTGCCTTACGGATCTTGTTTGCAGGAAATCAGCTCGAAGAAGAATTCCGGTTTGAAAAGAACGACAATATCGCAAATATGCTGCCTGCTGCTTTGCTCTTGTTAGTACCTGTTGTCCTGTATCACTGTACTTGCATACATACCTGGTTCATTATGTGAAAGCATATGCATGATAGCTTGCTTATCAATTGTTCGCTCCAAATTCTTCAGTATCCAATGCCAATGTTTTTTTAGCTCTGCATTGTTCTTGTAAGTACATGTTGTCCTTTATCGCTGTACTTATAATGATAGGTAGTTGTTCATGTACCATCACTCTGCAGCTTATTTTCCTTTGCCCTCCATTTTCTACACATCGATCTATATTTACTCTTACCATAAGGTTAGTAATCAAGAAGTTTAGCATGCATTGCTCTTGGCTGTACCTTTTGCCTGTATCAACGCACTTACATTTATAGCTACTTGGTTATGTAGCATCACTCTTCATCTTATCTTAAATATTCTCCATTTTTTCGTATATTATCACATCTATATTTACTCTTAACAAAATGTAGAATAAAGGCAATGCTTATGAAGAAGATTACGTGGTAAACTTCTTGAATTGCCCCCATCGTAATGGACAAGGCCTTTATAGAGCCTGTCTTCACCAATAATGTAAGTTTGTCCATCTCAAGCCTTCAAACTTTGTTGTATATATTTGGTTAGGCATGACTGCAACGGCTGTTTATTTTTGGTGTTTGCATCAAATTGCATGTTTAAAGTTTATTATGTACTCCCACCGTTCCAAAATAGATGACCCAATTTTGTACTGAAGTTAGTATAAAGTTGGGTCATCTATTTTAGAACGGAGGGAGTAGTTCATAAACAAAAGTTTGTCCTTTCTCAATTTAAGTTTTCAGTTGTACAACCAAGTTCCTTATTCATACCATGTAAATTAAAGTATACAGAGCCATTGATCTTCTTTTGCACTGCATGTATGCTTCCGTTCTTCATCCGTAATCCAATGGTGTGGTGAACCTACCCACTACAGCACAATGTCATATTCTGCAATGTCTTAACTATGAAGAATGTCATATCATTCTACTACTCCCTCCGTCCGAAAATACTTGTCATTGAAATGGATGTATCTAGATGTATTTTAGTTCTAGACACATCCATTTTGATGACAAGTAATTCGATGGAGGGAGTATTATTTAAACCGTCTCTTTATTTGCCAATCAAATGGGATAAATTGACAAAGACACTAACCATTGATACTTATGAGTTCTTGATCTGTAATCCAGTGGTGTCGTGAAGCTGCCACCTCCTTCACAATGTCATTTCCTGCCATGTCTTGACCTGACCAATACCATATTGTGTTAATGCAATTTTAAACTGTGTCACTTTATTTGTCAGTAAGAAATGTGATGAATTGTCAAGACTTGATACTTTTATGTGCAAAACCTGTCATCCGTCTTCGCTTGTTTATCTTTCGAGTGAGGAAGATTTAAGTGTTGAACAAGCACAGTCTCATCATCTTGCTCCAGCTTTGCTTTGCAGCTCCCAATGAGGGCTAACCTTTCTTGAACTCTATTGAAGTCTTTGTCGGTTTTGTATATTATTTTGTCGGCGTGTTTATTTGCAATCGGTGGCGATCTTTGATGCCCAATGTATGTAATGTCTAGCACATGCCTTGTGCTTTATTATCATAGTGGCGAACTTTGATGCCCAGTGGATGTAATATGCTGTAATTTCTTTATTGTATGGTCTATGTTTTTCTTATTCACGATGCTGCAGTTATTTTATCGTCTTCACAAGAACCGCCAAACCGTAAAATTACGGTACATAATCGGGCCGTCATGCAATCACGATGTAGGTTGGGCCTAAAGCGTCTTAGAACAGCTAACGGGCGGCGGCAGCCGAAATGAACCCCGGCCCATGATTGTGCGAATCAAATCACGGGCTTTTAACAGGCCAAAATTGTCTCGGTCCTTGTTTGGCCCAATCAGATATCGGCTGCGAGCAGGCCGGATGCAAACCGGGCTGTAGTTAGGCCCAACTATATGACGGGCATTTAACAGGCCGGAATTAATATAGGGCCAAAATGTTAAACAGGTCCTTAAGAGGCCAAAACTAATGTCAGGCCGAATTACTAAGTGGGCCTCTAGCAAGTGGGCCCAAAAGCATAGTGTCTAGTTGATGGGCCGAATCTGATATGGGCCATAATTGAGCCCATAGCCTCTTAAAGGGTCAGACGATCTGGGCCGTAATTTGGCCCAGAACGTGGTAGGCTTTTAACGGGTCGGATCTCATATGGGCCACTATTAGGCCCAGAACGTGGCAGGCCATTAATGGACCGGATCAAATATGGGCCAGCATTTGGCCCAAAACATGGCAGCCAGTTAATGGGCCGGCCTACTAGGGCCCTCAAATTCTTGTGGGCCTACAGCTGGGCCGGCCCGTTAATGTCGACGGAATCTCGTGGGCCTTTAGCCGGGCCGACCCATTATGATCCGCAAGAATCTTGTGGGCCTTTACCTGGGCCGGCCCATTATGGCAAACAAAAATCTTGTGGGCCTTTACCTGGGCCGACCCATTATGGCCCGCAAAATCTTGTGGGTCGTTAGCTGGGCCAGCCCATTATGGCCCGCAAAATCTCGTGGGCCTTTAGTTGGGCCGGCCCATTATGGTCTGCAAAATCTTGTGGGCCTTTAGTTGGGCCGGCCCATTTAAACTTGATGGGCCGGTCCACGTGTCAACATATCATAGGCGCGTCTCGCCCATTGGATGAGTGACACAGGTGCCGGTAGCGGACCGACACGTGTCTCCTCCGTACCAATGATGATTTTACACATGGAAAATCCCCATTGGTCGGGCTGTTAACGGGTTATAGGATCAATAACCGCACCCGATAGCTTAATGGCGTTCAGTTACGGTGGATGCCACGTGTCACCACCCTTGACGAAAGCACTTCATGACGCTGCGATTTATCGTCATGGAAGTGGACACTTCCGTGATGATAATTTTGGTAATGTCATGGAACACTTCTCTGACAAAGACGGTATGACTATCTTGATTCTGTCATAAATTTTTCATGGATGTACATGCATGACAAAAAAGGCGACCTACTGTGACAAACACGTACCATCACGGATGTGTATTTTTTTGTAGTGGATAAACTCATGCAATATGATATAAACCCCATCTTGTTATCCTCGATGGCAACAATACAATATGTGCCTTGCTGCCCCTACTATCACTGGGAAAGGACACCGCAAGATTGAACCCAAAGCTAAGCACTTCTCCCATTGCAAGAAAGATCAATCTAGTAGGCCAAACCAAACTGATAATTCGAAGAGACTTGCAAAGATAACCAATCAACATAATAGAATTCAGAGAAGATTCAAATATTGTTCATAGATAAACTTGATCATAAACCCACAATTCATCAGTCTCAATAAACACACCGCAAAAGAAGATTACATCGAATAGATCTCCACGAGAGAGGGGGAGAACATTGTATTGAGATCCAAAAAGAAAGAAGAAGCATCTAGCTAATAACTATGGACCTGAAGGTCTGAGGTAAACTACTCACACATCATCGGAGAGGCTATGGTGTTGATGTAGAAGCCCTCCATGATCGATGCCCCCTCCGGCGGAGCTCTGGAACAGGCCCCAAGATGGGATCTCGCAGGTACAGAAGGTTGTGGCGGTGGAATTAGGTTTTTGGCTCCGTATCTGGTAATTTGGGGGTACGTAGGTATGTATAGGAGGAAGGAGTACGTCGGTGGAGCAATAGGGGGCCCACGAGGGTGGAGGGCGCGCCCTGGGGGGGTAGGCGCGCCCCCTACCTCGTGCCCTCCTGGTTGATGTCTTGACGTAGGGTCCAAGTCCTCTGGATCACGTTCGTTCCGAAAATCACGTTCCCGAAGGTTTCATTCCGTTTGGACTCCGTTTGATATTCTTTTTCTGCGAAACTCTGAAATAGGCAAAAAATAGCAATTAAAATTTGGACCTCCGGTTAATAGGTTAGTCCCAAAATAATGTAAAAGTGAATAATAAAGCCCAATAATGTCCAAAACATAATATAATATAGCATGGAACATTCAAAAATTATAGATACGTTGGAGACGTATCAAGCATCCCCAAGCTTAATTCCTGCTCGTCCTCGAGTAGGTAAATGATAAAAACATAATTTCTGATGTGGAATGCTACTTGGCATAATTTCAATATAATTCTTCTTATTGTGGCATGAATGTTCAGATTTGCTATGATTCAAGATAAAAGTTTAATGTTGACATAAAAACAATAATACTTCAAGCATACTAACTAAGCAATTATGTCTTATAAAAATAACATAGCCAAAGCAAGTTATCCCTACAAAATCATATAGTCTGGCTATGCTCCATCTTCCCCACACAAAATATTCATATCATGTACGACCCCAGTTTTACCCAAGCAATTGGTCATACTTTTAACGCGCTTCAGCCTTTTCAACTCTTATGCAATACATGAGCGCAAGCCATGGATATAGCACTATGGTGGAATAAGGTATAATGGTAGGGGTTATGTGGGAAGACAAAAAAGGAAAAAGTCTCACATCAACGAGGCTAATCAACGGGCTATGGTGTCGGATTTCGGGTTCCGGCAGACCCTCTAGGTTCGAACTCTGGGGTGCACGCGGAGATCTCGCCCCCTACCTACCTGCACCTCGTCGCCTCGCTAGGATCTAAACTACCAAAAGAACAACACAAGAGACACAAGGTTTATCTTTGGTTCGGGCCACCATTGTGGTGTAACACCCTACTCCGAGGTGTGGTGTGGTGGATTGCCTCTTGGGCTGATGATGAACAATACAAGGAAGAACAGCCTCATGAGGGTCTCATGCTTGGCGGTCTGACGAACTGCTAGGGGGAGTTCGGTCGCTCTCTCTCTCTCTCTCTCTCTAGATTGCTTGATCTCTAGCTCTGTTCTCGATTCCGGATCCTGGATCCCCGATCTCTTTCTCTCTGTGGGTGGCTAGTCCTATTTATAGGCAAAGGCCCTGGGCCTCTTCCCAAATATTGAGCGGGAAGGGTGCCAACAATTGGCCATTTTGAAGGGGAACATCTAGTACACTTATCCTGACTAAAGTTGGTCCTCGCCTGTCAAAGGCTCTGGTGGTGGCCTTGGCTTGGGCTCCACGATGACCTCCTTCCTGCCGTTCTGACGGTCTTGGTCTTGTTGCACGAAGCGGATGACTTTGCTTGATACTCTCGCTTTGCGCTTGCCTCCTTTGCACCAAAGAGGAAATGAGGACATCTACTGGGTGGCGCCGCCTGGCGCCCTTGGTCGTCATGGCTTGCATCATGGGCACCTCGTGAGGTACCCGCCTTGATCTCTCCGCCTCCTCGCGAGCCAGCCTGTGAGGCCGTGCCTGAGGAAGCTTCCTGTCGTCCGCCCCGCGAGGCTTGGCCCCTCGCGAGGGTCTTGAGCTTGTGTTGATGAAGATGGGCCGTACTGGTCCACCCCTTGAGCCACGCCACAGGTAGGCAAGTTTGGGTACCCACGTTCCCAGAACACCGACAGTAGCCCCCGGGCCCAAGGCACGCCTGGACTTGGCTTAGCAGAGAAGCGAAGGGGCAAGTGCGAAGCGCCACGGGCCCTAATAGCCTGCGGCCTTGGGTGCCGCGTGGCGGTTGATTGGACGTGGGCGTCTTTAGCAACTGCGTGAACTGACAAAAGTGCGGCACCCGTCTAGGCTTCGCCTCCTTTGCCTTCTCCGGTCATTGCCCGGATCCCCTGTCTTGCGCCTTTCCTTCCTGCTTCCGAAATCTCCAGACCTACTTCGACCGCGTGCCCTAGCAAGACATGGCGCCTCGTCAGACCCCGGCCGGAGCTTGGTACTCACCCGCCTTGGACTCCCCGAACGTGTCGGAGAAGAGCCTTGCCTGAGCGCGCCGGATGATGGCGGCGCAAGGCAACGACGGGGCAACGGTGCTCAGGGCTGACTCCGCCCTTCCCGAGGACCAAGGAAGCACCTTCTATCCGCTCTTAGTAGGCGCCATTGCTGCCGGCCTGGTGCCTCCCTTTTCTGAGTTCTTCTTTTCTGTCCTTCGCCACTACAAACTGCAAGCTCTGCACCTCCACCCCAACTATGTTCTTCTTCTGGCGATCTTTGCCTACTATTGTGAGGCTCATGTCGGGGTGCAGCCCTCAGTGGCCTTGCCGCGCCACTACTTCTACCTCCGGCTCTCTCGCGGACCCATCTCAGCGTCTTGCGAAGCCACGCATATGGCAGCTTCAACGCCATCTCGAAGCCCGGGAAGAGGATTGAGGGCTTCAGGAGCAAGTGGGTCATGGTAGACGCTGGGCGCATCCATCCTCGGTTGATTCTGCCCATGGAGCAGCCCACGGCCACCGATGATTGGTCTCGCACGAACTCGTGGATCCCCGCGCGAAGTCAGTGCTGGAGAAGATGAACGCGGACCTGTGGCCGGGCAACATGGCGACGGCGAAGCTGACCGGGGCGTCGCTCCTGAGGGAGTTCCTGGAGCACCAGGTGGCTCCGCTTCGTCAGTACTCGCTCACGTGGAGGCCCCCCGCCGAGCCCCGCAGTCCTGGCCGACGAAGATCTGGCGCGGTCCTCCAATCTTTGGTCGGGGAGACGTGGCGAGGCCGGAGGGCGCTCTGCACTGTTCCTTCGAGATGATTGGGAGCAGGCGGTGGACTCCATGCCCGTCTTCAATGGGGATGGGCCCGTGCCTGCAGAGGTTCCCGAGGACCCGGCGGTCCTGGGGACGGTGAACGTGTCTTCCGGCGACTCCAGTGGAGAGGAGGAAGAAGAGGAGCAGGAAGAGGGGCCTGACTCCGAGGCGACCGACGGGGAGTCGAGAGCGCCCCTCCCCTGGCGCAGGTCCCGCTCCCCGCCTCTTGCCGAGCGATGACGAGGATGGCGATGAGCGGGGCGGCAAGAGCTTGCCCCCGATCCCGAAGAAGGACAGGACTGGGCTGGTCCCCCGCGGGTCTGCCCCGGCCTCGAGGCTATCCGCAGACGTGCCTCCTGCTCCCGGGCCTCTTGAGGCCGATCCCTGCAGCCGGCTCTCGGGCTTCAAGTATGGCCGGAGGTTGCCCTGAGCTCATGAAATGGCGACCGATAAGTGCTTGATTCCTGTTTTATTTCTTGCTTTGTCGCTGAGGCTTGATATCTGTATCCCTTGGCTAGGCTGGCGCCTGCGGCGAAGAAGCTGAAGGGAGCTCCCGAGGCTTTGTCTGGGGCAGTGCCTCCGCCACAAAGAAGGTGACGGCAAGACACGGGCCTCTCCTGCCGGTCATCTCGCGAGGCTGGCGGAGCTAGGCTGGGCGAAGCTCAGCCCCCATGGCCCAAGCGACTCCCGAGGTATCCTTGCCTGATGCCACTGCCGCAGCTGTTGGGGCGCAGAGGGTCCCGCCTCAGGATGCTGTGGTTATGTTGCCGTCCTCTCCTCCTACTCCACCAACTGCTGTCTCTCCGACTCCTCCCACTGTCCTGGATCGTGCTGCTGCTGAACTGGACCGCCTGCGACAAGATCTTCTGGGCACCGACCCTCGCTTGGTGGCCGGGCGCTTGGAGCTGGCCTCCGGCTGGGTTCGCTCTGACCCTTCGATTCAAGCGGCGCTGGTTCAGGCCGCGATGGCTTACGACGAGGAGAAGCAGGCCGTCCTTGGGGCGAAGGCTGCTCGCGACGCCGCCTTGGGGGAGGTAGCCGATGTCCGAGGTCGCTGCAAGGCGCTGGTGAGCGAGCTGCAGGGCCTGCGTGACTAGCTTGCCAAGGAGGCCCGCATTCGCCAAGAGAAGGAGGAAGACATGAAGGCTCGCGAGGCGGCCGTCAAGGATCGGGACGCCAAGCTTAACCGGCGCTGTGACCACTTGGGTGCGCTGGAGCAGGAGTTGGAGGCGAAGAGGGTCGAGCTGGACGGCAAGGCGTGGGTCCTCGCCGAGGACCGCGTGGCCTTTGCGGAGATGGAGGTGAAGGCTCGCACCTTGCTGAGGTCACTTTACGACAGCGGCCTAGAAAGCCCGCTGGCCGGTGCCGAGGATGGCCCTGCCAAGCTGCTTCCTTTCCTGGTCCGTTCCCTTGAAGATGTCACCTTGGCCTTGGCCCCGCGGCTGAGGCCGAGGCGCGTGCCCTGTCTTCTGCAGCGCTGAGACGCGTCCTTACCCATGTCTACCTTCGCGATCCCAACGTCGACCTCGACAGCCTGCTGGAGCCCGTGAGCGGCGAGCTTGCCGCTGCTGCTGCTGAGGCCGTGAAGGGTCTAGCGGAGGCTCTGCTGGCGAAGTTCCGGGCCTTCAGCACCAAGCCAAAGCGAGGCGCTGCCGGCCCTGAGGCTTCACGAGGCGAACCCACCCCGCGCAGCTCCGCCGTCAACAAGTGACTCCTTTTTGGCTCCTGTTCCGCTTTCAGCTCCTGCAACATGCATCATGCCTCAGGGAGGCGTTAAACTTGCGTTTGGTGTTGTGACAAAAGTTATGGACTGTAATATTTGCTTTTGAATTCCTTGAGATTTGCGCTTTTCCTTCCTACTTGCTTATGTTCTACGCCGGCAGAGCCCGACCCCGCGCATACCTCAGCCGTCATTAACCCCGACCGGAAACCAGGACGGGACCAAGGAGTGAGGGGCTACGTGACAAGTTAGGCTCCTGAGTCGCAATACTCGTGGAGTCCCCTTGGCGCATTTAACAACAAGTAGGGAGGTGAGATGTATGGGTGAATTTACCATTCTCGTCTGCAGAGCCCAGCCCACGCATACCTCAACCGCCGTTATCCTTTCGGAACTAAGGAGTGAGGGCTATGTGACCAGTTAGGCTCTTGAGTCGCGATGCTCAGGAGTCCCCCTTGACGCTCAAACGGCCTTCGTACCTTGGCTCCGCTCGGGGAGGGACGTGCGACGAACCAGGCCCGAGGGGCCTGGCTGGGTGGCGTGCGTCTGGGCGTGACCCAGGCGTAGCCCCCGTGCCCAGCCCCCTCGTGCGGCACTCCCGAGGGGAGGCGTTGCGATGAGGCCAGACATTGAGCTCTGGGCTCCCTGAGGTTGATGTGGCCGGGGGCCACCCTCAGTTGTTTATCACCAGCGCGGAGCATAGCGCTTCCGTATGTGTTTGGGCATAGCCGCTCCTCGGCGATGTCGTAAGCCAGCGCGGAGCATGGTGCTTCCATCAGTGCGTGGGAGGGCTCCCCTCGGGAGGAGCCCCAGGCGTGTACAGCCCATACGACACGTGGGTGCACGGTAGGGCCCGACGAGGTGTATCTGGGCACTCGTGAGCCAGTAGCAGGACTCACGGGCCCTACCTCAAGGCGGGTTGCGCTGCACTGGCCTTAACTTGCGATGTGTTCCTGCAAATTTGGTTAGATGCCGACGCTCTCGTCCTCGGGTCCCGGCCCTCGGCGAAGTCTCGGCCGTCACCGGTATGCTGTGTCGCGATGCCGTGGACAAGGCCAGAGGGTGAGGGCTGGAGAGCCAGTAGGAGCTCATGAGTCGCGATGCTCAGGTACCCCCCCTTTAACGTGCAAGCGGCCGACATGAAGGAAGAAGGGATGCCGTGAACAGGCATCAAATAACAATCATGATGGGTCAAACAGACGACCAGAATAAACGCAAGAGGGGTACATGCCGCTGGGTCTGGCCCGAGTGGCTTGGGGATGATGCAGCCCGAGGGGCGCCCCCGATAAGGTAAGCTAGGGACATGAAGTAAAGGGATACACGCCGTAGGGACGGACCCACGCGGCCCGGGAATGATGCAGCCCTGGGGGGCGCTCCCAGCTGGAAATGAAACTTGAAGGATGTCAACTGATAACATTGAGAACGAAGGGATGCTGAAGCAGTAGACGTCGTGGGCTGCGGAAGCCAATCTTCACGAGCCCCCAGGCCCAGGAGCCTCGGGAGGCTCCGGAGGCGCTGGTGGCTCCTCGCGGACCATCTCCATCTCCGCCAGGACTGCGGAACGCCTGGCCTCTTGAGCCTCCAGGATGTTCCCCATGAGGCGCTGGCGCGTGGCGGCCGCGTTCGGCACGCCGTAGGGCATGCGAACGTAGCTGTGGGGTGGACCTTCGCAGCGCCCCGCGCGTGAGGGCCAGAGGCGCTCCTGATAGGCGGCTCGGTTGAGCCCTGGTATGTCGATGCAGACACACAGCCCACCATCCTCGCCTGGATGGGGAGCCACGGTGGGTAAGCGGCGGCTGCCACCCATGACTCTTGACTCCTGCAGCTCCTGAATGATCTGGCTAACGAACTCCTGAGGGTTTGGCCCTCCTTGCCTAGCTCCTTCCTGAGGGAAACGTGCTTTGGAACACGCCTCCAAGTGGTGCCCAAGCGCCTCCTTCGTGACCTTAGCAAGGTCGGTGGCCCTCCAGGAGAGTGCCCTCGAGCCTTGCTTGAGGAGGGCCCCTGGCGCGCCTTCCTATGCGACAGAAGGAGGTGCCCCCTGAATAGGCACGGACCCTGAGGGGCCTGCCTCCCGAGGGGTCGGGCCTGGCGATGTCTTCTTCTTCTTGGGAGCAGTCTCGGGGAGCCACCCGCTCCTGCGATCTAGGTCTTCAAATGACGCGGCTTGAAAAGCTCGCTCTAGGGAGCACACTGCGTCTCTCTCTCTTCACAAGGCACCGTGATGACTCCGCCGCTTCCTGGCATCTTGAGGACGTTGTAGCCGTGATGAGTCACGGCCATGAACTTGGCCAGAGCTGGGTACCCGAGGATGGCATTGTATGGCAGGCGAATGTGGGCGACATCAAAGTCGATGAGCTCGGTGCGGTAGTTGTCGCGCGCCCCGAAGGTGACAGGGAGGCGGACCTGCCCAATCGGAACTGTGGAGCCATCGGTGACTCCGGAGAAAGGCTTGGTTGGCTGAAGCTGATTGTAAGGCACTTGGAGATTGTTGAATGTCTCTACGGACATGACATTGAGCCCTACTCCGCCATCGATGAGGGTCCTAGTGACTTGCACATTGCTGATGATTGGGGAACAAAGCATCGGGAGGACTCCGGCTGTGGCCTGCCAAGACTTGAGCCTGATCCACGAGCTGAACGTGATGGCGCACGCTGACCACCTGAGAGGGCGCGTGGCTTCGAGCTTGGGGAGGACTGCATTCACTTCGCGGGCGAACTGCTTGAAGATGCGTTGAGAGGTTGGGGCTTGAGCTCTGCCCATGATGCAAGCGATCGCGCACGGCTCCTGGAAGCCCCCAGCCCCCTCGTCCTGATGATGGTCCTCATTTCTCCTTGGCTGCGGCGGTGGAGGAGGGAGGCCTGCATTTCCTTGCGGGCGATCCTCGCGAGGCTGATCCCTCCAGCCTCCCTCGCGAGGCTGATCCTGCCAGCGATCCTTGCGAGGTCGGTCACGCCACCCTTGGTGAGGGCCACGGTCTTCCCAGCGTCCTGCGTTTCTTCCTCCTCCCCGGCCGTAGCCTCGATCGTTGCGATCGGGGCGTCGACCGATTCTCCCTTCTCGCACGGCTCGGAGCTCTTGACATTCGTTGGTGTTGTGGGTGTGGAGGTCGTGGTACACACAGTACCTGCTGCCCTCGGAAGACTCGGGCTGATCTCTGCCTTGCTTGGTGTCTGGTTCTGCCGCGAGCACGGCAGCCCCCTTGCGCTTCACGTCCTTGGCCTTGGGCTTCTTCTCTTCTGGGTCTGCGGCTGGCAGCTCAAGGAGGGAAAGGCGTCCTTCCTCACCTGGCGCGCCTTGGTCGCCAAGTTGAACAGCTCCAAGGATGTGCACAGATCTTCATGCATCGCCAGCTCCTCCTTCATCTTGACGTCACGCACACCGTCGGAGAAGGCTGAGATGATGGCCTCCTCGGTCACCTTGGGAATCTTGAGGCGTGCGTTGTTGAAGCGCTGGATGTACTTCTGCAGGGTCTCCCCTGGCTGCTGCTTGATGTGGCGCATGTCGCTCACGGCAGGAGGCCGGTCGCGAGTACCTTGGAAGTTGGCGATGAAGCGGGTGCGCATCTCGTCCCAGGAGGAGATCGTGCCAGGAGCCAGGTTCAGGAGCCAGGTGCGGGCCCCGTTCTTGAGTGCCATGGGAAACCAGTTCGCCATGACCTTCTCGTCCCCGTTGGCGGCTTCGATGCCCAGCTCGTAGAGCTGGAGGAACTCCGCGGGGTCGGCCGTGCCGTCGTAGCGAGGAGGCAGGTCTGGCTTGAAATGCCGGGCCACGCGACAACAAGGCTTCGGTGGTGAAGGCGCGGCAAGCCTGTGGGCCACGAGGGCCATTGGTGACGAAGAGCCTGGTCTTGCGGGTCCCCATGCGCTGCCGCCGGGAGCAGCGCGGGTCTGGCGTCTGCGGAGAAGGAGCGCTGATCGTGACGGGCGGTGCGAGAGCACTCGGGCAGCTTCTTGGGGGCGAGGGACCTCTTGACAGCTCTGCTCTTGCTGCGCTGGTGCCGGACGTAGTGGGTTCCGCCCAGGGGCCACTTGCCTTGGGTCTAGGGCGCCTTCTTGGGGCGGAGGCGGTGGCGCCCTGAGCTTCATCGCCACAGGCGGGCGGGCGATCTTGCCGAGAAGGACGACGCAGGGAAGCCCCCTGCGGCGCTAACGAGCTCGGCGGCGTGATCGAGCCACTCTTCGTAGACGTCGTCGACAGGGCGGTAGCGCAGGAGCTCGTTTGCCGCGATGAGTGCAGCCCGAGCCTCCATGGGCGCGCGGAGCGCGTGGGACGAAGAACCAGCTGGGGCGAGTGAAGGAGTAGCGGTACGGCCGTCTCGCCTCACGGACGGATGCTGGGACGATGCTTGCTGCTTGTTCCCCGCCGGGCCAGTGGCAGCGTTGACGGCAGACGACGGGGAACGGCGGGGGCGGCCGCCGATGGGGGCCGTCTGGGCGATGCGGGTAGCGAGAGCGGCTCGGCGCTCGGCGCGGGCCCGATGAGCGTCTGACATGGATGCGATGGTTGGTGAAGAACAGGGCAGCGGAAGACGGAATCCGGTGCACCCCTACCTGTCGCGCCAAATGTCGGATTTCGGGTTCCGGCAGACCCTCTAGGTTCGAACTCTGGGGTGCACGCGGAGATCTCGCCCCCTACCTACCTGCACCTTGTCGCCTCGCTAGGATCTAAACTACCAAAAGAACAACACAAGACACACAAGGTTTATACTGGTTCGGGCCACCATTGTGGTGTAACACCCTACTCCAGTGTGTGGTGTGGTGGATTGCCTCTTGGGCTGATGATGAATAATACAAGGAAGAACAGCCTCGCGAGGGTCTGTACTTGGCCGGTGCGACGAACTGCTAGGGGGAGTTCGGTCGCTCTCTCTCTCTAGATTGCTTGATCTCTAGCTCTGTTCTCGATTCCAGATCCTGGATCCCCAATCTCTTTCTCTCTGTGGGTGGCTAGTCCTATTTATAGGCAAAGGCCCTGGGCCTCTTCCCAAATATTGAGCGGGAAGGGTGCCAACAATTGGCCATTTTGAAGGGGAACATCTAATACACTTATCCTGACTAAAGTTGGTCCTCGCCTATCAAAGGCTCTGGTGGTGACGCCGGCTTGGGCTCCACGATGACCTCCTTCCTGCCGTTGCGACGGTCTTGGTCTTGTTGCACCGAAACGGATGCCTTTGCTTGATACTCTCGCCTGCGCTTGCCTCCTTTGCACCAAAGAGGAAATGAGGACCTTTGCATGGTGGCGCCCGCTGGCGCCCTTGGTCGTCATGGCTTGCGTCATGGGCACCTCGTGAGGTACCCCGCCTTGATCTCTCTGCCTCCTCGCGAGCCATCCTGACGAGGCCGTGCCTGAGGAAGCTTCCTGTCGTCCGCCCCGCGAGGCTTGGCCCCTCGCGAGGGTCTTGAGCTTGTGCTGATGAAGATGTGCCGTACTGGGCCACCCCTTGGGCCACGCCGCAGGCCGCAGGCAGGCAAGTTTGGGTACCCCCGTTCCCAGAACACCGACATATGGAGATGCCCATCAATTGATGTTAATGCGAGGAGTAGGGATTTCCATGCAACGGATGCACTAGAGCTATAAGTGTATGAAAGCTCAAAAAGAAACTAAGTGGGTGTGCATCCAACTTGCTTGCTCACATAGTCCTCGGGCATTTGAGGAAGCCCATCATTGGAATATACAAGCCAAGTTCTATAATGAAATTTCCCACTAGTATATGAAAGTGACAAAATGAGAGACTCTCTATCATGAAGATCACGGTGCTACTTTGAAGCACAAGTGTGGTAAAAGGATAATAACATTGTCCCTTCTCTCTTTTTCTCTCATCAATTTTTTTATTTGGGCCTTTCCTTTTTTATGGCCTCTTTTTTTATTTAGTCTGGAGTCTCATCCCGACTTGTGGGGGAATCATAGTCTCCATCATCCTTTCCTCACTTGGGACAATGCTCTAATAATGATGATCATCACACTTTTATTTACTTACAACTCATGAATTATAACTCAATACTTAGAACAAAATATGACTATATGAATGCCTCCGGCGGTGTACCGGGATATGCAATGAATCAAGAGCGACATGTATGAAAGAATTTTGAACGGTGGCTTTGCCACAAATACAATGTCAACTACATGATCATGCAAAGCAATATGACAATAATGGAGTATGTCATGATAAATGAAACGGTGGAAAGTTGCATGGCAATATATCTCGGAACGGCTATGGAAATGCCATAATAGGTAGGTATGGTGGCTGTTTTGAGGAAGATATAAGGAGGTTTATGCGTGATAGAGCATATCATATCACGGGGTTTGGATGCACCGGCAAAGTTTGCACCTACTCTCAAGGTGAGAAAGGGCAATGCGCGGTACCGAAGAGGCTAGAAAATTGCGGAAAGGTAAGTGTGCGTATAATCCATGGACTCACATTAGTCATAAAGAACTCATATACTTATTGCAATTATTAGCCCTCGAAGCAAAGTACTACTACGCATGCTCCTAGGGGAAGGGTTGGTAGGAGTTAACCATCACGACCCGACCCCCACACAAAGGAAGACAATCAACAAATACTTCATGCTCCGACTTCGTTACATAACGGTTCACCATACGTGCATGCTACGGGAATCACAAACTCCAACACATGTATTTTTCAATTCCACAATTACTCAACTAGAACAACTATGATATTACTACCTTTATATCTCAAAACGATTATCAAGCATCAAATTTCTCCTGATATTAATTAAAGCAAATTGCCATGCTATTTTAAGACTCTCAAAATAATATAAGTGAAGCATGAGAGATCAATAGTTTCTATAAAACAAATCCACCACCGTGCTCTAAAAGATATAAGTGAAGCACTAGAGCAAAAACTATATAGCTCAAAAGATATAAGTGAAGCACATAGAGTATTCTAAAAATTTCCGAATCATGTGTCTCTCTCTCGAAAGGTGTGTAAAGCAAGGATGATTGTGGCGAACTAACAAATAAAGACTCAAATAATACAGGACGCTCCAAGCAAAACACATATCATGTGGTGAATAAAAATATAGCTCCAAGTAAAGTTACCGATGGAAGTAGACGAAAAGAGGGGATCCCTTTCAGGGCATCCCCAAGCTTTGGCTTTTAGGTGTCCTTAGATTATCTTGGGGTGCCATGGGAATCCCCAAGCTTAGGCTCTTGCCACTCCTTGTTCCATAATCCATCAAATCTTTTACCCAAAACTTGAAAACTGCACAACACAAAACTTATCAGAAAATCTCGCGAGCTCCTTTAGCGAAAGAAAACAAAACGCCACTTCAAGGTACTGTAATGAACTCATTCTTTATTTATATTGGTGTTAAACCTACTGTATTCCAACTTCTCTATGGTTTATAAACTATTTTACTAGCCATAGATGAAGCAAATATGCCCTAGAGGCAATAATAAAGTTATTATTTATTTCCTTATTTCATGATAAATGTTTATTATTCATGCTAGAATTGTATTAACCGAAAACATAATACATGTGTGAATACATAGACAAACATAGTGTCACTAGTATGCCTCTACTTGACTAGCTCGTTAATCAAAGATGGTTAAGTTTCCTAACCATAGACATGAGTTGTCATTTGATTAACGGGATCACATCATTAGGAGAATGATGTGATTGACTTGACCCATTCCATTAGCTTAGCACACGATCGTTTAGTATGTTGCTATTGCTTTCTTCATGAATTATACATGTTCCTATGACTATGAGATTATGCAACTCCCGTTTAACGGAGGAACACTTTGTGTGCTACCAAACGTCACAATGTTACTGGGTGATTATAAAGGAGCTCTACAGGTGTCTCTAAAGGTACATGTTGGGTTGGCGTATTTCGAGATTAGGATTTGTCACTCCCATTGTCGGAGAGGTATCTCTGGGCCCTCTCGGTAATGCACATCACTATAAACCTTGCAAGCAATGTAGCTAATGAGTTAGTTATAGAATGATGCATTACAGAACGATAAATAGACTTGCCGGTAACGAGATTGAACTAGGTATTGAGATACCGACGATCGAATCTCGGGCAAGTAACATACCGATGACAAAGGGAACAACATATGTTGTTATGCGGTCTGACCAATAAAGATCTTCGTAGAATATGTGGGAGCCAATATGAGCATCCAGGTTCCGCTATTGGTTATTGACCGGAGATGTGTCTCGGTCATGTCTACATTGTTCTCGAACCCGTAGGGTCCGCACGCTTAAGGTTTCGATGACAATTATATGATGAGTTTATGAGTTTTGATGTAACGAAGGAGTTCGGAGTCCCGGATGAGATCGGGGACATGACGAGGAGTCTCGAAATGGTCGAGATGTAAAGATTGATATATTGGACGACTATATTCGGACATCGGAAAGGTTCCGAGTGATTCGGGTATTTTCGGGAGTACCGAGGAGTTACGGGAATTCGTATTGGGCCTTAATGGGCCATACGGGAAAAGAGAGAAAGGCCTCAAAAGGTGGCCGCACCCCTCCCCATTGGCTAGTCCGAATTGGACTAGGGAAGGGGGGGCGCCCCGTTCCTTCTTTCTCCTTTTCTTTTCCCTTTCCTTCCCTCCTACTCCTACTACTTGGAAGGGCTCCTAGTTCTACTAGGAAAGGGGGATCCTACTCCCGGTGGGAGTAGGACTCCCCTAGGGCGCGCCATAGAGAGGGCCGGCCCTCCCCTCCTCCACTCCTTTATATACGGGGGCAGGGGGCACCCCATAGACACACAAGTTGATCTTCGTGATCGTTCTCTTAGCCGTGTGCGGTGCCCCCCTCCACCATAATCCTCGATAATATTGTAGCGGTGCTTAGGCGAAGCCCTGCGACGGTAGAACATCAAGATCGTCACCACGCCGTCGTGCTGACAGAACTCATCCCCAACACTTTGCTGGATCGACCCGGGGATCGTCATCGAGCTGAACGTGTGCTAGAACTCGGAGGTGTCGTAGTTTCGGTGCTTGATCGGTCGGGCCGTGAAGACGTACGACTACATCAACCGCGTTGTCATAACGCTTCATTGTCGGTCTACGAGGGTACGTAGACAACACTCTCCCCTCTCGTTGCTATGCATCACCATGATCTTGCGTGTGCGTAGGAATTTTTTTGAAATTACTACGTTACCCAACAGTGGCATCCGAGCCTGGTTTTATGCCTTGATTTTATATGCACGAGTAGAACACAAGTGAGTTGTGAGTGATACAAGTCATACTGCTTACCAGCAGGTCGTACTTCGGTTCGGCGGTATTGTTGGATGAAGCGGCCCGGACCAACATTACGCGTACGCTTACGCGAGACTGGTTCTACCGACGTGCTTTGCACACTGGTGGCTGGCGGGTGTCAGTTTCTCCAACTTTAGTTGAACCGAGTGTGGCTACGCCCGGTCCTTGCGAAGGTTAAAACAACACTAACTTGACGAACTATCGTTGTGGTTTTGATGCGTAGGTAAGAACGGTTCTTGCTAAGCCCGTAGCAGCCACGTAAAACTTGCAACAACAAAGTAGAGGACGCCTAACTTGTTTTTGCAGGGCATGTTGTGATGTGATATGGTCAAGATGTGATGCTATATTTTATTGTATGAGATGATCATGTTTTGTAACCGAAGTTATCGGCAACTGGCAGGAGCCATATGGTTGTCGCTTTATTGTATGCAATGCAATCGCCTTGTAATGCTTTACTTTATCACTAAGCGGTAGCGATAGTCGTAGAAGCATAAGATTGGCGAGACGACAACGGTGCTACGATGGAGATCAAGGTGTCGCGCCAGTGACGATGGTGATCATGACAGTGCTTCAAAGATGGAGATCACAAGCACAAGATGATGATGGCCATATCATATCACTTATATTGATTGCATGTGATGTTTATCCTTTATGCATCTTGTCTTGCTTTGATTGACGGTAGCATTTTAAGATGATCTCTCACTAATTATCAAGAAGTGTTCTCCCTGAGTATACACCGTCGCCAAAGTTCTTCATGCCCAGACACCACGTGATGATCGGGTGTGATAAGCTCTACGTCCATCTACAACGGGTGCAAGCCAATTTTGCACACGCAGAATACTCATGTTAAACTTGACGAGCCTAGCATATGCAGATATGGCCTCGGAACACGGAGACCGAAAGGTCGAGCGTGAATCATATAGTAGATACGATCAACATAGTGATGTTCACCATTGAAAACTACTCCATCTCATGTGATGATCGGATATGGTTTAGTTGATTTGGATCACGTGATCAGTTAGATGACTAGAGAGATGTCTGTCTAAGTGGGTTTCTTAAGTAATATGATTAAATTGAACTATAATTTATCATGAACTTAGTCCTGGTAGTATTAGCATATCTATGTTGTAGATCAATAGCTCGCGTTGTTGCTTTCATATGTTTATTTTGATATGTTCCTAGAGAAAATTGTGTTGAAAGATGTTAGTAGCAATGATGCGGATTGGATCCGTGATCTGAGGTTTATCCTCATTGCTGCATAGAAGAATTATGTCCTTGATGCACCGCTAGGTGACAAACCTATTGCAGGAGCAGATGCAGACGTTATGAACGTTTGGCTAGCTCAAAATGATGACTACTTGATAGTTTAGTGCACCATGCTTAAACGGCTTAGAATCGGGACTTCAAAGACGTCTTGAACGTCATGGACCATATGAGATGTTCCAGGAGTTGAAGTTAATATTTCCAGCAAATACCCGAGTTGAGATATATGAAGTCTCCAACAAGTTCTATAGCTAAAAGATGGAGGAGAATTGCTCAACTAGTGAGCAAGTACTTAGATTGTCTGAGTACTACAATCGCTTGAATCAAGTGGGAGTTAATCTTCCAGATAAGATAGTGATTGGCAGAGTTCTCTAGTCACCATCACCAAGTTACTGGAACTTCGTGATGAACTATAATGCAAGGTGAGGGAGTTTCGGACTATGAGGTGTCCGGATAGCCGAACTATCATCATCGGCCGGACTCCAAGACTATGAAGATACAAGATTGAAGACTTCGTCCCGTGTCCGGATGGGACTTTCCTTGGCGTGGAAGGCAAGCTTGGCGATACGGATATGTAGATCTCTTACCATTGTAACCGACTCTGTGTAACCCTAGCCCTCTCCGGTGTCTATATAAACCGGATGGCTTTAGTCCATAGGACGGACAACAATCATACCATAGGCTAGCTTCTAGGGTTTAGCCTCTTTGATCTCGTGGTAGATCCACTCTTGTAACACACATCATCAATATTAATCAAGCAGGACGTAGGGTTTACCTCCATCAAGAGGGCCCGAACACAGGTAAAACATCGTGTCCCTTGTCTCCTGTTACCATCCGCCTAGACGCATGCTCAGGACCCCCTACCCGAGATCCGCCGGTTTTGACACCGACATTGGTGCTTTCATTGAGAGTTCCTCTGTGTCGTCACCGATAGGCTCGATGGCTTCTTCGACCATCATCAACGACGCAGTCCAGGGTGAGACTTTTCTCCACGGACAGATCTTCATATTCGGTGGCTTCGCACTGCGGGCCGATTCGCTTGGCCATCTGGAGCAGATCGAAAGCTATGCCCTTGGCCGTCAGGTCAGATTTGGAAGTTTGAACTTCATGGCTGACATCCGCGGGGACTTGATCCTCGATGGAGTCGAGCCACAGCCAAGCGTGCCGCACTATCATGGCGAGCATGATTTAGCTCTGCAGCAGACGGATACCACTGAGGTCATTTCGAACCCGCTCCGATCTTCAATTCGGAGCCGGCTGCGCAGATCGGGGACGGATGGCTAGACACCGCCTCGGGGGCTGCAACCTCTACGGCGATAGAGCCGAACACTCATCTTGTCCCTCATAAAGCTCGCGACTCCGAGGTGCCGGACTCCTTGCCGGACTTCAAACCTCCCGCGCCCCCTCCGATCGAATCCGATTGGGCACCGGTCATGGAGTTCACCGCAGCGGACATCTTTCAACTCTCACCTTTTGGCGACATCTTGAGTTCGCTAAAAGTACCTCTCGTTATCGAGAGCCCTGGCCGGACTGCGGTCGGGGCGGTTGGGATGTGGACGCACGAATAAAATTCAAAGCCCACCCACCACCCACTTGGTAGCCGCTGTCGACGATCTAACCGACATGCTAGACTACGACTCCGAAGACATCGACGGTATGGACGACGATGCCGGAGACGAACAAGAACCAGCGCCTACCGGGCACTGGAAAGCCACCTCATCATATGACATATACATGGTGGATATCCCAAAGGATGGGAATGGCAAAGGAACAGAGGAGGATGACCCCTCCAAGAAACAGCCCAAGCGCCCGGCGTCGTGGCGCCGCTCTAAATCCCGCCACAAAGAAGAATGAAGATTCCGGCACCAGAGATAACAATACACCGGACAAGGCGAAGACAATCCACTCCAAAGAAGATCCAGCGCAGGAGGATGGAGACGCCAGCCCTCATGAGAGAGCGGCAGAAGAAGAGGTAGAGGATTATATGCCTCCCTCCGGAGACGAAGCAAGCCTCGACGATGATGAATTCGTCGTGCCTGAGGAACCCGTCGAACAAGAGCGTTTTAGACGCAGGCTTATGGCCACGGTGAACAGCCTCAAGAAAAAGCAGCAATAGCTTAGAGCTGATGAGGATCTGCTAGCCGACAGATGGACTGAAGTCCTCGCGGCCGAAGAGCATGAGCTCGAACACCCCTCCAAAAGCTACCCTAAATGCAAGCTGCTCCCCCGATTAGAGGAGGAGGCTTACGAACCCGCATCACCCAGGAGACAATACGGTGACCGACCACCCCGTGGTCGCTGACAGAGAGGCCTCTAGGCCCTTCACTAGAACCGTGCATTCCGGCATCGCTCAAAAGCACACGGCCACAGGGGAACGCTCCGGACCTGCGAGACATATTGGAGGACAAGGCAAGACAATCAAGATCGATCTATGGATCGCGTGGGAGCCCCACGGTACGTGACGACAACCGTCGCGCCGGACAGAGTAAGTCCGGCCGGGCCGAACAAAACAGACAAAGCTCTTTTGAGCTCCGTCGTGATATCGCCCAAAGATCAGAGGCGCCAAGACACCCACTATGCTTCATGCATTTAAGTAATGGATCATCAAATCCCGAAGGGTTTAAACCCGTCAATATTGAATCCTATGATGGCACAGAGACCCAGCGGTTTGGATCAAGACTATCTCCTTCACATCCACATGGCCCGCGGTGACGATCTTCACGCCATCAAATACCTCCCCTCAAGCTTAAAGGACCAGCCCGACATTGGCTCAACAGCTTGCCGCCAGAGTCAATTGGGAGCTGGGAGGACCCGAAGCCGCATTCCTCGATAACTTCCAGGCACTTATGTGCGACCACCGGACCTGATGACCTAAGCCACATAATTCAGCAGCAGACGAATCGGCCGGACAATTACGGACACGGTTCTTAACCAAGAAAAACCAAATCGTCGACCGTCCAAATGCGGAGGCCCTCGCGGCCTTCAAGCATAACATCCATGACGAGTGGCTTGCCGGCACCTAGGACAGGAAAAGCCGAAATCCATGGCAGCCCTCACATCACTCATGACCCGCTTCTGCGCGGGTGAGGACAGCTAGCTAGCACGCAGCAACAACCTCAGAAAAAATTCTGGCAGTCCGGACTTCAAGGACCGAAATGGCAGGCCGCGTCGTAACAAAAACAAACACCGCATTAACGGCGACAATATTGAGGATACAACAATCAATGCCGGATTCAGAGGCTCTAAACTTGTCAGCGGAAAAAGCCATTCAAAAGAACTACTCCGGGTTCGTCCAATTTGGACTGAATACTCGACCGCTTGTGCCAGATACACGGCACCCCCGAAAAGCCAGCTAACCTCACCATCAGGGACTGTTGGGTATTCTTTGATGCAGGCATGTTAATTGCCGAAAACAATGACAACGGTCTGCATAGCGATGAAGAGGACGATACCCAACCGCCCGAACAATAGAGGATGAAGGGTTTCCCACAAGTGCGGACGGTGAACATGATATACGCAACGCACATACCCAAAAGGGAGCGGAAGCATGCACTCGTGGATGTCTATGCGATGGAGCCAGTTGCCCCAAGTTCAATCCATGGTCCTCCTGCCCGATCACTTTTGACCGAAGGACCACCCCATCAAAGATCCGCCACGGCGGATTCGGCTGCACCGGTCTTAGACCCAATCGTCGATGGATTTCACCTAACCAGAGTCCCGATGGACGGCGGCAACAGCCTGAACCTGCTTTACCGTGATACAAAGGCACAAAATGGGCATAGACCCTCAAGGATTAAACCTACCAAAACGACCTTTAAAGGCGCCATACCAGGTGTAGAAGCCAATTGTATGCAGGCTCAATTACACCGAAGTGGTCTTCGGATCCTCGGATAACTTCCGAAGCGAGGAGTTAATCTTCGACATAGTCCCGTTCCGCAGCGGCTATCATGCCTTGCTCGGAAGTACCGCGTTTGCAAAGTTCAACGCGGTGCCGCACTACGCATACCTCAAGCTCAAGATGCGAGGCCCTTGAGGAGTCATCACGGTCAACGGAAACACTGAACGTTCTCTCCGCACGGAGGAACATACAGCGGCTCTCTCGCGTAAGTGCAATGCAGCCTCTTAAGGCAATTCTCGAGTCCGCCATTAAGCGGCGGACAGCTAAGCGCACCGGAGTAACTTACAACAAGACCACTGGCACGTTCGAAAGCATCGCGTAGCGATGCGGCCGCAACCCAGCTCTGCGAACGTCAAAGCAGGTCCTTCACGTACACCATTACGCTCTCAAGATACCATGGGCATGGGGAGAGGGGCACGACCACGATAAACCCAGATCAAGCTCAACCACACCAGGGGCTCTCAAGTGTGTAGTTCCTTTTTCTTTTCTTTTTACCTTTTACTTTTTACCCACAGGACTCCGTTAGTCTGAGGCCCTGTCCGGCAGCAGACCTGGCGAACTCACGATGCAACAGCCAGGGAAGGATAAAGGCTACAACGAATATACAGGTGGTCTCCATTACGAGCATTTTTATACACCAATCTGCAGCCTACCCCTGGAGGGGGACATGTTTAACAGTCCCATACCTTGCTTATCACACTATTTGTATCGCTCGCATTCGTAGCAGCACTTATTGAATAAAACAATGCAGCACCTTTTTGCTTATAATTGCATTTCTTTTTCATACATATGTTCATTCACGGCATGTTGCATCCGTACACTTTGGTACGGCTAATATACACCAGGGGCTTATGTTTCCCACATTATGGTATGATGAGTCCGAACACTTTCACAAGTGCGGCACCCGAACTTATAGCACTATATGCATCGGCTCGAATCATGTCTTGGGTCAATAGTTGGGTTTGCCGGCTCCCATGTTTTGGTACCTTACGTTCCGTTATATCGGCTAAGGTAGCACTGGGAGAACCACTGCGTTTCCGCCCCAGTTGAGCTGGGTTAACGCCTCAGTGGAGAAAGCTAAAACTGACCGTCATGATGAGGCGAGTGACGGTCGCTGTTCGAGAGGTTTTTTGCGAGTCCTTAAAGACTTATGCCGCTTAGAGCGAGGAGCCGGATACTGTCCGGCCAAGGCATGGATAGCGCCCCAAATTCGGCCTTCCGAAGACTAGGGGCTTCGCCAAAATTTAAAATTATAGAATTCAATGGCTAAGTGAGAGTGTTCAAGCATTATAAGTCCGGTTGCCTTGTTCGCTGTGTTGAGCGCCTCCCTAGATGGACCCAAAAATGGGAACAAGAGCGCTCAAGTTTATCCCGAACACCCCAAAGACTGTGGCATGGGGGCTGAAGCCGACGACTTGCCATCTCTCGATTTGATAAACAACCGCATGAAGGTAATATTTTAAATTAACAAGCGTTGCTTAGCGCATATGAACTAAGTTTTCAAGCACATGATAACAAAATGCTAGTCTACTCAAATATTACATCTTTGGAGCACTCACCCGCAATAGTGCGGGCGCCCTTGACACACTCTTATAATACATCTCGGCGTGCGATGCTCCTTGCCCTCCGTGGCGGGTCCGTCCACGAGCTTACAGGCATCCATCTTGCCCCAGTGCACCTTTGCGCGGGCAAGGGCCCGACGGGCACCCTCAATACAAGCGGAATGCTTGATGACTTCTACCCACGGGCACGCATCCATCACCGCCGCACCAGTCAAGTAGCTCCTGTGCATGGCCTCCTTAGGCCACATCCGAACTATGAGGCCCTTCATGGCCTGTTCGGCCGCCTTGTGGAGCTCGACCAGCCGCTTCACTGGTCGCTATAAGCACTGATGTCCGGCCTCAAAGATCGAGACCAGAAGACCTTCTCCGTCGAGCTCCCCTCCTCGGCCCGGTAGAATGCGGCAGCATCGGACACGCTGCAAGTAAGATCTACGAACGCTCCTGGAGAGCTCCGAATTTGGGTAAGCAACAGGTAATTAACACTCACATGCTTACTTTGCATGAAAAATGCCTTACCCGCTGCTATTTTCTTCACCGCCTCAATCTCCTGGAGGGCCTTGTAGGCTTGCCTTAGTGGCTTTGGCACTCTCAAGAGCCGTTGCAAGCTCGAGACTCTCGAAGTCTTGAGTCACGCCCAAGCTCTCATGTTTTTCACGAGATCCTGGAGCTCTTGCTGTACCTCCGCCACCAAGGCCTCCTGCTTCTCTCGCTCGGTGCGCTCATGTCAGATTATGCTCGTCGCTGCCACCGCCTCCTTCAGTGGTCGCCACCTCGTTAGTGGCCCCTACAATACCCACGTTATCCTTGTCATTTTTCTTGCAACCAAATCCTTTTCAGAAGGTACAATTTTCATAAGGTATTACTCACCGTCTTTTTCCTCGAGCTGCTTCTTGGCATGGCCGAGCTCGTTCTCGGACCGCCGAGGTTTTCCTTCAAATATTGACCTCCGCAATCGGTCTTGGCGGAGGTCAGCAGCACAGCCTGCAATACCATATTGACATATTTTTATTACTCCTGCGTTTATCTTTCTAAAGATCCTCAGTCCGGCTTTTCTTTCCGAACACCGAACCGAGCATCAGGGGCTACTGTCTATGCGGTACCATTTTACATATATTGAAATTCTTACCTCAAAGCCTGTTAGAAGGCTGCTGCAGGCTTCGGTCAGCCCGCTCTTGGCGAGTTGAACCTTCTGAATCACTGCACTCATAACAGTGCGGTGTTCCTCTTTGATCGAGGCGTCGTTGAGCGCCTCCAGCAAATTATCCGACACCTCCGGTTGGACGGAGGCAGCCGGCGTCGCGGTCTTGCCCTTCTTCTGAAGGGTCGCCACGGACTCGAGCCACCGTGGCCTCCGGGCTGAGTCCGGTGCAAAGTCCGGGAGGGTGTCCTGTGACACCTCCGGGGCCTCCTCCTCCTGGTGGGTCCCTTCCTGGGATCCCACCTCGGTGTCGTCCGCGGCACGGGGGGTGGAGGCAGTCGGGAGGGAATCCATATCCGACGCCCCCAAGGACCCGCTCGATGAAACGGGAAGATCATCCTTGGGCGGACTGCAGGGTTGTATGCGGCATTAGAAAGACATTATGTGGCGAAAAGAAAAAACCTTGAAGTTATTCGGGAGTCCGGATACTTACGATCTCGCCAGGGGCTTGGCCCTTGGAGGCCAGTCCTCCTAAATCAAATCCTTTGGCGTTGGCGGAGCAGTCCGGGGAAGAGTTTTTCCCTTCTTGGACCCTTCGCCTCCCTTGTTGGGAGGCCTTCCTTTGTTCCCTCCTTCACTGGGAGAAGCTTTCTTCTTCTCCTCCTCGCCTTGGTGGGAGGAGTCGGCCTCGATTCATCTTCCGATAGCATTTGAAAACGGGAACTCTTCCGAGTCCCCGTGGCCGTCTTCTTGGCCTTCTTCTCCGGCACCACGTGGGGTGCCGGAGCCAGCAACCCCGTTAGGCGGGCGTCCGCTGGGTCCTCTAGCAATGGGGCCGGACAGATAGTCCGTTTGGCCCTCGCCAGCCATTCCTGTCAAAGGTAAAGGGAATTTAGATCCCGCATAGAGCCAAACTATGGAAAACAAGTGGTGAAATCACTTACCTCGTCAGCTGGATGCTGCGAGCGGAATCCGCGATCTTCGGTAGCGGATGCGGAGCTTCAGCGCCCTTGAACAACACCTTCCGGACATCTTCGTATGTAGTGTCGAAGAGCCCTTCAGTGGTCCGGTGCTGCGCGGATCAAACTCCCACATGTTGAAGCCTCGTCATTGGCACGGAGAATCCGGCGGATGAGCATGACCTGGACTACGTTGACAAGCTTGAGCTTCTTGTCCACCAGCTTCTGGATACAGGCTTGGAGTCCGATCAGCTCCTCCGAATCCCCCCAGATCCGGCCACTCTCTTTCCAGGAGGTGAGCCGTGTAGGGATGCCAGATCTGAATTCGGGGGCCGCTGCCCAATCAGGGTCATGCGGCTCGGTGATATAGAACCACCCCGATTGCCACCCCTTGATGGTTTCCACGAAAGTGCCCGCCAGCCACGTAACGTGGGACATCCTGCCCACCATGGCGCCTCCGCACTCCGCTTGGCTGCCCTTCACAACCTTCGGCTTGCCATCAAGGTCTTGAGCCTGTCAAGTGGGGCTGGATGCGAAGGAAGGCTTCGCACACGATTTATAAACGCCAAGATGTTGAGGATGAAATTGAGGGCGGATCATGGAAATCTAGGCCGTAGTAGAACATGAGCCCCCGGACAAAGGGATGAAGCGGGAAGCCCAGTCCGCGGAGGAAATGGGGAAGAAATACTACCCTCTCATGGGGCCTGGGGTTGGGGACGAGCTCTCCCTCATCGCGGAGCCGATGCGCGATGTTGCTGGACAAATACCCGGCGTCACAAGCCTTCGGATCTGCCCTCCATGACGGAGGAGGCCATCCACTTGCCTCCCGCCCGGACATAGTTGGAGAAGGTTGAGGTGAGAAGTGCGGACTTGGGCGCTGGAGCTCGAGTTCATGGAGATGGATAAGCCAAGGAGGAAGAAGGCGCGGTAAAAGGGTTGGATCTTTATCCCCTTATATGGGCGGACAAAACATGTGTCCCCACTGGCCTGGTAAAACTCGCTTTTCCCCCAGGCGTCACAATCAATGGCGCGGTTGGGTTACCCACGTCCGTATTGATGGGAATCCTGCAATAAAGGGAACACGATCTCTGCTTCGACAAGACGTGCCAAGGAAACCGCTTCGCTAGACGCGCTGAGGTGGAACAATAAAAACAATTTGAGTAAAGGCTTGGTAGTGGTGCAACTCGCGCCACAGAACACGTCAACAGATTGATCTTGTGTAATATTATTCTCTCTACGGTGGTATGTGGAATTTATTTTTGCAGAGCCGGACACTATCCTGGTGTTCACAATCTTCTATAAATTATTCGGAGGAAGAACCGCCTTGCAATGCCGAAGACAACATGCGCGCCGGACTCATCGTCATTGAAGCCTGGTTCAGGGCTCTTGAGGGAGTTCCGGACTAGGGGTGTCCGGATAGCGAACTATCATCATCGGCGGACTCCAAGACTATGAAGATACAAGATTGAAGACTTCGTCCCGTGTCCGGATGGGACTTTCCTTGGCATGGAAGGCAAGCTTGGCGATACGGATATGTAGATCTCCTACCATTGTAACCGACTACATGTAACCCTAGCCCTCTCCGTGTCTATATAAACCGGAGGGCTTTAGTCCATAGGACGGACAACAATCATACCATAGGCTAGCTTCTAGGGTTTAGCCTCTTTGATCTCGTGGTAGATCCACTCTTGTAACACACATCATCAATATTAATCAAGCAGGACGTAGGGTTTTACCTCCATCAAGAGGGCCCGAACCTGGGTAAAACATCGTGTCCCTTGTCTCCTGTTACCATCCGCCTAGACGCACAGTTCGGGACCCCCTACCCGAGATCCGCCGGTTTTGACACCGACACAAGGGATGACGAAAACGATTCCCGAGCTCTTCGTGATGCTGAAATTGACGAAGGTAGAAATCAAGAAAAGAGCATCAAGTGTTGATGATTGACAAGACCACTAGTTTCAAGAAAAGGGCAAAGGGAAAGAAAGGGAACTTCAAGTAGAATGACAAGCAAGTTGTCACTCCTGCGAAGAAGCCCAAAGATGGACCAAAGCCCTAAACCGAAAGTGCTTACACTGCAAAGGAAATGGTCACTGGAAGCGGAAATGCCCTGAATATTTTGTGGATAAGAAGGATGGCAAAGTGAACAAGGGTATATTTCATATACAGGTTATTGATGTGTGCCTTACTAGTGTTTATAGTAACCCCTGAGTATTTGATACTTTTTCGGTTGCTAAGATTAGTAACTCGAAATAGGAGTTACAGAATAAACAGAGACTAGTTGAAGGGGAAGTGACAATGAGTGTTGGAAGTAGTTCCAAGATTGATATGATCATCATCGCACACTCCCTATACTTTCGGGATTAGTGTTAAACCTAAATAAATGCTATTTGGCGTTTGCGTTGAACATGAATATGATTTGATCATGTTTATTGCGATACGGTTATTCATTTAAAGTCAAAGAATAATTTCTGTTCTGTTTACATGAATAAAACCTTCGATGGTTATACACCCAATGAAACTAGTTTGTTGGATCTCGATCGTAGTGATACACATATTCATAATATTGATGCCAAACGATGCAAAGTTAATAATGATAGTGCAACTTATTTGTGGCACTGCCGTTTGGGTCATATCGGTGTAAAGTGCATGAAGAAACTCCATAAAGATAGATTTTCGGAATCACTTGGTTATGAATCATTTGATGCTTGTGAACCGTGCCTTTTGGGCAAGATTACTAAAACTCCGTTCTCCGGAACAATGGAACGAGCTACTGACTTATTGGAAATAATACATACCGATGTATGCGATCCAATGAGTGTTAAGGCTCGTGGCATGTATCGTTATTTTCTGACCTTCGCAGATGATTTGAGCAGATATGGGTATATCTACTTGATGAAACATAAGCCTGAAACATTTAAAAAGTTCAAAGAATTTCAGAGTGAAGTGGAAAATCATCGTAACAAGAAAAATAAAAGTTTCTACGATCTGATCATGGAGATGAATATTTGAGTTACGAGTTTGGTCTTCATTTGAAACAATGTGAAATAGTTTCGCAACTCACGCCACCTGGAACGCCACAATGTAATGGTGTGTCCGAACGTCGTAATCGTACTTTACTAGATATGGTGCGATCTATGATGTCTCTTATCGGTTTACCACTATCGTTTTGGGGTTATGCATTATAGACAAATGCATTCACGTTTAATAGGGCACCATCTAAATCCGTTGAGATGACACCGTATGAACTATGGTTTAGCAAGAAACCTAAGTCGCTGCTTTCTTAGAGCTTGGAGTTGCGATGCTTATATGAAAAGGTTTCAACCTGATAAGCTCGAACCCAAATTGGAAAAGTGCGTCTTCATAGAATACCCAAAGGTAACTATTGGGTACACCTTCTATCACAGATCTGAGGGCAAGACTTCCGTTGCTAAATTCGGTTCCTTTCTAGAGAAGGAGTTTCTCTCGAAAGAAGTGAGTGGGAGGAAAGTAGAGCTTGATAAGGTAATTTGTACCTTCTCCCGAATTGGAAAGTAGTTCATCACAGTAAATCAGTTCCAAAGTGATTCCTACACCAATTAGTGAGGAAGCTAATGATGATGATCATGTAACTTCAGATCAAGTTACTACCGAACCTCGTAGGGTAAACCAGAGTGAGACCCGCACTGTATCGGTACGGTAATCATGTTCGGAAGTCATGTTACTAGACCATGATGAACCTACGAACTATGAGGAAGCGATGATGAGCCCAGATTCCGCGAAATGGCTTGAGGCCATGAAATCTAAGATAGGATCCATGTATGAGAACAAAGTATGGACTTTGATTGACTTGCTCGATGATTAGCAAGCCATGTTAAATAAATGGATCTTCAAGAGGAAGACGGACACTGATAGTAGTGTTACTATCTACAAAGCTCGACTTGTCACAAAAAGGTTTTCGACAAGTTCAAGGTGTTGACTACCATGAGATTTTCTCAATCAGAAGCGATGCTTAAGTCTGTCCGAATCATGTTAGCAATTGCCACATTTTATGAAATATGGCAAATGGATGTCAAAACTACATTCTTTAATGGATTTATTAAAGAAGAGTTGTATATGATGCAACCAGAAGGTTTTTTCAATCCTAAAGGAGCTAACAAAATGTGCAAGCTCCAGCGATCCATCTATGGACTGGTGCAAGCATCTCAGAGTTGGAATACACGCTTTGATAAGTTTATCAAAGCATATAGTTTTATACAGACTTGCGGTGAAGCCTGTATTTACAATAAAGTGAGTGGGAGCACTACCACCTTTTTGATAAATATATGTGACTAACATATTGTTGATCAGAAATGATGTAGAATTTTCTGGAAAGCATAAAGGAGTATTTGAAAGGAATTCTTTAAAAGAAAGACCTCAGTAAAGCTACTTACATATTGAGCATCAAGATCTATTGAGATAGATCAAGACGCTTGATAAGTTTTTCAATAAGTACATACCTTGTCAAGATTTTGAAGTAGTTCAAAATGGAACAGTCAAAGAAAAGTTCTTGCCTGTGTTGCAAAGGTGTGAAAATGAGTAAGACTCAAATCCCGACCTTGGCAGAAAATAGAAAAGAGAATGAAAGTCATTCCCTATGCCTCAGTCATAGGTTCTATAAAGTATGCTATGCTATGTACTGCACCTATTGTATACCTTGCTCTGAATTTGGCAAGGAGTACAATAGTGATCTAGGAGTAGATCACTGGACATTGGTCAAGAACATCCTTAGTGAGGACTAAGGAAATATTTCTCAATTATGGAGGTGATAAAAGAGCCCGTCGTAAAGAGTTACATCGATGCAAGCTTTTTACACCGATCCAGATGACTCTAAGTCTCAATCTGGATACATATTGAAAGTGGGAGCAATTAGCTGGAGTAGCTCCGTGCAGAGCATTGTAGACATAGAATATTTGCAAAATACATACGGCTCTGAATGTGATGTAATCTGCTGACTAAGCTTCTCTCACGAGCAAAATATGATCATACCTTAGTACTCTTTGGGTGTTAATCACATAGCGATGTGAACTAGATTATTGACTCTAGTAAACCCTTTGGGTGTTGGTCACATGACGATGTGAACTATGGGTGTTAATCATATACATATATGAATATTGGTGTTAAATCACATGGCGATGTGAACTAGATTATTGACTCTAGTGCAAGTGGGAGATCAAGGAAATATGCCCTAGAGGCAATAATAAAGTTATTATTTATTTCCTTATTTCATGATAAATGTTTATTATTCATGCTAGAATTGTATTAACCGAAAACATAATACATGTGTGAATACATAGACAAACATAGTGTCACTAGTATGCCTCTACTTGACTAGCTCGTTAATCAAAGATGGTTAAGTTTCCTAACCATAGACATGAGTTGTCATTTGATTAACGGTATCACATCATTAGGAGAATGATGTGATTGACTTGACCCATTCCATTAGCTTAGCACCCGATCGTTTAGTATGTTGCTATTGATTTCTTCATGACTTATACATGTTCCTATGACTATGAGATTATGCAACTCCTGCCACCGGAGGAACACTTTGTGTGCTACCAAACGTCACAACGTGAATCGGGTGATTGTAAAGGAGCTCTACAGGTGTCTCTAAAGGTACATGTTGGGTTTGCGTATTTCGAGATTAGGATTTGTCACTCTGATTGTCGGAGAGGTATCTCTGGGCCCTCTCGGTAATGCACATCACTATAAGCCTTGCAAGCAATGTAGCTAATGAGTTAGTTACAAAATGATGCATTACAGAATGAGTAAAGATACTTGCCGGTAACGAGATTGAACTAGGTATTGAGATACCGACGATCGAATCTCGGGCAAGTAACATACCGATGACAAAGGGAACAACGTATGTTGTTATGCGGTCTGACCGATAAAGATCATCGTAGAATATGTGGGAGCCAATATGAGTATCCAGGTTCCGCTATTGGTTATTGACCGGAGATGCGTCTCAGTCATGTCTACATTGTTCTCGAACCCGTAGGGTCCGCACGCTTAAGGTGTTCACAGTCGAAAAAAGAGTTTATGAGTTTTGATGTACCGAAGGAGTTTGGAGTCCCGGATGAGATCGGGGACATGACGAGGAGTCTCGAAATGGTCGAGACGTAAAAATCGATATATTGGACGACTATATTCGAACATCGGAAAGGTTCTGAGTGATTCGGGTATTTTCGGGAGTTTCGGGGAGTTACGGGAATTCGTATTGGGCCTTAATGGGCCACACGGGAAAGGAGAGAAAGGCCTCAAAAGGTGGCCGCACCCCTCCCCATTGGCTAGTCCGAATTGGACTAGGGAAGGGGGGCGCCCCCTTCCTTCCTTCTCATTTTCCCTTCCCTTTCCTTCCCTCCTACTCCTACTACTTGGAAGGGCTCCTAGTTCTACTAGGAAAGGGGGAATCCCACTCCCGGTGGGAGTAGGACTCCCCTAGGGCGCGCCATAGAGAGGGCCGGCCCTTCCCCTCCTTCACTCCTTTATATACGGGGGCAGGGGGCACCCCATAGACACAGAAGTTGATCTTCATGATCGTTCTCTTAGCCGTGTGCGGTGCCCCCCTCCACCATAATCCTCGATAATATTGTAGCGGTGCTTAGGCGAAGCCCTGCGACGGTAGAACATCAAGATCGTCACCACGCCGTCGTGCTGACGGAACTCATCCCCAACACTTTGCTGGATCGGAGTCCGGGGATCGTCATCGAACTGAACGTGTGCTAGAACTCGGAGGTGCCGTAGTTTCGGTGCTTGATCGGTCGGGCCGTGAAGACGTACGACTACATCAACCGCGTTGTCATAACGCTTCCGCTGTCGGTCTACGAGGGTACGTAGACAACACTCTCCCCTCTCGTTGCTATGCATCACCATGATCTTGCGTGTGCGTAGGATTTTTTTTGAAACTACTACGTTACCCAACAATAGATTCATCAAAATAAGCAAACAACACATGAAAAACAGAATCTGTCAAAAACAGAACAGTCTGTAGTAATCTGTAACTAACGCAAACTTCTGGAACTCCAAAAATTCAGCCAAAATAGTAAGACCTAGAAAATTTGTTTATTGATAAGCAGCAATTGGAATCAATATTTTATCACGTTCTGGTAATTTTTAACAGTTATTTTCGTGAACAGAAAGTTTCTGGAATTTACAACAAGATCAAATAACTATCATCCAAGAAGATCCTATAGGTTAAACTTGGCAGAAACACTAATTAAAACATAAAAACACATCTAACCAGAGGCTAGATCAAATATTTATTCCTAAACAGAAGCAAAAAGCAAAAAACTAAAAATAAAATTGGGTTGCCTCCCAACAAGCGCTATCGTTTAACGCCCCTAGCTAGGCATAAAAGCACGGATAGATCTAGGTATTGCCATCTTTGGTAGGCAATCCATAAGTGGCTCTCATAATAGATTCATAAGGTAATTTTATTTTCTTTCTAGGTAAGAGTTCCATGCCTTTCTTTAATGGAAATTGGAATCTAATATTCCCTTCCTTCATATCAATAATTGCACCAATCGTTCTAAGGAAAGGTCTACCAAGAATAATAGGACATGAAGGATTGCAATCTATGTCAAGAACAATAAAGTCTCACGGGCACATAGTTCCTATTTGCAACAATAAGAACATCATTAATTCTTCCCATAGGTTTCTTAATAGTGGAATCCGCAAGGTGCAAGTTTAAAGAGCAATCATCAAATTCACGGAAACCTAATAAATCACATAAAGTTTTTGGAATCGTGGAAACACTAGCACCCAAATCACACAAAGCATAGCATTCATGATCTTTAGTTTTAATTTTAATAGTAGGTTCCCACTCATCATAAAGTTTTCTAGGGATAGAAACTTCCAACTCAAGTTTTTCTTCGTAAGATTGCAACAAAGCATCAACGATATGTTTGGTAAAGGCTTTATTTTGACTATAAGCATGAGGAGAATTTAGCACGGATTGCAACAAGGAAATACAATCTATCAAAGAACAATTATCATAATTAAATTCCTTGAAATCCAAAATAGTGGGTTCATTGATATCTAATGTTTTGATCTCTTCAATCTCACTTTTATCAATTTTAGCGTCAATATCTAAAAACTCTGAATTTCTGGAACGCCTTCTAGGTAAAGGTGGATCATATTCAGTCCCTTCATTATCAAGATTCATATTGCAAAACAAATATTTAATAGGGGACACATCAATAAATTTTAGATCTTCATCTTTATTTTCATAGAAATTTGAAGAACACGCTTTCACAAAGCAATCTTTCTTAGCACGCATCCTAGTGGTTCTTTCTTTGCACTCATCAATGGAAATTCTCATGGCTTTGAGAGACTCATTGATATCATGCTTAGGAGGAATAGATCTAAGTTTTAAAGAATCAACATCAAGGGAAATTCTATCGACATTCCTAGCCAATTCATCAACTTTAAGCAATTTTTCTTCAAGCAAAGCATTGAAATTCTTTTGCGAATTCATAAATTCCTTAACACTAGTCTCAAATTCAGAAGCCATCTTATTAAAGTTTCCATAAGAATTGTTGTAGGAATTACCATAATTATTAGAGGAATTACTAGGATAAGGCCTAGGATTAAAGTTTCCTCTATAATGCCGTTGTTACCAAAATTATTCCTACCAACAAAATTCACATCCATAGGTTCATTATTATTCTCAATCGAACTAGACAAAGGCATATCATTAGGATCAGAAGAAACACTCTTAGTAGCAAATAATTTCATAAGTTCATCCATCTTTCCACTCAAAACATTAATTTCTTCTATCGCATGCACTTTTTTATTAGTAGATCTTTCGGTGTGCCATTGAGAATAATTAAACATAATATTATCTAGGAGTTTAGTAGCTTCTCCTAAAGTGATTTCCATAAAAGTGCCTCCCATGCCGAATCTAAAAGATTTCTAGAAGCAAAATTCAATCCGCATAATTTTTTGTATACTCATCGATAAATTCAAACCATGTGTAGGGCAATTACGTATCATTAATTTCATCCTCTCCAAAGCTTGTGCAACATGTTCATGATCAAGTTGCTTAAAATTCATAATATCGTTTCTAAGAGAGATGATCTTAGCGGGAGGAAAATATTTAGAGATAAAAGCATCTTTGCACTTATTCCAAGAATCAATACTATTTTTAGGCAAAGATGAAAACCAAGCTTTAGCACGATCTCTAAGCAAAAAGGAAATAGCTTCAATTTAACAATATCATTGTCCACATCTTTCTTCTTTTGCATATCACACAAATCAACGAAGCTATTTAGATGGGTTGCGGCATCTTCACTAGGAAGGCCGGCGAATTGATCTTTCATGACAAGATTCAACAAAGCAGCATTGATTTCACAAGATTCAGTATCGGTAAGAGGAGAGATAGGAGTGCTAAGAAAATCATTGTTGTTGGTATTGGTGAAGTCACACAATTTAGTATTATCTTGAGCCATCGTGACAAACAATCAATCCAACACACGAGCAAACAAGAAGCGAGCGAAAAAGGCGAACTGAAAAGAGAGGGCGAATAAAACGGCAAGGGTGAAGTGGGGAAGAGGAAAACGAGAGGCAAATGACAAATAATGTAATGTGGGAGATAAGGGTTTGTGATGGGTACTTGGTATGTTGACTTTTTCGTAGACTCCCCGGCAACGGCGCCAGAAATCCTTCTTGCTACCTCTTGAGCACTGCGTTGGTTTTGGTTTTCCCTTGAAGAGGAAAGGGTGATGCAGCAAAGTAGCGTAAGTATTTCCCTCAGTTTTTGAGAACCAAGGTATCAATCCAGTAGGAGGCCGTGCACGAGTCCCTCACACCTACACAAACAAATAAATCCTTGCAACCAACACGATAAGGGGTTGTTAATCCCTACACGGTCACTTACGAGAGTGAGATCTGATAGATATGAAAAGATAATATTTTGGTATTTTTATGATAAAGATGCAAATTTAAAAAAAGCAAAATAAAAGGCAACGGAAATAGCTTGTTGACAGGAGATTAATATGATGGAAAATAGACCCGGGGGCCATAGGTTTAACTAGTGGCTTCTCTCAAGAGCATAAGTATTACGGTGGGTGAACAAATTACTGTTGAGCAATTGACAGAATTGAGCATAGTTATGAAAATATCTAGGTATGTTCATGTCTATAGGCATCACGTCCGAGACAAGTAGACCGACTCCTGCCTGCATCTACTACTATTACTCCACACATCGACCGCTATCCAAAGATGCATCTAGAGTATTAAGTTCATAAGAACAGAGTAACGCTTTTAAGCAAGATGACATGATGTAGAGGGATAAACTCATGCAATATTATATAAACCCCATATTGTTATCCTCGATGGCAACAATACAATACGTGCCTAGCTGCCCCTAATGACACTGGGAAAGGACACCGCAAGATTGAACCCAAAGCTAAGCACTTCTCCCATTGCAAGAAAGATCAATCTAGTAGGCCAAACCAAACTGATAATTCGAAGAGACTTGCAAAGATAAGCAATCATACATAAAATAATTCAGAGAAGATTCAAATATTGTTCAAAGATAAACTTGATCATAAACCCACAATTCATCGATCTCAACAAACACACCGCAAAATAAGATTACATCGAATAGATCTCCACGAGAGAGGGGGAGAACATTGTATTGAGATCCAAAAATAGAGAAGAAGCCATCTAGCTAATAACTATGGACCCGAAGGTCTGAGGTAAACTACTCACACATCATCAGAGAGGCTATGGTGTTGATGTAGAAGCCCTCCATGATCGATGCCCCCTCCGGCGGAGCTCCGGAACAGGCCCCAAGATGGGATCTCACGGGTACAGAAGGTTGCGGCGGTGGAATTAGGTTTTTGGCTCCGTATCTGGTAGTTTTGGGGTATGTAGGTATATATAGGAGGAAGGAGTACGTCGGTGGAGCAACAGGGGGCCCATGAGGGTGGAGGGCGCGCCCAGGGGAGGTAGGCGCGCCCCCTACCTCGTGCCCTCCTGGTGATGTCTTGACGTAGGGTCCAAGTACTCTGGATCACGTTCGTTCTGAAAATCACGTTCCCGAAGGTTTCATTCCTCTTGGACTCCGTTTGATATTTTTTTTCTGCGAAACTCTGAAATAGGCAAAGAACAACAATTCTGTGCTGGGGTTCCGGTTAATAGGTTAGTCCCAAAAATAATATAAAAGTGTATAATAAAGCCCAATAATGTCAAAAACAGAATAAATATAGCATGGAACAATAAAAATTTATAGATAAGTTGGAGACATATCACATATGCAGATATGGCCTCGGAATAATGAGACCGAAAGGTCGAGCGTGAATCGTATAGTAGATATGATCAACATAGTGATGTTCACCATTGAAAACTACTCCATCTCACGGGATGATCGGACATGGTTTAGTTGATTTTGATCACGTGATCACTTAGATGATTAGAGGGATGTCTATCTAAGTGGGAGTTCTTAAGTAATATGATTAATTGAACTTTAACTTATCATGAACTTAGTACCTGATAGTATTTTGCATGTCTATGTTGTTGTAGATCAATGGCCCGTGCTACTATTCCTTTGAATTTTAATGCGTTCCTAGAGAAAGCTAAGTTGAATGATGATGGTAGAAACTACACGGATCGGGTCCAGAATTTGAGGATTATCCTCATTGCTGCATGTAAGAATTACGTCCCCGAAGCACGGCTAGGTGCCGTGCCCTGCCGCAGATGTCGTTGATGACATTAAGAACGTCTGGCGTAGTAAAGTCGATGACTACTCGATAGTTCAGTGTGCCATATTTTACGGCTTAGAACCGGGACTTCAACGACGTTTCGAACGTCATGGAGCATATGAGATGTTCCAGGAGTTGAAGTTAATATTTCAAGCAAATGCCCGGATTGAGAGATATGAAGTCTCCAATAAGTTCTACAGCTGCAAAATGGAGGAGAATAGTTCTGTCAGTGAACATATACTCAAAATGTCTGGGTATCATAATCACTTGACTCAGCTGGGAGTTAATCTTCCGGTTGATAGTGTCATTGACAGGGTTCTTCAATCACTACAACCAAGCTACAAAAACTTCATGATGAACTATAATATGCAAGGGATGGATAAGACAATTCCCGAGCTCTTCACAATGCTAAAGGCTGCGGAGGTAGAAATCAAGAAAGAGCATCAAGTGTTGATGGTCAACAAGACCACCAGTTTCATGAAAAAGGGTAAAGGGAAGAAGGGGAACTTAAAGAAGAACGGCAAGAAAGTTGCTGCTCAAGTGAGGAAGCCCAAGTCTGGACCTAAGCCTCAGACTGAGTGCTTATACTTCAAAGGGACTGGTCACCGAAGCGGAACTGCCCCAAGTATTTGGCGGATAAGAAGGATGGCAAAGTGAAAGGTATATTTGATATACATGTTATTGATGTGTACTTAACTAATGCTCGCAGTAGCGCCTGGGTATTTGATACTGGTTCTATTGCTCATATTTGCAACTCGAAACAGGGGCTATGGATTAAGCGAAGATTTGCTAAGGACGAGGTGACGATGCGCGTGGGAAATGGTTCCAAAGTCGATGTGATCGCCGTCGGCACGCTACCTCTACATCTACCTTTGGGATTAGTTTTAGACCTGAATAATTGTTATTTGGTGCTAGCGTCAAGCATGAACATTATATCTGGATCTTGTTTGACGCGAGACAGTTATTCATTTAAATCAGAGAATAATGGTTGTTCTATTTATATGAGTAATATCTTTTATGGTCATGCATCCTTGAAGAGTGGTCTATTTTTGTTGAATCTCGATAGTAGTGATACATATATTCATAATATTGAAGCCAAAAGATGCAGATTTGATAATGATAGTGCAACTTATTTGTGGCACTGCCGTTTGGGTCATATTGGTGTAAAGCGCATGAAGAAACTCCATACTAATGGACTTTTGGAATCACTTGATTATGAATCACTTGGTACTTGCGAACCATGCCTCATGGGAAAGATGACTAAAACTCCGATCTCCCGAACAATGGAGCGAGCAACAGATTTATACATACTGATGTATGCGGTCCAATGAATGTTGAGGCTCGCGGCGGGTATCGTTATTTTCTAACCTTCACAGATGATTTGAGCAGATATGGGTATATCTACTTGATGAAACATAAGTCTGAAACGTTTGAAAAGTTCAAAGAATTTCAGAGTGAAGTGGAAAATCATCGTAACAAGAAAATAAAGTTTCTGCGATCTGATCGTGGAGGAGAATAGTTTTGCAACTCACGCTACCCGGAACACCATAGCGTAATGGTGTGTCCGAACGTCGTAACCACACTTTATTAGATATGGTGCGATCTATGATGTCTCTTACTGATTTACCGCTATCATTTTGGGGTTATGCTTTAGAGACGGCTGCATTCACGTTAAATAGGGCACCATCTAAATCTGTTGAGACGACGCCTTATGAACTGTGGTTTGGAAAGAAACCCAAGTTGTCGTTTCTTAAAGTTTGGGGCTGCGATGCTTATGTGAAAAAACTTCAACCTGATAAGCTCGAACCCAAATCGGTGGATACCCAAAAGAGACTGTTGGGTACACCTTCTATCACAGATCCGAAGGCAAGATATTCTTTGCTAAGAATGGATCCTTTCTAGAGAAGGAGTTTCTCTCGAAAGAAATGAGTGGGAGGAAAGTAGAACTTGATGAGGTAATCAGTACTGCTCCCTTATTGGAAAGTAGTTCATCACATAAATCAGTTCCTGTGACTCCTACACCAATTAGGGAGGAAGCTAATGATGATGATCATGTAACTTCAGATCAAGTTACTACCGAACCTCGTAGGTCAACTAGAATAAGATCCGCACCAGAGTGGTACGGTAATCTTGTTCTGGAGGTCATGTTACTTGTCGATGACGAACCTACGAACTATGAGGAAGCGATGATGAGCCCAGATTCTGTGAAATGGCTTGAGGCCATGAAATCTGAGATGGGATCCATGTATGAGAACAAAGTGTGGACTTTGGTTGACTTGCCCGATGATGGGAAAGCCATAGAGAATAAATGGATCTTCAAGAAGAAGACTGACGCTGACGGTAATGTTACTGTCTACAAAGCTCGACTTGTTGCAAAAGGTTTTCGACAAGTTCAAGGAGTTGACTACGATGAGACCTTCTCACCCGTAGCTATGCTTAAGTCCGTCCGAATCATGTTAGCAATTGCCGCATTTTATGATTATGAAATTTGGCAAATGGATGTAAAAACTGCATTCCTGAATGGATTTCTGGAAGAAGAGTTGTATATGATGCAACCAGAAGGTTTTATCAATCCAAAGGATGCTAACAAAGTGTGCAAGCTCCAGCGATCCATTTATGGACTGGTGCAAGCATCTCGGAGTTGGAATAAACGTTTTGATAGTGTGATCAAAGCATTTGGTTTTATACAGACTTTTGGAGAAGCATGTATTTACAAGAAAGTGAGTGGGAGCTCTGTAGCATTTCGAAATGATATAGAATGTTTGGATAGCATAAAAGGATACTTGAATAAGATTTTTTCAATGAAAGACCTTGGTGAAGCTGCTTATATATTGGGCATCAAGATCTATAGAGATAGATCAAGACGCTTAATTGGAGTTTCACAAAGCACATACCTTGATAAAGTTTTGAAGAAGTTCAAAATGGATCAAGCAAAGAAAGGGTTCTTGCCTGTGTTACAAGGTGTGAAGTTGAGTCAGACTCAATGCCCGACCACCGCAGAAGATAGAGCGAAAATGAAAGTCATTCCCTATGCTTCAGCCATAGGTTCTATCATGTATGCAATGCTGTGTACCAGACCTGATGTGTGCCTTGCTATTAGTTTAGCAGGGAGGTACCAAAGTAATCCAGGAGTGGATCACTGGACAACAATCAAGAACATCTTGAAATACCTGAAAAGGACTAAGGATATGTTTCTCGTTTATGGAGGTGACAAAGAGCTCATTATAAATGGTTACGTCGATGCAAGCTTTGACACTGATCTGGATGACTCTAAGTCACAAACCGGATACGTATTTATATTGAACGATGGAGCTGTGAGTTGGTGCAGTTCTAAGCAAAGCGTCGTGGCGGGTTCTACGTGTGAAGCTGAATACATAGCTGCTTCGGAAGCAGCAAAATGAAGGAGTCTAGATGAAGGAGTTCATATCCGATCTAGGTGTAATACCTAGTGCACCGGGTCCAATGAAAATCTTTTGTGACAATACTGGTGCAATTGCCTTGGCAAAAGAATCCAGATTTCACAAGAGAACCAAGCACATCAAGAGACGCTTCAATTCCATCCGCGATCAAGTCAAGGAGGGAGACATAGAGATTTGCAAGATACATACGGATATGAATGTTGCAGACCCGTTGACTAAGCCTCTCTCACGAGCAAAACATGATCAGCACCAAGACTCCATGGGTGTTACAATCGTTACTGTGTAATCTAGATTATTGACTCTAGTGCAAGTGGGAGACTGAAGGAAATATTCCCTAGAAGCAATAATAAAGTTGTTATTTATATTTCCTTATATCATGATAAATGTTTATTATTCATGCTAGAATTGTATTAACCGGAAACTTAGTACATGTGTGAATACATAGACAAACAGAGTGCCACTAGTATGCCTCTACCTGACTAGCTCGTTAATCAAAGATGGTTAATTTTCCTAGCCATAGACATGAGTTGTCATTTGATTAACTTGATCACATCATTAGAGAATGATGTGATTGACATGACCCATCCATTATCTTAGCATGATGATCGTTTAGTTTGTTGCTATTGATTTCTTCATGACTTATACATGTTCCTATGACTATGAGATTATGCAACTCCCGAATACCGGAGGAACACTTAGTGTGCTATCAAACGTTACAATGTAACTGGGTGATTATAAAGATGCTCTACAGGTGCCTCCGATGGTGTTTGTTGAGTTGGCATAGATCGAGATTAGGATTTGTCACTCCGACTATCGGAGATGTATCTCTCGGCCCTCTCGGTAATGCACATCACTATAAGCCTTGAAAGCAATGTTACTAATAAGTTAGTTGCGGGGATGATGCATTACGGAACGAGTAAAGAGACTTGCCGGTAATGAGATTGAACTAGGTATTAAGATACCGATGATCGAATCTCGGGCAAGCAACATACTGATGACAAAGGGAACAACGTATGTTGTTATGCGGTTTGACCGATAAAGATCTTCATAGAATATGTGGGAGCCAATATGAGCATCCAGGTTCCGCTATTGGTTATTGACCAGAGATGAGTCTCGGTCATGTACATAATTCTCGAACCTGTAGGGTCCGCACGCTTAACGTTCGATGACGATCGGTGTTATGAGTTTATGTGTTTTGATGAACCGAAGGTTGTTTAGAGTCCTGGATGTGATCACGGACATGACGAGGAGTCTCGAAATGGCCGAGACATGAAGATTGATATATTAGAAGGCTATGTTTGGACACCGGAATGGTTTCGGATGAGTTCGGGCATTTTTCCGGATTACCGGGAGGTTACCGGAACCCCCCGGGGAGTTAATGGGCCTTAATGGGCCATGGTGGGAGAGAGGATGAGGCGGCCAAGTGGGAGGTGCGCGCCCCGCAAGCCCAAATCGAATTGGACTAGGGTTGGGGGGGCGGGCCCTATTTCCTTCTCTCCTCCTCCTCTTTCCCTCCTTCTCCTAGTGGGAATAGGAAAGGGGGGGGGGCGAATCCTACTTGGACCAGGAGTCCAAGTAGGACTCCCCCCATGGTTCGCCCCCCTTGGGTCGGCCACCTCTCCTCCCCCTTTATATACGTGGGAGGGGGCACCCCAAAGACACACCAAAGTTTCTCTTAGCAGTGTGCGGTGCCCCCCTCCACAGTTACACACCTCGATCATATCGTCGTAGTGCTTAGGGGAAGCCCTGCGCCGGTAACTTCATCATCACCATTGCCACGCCGTCGTGCTGATGGAACTCTTCCTCGGCCTCAGTTGGATCAAGAGCTCGAGGGACGTCATTGAACTGAACGTGTGTTGAACGCGGAGGTGCCGTACGTTCGGTGCTTTTATCGGTTGGATCGCGAAGACGTTCGACTACATCAACCGACTTACTAAACACTTCCGCTTTCGGCCTACGAGGGTACGTGGACACACTCTCCCCGCTCATTGCTATGCTTCTCCTAGATAGATCTTGTGTGATCGTAGGATTTTTTTTGAATTACTACGTTCCTCAACAGTAACCCCAGGGTATTTGATACCGGTTCAGTTGCTAAGATTGAAGTAAATATGCCCTAGAGGCAATAATAAAGTTATTATTTATTTCCTTATTTCATGATAAATGTTTATTATTCTTGCTAGAATTGTATTAATCGTAAACTTAGTACATGTGTGAATACATAGACAAACAGAGTGCCCCTAGTATGCCTCTACTTGACTAGATCGTTAATCAGAGATGGTTAAGTTTCCTAGCCATAGACATGTGTCGTCATTTGATGAACGGGATCACATCATTAGAGAATGATGTGATGGACAAGACCCATTCGTTAGCTTAGCATTATGATCATTTCAGTTTCATTGCTACTGCTTTCTTCATGACTTATACATGTTCCTCAGACTATGAGATTATGCAACTCCCGAATATCGGAGGAACACCTTGTGTGCTATCAAACGTCACAATGTAACTGGGTGATTATAAAGATGCTCTATAGGTGTCTCCGATGGTGTTTGTTGGGTTGGCATAGATCAAGATTAGGATTTGTCACTCCGTGTTTTGGAGAGGTATCTCTGGCCATCTCGGTAATGCACATCACTATAAGCCTTGCAAGTAATGTGACTAATGAGTTAGTTGCGGGATGATGCATTACGGAACGAGTAAAGAGACTTGCCGGTAACGAGATTGAACTAGGTATGATGATACCGACGATCGAATCTCGGGCAAGTAACATACCAATGACAAAGGGAACAACGTATGTTGTTATGCCGTTTGACCGATAAAGATCTTCGTAGAATACGTAGGAGCCAATATGAGCATCCAGGTTCCGCCATTGGTTATTGACCGGAGATGTGTCTCGGTCATGTCTACATAGTTCCCGAACCCATAGGGTCTGCACGCTTAACGTTCGATGACGATTTGTATTATGAGTTATGTGATTTTATGTACCGAAGGTTGTTCGGAGTCCCAGATGAGATCACGGACATGACGAGGAGTCTCTAAATGGTCGATACATAAAGATCGATATATTGGAAAGCTATATTCGGACATCGGAAAGGTTCCGAGTGATTCGGGCATTTTTCGGAGTACCGGAGAGTTATGGGAATTCGCCGGGGGAAGTAGTGGGCCTTAATGGGCCATACGGTAAAGGAGGGAAGGGCCTCAAAGGGTGGTTGTGCGCTCCCCCTTGGGCTGGTCCGAATTGGACTAGGAGGGGGCGGCTCCCCCCTTCCTTCTCCCCTCTTCCTCCTTCCCTTCCTTCTCCTAGTTGGACTAGGAAAGGGGGAAACCTACTCCTACTAGGAGTAGGAATCCCCCCTTGGGCACGCCCCTTGTGGCCGGTCCTCCTCCTCTCCTCCTTTATATACGGGGAAGGGGGGCACCCCATAGACACACAAGTTGATCTTTAGCCGTGTGCGGTGCCCCTCCCCATAGTTTTATACCTCGGTCATATCATCGTAGTGCTTAGGCGAAGCCCTGCGCCGGTAACTTCATCGTCACCGTCACCACACCATCATGCTGATGGAACTCTCCCTCGACCTCAGCTGGATCTAGAGTTCATGGGACGTCACCGACCTGAACGTGTGCAGATCGCGAAGGTGCCATGCGTTGGGTACTTGATCGGTTGGATCACGAAGAAGTTCGACTACATCAACCGCGTTACTTATCGCTTCCGCTTTTGGTCTACGAGAGTATGTGGACACACTCTCCTCGCTCGTTGCTATGCTTCTCCTAGATAGATCTTGCGTGATCGTAGGATTTTTTTTGAAATACTACGTTCCCCAACAGTGGTATCGGAGCCAGGTCTATGCGTAGATGATATATGCACGAGTAGAACACAAAGAGTTGTGGGCGATAATAGTCATACTGCTTACCAGCATGTCATACTTTGATTCAGTGGTATTGTTGGATGAAGCGACCCAGACCGGAATTACATGACCGCGTTCATGAGACTGGTTCTACCGCCGTGCTTCACACAAAGGTGGCTAGTGGGTGTTTGTTTCTCCAACTTTAGTTGAATCGATAGTGACTACGCCCGGTCCTTGTTGAAGGTTAAAACAATACACTTGATGAAAAATCATTGTGGTTTTGATGCGTAGGTAAGAACGGTTCTTGCTAGAAGCCCGTAGCAGCCACGTAAAACTTGCAACAACAAAGTAGAGGACGTCTAACTTGTTTTTGCAGGGCTTGCTGTGATGTGATATGGTCAAGACGTGATGATATATAATTTGTTGTATGAGATGATCATGTTTTGTAACAGATTTATCGGCAACTGGCAGGAGCCATATGGTTGTCGCTTTATTGTATGAAATGCAATCGCCATGTAATTGCTTTACTTTATCACTAGGCGGTACCGATAGTCGTAGAAGCAATAGTTGGCGAGACGACAACGATATTTCAATGGAGATCAAGGTGTCAAGCTGGTGATTATGGTGATCATGACGGTGCTTTGGAGATGGAGATCAAAGGCACAAGATGATGATGGCCATACCATATCACTTATTTTGATTGCATGTGATGTTTATCTTTTATGCATCTTATTTTTCTTAGTATGGCTGTAGCAATATAAGATGATCTATCACTAAAATTTCAAGGTATAAGTGTTCTCCCTGAGTATGCACCGTTGCGACAGTTCTTCGTGCTGAGACACCACGTGATGATCGGGTGTGATAAGCTCTACGTTCACATAAACGGGTGCAAGCCAGTTTTGCACACGCAGAATACTCGGGTTAAACTTGACGAGCCTAGCATATGCAGATATGGCCTCGGAACACTGAGACCGAAAGGTCAAGCGTGAATCATATAGTAGATATGATCAACATGTTCACCATTGAAAACTACTCCATCTCACATGATGATCGGACATGGTTTAGGTGATATGGATCACGTGATCATTTAGATGACTAGAGAGATGTCTATCTAAGTGGGAGTTCTTAAGTAATATGATTAAATTGAACTTTAATTTATCATGAACTTAGTCCTGATAGTATTTGCATAACTATGTTGTAGATCAATAGCTCGCGATGTAGCTCCCCGTTTATTTTTGATATGTTCCTAGAGAAAAATAAGTTGAAAGATGATAGTAGCAATAATGCGGACTTGGTCCATGATCAGAGGATTATCCTCATTGCTGCACAGAAGAATTATGTCCTTGATGCACCGCTAGGTGACAGACCTATTGCAGGAGCAGATACAGACGTTATGAACGTTTGACAAAGCTCGGTATGATGACTACTTGATAATTTAGTGCACCATGCTTTACGGCTTACAACCGGGATTTCAAAAACATTTTGAACACCACGGAGCATATGAGATGTTCCAAGAGCTGGAACTGGTATTTCAGACTCATGCCCAAGTTGAGAGGTATGAGACCTCTGACAAAGTACTTAGCCTACAAGATGGAGGAGAATAGCTCAACTAGTGAGCATGTGCTCAGAATGTCTGAGTACTACAATCGCTTGAATCAAGTGGGAATTAATCTTCTAGATAAGATAGTGATTGACAGAGTTCTCTAGTCACTATTACCAAGTTACTAGAACTCCGTGATGAACTATAATATGCAAGGGATAACGAAAAGGATTCCCAAGCACTTCGCGATGCTGAAATCGGCGAAGGTAGAAATCAAGAAAAAGCATCAAGTGTTGATGGTTGACAAGACCGCTAGTTTCAAGTAAAAGGGCAAGAGAAAGAAAGGGAACTTCAAGAAAGAATCGTAAGCAAGTTGCCACTCCCATGAAGAAGCCCAAAGCTAGACCCAAGCCTGAAACTGAGTGCTTCTACTGCAAAGGAAATGGTCATTGGAAGTGGAACTGCCCTAGATACTTGGCGGATAAGAAGGATGGCAAAGTGAACAAAGGTATATTGCATATACATGTTATTGATGTGTACTTTACTAGTGTTTATAGCAACCCCTCAGTGTTTGATACTGGTTCAGTTGCTAAGAGTAGTAACTCGAAACGGGAGTTGCAAAATAAACAGAGACTAGTTAAGGGCGAGGTGACGATGTGAGTTGGAAGTGATTCCAAGGTTGATAACATCACCATCGCATACTCCCTTTACCTTCGAGATTAGTGTTGAACCTAAAATAAATGTTATTCGGTGTTTGCGTTAAGCATAAATATGATTGAATCATGTTTACTGCAATACGGTTATTCATTTAAGTCAAAGAATAATTGTTGTTCTATTTACATGAGTAAAACCTTCTTTGGTCATACACTTAAAATAAATGGTTTATTGAATCTCGATCGTAGTGATACACATATTCATAATATTGAAGCCAAAAGATGCAAAGTTAATAATGATAGTGCAACTTATACGTAGCACTGCCGTTTAGGTCATATTGGTGTAAAGCGCATAAAGAAACTCCATGCTGATGGACTTTTGGAATCACTTGATGCTTGCGAACCATGCCTCATGGGTAAGATGACTAAGACTCCGTTCTCCGGAACAATGGAGCGAGCAACTGACATATTGGAAATAATACATACTGATATATGTGATCCGATGAGTGTTGAGGCTTGCGGAGGATATCGTTATTTTCTGACCTTCACGGATGATTTGAGCAGATATGGGTATATCTGCTTGATGAAACATAAGTCTGAAACATTTGAAAAGTTCAAAGAATTTCAGAGTAAAGTGGAAAATCATCGTAACAAGAAAATAAGGTTTCTACGATTTGATCGTGGAGGTGAATATTTTAGTTATGAGTTTGGTCTTCATTTAGAACAATGTGGAATAGTTTCACAACTCACGCCACTTGGAACACCACAACATAATGGTGTGTCCGAACGTCGTAACTGTACTTTATTAGATATGGTGCGATCTATGATGTCTCTTACTGATTTACCACTATCGTTTTGGGGCTATGCATTAGAGACAACTGCATTCACGTTAAATAGGGCACCGTCTAAATCCATTGAGACGACACCAAATGAACTGTGGTTTGGCAAGAAACCTAACCTGTCGTTTCTTAAAGTTCGGGGTGCGATGCTTATGTGAAAAAGTTTCAGCTTGATAAGCTCAAACCCAAATGGAGAAGTGCGTCTTCATAGGATACCCAAAACAAACTGTTGGGTACACCTTCTATCGCGGATCCGAACACCAATTAGTGAGGAAGTTAATGATGATGATCATGAAACTGTAGATCAAGTTACTACCGAACCTCGTAGGTCAACTAGAGTACGATCCGCACCAGAGTGGTACAGTAATCATGTTTGGAAGTCATGTTGCTAGACTATGATGAACCTACGAACTATGAGGAAGCGATGATGAGCCCAGATTCCACAAAATGGCTTGAGGCCATGAAATCTGAGATGGGATCCATGTATGAGAACATAGTATGGACTTTGATTGACTTGCCAGATGATCGGCAAGCCATTGAGAATAAATGGATCTTCAAGAGGAAGACGGACGCTGATAGTAGTGTTACTATCTACAAAGCTCGAATAGTCGAAAAAAGTTTTCAACAAGTTCAAGGTGTTGACTACGATAAGATTTTCTCACTCGTAGCGATGCTTAAGTCTGTCCTAATCATGTTAGCAATTGCCACATTTTATGAAATCTGGCAAATGGATGTCAAAACTACATTCCTTAACGGATATCCTAAAGAAGAGTTGTATATGATACAACAAGAAGGTTTTGTCGATCCAAAAGGTGCTAACGAAGTGTGCAAGCTCCAGCAATCCATTTATGGACTGGTGCAAGCCTCTCGGAGTTGGAATATACGCTTTGATAAGGTGATCCAAGCATATGGTTTTATACAGACTTTTGGTGAAGCCTGTATTTATAAGAAAGTGAGTGGGAGCACTACAACCTTTCTGATAAGTATATGTGAATGACATATTGTTGATCGGAAATGATGTAGAATTTTCTGGAAAGCATAAAGGAGTGTTTGAAAGGATTTTTTCAAAGGAAGACCTCGGTGAAGCTGCTTACATATTGAGCATAACAATCTATAGAGATAGATCAAGATGCTTGATAAGTTTTTTCAATGATTACCTACCTTGACAAGTTTTTGAAGTAGTTCAAAATGGAACAGTCAAAGAAAGAGTTCTTGCCTGTGTTGCAAGGTCTGAAGTTGAGTAAGACCCAAAGCCCGACCACGACAGAATATAGAGAGAGAATGAAAGTCATTCCTGATGCCTCAGCCATAAGTTCTATAAAGTATGCCATGCTGTGTACCAGACCTATTGTATACCCTGCCCTGAGTTTGGCAAGGGAGTACAATTTTGATCTAGGAGTAGATCATCGACAATGGTCAAAATTATCCTTAGAGGACTAAGGAAATATTTCTCGGTTATGGAGGTGATAAAGAGTTCGTCAGAAAGAGTTACGTCGATGCAAGCTTTGACACCGATCTGGATGACTCTAAGTCACAATCCAGATACATATTGAAAGTGGGAGCAATTAGCTAAAGTAGCTCCATGGAGAGCATTGTAGAAATAGAAATTTGCAAAATACATACGGATCTGAATTTGGCAGCCCGTTGACTAAACTTCTCTCACAAGCAAAAACATGATCACACCTTAGTACTCTTTGGGTGTTAATCACATGGCGATGTGAACTAGATTACTGACTCTAGTAAACACTTTGAGTGTTGGTCACATGGCGATGTGAACTATGGGTGTTAATCACATAGTGATGTGAACTATTGGTATTAAATCACATGGCGACGTGAACTAGATTATTGACTCTAGTGCAAGTGGGAGACTGAAGGAAATATGCCTTAGAGGCAATAATAAAGTTATTATTTATTTCCTTATTTCATGACAAATGTTTATTATTCATGCTAGAATTGTATTAACCGGAATCTTAGTACATGTGTGAATACATAGACAAACAAAGTGTCCCTAGTATGCCTGTAACGCCCCAAGACCGATGCTCGAGTTGCCTTCCATTTATTTTTTTTCGTTGTTGTCGTGTGTTTTTGTTTGTTTGTTGCATTATCATAATTATTTTGCATATTTCATTACTCTATGTTGATGCCATGAACCTCTAACCCGTTGTCACCCTTCCCAACAAACCGTGCATCGGATTAAAATAATTTATACATGTAAAATGCTTAGAATTTCATCTAGTTTCATAATATGCCACTTTCATCCCTGTTAAAAATGTTTAAACTTGTTGTTTGTTTAATTTTGCATAAATGCCATGTTCAAATGATTTATTTTCATAACTAAATAACCGTAGCTCCATTTTAAATATGCTTTATATGTAAATGGGGTGGAAAAATGCATAGATTAACATGTTACACTTTATTTTGCTGTTTAATAACATTAAAATTGTGTTTAGGGCAGAACAGTACCGAATCTAAAATATGCACATGAGGATTTTCCGGAATTGTTGTTTGTTGTTTCCATTTCATTTAAACTTGCCTAAATAGTTAGTTTACTTTTGTTTCACCTTGCCATGTTTAATAACATTTAATATTGTTGGGTAGCCTAAACCAGAGTGAACTAAATAAATGTTGTGAAGTTTTGTCAATATGCAACTCGTTGCATATTGAGCTCCACTTAACTTGTAGTATTGCTTGTTGCACTTTGCCATGACATGCTTCATTAAACCGGACATGCATCGACTTGGTTGTGCATCATGCCATGTTTATGTGATGGTTGTTTACTATGTTGATTGTTTGTTTAAGGGTTGCTTCTCTCGTTAGCTTCGGTTTCGTTCCGGAGTTGTGAGGATTAGTTCGACTACGTCCGTTTGTCTTCTTCATGGACTCGTTCTTCTTCCTTGCGGGATCTCAGGCAAGATGACCATACCCTCGAAATCACTTCTATATTTGCTTGCTAGATGCTCGCTCTTTTTCTATGCCTATGCTACGATGCCTATCACTTGCTTATCAGGCCTCCCATATTGCCATGTCAAGCCCCTAACCATCCTTTCCTAGCAAACCGTTGTTTGGCTATGTTACGGCTTTGCTCAGCCCCTCTTATAGCGTTGTTAGTTGCAGGTGAAGATGAAGTTTGTTCCTTGTTGGAACATGGAGATGTTGTTCCTTGTTGGAACATGTTTACTTGTTGGGATATCATAATATATCTTATTTAATTAATGCATCTATATACTTGGTAAAGGGTGGAAGGCTCGGCCTTATGCCTGGTGTTTTGTTCCACTCTTGCTGCCCTAGTTTCCGTCATACCGGTGTTATGTTCCTTGATTTTATGCTCCTTACACGGTTGGGTGATTTATCGGACCCCTTGACAGTTCGCTTTGAATAAGACTCCTCCAAAGAAGGCCCAACCTTGGTTTTACCATTTGCCACCTAAGCCTTTTTCCCTTGGGTTCTGCAGACTCAAGGGCCATCTTTATTTTAACCCCGGACCGGTGCTCCTTGAGTCTGGCCCAACTGGGCGATGTCCGCACCCCTGGCAATCCAGGTCTATGCCAACCCGACGTCTGGCCCATCCGGTGTGCCCCGAGAACGAGATATGTGCAGCTCCTATCGGGATTTGTCGGCACATTCGGGCGGCTTTGCTGGTCTTGTTTTACCATTGTCGAAATGTCTTGTAAACCGGGATTCCGAGACTGATCGGGTCTTCCCGGGAGAAGGAATATCCTTCGTTGACCGTGAGAGCTTATAATGGGCTAAGTTGGGACACCCGTGCAGGGTATTATCTTTCAAAGCCGTGCTTGCGGTTATGAGGCAGATGGGAATTTGTTAATGTCCGGTTGTAGAAACCCCGAAGTTGATCTTAATTAAAATACACCAACCGCGTGTGTAACCGTGATGGTCTCTTCTCGGCGGAGTCTGGGAAGTGAACACGGTGTTGGAGTTATGTTTGACGTAAGTAGTTTCAGGATCACTTCTTAATCATAGTTGTTCGACCGTGCCTTGCTTCTCTTCTCGCTCTCTTTTGCGAATGTAGCCACCAGATATGCTAGTCGCTTGCTGCAGCTCCATCTCACTACCTTCTCCTACCCATAAGCTTAAATAGTCTTGATCTCGTGGGTGTGAGATTGCCGAGTCCCCGTGACTCACAGATACTTCCAAAACCAGTTTGCAGGTGTCGATGAAACCGTGCAGATTTACGCACCGAGCTCAAGGAGGAGCTCGATGAAGATCTTGTTCATTGTGTTGTTTCGTTTCAGCTTGATCAAGAGTGGAGCCCAGTTGGGACGATCGGGATCTGTGTAGCATTTGGGGTAGTCTTCTTTTATTTTGGTTCCGTAGTCGGACCTTGATTGTATCTGTATGATGTAATGTTTTACTCATGTATTGTGTGAAGTGGCGATTGTAAGCCAACTATGTATCTCTTTCTCTTATGTATTACATGGGTATTGTGAAGATTACCTCACTTACGACATTGCTTTCAATGCGGTTATGTCTCTAAGTTGTGCTTCGACACGTGGGAGATATAGCCGCATCGAGGGCCTTACAAGTTGGTATCAGAGCCTCGACCGACCATAGGAGCCCCCTTGTTTGTTGGCCGTTGTTGAGTCTAGAAGAAACTATTTTGAGTCTTAGGTTTATATATATCGGAGAGTAGGATTCTTTTTACTCCCCAGTCCCTTCGTCGCTCTGATGAGGCCTCCTGACGTAGATGTTTTGTCTTTCCTCTCCTCAAATTTCACGATTTTTTTAGGATCACGCGGGTATCTTGGGATCGTTCCGATAGTCTTGTGACGAGAACATTGTTCTTTGTGCCTCCTGACATTTAGGGGTTGTGGCAGTGTCCCGGGGAGTTGAGCTCCGAGGTGTTGTCGTCACAATTTTATCGTTGCGATTACGGAATACCTGAGTTTTGCCGACATCGAAAATCTCTTTTATGTAGTTCTTGGTGAGATAACCTCGACGCCACCCAGATCGGGAGTTCGAGTATTGCCATAGCTTGTATAACGGATGCTTTTCGAAGGTTGAGGTACACGATTTCTGGAGTTTTCTTGGTTATGTGTTGAAGGATGGATACAGATGGATCTAGGTATTGTTAGTTTGGGTGATATATTTTGTGTCCCCTGTATCCCCAACACCAGATTGCATAACCAGAAAGTTTCGGGAGTTTATAGGTGGGAATTCAAGTAGCTCCTAGAATATCTTTCCGACAGATGCATGATATGGATTTGGGTAAATCTGTATCATATGTATTTGTTCCGGCTTATTCGGCAAGCCAAATCCTTTGTTTTGTTTTATTTGTGGTATTCGAGTTGCTTCGAAGTCAAATGTTGAATCCATAGCTTCCCTAAACGGTGTTCTCATATTGCTATGTGAATACTAATCCTTCTTGAGCATCGAGGGCGTTACAAGTTGGTATTCTTTTCCCAACCGGCGTGCTTCTCTTCAAGTGGATCCGATCATTTCAACGTTTGCAAGATCAATTCTAAGTTTTCTCAACGGTGTTTGTTTCATCCGTCCCAAGTTGTCTTTGTTTTCCCGCCCTCCCAACCCTTTTTCTTCAAGGACTCAGATTTCTTAATCATGTATCCTTTTTATTTGTGGGAAGTCTCTTCATTCTCTTCTTTCAATGTTCTTATCCGGTGATTTCCCATGAAGATGCTCAACAGTTTCAAGTTCATCATCCTTCATTGTTGTTTCTTCTTCGGTGGATCCAATTCAAGCTTTCGATATTCATCATATTCCTTTCCTCGTTTCTAATGCTTTCTCATTCCGATGCACCTCTTAATCATTCACTTCTTCCTATTCATTTGTTCTGGAGTACTGAAGATATCTCACAAGACTTGTGTTTCCATTCTCAATCTGTTCAAGATATTTCAAGGTTGTTATCCCATTCAAGCGATTTAATTCTTCCGGTGCAATCTTTATTTCAAGCAATCCTTCAACGGTGTTTTCTTTGAGTGGGCCCTAATCCACAGGTCTTTCCCAGGATCTTACCTGACTCTTTTAATTTCCCCGGAGCTATTCCCAATTCTTTTCAAGTTTGACGTAAGAATGAGTTACCATCAGTCAAATGTCTTTCCCCAAGATCTTCCAAATTATTTTCATCGTTGGTTCAACCTTTCTAATTTTCATCCCGGGGTGCCTCAACAATTCATGGTGGTGTTTCTCGTCGTCATTCTCGGATTTTGAAGACCGAAGAAGAGTTTCTCTTAAATCTTGCTCCATTCTCTTCAAGATTCATGGTTCTAGCTTGATGCCATCCTCTCATAATTGTTTTCGATTGTGAGAATTCTTTTTACCCATCCGGAGCATTTCATGAGTTGTTTCCATTTCTTTCCTCCGAAGACCATCATGTCATAATTCCTCATTCTCAGCTTTCAGCTCTCGTTCTCCAAATCATACCGGTGCATCATTCAAGTATTATCTAATCAGTTCAAGATCTCTTCATTCTCTTGCATCTAAATTATCTCAAGCATCTTCATTCGTTTTCCAATTCTTCCCGGTGAATTGTGCCTTTGCTACGTTCATTTTCAATCCTTACGGTGGTTTGTTCAAGATTTCACTTCCTTTGTTATCATATCAATTCATTCGTTGTTTCCAAATCCCACCGGTGGTTCCATCACTACCTTCTTAAGTTTGCACTATATCTCTTTTCAATCCCTCAAGAAGAATAAGTAGTATGCCAAATCCATTGCTTGTCATCAATGTAAATTGGTGAAGGATACGCATAACGTAATTCTTATTTTTGTTTCATCCAAGTGATCTAGTTTCTTCTTTCCAGAGTTATTCATCATGTCACACTTCTCGGTTCGAGATGCTTCATCTTTTCTTCTCCGGAGTTTCAAGTTTTTCCGCTTTATCTCGTCGCGAAGCTCCATCTAAATCATTGCAAGGTTTCACCTTGTGTCTTCAACTTCTCTTTCTTTTTATCATCCTTTTATTACCGGAGTTCTTCATGGAGGCTCTACATGATGGTTTGTCAAGGATTCTTTTCATTCTTCAATTGTTCTTCAACATTTTCTCTCGAAGTTATGATCCGTCAAGCCATACTTCAAAATAAACATGGTGCTCAACACATGTTTTGTTTTGAGGAGCTCAAGTATTCTCCGTCTTGCATTCCAAAGTGCAATTCTTTCTACCTTATCTTTTGAGATGGTGTTATGTCATCCTTGGCAATTTCTCCTCGTGCTTCATGATTCACTTGTTGTCAAGAAGGAGATATTTTAAAACCATCATTTTCTCTTCGATCATGAGTTGTTTCAACCCATCATAATTTCTTCGTTGGAGTATCTTGATATAGATTTCACCTAAAAGCCTTCCATTGGGAATGTTGCTATTTGTGGTGCTTGTATATGATCCAAGTTATCTCTTTATCATCTCGGTGAAGAAGTTTTTCATCTCTTTGGTGCTCTCAGTCAAATCAATGGTTTCCATTAGTGGCCGGTTGTCACCTCATAGTCTTGAGATGTTTCCATAAGCCCACTACAAGCTTATCCGTTTCGTTGTTGGTTTTCAAACAACTATATTCTAACCTTCTTGCAAGGATGCCTTCCAAATTCAATTGTGGTAGAAGTTGGCATTTTCTTCTCCATTCTTTTATTTCAATGATCTATCTTCTATTCTTTCTTAGGAGGCATGGTGATGTTTCTCCCTTCACTCATCATCTCGAATTGTGAGGATCGTGTTCTTTTCCTTGCTTATCCATTTAACCGGAGTGTTGTGTCATCTCTTCAAGTTCTTATCATCTTTTCTAGTTTCCTTCTTCTTTTAGTCGGAGTGCTGCCCAAATTATATCAATCTCATTCCTTCTCTATCTAGTTTTAACCGGAGTGGTTTCAATATCTATCTTATCACTAAACCTCTTGGTTCTCATCATATTCCTTGTTCCTCTTGTCCAACGAATTGTGTGCAATCTTGGTCATCTCCGTTGTTTTGTTTCTTTCAATTTGTTCAACCTCTCAAGGTTCTTTGGTTTCACTCATTGGTCGAAGAAGCAACTTGTTTTACCTCTTCTCTTCCTCTTCCGTTTCTCTCCGGTGCCATCCTAGATCTCGGGGTGAGATCCTCTTGTAGTGGTGGAGTGTTGTAACGCCCCAAGACTGATGCTCGAGTTGCCTTCCATTTTTTTTTTTCGTTGTTGTCGTGTGTTTTTGTTTGTTTGTTGCATTATCATAATTATTTTGCATATTTCATTACTCTATGTTGATGCCATGAACCTCTAACCCGTTGTCACCCTTCCCAAAGAAACCGTGCATCGGATTAAAATATTTTATACATGTAAAATGCTTAGAATTTCATCTAGTTTCATAATATGCCACTTTCATCCCTGTTAAAAATGTTTAAACTTGTTGTTTGTTTAATTTTGCATAAATGCCATGTTCAAATGGTTTATTTTCATAACTAAATAACCGTAGCTCCATTTTAAATATGCTTTATATGTAAATGGGGTGGAAAATGCATAGATTAACATGTTACACTTTATTTTGCTGTTTAATAACATTAAAATTGTGTTTAGGGCAGAACAGTACCGAATCTAAAATATGCACATGAGGATTTTCCGGAATTGTTGTTTGTTGTTTCCAGCCTCATTTAAACTTGCCTAAATAGTTAGTTTACTTTTGTTTCACCCCTTGCCATGTTTAATAACATTTAATATTGTTGGGTAGCCTAAACCAGAGTGAACTAAATAAATGTTGTGAAGTTTTGTCAATATGCAACTCGTTGCATATTGAGCTCCACTTAACTTGTAGTATTGCTTGTTGCACTTTGCCATGACATGCTTCATTAAACCGGACATGCATCGACTTGGTTGTGCATCATGCCATGTTTATGTGATGGTTGTTTACTAAGTTGTTTGTTTGTTTCCGGGTTGCTTCTCTCGTTAGCTTCGGTTTCGTTCCGGAGTTGTGAGGATTCGTTCGACTATGTCCGTTTGTCTTCTTCATGGACTCGTTCTTCTTCCTTGCGGGATCTCAAGCAAGATGACCATACCCTCGAAATCACTTCTATCTTTGCTTGCTAGATGCTCGCTCTTTTGCTATGCCTATGCTACGATGCCTATCACTTGCTTATCATGCCTCCCATATTGCCATGTCAAGCCCCTAACCATCCTTTCCTAGCAAACCGTTGTTTGGCTATGTTACCGCTTTGCTCAAACCCCTCTTATAGCGTTGTTAGTTGCGGTGAAGATGAAGTTTGTTCCTTGTTGGAACATGGAGATGTTGTTCCTTGTTGGAACGTGTTTACTTGTTGGGATATCACAATATATCTTATTTAATTAATTTATCTATATACTTGGTAAAGGGTGGAAGGCTCGGCCTTATGCCTGGTGTTTTGTTCCACTCTTGCTGCCCTAGTTTCCGTCATACCGGTGTTATGTTCCTTGATTTTGCGTTCCTTACACGGTTGGGTGATTTATCGGACCCCCTTGACAGTTCGCTTTGAATAAGACTCCTCCAGCAAGGCCCAACCTTGGTTTTACCATTTGCCACCTAAGCCTTTTTTCCCTTGGGTTCTGCAGACTCAAGGGTCATCTTTATTTTAACCCCGGACCAGTGCTCCTTCGAGTGCCGCCCAACTGGCGATGTCCGGCGCCCCTGGCAATCCAGGTCTATGCCAACCCGACGTCTGGCCCATCCGGTGTGCCCTGAGAACGAGATATGTGCAGCTCCTATCGGGATTTGTCGGCACATTCGGGCGGCTTTGGTGGTCTTGTTTTACCATTGTCGAAATTTCTTGTAAACCGGGATTCCGAGACTGATCGGGTCTTCCCGGGAGAAGGAATATCCTTTGTTGACCGTGAGAGCTTATAATGGGCTAAGTTGGGACACCCATGCAGGGTATTATCTTTCGAAAGCAATGCCCGCGGTTATGAGGCAGATGGGAATTTGTTAATGTCCGGTTGTAGAAAACCCGAAGTTGATCTTAATTAAAATACACCAACCGCGTGTGTAACCGTGATGGTCTCTTCTCGGCGGAGTCCGGAAGTGAACACGGTGTTGGAGTTATGTTTGGCGTAAGTAGTTTCGGGATCACTTCGGATCATAGTTGTTCGACCGTGCCTTGCTTCTCTTCTTCTCGCCTTCTTTTGCGAATGTAGCCACCAGATATGCTAGTCGCTTGCTGCAGCTCCATCTCACTACCTTCTCCTACCCATAAGCTTAAATAGTCTTGATCTCATGGTGTGAGATTGCAGAGTCCCCGTGACTCACAGATACTTCCAAAACCAGTTTGCAGGTCTTTGATGAAACCGTGCAGGTGGCCTTTTGAGCTCAAGGAGGAGCTCGATGAAGATCTTGTTCATTGTGTTGTTTCGTTTCAGTTGATCAAGAGTGGAGCCCAGTTGGGACGATCGGGGATCCGTGTAGCATTTGGGGTAGTCTTCTTTTATTTTGGTTCCGTAGTCGGACCTTGATTTTATCTGTATGATGTAATGTTTTACTCATGTATTGTGTGAAGTGGCGATTGTAAGCCAACTATGTATCTCTTTCCCTTATGTATTACATGGGTTGTGTGAAGATTACCTCACTTGCGACATTGCTTCAATGCGGTTATGCCTCTAAGTTGTGCTTCGACACATGGGAGATATAGCCGCATCGAGGGCGTTACAATGCCTCTACTTGACTAGCTCGTTAATCAATGATGGTTAAGTTTCCTAGCCATAGACATGTGTTGCCATTTGATGAACGGGATCACATCATTAGAGAATGATGTGATGGACAAGACCCATTCGTTAGCTTAGCATTATGATCGTTTCAGTTTCATTGCTACTGCTTTCTTCATGACTTTTACATGTTCCTCAGACTATGAGATTATGCAACTCCCGAATACCGGAGGAATACCTTGTGTGCTATCAAACGTCACAACGTAACTGGGTGATTATAAAGATGCTCTATATGTGCCTCCGATGGTGTTTGTTGGGTTGGCATTGATCGAGATTAGGATTTGTCACTCTGTGTTTCGGAGAGGTTTCTCTGGGCCCTCTCGGTAATGCACATCACTATAAGCCTTGCAAGCAATGTGACTAATGAGTTAGTTGTTGTCACATCCCTAGTCTGTTACGACCTAGGCTAGCCGTTGTTGTGTTGCATCATGTTTAAATTTCATGAAACTTTGAAAATGGTGCTGATTCCAACCCTAGCACCAACTCAAATCAAACAGGCTCCACCTAAAAATATTTTCAATGAACCCAAAAATGCCTTCATTAATGTTTGATAATTTTGGCAAGGGTTTTGATCCGAACCAAAAATATTGAAATTTTTTAGGGAATTATTTGGGCTTTGATTTAATTTACTAATGTATTTGAGTTGGAGCAAATAAATCCTATAAATATTTTATTGCTCCAATAATTCTCAGACTTTTTGTGGAGCTCTGGGATAAACCAATTTGCATCCACAAATATTTCCACAAGCTGCAAAAATAATTTGGTAAGCAAACCAAATTCAAAACAGAAGCAGAATATAGAACACAGAAATAAAAGGAAAAGGGGATAACTTAGCTGGACGTACCTGGCAGCCCATTAACCGGCCTTGCACTATGCAGCCAACCTGGCCCAACTCCTGATGGCCCAGCCCACTAGGCCCCTCCACCGTCTTCAACCTCCTGCCAGTGGGCAGGAGGGCGTGTGCCCGACGCACGCGAACACACGCGCGCCACCTCCCTGATTTCTACCGCCTCCCCGACGTCGCCCTGGAGATGCCACGCACCTCTCTGCCTCTCCCTCTCGCTATCTGGTTCTCTCTCCCCCTCGCTCCTCTGCTTTCCCTCCCCATGGCCGAGCATGCCCACCGCCACCGACGCCGTTCGCTGCGGCCAGAGCCACTGCCCCGCCTCTCCGTCGTGTCTAAAAGAACCGCCCCGTCGCCCTACTCCTCCTCGCCGAGCCGCGCGGGTCGGGAAGCCCTGCTTCATCCTGAACGCCGCTGTCTTCTTCCGCGGGATCCGGCGATCCCCGTCGTTGCTCCGTCGTCTGCAGGCCTTCCCCGAGCCCGACGAGTACTTCAATCGACGCGCTATGAGCCTCCGGGCACTTTCCCCCTAACGCCGCGTCCTTTTGCACAACGTAGCCGTCGTGTTCATCGAGGCCGAAGCTCACCTCCGCCTGAGCTCGTTGCAGGCGTCAGTCCGGTGACCCTTTGGACATACTAGCATGCCCAACAGCCTTGTTAGCACATGCAGCTGCCGTAGATGCCAAGCAACGCACGCTTTGCTCACCATAGCGATGAATCTGTCGACGCCCGAGCTTCGGTCGCTGCTGACCTCAACGTTGTCGTCGTTTCCAGCCGCCCTAGCAGGTGCTGCTTGCACCGTTGGATGCGCACGTTCTCCAGCAACGTGTAGATGCCCTCCGCCACGGGTTTGGTCGCCCGTGAGAGAAACCCGAGCCGTTCCGCCGTCACTGACCTCGCCGGCAGCTAACTCAGGCTGTGCCGACGTGGCACAACGATTAGCAGCTAATTGCGCCATTAATTAACCTCCGGTGAAACTGACAGCCGGGCCACACATCCTAACTAACTGGCTAACTAAACTAGATTAAGTTTAATGTAATTACCCTGGACCCACGCATCAGCATTGATCTTGGCCGACGTGTCCATTGACCGACCCATCATCATTGACCTTTGAACATCATTATGTCATCGACCGGTGGACCCCACCGTCAGGTTTGACCTGACCCGCCGACATCACCACGACGTCGGTCGACGATAATTACTTTCTGGAATTTTGAAATAAATCAGAAATGATTTAATATTTTCAGAAAATACCCAAAACTTCTAAAAATCATATAAAATCAACCGTAGCTCAGAATGAAATAACTTATATTTGAAAAATGATCAGAAAAATCCAAGGAATCTGTTTATGGCATTTTCATGCATGTTAGAACAACTTATGGATGCTGTTTAGGACAAATCAAGTGAATAGAATTTAAATAACCACATGTGGAGTTTGAATTTGAACCTTGGGTTCAAACCAACTCCATTTAACTTGTTGCTGGTTGCATTAGCTCAAATCATAGCAGATTGCCATGCCATGAGCATGCATCATATTGTTGCATTGCATTGATTCTATTTCTTCCTTGTTTGCCGGTATTGTCCCCTCTCAGTAGACGTTGCTTCGACGATGTGATTGATGACACCTATGGAGAACTATATTATCTTCAGTCCCACTCTCTCGCTCCTGCTCTCTTTTACTGCATTAGGACAACAACGCTTCAACTGTTACATGTTGCGGTAGTTGAACCCCTTTCCTCTGCATGACCTGTCATTGCCACAGTAAATAGATGAAACCCACTGGAATGAGTAGGACTTGTTTGAGCCCTAATGTGTCTACTCATTCATGCTTGTCGTCATGCCTGCTACTGCTTAGAGTTGAGTCAGGTCTGATTCATCGGGAATGTATTGGAATGTGGTGAACATGTACTACTATTGAGAGCTAAGTGTGTGAATACGATTTGGTAAAGGTAGCGGTGAGAGGCCATGTAGGAGTACATGGTGGTTTATCTCATTGCAGCCGTCCTCAGGAACTGAGTTCTGTGTTTGTGATCCTTGAACAGCTACTACCACGCATTGGAATGCTTAAGTGCCCGTCTCGACTTATTAATCGCCTAGATCTCTATCCAGGAGTTGCAACTAGTTTCTGGTGTTTGTAGGATATGTGTTGGGGGCCGTGCATAGCGCTAACCCTAGGGGTGGGCTATGTTGCAGTAGAGACACGAGGCACGGTGTACCGGGACGCCTGTTTGGTGCCTCGGGAACCCTGCTCTCATCGTTTGGGGCCGTGAGCGACACCCCGGCCGGATCTCCTTGCGGATGGAACCCGAATAGGCGATAAACCTGGACTAGAGACTTGTGTGGTTAGTCGTCGTGGCCGACTCCCTCGCCAAAGCTTCCTCTTGAAGGTTGCCGAGATACATGACATGTACATGGTGGTAAGTGGCGAGAGCGTGTGTGAAGAAGTACACCCTGCAGGTTAACATCATCTATTCAATAGCCATGTCCGCGAAAAGGACTTACGGGTTGCTGTGCAGTTCATAGACAAGTGAAAGTGGATACTCTAAAATGCGCAAGATAAGCGTGAGTGCTATGGATGGCGTTCTCGTAGGGAGACGGGAGCGGATCCATAGTGGTGTATTGATATGGTGAATATGTGGACTCTTGTGTGCCACCTCAAAAGAGTCACTTGCAGTCATAGTTTAGGATAGCCACTGAGTCAAAGCTGGCTCGCTGCAGTCAAACTCCACCCCCCCCCCCTTTGTGATACTGATGCATATGTAGCTAGTTCTGATGTAAGTCTTGCTGGGTACATTTGTACTCATGTTTGCCTATTTTATGTTTTGCACAGAGACTTCAGCCTTGCTAGTAGTTCCTCGTGGACTTGGACGTTTAGCTTGTTACCTCAGCTACGATCTTGTGCCCCCGGCAGGATCTAGTAGATAGTCAGGCTTCTCAGCCTTTTTCATTTGTAGATGTCTGTACTCAGACATGTTAAGCTTCCGCGTGTGCTTTGACTTGTATGCTCTGAATGTTGGGTCATGAGACCCATGTTTGTAATATCTCGCTCCTCGGATCCTATTGAATAATACTTTGAGTCGTAGAGTCATGTTGTGATGCCATGTTCTATTTACACATATCAAGCATATTGTGTGTATGATTGAAATGCTTGGTATGTGTGGGATCCGACAACCTAGTTGTCTATCCTTGGTAGCCTCTCTTATGGGGAAATGTAGTCTGGTGCTTCCACTGAGCCATGGTAGTCTGCTACAGCCCGGTTTACCGGAGTCCTGTTAGCCCAGTTTCTACTACTCCGGAACACTTAGACTGGCCGGCATGTGTCCTTCTTCGATCCTGTGTCTGTCACGCGGTGTCTTTCAGAGTCCTGTTAGCCTGGAACAGCCCGGATTCCCAGAGTCCTGCTAGCCCAGTTGCTACAGCCTGAATTCACTCGCTGATGACCAACACGTTCATTGCTGGGTCATGTATGTCTGTCCCTGTAAGTTAGTGCCACTTTGGGTTTATGACTAGTCATGTCGGCCCGGGTTCTCTGTCATATGGATGCTAGCGACACCATCATATACGTGAGCCAAAAGGCGCAAACGGTCCCGGGCCAGGTAAGGCGCACCCGTGGGAATACCGTGCGTGAGGCTGCAAAGTGATATGAGGTGTTACATGCTAGATCGGTGTGACTTAGGATCGGGGTCATGACAGTTGCGGGATGATGCATTACAGAACGAGTAAAGAGACTTGTCAGTAACGAGTTAAACTAGGTATGATGATACCGATGATCGAATCTTGGGCAAGTAACATACCGATGACAAAGGGAACAACGTATGTTGTTATGTGATTTGACCGTTAAACATCTTCGTCGAACATGTAGGAGCTAACATGAGCATCCATGTTCCGCTATTGGTTATTGACCGGAGATGTGTCTCGGTCATGTCTACATAGTTCTCGAACCCGTAGGGTCCGCACGCTTAATGTTCAATGACGATTTGTATTATGAGTTATGTGATTTGATGTACCAAAGGTTGTTCAGAGTCCCGGATGAGATCACGGACATGACGAGGAGTCTTGAAATAGTCGAGACATAAAGATCAATATATTGGATTTAGTGCCACTTTGGGTTTACGACTAGTCATGTCGGCCCAAGTTCTCTGTCATATGGATGCTAGCGACACCATCATATATGTGAGCCAAAAGGCGCAAATGGTCCCTGCCAGGTAAGGCGACACCCGTGGGAATACCGTGCGTGAGGCCGCAAAGTGATATGAGGTGTTACATGCTAGATCGGTGTGACTTAGGATCAGGGTCCTGACAGCTTTGGTATCAGAGCCTGATCGCTCAGAGGATTACCAAGCCAAACCGGTCGAAGTTGTGTCTAGAAATGCTTTAGTTATATAAGGGAATTGATTGTGGAAGGGAACATAAGGCTCTTTTTACTCCTTTACCTTATGCCCTTCTCATCTGAGTCATCCTTTTCTCTTCTACGGGGATTAAGAACTAGGCTTCTCGTCTATCTATCAGGATCACGCGTTACTAATCCGTAGACTTATAGGATTGTTGGTTTCAAGCCCCAGTTCAGTTCCTACTACTTCCTTATGTTAACTGTTGATCTCGAAACCTTGGTATTGTGCTTCTGAGTGGTTATGCCACCATTTTTGTAGCATGTCTCAAATCTTTGAGCATTTACAGCCGTTATGCTGCCCGAGTCATCCCAGATTTCTAAATAGTCTGATGCATTTGCAAATCCTTCCTCCTAGTTCCCGATGTCCTTTTGGGCCAGATTAAGCGCACTAAACGGTCTGTTGAGGTACTCCATTGCCTTGACATATATGTTGGAGCTAGTATTATGACCCTAGGCATCCTAGAGAACCACCCAGTAATCTAGCAATGCTTTATATTCCTAGTGTGATGATTCTGGCCATCATTCTCGAAAGCATCCCGTGATGCCATTTAGTTAGTAGGCATTCTATGGTGGGTTCTTGAACCCAAGATTCACTCTACTTACTTCCTGTTGGTAGTGTTTGCTAGTTCCTTTAGGATATTAGTAACCTTTGTGATAGTCCTCGAGGTCCGTGGTATTTCCTTCTTCCAAATACCATGAACTGCTTATGGCAGAAGTTCTTTGAACCAAAAGATCACAACCAGAGTGCTCTTAATGAGTTCAACATTCTACATTGTGACTCTGTCAGTTCTACCTTTCTGCATGGATTATCCGGAAGAAATATGTTGAACTCGTTCGACATGCTAATCTATGCATCCACAACTCAGAAAAACATATGTTCCTTTGAGTTGTCCCTCTTTAGTTGTTTTCTGACCTCCGTCCATCAACTGTTAGTCAAGAGTATGCATGCATTCGTTCATCGATGCCTATTATTCTTGTGTTCCGTTAAGCCATTCTATCTCGTAATGGCTAGGAGAAACAAACTCCAGCACCTCATCCATTTCTTGGACTGGTCAAAGTAGTTGTGTTCCGCAGATCAAATACTAATCCAGCTTTTGTTTTGTTCTAACTTGGAGTGTTACCATCTTTATGTCAAGAATGTCATGAAAATTGCACCACCTCTTATGAATTCTTGACGCAGTGATACTTCTCGCCATCATTATTCATTCCTTGGTCCCGTGTTATTGTAACCGGAATACCGACGGATGAATCGTGATGTGTGAAATCAATACTCCTAGCAACCTCGTTGCTTGGTACTTAGTGGACAATAATCTTATTCCTAGTTTGTTGGTTATTGAATCATCATCCTAAGATTTATCGTGCGACCTAGTCCTTATTTCTGGTGCACTTTTCGATCAATGAGTTAGGTTATTGTCAATCCTTGCTTATTTGATCGTATCGTCTTGCCCTGATGTCGGTGTCAAAACCGGCGGATCTCGGGTAGGCGGTCCCGAACTGTGCGTCTAAGGCGGATGGTAATAGGAGGTGGGGGACACAATGTTTACCCAGGTTCGGGCCCTCTCGATGGAGGTAATACCCTACTTCCTGCTTTATTGATATTGATGATATGAGTATTACAAGAGATGATCTACCACGAGATCGTAGAGGCTAAACCCTAGAAGCTAGCCTATGGTATGATTGTTGTCGTCCTACGGACTAAACCCTCCGGTTTATATAGACATCGGAGGGGGCTAGGGTTACACAGAGTCGGTTACAAGGGAGGAGATCTACATATCCGTATCGCCAAGCTTGCCTTCCACGCCAAGGAGAGTCCCATCCGGACACGGGACGAAGTCTTCAATCTTGTATCTTCATAGTCCAACAGTCCGACCAAAGGATATAGTCCGGCTGTCCGAAGACCCCCTGATCCAGGACTCCCTCAGTAGCCCCTGAACCAGGCTTCAAGGACGATGAGTCCGGCGCTCAGATTGTCTTCGGCATTGCAAGGCGGGTTCCTCCTCCGAATACTCCATAGAAGATTTTGAACACAAGGATAGTGTCCGGCTCTGCAAAACAAGTTCCACATACCACCGTAGAGAGAATAATATTTCCACACATCTAATCTGCTGACATGTTTGACAGCATGACATCATACCATGGCCTGGTCATTATTCGAACCGTTTTTCTCAACCAGCCACCGCACATATCACAAGGCAGTTTCCTTGGCACGTCTTGTTGAAGCAGAGATCGTGTCCCCTTATCACGGGATTCTCATCAATACGGGTGTGGGTAACCCAACCGCGCCAACAATTTACGGCGCTTGGGGAATAAGAGGTTGTACCAGGAGAGTGGGGAGGCGCATCGCCTCTTCCTCCCTTATTAAGGGACAAGGATTTACTCTTTCCACCCACGCCTTCTTCCCGATTCTTTCCCTTCCGCTCAAGCTCCAGCGCCCAAGCGCTCCTCTTCTCTGACCACAAAAGGTCTTCCGAAGATGTCCGGATCCGGAGCAGGAGGCAAATGGATGGCCTCTATCGTCCGAGAGAAGGATATCAAAAAGCTTTGGAAGGCCGAGTACCTAGCCAAGAAAATCAGCCACCGTCTCCTGACGGCAGGACAGATCGTCCCTACTCCAGAACCCCACGAGAGGGTTGTATTCCTCCCTCACTTTGTCCGCGGGCTAGGGTTTCCCCTCCACCCGTTCATTGTTCGCGGCATCATGTATTATTATGGGATCGATCTTCACGATCTGTCCCCCAATTCCTTCCTCAACATCTCGACATTCATTGTCGTGTGCGAGGCTTTTCTCCGCATTTCACCGCACTTCGGTCTATGGATGAAGATTATTAATGTGAAGCCCAAGGTGGTGGGCGGCGAGCACGCCGAGTGTGGGGGTGCCATGGTGAGCAAGATGCACAACATCATATGGCCAAGGGGAACCTTTAATGATTCCGTCAAGGAGTGGCAACAGCAGTTGTTTTATATCACTGAGCCGCGCGGCACAGAGTGGGCCACCTCTCCCGATTTCCGATCCAGCGCCCCCCTACGGCTTACATCCTGGGTCAAGAAAGGCTTGGACTGGTCCTCGTCCGACGAACTGTCGGTGCTCCAGACGCGTGTTAAAGATATGGGAGACAAGAACATTGAACTTGTCAATGTGATCCAGGTGATGTTAGTTCGCCAGATCTTGCCTTGTGAGCATCGGACTTGCAATTTATGGGAATTTGATCCGGCCAGGCACCAAACCTTGCGAGAGCTTTTCGGTTCCTCGCACAAGGACATCTGGAAGGTGCTTTTCAAGTCCAGAAAATCGTGGCCGGACTCCGTCGAGGACCATGGGTACCGACTATCCCGCCCGGCAAGTTCGGTGAGTTATCAAACTTTTCTATCCGCGTAACCCAAAGGAAGCGCTTAACGTGTTTTATACCACTCTCCCAGGGCTGGACGAAGAAGGCGGAGTGGATCCATTGCCCGTCCCCGCTGCCCAAAGAACCGGCCATCCCACTTGTGACGAAGATGTTGGTCCCGGCACCTTACAAGGTGCCGAAGAAGACGGCCGAGAAGGAGGCCAAAAAGACCCGGGGCGGCCTTCGTCGCCGCGGCACTTCGGACACAATATCCGAAGGCTCCAATGCCCATTCCGCCTCCGAAGAGGACGAGGAGGAGGAGGAAGATGAATCCCCTGCGGGGGGAAGAAAGAAGAGGACGGCCTCCGTACACTTGGAGGCCGAGCTGCCCAAAAGGGGAAAGGCTCCTCTTCCGGAGGAGTCCACTGCCGCCGCCGACAGTGGCCCGGCATGGGACCCAGGGCCCAGCCCCTGTGAACTCGTAAGTGTATAAAATCCGAGTACGTTTTTTGCGTCCGGACTCATCGTGGCTTAGTATTTTAACCCAAGTCATATTTTTTGTAGTCCGGCGGGGTCCCGTGCCAAACAATCCTCATCAGAGGACTTGCTGAGCTCAAATGCTATGGAGAGCGAGATGCCCCCAAAGGCCCCTTCCTCCAAACAGGTGCACAACACCGAGGCTTCGTCCCAGAAGGACCCCGGCCAAGGAGGAAAGGAAAAAACCGTGAAGGCGGCGCCTGGAGGTCAAACCTCAGGGGCCGGACACATGGGGGAAAAGATTCCCATGGGGGCTGACGGCGGGAGCGATACTGAGTTAGGCTCCCAGCCGGATGCGATTCCAGAGACCTATACGGCTCCAGGATCAAGTAGGCAGCCTCCTTTGGCTGGAGGGGGAGTGCCTGTTCCATCGGCGACCTATGTCTATCCAGAAGTGTCTGATGCTTTGTTAGTGGCGTTGAAAGACGCCTCCATCGTTGATGAACACCGTGCCCTTATGGGTGCGGTGATTGAGAAAATTCAGTCAACTGAGAGTGGACTGAACGAAGCCTGTATCAGCCTTATAAGAGGCTTTGAGGTATGTTTTATGGGTTGTCGAAGAGTGTCATGGTATAGATAGTAGCCCCTGATACTCTGTTCGGTGAAAAAAGGAACCGGACAGAGGATCGAATTTATGTTCGCAGGAAGACTCATTGAATGGCATCTATTTCTCTTCTGTTATAAGCAGGTGTCTGTAATTTGCTACTTCTCATACTGCGGAGATCTCCGGGCTGAATCAAAGTCTGGAGCGGGCCACAGAAGAGCTTGGCCAATTGAAAATGCAGTTGAGGGATAAACAAGGTATGCACAAGTCTTGTTCGCGTTTATTGTGAAGCAACTTTCAGTATGAACTGAGATTTATGACTTGCGCTAGGGATTGTGACCGAAGTCGAAGCCCTTAAGAAGGCTCTGGCCGAGGCCGAGAAAAAGGCGGCCACTGAGCAGGCTCTTCGTGAGAAGCACGAGGCCAGGGTTATTAAAGCTGAGCAGGAGCTACAAGAGGCCGTGAGGAAATGCGAGACCTTGGAGCAGAGTTTAACGGAGAAGGAAGCCGAACTCACCAAGGCGCATCAGGCCATGAGCGATGCCCGGGAGGAAACCCAAAGCTCCCTGCAGGTGATCCAAGAGGCGAGAAAGATCGCGGCCAGTAAGGCTTTTTCCCTATAGAGTAAGTATTTGGGGGAAAACTTATGTTTCTAATTTTGAATCCGGATTTCTCAGGGGTATTTGCCGAGCTACCTCGCCGCATATCAGATGCCGCTCAATTCTACCGAGCCGAAGAAAGGAAAACTGCAGATAAGCTTTTCTGGTCGCAGTATTTGGCACTCTGAAACAGCTGTTTGAACTGCATAAGGCAGCGGAACTAGCCATGAAAAATTTGGTTATCCGACTATGGCCTGCCGAGTCGATTCCAAGCAGTTACTTCGGGCTCGTGAAGTGGCTCGTAAGCGCTTGCCCTCGACTTGACGTCATCAAGCGGTCGGTCTGCATAGAAGGTGCGCGAATGGCCTTCGCCCGTGCAAAGGTGCACTGGGGGAAGATGGATGCCGACAAGCTGATGATCGAAGGACCACCAGAGGGGAAGGAGCACCGCAAGCCTGAATTATATTATGAGAATGTCCTGAAAGGATCTTACCTTGCAGCGGGGCTATGCACCAAGGACATTATATTTCCATGAGTGCCAATCATGTTGTCCTTTGTAGTGTTTGAACAAGGTCGTTTATTTGTCGCCTGTTATATAAAAGTTTACCCTCCTGTGCGGCCGTTTTATATGTTAAACCTGAGAGTTGGCCAGTCGTCGGCTTCTGCCCCCACGTAAGAAGTACGGGGGTGTTCGGGATAAACCTGAGCACTCTTTATCCCAGTTTTGGGTCCTTTGAAGGAGGTGCTCAGCACAACGAACAAGGCAATCGGACCTATAGGGCTTTATCACTCTCACTTAGCCATAGGAGCTTTAGTATGGTCGGCGCAGCCCCTGGTGTACGGAAGACCGTACTAGGGGCTCTATAAGCACCTGATCGGAGAAAGAACCGATCCATCACACGCTGCATTGGTTATGGCATTATGCGGGAGAAATCCTTAAAGATTTTGTGACCTCTCAAACAGCTGACTAGCTCTCGCTGTACCATGATAGTCAGTTTTCAGCTTTCTCTACTAAGGTGCTCGATCGGAAGAACCGGGACACAATCGCAGTAGTTCTCCCAGTGCTACCTTAGCCGATATAGCGGAACATAAGGTACCAAAACATGGGAGCCGGGAAAACCCAACTATTGACCCAAGACATGATTCAGAGCTGATGCATATAATGCTATAAGTTCGGGGTGCCGAGCTTCCATGAAGGTGTTCGGACTTTACTACCGTGTTATGGGTAAAACGAAGCCCCTGGCATATTTTAAGGCATATCGCTATGTACGGATGCCACTTGACAGAATGATTTCAACAAGAAATAATAGCAGGTAAACGTCATATAAATCCACATGTTGTATTTGAATAGTACGTCTATGCGTATGTATACAAGTAATGTGATAAAAAAGGAATATGATTACGGAACCTGCTGAGACCATGGGGAAGAGGATGAGTGTGGATCCGTAATATAGCCGGACGGTAACTGCGGGGAATGCCTAAGGATTCCCTTACGCGTTCAAGCTGCCTCCGTGTAGCCCGTCCTGGTCGGCGCAAAGGTGAACCTGCGAAAGAAATGTAAGGAATATTTATATGCCGTGGGGCGGTTGAGCCGCTGAGTTCGGCCTGTCCTGGCCTTCGCCGGAGTGTTTAGTTGAGCCCTGGACGGGCCGGGCTATCCTTTCGCGAAGGAGTTCGGAGTCCCTGGATGGTGTCTGAAGCCTGGACGTCAGCTCGAGATTCGGCTGCAAGGTGCTGCTCGTTGTTTATGCTACTAAGGTAGTGGTGTATATGTTGGGGCCGGGGGAGGGTTCGGCCTTGCCATTAACTGTGATGACGCCGCGTGGACCGCGCATCTTGACCTTACGGTAGGCATAATGTGGCACCGCGTTGAATCGAGCGAATGCGGTTCGTCCGAGCAGTGCTTGATAATTACTGCGGAAAGGGACGATTTCGAAGACTAACTCTTCGATACAGTAATTTTCTGGTGGTCCGAAGACTACCTCAAGGGTCATGGAGCCTGTACAGCAAGCCTCCTCACCTGGTATAATGCCCTTGAAAGTGGCTTTAGTGGGTTTGATCGCTGAATGATCGATGCCCATCTTGCGCACTGTGTCTTGGTAAAGCAGATTTAGACTGCTACCGCCGTCCATAAGGACTCGAGTGAGGTGGAACCCGTATATTATTGGGTCGAGGACTAGTGCAGCTGGATTGCCCTGATTGACGTTGACCGGACGATCCGTGTGATTGAAAGTGACCGGCCCCAGTTTATATTGTGGGATGACAAGTTCCGTTGAGTCATCATCCCTAAGGATGGATATCCGGTCTGAGTTGGTAATTTGGGTGGTATGTACCACGTTCACCGATTGAATATGCGGGGGAAATTTCTTTTGCCCTCCTGTGTTCGGTGGTCTGGGCTCTTCGTCGCTATCGTCGCTTTGAGACCCCCCTTTGTCTCTGGCGCCTGCCCTGCCGGCTTGTTTGAAGACCCAACATTCTCTATTGGTATGGGTGGCTGGCGTTTCTGGGGTGCCATGAATTTGGCATTGGCGATCGAGTATGCGGTCCAGACTGGATGGACCCGGATTTTTATTTTTGGGTGGCCCATTTCACTGACCGGAGTTTGAGCCCCTGAACCTGGCATTAACTGCCGTGTTTTCGGTGTTTTCACCATATTTGCGGCGCTTATGTTTGTTGCGTCATGGTTTGCCGTTGCTATCCCTGGCTTCTGATGTGCCAGGTTTGCTTGCTGTATTGGTACTACGAGCCAACCAGCTATCTTCACCGCACAAAAGTGGGTCATAAGTGTTGTGAGGTCTGCCATGGATTTTGGCTTCTCTTGGCCGAGGTGCCGGGCGAGCCATTCATCATGGATATTATGTTTAAATGCCGCTAAGGCCTCTACATCCGGACAGTCGACTATTTGGTTCTTCTTGGTTAGGAACCGGGTCCAGAATTTCCTGGCCGATTCCCCTGGCTGCTGAGTTATATGACTTAAATCGTCAGCATCCCGTGGTCGCACATAAGTGCCCTGGAAGTTGTAAGGAATGCATCTTCCAAATCCTCCCAACTGCCGACGGAGTCTGCTGGCAAGCTATTCAGCCAATGCCGAGCTGGTCCTTTGAGTTTTAGTGGGAGGTACTTGATGGCATGTAGATCATCACCGCGAGCCATGCGGATGTGGAGGAGGAAATCCTCAATCCATACTGCGGGATCTGTTGTACCATCATATGATTCGATATTTACAGGTTTAAAACCCTCTGGGAATTCGTGATCCATAACTTCATCAGTGAAGCATAGGCGGTGTGCGGCGCCTCTGTGCCGGGCTATATCACGACGCAGTTCATATGAGTCTTGTTTGCCGTGTTCGGCTCAGCCAAATTTACATTTAGTGTATCCGGCGTGACGATCATTGTCACGTGTTGGTGCACGCCCCCTTGATCCTTAGATCGATCTTGCATGTTTTGCCTTGTTTTCCAATACACCTCACAGGTTCCGCATGTTGCCCCGGCCCTTGGTATTTTTGTTTGATTGGCGGCGGGGTGCGGGCTGGACTTCGGGCTGAAATGCCTCTCTGTCTCGGCCACGAGGTGGCCGATCAGCCGCATCATACGCTGGTGATGTAGGTTTCAATGCTTCCTCCTCTAGTTGAGGTACAACCTACGCTTTGGATAACTCTTGGTTGGGCGGTCGAGTTCGTATTCCTCGGCCGCAAGGACTTCGGTCCATCTGTCTGCTAGCAAATCTTGATCAGCTCGAAGCTGTTGTTGCTTTTTCTTCAGGCTATTTGTTGTGGCTAAAAGCTGGCGCTTGAAGCGCTCCTGCTCGATGGGATCCTCAGGCACAATAAATTCTTCGTCGCCGAGGCTCACCTCGTCTTCGGAGAGAGGCATGTAATTGTCATCCTCCGTTTCTCCATCTGCTGCCTGTTCTGGAGGGCTAGCTTGTTCATCCTCCTGCTCTAAATCTGGCTGGAGGGGATTGTCATCGTCTTCGGCACTATCCAGAGTGTTATTGTCTCTTGTGCCAGTACCATTGCTTTTGCTATGGTGGGACTTAGAGCGGCGCCGCTGACGTTGGTGCTTGGGTTGCTTCTTGGAGGGGTCATCCTCTGCTGTCTTTTCACCATTGCCTTCTTTGGGGGTATCCACCATATATATATATCGTATATATATATATATATATATCGTATGACGAGGTGGCGGTCCAGCGCCCTGTGGGCGGTGGTTCTTGCTCACCTCCTGCATCGTCGTCCATACCGTCGATGTCTTCGGAGTCGAAGTCGAGCATGTCGGTTAAATCGTCGACAGTGGCTACTAAGTGGGTGGTGGGTGGGCAGCAAATTTCTTCGTCGTCCGCATCCCATTCTAGTCGGACATAGTTCGGCCAAGGTTCTCCTGACAAGGAGATAGACCTTAATGGATTTAGCACGTCGCCAAAAGGCGAGTGCTGAAAGATATCCGCGGAGGTAAACTCCATGATCGGCGCCCAATCGGATTCAATAGGCACGGACGCATGCGGCTCGGAGTCCGTGGCCGGAGACGAATCCAGTTGTTCGGCATCACGGCTCTCATGAGGGGTGAAGTCAGTATCCGGCTCTATCACCGTTGAGAGTGCGGCCTCCATGGTGGGGTCTATCCACCCGTCCTCGGATGGCGTGATTTGCTCCGGATTGAAGGCCGGAGTAGTTGTAGGTGTGATCTCCCGAACACTGTCCGAGGGCAGAGCTAAATCATGCTCGTCATGATCATGCGGCGCACCTGGCATGGGCTCGATCCATCGAAGATCAAGTCTCCGCGGATGTCGGCAGTGTAGTTCAAGTTTCCGAACCTGACCTGGTGGCCAGGGGCGTAGCTCTCGATCTGCTCCAGATGGTCAAGCGTGTTGGCCCCCAGTTCGAAGTCGCCGAATACGAAGATCAATCCGGGGAGCAAAACCTCACCCTGGACCGCATCGTTACCGATGATCGAAGGAGCCATTAAGCCTTATGGTGACGGCACAGTGGAACTCTCAATAAAAGCACCAATGTCGGTGTCAAAACCAGCGGATCTCGGGTAGGGGGTCCCGAACTGTGCATCTAAGGCGGATGGTAACAGGAGGCGGGGGACACAATGTTTACCCAGGTTCGGGCCCTCTCAATGGAGGTAATACCCTACTTCCTGCTTGATTGGTCTTGATGATATGAGTATTACAAGAGTTGATCTACCACGAGATAGTAGAGGCTAAACCCTAGAAGCTAGCCTATGGTATGACTGTTGTCGTCTTACGGACTAAACCCTCCGGTTTATATAGACACCAGAGGAGGCTAGTGTTACACAGAGTCGGTTACAAGGGAGGAGATCTACATATCCGTATCGCCAAGCTTGCCTTCCACGCCAAGGAGAGTCCCATCCGGACATGGGACGAAGTCTTCAATCTTGTATCTTCATAGTCCAATAGTCCAGCCAAAGGATATAGTCCGGCTGTCCAGAGACCCCCTAATCCAGGACTCCCTCACCTGAAAAGCAAGATTGTTCCCGAGCTTAGTGACATATCGGTGGTTCGTGATTTCCGAATATCTTCTCGGAAGTATTACCAGGTTGTTCCCTGACCGTTATGTTGAGTTCATGATCAGGTTGGTTTCCTATGAACCACCCCTTCTCCAAGAATCTACGTTGGTTACCCCTGAACTAGTTGGATACGCTAAACAACAACTTGGAGAGTTGGAAGATAAAAGCTTGCCTAGCTTAGTTCATTTTAGGGGATATCTTGTATGTGTGGTGAAGAAACATGATATTTTCGTTGATTGACTCCCGTGATCAGTTAACGGATCTATCATTTTATCCAATATTTGATTTGAGTATGGGCTATCATCAAATCAAATCAGAACCAACGATATTCGTAATGTTGTTTTACTCATGGTTGTTCCCTCGAGCATACACCATTATATCTTTTGGGTCTGACCAATGCTATCACCTTGTTCACATAATTGTTGTTGAGCCCATCAGCAACATTGTTATCTTTTCCATGATTCGTGTTGAACATCCAGTTAGCATTGGAAACTTTGTATTCATTGCCTTCATGTTGCATTCATGAGGTATGTGTTTGGAGCAAGAAGTGGCTTTCTCCAAGTTCACGTGCATTAGGTGCAAGTTGCCGTCGTGAAATCGAGAAAGTTAGTTTTGCTTCCTCTGGAATCATCCCAAGTCAGTCATGCACGTGCGAAGTATACTATGGCTTGAGAGATTAGCTACCTTCATCCCATCGGTATTTCCTAGCACACCAAGCCACTGACTGATTTGTTCAAAGAAAATAAGTTCATGCGCTAATCCTGAAGGGCCCGGACGGATATGCACAAGACTTCGTTATCTCAATGATGGTTCCCAATCAGAACTCGGTAGTTTTTCGTTGTAAGACTACTATGTGGTCATGCTTGTCGGCGACAACGTGTTCACATGTGTGTAGCAGAACCAGCTCATGTTCTGGAGCTTACTATCGTAGTTCATTTCGCGAGAATCTCGCAACATCATCTTGTCGATTTGTGTTGCAAACCTTCTTTTCCAGACATGATGTCCGAAATATCCTGTTACCAACCAGATCTAAATCTCAGGCAGATATGATGGTTGGAATATTCCCAACAAATGCATTTTGTTCCCAGCTTGCACCGGCATTGTACCAATTTTCCACAGGCTGCCTTTCTCAGCAGTTGCTGTCCAGGATCATCTCCAAAAGTGGTCCTACCATGGGTCCCATCCATTTCCGATGATAAGCAAAAATCATCCATTGCATTTTCTTCAACAAGGTAGTCCACATCATCCATTCTAGTCCGAGTATGTCATTCTTTTGAACTCCTTCAAATGATAGATTGTGATTGCCTTGGGTTGGTATAAAGAGTCTCAATGATCTATGAATCAAAAGTAATTCTTTTTGCCACTTAAGGGAATATCTCTGCGAGTCACCTTCCTTAAGATGTCTCGTTATGGTATCATGGCAACTCAACTCCTCGCTACGTTGACAACCGTTCACCACCTTCTTAAGCGTGAAATTCTTGCCTACCTAGTGAACCTTCATCATCTATTCCACTCCATCTCTTTGTATGTGTGCTTCGTGTCTCAGCTCGAGAGATGTTGCTATGCCTCACTCTGTGAGTTGGTCGTGAGTTGCTCGATCTTTGTGAAGATCGATTCTTGTAGGGTTTTCCTTCCTTTTGTCGTCGTATTGGATGAAGATCTCGAAAGCAAACATGTCAAGATCAATTTGAAGCAATGAATCAACATCTTTGATAAGGACAGTTAGATCATGAAGATTGTGATAGTTTGAGTTCCCTCTTCCTTTTACCCTACGCTTGAATCTCGGGACGAGATTCTTGTTTAGTGGGGGCGAGTTGTCACATCCCTAGTCTGTTATGACCTAGGCTAGCCGTTGTTGTGTTGCATCATGTTTAAATTTCATGAAACTTTGAAAATGGGGATGATTCCAACCCTAGCACCAAGTCAAATCAAACAGGCTCCACCTAAAAATATTTTCAATGAACCCAAAAAATGCCTTCACTAATGTTTGATAATTTTGGCAAGGGTTTTGATCCGAACCAAAAATATTGAACATTTTTAGGGAATTATTTGGGCTTCGATTTAATTTACTAATGTATTTGAGTTGGAGCAAATAAATTCTATAAATATTTTATTGCTCCAATAATTCTGAGACTTTTTGTGGAGCTCTGGGATAAACCAATTTGCATCCACAAATATTTGCAGAAGCTGCAAAAATAATTTGGTAAGCAAACCAAATTCAAAACAGAAGCAGAAAATAGAAAACCGAAATAAAAGGAGAAGGGGAAAACTTACCTGCACGTACCAGGCAGCGCATTAACCGGCCTTGCACTATGCAGACCACCTGGCCCAACTCCTGCTGGCCCAGCCCACCAGGCCCCTCCACCGTCTTCAACCTCCCCGCCAAGGGAGGGCGTGTCCCGATGCACGCCAAAGACGCTGCCACCACCTCCTGCTTGCTGCCGCCTCCCCGACGTCGCCCTGGAGATGCCACGCACCTCTCTGCCTCTCCCTCTCGCTCTCTGGTTCTCTCTCCCCTCACTCCTCTGCTTTCCCTCCCCATGGCCGAGCATGCCCACCGCCACCGACGCCGTTCGCTGCGGCCAGAGCCACTGCCCTGCCTCTCCGTCATGTCGAAAAGAACCGCCCCGTCGCCCTACTCCTCCTCGCCGAGCCGCGCGGGTCGGGAAGCCATGCTTCATCCTGAACTCCACCGTCTTCTTCCGCGGGATCCGGTGATCCCCGTTGTCGCCCCGTCGTCTGCAGGCCTTCCCTGAGCCCGACGAGTACTTCAATCGACGCGCTGTGAGCCTCCGGTCCTTTCCCCCTAAAGCCGCGTCCTTTTGCACACTGTAGCCGTCGTGTTCATCGAGGCCGAAGCTCACCTCTGCCCGAGCTCGTCGCCGGCGTCAGTCCGGTGACCCTTTGGTCATGCTAGCATGCCCAACAGCCTTGTTAGCACGTCCAGCTGCCGTAGATGCCAAGCAACGCACGCCTTGCTCACCGTAGCGACGAATCCGTCGACGCCCGAGCTCCAGTCGCTGCTGACCTCGATGCCGTCGTCGTTTCCAGCCGCCCTAGCAGGTGCTGCTTGCACCGTTGGATGCACACGTTCTCCAGTAACGCGTAGATGCCCTCCACCACGGGTTTGGTCGCCCATGGGCGAAACCCGAGCCGTTCCGCCGTCACTGACCTCGCCGGCGGCTAACTCCGGCTGTGCCGACGTGGCACAACCATTAGCAGCTAATTGCGCCATTAATTAACCTCCGATGAAACTGACAGCCGGGCCCCACATTGTAACTAACTGGCTAACTAAACTAGATTAAGTTTAATCTAATTACCCTGGACCCACGCATTAGCATTGGCTGTGTTGACGTGTCCGTTGACCGGACCCATCTGTCATTGACACTGAACAACATTGTGTCACTGACCAGTGGACCCCACTGGTCAGGTTTGACCTGGACCCGCCCCTGTTGACTTGCTGACATCACCCTGATGTCGTTGACGATAATTACTTTCTGGAATTTTGAAATAAATCAGAAATGAATTATTATTTTCAGAAAATACCCAAAACTTCTAAAAATCATATAAAATCAACCGTAGCTCAGAATGAAATAATTTATATATGAAAATGATCAGAAAAATTCAAGGAATCTGTTTATGGCATTTTCATGCATGTTAGAACAACTAATGGATGCTGTTTAGGACAAATCAAGTGAATAACATTTAAAGAACCGCATGTGGAGTTTGAATTTGAACCTTGGGTTCAAACCAACTCCATTTAACTTGTTGCTAGTTGCATTAGCTCAAATCACAACATATTGCCATGTCATGAGCATGCAACATATTGGTGCATTGCATTGATTGTGTTTCTTCCTTGTTTGCCGGTATTGTCCCCTCTCAGTAGATGTTGCTTCGACGATGTGATCAATGACACCGATGGAGAACTATATTATCTTCAGAAGTGCCAGGCAAGCAAAACCCCCTTGTTCATTCTGATACAATCCCACTCTCTCGCTCCTGGTCTCTTTTACTGCATTAGGACAACAACGCTTCAACTGTTACATGTTGTGGTAGTTGAACCCCTTTCCTCTGCATGACCTGTCATTGCCACAGTAAATAGATGAAACCCACTAGCATGAGTAGGAGTTGTTTGAGCCCTGATGTGCCTACTCATTCATGCTTGTTGTCATGCCTGCTACTGCTTAGAGTTGAGTCAGGTCTGATTCATCGGGAATGTATTGGAATGTGGTGAACATGTACTACTGTTGAGAGCTAAGTGTGTGAATACGATTTGGTAAAGGTAGCGGTGAGAGGCCATGTAGGAGTACATGGGGGTTGTCCCATTGCAGCCGTCCTCAGGAACTGAGTTCTGTGTTTGTGATCCTTGAACAACTACTACCACGCATTGGAATGCTTAAGTGCCCCTCTCGACTTATTAATCGCCTAGATCTCTGTCCAGGAGTTGCAACTAGTTTCTGGTGTTTGTAGGATATGTGTTGGGGGCCTTGCGTAGCGCTGATCCTAGGGTTGGGCTATGTTGCGGTAGAGACACGAGGCATGGTGTACCGGGACGCCAGTTTGGTGCCTCGGGAACCCTGCTCTCATTGTTTGGGGCCGTGAGCGACACCCCGGCCGGATCTCCTTGCAGATGGAACCCAAATAGGCGATAAACCTGGACTAGACACTTGTGTGGTTAGTCAGGTCGTGGCTGACTCCCTCGCCAGGCTTCCGCTTGAAGGTTGCCGAGATACACGACATGTACATGGTGGTAAGTGGCGAGAGCGTGTGTGAAGAAGTACACCCCTACAGGGTTAACATCATCTATTCGAATAGCCGTGTCCGCGGAAAAGGACTTCTGGGTTGCCTGTAGAGTTCATAGACAAGTGAAAGTGGATACTCTAAAATGCGCAAGATAAGCATGGGTGCTATTGATGGCATTCTCATAGGGAGACGGGAGCGGATCCATAGTGGTGTATTGATATGGTGAATATGTGGACTCGTGTGCGCCACCTCAAAAGAGTTACTTGCAGTCATAGTTTAGGATAGCCACTGAGTCAAAGCTAGCTTGCTGCAGTCAAACTCCACCCCCCCTTTGTGATACTGATGCATATGTAGCTAGTTCTGATGTAAGTCTTGCTAGGTACATTCGTACTCACGTTTGCCTATTCTATGTTTTGTAGAGAGACTTCAGCCTCGCTAGTAGTTCCGTGTGGACTTGGACGTTTAGCTTGTTACCTCAACTACGATCTTGTGCCCCCGGCAGGATCTGGTAGATAGTCAGGCTTCTCAGCCTTTTTCATCTGTAGATGTCTCTACTCAGACATGTTAAGCTTCCGCGTGTGCTTTGACTTGTATGCTCTGAATGTTGGGTCATGAGACCCATGTTTGTAATATCTCGCTCCTTGGAGCCTATTGAATAATACTTTGAGTCGTAGAGTCATGTTGTGATGCCATGTTGTATTTACCCATATCGAGCATATTGTGTGTATGATTGAAATGCTTGGTATGTGTGGGATCCGACAACCAAGTTGTCTATACTTGGTAGCCTCTCTTATGGGGAAATGTAGTCTGGTGCTTCCACTGAGCCAAGGTAGTCTGCTACAGCCCGATTTACCGGAGTCCTGTTAGCCCAGTTGCTACTGCTCCGGAACACTTAGACTGGCCGACATGTGTCCTTCTTCGATCCTGTGTCTGTCCCATCGGGGAAATGTCACGCTGTGTCTTTCGGAGTCCTGTTAGCCTGGAACAGCCCGGATTCCTGGAGTCCTGCTAGCCCAGTTGCTACAGCCCGAATTTTTTGGATTTCGGGTTCCGGCAGACCCTTGAGGTTCGAACACTGGGGTGCGCGCGGAGATCTCGCCCTCTACCTACCTGCACCCTGCCGCCTCGCTTGGATCTAAACTACGAAAGGAACAACACAAGAGACACAAGGTTTATACTAGTTCGGGCCACCATTGTGGTGTAATACCTTACTCTAGTTTGTGGTGTGGTGGATTGCCTCTTGGGCTGATGGTGATGAACAATACAAGGGAGAACAGCCTCGCGAGGGTCTGTTCTTGGCCGGGCAATGAACTGCTTGGAGGAGTTCAATCGCTCCCTCTCTTTCTCTCTCTAGATTGCTTGGCCTCTAGTTCTGTCTATCCAAGATGCCTCTAGCTCTGTTCGTGGCTAGTCCTATTTATAGACAGAGGCCTTGAGCCTCTTCCCAAATATTGAGCGGGAAGGGCGCCAACAATTGGCCATTTTGAAGGGGAACATCTGGTACACTTATCTTGACTAAAGTTGGTCCTTGCCTGTCAAAGGCTCTGGTGGTGACGCCGGCTTGGGATCCACAATGACTTCCTTCCTGCCGTTGGGCTGGTCTTGGTCTTGTTGCACCGAAATGGACGCCTTTGCTTGATGCTCTCGCTTGCACTTGCTCCCTTTGCACCAAAGCGGAAAGGAGGACACTGCGTGGGCTGGCGCCTGCCTGGCGCCCTTGGTCGTCATGTCTTGCGTCATGGGCACCTCGTGAGGTACCCTGCCTTGATCTCTCCGCCTCCTCGCGAGCCAGCCTGATGAGGCCGTGCCTGAGGAAGCTCCCTGTCGTCCGCCCGCAGGCTTGGCCCCTCGCGAGGGTCTTGAGCTTGTGTTGATGAAGATGGGCCGTGATGGGCCCCCCTATGAGCCACGCCGCAGGCCGCAGGCAGGCAAGTCTGGGGACCCCCATTGCCAGAACGCCGACAGTAGCCCCCGGGCCCAAGGCGCGCCCGGGCTTGGCCGAGCAGAGAAGCGAAAGGGCAAGTGCAAAGCGCCACGGGCCCTAACAGCCTGCGGCCTTGGGCGCCGTGTGGCGGTTGATTGGACGTGGGTGCCTTTGCAACCGCGTGAGTTGATAAAGGAGCGGCATCTGCCTAGGCTTTGCTTCCCTTGCTTTCTCTGGTCACTGCTCAGATCACCTTTCTTGCGCCTCTCCTTCCTGCCTCTGAAATCTTCAGATCCACTTCGACTGCATGCCCTAGCAAGGCATGGCGCCTCGCTAGACCCCGGCCGGAGCTTGGTACTCGCACCTGGACTCGCCCAGCAACGTGTCGGGAGGCGAGCCTTGCCCGGTGCGCCCGGATGGTGGCGGCGCAGGGCATCGACGGGGCGAAGGTGTTCAAGGCCGGCTCCGCCCTCCCTGAGGGCCAAGGGAGCACCTTCTATTCGCTCTTTGTAAGCGCCATTGTTGCCGGTCTGATGCCTCCCTTTTCTGAGTTCTTCTTCTATGTCCTCCGCCATTACAAGCTACAAGCTCTGCATCTCCACCCCAACTCTGTTCTCCTTCTGGCGATTTTCGCCTACTATTGTGAGGCTCACGTCGGGGTGCAGCCCTCAGTGGCCCTGCTGCGCCACTATTTCTCCGTCCGGACCTCTCGTGGTTCCCTCTCTGCGTGCGCGAGCTTCGTCGCGTCCGGTAGCTCCATCGCCATTTCGAACCCCGGGAAGAGGATTGAGGGCTTCAGGAGCAAGTGGGTCTTGGTGGATGTTGGGTGCATCCACCCTCGGCTAATCTTGCCCTCGGAGCACCCCACGCACTCCGACGAATGGTCTCGAGTGGAGCTCGTGGACCCCCGCGCGAGGCCGGTGTTGGAGAAGATGGACATGGATCTGAGGCCGGCCAGCATGGCGGCGTGGCCGACCGGCGTGTCGCTGCTGAGGGAATTCCTGGAGCACCAGCTGGCTCCGCTTCGTCAGTATCCACTTCCGATGTGGAGGCCCCACCCGAGCCCCGCGGTCTTGCTTGACGAAGACCTGGCTGCGGTTCTCCATTCTTTGGTCGAGGGCGACGTGGCGAGGTTGGAGGGCGCTCCTACGCCCCTGTTCCTCCGCGACGACTGGGAGCAGGTAGTGGAGTCCATGCCCGTCTTCAACGGGGACGGGCCCGTGGCCGCGGAGGTTCCCGAGGACCCGGTGGACGTGTCCTCCGGCGACTCCAGCGAGGAGAAGGGAGAAGGAGGCGGGAAGGAGGGCTCGACTCGAGGCGATCGATGGAGAGTCGAGGCTCCCTCCCTTGGTGCAAGTCCCGCATTCTCTGCCTCTCACCAAGCGACGACGACGACGAGGATGATGACGAGCAGGGCAGCGGGAGCTTGCCCCCGATCCCGAAGAAGGATAGGACTGGGCTGATCCCCCGCGGGTCTGCCCCGGCCCCGAGGCGATCCGTGGCGCCTTTCCGCCTCCCGAGCTCCTGAGGCTGATCCTTGCAGCCGGCTCTCGGGCTTCAAGTATGGCGGAGGTTGCTCGAGCCAGCGGCGGCGACGACCAGTAAGTGCTCGATTCCTACCTTATTTCTTGTTTTGTCGCTGAGGCTTGACGTCTGTATCTCTTGGCTAGGCTGGCGCCCGCGGCAAAGAAGCCGAAGGGATCTTCTGAGGTTCCATCTGGGGCAGCGCCTCTTCCTGTGAAGGAAGGTGACCGCGATGCACGGGCCTCTCCTGCCCGGTCGTCCTCACGAGGCCTGGCTGAGCCGGCTGGGGCGAGCTCAGCCCCCGCGGCCCAAGCGGCTCCCGAGGTGCCCTTGCACGATCACGCCACCACGGCCGTTGGGGCATGACGAGCTTCGCCTCGAGATCTTGTGGTCGCTGCCGCCTTCTCCTCCTACCCCACCGACTGCTGTCTCTCCGACTCCTCCTACCGTTCTGGATCGTGCTGCTGCCAAACTGGACCGGCTGTGGCAGGATCTTTTGGGCCGACCCTCGTCTAGTGGCCGGGCGCTTGGAGGTAACCGGGCTGGATTCGCTCCGACGCTTCGATTCGGGCGGCGCTGGTCCAGTCCTCGACGGCTTGCGACGAGGAGAAGCAGGCCGTCCTTGGGGCGAGAGCTGCTCGCGACGCTGCCTTGGGGGAGGTAGCCGATGTCCGAGGTCGCTGCAAGGCGCTGGAGAGCGAGCTGCAGGGCCTGAGGGACCAGCTCGCCAAGGAGGCCCGCCTTCGCCAAGAGCAGGAGGAAGGCATGAAAGCTCGCGAGGTGGCCGTCAAGGATCGGGGGCCAAGGTCAAGAAGCGCCCGTGAACGCCTAGGCGGCGTCTTTGGAGCAAGAGTTGGAGGCGAGGAGGGTCGAGCTGGACGGCAAGGCACTGGTCCTTGCCGAGGATCGCGTGGCCTTCACGGAGATGGAGGTGAAGGCTCGCACCTTGTTGAGGGAGCTTTACGATAGCGGCCAGGAGAGCCCGCTGGCCGGCGCAGAGGACGGCCTCGCCAAGCTGCTTCCCTTCCTGGTTCAAGGCTCTTGAAGATGTCGCCCTTGGCCTTGGCCCTACGGCTGAGGCCGAGGCGCATGTCTTGTCTTCTGCAGCGCTGACGCGGGTCCTCACCCACGTCTACCTTCGTGATCCCAACGTCAACCTCAACAGCCTGCTGGAGCCAGCGAGCGGCGAGCTTGCCGCTGCCGCTGCTGAGGCCGTGAAGGGTCATGCGGGGGCTCTGCTGGGGAAGTTCCGGGCCTTTAGCACCAAGCCGGGCAGGCGCGCCAACCTCACGGCTCCACAAAGGCGAACCCGCTCCTTGAGCTCCACCGCCGACAAGTGACTCCGTTGTGGCTCCTGTTACCTTTTAATTCCTGCACATGTATCATGCCTCGGGGAGGCGTTTAAACTTGCATTTGGCATTGTGATAACAATTATGGACTGTAATATTTGCTTTTGAATTCCTTGAAATTTGCGCTTTTCCTTCCTACTTGCTTATGTTCTCGCCGGGCAGAGCCGGCCCGTGCATACCTCTCGATTGTCGTTAGCCCCGACCGGAAACCGGGGCGGGACCAAGGAGTGAGGGGCTACATGACAAGTTAGGCTCTGAGTCGTGATGCTCAGGAGTCCCCCTTAGCGCCACGAACAACAAGTAGGGAGGTGAGATGTGGGTGGATCTACCATTCTCGTCTGCAGAGCCCGGCCCTCAGCATACCTCAACTGTCGTTAGCCTTTCGGAACTAAGGAGTGAGGGGCTACGTGACCAGTTAGGCTCCTGAGTCGTGATGCTCAGGAGTCCCCCTTGACGCTCAAACGGCCTTCGTACCTTGGCTCCGCTCGGGGAGGGACGTGCGATGAACCAGGCCCGAGGGGCCTGGCTGGGTGGCGTGCGTCTGGGCGTGACCCAGGCGCAGCCCCCGTGCCCAGCCCCCTCGCGGCACTCCCGAGGAGGCGTTGTGATGAGGCCCACCTGCTTGAGCTCACGGGCTCCACGAGGTTAATGCAGCCCGGGGCCACCCTCGATTGTTTATCGCTTGGTAGAAGCATAAGCTTCCATATGTGTCTGGGCATAAGCCGCTCCTCGGCGGTGTCGTCGGCCAGCCACAGACATGGTGCTTCCATCAGTGCGTGGGAGGGGCTCCCCTCGGGAGGAGCCCGAGGCGTGTCTGACCCAGCCTCGACACGTGGCTAGCACGGTAGGGCCTGATGAGGTGTCCTGGGCACCCGTGAGCCAGCCGGGACTCACGGGGCCCTACCTCAAGGCGGGTTCTTTGGCACTGAGCCTTATCTTGTGATGTGTTCCTGCAGATTTGGTTAGATGTCGGCGCTCGTCCTCGGGTCCGGCCCTCGATATGGTCTCAGCCGTCATTTGGTATGCCAGGTCACGATGCCGTGGACAAGGCCAGAGGGTGAGGGCTGGAGAGCCAGTAGGAGCCCTGAGTCGCGATGCTCAGGTACCCCCCCCTTTAACGTGCAAGCGGTCGACATGAACAAATAAAAGGTTCCATGGGTTGGCATCAAATAACAAGCATGAATGGTCGAACGCATGTCCCAAAATAAACGCAAGAGGGATACAAGCCGCCGGGTTTGGCCCGAGCGACTTGGGGATGATGCAGCCCGAAGGGCGCCCCCAACAAGATAAGCTAGGAACATGAAGTAAAAGGGATACACGCCACAGGGACGGCCCCACGCGGCTTGGGAATAATGCAGCCTTGGGGGCGCTCCCAGCTGGAAATGAAACTTGAAAGATGTCACCTGATAGCGTTGAAGACGAAAGGGTGTTGGTGCAGCAGACTCGGTGGGCTGCGGGAGCCGATCCTCACGAGCCTCCAGGCTCAGGGGCCTCGGGAGGCTCCGGGCGCCTGAGTGGCTCCTCGTGGACCATCTCCATCTCTGCCGGCGCTGCGGAGCGCTGGCCTCTTGAGCCTCCAGATGCTCCTCATGAGGGCCAAGGCGCTGGCGTGGCCGACGTTGGCAAGCCGTAAGGCATGCGAACGTAGTTGTGGGTGGACCTTCGCAGCGCCCCCACGCCGAGAGGGGCCAGGCGCCTCTGAGGCGGCTCGGTTGAGCCACTGGTATGTCGATGTAGACGCTGCAGCCCACCATCCTCGCCTGGACGGGAGCTACGGCAGGTGGCGGCGCTGCCGCTCATGACTCTTGACTCCTGCAGCTCCTGAATGATCTTGCTGACGAACTCCTGAGGGTTCGGCCCTTCTTGCCTTGCTCCTTCTTGAGGGAAACGTGCTTTGAAACACGCCTCCAAGTGGTGCCCAAGCGCCTTCCTCATGACCTTAGCAAGGTCGGTGGCCCTCCAGGGGGAGCCCCCGAGCCCTGCCTGAGGAGGGCACCGGTGGCCGCTTTCCTATGCGATAGAAGGAGGTTCCCCTGACGTGCGGACCACGAGGGGCCTGCCTCTTGAGGGGTCGGGCCGACGATGTCTTCTTCTTCTTGGGCGGTCTCGGGAAGCCTCACCTTCCGTGATCCGAGTCTTCCAGTGATGCGGCTGAAAGGCTCGCTCCGAGGAGCACACCGCGTCTTTCTCTTCGCGAGGGCACCGTGATGACTCCGTCACTTCACGGCATCTTGAGGACGTTGTAGCCGTGGTGGGTTCTGACCATGAACTTGGCCAGCGCTGGGTACCCAAGGATGGCGTTGTATGGCGGCGAATGTGGGCGACGTCGAAGTCGATGAGCTCGGTCTGATGTAGTTGTCGCCTTGCCGAAGGTGACAGGGAGGCGAACCTGCCCAATCGGGACCGTGGAGCCGTCGGTGACCCCAGAGAAAGGATTGGTTGGCTGAAGCTGATTGTAAGGCACTTGGAGATTGTTGAACGTTTCCACGCATGGGACGTTGAGCCCTGCCCCGCCATTGATGAGGGTCTTGGTGACTAGCACGTTGCTGATGATTGGGGAGCAAAGCATCGGGAGGACTCCTGCAGTGGCCGCACACTTGAGCTATCCGCTGAGCTAAATCTGATGGCGCACGCCGACCACCTGAGGGGGCGCGTGGCTTCGAGCTTGGGGAGGACTGCATTCACCTCGCGGGCGAACTGCTTGAAGATGCGTTGAGAGGCTGGGGCTTGAGCTCCGCCGGGATGCTGAAGCGATCCGCGGCTCACAGAAGCCCCACCCCCTCGTCCTGATGATGGTCTTCATTTCTCCTTTGCTGCGGCAACAGAGGACGGAGGCCTGCGTTGCCTTGCGGGCAATCCTCGCGAGGCTGATCCCTCCAGCCTCCCTCGCAAGGCGGGTCCCGCCAGCGATCCTCGCGAGGTTGGTCGCGCCACCCTTGGCGAGGGCCGCGGTCTTCCCAGTGTCCTGCATTCCTTCCTCCTCCTTAGCCGTAGCCCCGGTCGCTGCGGTCGGGACGCCGGCCGATCCTCCCTTCTCGCACGGCTCGGAGCTCTTGACATTCGCTGGTGTTGTGGGTGTGGAGGTCGTGGTACACGCAGTGATCGGCTGCCCTTGGAAGACTTGGGCTGATCTCTGCCCGCTTGGTGTCCGGATTACGCATGAGCACGGCAGCCCCTTGTGCTTCACATCCTTGGCCTTGGGCTTCTTCTCTTACAGGTCTGCGGCAGGCAGCTCGAGGAGGGAGAGACGCCCTTCCTCGGCCCTGGCGCACTTGGTCGCCAAGTTGAACAGCTCCAAGGAAGTGCACAAGTCTTCATGCATCGCCAGCTCCTCCTCAATCTTGACGTCGCGCACACCGTCGGAGAAGGCGGAGATGATGGCCTCCTCGGTCACCTTGGGAATCTTGAGGCATGCGTTGTTGAAGCGCTGGATGTACTTCTGCAGGTCTCCACAGTTCTTTGCCTTGATGCGCGTGATGTCGCTCACGGCGGGTGGCCGGTCACGAGTACCTTGGAAGTTGGCGATGAAGCGGGTGCGCATCTCGTCCCAGGAGGAGATCGTGGCTGGGCCAGGTTCAGGAGCCAGGTGCGGGCCCTGTCTTTGAGCACCATGGGAAACCAGTTCGCCATGACCTTCTCGTCTCCGTTGGCGGCTTCGATGCCAAGCTCATAGAGCTAGAGGAACTCTGCGTGGTCGGCCGTACCGTCGTAGCGAGGAGGCAGGTTTGGCTTGAACTTGCCGGGCCACGCGACGCTGCGCAGCTCAGTGGTGAAGGCACGGCAGCCTGCTGTGGCCATGGGAGGCCTTGGGTGACGAAGAGCTTGGTCTTGAGGGTCCCCATGCGCTGCAGCTGGGAGCAGCGAAGGTCTTGACGTCTTTGGAAGCAGAGGCGTGGTCGCGACGAGCTGGAGCAGGGAGCACTCGGGCAGCTTCTTGCGGGCGAGGGACTTCCTGGCAGCTCTGCTCTTGCCGCGCTGGCGCCGGATGGAGCGGGTTCCGCCCAGGGACCATGCGCCTTGGGGCCAGGGCGCCTTCTTGAGGGGGAGGCGGCCGAGGCGCCCCCGGAGCTTCGCCGCTCGCGCAGGGCGGGGTGCGGTACAGCAGGACGGACGGCGCGGGGGAGCCCCCTGCGGCTCGGACGAGCTCGGCGACGCGGCCGAGCCACTCTTCGTAGACGTTGTCGACGGGACGGTAGCGCAGGAGCTCGTTTGCCGCGATGAGCGCAGCTCGAGCCTCCATGGGCGCGCGGAACGCGCGAGACGAAGAACCAGCCGGGGCGAGTGAGGGGGTAGCAGTGCGGCCGTCTTGCCTCACGGAGGGATGCTGGGACGATGCTTGCTGCTCGTTCCCCGCCGGGCCGGTGGCGGCGTTGACGGCAGGCGACGGGGAACGGCATTTAGGCACCCGCCGATGGGAGCCGTCTGGGCGGCAGGAAGCAAGAGCGGCTCGGTGCTCGGCAGGCCCGGCAAGCGTCGGAACATGGATGCGGTGGTCGACGGAGAACAGGGCGGCGGAAGACGAATTCCGGCGCACCCCTACCTGGCGCGCCAAATGTTTGGATTTCGGGTTCCGACAGACCCTTGAGGTTCGAACACTGGGGTGCGCGCGGAGATCTCGCCGTCTACCCACCTGCACCCTGCCGCCTCGCTTGGATCTAAACTACGAAAGGAACAATACAAGAGACACAAGGTTTATACTAGTTCGGGCCACCATTGTGGTGTAATACCCTACTGTAGTTTCTGGTGTGGTGGATTGCCTCTTGGGCTGATGGTGATGAACAATACAAGGGAGAACAGCCTCGCGAGGGGCAGTTCTTGGCCGGGCGATGAACTGCTTGGAGGATTTCAGTCGCTCCCTCTCTTTCTCTCTCTAGATTGCTTGGCCTCTAGTTCTGTCTATTCAAGATGCCTCTAGCTCTGTGCGTGGCTAATCCTATTTATAGACACAGGCCCTGAGCCTCTTCCCAAATATTGAGCGGGAAGGGCGCCAACAATTGGCCATTTTGAAGGGGAACATCTGGTACTCTTATCCTGACTAAAGTTGGCCCTCGCCTGTCAAAGGCTCTGGTGGTGACGCCGGCTTGGGCTCCACAATGACTTCCATCCTGCCGTTGGGCTGGTCTTGGTCTTGTTGCACCGAAATGGACGCCTTTGCTTGATGCTCTCCCGTGCGCTTGCTCCCTTTGCACCAAAGAGGAAAGGAGGACACTGCGCAGGCTGGCGCCCGCCTGGCGCCCTTGGTCGTCATGGCTTGCATCATGGGCTCCTCGTGAGGTACCCCACTTTGATCTCTCTGCCTCCTCGCGAGCCAGCCTGATGAGGCCGTGCCTGAGGAAGCTTCCTGTCGTCCACCCCGCGAGGCTTGGCCCCTCGCGAGGGTCTTGAGCTTGTGTTGATGAAGATGGAACGTTGTGGGCCCCACTTTGACCCACGCCGCAGGCCGCAGGCAGGCAAGTCTGGGGACCCCCATTCCCAGAACACCGACAGAATTCACTCTCTGATGACCGACACGTTCGTTGTTGGGTCATGTATGCCTGTCCCTGTAAGTTAGTGCCACTTTGGGTTTACGACTAGTCATGTCGGCCCGGGTTCTCTGTCATATGGATGCTAGCGACACCATCATATACGTGAGCCAAAAGGCGCAAACGGTCCCGGGCCAGGTAAGGCGCACCCGTGGGAATACCGTGCGTGAGGCTGCAAAGTGATATGAGGTGTTACATGCTAGATCTGTGTGACTTAGGATCGGGATCATGACAGTTGCGGGATGATGCATTACATAACGAGTAAAGATACTTGTCGGTAACGAGTTGAACTAGGTATTATGATACCAATGATCGAATCTCGGGCAAGTAACATACCGATGACAAAGGGAACAACGTATGTTGTTATGTGATTTGACCGATAAAGATCTTCGTAGAATATGTAGGAGCCAACATGAGCATCCAGGTTCCGGTATTGGTTATTGACCGGAGATGTGTCTCGGTCATGTCTACACAGTTCTCGAACCCGTAGGGTCCGCACGCTTAACGTTCAATGACGATTTGTATTATGAGTTATGTGATTTGATGTACCGAAGGTTGTTCGGAGTCCCGGATGAGATCACAGACATGACGAGGAGTCTCGAAATAGTCAAGACATAAAGATCGATATATTGCAAGGCTATATTCAGAAATCGGAAAGGTTCCGAGTGATTCGGGTATTTTTTGGAGTACCGGAGAGTTACGGGAATTCGCCGAGGGAAGTAGTGGGCCTTACTGGGCCATACAGGAAAGGAGAGAAGGGCCTCAAGGGGTGGCTGCGCCCCCCCATGGGCTGGTCCGAATTGGACTAGGAGGGGGCAGCGCCCCCTCCTTCCTTCTCCCCTCTTCCTCCTTCCCTTCCTTCTCCTAGTTGGACTAGGAAAGGGGGAAACCTACTCCTACTAGGAGTAGGAATACCCCCTTTGGGCGCGCCCCTTGTGGCCGGCCCTCCTCCTCCTCCCCTCCTTTATATACGGGGGAGGGGGGCACCCCATAGATACACAAGTTGATCTTTAGCCGTGTGCGGTGCCTCCCTCCACAGTTTTACACCTCGGTCATATCGTCGTAGTGCTTAGGCGAAGCCCTGCGCCGGTAACTTCATCGTCACTGTCACCACGCCATCGTGCTGAAGGAACTCTCCCTCGACCTCAGCTGGATCTAGAGTTCGTGGGACATCACCGAGCTGAACGTGTGTAGATCACAGAGGTGCCGTGCGTTCGGTACTTGATCAGTTGGATCGCGAAGACGTTCGACTACATCAACCGCATTACTTAACACTTCCGCTTTCGGTCTACGAGGGTACGTGGATACACTCTCCTCGCTCGTTCCTATGCTTCTCCTAGATAGATCTTGCGTGATCGTAGGATTTTTTTGAATTATTATCTTCCCTAACAAAGATTAGTAACTCAAAACAGGAGTTAAAAAAATGAACAGAGACTAGTTAAGGGCGAGGTGACGATGTGTGTTGGAAGTGATTCCAAGGTTGATAAGATCACCATCGCACACTCCCTCTACCTTCGGGATTAGTTTTGGACCTAAATAAATGTTATTTGGTGTTGGTGTTGAGCATGAATATGATTGGATCATGTTTATTGTGATACGGTTATTCATTTAAGTCATAGAATAATTGTTGTTCTCTTTACATGAATAAAACCTTCTATGGTCATACACTCAATATAAATGGTTTAGTGAACCTCGATCGTTGTGATACACATATTCATAATATTGATGTCAAAAGATGCAAAGTTGATAACGATAGTGCAACATATTTGTGGCACTTCCGTTTAGGTCATATTGGTGTAAAGCGCATGAAGAAACTCTATGCAGATGGGCTTTTGGAATCACTTGATTATGAATCATTTGATGCTTGAGAACCATGCCTCATGGGCAAGATGACTAAGACTCCGTTCCCCGGAACAATGGAGCGAGCCACTAACTTATTGGAAATAATACATACCGATGTATGCGGTCCAATGAGTGTTGAGGCTCATGGCGGGCATCATTATTTTCTAACCTTCACAAATGATTTGAGCAGATATGGGTATATCTACTTAATGTAACACAAGTCTGAAACATTTGAAAAGTTCAAATAATTTCAGAGTGAAGTGGAGAATCATCGTAACAAGAAAATAAAGTGTCTACAATCTGATCACGGAGGAGAATATTTGAGTTACGAGTTTGTCCTTCATTTAAAACAATGTGGAATAATTTCACAACTCACGCCACTTAGAACACCACAGCGTAATGGTGTGGCCGAACGTCGTAACCGTACTTCATTAGATATGGTGCGATCTATGATGTCTCTTACCGATTTACCACTATCATTTTGGGGTTATGCATTAGAGACAGCTGCATTCACGTTAAATAGGGCACCATCTAAATCCGTTGAGACGACAGCGTATGAACTGTGGTTTGGCAAGAAACCTAAGTTGTAGTTTCTTAAAGTTTGGGGTTGTGATGCTTATGTGAAAAAGCTTCAGCCTGATAAGCTCAAACCCAAATTGAAGAAGTGCATCTTCATAGGATACCCAAAAAGAAACTGTCGGGTACACCTTCTATCACAGATCCGAAGGCAAGATATTTGTTGTTAAGAATGGATCCTTTCTAGAGAAGGAGTTTCTCTTGAAAGAAGTGAGTAGGAGGAAAGTGGAACTTGATGAGGTAACTGTACCTCCTATCGGATTGGAAAGAACTCATCACAGAAAACTGTTCTCGTGATGCCTACACCAACTAGAGAGGAAGCTAATGATAATGATCATGAAACTTCAGATCAAGTTACTACAGAACCTCGTAGGTCAACCAGAGCATGTTCTGCATCAGAGTGGTATGGTAATCCTGTTCTGGAAGTCATGTTACTAGACCATGAAGAACCTACGAATTATGAGGAAGTGATGATGAGCCCAGTGATAACCCACAAGTGTCGGCGTTCTGGGAATGGGGGTCCCCAGACTTGCCTGCCTGCGGCCCACAGTGTGGCTAAGCAGCAGGCCGTACAGCCCATCTTCGTCAACAAGACACCCAAGACCCTCACGAGGGTCCAAGCTTCGCGAGCGGACGATGCAATACCTCCTCTAGAGTGGCCTAGCCAAGCAGGCTCACGAGGAGCAAAGATATCAAGGCGAGGCAAACCTCACGAGGCTCTCGTGACGTGAGCCATGACGAACGCTACCAGGTGGGTGCCAGGCGGGCGCCGGTGCGTGCAGTGTCCTTATTTCCTCTTTGGTGCTAAGAAGGCTAGCACAGGCGAAGAGTACCGAGGCGTTAGGCAAAGGTTGCCACATTGGTGCAACGAGACCAAGACCAGGAGGACGGCAAGGCGGAGGTCATCATGGAGCCCAAGACGGCGTCACCCCAGACCTTTTCGCAGGCGAAGACTGCTTTTGTCAGGATAGCTCATACTAGCTGTCCCCCTTCAAATTTGCCTGCCGTTGTTGGCTCCCTTCCCGCTCGATATTTGGGAAGAGGACCAGGGCCTCTATAAATAGGAATAGCCACCACAGTAGGAGGCAACTGATGCCGAACTTGTTCAGATCATCCTCAACTACACAAGCACAAGAACACCTCAACCTCGAAAGGTTGTTCTTCCCTTGTACTGTTCATCATCAGCCCAAGAGGCAATCCACCACCACCACACTGGAGTAGGGTATTACACCACAACGGTGGCCCGAACCAGTATAAACCCTGTGTCTTTCTGTGTTGCAAGTTCGTCGAGTTCATCCGCGAGATCTTAGCGAGCTAGAGCGTAGATCGGTAGGAGGGGGAGACTTCGCACGCACCCCAGTGTTCGAACCTTAAGGGTTTGCCGGAACCCCACATCTAACATTTGGCGCGCCAGGTAGGGGTGCGCCGTAGTTTCCCTTCCATCAGTTCGCCGTGCTCGAGCTAAGCGTCGGGCTGCCCTCTCCGCCCGCGTCGCTCAGACGGCTCCCGTAGGCGGGCCACCTCGTCGTTCTCCGTCTCCCGTCGCCAATGCTGCCACTGGCCCGGCGGGGAACGAGCAGCAGGCATACTCACTCCATCCTTCGGTGCGGAAGGACGGCCGCACCGCTACTCCGTCGCTGACCCCTACTGGTTCTTTGTCTCACGCGCACCGCGCTCCCATGGAGGCGCGGGCCGCGCTCATCGCGGAGAACGAGCTCTTGCGCTACCGCCCCGTCGACGACCTCTACAAGGAGTGGCTCGACCGCGTCGCCGAGCTCGTCCGTGCCGCAGGGGGCTCTCCCGTGACGTCCCACTCTCTGCCTCCCCCTCAACCAGCCGCGGGCGATGGGGCTCATGGCATGCCTCCACCACCTCAACCCCAAGACGGTGCCTTGGCACCAAGGCGCGCGCCTCCGCGGCGTGATCCGCCGTTCCCGGCGCCCGCGTGTGAAGAAAGAAGCTGCCAAGAAATCCCGCGGCCGCGAGAAGCTGCACCTGCACTCCCCGCGCCACCTCGTCAAGACCGCGCGCCGCCTGCAGTTGCGCAGCGCGGACCTCGCCAAGACCAAGCTCCACCTTAGAAGCGGGCCCCGGCGACCACGGCCGGCTGCACGCCTTCACCTCCGAACTGTGTAGCGTCGCCTAGCCAGGCAAGTTCAAGCCAGATCTACCTCCTCGCTACGACGGCACCGCCGACCCTGCGGAGTTCCTGCAGCTCTATGAGCTGATCATCGAAGCGGCAAACGGCGATGAAAAAGTCATGGCGAACTGGTTTCCCATGACTCTCAAGGATGGGGCCCGCTCCTGGCTCCAGAACCTGCAGCACAGCTCGATCTCCTCCTGGGACGAGATGCGCGACCGCTTCGTCGCCAACTTCCAGGGCACTCGCGACTGCCCACCGGCCGCGGGTGACCTTCGCCGCATCAAGCAACAACCAGGAGAGACTCTCCAGAAGTACATCCAGTGCTTCAACAACACCCGCCTCAAGATCCCCAAGGTCACAGACAAAGCCATCATCTCCGTGTTCTCGGACGGCGTCCGTGACGTCAAGATGAAGGAAGAGCTCGCCATCCACAAGGAGCTTTGCACATCTCAGGAGCTGTTCAACCTGGCGACCAAGTGCGCAAGAGCTGAGGAGGGGCGCCTCTCTCTCCTTGAGCTGCCAGTTGCAGGAGCGGAGGAGAAGAAGGCCAAGGCCAAGGGCGTGAAGCGCAAAGAAGCAGCGGTGCTCGCAGCGGAGCCCGACAGCAAGCGATGCAGAGATCAGCCTGAGTCATCCAAGAATGGCCGACCATTCTGCGCCTTCCACAACCTGAACACCCACAACACCAATGACTGCCAAGAGCTCAGAGCCATACGGGAAGGACGCTACGGTCGATGCCCCGAGCGCAACGACCGCGGCTACGGCCGCGGAGGAGGACGCGGAGGCGGGCGCTGGGATGACCGTGGCCTGCGCCAGGAGTGGCGCGATCGGCCTCGTGAGGACCGCTGGTAGGAGCAACCTCGCAAGGGCGCTTGGAGGGACCCGCCTCGTCAGGATCGCCCCTAGGGCAACGCTGGTCTTCCCCCGCTGCCGCCACCAAGAAGGAACGACGACCACCACCAGGACGAGGGGCTGGGGGGCTTCCAGGAGCCGCGTGCGATCGCCTGCATCTTGGGCGGTGCCCAGGCCCCAGCCTCTCAGCGCATCTTCAAACAGTTCGCTCACGAGGTGAACACGGTGCTCCCCAAGCTCGAGGCCACGCACCCGCTCCGGTGGTCCCAATGTGCCATCACCTTCAACTCGGCAGATCAGCTCAAGTGCGCAGCCACCGCTGGCGTCCTCCCTATGCTGTTCTCCCCAGTCATCAGCAATGTGCAAATCACCAAGACTCTCATCGACGGAGGCGCAGGGCTCAACGTCCTGTCCGTCGACACGTTCGACAAACTCCAAGTGGCGTATGAGCAGTTCCAGCCAACCAAGCCTTTCTCAGTAGTGACCGACGGTTCCACCACACAGATAGGGCAGGTCCGCCTGCCTGTCACCTTCGGGGAGCGCAAAAACTATCGCACCAAGTTCATCGACTTCGGTGTTGTGCACGTCTGCCTGCCGTACAATGCCATCCTCGGGTATCCAGCCTTGGCCAAGTTCATGGCAGTCACTCATCACGGCTACAACGTTCTCAAGATGCCAGGAAGCGGAGGAATCATGACGGTCCCGTGTGAGGAGAGGGATGCGGTGTGCTCCCTCGAGCGCGCATTTCAAGCTATAGCAGTCGACGACCCAAAAAGCAGAAGTGAAGGCCCTCCGGAGGCCATCCCCAAGAAGAAGCTGTCGCGCCGCACAGGACCTCAGGAGGATAGCGTCGCGGCAGGAGCCTCGTCCGGATCAGCGCCCGCTCCAGGGGCGCCTCCCTTCATCGCATAGGAAGGCGTGCCCAGCGCCCTCCTCAGGCAGGCCTCGGGGGCTCTCTTCTGGAGAGCCTCAGAACTTGCCAACCTCACGAGGGAGGCGCTTGGGCACCACTTGGAAGCGTGCCTCACGACACACCTTCCTCAGGAGAGCACGGGGCAAGGAGTGCCCACCACACAGGAGTTCATCACCAAGACCACCCAGGAACTGCAAGAAGCAAGAGCCATGCGCGGCCACAGCCGCTCACAAGGCGCAGCTCCTATCCAGGCGAGGATGCCGAAGCCGGTGTCTCAAGGCCGATGTCCTGTGGCTCAATAGGGCCGCATCTCAGGAGCGTTTCTGGCCATCGCGTGTGGGCCGCTGCGAGGGTCCACCACACGACTACGTTCGCATGCCCTTCGGCTTGCTGAGCGTGGCGTCGGCCTATCAGCACAACATGCGGCAAGTCCTGGCGGCTCAGGAGGCCAGGTTCCACGCCGTCCTGGAGGAAATGGAGACGGTCTTCAGGGAACCTCCCGAGCCTCCAGAGCCTCCCGAGGCTCAAGGTCTCGGTGGCTCATGAGGAGCCATCCCTTCAGCACGCGGCTTCAGCTGCACCAACTCTACTTCGTCTACAAAACCAGGTGACATCTTCCAAGTTCGTTTAAGCTGGGACTGCCCCTCGGGCTGCATTATCCCCAAGCCGCTCGGGCCAGACCCAGTGGCATGTATCTTCCTGCATTTATCCAAGTCGATCTGCTCTTCATGCTTAACCTGCCAACGGCTGTCACCTGCTCGATCATCGCCTCCCCCGGGGCCTTCACACAGGCATGGCGTTGGTGCATGGGTCCGTCCCTGCCACGACCGACAAATCTGAGTGGTCGAGCTCTGGCTCGCGGCACACGCCGCGCCGCGCACGTCACCTCACCAGGCCCTTAGTGCCTCCACCTCACCCAGAGCAACCAAAGCCGGCGGACTAACAAATGTGAACGGCAAACCATGTTCTTCTTGTGCACGCTCACGGGGATCCCGAGGAAGGATAGCGGTGGCACCGCGAGTCCCTTTTTCCCTCGTGCAAATCGCTTGCGCGTTAAAAGGGGGGCTCCTGAGCATCGCGACTCAGGAGCTCTTACTGGCTCTCCAGCCCTCACCCCCTGGCCTTGACCACGGCATCGCGACCTGGCATACCAGCGGCGGCTGAGCTCGCTCGAGGGCCGGGGCCTGAGGACGTAGAGCACTAAGGAGAGCATGAGGGGAGAGGAACTCGTATGGGCCGGCCTGGCTATGCCGCACGGGTTGGCGCACATCCCAAGCGCGACATCAGGAATCGCCACGAAGTCAGCAAGATAAGTTTCGCCCTAGGATCAGCTAAATATCTGGGCCTAATGGTCACTCACGCCATGCCGCAGTCCCATTGCGGCCAAGTCATTTTCCTTTCTTGCTTTACCATGGCTGCTTGAGTGCTAAGGGGGACCTCCTGAGCATCGAACCTTAGGGGCTCTTACTGGACCTCGGGCCGCACACCTCCTGCCCTTGACCACGGCACGCGACACAGCATACCGGCGACATGTAGCCTGCTGAGGACGGGACTGTCGACATAGAGCAACAAGCCATCGCGAGGAAAGAAAGGGGGGACCAAGCCTTAACGGGACATGCACTCACCAATTTTTCATAACAAGGAAGATAAGCACCAAAGACATTACATACACTTACATGCCCCCACGGGGTAATTCATGATCCTTCGCAGGAAACAAAAGCTGATACTAAGGGGAATCCTATCTACACCCTTCCGTGGCAGACACCATCATCAACAGTGGGCCACGTGAGGCTGGCGCCAACCCGATCCAGATAAGCGGCGGCGACGGCCGGACGCCGCAGCCCTGCTCCGAGCGCGGCGAGAGCTCGGAGGCACGTAGCTGTCGTCGCTCGTCTCCGGAGTCTCATAAAGCTCAGGAGAGCTGCTGGACTCCCAGGGGCTGCTGCTGTTGGAGTAGCTGCGGGCGGAGCGCGCGTCGATCTGGCGCTACTCCCCGGGGCAGCACTCCAGGCGGCGGTCCTCGGCGTCGAGGACCTTGAAGAAGAGCGTGGAGGCACCGTCGTACTCGAAGTGGATCGTGAGGGCTCCGCGCGCACGGCAGACCCGCGCGATCTCACCCCAGCCGCGAGTCATGAAGATCTTGCCGGTGGGGACTGCTTCGATCTCCGCTCCGGTCGCTGGAGCGCTGCAGTCGGCGTGCTGCGGCCAGAGCTCGAGAGGCCACCTCGGCGGCATCGCGTCGGAGAAGAACCGTGGGAAGCGGATCCAGGAGCTTGGAGGCATCAGCGCCCACAGCACCAACTCGCGCGAGGAGTCCGCGGCGTGGACCCCAGGGGCGACAGCGCGTGATGCCGTGGCGCGACGGCCCCGGACGTGGCGCGGGTGGCGCTGCTCGTCGCTCCAACCTCCCGAGCCCTCGGCTCAGGCGTACAAGGGAAGCGGGTAACCTGGAGGAGGCCGCTCGCACCAAGGCCTCGTCACCACCTGCATCGCCACTTCATCACGGCGATGGGTCACGGCGATGGATCGACCTCTTCTTTGGTGGAAGTGGCCCCGGATCATCACGAGGAGCTTTTCCTTTCTCTTCGGTGGAAAACCTTCTGATGGGTGCCATTGTTGTCATCAGCGGAGCAAGGAGGAAGAAGCAATCAAGCGAGGAAGAGATGGGCAACGGGGGCTCCGCCCCCTCCCCATTTATAGCAAGAGGAGGCCAACCGGCGCCTCCCACGATCACAGGTAATGATGGTTTTCCTTGTATGTCGGAGGGACTTGTCAAGTCGTGCAGTTGCCGAGGCAGCGTGGGAAAGCGTCTCCTACCTACGTGGCGCGCTAAATGTCGGATGTGGGGTTCCGGCAAACCCTTAAGGTTCAAACACTGGGGTGCACGCGATGTCTCTCCCTTCTACCGATCTACGCTCTAGCTCGCTAAGATCTCGCGGATGAACTCGACGAACTTGCAACACAGAAAGACACGGGGTTTATATAGGTTTGGGCAGCCGTTGTGGTGTAATACCCTACTCCAGTGTGGTGGTGGTGGATTGCCTCCTGGGCTGATGATGAACAGTACAAGGGAAGAACAGCCTCCCGAGGTTGAGGTGTTCTTGTGCTTGTGTAGTTGAGGATGATCTGAACTAGTTCGGGATTAGTTGCCACCTATTATGGTGGCTAGTCCTATTTATAGAGGCCCTGGTCCTCTTCCCAAATATCGAGCGGGAAGGGAACCAACAACGGTGGGAAAATTTGAAGGGGGACAACTAGTACGAGCTATCCTGACAAAAGCGATCTTCGCCGACGAAAAGCTCTGGGGTGACGCCGTCTTGGGCTCCACAATGACCTCTGCCTTGCCGTCCTCCTGGTCTTGGTCTCGTTGCACTAATATGGCAACCTCTGCCTGATGCCTCGGTACTCTTCGCCCGCGCTGGCCTTCTTAGCACCAAAGAGGAAATAAGGACGCTGCGCGCACCGGCGCCCGCCTGGCACCTGCCTGGTACCATTCGTCATGGCTCACATCCCGAGAGCCTCGTGAGGTTTGCCTCGCCTTGATATCTCCACTCCTCGTGAGCCTGCTTGGCTAGGCCACTCCAGTGGGGGTCTTGCGTCATCCGCCTCGCGAGGCTTGGACCCTCATGAGGGTCTTGGGTGTCTTGTTGACGAAGATGGGCCATATGGCCTGCTGCTTAGCCACACTGTGGGCTGCAGGCAGACAAGTCTAGGGACCCCCGTTCCCAGAACGCCGACAACAAGTATAGGGGATCGCAACATTTTTCGAGGGTAGAGTATTGAACCCAAATTTATTGATTCGACACAAGGGGAGCCAAAGAATATTCTCAAGTATTAGTAGTTGAGTTGTCAATTCAACCACACCTGGATAACTTAGTATCTGCAGCAAAGTATTTAGTAGCAAAGTAATATGGAAGTAATGGTAACGGTAGCAAAATTAATATTTTTGGGTTTTGTAGTGATTGTAATAATAGCAACGGAAAAGTAAATAAGCGGAGAACAATATGTGAAAAGCTCGTAGGCATTGGATCGGTGATGGAGAATTATGTCGGATGCGGTTTATCATGTAACAGTCATAACATAGGGTGACACAGAACTAGCTCCAATTCATCAATGTAATGTAGGCATGTATTCCGAATATAGTCATATGTGCTTGCGGGGTCCTAACGGAAACTAAAGGATATTAAGGCCTCCTTTTAATAGAGTACCAGACCAAAGCATTAACACATAGTAAATACATGAACTCCTCAAACTATGGTCATCACCGGGAGTGGTCCCTATTATTTTCACTTCGGGTTGCCGGATCATAACACATAGTAGGTGACAATAGACTTGCAAGATAGGATCAAGCACTCACATATATTCATGAAAACATAATAGGTTCAGATCTGAAATCATGGCACTCGGGCCCTAGTGACAAGCATTAAGCATAGCAAAGTCATAACAACATCAATCTCAGAACATAGTGGATACTAGGGATCAAACCCTAACAAATCTAACTCGATTACATGATAAATCTCATCCAACCCCTCACCCTCCAGCAAGCTTACGGTGGAATTACTCACGCATGGCGGTGAGCATCATGAAATTGGTGATGGAGGATGGTTGATGATGACAATGACGATGGATTCCCCTCTCCGGAGCCCCGAACGGACTCCAGATTAGCCCTCCCGAGAGGTTTTAGGGCTTGGCGGCGGCTTCGTATCATAAAACGCGATGAATCCTTCTCTCTGATTTTTTTCTCCCCGAACACGAATATATGGAGTTGGAGTTGAGGTCGGTGGAGCAACAGGGGGCCCACGAGGCGGGGCGCCCGAGGCGTGCGCGCCTCCCACCCTCGTGGACAGGTGGAGGCCCCCCTGACGTGGATTCTTCTTACAGTATTTTTTATTATTTCCAAAAATAATCTCCGTGGAGTTTCAGGTCATCCCAAGAACTTTTGTTTCTGCACATAAATAACACCATGGCAATTCTGCTGAAAACAGTGTCAGTCCGGGTTAGTTCCATTCAAATCATGCAAGTTAGAGTCCAAAACAAGGGCAAAAGTGTTTGGAAAAGTAGATACGACGGAGACGTATCACCCAAATTCCGATAAATGGCTTGAGGCCATGAAATCTAAGATATGATCCATGCATGAGAACAAAGTGTGGACTTTGGTGGACTTGCCCGATGATCGGCAAGCCATTGAGAATAAATGGATCTTCAAGAGGAAGACGGACGCTGATGGTAGTCTTACTATCTATAAAGCTCGACTTATCGCAAAAAGGTTTTCGACAAGTTCAAGGTGTTGACTACGATGAGATTTTCTCACTCGTAGCGATGCTTAAGTCTGTCCGAATCATGTTAGCAATTGCCACATTTTATGAATCACTGCATTCCTTAATGGATTTCTTAAAGAAGAGTTGTATATGATGCAACCAAATGGTTTTGTCGATTCTAAAGGTTCTAACAATGTATGCAAACTCTAGTGATCCATCTATGGACTGGTGCAAGCATCTCAGAGTTGGAATATACGCTTTGATAAGGTGATCAAAAGATATGGTTTTATACAGACTTATGGTGAAGTCTGTATCTACAAGAAAGCGAGTGGGAGCTCTCTAGCATTTCTGATATTATGTGTGGATGACATATTGTTGATTGGAAATGATATAGAATTTCTGGATAGCATAAAAGGATACTTGAATAAGAATTTATCAATGAAAGACCTCGGTGAACCTACTTATATATTGGGTATCAAGATCTATAGGGATAAATCAAGACACTTAATAGGACTTTCACAAAGCACATACCTTGACAAGATTTTGAAGAAGTTCAAAATTGATCAGTCAAAGAAAGGGTTCTTACCTGTGTTGCAAGGTGTGAAGTTGAGTAAGACTCAAAGCCCGACCACAACAGAAGATAGAGAGAGAATTAAAGTCATTCCCTATGCCTCAGTCATAGGTTCTATAAAGTATGCCATGCTGTGTACCAGACCTATTGTATACCTTGCCATAAGTTTGGCAAGGGAGTACAATAGTGATCTAGGAGTAGATCATTGGACTGCGTTCAAAATTATCCTTAGAAGACTAAGGAAATATTTCTCGGTTATGGAGGTGATAAAGAGTTCGTCGTAAAGAGTTACGTCAATGCAAACTTTGACACCGATCTGGATGACTATGAGTCTTGATCTAGATACATATTGAAATTGGGAGCATTTAGCTAGAGTAGCTCCGTGCAGAGCATTGTAGACACAGAAATTTGCAAAATACATACGGATCTGAATGTGGTAGACCCGTTGACTAAACCTCTCTCACAACCAAAACATGATCACACCTTAGTACTCTTTGGGTGTTAATCACATGGCGATGTGAACTAGATTACTGACTCTAGTAAACCCTTTGGGTCTTGGTTACATGGCGATGTGAACTATGGGTGTTAATCACATGGTGATGTGAACTATTGGTGTTAAATCACATGGCGATGTGAACTAGATTATTGACTCTAGTGCAAGTGGGAGAGTGAAGGAAATATGCCCTAGAAGCAATAATAAAGTTGTTATTTTGTATTTCCTTATATCATGATAAATGTTTATTATTCATGCTAAAATTGTGTTAACCAGAAACTTGATACATGTGTGGATACATAGACAAAACACAGTGTCCCTAGTAATCCTCTACTAGACTAGCTCATTAATCAAAGATGGTTAAGTTTCCTAACCATAGACATGTGTTGTCATTTGATGAACGGGATCACATCATTAGGAGAATGGTGTGATGGACAAGACCCATCCGTTAGCGTAGCATAATGATTGCTAAGTTTTATTGCTCTTGCTTTCTTCATGACTTATACATATTCCTTTGACTGTGAGATTATGCAAATTCCGGATACCGGAGGAATACCTTGTGTGCTATCAAATGTCACGATGTAACTGGGTGATTATAAAGATGCTCTACAGGTATCTCCGAAGGTGTTTGTTGGGTTGGCATAGATCGAGATTAGGATTTGTCACTCCGAGTATCGGAGAGGTATCTCTGGGCCCTCTTGGTAATGCACAATATGATAAGCCTTGAAAGCAATGTGACTAATGAGTTAGTTGCGGGATAATGCATTACGGAACGAGTAAAGAGACTTGCCGGTAATGATATTGAACTAGGTATGAAGATACCAACAATCGAATCTCAGGCAAGTAACATACCGATGACAAAGGGAATTACATATGTTGTCATTATGGTTTGACTGATAAAGATCTTCATAGAATATGTAGGAACCAATATGAGCATCTAGGTTCCGCTATTGGTTATTGACCGAAGAAGTGTCTCGGTCATGTCTTCATAGTTCTCGAACCCATAGGGTCCGCACGCTTAACGCTCGATGATGATTTGTATTATATGAGTTATGTGATTTGGTGACCAGATGTTGCTTGGAGTCCCAGATGAGATCACGGACATAACGAGGAGTCTCGAAATGGTTGAGAGGTAAAGATTCATATATAGGACGATAGTATTCGGACACCGGAAGTGTTCCGGGGTTACCGGGTACGTATCGGGTCACCGGAAGGGGTTCCGGGCACCCCTCGGCAAAGATATGGGCCTTATTAGGCGAAGGGCGGGACAGACCAGCCCCTAACGGGCTGGTGCGCCCCCATATGGGCCGGCCTAAGTGGAGAAATGAAAAGGGGAGGAGGTGAGGAAATAGAGGGAATAGGATTCCCCCTTCCTTTCCCCTCTCCCCTCTTTCCTTCCCCCCTCCGGAGATCTACATATCCGTATTGCCAAGCTTGCCTTCCATGCCAAGGAGAGTCCCATCCGGACACGGGACGAAGTCTTCAATCTTGCATCTTCATAGTCCAACAGTCCGGCCAAAGGATATAGTCCGGCTATCCGAGGACCCCCTAATCCAGGACTCCCTCAGTAGCCCCTGAACCAGGCTTCAATGACGACGAGTCCGGCGGGCAGATTGTCTTCGGCATTGCAAGGCGAGTACCTCCTCCGAATACTCCATAGAATATTTTGAACACAAGGATAATATTCGGCTCTGCAAAACAAATTCCACATACCACCGTAGAGAGAATAATATTTCCACAAATCTAATCTGCTAACGCATTTTGCAGCATGACACACACCACGGCCCGGTCGTTATTCGAACCGTTTTTCACAACCAGCCACTACACATATCGCGAGGCGGTTTCCTTGGCACGTCTTGTCGAAGCAGAGATCGTGTCCCCTTATCACGGGATTGTCATCAATACGGGTGTGGATAACCCAACCGCGCCAATGATTACGGCGCTTGGCGAATAAGAGGTTTTACCAGGCAAGTGGGGAGGCGCAGAATCCCTGGTGCCTTTATAAGGGGATAAGGACTCCCTTTCACACCCACGCTTTCTACTTCCCGATTCATTCCCCCCGTAGCGTTCATCTTCTCTGCCCACAACAGGCCTTCCGAAGATCTCCGGATCCGGAGCAGGAGGCAAATGGATGGCCTCTACCGTCCGAGAGAAGGATATCAAAAAGCTTCGGGAGGCCGGGTACCTGGCCAAGAAAATCAGCCACCGTCTCCCGACGGCGGGACAGATCGTCCCTACTCCGGAACCCCACGAGAGGGTTGTATTCCTCCCTCACTTTGTACGCAGGCTAGGGTTTCCCCTCCACCCATTCGTTCGCGGCATCATGTATTACTATGGGATCAATCTTCACGATATGTCCCCTAATTCCTTCCTCAACATCTCGACATTCATTGCCGTGTGCGAGGCTTTTCTCCGCATCTCGCCGCACTTCGGTTTATGGCTGAAGATTTTTAATGTGAAGCCCAAGGTGGTGGGCGGAGAGCACACCGAGTGCGGGGGCGCTATGGTGAGAAAGATGCCCAACGTCATATGGCCAACGAGAACCTTTAATGATTCTGTCAAGGAGTGGCAACAACAGTGGTTTTATATCACCGAGCTGCGTGGCACAGAGTGGGCCGCCTCCCCCGAGTTTCGATCCGGTGCCCCCCTGCGGCTTACATCCTGGGTCAAGAAAGGCCTGGACTGGTCCTCGTTCGATGAACTGTCGCTGCTCCAGACGCGCGTTAAAGATATGGGAGATAAGAACATTGAACTTGTCAATGTGGTCCAGGTGATGCTAGTTCGCCGGATCCTGCCTTGTCAGCACCGGACTTGCAATCTATGGGAATCTGATCCAGCCAGGCACCAAACCTTGCGAGAGCTTTTCGGCTCCTCGCACAAGGACATCTGGAAGGTGTTTTTCAAGTCCAGCAAATCATGGCCAGACTCTGCCGAGGACCGCGGGTACCAACTGTCCCGCCCTGCAAGTTTGGTAAATCATCAAACATTTTAAGCGCGTAACCCAAAGGAAGCGCTTAGCGTGTTTTATACTGTCGGCATTCTGGGAACGGGGGTCCCCAGACTTGCCTGCGTGCGGCCTGCGACGTGGCTCAAAGGAGGCCCAGGACAGCCCATCTTCATCAACGCAAGCTCAAGACCCTCGCGAGGGGCCAAGCCTCATGAGGCGGACGACAAGGAGCTTCCTCGTGCACGGCCTCGTCGAGGGCTGGCTCATGAGGAGGCGGAGAGTTCAAGGCAGGGTACCTCGCGAGGTGCCCATGGCATAAGCCATGACGACCAAAGGCGCCCGATCGAGGCGCCAGCCAGCATAGCGTCCTCCTTTCCTCTTTGGTGCAAAGGGAGCAAGCGCGGCGAGAGCATCAAGCAAAAGCATCCGTTTGATTGCAACAAGACCAAGACCAGCCCCAACGGCTGGAATGCGATCATCGTGGAGCCCAAGCAGGCGTCATCACCAGAGCCTTTGGCAAAAGCGAGGACCAACTTTAGTCAGGATAAGTGTACCCGCAGTTCCCCTTCAAAATGGCCAATTGTTGGCGCCCTTCCCGCTCAATATTTGGGAAGAGGCCCAGGGCCTTCGTCTATATAAGCAGAGCTAGCTACCATTGTAGAAAGGAGGGCATTTGGAATCCAGAGAGAGAGAGAGACCCGATCTTCAAGCTAGAGCGACGGGATACTACTTAGCAGTTCATCACACCCACCAGAAGCAGAGACCCTCATGAGGCTGTTCTTCCCTATCTTATTCTTCATCAGCCCCTGCAGGCAATCCACCACACCACAAACTAGAGTAGGGTATTACACCACAACGGTGGCCCGAACTAGTATAAATCTCGTGTCTCTTGTGCTGTTCTTCTTAGTAGTTTAGGTCCTTGCGATCCGGCGAGGTACGAGACGGTGGAGGGTTGGATCTCCGCGCGCACCCCAGAGTTCGAACCTTAAGGGTCTGCCGGAACCCGAAATCCGACATTTGGCGTGCCAGGTAGGGGTGCGCCGGAATCCGCCTTCTGCCACCTCGTGTCCCGTCGCATCATCATCACCATGTCCGGCGACCAAGCGGTCAACCCAGATCCTTGGGCGGCGTGGCCCGCCCACGCAGAGCCGCTCGCCTGGGCGACCCCGTGCCCCAGGCAGCTCGCGGTCCGCAGGGAAAGGCCGCGAGCCGCGGGCGACGCGGACAGGCTTCGACGGCTCTCACGCCGCGGCAGGCGCGGTCGGTAGCTAGAGCCTCCAACCACGTCGCGACCACATCACCGTACACCCGCCGGGAGCAGGCGAACTCGAGGGTCGCGCTCACGGTGGCCCGAGAGCTGCTGCAGTGCCGACTGCTGGAGAGCGGCCGTGACGTGCTGCTGGAGCGAGTGGCGGAGCTCCTGGGCTTCGCCGCCTCGGGGGCTCACCCCTTCTGCACCCAGCTTCCATCTCATGCCGAGGGCTGCCCGCACGGGGGCTCCACGCGTGCCCGCGGGCTCCAAGGCTACTCCAACACCTGCGAAGCTATCGGCGCCGGGCCGACGGCGGGATTGCCCCCGCCCCCGGCCCGCAGAGAAGAAGGACTCGACGCAACTCACGGTCCTGACGGACCGCCACGCCACCACCCCACGGTGGGCGCGTCAAGCAGAGTAGCAAGGCACGCTCAGCACTATGGCGTGGCCTTCGGGATGACGGCGCCGGAAGAATACGTGCCCCACATGATGGACCAAGGGCACCCGCATGAGGGAGAACAAGACTTGCTCCTCAGCCCAAAGGCTGGGGATGAGGCGCCGAAGCTTGGCGCTCTTCCAGGAGCCTCGGGACGGTCCCACTGGTCACGCCGGGGGCGACGATTATCGGGTACCGCTACTTCCTCAAGAGCAAACATACGCTAACCATAGGTTGCAGGAGGTACATGTCGCCACGACGAGTGGCTGCCCCACTCCCACAGTCTCCTACCCCTCGGGAGTGGGGCGCAGGGGGCTGCCGGAGAGGGGCAAAGATCCGACATCACCACCGGGGCGTTCGGAGCAAGGCGTTCTCAGGAGGTAGGCCCTCCGCTGGGAGGTGCCTCAGGGCCTGCCCCTGGCGGAGGACCTGTGGTCGTCGGGGGAACTGCTGGCGACCGCTCTACCCCACCGGCGGCGTCCTGCTTTCCGGTCGTCGTTGGTGGCACTAGAGTGTGGCGCAAGGCGGGGCCCTCGTCTGGCGATATGAAGCAAGGCTGGTACCTATGAAGAAGGCCTAGTGCCTGTGAAGCTCGCCACCCCGTGACACTCTCACGTAATAATGAGTGGGGCTGTACACGCCCCGGAGTCTCAGGGGTGCCGGCCTCGAGCCACAGGGCTCCCTCCTCGCCCAATGCAGCACTTAGCTCCTTGGGGTGAGAAGACGTCCAAGACTAGACTAGGTGCGGACGGCCTTTTCTGCTTTCATTGGTTTTCCCTCTGGTTGTCGTTTTCCCTCGCTGGATTTAAGTTGGATTCGAAGTTGAGATTTGCGTGTGTTCGGGGAAGGGGTGCTTAGTCTCGTTTGAGCAAATCTCTCGCGTTTGATTACAACTCCGCCTCGGTGCCTGCCTCCTCGCGAGCCCCTCATGAGCCGGGCGAGCCAAGCTTGCGCCAAGAGCCCAGCCTGTCGCTGCCGCATCCTCTCCGGAGGGTTTTTACTGCAGGTCCTACGGATTCGATCAGTAGACACTCAGATCGCCTCAGCTTCCCACATGCTATCTCGGGGCTCGTACGAAACAAAGGTAAACCATCCAACCAGCACGTCGCTTAGCCAACCACTTGGCGCGGGCGTATGGGCGATGTAACACCCGCTAATACGAAGAACACAAATTTTACATGAGGCTCCCCTCCCAAAATGCTCTCACCTCCATCAGGCCAAAACCTGAGTTCTATTCATGCAGGGTAATGGAACAAGGACAATACATGATCAGTCGGACAAATCCCCCAATGCATCCTCAGGAGCACCTCCCGTGCCGTCGCTGGCGTCGCTGGCCTCGCCGTTGCTGTCTGCGTGATCGTCGGCGGCGTCTAGGCCGTTCACCACGCCGCCCTCATCGGCGGCCACGACCACGCCGTCGTCGTCCGGCGAAAGGCGGACGAGGGCATCCACGTTATCTTCCACCCGGTCGCCAGTCGCCCGGACAGCTCTGGGAATCGGGCGATGGCAGCGTCAAAATCAGTGAGGGTCCATGTCCGGAGATGGCTGAAGACACGAGAGAAGGCTCGCCCGAGCAGCGTATGGCTCCTCTCCTCCACCAACCTGTCGGCCTGACCGACCAGCGCCTCGGCCAGCGCCACCACGTCGATGAAGAACTGAAGGTTGCGGCGTAGTTAACGCGTCTTGCGGCGGCGCCTACTGCCGCCGCGCATATATTATCCAAAGGCTGCGTTAGCTCTTTCCCGGGCGTGGCGAGCATGGGACCGTGCTCATGTTCCATATTCGCCAGCGCATCTCGTCCGCGATTACGGCAGCGCGACGGCCTCGGCCTCCTCCACCCGTTGGCGAAGAAGGCGCCTCGGCCTGAGAGGTGGTGGACTCCTCTGCGCCACCTCGAGGGCGGCGAAAACATCGGCCCGCCGCGTCGCCTCCTCGATTTGGCCCTCAAGGCAGCAGTCCTGCCCTCGGCCTCGGCCTTGATCAACCCCAACCGCTCCTCAAACTCGCGCTCGAGGTTCGGCCGCGCCCGCCTCACTCGGCGTCCGACCTCCTCCATGACGCGAGCTTCCCGTGCTGCAACCTCATCCTCTGCCCGCGTCGCCAAGCGCTCCCTCGTCTCCAAGCGCTCGTACTCGCGCGCGCGTTCGGCGGCTTCAAGCGTCAGCGCCTCCTCATGCTTCTGGAGCTCCGCCGAGTCGCCGGAGGCCACCTTCATCGACGCAAGGGCTGCCTCGCGCAGCTCCACTTGCTCCTCCAACGAGTGGCACCGGGCCAGGAGTTCCCGTGCCCCTCCTCCGCCGCCTCTTGCCGTCTGTTAGCTGCCCGGGCCTCCTCGACGGCCCGAGAACAGGCCTCCCGAGAGGCTGCCAGCGATGCCTTGGCCTCTTCATCATCAAGATCGCGCTGGCGGCGCGCAAGGGCGGCAACGCCCTCCAGCTCGCGCCTCTCTGCGGCCAGGCGCAGGCCCTCGGCCTCAAGGCACGCGTCCTCGTCAACAAGCTCTTCACCAAGAAGGCTCACCGCGTCGGCCGCCCTTCGAAGAAATCCTTGGCGAAGGCGCGCGCTCCCAGGCAGCAGCTTCGCGCCCGTCCTCCACCATCAACCGTCCTAGGCAGGCGCCGGAAGCCAGCGAATCAACACTCCCCCTCCGGGCAGGGGGCTGGCACCCTCGCGATGGCCGGGCGCGCCGCGCCAGAGGCCCGGCCTGGAGCCAGCCCATCCCCAGACGAGGGGCGCAGGAAGCGCCTCAGCCAATCACCGTCGACGACCAGGCGAGAAGCCCACGACAGGCTAGCTATGCCTCGGGAAGGCTCGCGCGGAATGATCGCGAGGCACGCAGAGGGCCTGACAGCGCCTCGGGACGGTTCACCTCCCGGTCGCCCCTCACCACAAGGGCTCCACCGCTTGGAGCACTCAAGGGGAGGGAGGCGGCGGGAAAGACGGCTCCTCACCCGTCTCCGTGAGCTCGGCAGGAAGGGGCCTGCAGGGCAAGGATCAGTACGAGCAGCAGAAGAATCAGGATCTGGAGAAGGAGGAGGCTTACACATCAGTGGCGAAGTACTTCCTACGCTTCAGCAGGCGACAAGGGTAATCATCGCCCAGGGCCTCTCTCCTCTTCCGGAGGGCCTCGAAGTTCACGCGGAAATGACCCAAGATTTGAGCGCAGGGATCAGCCTGCGGCGAGGGAGAAGCATCAAGGAAGCTTGCGTTAGGGGCGTCTGCCTAACGCGCGCTGCTAGTCGCCTCACCAAGAGAAGCAGCAGAGGCCTCGGGGGCTCCATCCGCGGGCGCTGCGGGCGGCTGCCTGCCGCCCTCAGCCGCAGCAGCATGAGCCTCAGGAGCTGCCCCCTCACGAGCATCGCCCGGCGCGGTCACCCCGGAGGGGGTCCCTTCGGCCTCTGGAGTCTCGTGCCTCCCTGCTCTGTCACTTGAGGAGGAGCCGCCTTGGCCGACTGGAAAGGCTGTCACCACCACTGGGTTCTCGCGAGGCCCCTGGAGACCAGCGGGGCGCAACCCCCATTCATCGAAGATAGGCATCTGGTTCACCAAATCACCCCTGTTCCGGCAGAGGTACAGCAAGGCCCCTTCGTGCCGGATGCCACCGAGATTAGGATCACCAGTCAGGACCAGGAGCACTTTCCTTAGCGCTTCTGGCGTCAGGTCTTCTTCCTGGAGCCTCATACGGTCACCAGGCCCGCTGAAGGCCCACATCCGGTGGGAATGGCGTTGGAGAGGAGCAATGCGGTGCATCAGGAACTCCTTCACCACCTTGGCGCTGTCATAGCAAGCGACCTCAGGAACGCGAAGCGGCGCCAGATGAAGATGAGCCGAGGGCTTGAAAGTGTCTCCTGGCCCCAGCCTGAATTGGGGACAGCAGGCGAGGTTGGCTCCGATAGCAGGGGGCTGGGCACCCCCACATCCACGTACGGCCACCTCTCGCGGAACTCAGCCGCGGGCGGAGGCAAGCTGAAGTCAATCCACGAGGCCGCTGTCTCGGCGCGGCCCGGCCAGCTCACGCACGCCGAGCATTGAGTGGGGTCGACAAGGCGCAGAGAGAAGAAGTGGCGCAGCAAAGGCAACCGAGGGAAGGATGCCCATCATTGCCTCACAAACGAAGCGAACCGAGAGGAGAGTAATGGACTCAGGACCCAGATGCATCATGTGGATCTGATAGTGGGAAAGCATGACATTGAAGAAATCAGAGAAGGGGGGAACCAGCCCCGCCCACAGGGCGTCAGCGAAATACCGGACCTCAGTGACTATCCTGTCGATGGAGAAGTGGGACGCAGGCCAAGCCGTCGTCCTCCCGCATTCATTGAAGGAGGTAGCCAGAGCCGAACTGACCTTGCCCAAGCCCTCTAGATTGAGTATGATTGACGGGTCGACAGCGGAGGCCGCCGGCGGCGGCGAGCGAGGTGGAGGCACATGTTTCTTCCCTTTCCCCTTCTTCATCGGAGCCATGGTGATCGAAAAGGTGGGGGGAGGGGGAGATTCGGGATTGGATTGGAAATGGAAGCTGGAGTTCGAGTGGGGGAAGGACTGGAGCGCACATGCAGCAGAGAGGGGAACAGATGTGTGCAGCAGCGTGTCCGCCTAGCAAGGCACGAAATAAGGAGGCGTGGGGAAACGATCACGCCGTCCAATCAACCGCCACGTGTCGCCCAAGGCCATAGGCTGTTAGGGCCCGCGATGCTTCGCACTTGCCCTTTCGCCTCTCTGCCCGGCCAAGTGCGGGCGCGCCGTGGGCCCGGGGGCTACTGTCGGTGTTCTGGGAACGGGGGTCCCCAGACATGCCTGTCTGCGGCCTGCGACGTGGCTCAAAGGAGGCCCAGGACAGTCCATCTTCATCAATGCAAGCTCAAGACCCTCGCGAGGGGCCAAGCCTCGCGGGGCGGACGACAAGGAGCTTCCTCAGGCACGGCCTCGTTAGGCTGGCTCATGAGGAGGCGGAGAGTTCAAGGCAGGGTACCTCACGAGGTGCCCATGACGCAAGCCATGACGACCAAGGCGCCCGATCGAGGCGCCCGGCCAGCGTGGCGTCCTCCTTTCCTCTTTGGTGCAAAGGGAGCAAGCGCGGCGAGAGCATCAAGCAAAGGTATCCGTTTGATTGCAACAAGACCAAGACCAGCCCCAACGGCTGGAATGCGATCATCGTGGAGTCAAGCAGGCGTCATCACCAGAGCCTTTGGCAAAGCGAGGACCAACTTTAGTCAGGATAAGTGTACCTGCTGTTCCCCTTCAAAATGGCCAATTGTTGGCGCCCTTCCCACTCAATTTTGGGAAGAGGCACAGGGCCTCCGTCTATATAAGCAGAGCTAGCCACCATCGTAGAAAGGAGGGCATTTGGAATCCAGAGAGAGAGAGACCCGATCTTCAAGCTAGAGCGACGGGATACTACTTAGCAGTTCATCACACCCACCAAGAACAGACCCTCGCGAGGCTGTTCTTCCCTGTACTGTTCTTCATCAACCCCAGAGGCAATCCAACACACCACAAACTAGAGTAGGGTATTACACCACAACGGTGGCCCGAACTAGTATAAATCTCGTGTCTCTTGTGCTGTTCTTCTTAGTAGTTTAGGTCCTTGCGATCCGGTGAGGTACGAGACGGTGGAGGGTTGGATCTCCGCGCGCACCCCAGAGTTCGAACCTTAAGGGTCTGCCGGAACCCGAAATCCGACATATACAGCTCTCCCAGGGCTGGACGAAGAAGGCGGAGCGGATCCATTGTCCGGCCCCGCTGCCCGAAGAACCGGCCGTCCCACTTCTGACGAAGATGCTGGTCCCGGCGCCTTACAAGGTGCCGAAGAAGACGGCCGAGAAGGAGGCCAAAAAGACCCGGGGCGGCCTTCGTCGGTGCGGCACTTCGGACACAATATCTGAAGGAGTCCACTGCCGCCGCCGACAGCAGCCCGGCATGGGATCCCAGGGCCCAGCCCCTGGTGAACTCGTAAGTATATAAAATCCGAGTATGTTTTAGGTGTCCAGACTCATCATGGCATAGTATTTTAACCTAAGCCATATTTTTTGTAGTCCGGCGAGGTCCCGTACCAAATAATCCTCATCAGAGGATTCGCCGAGCTCAGATGCTATGGAGAGCGGGACGCTGCCAAAGGCCCCTTCCTCCAAATAGGTGCATAACACAAGGACCCCGGCCAAGGAGGAGAGGAAACGACCGTGAAGGCGGCGCCTGGAGGTCAAACCTCAGGGGCCGGACACATGGGGGAAAAGATTCCCATGGGAGCTGACGGCGGGGGCCATCCTGAGTTCGGCTCCCAGCCGGATGCGATTCCGGAGATCTATACGGCTCCAGAATCAAGCAGGCAGCCCCCCTAAAAAGAAAGATGATGAAGAAATTTGAACACTTTGCTAAAATGTTGAGGCTAGTATTTTTGCGTACTCGCTTGACTGATGTCTTAAAAATGCCTCCTTATGCAAAGTACATGAAAGACATCATCAACAATAAGAGAAAAATACCAGAATCTGAAATCTCCACTATGCTTGCTAATTATACTTTTAAAGATAGGGTACCTTAAAAACTTGGAGACCGAGGAATACCAACTATACCTTGATCCATCAAACGAAATTATGTGAAGACTGCTTTATGTGATTTAGGAGCTGGTGTTAGTGTTATGCCTTTCTCTTTATATAAAATACTTGATTTCAATAAACTCACACCTACTGAAATATCTTTGCAAACGGCTGACAAATCAACAGCCATACCTATCGGTATTTGTGAGGATGTGCCCGTTGTTGTTGCTAATGTTACTATTTTGTCTGACTTTGTTATACTTGAGGTGCCCGAAGAAGACAACATGTTGATTATCCTTGGTAGACCCTTATTGAATACTGCAGGGGCTGTTATTGATTACAATAAAAGAAAGGTCACTTTTCATATCGATGGTAATGAGCATACGGTGCACTTTCCGAAGAAACAATTCCAAGTGAATGGTATTAATGTTATTGAAAAATCTCCGACAATCACTATTGGAAGTTTTCAACTACCTCTACCTACTATTAAAAAGAAATATGAGATGGTTATTGTTGGGGACATTCATATCCCCATTGAGGTAACTTAGTGATTTGCGAAAGTTCTTCGTTTTCATGCTAATCAAAAGTGGTTGTTAATAAGACTTGATCAACCTTATTAATGGATCATTTTTAGAGGTATGAAGTCGATGAATTTAGTGAGCACTACCTTCTGTCCCTATCATTTGTTTTCTGTTTTTATTAGTTAAATAAAATAAAATGCTATGTTTTGTTTGTTTTCTGAATTTCTCGTTGTCGGTGTCAAAACGGGGGGATCTCCGGTAGGGGTCCCGAACTGTGCATCTAAGGTCGATGGTAACAGGAGACGGGGGACACAATGTTTACCCAGGTTCAGGCCCTCTTAATGGAGGTAATACCCTACTTCCTGCTTGATTGATCTTGATGAATATGAGTATTACAAGAGTTGATCTACCACGAGATCGTAATGGCTAAACCCTAGATGTCTAGCCTGTATGATTGTGATTGCCTCTACGGACTAAACCCTCCGGTTTATATAGACACGGGAGGAGCCTAGGGTTGTACAGAGTCGGTTTACAGGGGAAGGAATCTTCATATACGAATGCCAAGCTTGCCTTCCACGCAAAGGAGAGTCCCATCCGGACACGGGAGGAAGTCTTCTATCTTGTACCTTCACGGCCCATCAGTCCGGCCCATGTCACACAGGCCGGACGCCCGAGGACCCCTTAATCCAGGATTCCCTCAGTAGCCCCTGAACCAGGCTTCAATGACGATGTGTCCGGCGCACAGATTGTCTTCGGCATTGCACGGAGGGTTCCTCCTCCGAATATTTCAAAGTAGTCCTTGAACACGAAGAACGTGTCCGGCTCTGCCAAATAAGCTCCGTAAAGAGTATAATATTTAACAAGTCCCATCTACTGACATTTTTTGCAATGAGACGCCATGTCTCCGCCTGGTCATTATTTCGAACCGTTTTCTGGCCTCCCGCTCCATGTTTCGAGACGCAGTTTTCATTGGCACGTCTTGTCGAAGCAAAGATCGTGTCCCCTTATTGCGGGATTCTCATCAATACGGGCGTTCGTAATCCAACCACGCCGTCTGCACGGCCCTTGGGAAGTAGGCGAGTTTTAAGGTGAGTGGGGAGGCACTTGATATTCGCTGCCTTTATAAAGAGATAAGGATTCACCCCTTTCACCCATGCCTTATTTCTCTCTGCCCACCCATTCTTGAGATCCAACGCCCAAGCTTCCATCCTTTCTGCCTCAAAAAAGCACTCCAGCCATGTCCGGATCCGGAGCGGAGGGCAAGTGGATGGCCTCCTCCATCACGGAGAAGGACATTACGAAGCTCCGGGAGGCGGGGTACTTGGCCCAGGAAATCGCCCACCGGCTTCCAGCCAAGGGGCAGATCGTCCCCACCCCGAAGCCCCATGAGAGGGTTGTGTTCATTCCCCACTTCGTCCGCGGGCTAGGGTTTCCTCTCCACCCCTTCGTCCGCAGACTGATGTTCTACTATGGGCTAGATTTCCATGATCTGGCCCCAAACTCCTTCCTCAACATCTCGGCATTCATTGTCGTGTGTGAGGCCTTCCTCCGCATCCAACCTCACTTCGGACTGTGGCTGAAGATATTTAGCGTGAATCTGAAGGTGGTGGGTGGTCAACACGCAGAGTGCGGAGGCGCCATGGTGAGCAAGTTGTCCAACGTCCCATGGCCCAAAGGTACCTTTGTGGAGACTGTCAAAGGGTGGCACCAGCAGTGGTTCTATGCCACAGAGCCCCACGACACCACCTGGGCTGCGGCTCCCGAATTCAAATCTAGGGCCCCAATGCGGCTTACCTCCTGGCAAGAGAAGGGCCTGAAGTGGGCATCGTTGGATGAGGTGTCAACACTGCAGACGCGCATCAAGAGCATGGTGGACAAGAACATCAAGCTTGTCAATGTGATCCAGGTGATGCTTTTTCGCCGGATACTTCCTTGCCAGTCGGACTTGCAACTCATGGGAGTTCGACCTGGCCAAGCACCAGACCTTTCAGCAGTTCTTCGGTGCTACGCACGAAGGCATCTGGAAGGTGCTTTGTAAGGCCAATGAGACATGGCCAAAGACGACCGACGACCGTGGGTACAACCTAGCCCATCCAGCCAGTCCGGTAAGTTTTTCATGTTTCAAAGTGCATCCTTCACCTGTACGTTCAAGGAAGATGCCTAAGCTTCCCTATTTGTCTTTTCAGGGCTGGACAGAGAAGGCAGAGCGAATCTAGTGTCCGGCTCCGCTGCCCGAAAACCCAGCCATCCCACTTCTGAGGAAGATGCTGGTTCCGGCACCCTACAAGGAGCCGGAGAAGAAGGCCAAGAAGAAGACCAGAAGTGGCCTCTTCCGTAAAGGCACTTCGGACATGACATCCAAAGATGCGAAACCCACTCCTCCCCCATCACCGAAGATGACGAGGAGGAGGAAAGGAGCTCTCCCCCCGAGGGGGGAAGGAAGAAAAGGACGGCCTCCACGGAACTGGAGGCCGAGGCATCCAAGAAGGGGAAGGTCTCCCTCGTGGACAACTCCGCGTTGGATACTGAGAGCAGCTCCGAGTGGCGCCCTAGGGAGAAGCTCCTGGCCGAATCGTAAGTACTCAAAGGCACTTAAACATACATACATACATACATACATACATATATATATATCCAACTTCTTTACTTCATGGTTTTAATATGTTGAATCATGCGATGTAGTCCGGCCCACGCCCGCCCCCAGCGGTCCTCATCTTCGGGGAATTCGCTGGATCCAAATTTGATGGACAGCGGGTCAATTCTAGCGGCCTCCTCTCCCAAGGCCACCGACGACGCCGAGGTGTTGTCCGGAAGGACCTTCCCAGGCCAGGGAGAGGTACAAGAGGCCATCAGGGTGGCGCCAGAGGGTGATACCACGGCCGCCGGGCACATGGGGGAGCAAATCCCCTGGGATACTGGCGATGGGGGCCATATCCAATTCGGCCCCCAGCCGAATACTATTCCGGAGGCCCATACGGCTCCGGAATCAGGCAAGCAGCCTCCTTGAAAAGAAGGAGGTGTGCCTATTCCACCGGTGACCTCTGTCTATCCAGAGGCACCGGATACTCTACTGGAAGCGCTGCAAAGTTGTTCCATTGTTGAGGAACACCGTATCCTCATGGGTACGGTGGTTGAGAGGGTTCAGTCCACTAAGAGCGGACTGACCGAAGCCTACACCAGCCTTCTAACAGGCTTTGAGGTATGCGGTGTAATTATGCAAAAAGAATGTCGTAGTATAGACAATAGCCCCTGAGACTCTGTCCGGTGCTTCGAAAAGAAAATCCGGACAGAGGATCAAATAAGTTTCGCTGGAGACTAGCCATACATGTATATGTGAATAAGCAGGCGTCGATGCTGGCTGTGACCTCCCATTCTACCGAAGTCTCAAAATTGAAGCAGAGTATGGAGCGAGCCGAGGAAGAGCTCGGCCGTGTTAAAAAGCAACTAGAGGACAGGCAAGGTATGCAATGGCCCAGTCAGATCTAGAAATATATGAATTGTTTGTGGTAATCATGTGATCGTGATATTTCGTAGGAGCTGTGACCGAGGTGGAGACCTTCAAGAAGGCGCTGGCCGAGGCCCAGAAGAGAGCGGTGAAGGAACAAGCCACCCGTGAGAAGCACGAGGCAAGGGTCGGGGAGGTCCAACAAGAGCTTCAGGACACCGTAAAGAAGTGTGAGTCCTTGGAGCGCAAGAATGCGGACCAAGAGTCCGAGCTTGCTAAGGCCCTCCAAAGCGCACAAGAGTCCCGGTTTGAAGCCCAGGGCACCCTCCAGGACATCCAGGAGGCCAGGAAAATCGCGGCGGGTAAGGCCTTTATTATGGAGAGCAAATATGTGAAGAAAACGTACCTCTTACTGACACGGATTTGGAGTTCTCTAGGAGCGTTTGTGGATCTGCCGCGTAGTGTTGCTGATGCCGCAGAGTTCTTCCAAGCCGAAGAGGGGAGCTCAACGGAGAAGCTGTTCTGGTCGCAATATCTTGCGCCAGAGCATCCGGTGCCCTTTAGCGATCAACTGAAACAGCTGACCGAACTGCATAGGGTGGCCTAATTGGCCATGAAGGATTTGATAATCCGTCTATGGCCGTCCGAAGCCATACCCAGCAGCTACTTCGGGCTCGTGAAGCGGCTGGTCGATGCCTGCCCTCGGCTTGATGCCATCAAGCGGTCGGTCTGCATCGAAGGTGCGGGGATGGCCTTCACCCGTGTCAAGGTGCAGTGGGCGAAGATGAACGTCGTCAAGCTCGCGACCGAGGGACCGCCCATGGGCAAGGAGCACTGCACGCTCGAGCGATATTTTGATGATGTCCTGAAGGGATCCCTCATTGTAGAGGGCCAGTGTGCAAAAGACATTATCTTTGAATGAAGACATTCATGTTATCCCATCTTGTATTATGAAACAAAGCCGATGTGTAATATAATGCTTGTTGTTTATTTAAAAATTTCCTCTTATGCGGCCATTTTTATTAAATCTGAGAGTTGGCCAGTCGTCGAGTTCAGCCCCCATGTAGGTAGTACGGGGGTGTTCGGGTTGAAACCTAAACACTCTTGATCCAAGAGTTTTGGTCCTTGAAGGAGGTGTTTAGCGCAGCGAACCAGGCAATCAGACTATGTGGCTTTATCACCCTCACTTAGCCATAGGAGTTTGACAATAGAAATGTACGCGCAGCCCCTAGTTAGTATTTGTTAATCCGGACTAGGGTGTTGTAGACACCCGATCGGGTGAAGGCCGATCCTTTGCATAATGCGTGAAAAAAACGCAAGAGATTTTAACCTCCGAATAGCTAACCAGCTCTCGCGGTATCATAACAGTCAGTTTTTGGCTTTCTCTACTGAGGTGTTTGTCCGGATAAACCAGAAACACAATCGCAGTAGTTCTCCCTTTACTACCCTAGCAGATAGGACGGAACGTAAGGTAGTAAGCACAGGAGCCGGGCAACCCAACTATTGACCAAAGACATGATTCAGAGCCGATGCATATAATGCTAAATTCGGACTATACTGTAAGAAGTGTTCGGACTTGTTGCCATAGTATGGAGCGCAATGAAGCCCCTGGCGAGTTAAAGCGTACCAAAGTGTATGGGTGCAATCGACAAGAATAGTGTAGGATCGAAAGTATATCTAGAGGGGGGGTGATTAGACTACTTGACCAAATAAAAACTTATCCTTTTCCTAATTTTAGTCTTCGGCAGATTTTAGCTATCTTAGCACAAGTCAAGCAATCTTAACACAATTCAAGCAAGCATGCAAAGAGTATATGAGCAGCGGAAAGTAAAGCATGCAACTTGCAAGAATGTAAAGGGAAAGGTTTGGAGAAATCAAACGCAATTGGAGACACATATGTTTTTGTCGTGGTTCCGATAGGTGGTGCTATCGTACATCCACGTTGATGGAGACTTCAACCCATGAAGGGTAACGGTTGCTTGTGAGTCCACGGAGGCTCCACCCACGAAGGGTCCATGAAGAAGCAACCTTGTCTATCCCACCATGGCCGTTGCCCACGAAGGACTTGCCTCACTAGCGGTAGATCTTCTTCACGAAGTAGGCGATCTCCTTGCCCTTACAAACTCCTTGGTTCAACTCCACAATCTTGTCGGAGGCTCCCAAGTGACACCTAGCCAATCTAGGAGACACCACTCTCCAAGAAGTAACAAATGGTGTGTTGATGATGAACTCCTTGTTCTTGTGCTTCAAATGATAGTCTCCCCAACACTCAACTCTCTCTCACAGGATTTGGATTTGGTGGAAAGAAGATTTGAGTGGAAAGCAACTTGGGGAAGGCTAGAGTTCAAGATTCATATGGTAGGAATGGAATATCTTGGCCTCAACACAAGGGTAGGTGGTTCTCTCTCAGAAAATGTGTATTGGAAGTGTAGGTTCGTTCTGATGGCTCTCTCCACGAATGAAGAGTAGGTGGAGGGGTATATATAGCCTCCACACTAAAACTAACCATTACACACAATTTACCAATCTCGGTGAGACCGAATTGAGAAACTCGGTCGGACCGATTCAGCAAATCTAGTGACCGTTAGGATTTTCTTGGGACCGACATGCAACTCGGTAGGACCCGATATGGTTAGGGTTAGGGCATAACGTAATCTCGGTGAGACCGATTACACAAACTCGGTGGGACCGATTTTGGTAATAAGCTAACCAGATAGTTGGTCGGAGTAAACTCGGTGGGACCGATTCGCTCATTTCGGTGAGACCGAAATGTTACAAAAAGGAAACAGAGAGTTTACATTGCAATCTCGGTGGGACCGATCGCTCATCTCGGTGGGACCGAAACATTATGAAGGGAAACAGATAGATTACAATCCCATCTCGGTGAGACCGAGCTCACTATCAGCGTGACCGATTTTCCTAGAGTTTGTGGCAGTGGCTATGACATCTGAACTCGGTGGCGCCGGATAGAAAGAACCGGTGGGACTGAGTTTGACTTTTGGTTTAGGTCATATGTGGATGTGAGAAAGTAGTTGAGGGTTTTGGAGCGTATCACTAAGCACTTTGAGCAGGCAAGCCATTAAGCAACACCTCATCCCTCCTTGATAGTATTGGCTTTTCCTATGGACTCAATGTGATCTTGGATCACTAAAATATAAAATGTAGAGTCTTGAGCTTTGAGCTTGAGCCAATCCTTTTATCCTTAGTATTTTGAGGGGTCCACTTTCCTCATCCATGCCATGCCATTCATTGAGCTTTTCCTGAAATATTTATCTTGGAATAATGTTAGCTCAATGAGCTATATGTTGTTAGGAATTAACAAAACCACCTAGGGATAGTTGCACTTTCAATCTCCCCCTTTTTGGTAATTGATGACAACATATAGATCAAAGCTTCGACAAATGATAATAAGAATGAAAAATATTGTCGCTTTGAGAAGTATGTGAAAAGCAAGAGCTCCCCCTAAATTTGTGCATAGTTTAAGATTTGCTTTGGACTGCAAATGCACAAAGGGTTAGGCTCATGGTTTACTCTTCCATGTCACATACATCTTGGTGGAGCGCTCAAAATGATAACAATAGAATGCATGCACTCATCACCAAGCAAAGTGAATGATCATATAGAGATAAAAGGATAATGTCATCCAACAAGCATTAATTGTTGGGGAACGTAGCAGAAATTCAAAATTTTCCTACGTGTCACCAAGATCTATCTAAGGAGAAGCCAGCAACGAGGTGAAGGAGAGTGCATCTACATACCCTTGTAGATCGCTAAGCGGAAGCGTTCATGAGAACGGGGTTGAAGGAGTCGTGCTAAATGCGTGATCCAAATCACCGGAGATCCTAGTGCCGGACGGACGGCACCTCCGCGTTCAACACACGTGCAGCCCGGTGACGTCTCCCACGCCTTGATCCAGCAAGGAGAGAGGGAGAGGTTGAGGAAGACTCCGTCCAGCAGCAGCACAACGGCGTGGTGGTGATGGAGGAGCGTGGCAATCCAGCAGGGCTTCGCCCAAGCACCACGGGAGAGGAGGAGGAGGAGATGCACGAGGCTGCGCCAATGAGGGAGAAACTCATGGGTGTTGGGCAGCCCAAACCTCAAGTATATATAAGGGAGGAAGGGGGGGCTGCGCCCCCTTTAGGGTTTCCCACCCCAAGGGGTGCGGCCAGCCCTAGATGGGACTTGGGGGGGGGGGGGCGGCCAAGAGGGGGAGAGAGGGGAGGCGCGCCTGGGGTGGGCCTTAGGGCCCAACTGCCCTAGGGTTTGCCCCCACCCACAATTACAGTGCCTTGGGCCCCTTGTGGGGGGGCGCACCAGCCCACCTGGGGCTGGTCCCCTCACACACTTGGCCCACGCAGCCCTTCGGGGTTGGTGGCCCCACTTGGTGGACCCCCGGGACCCTCCCGGTGGTCCCGGTACGTTACCGAAAAACCCAAAACTTTTCCGGTGACCAAAACAGGACTTCCCATATATAAATCTTTACCTCCGGAACATTTCGGAACTCCTCATGACTTCCGGGATCTCATCCGGGACTCCGAACAACATTCGGTAACCACATACAAACTTCCTTTATAACCCTAGCGTCATCGAACCTTAAGTGTGTAGACCCTACGGGTTCGGGAGACATGTAGACATGACCGAGACATTCTCCGGTCAATAACCAACAGCGGGATCTGGATACCCATGTTGGCTCCCACATGTTCCACGATGATCTCATCGGATGAACCACGATGTCAAGGACTCAATCGATCCCGTATACAATTCCCTTTGTCTAGCGGTATTGTACTTGCCCGAGATTCGATCGTCGGTATCCCGATACCTTGTTCAATCTCGTTACCGGCAAGTCTCTTTACTTGTTCCATAACAGATCATCCCGTGATCAACCCCTTGGTCACATTGTGCACATTATGATGATGTCCCTACCGAGTGGGCCCAGAGATACCTCTCCGTTTACACGGAGTGACAAATCAAGTCTCGATTCGTGCCAACCCAATGACACTTTCGGAGATACCTTAGTGCACCTTTATAGCCACCCGATTACGTTGTGACGTTTGGTACACCCAAAGCATTCCTACGGTATCCGGGAGTTGCACAATCTCATGGTCTAAGGAAATGATACTTGACATTAGAAAAGCTTTAGCATATGAACTACGATCTTTGTGCTAGGCTTAGGATTGGGTCTTGTCCATCACATCATTCTCCCAATGATGTGATCCCGTTATCAACGACATCCAATGTCCATGGTCAGGAAACTGTAACCATCTATTGATCAACGAGCTAGTCAACTAGAGGCTTACTAGGGACATGGTGTTGTCTATGTACCCACACATGTATCTGAGTTTCCTATCAATACAATTATAGCATGGATACTAAACGATTATCATGAACAGGGAAATATAATAATAACTAATTTATTATTGCCTCTAGGGCATATTTCCAACATTAATATAGCATATGATCAAACACATGATCATCTAAGTATCACACAGACAGAAAGTATCTCAATCAAGCAAATAAAGTTCAACCACCAAAGCAAGAGAGAATAAAAAGCAACGCTCTCTCTCGAAGCCTATGATCTATACGTTTTTCTGCCCCTTTGGCAACAAGTTACCAAAAGTTCATAGAAAATGAATAGCACTAAATCATCTCTCAGGCTTGATCTTCGTGTGGTGGTGTAGATGTAACGCCAAGGACGAAGGCATCAGTTGATGTAGATGGAGCTGGTGGAGTAGGTCTTTGGAGCTGAGTGGCACTTTGAAGCTGTAGCTGATCACGAGATGAAGTGGCTCGTGTCTATCACCGCACTGCAGCTGACCTCTGTGCTCTAGGCACTCTGGCAAATGCCTTAGTGGTTGCCTTGCCCTTCCTCTCCTGCATATCATCCTGAAGTTGCTCAACAACAAACTGGATCTCTGTTACCTTCACATCCATGTCATAGAACTTCTGCTCCATGATCCTTTCCAGGCTCTCCTGGTTTTGAGTCAAGGTGGCCAGCCCCTTCTCAATCCTCAGAGTGGATGCAATAAAGTAGCCAAGTTGATCATGTTTGCTCTTCAGGAAGTACTGAGATGCCTCCTCCATTGTTGGCATCTTGGCAGCCTTCTCTGTCCTTGCCTTCTCCTTCTTCGCTTGAGCTTGCACAGAAGATGGTTCATCTTCATTCATAACCACTTGGTTGTCCTCAAAGTCTGGATAGATAGGCATGTGCTCCTTGTCCAACAAGTATGTGCCAGTGCCCATCTTGGAGTTAATCAGCTCTTGGATCTGTGGGCATACCCACAACTTCTCTTTTGGTCAGCAGCTGTCCTCTTGATAGTTTCAACTATAAGACTCATGACCTTGAACTTTTGTGGCACATCAAATAAGTGTAGCAGATTTATTGCATGGCCTCTGATCATGTTGTGATCACCTGACTTGGGCAAGAGAGTGTGCCTGAGGATCCAATTAATGGTTGGCAGTCCTGACAGAAGGGAATGTACTGATCCAAACTTGTGTGAATCTATAGCAGCATCTGGGATCTCCTTGTACATATGTGCCATAGTGTTGTGATCCATCTTCTTCTTGGAATAGACATCCAAGTCATCTTCTTCTTCCTTAGGTGCATTGATCAGACTAGCCCATTCTTCAATTGATGATTGGTACCTAGTACCTTCAGACATCCATACTATCCTGCCATCTGGATAGAAATGTGCTGTGTAGTAGAATTGCATTATTAGCTCATCATTCCACTTTGTGAGCTTCTGCCCAACAAAGTCTGCCACTCCACGAGCACTGAAGCTGTCATACACACCAGGATAGTGTTCTTCATTCTCCTTAATGTATTCCCAGTTGACCCATCTCATGTCACACACTATTGGCTTCTTGTCCAGCAGAATTGTTTCATAGAAGTCATGTTGTTCCTTTGTGTGTGGAACCTGTAGTCTATAGCAGTCCTCCTTCTGGTGGCATATGGATATGACTCTCTCCATAGCCTCAATCCTGAGTCCTTCCTGATCTTCATGTTTTCGGCTACAGGATGGGCATCATTATGATCTGGAATTTTAGGCTTCAATTTTCTCAAAACATGTGTCTCATCATCTTCTTCTTCAAAGAATGATTTGAGCCTTGGGGCCTTGTTCTTCTCAGCAGCTGGAATGTTCCTAGTACTCCTCTTGGGTGTAGTCTTGGGTTTGGAGGCACCCTTGGGAGCTACTTTGGGCTTTGATGAAGTTGCCCCTGACCTAATAGCATCACCCATAAGCTTCTGAGCTTTGGGTGCTGGTGCAGCATCCTTTTCTTCTTCCTCCTCTTCCATCATTGTCGGCGTTCTGGGAACGGGGGTCCCCAGACTTGTCTGCCTGTGGTGTGGCTCAAGTGGGTGTCGGGGAGGCTGATCGGACCCACGAACACCTATGGGACCGGCGGGCCGAGTCCCTTTTGGTTCGGAGGGGGGCGGAGATCGCACGAAGAGCGGATCGGGGCGAAGCACACGAGCAGTTTACCCAGCTTCGGAGCTCTCCGGAGAGATAATACTCCTACCGCTGCTTGTCTGATTGTATTGTGTTCTTGCTAAGGAGCGGTGAGAGCTACGAGACCTAGCGTGAGTGTTCTCTGGTTACGTTAGATCGAACCCCCTCTACGCTATGCATGGGCCTCCTTTTATATGCACAAAGGGGCTCCGACAGTGGCAACGTAGATGAGGGTACAAATGAAAAAAACAGTAGTTGGTACACCTACTTGTACAAAGGTACAGTGTACTCTACCTAACCACGACGGCAAGGGACAAAAGCATTAAATGCCCGTCATCGTCGCCTAAACAAAGGCAACAGTGAGGGACCGTCAGAGCGCCACCGCCGCCACGATGGCAAGCTTGTCACGCCGCTTATCGCTCCTCCCCGCTGGCTGCACAGCCTCTTGACACGCTGTGGCGCATGGAATGGTCTCATGGCGACACGTTGGTGGATGAGCTGGAGCGGAGATGAAGAGAGTTACTGCCGCTGCAAGTGCCTTGCCGCGGCTGAATCCTTGTCGCGTCCGGAGGCTTGTCGCTCTCCGAGCCTTCCCGGCAAGCTCCTTTTGCCGGGGTCTTGTCTTCTGCGTGCCTCGAGTGGCCTTCCTGGCAAGATCCTCTTGCCGGGGCCTTGTCTTCTTGGTTAAATACTTTGTTCTTGAAGGGCCCCAAAGGAACCACGGAGGATCTTGGCGGTGACCTGGCAAGCCTTGCCGCTGGTGTCTTTGCAATCGCCGTGCGAAGTTCGGGATACTAGGGTACCCCTACTCTAGTACACCGACAGGAGCCCCCGGGCCTGGGCCACACACTGTGCCGAGCGCTGTTGGGCCAGGCCCAAAACAGTGCACGGGCACACGCGGCTTTGATCACGCCGTTACTTGTTCTGGACCCACCACGTCCCCCACGAACAGCACGCGTCGAACGTGGCATCGTGGGAGAGATCGTGGGGGGATTCTTTATTGGGAAAAGCGGAACGTCCGCAGCGGAACGTCCGCCCCTTCTCCCTCCTTATAAACAGGGGAAACAGGGGCAGGTCGCCCACCTCGCCATTGCTGTCTCATCTCGAAAACCACCGCCGCTCCCCCCTTCTTCTCTAGTGCGAAGAGAGCAGCGCTCCGCCCCCTTTCGCCACATCGCCATCAACGCCGTCGGTCTCCCCCATCGCCCCCGCCATGGCTCCGAAAGCCGACAAGGGGAAAGGCGTGAAGTCGGCCCAGGCGCAGCGGCTCGCGGCGCTGCGAAAGGAGCGGGCCATCTTCTCCCCCCAGCTCGACGCGAAGGAGCTGAGGGAGGGCTTATACCTCTTCTGGTCGACGGAGACGCGTGCGCATCCGTGCACGAAGGTACTCCCCGCCACCGCTTCGGAACTAGCCCCAACTAGGTACCCCTTCTTTGCACTTTTCTTCTATTGCGGGCTCTGCTCGCCCTTTTCTGAATTCTTCTGCGACATTATGAACACCTACGGGTTCCGCCTCCTTGATTTCACCCCCAACGCCGTTTGACCATGGCGGTTTCGCACACCTTTGCGAAAACTTTGTCGAGATCCACCCAAACGTAGCCCTCTTCCGCCACTTCTTCATGCCCCGCGTAGAGAGAGGGGAGCCGCTTGCCGGAGGGATTGCTTGGGTCTCCAGAGTCGGCAAGAAGGAGGCCTATCTGGAAGGAGAGCTCCGCAGCAAATGGGAGGAGTGGAGAGCCAATTGGTGTTGGATCGTAGAGGAGAACCCGCAGCCCTTCCTTCGATCGCCAGTCGCCAAACCCCAATAGTGCGCAGCAACGATTGGAGCAACTTGGCGCCAGAAGATGCTAGGTTGAAGATTGCTGTGACCCGGATCTTGCGCCTCAGGTTTGCCGGACTTACTGTAGGCGCAGTTGGCACAGATTTCCTTCGCCGCAGACGCTTCCCTTGCAGGAGAGGAGGAGACCTGCTTGGGAGTTCCAAAATGCAGCGGACATCATGAGGCTGCGCCGGGCCTCAACTGGAATTTCTTGTCTTGGAGTTGGATGCGATGCTGCTAGAGCTGTTCAAGAATGACCCCGATCACCCGAGTGGTTTAGGTTGCCGAGGGGGTCGTCCCATTGTGCAACAACTCTTCGCTCGACCGCATCCGTGCCATGATGTCGCGTTGTGCGATTCGCATGGGATCGTTCAACCTGGCAAGAGCCTTCCGGCGACATCGTCGGCGCGTTCTTCGACTGGTTGGAAGAAGTGCCGATTCGCCCGACGAGCGAAGAGGCTCACCCGCGACACCACCGACGAAGAGATGGTGCGCATTGCCACAAGGTTGGAGGAGGCGGCAGCTGCCGGCCGGGCGTCTTCGGGTACACCGTGGAGGAGGCAGATGCAGCAGAGGCGGCAAGCCTTGCCGGCGAAGGGAGTTCGCCGGTGAGGAAGACCTTGCGAACCGAGGTCGAAGTCGAGCGAACCAGCCGAGGGCGCTTCTTCCCCACTCATCCAGCGGCTTGCCGCAACGAAGCCTCCGGCTCGCCAAAGAGGCGTCTCCGCAAGGCCGAGACGAGACGGGCGGCAGACGGGCCCACATCCGCAGCGCCATGACGCGCTTCATCATGCAAGCGATGTTGCCGTGGGAGCACCCCACACCGCTGCGACAAGCTGGGCAGGATCCTCCCGAGCCACCGCCGACACCTCCGCCAAGCGGCCAAGAGAGCCCACTCCTCCGCCTCGCCGCACTAGAGGCGAGCCGAGTTTGATTTCTCCGCTCAGCTCCGAGGAGGAAGAAGAAGAGTAAGCTTCAATATTGTGCTTGTATTTCTTCAATTTTGTTGCTTCATCTTGAATCTGATTTGCTTCGTTCTGAACTCTTTCCTTTTTCAGGACGCTGGCCCAGAGAGCGGCGAAGAGAGCCAAGACCCCGGTGGTCGCTGTTGAGGACGATCCACCCGTGTGGCAACAGGAGGCGCTGGCTCTGAGACCCCCTTGCCGACCAGTAACCCTTCCTCAGAGCAGCCCCAAAGACAGCCCCTGAGTAAGTATGCGGTTTTCTCCCTTCTTGTTAGGTGTGCATGGGTGCTCCTTCTTCATTAATATCTGACTATTGGTTTGTGTAGGAGCAGAGCAGCCTCTTCAGGAGGGCCCGGAGGCCGCCCCCAAAATTCTATCTGCTTCGACTACGCCGCCAAGGGAGGATTCTCCGGTAAGGGAGCGCCCCCCGGCAAGGGAGACTACTCCGGCAAGGGACAGCACCAGTGATTCTCAAGTGGTCGAGACCATGGCTGCAGATCCCATTGCAGGTAATCATCTTGCGCGAAAATCTCCCTTGGGCTTGTTTTCTTCCGTTTTTCTTTTTGAACATTTGCTTGACTGTTCTTTCTTTGTCCGCCACAGAGCCGATGGAGACTGAGGTCGCCGGCGAGGAGGACGCGCGCGACAACACTGACGAAGCCGCCGTCATGGAAGAAGAGGCCGGCGTTGACGAGCCTGCCGGCGAGGAGGCCACCGAGGCTGCCGCCGCAGAAGCTGGCGAGGGGTTTGGCGATCGCACTGACGGCCCTGGGGCCGCAGGAGCGCCAGGCGCTACACCGACCGCCGACTCCCCCACCGCTGCTGCCGCAGATCAGTTCAAGAGCCTCACCGGCGCCTACTTGAAGGCCGGGCGACGGGCGCTCTTCATCCAACTCCACAGGCGTCCCGAGCTCAGGCGCCGGTCGAAGGAGAGACCTTCGACAGAGAGCTTCTCGCCTCTGCTGGGCTGACGCTGGTGGACGCGCCAAGCAGCAGCAGCGGCGAGTCTTGAGGAGGAGCAGCTGCTGAAGAAGCTGCTGTCGCTCTACCACGCCCAACAAGCCAATTTGGAGTACCGGGAAGCACTTGTCGCGAGGGCGGGAGTGGACATGGAGAAACACGCAGAAGAGCTCCGGGGCGCCAAGCAAGAAACTCTCCGGAACATAGCAGAAGAGCGGGAGCGACTTGCTGAAGAGCGCACAGCCTTCATCCTTGAGAAGGCTGAGGTCGAGGAGCAGCAAAGGCTTGCTGCCGAGAAGATATCTGTGCAAGAAAGCGAGTTGGCGCAGCGGAAGATCAATCTTGACAGCTATGAGGAAGAGCTTGTCGCGCGCGAGGAGTCATTTGGCAGGGCTCTTAAGGAAGCGAAGGATGCTGCCGCAGCCGCCGAGGCCGCCAAGAGAGAGTTGGAGACGAAGGTGGCGCAGCTGGAGGCCAGTCTCCTGAAGAGCGGCGAGGAGCTTGCTGCGCTCAAGCACGAAAGCGCGAGAAGGACGCTTACACTCTTGGCGAAGCTGCAGGGCCGTCTCGCCGATAGGGAGCAAGGAGCTCGACGCCGCCAAGGATTCCAAGGCAGACCTTGAGCTGAAATCGACCACCTCGATGCAGACTGGGACGGCGCCAAGGAGGCGGAGGTGAGCTGTTGGAGAAGATCAAGGCCAACGAGGAACTGGCCGGGCGAATGCTGTCGCCACCTGTGAGCGCCTCGAGGGAGAGTGTGGAGCATCGGACCGAAGGTCCGTGGATATCGCCGCCGCCATCCACAACGAGTTGATGGAGCTGGGGATGGTGGATCTTGGGTACTCCTCCGACGAGCACCTCCAACCCGGCGCCAAGCTTAGCTTATTCTTCAAGGGCGTGGTGACGGGTCTCCAGCGACTCCGGGAAGAGATCCCAAAGCAGCTGGCCGAGGAATCACGCCAGATCTGTGCAGGAGCCCTCCAGAAGGTGTTGATGAAGGTGGCCTTCCGCAATCCAGGCCTCAACCTCAACGGCGTCCTCCGATCCTTGCCGCCAGATGCCGACGTGGAGGCGCTCAAAGCCCTTGTCGCACCCAATGTGGACAAGGTGGGCAAGATCAAGCGGGTTGATGGCGACCGCGTAGACTAGGCCGCCAATTTTATCTTTCCCTTGTCGCTGTTGATCATGTTTAGAACAATTTATTAGATCTGCGACAAGTTATTTTGTAATATAACTCTATCTTAGGCGATGATTGCAATGTTATTTCCTTTACTTGATCCCTTCCTTTGTACGTTTTTGCCCTATGCTTTTAGGGAACTTGTCGGTGCACCTTTGTCATGGCGCCGAAAAGCGGAACGTCGGCAGCCTTCTTTGGCGGTGCCGCCTCCGACAAAGCAACCTTGTCGCGACTAGCCGCAGCTAACTTAAGTTGTTGAGCGGACTCGAAACAAAGTAAAGGGCGCGACTAGCCTCATGAAAGTTGGTTCCTCTGCGCACAGGTTTTCCGTACAAAGTACTATCGTTCGAGGAAGATAACTTAAAAATTTAAGAACTGATTGCTCAAACTTGGGTAACTTAGCTTTTCTGTCGTTTGCTTCCCGATAAGGCGAAACTTCCTCGAGCAACGCTTGGTCCATAGTATTATCTTCTCCTTCCCCCCTGGTTAACTTGTGTGCGAGGGAACCTTCCTTTCTTTGAGAAAAAGAGAAAGAAGAGAAAATAAAGTTATGGAGCCCAATGACTTGATATTGCTTACCGGGTGTGGTTCTTTGCACAAAGTGTTAGCCAAAACATGCAATAAAATGATGAAAGCACGAATTTGACAAGTTGTGCGCAACACATGAGCTTTACTTATGCACGGGATCTGCGTCCGGCTTTGTACAAAGGATTACATGCAACATCGGCAAGACTTGTACAAAAGGTGGTTGCCGGAACAGGTTCCGGCAACCGCGCCCTACGGGTAAAACTTACGAAGATGCTCAATGTTCCAGGTGTTGCTCACCGGAGTGCCATCTTCGGTCTCAAGGTGGACAGCGCCAGGCCTAGTGACTCGTTTCACCCGATAAGGGCCTTCCCACTTTGGCGTCAACTTGTTTGAATTCTTGGCGGACTGAACGCGCCGAAGAACAAGGTCGCCTTCCTCGAGACTTCTGGCACTAACTTTGCGGCTATGGTAGCGACGCAAAGCTTGCTGGTAACGAGCAGCTCGTACAGCGGCCTAAAGACGGTCCTCCTCAAGGAGCAGTGCGTCATCTTGTCGCAACTGCTCTTGCTCAAGCTCATCATAAGCGAGCACTCGAGGTGACCCGTGATACGAGTTCCGTGGGGAGAACTGCCTCGCTCCATAGACTAGAGCGAAAGGTGTCCGCCGTTGGCTCGATTTGGCGTCGTCTGATCGACCAAAGAACCACCGGCAGCTCCTCAATCCAGTTTCTTCCGCACTTGTGCAGCCTGCCGAAAGTCCTGGTCTTTGAGGCCGCGCAACACTTCAGCATTTGCCCTCTTCGCTTGACCGCTGCTTCTCGGATGAGCAATGTAAGCAAAGCAGACCTTGGCGCCAAGATCTTGGACGTCTTGCATGAAGGTGCGGCTCGTGAATTGCGTGCCGTTGTCGGTGATGATCCTGTTAGGGATTCCAAACGGCAAACAATCGACCAAGAACTTGATCGCCGACCGTGTCGCCACCTTCCTCATCGCTTCCACTTCCGGCCACTTTGTGAACTTGTCGATGGCGGCGCATAAGTACTCAAAGCCCCGATGGCTCGGGGAAGGGGCCGAGGATGTCGAGCCCCTGCATCGAAAATGGCCGTGATAAAGGGATCGTCTGGAGAGCTTGAGCTGGCTGGTGTATCTGCTTGGAATGGAACTGCACGCTTCACACTTGGTTACTTGTGCAGTTGCATCACGGAGGGTTGTCGGCTAGAAGAAACCTTGCCGTAAAGCTTTGCCGGCAAGTGCTCTTGCGCCAATGTGGTGACCACATATGCCTCCATGTATCTCGCCAACAGCTTTTGTCCATCTTCCGGCAAATACACTTCAATTTCACCCGTTGAGTCTTCTTACATGCAGTGTCATCGACAAACTGGTACATACTTGACTGCCGGGCTACTCTTTCAGCTTCTTCTTGCTCTTCGAGAAGTTCTCCTGTCTGAAGGAAATGGACAATCTGCTGTGCCCATGCTGGAGCTTGCGGCTCGACAACAAGGACTAAAGGCACATCTGCTGCTACGGGAACATCATCTTCTACGGCAAGAACTTGCGGCTCAGCCGGAGCTTGACGTTCCCCGGCAATCTTGCCGGAGCAAAACTTGTCGGGAGCGTCTGCTTCAACGAAACAAACCCTGGGGCTTGTCGGAGCAGACTGCCCCTCAGCTCTGTTGGTGTCGATCTTGGGGACCTTCTTGGCAGCGGCTTCGGGAAGCTCTGCCGAAAAATAGTCACCATAAATCAACTTCCTCTTCTTGCTCTGTCCAGTTGATGGTGTTACGGTTGGTTGAGTTAGCTTGAGCACAAAAATCCCTGGTTCCACGGGCAACTTAAGTGCAGCACACTTTGACAGGCCATCAGCAATATCATTCTGAGCTCTTGGAACATGTTCCATTTGTAGGCCGTCAAAGTGTTCTTATAGCTTTCTCACTTCATCAACGTAGGCTTCCATCAATGGACTCGATAATCTTTTGTTCACTTGGCGGACGACAAGCTGCGAATCGCCCTCGACAATAAGCTTCTTAATCCCAAGGTTCATCGCAATCCACGAGACCGCAAGCAAACCTTCATACTCTGCTGTATTGTTTGTTGCTTGCTCCTTGGGAAAATGCATTTGGACTATGTACTTGAGGTGCTCTCCGGTGGGTGCTATAAGCAGCACGCCAAAGACCGGGCGCCTTTGCAGCGAAGGCACCATCAAAATACATCAGCCACTCTTTGCTCGCTTCCTTGACAGGATGCTCGCTCTGGAATTTCTTCATCTTGCGTTGGGGTCCATTCCGCTATGAACTCTGCCAATGCTCGCTTTGGATAGTTGATGTGCTTTCAAACTTGAGGCCAAAGCTTGACAGTTCCAAAGTGCCCACTTGACAATCCTGCCTGCCGCTTGGATTTTGCAAGATCCTCTTCAGCCGGAAAGCGAGTGACGATCGTTATCTCATGTGCTTGGAAGTAATGGTGCAGCTTTCTCGAGGCCATGAGGAGGCCGAAAAGCAATTTCGCACACCGTAGTACCTTGACCTAGCCCCCGCAGAAGGGAACCGACAAAGTAAATCAAGGCGCCGCACCATCCTTTTTCTCAGATCTCGCTTGCATCTGCGCAGATCCGTCCTTGTCGGGACCAGAGCTTGTCGGTGAAGCCCCCGCTTGTCGCTGGATGTGTCTGCCGTGGTTGCTACTCATCGTCCGCCTCCCTCTCCGCTACTAACGCAGCACTAACCACTTGATTGGTTGCCGCTATATATAGCAGCAACTTCTCTTGTGGCTTAGGTGTGACAAGTATTGGAGTGGAGGACAGGTACCTCTTTAAGTCCTGCAGCGCAGCCTCCGCTTCGGGAGTCCATTTCATTGGACCTGCCTTTTTCAAGATCTTGAAAAATGGCAAGGCGTGTTCAGCAGACCCAGAGATAAACCCGTTGAGAGCAGCCACGCAACCGGCAAGTCTTCGTACATCCTTGACGCGCTTTGGTGCTTCAATCTGCTCTATGGCCTTGATCTTGTCGGTATTGGCTTCATTCCCCGCTGAGACACGAAGAACCCGAGAAGCTTGCCGGAAGGGACTCCAAACACGCACTTCTCGGGGTTGAGCTTGAGGTTGATCTTGTGCAGATTTGCAAAGGTCTCATCCAAATCTTGAACCAGAGTTGCTTTGTCCTTGCTCTTGACCACTATGTCATCCATGTAGGCTTCTACATTTACGTGCATTTGCGGCTCAAAAGCGCCATGGACTACTCTTGCAAACGTTGAACCAGCATTCTTTAAACCGAAAGGCATCCGTATGAAACAAAGATGTGCCACATGGAGTAATGAATGCGGTTTTCCTCATCCTCTTACGCCATGAAGATCTGATGATATCCTGAGTATGCATCAAGAAATGAAAGCAAATCACATCCAGCCGTGGAGTCAACAATCTGGTCGATGCGCGGCAAGGGAAACGGGTCTTTGGGACAAGCTTTATTAACATCTGTGAAGTCAATACAAAGTCTCCATTTCCCATTTGCCTTGCGCACAACTACAGGATTGGCCAACCACGTAGGATGGAGCACTCCTCAGACAAGGCATGCTGCTACCAATGTATTGATATATTCTGTGATGAAATCTTGGCGCTCCACCGCTCGCTTCGACTTTCTCGCTTGTGACGGCGTCACAAGATGAGGACAAACGGCAAGACGGTGCTTAATTACTTTCACAGGAACACCGGGGATGTCGACGGTTGCCATGCAAACACGCCGACGTTTCGCCCGCAGAAAGCAACGAGCGCCGCCTTCCTATTTAGGGTCGAGAGAGGCACTGATGGTGAAGGTACCACCAGTGCCGTCCTCCTTGGCGGACACCTTCTTGGTCTTTGGCGGAGCTGCCATCTTCTTCTTGCACTTGCCGGTGGAGCTCAATGGTGCGTCCTCGACGGTAGCGCAGCACTCCGAAGAGGTGCGCTTGCCGGAGTGGGCATCAGAGCTCTTGCCGGACTTGGACTTGGTCTTCTTCCCCCAGGGAGCTTCAGCCGCAAGTGTTTTGCTTTCGTCGTCATTCCGCTTCCCGGTAGATCTTGTCGGCATAGATAAGAGCATCCTTCTTGTCGCCATGGATGTAGATGATGCTCATCGGGCCTGGCATCTTGAGTAAGTTGTATGCATAATGAGAGGCTGCCATGAACTTAGCGAGTCGATTTGCCAAGTATCCCATTGTAAGGCAATGGGAAATCGACAACGTCGAATGTGACCCTCTCGATCCTAAAGTTCAGCTCGCTGCCAAATGTTACCGCAACGTGATCTTCCCTTCGCTTGCTCCTTCCCGGATTGATTCCTTGAATGTGCCAGGTCTTCGAGCTCACCGCCGAGGATCTGAAGCTTCCGGAGTACCGCGGAGGAGATCAGGATTAAGCCGGCCCCGCCGTCAACTAGCATCTTGGTGACCTTGAGGTTGCGGATGGTTGGTGAGACCAACATCGGCAAGCACCCGACCGCAGTTATGCGATCAGGGTGGTCCTCAATATCAAAGATGATAGGTGTGCTAGACCACTTCAGAGGCTTGCGTGACTCTACGGATGGTTCGGCTGCATTAACTTCCCGCATCCACTGCTTGAGTTGGCGGTGGGAAGTATGCAGGGAAGCACCTCCGTCAACACAGAGGACCTCTGTAGCTTTCTGAAACTCCTGCTCATCGGTCTCGTCGTCTTCCATATCTTCATCGTCGTCATCTTCATCCTTGTCGCGGCCGCGGGGAGGTCTGTCTCCTTGCCGCTGCTTGGCCTTGCCGCGACGTCCTCCCCGGCCGGGACGTTTCTTGCTGACTCCTCCAGCACCTTCTTGGGCCTTCTCCTTGTCGCGCCGCAGACTCAGCCTTCTGCTGTTCAACAAGCTGCTCGACCTTCTTGCAGCTCTGGAGGTCATGGCCCTTGGTGCGGTGGATCTTGCAAGATCGCTTGCCGGAGCCGCCCCGCTTGTCGGCGGCCGCCACAGATCGGTGGTTGGCGTCGCCGGCAACCTCCTTGCCGGAGCCACCAGCCTTGGCGTTCTTGTCGCCACCTCCGCTTGCGGACTGCTCAACAGCTAGCACTTCTCCGCCTTTCTTCTTCTGTTGCCCGCTGCCGGCTCTTCTTTGCCGGAGCGGTATCCTCACCGCCGATCCTGCTTCGCATTCTCTCCCGAGTCTCCTCCTTCCTCAAAGACGTGCACACTTGTCGGCCAAGGCATACAGCTCACCGACGTCCTTGACTTTGCACATCGCCATCTCCTCCTCATCCTGCAGTTCCGCGACGTTACGATGAAACGCTACCGATCACCGCGGCGGGGTGGACATCTCGATGTTGTAGTGCACACGACTGAATCTCTGAATGAACTTGCGCAGGGACTCTCCTTCCTTCTGGGCGAGCAGATGAAGGTCACTTTCTTGGCCATGAGGCTTGTGGCCGCGTGTGAAGGCGCCAACAAACTGATGGCATAGATCTGCCGAAGAAGATATGGAGTTGTCCGGCAAGTGCATGAGCCAGGACCTGACGTTGGGCTTGAGTACCAGCGGGAAGTAGTTGGCGAGGATCTTGTCGTCTCGCCCGCAGCTTGCACCGCGATGGTGTAGATGCCGAGGAACTCCGACGGATGCATCCCGCCATCGTACTTCTCCGCACGTCTGGCTTGAAATTCTTCTTGCTGGGCCACTGGAATTGCCGCAGCTCACGAGTGAACGCAGGGCAACCTACCGCGTACGGCAAGTCGCCTCGTTCCCCTGGCGCATGCATATCGACAGAAGGCCCAGCGCGCTGGTCTGACTGATGCCGCGCTTCTCTTCAGCGCTCGATGCGAGTTCGAGCGTCTTCTTGTTGTCGTTCATGAAGAACTTGGCGCTGATCGCGGTCGAGCTCGTGGATCCGATGACGCAGTGGAGTCGCTGTCGAGGTGGATCCGGCGAGTCGGCGATCTTGGCCTTCGGGGTGGAGAGTGCATGGTGGTTGCACCTCCACAAGTCTCGTCGCCACCGGCTCGTGCCTTGTCGTCTTGCCGCGGCAATGATGTAGTTGGTTGCCGCGGAGCGTCGCCGTTGGCAAAGCCGATGAGACTCTGGATGGTGGCCCTCCATTCATCGACCTTGTCGGCCGTTGGAGGGTAATCGAGGAGCAGCTAAGCTCTCGCTAGAGCTTCTGCTGGAGTAGTGGGTGGCAATGGTGAACGGTGCGAGGAGCGGGATATTCTCGGACTTCTAACTATGTTAGAAGGAGCAGCATCCCGTCCAGGCGACCGTATCTCGCTCGTGCCAGCATGTTGGCGTGCACGCTGGTCTTAAGGGTCTCGAGATCCTCCAGCTCGGTCTTGATCCAACGAGCGAATGGTATTGTGAATACCATAACGCTGTTGGTCCCGCGGCTCCGGAGATGGGCGCGGGGCATGTGCGGACGCCGAAGTTTGCGCGGCCTTGTCCTTGGACTTGGCAGCGTCACGAACTCCTTCGCCGGCGCCCGTTCTTCCGCTAGCGTCTGCTCCACCACCCGTTTGCTCCGGTGATGGTGGGTACGACGCGGACGGGCTCGCTGCCGCCAAGCCTTCTTCTTCGGTGGCATGTTGATGAAGATGTTGAAGATGATGAAGATGTTGCTCGTGTGAACACCGGATCAGGTTCACACAGCCTCGACGCCTTCTGGCGCGCCAAAGATGTCGGGAGGCTGATCGGACCCACGAACACCTATGGGACCCGGCGGGCGAGTCCCCTTTGGTTCGGAGGGGGCGGAGATCGCACGAAGAGCGGATCGAGGCGGCACACGAGCAGTTTACCCAGCTTCGGTGCTCTCCGGAGAGATAACACTCTACCGCTGCTTGTCCGATTGTATTGTGTTCTTGCTAAGGAGCCGATGAGAGCTACAAGACCTAGCATGAGTGTTCTCTGGTTACGTTAGATCGAACCCCCTCTCGTTGCGCATGGGCCTCCTTTTATATGCACAAAGGGGCTCCGGCTGGTGGCAACGTAGATGAGGGTACAAATGGAAAAATAGTAGTTGGTACACCTACTTGTACAAAGGTACGATTGTACTCTACCTAACCTCGACGGCAAGGGACAAAAGCATTAAATGCCCACATCGCCGCCTAAACAAAGGCAACAGGGACCGTCAGAGTGCCACCGCCGCCACGATGGCAAGCTTGTCGGGCCGCTTATCGCTGCTCCCGGCTGGCTGCACAGCCTCTTGACACACGAGCGCATGGAATGGTCTCATGGCGACACGTTGGTGGATGAGCTGGAGCGGAGATGAAGAGAGGTTGCCTGCCGCGGCAAGTGCCTTGCCGCGGCTGAATCCTTGTCGCGTCCGGAGGCTTGTCGCTCTCCGAGCCTTCCCGGCAAGCTCCTCTTGTCGGGGTCTTGTCTTCTGCGTGCCTCGAGTGGCCTTCCCGGCAAGCTCCTCTTGCCGGGGCCTTGTCTTCTTGGTTAAATACTTTGTTCTTGAATGGCCCCAAAGGAACCACGGAGGATCTTGGCGGTGACCTGGCAAGCCTTGCTGCTGGGTGTCAGAATCGCTGCGTGCACGAGTTCGGGATACTAGGGTACCCCTACTCTAGTACACCGACAGTGGGGGCCTAGCGCGGCCCAACTTCATCAGCTCAAGCTCAAGACCCTCGCGAGGGGCCAAGCCTCGTGGGGCGGACGACAGGAACCTTCCTCAGGAGCAGCCTCGTCAGGCAGGCTCATGAGGAGGCGGAGAGATCAAGGAAGGGTACCTCACGAGGGTGCCCCGTGACGCAAGCCATTACGATCGAGATCGGGCGGGCGCCAGGCGGGCGCCAGCCTGCGTAGTGTCCTCGTTTCCCCTTCGGTGCAAAGGAGGCAAGCACAGGCCAAGGCATCAGGCAAAGGTTACCGCTTCGGTGCAACAAGACCAAGACTAGTAGAGCGGCAGGACGGAGGTCATCGTGGAGCCCAGGATGGCGTCACCGTCAGAGCCTTTGGCAGCCGAAGACCAACTTTAGTCAGGATAAGTGTACTAGAAGTTCCCCTTCAAAATGGCCAATTGTTGGCGCCCTTCCCGCTCATTATTTGGCAAGAGGCCCAGGGCCTCCCTCTATAAATAGGACTAGCCACCACAGAGAGAAGGAGAGGTCGAACCCACTAGAGAGAGAGAAGCGACTGGAATCACCCAAGAAGTCCATCGCACCAGCTCAAGAACAGCCCCTCGCGAGGCTGTTCTTCCTTTGTACCGTTTTTCATCAGCCCCGGAGGCAATCCACCACACCACACACTGGAGTAGGGTATTACACCACAACGGTGGCCCGAACCAGTATAAATCTTGTGTCTCTTGTGCCGTTCATCGTTCCTAGTTTAGGTCCCTTGCAAGCCATTAACGCGTGAGCTGGTAGGGGAAAAGATCTTCGCGCGCACCCCATAGTTCGAACCTCAAGGGTCTCCCGAAACCCGAATCGACATTTTGGCACGCCTGTAGGTGCGCGGAATCTTTCTTCCGCTGGTCGCGTGTGATCTTCTCATCATGTCCATAGTCTGACGCCGCTGGCCCAGCGCTGAAGCGTCGGGTTGCTTTCGCGCCGAAGTCGCCCGGACGGGTTCTGCCGGCGGACGCCTGTCGTTGCTCCTCGCCGCCGCCGCTAACGCCCCCACCGGCGGGCGGGAACGGTAGCTGTTAGGGAGCTGCGCGACCTCTACCTCGCCCATCGCACCGGGCCGGCGCCCCCGGTCGTCGCAGCTCTCCTGGGCGGCTCACTGGCGCCACCTTCGATCCGCCACATCAAGCCATTCACCCGCCGGATCGCCACTGCCTCTAAGCGCCAGGGAACTCCGCAGGGCTCGGTGGCGCCCGAGGCCGACCTGCTCTTCAACTCGGACAATCACCCCTCCAACCCCGCCGGTTCGGGTGCGCTTCCGATGCTGTGCACCCCCACCATCTGCAAAGTGGCTATCACCAGGACCCTCATCGACGGCGGAGCCGGCCTCAGCATGCTCTCTGTGGAGGCCTTCAGCCTCCTCCATGTGCCACCAGAGCGGCTCCAGCCCAGCAGGCCTTTTTCAGGAGTCGGAGCCGATTCCACTGCCTCCCTGGGACAAATTCGCCTCCCGGTGACCTTCGGCACTGGGCGACAACTTCCGCCAGAGCTGATTGACTCGACATCGCCCCCATCGGCCTCCCCTACAACGCCATCCTCGGCTACCCGGCCTTGGCCGGTTCATGGCAAGAACTCACCCGCGTACAACCTCATGAACATGCCCGGAGCAGCGGGCGTCCTTACCGTGTCGAAACACCAGAGATGCACTGCAGCGCTCAAGCTTGTTTTCATATGGCCAAGCGGCATGGCTCACAATAGCCGACGCCCCGAGCCCAAGGGGGCTGTGCCGTCCAAGAAGAAGCAGCTGTTCACTCAAAACAAAGCGGAAACCAAGCAGTGTACTACCAACGAGGACGGGTCCATCGACGCCACCTTCACCATAGGTGCAAACCTCGAACCCAAGCAGGAGGAGGCCTTGGTGAAGTTCCTGCGTGCAAACAAGAAGGTGTTCGCGTGGGGACCTGATCAGTTGGCGGGGGTCCCGAGGGGCGTGATGGAGCATCACCTCAACGTGTGCCCCAACGTTGAAAGTGCAACTATCCCTAGGTGGTTTTCGTAATTCATAACAACATATAGCTCATTGAGCTAATGCTATTCCAAGACAAATATTTCAGGAAAGCTCAATGAATGGCATGGCATGGATGATGAAAGTGGATCCCTCAAAATATCAAGGACAAAGGATTGGCTCAAGCTCAAAAGCTCAAGACTCTAAATTTTACATTTTCATGATCCAAGATCACATTGAGTCTATAGGAAAAGCCAATACTATCAAGGAGGGATGAGGTGTTGCTTAATGAGCCTCTTGCTTCATGTGCTTAGTGATATGCTCCAAAACCCTCCACTACTTTCTCACATCCACATATGACCTAAACCTAAAGTCAAACTCGGCCCTACCGATTCTTTCTATCCGACGCCACCGAGTTCAAATGTCATAGTCACTGCCACAAACCCTAGGCAAATCGGTCACGCCGATAGTGAGCTCGGTCTCACCGAGATGGGATTGTAATCTATCTGTTTCCCTTCATAATGTTTCGGTCCCACCGAGATGAGCGATCGGTCCCACCGAGATGAGCGATCGGTCCCACCGAGATTGCAATGTAAACTCTCTGTTTCCCTTTTGTAACATTTCGGTCTCACCGAAATGAGCGAATCGGTCCCACCGAGTTTACCTGACCAACTCTCTGGTTAGCTTATTACCAAAATCGGTCCCACCGAGTTTGTGTAATCGGTCTCACCGACATGGGATTGTAATCTCTCTGTTTCCCTTCGTAACGTTTCGGTCTAACCGAAGTGAGCGATCGGTCCCACCGAGATTGCGATGTAAACTCTCTGTTTCCCTTTCGTAACTTTTCGGTCTCACCGAAAGAGTGAATCAGTCCCACCGAGTTTACCTGACCAACTCTCGGTTAGCTAATTACCAAAATTGGTCTCACCGAGTTTGTGTAATAGGTCTAACCGAGATTACATTATGCCCTAACCCTAACCATATCGGTCCTACCGAGTTGCATGTCAGTCCCACCGAAAACCCTAACGGTCACTAGGTTTACTGGATCGGTCTGACCGAGTTTGTTGATTCGGTCCCACCGAGTTTGGTAAATTATGTGTAACGGTTAGATTTTGTGTGGAGGCTATATATACCCCTCCACCTCCTCTTCATCATGGAGAGAGCCATCAGAACAAACCTACACTTCCAACTTACCAGTTCTGAGAGAGAACCACCTACTCATGTGTTGAGGCCAAGATATTCCATTCCAACCATATGAATATTGATCTCTAGCCTTCTCCAAGTTGCTTTCCACTCAAATCTTCTTTCCACCAAATCCAAATCCTGTGAGAGAGAGTTGAGTGTTGGGGAGACTATCATTTGAAGCACAAGAGCGAGGAGTTCATCATCAACACACCATTTGTTACTTCTTGGAGAGTGGTGTCTCCTAGATTGGCTAGGTGTCACTTGGGAGCCTCCGACAAGATTGTGGAGTTGAACCAAGGAGTTTGTAAGGGCAAGGAGATCGCCTACTTCGTGAAGATCTACCGCTAGTGAGGCAAGTCCTTCGTATGGCGATGGCCATGGTTGGATAGACAAGGTTGCTTCTTCGTGGACCCTTCGTGGGTGGAGCCCTCCGTGGACTCGCAAGAACTGCTACCCTTCGTGGGTTGAAGTCTCCATCAACGTGGATGTACGATAGCACCACCTATCGGAACCACGAGAAAAACATTCGTGTCTCCAATTGCGTTTGAATCCTCCAAACCCTTCCCTTTACATTCTTGCAAGTTGCATGCTTTATTTTCCGCTACCTATATACTCTTTGCATGCTTGCTTGAATTGCGTGAAGATTGCTTGACTTGCTTAAAGATAGCTAAAATCTGCCAAAGTCTAAAATTGGGAAAAGGTTAAGTTTTTAATTCCTCAAGTAGTCTAATCACCCCCCCCCCCTCTAGACATACTTCAAGGTCCTACAAACGTGCGCCCCGTGAAGCAGAAGGCAAGGTGACAGTCCACAGAGAAACAAGCTTTTATCGTCCAAGAGACCCGCAAGCTAGAGGCAGCAGGGTTATTCGCGAGGTCCGCTAATTCGGACTGGCTGGCCAACCCAGTTGTCGTGCCAAAAAAGGGGGGAAGGAACGTATGTGTGTCGACTTCACCAACCTCAACAAGGACTGCCCATAGGATCCATTTCCGCTTCCTCGCATTGACCAGATCGTCGACTCCGCCGCCGAGTGTGACCTGTTGTGCTTCTGGATGCCTTCTCGAATATCACCAGATCAAGATGGCGGTAGAAGACGTGGAAAACGGCTTTCTGACCCCGTGTGGAGTGTACTGCTATACCTGCATGTCGTTTGGAGTTGCATAGCTGGCGCAACCTTTCGAAGGGCGATGCACATCGCCTGGGCGACAAACGGGAGGAATGCTATATGCGTCGTCGATGACATTGTAGTGAAGTCTCGGGAGGTGAAAACCCTGATATAGGACTTGGAAGAAACCTTTGCGAGCCTCGATAAAGTGGACCTGCGGCTCAACCCGGAGAAGTGCGTATTTGGAGTCCCCTCGGGCAAGCTCCTGGGTTTCCTTGTGTCCCATAGGGGCATCGAGGCCAACCCGGAAAAGGTCAAAGCAGTCGAAGACATGAGCCCGTCAAAGACCCTCAGAGAAATGCAGAAACTCACCGGGCGCGTGACCGCGCTAGGACGCTTCATCTCCAAGCTGGGGGAACGAGCACTGCCATTCTTCAAGCTAATGAAGAAGAAGGGCCCCTTTGAATGGACTGAAGAGGCCGACAAGGCATTCCAAGAACTCAAGAGGTACCTTACCAGCCCTCCGGTGATGGTAGCTCCGTGTCCTCGGGAGCCTCGGTGTTTCTACCTCGCGGCCACCCCTACTCCGCCAAGAGCCCCTGGTAGCGGTCAGGAGGAGCATCGAGGCCAGGTCAGAATCGCCCTTCCAGGCAGAGCGAAGCGAAGCCAAGGGAGCCTCACAAAGACCGCGGCTGCAGCCGAAGGGGATCAGCCGCAGCAGGAAAGCGCGCCTGGAGCAGAAGAGGCCCCACCAAGCGACCAGGCGCTGGGGGCTCCGCCGTCTCGGGAGGCACCCCAACCTATGGAGGACGCGAACAGCGCCAGCGCTCATAGCCTCGTCGAGCACCCCGTGTACTTCGTCCGCACGGTGCTACGGGACGCGAGGGAGCGGTACCCCATGCCCCAAAAACTCCTCCTCGCGCTATTAGTAGCCTCAAGCAAGCTGCGGCACTACTTCCAAGGTCATCCCATCAAGGTCGTCTCAGCATACCCTCTGGAGAGGGTGCTCAAGAGCCCCAACTCAGCTGGAAGAGTCACCGAGTGGAACATCGAACTGCAAGCGTTTCAGCTAGAATTCAGCACAACCAGAGTCATCAAGGGGGCGCATTGGCAGATTTCGTGGTAGAATGGACGGAGGCACCCGGCCTCGAAGCAGGCAAAGACCGATCACTTTCTCCGGGGAGCGAGGCACCGGACGGCTGTGTCGGTGTTCTGGGAACGGGGGTCCCCAGACTTGCCTGCCTGCGGCCTGCGGCGTGGCTCAAGGGGTGGCCCAGCAAGGCCCATCTTCATCAGCACAAGCTCAAGACCCTTGCGAGGGGCCAAGCCTCGCGGGGAGGACGACAGGGAGCTTCCTTAGGCACGGCCCCGTCAGGCTAGCTCGCGAGGAGGTGGAGAGATAAAGGCGGGGTACCTCACGAGGTGCCCATGACGCAAGCCATGATGACCAAGGGCGCCCGAGCGCCAGCCGCCAGTTGTCCTCCTTTCCTCTTTGGTGCAAAGGAGCAAGCGCGAGCAAGAGTATCAAGCAAAGGCATCCGTTTGGTGCAACAAGACCAAGACCGCTGTAACGGCAGGAAGGAAGTCATCGTGGAACCCAAGCCGGGCGTCACCACCGTGAGCCTTTGACAGGCAAGGACCAACTTTAGTCAGGATAAGTGTACTAGATGTTCCCCTTCAAAATGGCCAATTGTTGGCGCCCTTCCCGCTCAATATTTGGGGAGAGTCCCAGGGCCTCCGCCTATAAATAGGACTAGCCACCCACAGGGTAGAGGCATCCGCATCGGCATCGAGAGAGAGGATCCAGCATCTGGGATCAGCAGAGAGAGAGAGCGACTGAACTCCCCCTAGCAGTTCATCGCACCAGCCAAGAATAGACCCTCGCGAGGCTGTTCTTCCTTGTATTGTTCATCATCAGCCCAAGAGGCAATCCACCACACCACAAACTAGAGTAGGGTATTACACCACAATGGTGGCCCGAACTAGTATAAACCTTGTGTCTCTTGTGTTGTTCCTTTCATAGTTTAGATCCTAGCGAGGCGAGGTGCAGGTCGGTAGAGGGCGAGATCTCCACGCCAGCACCCCAAGTGTTCGAATCCTAGAGGGTCTGCCGGAACCCGAATCCGACATTTGGCGCGCCCGGTAGGGGTGCGCCGCAATTGCCTTCCGCCGCCTGTTTCTTCGCCGATCATCTGCGTCCATGTCGACGCTGTCGGGCTCAAGGCCGGCGCCGAGCCGCTCTTGCTTCCTTGTCGCCCAGTGACGGCCCCGCCGGGCGTCAGCTTCGCTGCTCCCTTGCCGCCAGCTAACACCGCCACCGCCCGGCGGGGAACAAGCAGCAAGCATCGCCCCAAGATTCCATCCGTGAGGCGAGGCGGCCGTCTTTGCTACTCCCTCACTGCGCCCAAGCTGGTTCTTTCGTCTCGCGGCGCTCCGCTACCATGGAGGCTCGAGCTGCACTCATCGCGGCAAAGCGAAGCTCCTGCGCTATCGCTGTCGGCACGACGTCTCACGAAGAGTGGATCGACCGGCGTCGCCGAAGCTCATTCGCGCCAGCGGGGGCTCCCCGCGCCGCCCTTCACAGACCGTGCCCCACCCTGTCGCGGGCGATGAAGCCTCCGGGCGCCAGCCGCCCCCCTCAAGAAGGCGCCTTGGCCCCAAAGCGCGTGGCACTGGGCGGAACCCACTCCATCCGGGCGCCAACAAAGCAAGAGCAGAGCTGTCAAGAGGTCACTCGCCCCAAGAAGCTGCCCGAGTGCTCCTCGCACCGCTCGCCACGACCACGCCTCGCTTCCAAAGACGCCAAGACCTCAGCGCTGCTCCTAGTCAGAAGCGCATGGGGACCCGCAAGACCAGGCTCTTCGTCACCAAAGGCCTCCCGTGGCCACGCAGTCGCTGTCGCTTTCACCGCCGAGGCTGCGCAGCGTCATGCTGCGTGGCCCGGCAAGTTCAAGCTGCACCTGCCTCCTCGCCACGATGGAACGGCCGACCCTGCGGAGTTCCTCCAGCTCTACGAAGCTGGGCATCGAAGCTCCGCCAACGGGAACGAGAAGGTCATGGCGAACTGGTTTCCATGGCACTCAAGGACGGAGCCCGCACTGCCCTCGAACTGCTCTTGGCACAATCCCCTCCTGGGACGAGATGCGCACCCGCTTCATCGCCAACTTCCAAGGTACTCGCGACCAGCCTCCTGCCGTGAGCGACATGCGCCGCATCAAACAGCAACCAGGGGAGACCCTGCAGAAGTACATCCAGCGCTTCAACAACGCACGCCCCAAGATTCCCAAGGTGACCAAGGAGGCCATCATCTCTACCTTCTCCGACGGTGTGCGTGACGTCAAGATGAAGGAGGAGCTGGCGATGCATGAAGATCTGTGCACTTCCTTGGAGCTGTTCAACTTGGCGACCAAGTGCGCCAGGCTGAGGAAGGGCGCCTTTCCCTCCTCGAGCTGCCAGCCACGTACTCCGTAAGAGAAGAAATCCAAGGCCAAGGACGTGAAGCGCAAGGCTGCCGTGCTCAGCTGCGTAACCAGACACCAAGCGGGGCAGAGATCAGCCCGAGTCTTCCAAGGGCAGCCGGTACTGTGTGTACCACGACCTCCACACCCACAACACCAATGAATGTCAAGAGCTCTGGGCCGTGTGAGAAGGGAGGATCGGCGGGCGCCCCGACCGCAATGATCGAGGCTACGGCCGAGGAGGAGGAAGGAACGCATGACGCTGGGAAGACCGAGGCCCTCGCCAAGGGTGGCGCGACCGACCTCGCGAGGGTCGCTGGCAGGATCAGCCCCGCGAGGGAGACTGGAGGGATCAGCCTCGCGAGGATCACCCGCAAGGAAACGCAGGCCTCCCTCCTCTGCCGCCGCAGCCAAGGAGAAACGAGGACCATCATCGTCGGGATTTGAGGGGGGCTGGGGGCTTCAGAGCCGGCCATGATCGCTTGCATCCCGGGCGGAGCTCAAGCCCAAGCCTCCCAACGCATCTTCAAGCAGTTCGCCCGCTGAAGTGAATGCAGTCCTCCCAAGCTCAAGCCACGCGCCCTCTCGGGTGGTCAGCGTCGCCATCACGCTCAAAGCTCGGCGGATCAGCTCAAGTGCTTGTGCAGCCACAACAGAGTCCTCCCGATGCTTTGTTCCCCAATCATCGCTAACGTGCAAGTCACCAGACCCTCATCAACGGCGGAGCAGGGCTCAATGTCCTGTCCGTAGAGACATTCAACAATCTCCAAGTGCCTTACAATCAGCTTCAGCCAACCAAGCCTTTCTCCGGAGTCACCGATGGCTCCACGGTTCCGATTGGGCAGGTCCGCCTCCCTGTCACCTTCGGGGCGCGCGACAACTACCGCACCGAGCTCATCGACTTCGATGTCGCCCACATTCGCCTTCCATACAATGCCATCCTCGGGTACCCAGCTCTGGCCAAGTTCATGGTCGTGACTCATCACGGCTACAACGTCCTCAAGATGCCAGGAAGCGGCGGAGTCATCACGGTGCCTTGTGAAGAGAGAGACGCAGTGTGCTCCCTGGAGCGAGCCTTTCAAGCCGCATCACTTGAAGACCCAGATCGCATGAGCGTGAGGCTCCCTGAGACTGCTCCCAAGAAGAAGAAGACATCGCCAGGCCCGACCCCTCGGGAGGCAGGCCCCTCAGGGTTCGCGCCTGCTTAGGGGGCACCTCCTACTGTCGCATAGGAAGGCACGCCCAGCGCCCTCCTCGAGCACGGCTTGGGGGCTCTCTCCTGGAGGGCCACCGACCTTGCTAAGGTCACGAGGGAGGCGCTTGAGCACCACTTGGAGGCGTGCTTCAAAGCACGTTTCCCTCAGGAAGGAGCAAGGCAAGGAGGGCCAAACCCTCAGGAGTTCGTCAGTCAGATCACGCAAGAGTTGCAGGAGTCAAGAGTCATGAGTGGCAGCCGCCGCTTACCCGCCGTAGATCCCCATCCAGGCGAGGATGGTGGGCTGCGCGTGCACGACATCCTGTGGCTCAACCGAGCCGCCTCTCAGAGCGCTTTCCCCTCACGCTGGGCGCCATGGTCCACCCCACAGCTACATTCGCATGCCCTACGGCATGCCGAACGCGGCCGCCACCTACCAGCGCCTCATGAGGAGCATCCTGGAGGCTCAAGAGGCCAGGCGTTCTGCAGTCCTGGCGGAGATGGAGATGGTCCACGAGGAGCCACCAGCGCCTCCGGTGCCTCCCGAGGTTCCTGGGCCTGGGGGCTCGTGAAGATCGGCTTCCACAGCCCACGACGTCCGCTACTTCAACATCCTTTCGTCTTCAAGGTTATCAGGTGAGATCCTTCAAGTTTCATTTTCAGCTGGGAGCTCCCCCCAGGGCTGCATTATTCCCAGGCCGCATGGGTTCGTCCCTGCGGCGTGTATCCCCTTTACTTCATGTTCCTAGCTTACTTTGTTGGGGGCGCCCCTCGGGCTGCATCATCCCCAAGTCGCTCGGGCCAGACTCAGCGGCATGTACCCCTGTTGCGTTTATTCCAGGTCATGTGTTCGACCCATCATGATTGTTATTTGATGCATGTCCACGGCACCCCTTCTTCCTTCATGTCGGCCGCTTGCACGTTAAAGGGGGGGTACCTGAGCATCGCGACTCAGGGCTCCTACTGGCTCTCCAGCCCTCACCCTCTGGCCTTGTCCATGGCATCGCGACCTGGCATACCAGCGACGGCTGAGACCAGCTCGAGGGCCGGGACCCGAGGACTTAGAGCATCGGCATCTAACCAAATTTGCAGGAACACATCACAAGTTAAGGCCCAGTGCCAGGCGCAACCCGCCTTGAGGTAGGGCCCTGTGAGTCCCGCGTTGGCTCACGGGCGCCCAGATACACCTCGTCAGGCCTTCAGTGCCTCGTCACCTCTCCTAGGCAACCCACGGCTGACCGTCGCTTGTCATAGCGGACTCCTGTTCTTTTTGTGGTGAGCCTGCAGGATCCCTTCAAGGCGCAGCGCCAGGCGAGGCCCTCACGGCATCTTCTTCACTCTCGCCCACGCGAACCGCTTGCACGTTAAAGGGGGGTACCTGAGCATCGCGACTCATGGGCTCCTACTGGCTCTCCAGCCCTCACCCTCTGGCCTTGTCCACGGCACCACGACACAGCATACCAAAGAACGGCTGAGACCCGCTCGAGGGCCGGGACCCGAGGACGTAGAGCAGAAAGGGGAGCAAAGGCGAGAGGGAAGAGGCACGCGGGGACCTCGTCAGGCAACCCCCCGCTTGCCGATGCGCGGACCTAGCGTCGCACCAGGAAGTGGTTCCTGACTCTCGAGATAAGTCATCCTCCGGAAACACTAGCTATCGCAGCATCGTCCCCGCACCCAATGCAATCCTGTGTTAGCAACGTCGCGCTCCTTTCTCACCGGACGATGGGTGCTTGAGCGCTAAAGGGGACCTCCTGAGCATCGCGACTCAGGGGCTCTTACTGGACCCCGGGCCGCTCACCTCCTGGCCTTGACCACGGCATCGCGACCTGGCATACCAGCGACGGCTGAAGCCTGCCTTGGGACCGGGACCTGTTGGCGCAGAGCACCAAGCCCTCGTGAGGTTCGAAAGGAAGAACTAAGCTAAGACGGAATGAGCATCTCGCACTACTTCATGGCAAGGACTATATTAACAAACAGAACCAGATGCACCTTACAAGCCCTCACGGGGCGCGCTTTTCGATTCCTCGAAGGGAACAGATCCTAAAGAATTCTAACTACACGTGCCCCCGCAAGAGACGCCATCATCAACAGTGGGCCGCCGGGCACCGGCGCCAACCTCATCCAGATCAGAGGCGGCGGCGGCCTGCATGCCCGCCCTGCTCCGAGAGCGGCGCAGGCTCGAGATCTCGTGGTTGTCGTCGCTCGTCTCCAGAGTCGCGAAGAGCTCGGCGGAGTCGCTGGACCCTCCGACGCCTGAGGATCTGCTGAGGGAGCGATCGGCAAGCCTGGTCCTCGCCGCGGCAGGGCCCGGACCACCTCTCTCAGGGCAGCACTCCAGCCGGCGTCCGTCCGCGTCGAAGACCTTGAAGAGCATCATGGAAGCGTCGTCGTACTCCAGGTGGATCGCGAGGGCGCCCCTCGTCTTGCAGACCCGGGCAATCTCGCCCCAGCCTCGAGTCATGAAGACCTTGCCCGGGGCGATGACCGCCACCTCTGCTTCGGTCGCGAGGGTGTTGCGGCCGGCGTGCTGCAACCAGAGCTCCAAATATACCCCTTGCGGCATCACGAAGGCGAAGGAGGGAGGAAGGCGAATCCAAGACTGAGCAGGCATGGCGGCGTGGAGCAGAAACTCTCGGGAGGAGCCCTCGGCATGAACTCCAGGAGGGACGACGCGCACCACCGTGACCCGCCGGCGCCGGCGCCGGCGTCGTCCATGGTGCTCGGCATCCACTCCTGCAGGGCCCTCAAGGCGGGCGTACAAGGGAAGCGGGAACCCTGGCGGCGGCCGCACGCACCAAGGCCTCGACACCTCCTGCCGGGCGCCCTCATCTCGACAGCATAGGGCAAGCCATTTCTTCGGCGGAAGCGGGTCGGGACCCTCTCGGGGAGCCTTTCCCTTCTCTTCCGCGGAGAACCGGCGGATCAAAGCCATTGCGGCAAGGTGGAGCAAGGACGGAGAAGAAGGAGAAGCAAGGAGAGATGGACCGGAAGGGCACGCACCGTTCCATACTTATAGCCAGGGAAGGCCAACCGCCGACTTCCACGATCATAGGTAATCATGACCCGCTTTGCATGCAGGGACTTGTCAATTCGTGCAGTTGCCGAGGCGTCGTGGGGAAGCAGGGCCGCCCACGTCCAATCAACCGCCACGCAGCACCCAAGGCCGCAGGCTGTTAGGGCCCGTGGCACTTCGCACTTGCCCCTTCGCTTCTCTCCTCAGCCAAGTCCGGGCGCGCCTTGGGCCCGGGGGCTACTGTCGGCGTTCTGGGAACGGGGGTCCCCAGACTTGCCTACCAAGGCGTCTGCTGGCGTGGCTCAAGGGTGGCCCAAAGCAAGTCCCATCTTCATCAAGACAAGCTCAAGACCTCGCAGGGCCAAGCCTCATGGGCGGACGACAGGGACCTTCCTCAGGCACGGCCCCGTCAGGCTGGCTCGCGAGGAGACGGAGAGATCAAGGCGAGGTACCTCACGACGTGCCCATGACGCAAGCCATGACGACCAAGGGCGCCAGGCGGGCGCCAGCCCGCGCAGTGTCCTCCTTTCCTCTTTGGTGCAAAGGGAGCAAGCGCAGGCAAGAGTATCAAGCAAAGGCATCCGCTTTGATTGCAACAAAACCAAGACCGTCATAGCGGCAGGAAGGAAGTCATCGTGGAGCCCAAGCCAAGCGTCACCACCGTGAGCCTTTGACAAAGCGAGGACCAACTTTAGTCAGGATAAGTGTACTAGATGTTCCCCTTCAAAATGGCCAATTGTTGGCGCCCTTCCCGCTCAATATCTGGGGAGAGGCCCAGGGCCTCCGCCTATAAATAGGACTAGCCACCCACAGGGTAGAGGCATCTGCATCGACATCGAGAGAGAGGATCCAACATCTGGGATCAGCAGAGAGAGCGACTGAACTCCCCCTAGCAGTTCATCGCACCAGCCAAGAATAGACCCTCGCGAGGCTGTTCTTCCTTGTATTGTTCATCGTCAGCCCAAGAGGCAATCCACCACACCACAAACTAGAGTAGGGTATTACACCACAATGGTGGCCCGAACTAGTATAAACCACCTGTCTCTTGTGTTGTTCCTTTCATAGTTTAGATCCTAGCGAGGCGGCGAGGTGCAGGTAGGTAGAGGGCGAGATCTCCGCGCGCACCCCAGTGTTCGAACCTAGAGGGTCTGCCGGAACCCGAAATCCGACAGGCTGGGTCATGTACTTCGACAGGGCATTCTCCCGAGATGGCGTGGGGGCCCGTGCAGTGCTCGTATCCCCTACTCAGGACAAGCTCTATTACGCCGTGCAGCTCTATTTCCAGCACGGGGAAAAGGTCTCCAACAACATAGCAGAATATGAAGGCCTGATAGCCGGCTCGAGAGCCAGCCGCTTTGGGGGTAAAGCGCCTCATCATCAAGGGCGATTCACAACTCCTCGTCAACTTCTCCAACAAGATATACGAGCCGAAGGACAAGCACATGGAAGCCTACCTCGCGGAGGTTCGCAGGATGGAGAAACAGTTCCGGGGGCTGGAGCTGCAGCATGTGCCTCGCGGCACCAATCAAGAGGTGGATGACATCGCCAAGAGGGCGTCCAAGCGGCTGCCTCAGGAGCCTGGCGTCTTCGAAGAGCGACCCTTCAGGCCCTCAGCGGCACCATCACTATCAAGCGCGGCGCAACCTCGGGAGGAGCTCCCCCAGCCGCCTGCCTCGGGAGCCCCGGTCTGCGGCCCGGCCTCAGGGGCACGCCTGCTCCTGGCGTTGGAGCCTCAGGAAGGGTGCTGGATCACAGAGCTCAAGAGCTACTTGACGCGGGGGACCCTGCCGGAGAAGGAGGAGGAGGCGGATCGTGTGGCGCGGCAAGCCACGGCCTACTGCATCAGGGATGGAGAGCTTTATCGGAGGCGACCGAATGACGTATCCCTACGTTGCATTTCCATAGAGCAAGGGAAGGAATTGCTGGAAGACATACACGGCAGAGACTGTGGGCATCACTCATCGTCATGAACCCTCGTTGGCAAGGCGTTCCGCAGCCGGGTTCTCTTGCCCACAAAGACTTTCAGCCGACGCTGAGCTGGTAAGGGCTTGCGAGGCCTGCCAATTTCACGCCAAGCAGATCCATCAGCCGGTGGGAGGTCTGCAAACTATACCCCTCTCATGGCCATTCACAGTTTGGGGGCTGGACATTCTAGGCCCGTTCCCTTGGGAGCCAGGGGGCTATCGCTACCTCTACGTCGCTGTGGAAAAGTTCACCAAGTGGGCTGAGGTGGAAGCTGTCCGCACCATCCCAGCAGGCTCTGCGGTCAAGTTCATCAGGGGCCTCGTGAGCCGGTTTGGGGTGCCTAACCGCATCATCACCGACAACGGTTCGCAGCTCACCAAAGAATCTCTTCAAAACTTATTGTGCTAACCTTGGAACACAGATATGCTACGCTTCGGTGGCGCACCCCCGGAGTAACGGCCAGGCCGAGCGAGCCAACGCGGAGGTCCTGAAGGGCCTCAAAACCAGGACCTTCAAGAAGAAGCTGGAGGCCTGTGGCAGGGGCTGGCACGACGAGCTCCAGTCTGTGTTGTGGTCCATCCGCACGACCGCGGCCAAGCCGACTGGCGAGACCCCGTTCTTCCTCATCTGCGGAGCAGAAGCCGTCCTCCCTCACGAGGTCAGGCGTCGATCCGCCCGGGTCCTGGCGTTCGACGAGGCGCAGCAGGACGCCATGCGGGGGACGGATCTCGTGTTGGGGGAGGAACATCGTCGAGAGGCCGCGCTGTGAGCGGCAAGGTATCAACAGGCGCTGTGGCGATACCACTGCTGCAACATCCGCCCCAGGACTCTTGAGGTAGGGGACCTCGTGCTCAGATGGGTCCTCTCCATGGAAGGGTTGCATAAGCTTTCTCCCATGTGGGAGGGCCCGTTCAAGGTTGTTCATGTTTCCAGGCCCGGCTCCGCGCGCTTGGAGACTCAGGATGGGGTGCCCATCCCGAACGCGTGGAACATCCAGCATCTCCGGAAGTTCTACCCTTGAAGAAAGGCCCAGAGCCTGTAAGAAAGGCCCGGAGCCTATGAAGAAGGCCAACGCCTGTGAAGCTCATTTCTCCGAGGAAGGCCCGGAGCCTGTGAAGAAGGCCAACGCCTGTGAAGCTCATTTCCCCGAGAAAGGCCCGGAGCCTGTGAAGAAGGCCAACGCCTGTGAAGCTCAATTCCCCGAGAAAGGCCCGAGCTCGTGAAGAAGGCCAACGTCAGTGAAGCCTATTCCCTGAGAAAGGCCTGGAGCCTGTGAAGAAGGCCAATGCATGTGAAGCTTGCCGCCCGTGACACTCTCACGTAATAATGAGTTGGGGCTGTACACGCCCCGGAGTCTCCGGAGAGCCGCCCTCGGGCCTCGGGGGCTCCCGCCCACGCCTAGTGGCAGCACTTAGCTCCGCGCTAGTGAGAAGACGTCGAAGACTAGATTAGGTGCCGGACGCGGCTTTTTCATTTGCTTTCTGCAGTTGGCTTGTTTGTTCCTATTTGGAGTTTTATTGAAGTTGTTGCCATCCTTGGTTTGTGACTCTTTGTCTTTTTCGCTCACTTGCCTCGTTTTCTCTCGGGCAAGTCTCGTGAGGGAGCAACGCGGGCACCCTCGCGAGTGTTTTCCGCCCCTGTCGTTTGAATCTTTCCTATCGAGGTCCTCTACGGGAGCACCCCGCGAACACAGAACCTGGGTCGATCGCCTCAACAACCGAGACCGGAAGCTACCCCTCCTGACTAATCCTTGCAGGACACGAAGCGCGCGGCAAGGCCTCAGCCTCGGGAAGCGAAGACCGCGACAAGTCCCCCCGAGTTAAGTAATTCCTGCACGCGGGCATGCGGCACAAAAGCACAGCACAAGAATAGCAGAAACAGCATGATAATTAACAGCAGCAGTTCAGCACGCCCCCACGGGGCCCTACACTACTTTCTCTTTGCGCAGGGAAGGGAGAAAAACAAAATAGGCACTACTTGTTCAGCGCCAACTCGCGGTGAAGGCTCGTATTGCCTCCGGAGCTCAGTCAGACTCCTCCTCGCGCTTCACCGAGGCGCGACGGCGGGCCGACCCGCTACCTCCCTCCAGGCGGGCGCGACGGCACGGGGGCTGGTCACGATCACCGCTGGAGGAGCTGTTGTCCGAAGGAGAGCCGCCGAAGCTCGACGAGCCCCGAGTGCCGCCGACCACGCGCTTGCTGTCATCTTCGTGCCGATCATCGCCGGGGCTGGGTACACGGCCGCGGTCATCGTCTTTGGGGCAGCACCCGGCACGGCGACCGTCTTCTTCGAACACCCTCACGTAGAGGGTGGCGTCGCCGTCAAACTTGAACTGCAGGGTACACCGCCGACTCAGGCCACGCTGCTGGCAACGCGTTGCCGGCCAGCGGGTCAGGGCCACATTCCCGGCGACGGAGACCTACAGTGAAGCCCAGGAGGCCCGGATGCAACAACCGTCCGCCTAAAGCTAGAGGCCGCCCGGAGCGCCGGCCGGAAGTTCACCTACCAAGAAGCAGGCAAGCTGGAGCCAGGTGCTGGTCGGCTCCACCAACCACACGACGAAATCCGGCAGCACCTCCGTCGAGTGGAAGCGCGGCCTAGGGGGCCGCGCAGTCACGGCACACCCCCCATCGACAACCTGGCGCCCATCGTCGCGCAGGGGATCGCCTCCATGACCGCGGGAAGCCGCTACGGGAGCCACAGGATGCTTGCGAGGACGGCCTCGACCGCGCTTGGCCGGGGGAGAGTCAGGCCCTACCTGGCGGGCCTTTCCCTTCTCCGCGGCCGAGAACCTCTTCGACGGAGCCATGGAGAGAAAGGAGTAGCAAGAGGGGATGGACTGGAAGGGCTTGCGCCGTTCCGTACTTATAGCTGGAGGAGGCCAACCGTCGGCCTCCACGATCACAGGTAATCATGACCCATTTCTGCGTGCAGGGACTTGTCAAGTCATGCGGTTGCCGAGGGATCATGGGGAAGCGGAGACGCCCAAGTCCAATTAATTGCCACGCGGCGCCTGAGGCCACAGGCTGTTGGGGCCATGGCCGCTCGCCTTCGCTTCCCTGCTAAGCCAAGTCCGCCGCCTTGGGCCCGGGCTACTGTCATGCGTTCGGGAACGGGGTCCCAGACTTGCTCGCCTGCGGCTGCGGGCGTGGCTCAAGTGGAGGCCAAGTAGCGGCCCAGCTTCATCACTCAAGCTCAAGACCTCGCGAGGGGCCAGCCTCATGGGCGGATGACAGGAACCTTCCTCAGGAGCAGCCTCGTCAGGCAGGCTCACGAGGAGGCGGAGAGATCAAGGCAGGGTACCTCACGAGGTGCCCCGCGATGCAAGCCATGACGATCGAGATCAGTGGGTGCCACCCCTCTAGCCTCTCCTCGTTCCCCTTTGGTGCAAAGGAGGCAAGCACAGGCCAAGGCATCGTGCAAAGGTTACCGCTTCGTGCAACAAGACCAAGACTAGCAGAGCGGCAGGGGCGGAGGTCATCGTGGAGCCCAGGATTTGCGCCACCATCAGAGTCTTTGGCAGCCGAAGACCAACTTTAGTCAGGATAAGTGTACTAGGTGTTCCCCTTCAAAATGGCCAATTGTTGGTGCCCTTCCCGCTCATTATTTGGGAAGAGGCCCAGGGCCTCCCTCTATAAATAGGACTAGCCACCACAAAGAGAAGGAGAGGTCGAACCCACTAGAGAGAGAGAGAGAAGCGACTGGACTCACCCAAGCAGTCCATCGCACCAGCTCAAGAACAGCCCCTCGTGAGGCTGTTCTTCCTTTGTAATATTTTTCATCAGCCCCGGAGGCAATCCACCACACCACACACTGGAGTATGGTATTACACCACAATGGTGGCCCGAACCAGTATAAATCTTGTGTCTCTTGTGCTGTTCATCGTTCCTAGTTTAGGTCCCTTGCAAGCCATTAACGCGTGAGCTGGTAGGGGAAAGATCTCCGCGCACCCCAGAGTTCGAACCTCAAGGGTCTGCCGGAACCCGAAACCGACAATCATAGAAGGCTTTCCAATTACTCTGGCCATGGTCTTCTTGACCCTTTCCTTCCTCTTCTTCCCTTCTGCAGCATCCTCTTTGGGTTCAGCTTCCAGAGATGCTTGAGTGGAGGTTCTGGCTTTAGACATGGGTTGTCTTCCCATCGCCTTTTGGTCTTCGTGACTGGCTTAGTTGCTTCAGCTGAGCTATATTCTTTCTTCAGCACCTTCTTCTTGGAAGTGGCCTCATCCTCAACTGCCACATAGTCTTCATCCTCAGATTCTGAGGTTCTCTTCTTTCTGGCCCTGGTGGCAGCTTCGGGTAGGTTGCTTGGGCTGCTCCTGCTGCCCTCATCATAGCTGCTAGAGGGACTAGTGCCCTCACTCATGTGAACCTGCTCCTCTTCCCTGTTCTGGCTGTCACTTTGATCAGACATATTGCAATCACTGACAACAGACCCTGTGAGTAGATATAGATGAGATAGAGTGGATGAGCATCACAAAATATAGAGGTTTTTACAAAAGAATGAGTCAAAAACTTAGTTTTATTTTTCCACAGAAAGCATTTCGGATCAACCGATTTGTAAACTCGGTGATACCGAAGCAGCTTTTGGAACCTAAACTAGTGAACTCGGTCAGACCGAGTCACAGTTCGGTGGCACCGAGACTGCTAGGGTTTCACAAAGTCCTGAACTCGGTCACACCGATTTGCAATTCTCGGTCAGATCGAGAGTTACATGTGCAATGGCCTTAGCCGAATCGGTGGTACCGAGTTCCACAACTCGGTTGGTCCGAGATGGTTTTGGCGGAAACCTAACCCTATATTTTCAATTCAACTCTAATCTACGGAGTGTTTTGACTGGATAGGATTGTTTCAATCGTGGCAAGATTCATGGCAAACACAATGTGCTAGAAATCAGATAAGGATAGCACAATGATCAAGTTCATACCCTAGTTCGGTGATGAACTCGCTACGGCGGCAACGACGGGGATGATTCCCGTTGACGGCGGAGGAGACCAGCGGCAGGAGGCGACTGGCGACGAGGAGGATGATCCGGAGACCCTGGAGGTAGAGCGGGCTGAGCGCGGGCGAAAGAGTTCGGAGAAAATTTCCAAAATTTTGCCCGTGGGTATATATAGCCCGACCCTGTCGGTGTGACCGAGTGGAACAACTCGGTGGCACCGAGATGCATAACTGCAAGCAGTTACAGCAACTCGGTGTGACCGAAAAGTTCAAATCGGTTGCACCGAGATTGAAAACCTAGATCGACTTAGTGATCTCGGTATGACCGAAATGGATGAATCGGTCAGACCGAAATGCACAAAGAAGTTTTGGAAGTTTAAGTCTATGACGAATCGGGACTCCGAGTGCTCCTCACACAGAGTGGTTCGAATCTGACTTGATCAAATTTTGTGATGTAGCATGAATAGAGTTTGAGACGAGAAGAGCATAGATAGCTAGAGAAGGTTCTTAGGCATTCTTGTCCATCCACTTGGCAAAAGAAAAATAAAACAATCAATCAAAACAACAAGTGGATGTCCTCGAATGAGTAAAATATGCAACCAACATGCTCACACAGTAAAATGGCAAATGAAATATGTGGAAAAGCATGCACAACCAATTCTAGCATCTATCAAGCAATTGGCGATGACTAGGTCATCTATATATGAGCATATTGACTTAGGAGTCAAATGAGAACATTTGATCATAGGTCATACTCATCGTTTAAGCTCAAGTGGGGTTACCACTTTTACATAATGCATTGTTGTGTTCACACCATTAGAGTTGCTTTAGCTCAATTTTTTAGAGTAAAGCTCCCCCTAGATGTGAGATCCCCCCTTAGAGGGACAAACTAACCTTGGGTTTTGTCGATGATGACTTCATGTAGGTGTTGAAGATGTGGATGCTCAATGTTGATGTAGATCATTTGGAGCAATCCTTTGGAGTGAGTTGCACTTTCAATACCTACACGGGTTAGTCCCACAAGGAACAAACAAAGATATCCATAGACATAGAGTGATGCACACACAAGATAATGTCTATGAGAGCATTAGGTTACCTTATCCCTTGTCTTACCAACAAGAGGGTTTGTGACTCCTTAAACCAGTGCAAGATGTGGAAGTTGATTGCACTTGTCCTTGCCAAAATGATATGAGTGAAATATGTTGGCGGAGTCACCCTCAAGAACTCTCTAGTTCTTCTTCTTCGGGATCCACATCATCTTGATGGGAATCCTCGGAGTTGTAGTCATACTAGATGAAGTAGAACTTGATGTAGTCTTGGGAACCCACTTGACCAAGGCCTTAGGGGCTTCTTCAAATGCATCAATTTCTTCTTGAAGCTTGTCCTTGCCTTTTTTTCTTGTGGTCTTGTGGTGGAAGATCATCTTGAGCTTGTGTCCCTTTGAAAGAAGTAGGATCATACTTCTCTTGTTGGGGAACAAACTTCGTCTTGGGTTATTGATCTTCTTCCCACTCAACTCCATTGGCATTGAACTTTCGTTCAAACCAACACCTTGATTCTTCCGGTGCCTTCCTTGCTTATGCATAATTTCCTCAAATTGCTTACTCCCGCAAGGCTCTTGTAAACACCTTTCTCTATGATTCCCTTCAATAAGCTATTTTCTTTCTCAAGTGTAACTTGGCTAAGAGAATCATTAGTGGAATCAAGAGAACTACTAGAAGCAACAACATTGGATTTAGCATGATTATTGTTACTACTAGAGGAAGAATCCTTCTTGTTCTTGTTACTAGACTTGACTTGAGGCATGTAAGTAGATAAGAGTAAACGCTTGGCAATGTAAGAAGAACTTTTCTTGCGAAGATCATCATCGATTGCCTTTAAGAACTCATGCTCTTGCTCAAGGTTCAGCTTTTCAAAGTGTAACTTCTCATGAGTCCTTAAAAGTTCTCGATGATCTCCTAAGATAGTTTCATGAGCTAACTTAAGAGTGTTTAGTTCTTTAGTTAGGAGCTGAATCTTCTCCTTATCAAAGATACCTCTCCGACAATTGGAGTGACAAATCCTAATCTCGATCTGTGCCAACTCAACAAGTACCATCGGAGACACCTGTAGAGCACCTTTATGATCACCCAGTTATGTTGTGACGTTTGGTAGCACACAAAGTGTTCCTCCGGTATTCGGGAGTTGCATAATCTCATAGTCATAGGAACATGTATAAGTCATGAAGAAAGCAATATACTAAACGATCAAGTGCTAAGCTAACGGAATGGGTCAAGTCAATCACATCATTCTCTAATGATGTGTCACAGCCCCAGTTCAGGCCTTGCTTGTCTTTGCATTAGCTTCCATGCATCATGTTTAAATTTTTCTTAAATATGAAATGGGGATGACAGAACCCCCAGCACCCCCCCTTAAACCAATTAGGGTTTACCAAAATCTTTTTCAATGAACCTGAAATGCCCTTCTAAAATGTTCATCATCTTTGCCTTGGTCCAGAACCTCTGTGAAAAATGGTGCACAATTTTCTAGGACACATAAGGTCACTGAACTAAATCATATGCTATTTGCAATTGGGCATTTAAATGTTATATATTATTTTAAGTGCTCAATTAATTCTGAACTTAAGTGAGGGCTGTTAGGAATAATCCAAATAGAGCCCACAATTATCTTCAGGATTTTTGAAAACGTTCTGGTATTTTTAATAAAGCCCAGAAGTTACAGAGAAATAGAAAAACATAAACAGAAAGCAGAGAGAGAGGGTTTTACCTGGCGCCCACCTGGCCTGGACCAGCACGGCCCAGCCCACTGGCCAAGTGCCAGTCGTTGCCTACCTCTGCCAGTAGGCAGAGGAGGGACACCGCGACACCGCCGAGCTCGCCACGCCTCCTCCTGCTTGCCGCCGACCGCCTGGAGCTGGCTGGAGACGCCACGCACCCCCCAGGCCCTCTCACTCCTCTCCCCGTGCTCATTCCCTCCCCTGTCCCTCTCGCGCGCACCCACCCGAGCGCAGCCGCAGCCGCCGCTCGCCCTAGCCATGGCCACCCCACGCCTCGCCGACGCGCCCAGAAGCTCCGCCACTTTGTCCTCCACCCCCTCACCGAGCCACGCCCCGCCGGAAGCCCCCGAACGTCCTCACCGAGCTCGTCCCCAACCTCCCGACGACGAGATCGCCTCCGCCGCCTTGACCGCTCCAGTTCTCCCTCGAGCTCGCCGTTCGCTTCCCTGCACTCGCCGTGAGCCACTGATCCTCCTCCCCCTCACCGTTCTCACTCTCGTGCACCATAGCCATCGCACCTTGCTCACCCGCACCCGCCGCCGCTTGTGCTCGCCGCCGGCGTGATTCCGGCCACGCAACGGCCTGGCCGTCATGTCCATCTTGCTAGCCGCACCCGGTAGAGCACGTAGGCGCTAACCCCGAGCCTACACGCTCGTTGTAGTGACGACCCCGAGCTCACCCGAGCTCTGGCAGCCGCCAACGTCGTCGCCGGCGATGATTCCGGCCACCTCCGGACCAACCACCACCACCAATGGAAGTGGCGCACCTCCAGCTCCCCGTAGATGGCCTCCGCCGCCCATTTGGTTGCCGGAGCGCGAAACCCGTGCCGCTTCGCCACGTCTGCTGCCGCCAAGGGTTGATCGCTTTGGCCGTGAGGTTTGACCCGTCGGCCCGTGGGTTTGACCCTCCTCTCATCGACATACGGGCCACGCCCTGCTAACTAACCTATATTAGTGTTAACTAAACCTAGTTAGTTTAGTTTAGTTACTGACACGCGGGACCCACTGGTCAGTTTGACCTGGACCGGCCCCATTGACCGCTGACGTCACCCTGACGCAATGCTGATGCATTAATTCAATTACTGGAATTATTCTTATACAGGAAATTCCAGAAAATAGTACAAACTTCTAAAAATCATAGAAAATCAACCGTAGCTCATAATGAAATAAGTCATATATGAAAAATGATTAGAAAAATGCAATCTATCCATCTGTACCTTTTTCATGCATGTTAGAACACTTTAACCTTGCTGTTTAGGTGAAACAAGTTAATGCACTAATATGACCTCTTAAAATGGGTTTGCATTTGAATCTTTGGTTCAAATGGACTTATCTCAATATGTTCTAGCTTGCATTAGCCCAAAACACATTCATATTGCCATGTCATAGCATGCATCATATTGTTCATTGCATTGATCGTGTTTCTACTCTGTTTGCCGGTGTTGTTCCCCCCTCGGTAGACGTTGTACCGACGTTGTGATCGTTGACACTGATGAAGACTCAATGCTATCTTCAGAAGTGCCAGGCAAGCAAATCCCCCTTGTTCATTCCGATACAATCCCACTCTCTCGCTCCTCGGAGCCTAATGAATAAATACTTCAGTCGTAGAGTCTTGCTGTGATGCCATGTTGTATTTGCACATATCGAGCATATTGTGTGTATGATTTTGAAATGCTTGGTATGTGTGGGATCCGACAACCTAGTTGTTTATCCTTGGTAGCCTCACTTATGGGGAAATGTAGTCTTGTGCTTCCATGAGCCATAGTAGTCTTCTGACCGGTTCACCGAGTCCTCGCTAGCCCAAAGACTACTCTTGCTCCAGAACACTTGACTTGCCGGCATGTGTTTCACTTCGTTCCTGTGTCTGCCCTTCTGGGAAATGTCACACGGTGACATCCGGAGTCCTGCCTAGCCTGCTACAGCCCGGGTTCCCGGAGTCTTGTTAGCCCAGTGCTACAGCCCGGTTTCACACGCTGCTGACCGACATGCTCGATGTGATTCATGTATGCCTGTCCCCATGGGTTAGTGCCGCTTTGGGTTCACGACTAGCCATGTCGGCTCGGGTTCTCTATCATATGGATGCTAGCGACACTATTATATACATGAGCCAAAAGGTGCAAACGGTCCCGGCCATGGTAAGGCGACACCCGTGGGAATACCGTGCGTGAGGCCGCAAAGTGATATGAGGTGTTACCGGCTAGATCGATGTGACTTGGAATCGGGGTCCTGACATGATGTGATCCCGTTAATCAATGACAACTCATGTCCATGGCTAGGAAGCATAACCATCTTTGATTCAACGAGCTAGTCAAGTAGAGGCATACTAGTGACACTCTGTTTGTCTATGTATTCACACATGTACTAAGTTTCTGGTTAATACAATTCTATGTAGTTCTTTCTACCACACTTTAGATTCTTTCTATTATATTATCTTTGAATCTACATAGAATAGATTAGTAGATTGAAATAGTTAAGTAGTCTAATTCAATTTCTTTTTTCATTGCATCCACTTAATTTCAATCAGGTCAAAGTCAAAAAGCCAAAAAAATAAGTGATTTTAGCCCTTATAAAAAGAAAACGGATTCTTGAACCTAACTTTTGGTGGATTCTTCTTATGGATTATTAAGTTATAGTAATAACTAGGAGTATTCTAGTAATGGACCCAAATTGTCAACAGGCTCCCCAAGAACGTTGAAAATTCGTCCGAGAGTAGCTCCACCGACCGGAACACTGAGAGGAGCTCCCGTGTCAATCACTTCCATTCCTCTCATCAACCCGTCCGTAGCACTCATAGCTACAGCTCTAACTCGATTATTTCCTAATAATTGTTGTACCTGCACCTGG